>CM064329.1:84612050-85862050 GCA_032595735.1 Pelochelys cantorii | reverse complement strand
GCTAAGGGTGCGGTGTAAATGTATCCTAAAAGAGTAGGCAAATTCAGGCATGAATGAACTGTCACACAGACTGGCTGTGGGAGTAAAGAGAAAAGTCTCATCTCTCTATAAATCTAAGCATATACTGACTCATAGCTGTACTCTGTGCTAGAGATGTAAAATCCCGTTTAATTGTTTAACTGGTTGAACATATTGTTTAACCCATTAACTGATTAAAGGGGGAGTGGGGCTGGGGAGGAGCTCCAGCAACCACTTTAATCCTACTGTTTGTGCTTAATAAAAACACTTTTGTTTACTGGTAGGCTCAATGTAAAAAATTGTTATCTGAGCAGACGACCAGAGTGCATATCTCTCTTTCATTGAGAAAGAGAGTGAACATCCTTATGAGCTTTCTTTGTGTAAAACATTTACTCAGAGAAATTTGGATTAGAGGTTTTGATCCCTTTTGATGGTTGGTTTCTGTGCTGCTATGCCCTATAACTGCATCCTCCCGAAGCTAAAGTGGTTCAGTGTCTGCATTGTTTTTCTAAGGGGTGGTTACTCCAACTCTGTGCCTTGTCTGAGGGAGACCAGAGAATCTAGCCCAGCAGTATAGGATGGTGGGAAGCCCCATAGAACAAGAAGGTTGGTGTCAGTGGCATAATCAGCACACCGGGGAAAAATGCCAAGGGGTGATTGCACCGCATTACAGATAGCACCATAGGAATGCCAAGCACTTTACATGAGAAGTTCATACTGAGTACTGTCATTTTTAGTTTAAATAAAGGTATGACAGCAAGATTGACAGTTAAGTGTAAGTAGGTGAAATAGCTTGGAAGGATGAGAGTTGTAGTAGTGAAAGATGATGAGATGTATATGGAACAATATTTATATCTTGTTATTTAAACTAAAAAATATAGGGACTGTGTTAGAAATTAAGAGCTGGGTACAGAGAGGTAACATAATGATTTCTGAAATGTGCTAGGATTGAGACTGCAGATGCACAGGCACAAGGAGGCTATTCCAGGTACATGGGATTGCACGATTGTGAAAAGGAAGTCTCAGGAACATCAGGTAAACTAAACTTGCAGTGTGTAGGGCATTGGCAATGGAAAGGAAACTGACTGTCTCCAGGATCTGTGATCACATTATGAGATAATGTGACAGGGTGAAGGAGGCTCCAAAGCCTCATGCTGGAGGCTTGTGGCATTGCAACACTCCATCCCAGCAAACCTAGAGAAGTCCTCCAAGGAGGCTAGAGTGTCTGCAGGAGGAAGTGGCCAATAAGGGGCCAGGAAGACTCCATAAAAGGAGATGCAGCACCAGAATCAGCTCAGCGCCACTGGAGATCTCAAGGAGAGAAGGCCATAGGTGACTGGCTGGCAGAGGGAGTCTCCAGGAGAGCTCCATGTGAGGATCTATTATGGACTATATGACAAACTGTGATATAGTCCTGAAGTAAGAGTGAGGACACTGTTTCCGGGAGGGGAAGCTCTAGAGGCACTACTCTCCATCTGAGTGGGGAATAAACTAAGACCAAACAGAAGGCACCGAGATGGGACCTGGTAAACATGTCCCCTGGAAGGGATTGTGATTCACACAGAGTGACTCGGCCAGAGAGCTGAATAGCTCAAAAAAAGGCTGATAAACTGAGGTAATGCAGGCACATGCACTTGGCCTGATGGGGGCACTCGCAAGAGGTGAGTGGTGCCCCATTACAGATAGCTATTACTAATGATAAACAAGATGCTTTGAAACTACAGAGGGACTTTTTCAGAACCATAGATTTCCTTTATTGAAATATACTTGTATTTTTGTTCCCTTTATCATCCACACCAGGCTCCCCAACAAGGTGGGCAATGGGGTCAATTTCCTTTAGGCCCAGTAATTGAAAGGGGCCTGGAGCTCCTGGATACCTTTAAATCACTGATGGAGCGCTGCACGGTGCAATCTAGAGACCCAGGCAACACACTCCAGATGATGCAGAGGGCTGGGTGTATGTGGCGTGGGTCTGGGCAGCACTGAGGGCTGGCTGCCCCTGGCCCTGCCCCCTTCCATCCGATGCCCTGCCCCTTTGGAGAGCACAGAGCTGGCCTCCCCCACACCTTGTTCAGGGGCCTGGAGAATCTGTCAGCCCTCCTGATCCACACTTGTAAATTAAAATTGAAAATGATCCAAAAGAAGGATAAAACCATCTGTGTCACTTTCTAACATATTAGGACTATTATTCAAAGTGTTGGTGTTGCTAATTGGCTCAGAGTTTTATAGTATCCAGTGTCAGGTTAGAATGTAGCACATTTTCCTCTTCTTAAAGATAAGCAGCAGCTGCAATTTAAAAACAAATTGGAGATATTAGATGCAGAGGGATCAGTGTTCCCTGTAAGCTGTGCACTTGTGCGGCTACTTAGGAGAGATGCCAATGCTGCCCAGCTAATTAGCAGAGTGCCAACAGCTAGATTTTTTGTTTCTACTGGTGGTGCCCATTCACACATGCCTCAGTGCACATAACAAGATTTATTCCACACGTGGATGGAAAAAGTCTGCACATGGATGGAAAAGATTAGAGGGAACATTGGATGGGGTATGTTGTGCTGGCAGGAATCTAGCTGATTCCGCTTAATTTTTTGAAGCAAAATCAAAATTTTACTAATTGAAGATCAAGGCATATTCTGACCTTCCATCACTTGGTAGACCAACCATATATACTAAATAATTTTGTTTTTGTTATGGTTAATATGATTGACTCACGTATTTGTCAAACATCTGTTCTTGGGCATTCCCCCTTTTGAAACATATTTTTAAATTTTGGTATAAATTTAAAAAATATGCTAACTCAACCACCAATATACTTCTGTCTGATTATTCAACTGAAGCACCAATACTTGCCTGGTCATTCATCAGACCTTACTGGTCAAGTTAGTACTTCCTGAACATACCAAGTTTGCAGTAACTATGCCATTCAGAATAGGCTTTGGATCAATTTTAAGACTAAGTCAAGTCACTTGCATTGTTTCAGTTTGCATTACTACTTACTACTATTCAATAACCAATAATTATCAATTAGGTCTGTAGGTTTCAGACTTAGTTGCATGCCAGTGTTCTAGTCTTCTGTTCTAATTTCACAGAGTATTGCAAAGACGAGTCCATTTTTCCTTTTACTAGGATCTTGCAATTTGTAATACTCTGCTCATTTTAACTATGAGTTGCCAGAAGGCCAACTAAATCCCCATGTAAGAGGAGTGTGGCCTCTAACTTTTCGGTTGCTTTGTCTTTTTCAGTCTAAGGTACCAATACATGCTAAAAGCTTTCCTTTAAGAATAATACTAGATAATTCCCACTTGTTATATTTTGCCTCAGTGAAAAAACAGTTGATTTATGGACTGGTGGGAAAAAGTTTTCTTCCCTTTGGGTGGCACATGTACTCTTCTTGTAAGAACTTAGTTTGTAAAGATGCAATCATTGCAGGCCAGTTTACGAATCAATGTACTATCTGATGAAATGTGGGATCTCAGTTATAATTTCTATATCTTTCAAACTAGATACTCTAAATGAGGCTTAATGGGAGAGGACTTGTAAGAGAATAGTTCATTTTATGAAAATAGATTATTTACTTTTGATATATAATATCCATGGAGGAAAAAAATGGAAAAAGTTTGTCACATACGCAATTCTCTCAGCTCCTTTTCTGTTAAGTTAAATCATTCTTGAGTGATTTCAATTGATTATAGCCTACATAGAACTCCAGCATCTAAGTTATTGCCCAATACAATCTTTGTTTAGAAGAGACATGGAAGAAGATAGTGTCTGACTGCCCAACATTAGCATGCTCTCCAATGATAAAATCTCTGACACTCAGCTTCCAGGCCAGCAGTTCTCATGTGTGAATACAATCATTGCTTTGCTAGATAGCAACTGCAGCAGTATGTAAAGGTCTTTTCCAGGTAAGTCTGCATGAGCACCTCTTAGGGTACATCTAGATACTGGTGCTATTTCAGGATATTTCCAGTATCCCAAAATAGCGTTTCCCACATCTTAACGGGTGTGCTATTCTGACGTCCCTGTAAACCTCCTTCCACGAGGATTAAGGGACATTTCGGAAAAGCACTCTATCGCCAAATTTTGAAATAAGCTATTTTGAAAATAACTTGAAATAAGTATGCAATTTGCATAGCCTATTTCGAGAAGGGTGCAGTGTAGATGCACCCTTGGTGAATTCATTGTTAACATTATATAACATAACAACTACCTGATGTTGGGACCAGAGAAGCTGATCATAGGTATAATTTGTCTCACTTCCGGGAATATATTAAGGTTCCTTTTGCACATGCTCCAAGAACAAAGAGAGCTCTGAAAAAGTTTTCACACTGACTGCAAGGAGTGCTACACAAGAGTACCTTACTGATTCTTATTTCATGCATGTTAGAAATTGTAAGGAACTGCTGTTTTCAGGTTCTGCACAACTATTGATTTGAAATATTAAAACAGGTCTTGTTGTCATTTTATACACTGGGAACAACAATTTATTTAATTTCTTATAAAATTGGACAGTTACATCACTTAATAGTAAAAGGTTAACTATATGAACATTCTGGCATACATACCAATGTAGGATTTGTAATGATTTTATAATAACTTTCTTAACGATAACAGACCATTCTTCTTTGTCAGAACCTGGTCTAATGAGTATCCTTTTTTGTATCTGATGATTTTTTGAACAACTTGAACTTTCAAATTAAAACTTTCATTTGATAACATACTCAGATGTCTGATCATTGAATTTGCAACCATATTAATTAACATACAATCTAGTATTTAATTAAATTTTATTCTATATTGTCAGCTCAGCCACTTATCAGAGCTACCTGTTAGTTTTCATTCTATTATGGTATCCTTAATCAATTGGTTGTGGGAATACATTTTCAAGTGCTACAAGAAAGCTGCTGCTTCCTGTGTAAACTCTGTAATCAAAATTATTGTCAAGGATATATGCTATTCTTTAGTTTCCAGCCTTGGAGGGCAGAAGGGTTGTTGAACCAGATGGGACTCTTTACATGGCTAGACACATTCCTCATATGATCTTATCGCATTGGCTTTTTATTCTGCTTTCATCATCTCTCATTTGCTTATAGGCCTTAGACTCATGCTGTTCTTGAAACCATAAATTTTTCAGAACGTAAGGTATAGTCCAGTTCTTTCTACCCCTTTTTGTGGCTCTCAAGGATAAACAAACAAACAAACAAACCCAACAGTCTTTGGCCAGTTTAAATTGAATTGAAATTATGGTATTGTATTGTATTGTAGTGTCTGTTATTGCATGAATATTTTGCTAAATTATTACTGGAAAGCAGTAATTGTGGTCAGAGATCATATGTGTAATCGATAACTTAAATGATCTTTTGGCATCTGTGTGCAAGTGTAAATATGGATAATTTCTATTCATTCTAAATTCTTCGTTCTAATGCCATTATAGTGGCGTAATCGCTTGTTGCAGTCCCCATGCAACCAATATTTTCCTTTTATGTGAATGGTGGGGTAATAGAGATTAAAACTAGTTGGAGAATGTTAAGTATTTTGTTTGTAATTGTTTGATATACAGATGTGTTATTTTCTTTTTTTTCTATAATTTTCTGTGTTTTTAAAGAAAAAAATATTTTTCCTCGTTTTGGTGGTTTTGAAAACTGAACATAGCTGGTTTCTGGTTTTCAACCTGCTGAAAAGTAGAAATTTTCAAAACAAATAAATCAAAATTAAAGTAGTTCTACAAAAATTTTTGGTTTTCTAAAAATGGTCATTTCTCATTGAAAGTTTTTTGACCAATTCTAGTGGACTAGCTTTACTTTGTGTACTGTATATATTCACCAGACAGTGCTTCCAACTTTAACTCAGTAGTTCTAGGGCTGACAAGAACATTGTTGCTCAGGAAGCTGAGCAAACAATGGCACCAGTGTTCATCCTGGCTAGTTTTCATTCCTTTTGGAAGGATCAATGACATCTGCTTCACAGTTTGAAATCCCCAGCTGAGGCCCTTCAGATTAATGGCCACTGGGAAGATCAAGGACATGTACCAGCATTTCTTGTAGTTGGTAGAGATGAGCAAATATACAGTTTGCCACATACTGCAAATATTAGCAACGTTTGTCCATCAGAATATGTGTGAATTTAGGTGGTAATATAATTCACTTGCCCATGATACTGCCAGCTGTCACTGCTCTGCCTGATCTTTTGGCTACCTGTCCCCTTATTGCAGTATAGCTTCAGACAACTGGAGGGAGACACGAAAGGAGGGTCTAGATATTGTAAGATATTTTGAGGAGGGGATTGTATGTTCAGACTGATTCCAAATGGTATAACATTAGTATTAGATTCAGACTGTAACCCGAGCATTAGAACTACTTGTTTATAATATTTTTCCATGCTCTTCCGTATATTCCCTTGTGACTAAGAAAAGCCATATTAGCAACGTGAACAGGAAGCATTAGCACTACATATTGTGCTAAAAGCCAGAGAAACAGAAAATGGTCTTTCCCTAATCTATTAGGAGTTGTTTTGAGAGGAAAAAGGAGAACTCAGGATCAAGGTAATAAATAGAAAAAGAGGGAGCTTTAGAAATCTGTTGAATAAGTAAAAGCAGAGTTCCATTTCATGATATGAAAATCTCACTTCATAATACCAAAGTGATACTAAACTTCATTTTTATTGCTTGCCTTTTTTCATACACTGAGAAACATTTGTTGCTTAAACTTAATGAGACTCTTAAAGAAAGACTTGAAGTGAATTTGTTGAAATCATTTCTTTTTGCCCATCTATTGTTAACAAAATACACATATCTCTGCATCTCCATTTCCAGAATCACATGCTCAAAGATGCATATCAAACATCCCTCAAGGACAAAATGACAATTGATAGTGTACCAGTAATAATTGACTATGATGTGATTCTTTGAAATGGAGTTTTGTTGTTTTGGAATTCTATACAAGCAAGAGGATCTCCTGGCACAAAAGATGTCAATTTTTGTCACGTATTCCCTCTTGAACTGGCAAAATTCCTTGTTATTGAGCAGATTGCAACCTTAACAGATAAATGGGAGTGTTATAAATGGCTCTTTTAGGTGGGAAGGCATATTTTCTGGAGCTAAGAGTGTGGACATTGGAACTTGATCCACCAGTCACTTGCTTTTATGGCATTGATGGCAATATAAATGCAATATACATATATAATATTATATCTAGTTATTTTGTTTATGATAATGAATTACAGCTAAAATATTTTATAGGGAAATAATACTTATTTTTAAATGTCTGAAAACCTATGGAAATATTAAACATATTTTTAAAATATGTAAAAATGCTCTGAGTTCAGTAAACTAATAAAATTATTGTATGCATTTGCCAGGTTTTATTCTCTTTTCCCCATAATTACATAATCAAATACCAAAGTTACAATTCACATTATTTAGAGGTCAGTTAAAGTTGTATCCAACTTTAATTTTAAAGTTTTCTTTTCTCCCCTCTTTAATTAGGTATTGGAAAAATGACAGTGCTCATCATGTTGACATCACAATGGATATTGGTCTATGCTTAGTTCAGCTGAGAATCTGGCCTCGGTCTTGGGTACTGGGTATTTTGTTCTGAACTCTTGAAAAACTGGCCCTAAATGTGTGTGAACAGGTTGTTGTCTATGAGATGGCTGCATCTTAGACCTCAGTATTCAATTATTTTACCTCAAGTGGTAGTAGAGACTTCTAGTTATGGAAGTAAAGGAGTGGGAGGAAGGGGTAGAAGTTAGGGGGCCGGGGAAGTACAGAAGTGATAGCTCCTCAGTATTAAAGCAGTTACAATGGTGCAATGTGAAATTGGTTTTGATCTCCCTTGTACCACTACAAAGAAAGACAGAATCCCCCAGGAAGGATAATAAGGAAGGAAAAACAGCTAATAGAAAAAGGAGGAGGGAAGTGTAGACAAGGGAATTATACAGAGAAGAAAGCTGGATATGGTAGAATAGAGTACCATGCCATACATCAGTGTTTTCTTTTACATTGATTATATTTCCTTCGGTTTGTATTTCCTTCTGTGTGGTCGTATATATATGAGGTGCTCTGCCCTCTATTGTTACATGAAGAACTGAGTCATGTATCATCCATATCTGCTTCTTGAGCCATTCATGAGTGATGCTCTCTGATGAATAAGAGGTCAAATCCCTCCCTGGATTTCAGTGAGTCAACTTTGCACTTTCTGTAAATAGTGCATGATATTCTATTGTTTAGGGACATACTGCACATTATTCACACTTGTGTGCACTATGCACAAATAGAGCTAGCAATCAAAATCCGTAAAGAGAAAGTTAGGATATACTTTCTTTTCAGAGCTATAGATGGTATTCTAACAGTATGGAAATGATTATCTTGAAACTGAAATAGCTTTATTTTCCCATTTCCAGTGGGTCTTCGGTTTGGGGGCTTTCTCCCTTTCCCAGGAGCTAAAGGCCATCATTTTTGCAGTATAAGGAACAAGATGGAGGCAAATTACATTGGGCTAGACCAAGGGTGGGCAATAATTTTTTGCCAGGGGCCACTTCAGAAATTTTTGAAGTGGCCCTGGGCTGCACCGGAAGGGGCTGGACCTCAAGTGGAAGGGGCGGGGCCAAGATACTTCCCTGATTCCCCACCCACAGACCCCGATTGGTCTGAGGGTGGGGGACCGCATGAAGTCTTTGCCCCTTCCCAGAGGTTCCCCTGCCACTGGCGGTGGGAGGAGACTTTGCACGTTTCCCCTTTCTGCCCCCAGGCAAATCAGGGCTTGGGGGTGGGGGAGAACGCGAAGTCTGCTCCTACCCTGCCAGGAGTGTGCGGCTGGGTGCTCCTTGCAGGAGGGTGCAGGGTGGAGGAAACTTTGTGCGCTTCCCCCTGCCTCAGGCCCTAATTGGCCTAGGGGTCAGGGAGTGGCAGGGCCTCCACGGGCTGGATCAACCTGTTTGGCTGGCCAGATCCAGCCCACTGAGGCCCTTTTGCCCATCCCTGGGCTAGACTATGATTTAACAAAAATGAGGAGGCTAGTTAAACAGAAATTAAAAGGCACAGTGACTAAAGCCAAATCCCTGCAAGCTGCATGGAAACTTTTTAAAGACACCATAATAGAGGCCCAACTTAAATGTATACCCCAAATTAAAAAACATAGCAAGAGACCTAAAAAAGTGTCACCGTGGCTTAACCACCATGTAAAAGAAGCAGTGAGGGACAAAAAGGCATCTTTTAAGAAGTGGAAGTCCAATCCTAGTGAGATAAATAGAAAGGAAGAAACACTGTCAAATCAAGTGTAAAAATGTAATAAGAAAAGCAAAAAAAGATTTTGAGGAATAGCTAGCCAAAAACTCAAAAAGAAATAACAAAATGTTTTTTAAGTACATTAGAAGCAGGAAGCCTGCTAAAAAACCTGTGGGTCCCCTAGACGATCGAACTATAAAAGGCACAATCAAGGATGATAAAGCCATTGTGGAGAAACTAAATGATTTCTTTGCTTCAGTCTTCACGGCTGAGGACGTTGGGGAGATTCCCAAATCTGCACCGTCCTTTGTGGGTGATGAATCTGAGGAACTGTCCCGGATTGAAGTGTCATTAGAGGAGGTTTTGGAACAAATAGAAAAACTTAATGTTAACAAATCTCTGGGACCGGATGGCATTCATCCAAGGGTTCTAAAAGAACTCAAATGGGAAATTGCTGAACTATTATCTGTGGTTTGTAACCTATCCCTTAAATCGGCTTCTGTACCTAATGACTGGAAGGTAGCCAACGTGACACCAATATTTAAAAAGGGCTCTAGAGGTGATCCGGGCAATTACAGACCGGTAAGTCTAACTTCAGTACCGGGCAAATTAGTCGAAACAATAGTAAAGAATAAAATTGTGAAGCATGTAGAAGAACATAATTTGTTGGACAAAAGTCAACATGGTTTCTGTAAAGGGAAATCCTGTCTTACTAATCTATTAGAGTTCTTTGAAGGGGTTAACAAACATGCGGACAAGAGGGATCCAGTAGATATAGCATACTTAGATTTTCAGAAAACCTTTGACAAGGTCCCTCACCAAAGGCTCTTGTGTAAATTACATGGCCATGGGATAAGAGGGAAGGTCCTTTCTTGGATTGAGAACTGGTTAAAAGACAGGAAACAAAGGGTAGGAATAAATGGTAAATTTTCAGAATGGAGAGGGGTAACTAGTGGTGTCCCCCAAGGGTCAGTCCTAGGACCAATCCTGTTCAACTTATTCATAAATGATCTGGAGAAAGGGGTAAGCAGTGAGGTGGTAAAGTTTGCAGATGATACCAAACTGTTTAGGATAGTCAAGACAGAAGCAGACTGTGAGGGACTCCAAGAAGATCTCACCAAACTGAGTGATTGGGCAACAAAATGGCAAATGAAATTTAATGTGGATAAGTGTAAAGCAATGCACATCGGGAAAAATAACACCAACTATACGTACAGTATGATGGGGGCTAATTTGGCTACGACAAATCAGGAAAGAGATCTTGGAGTTATCGTGGACAGTTCTCTGAAAACTTCCACACAGTGTGCAGCGGCAGTCAAAAAGGCAAATAGGATGCTCGGAATTATTAAGAAAGGTATAGAAAATAAGACCCAGAATATCTTACTGCCCCTCTATAAAGCTATGGTACGCCCACATCTTGAATACTGTATACAGATGTGGTCTCCTCACCTCAAAAAAGATATTTTGGCCTTGGAAAAGGTTCAGAAAAGGGCAACTAAAATGATTAGGGGTTTGGAACGGGTCCCATATGAGGAGAGGTTAAAGCGACTGGGACTTTTCAGTTTAGAAAAGAGGAGACTGAGGGGGGGATATGATAGAGGTATATAAAATCATGAGTGGTGTGGAGAGGGCCGATAAAGAGAAGTTATTTATTAGTTCCCTAAATAGAAGAACTAGAGGACACCAAATGAAATTAATGGGTAGCAAGTTTAAAACAAATAAAAGAAAGTTCTTCTTCACACAGCGTGTAGTCAGCCTGTGGAACTCCTTGCCAGAGGAGGCTGTGAAGGCTAGGACTATAATAGAGTTTAAAGAGAAGCTAGATAATTTCATGGAGGTTAGGTCCATAAAAGGCTATTAGCCAGTGGATAAAATGGTGTCCTTGGCCTCTGTTTGTCAGAGGCTGGAGAGGGATGGCAGGAGACAAATCGCTTGATCATTGTCTTCGGTCCACCCTCTCTGGGGCACCTGGTGCTGGCCACTGTCGGCAGACAGGATACTGGGCTAGATGGACCTTTGGTCTGACCCAGTACGGCCATTCTTATGTTCTTATGTTCTAACAATATGTCTAGAATAGAGAGTAGCATGTTTTTGTGCTGTCTCTGCTGCAGCCCAGAAGGGAGATTATGTCTCAGGATGTCTTAGTCTCCTTCCTGGTCTCTCTGCTGCTCCAGGAAGAGAATACACCATCCCAAATCTACACCTGGCTTAGCTATATTGTCAGTTACATTAAAAGATGAAGCCAAGATAACAGCAAAAGACATAGCAGCTCTTCAAAGCTTGCTTCCCCTGCCGTGCCATTACGTAGCACAAGGAAATAAGGGAGAGTCATATGTTCTCTATTCTTTTGTGTTGTCATGCAAGTCAGACCACAATATGGCTTATGGCAAGTATGAGGAAGAGATGTATTGCTAGATGGATTATTGTGAAATATGTTTTAATTCATTATTTTAAAATGTTGTAAGGTCGTAGTGGTTAGTCTACTCTGACGTCTCCACACTGATTTATTACTTATCTTTTTATGTGTTTTGAAACAAAATGCTAACAAATACACTTTCATGTGTGCCACTAATTGCCAATTCACTAACATTTTCAAAATCTTTTACTACATTTCATCGCTATATGTATGTACTCTTTAGTAGAAATATTTGCTGTCCCTTCACATGATCTTCAAAATGTTCTTGCGTGCACTATGTTTTTAATGAAGCTAATAGACAATCATTCTATCTATCTAGTCTCAAGCATGTCCAGCATGTCTTTTTTGTCATATGTAAATATGGAGCCAGACTCCTCATGATTTATTAATTATTGAGATAACCTCAGCAGGTCCAATGAGAAGAATGAACATACTTTCCATAGATCCCACAAAACAATTGAATACAGAGTGACCTTCTTATCCTCTTTCAGTAGCACTGCAAAGGCGTCCATCCATCTATGATGTTTATAAGATGTGAATCATCATAATGCCTAGGTGCACACAATTATTGAACTCCAAAGAATTATATAGGGCTTTAGAAGGTACTATATGAGCCAACCTGCTGCTGAAGTATCATTCATCTGTGAAGTGACTTATGCTTGAATTCACTGAGAAGGCAATTTTCTGCTTTCTTTTATCTGCTTATGATTTCACAGATTGTTAAATGAAAGCAGTTTTTAAAATGTAGTGAACAAATCAATTCCTTGTCTACAATGAAACAGTACCATGTTTTATTGTGCCAGAGGCAATGAATCCAGGTAGAAAGAGAGAGCAATGAATAAATCACTCTAAGGCCTTGTCACACAGGTCCTGCCACACTCCTGTGGCATTCGGAGTTTTCTAAACAGTACATGCAGAGTGATTGCTGCCTACTATAGGTTGATGGGTGAGAAATCTGGCTTCCTCCTGCTGAGTAATGAAAGGAAAAGACAATCAGTGAGTGGCAATACATTTAAAGATTATGGGTTTCAAGAGGTAGACATTTTAATCTGTTTCAGCAAAAACAACAAGGAGTCTGGTGGCACTTAAAAGACTAACAAATGTATTAGGGTATGAGGACATAAGCTTTCCTGAGCTACAACTCACTTCCTCAGATAATGAAGAGAAAAGAGAGAAAAAACAGGGGGGAAAAAGGACACAGACCTGCTGAGTACATCAGTGCTAATTAAATCAGGGTGGATATGGCTCATCTCCAACAGTGGTGAGAAGATGAGAGTATTTGAATGGAAAATTACCTATTGTAATGCAAGAAGCACTCCATGTATCTATTTCATTTGCATTGCAAGAGGTAATTTCTCATTCAAGTATTCTATCCTTCTCACCACTTGTAGTCTCGTGGCTCTTTAGAGACTAACAAAAATATATAGTATCATTAGCTTTCATGGGTAAATCTCACTTCACCAGATGAGCTGGAGTGGAAATAACAGAACCAAGTTGTTTATATCAATATATATATATTATATCAAGATATTTATAACAAAGTGGAGAGGGAGCAAAGTACCTGTCAACTGCAGAAGTGGTGCTAGTGAGGTTAATTAAGTGGGCTGGAAGTGTCCAATTCTTAGCTTTCGGTGTAAAGATGCAGTTGTTAGAAGAGGGAAAGACTGCCTTTATAATGGGGTGTCCAGCTAGCGTCATTGGTCAAGCCCAGGGAAACTGTGTCAAATTGTAGATGAATACCAATTCCTCACCCTCTGTCTCTATAATTGGCTGGTGAAATTCCTTAGTAGAAGAACAGCTACTTTTAAATCCATGATTGAGTGACCGGGCAGATTAAAATGTTCCCCTACAGATTTCTGTGTTACCATTTCTGATGTCTGATTTGTGTCCATTTATCTTTTTTCATAGAGACTGTCCAGTTTGGCCCATGAGCCACATCCACTCTGATTAGCACTGATGTCACATTCCCATTTCTGTATCCTTTTTTCCATTTTTTTTTCTCTTTTTTCTCTTCATCATCTGAGGAAGTGAGTTGTAGCTCACAAAAGTTTATGCCCTAATAACCTAATAATTTTTTTAGTCTTTGAAGTGCCATTGGATTCCTTGTTGTTTTTGGAGGTTATGCCGCTCAGTGAGAAGCCTAAGCTAGACTTAGACGTCCTTTCTCTCCTTCTCTCTTGGCTCTCCTTTGTTGCTCTATTGGTGGTCTGCTTTACAGGGTGCAGATATTTCTCCCACGCTATTTCATGGTTATTTGTCAAGTGACTTCCCTGTAAGAGGATAGAGAGTCCACACATTGGAACATCTGCTCTAACAATTTTTCTAAGCAAACTGCAGATGGCATTGCTGCTGTTCTTTTGATCTAGAAAGAAAAATCCTATACCAGTGGTACTGGTTTAAATTTCAGACCGCTTGGCAATGGTGTGCATTGCCCTCTCTTCCCTCAACAGTAGCAGAAAGTGCAGATGTTTGCATTGTGACTTTCTTGTTTAGCCTGTTTCCCTCTGCAATGCTCACTCCTACTAGGTGCCTTGAACTTTGCTTTCTTCTAAGTCTCTCCCTCATGGTATTTTGTAACAAATGCCCTATCATCACCATCAGATTCACTAATTTTCTCTCTTTGCTGTTGATGTGTATTTGTAATGAAATAGGAGCAATTGTGCCCAGTTTGGACATCCACCATTGTTATGGTTCACATGCTGAGTACATAACAAACTGAAATTTTTTCTTACTTACTTGTCCTCTACCAAAGAGAAAATGTTCTTTTTATTAGCACAACTAATTTATTTCTAAGTAAAATTTTGCATAGTTATTTAAACTTTCACATTCAGATCTCAGTACTAAAATATATGTGAAATTTGCTTGCTTACTTAAATATATATACCCCCTCCTCTGTTTTTTGTCATATTTTCTGGACCAGAAATTTAATTTTCATCCATTATGCAGCACTGGATTTTTACTGACTCAAACATGGAATAATTTGTCATGATCTCTTAACTGCCTCTTAGTAGAACCTTGTTGTACATAGGGCTTATTTATGGGGTACTATTATTGTCTTATTGTGCTAAATTGAATTTTTATACACAAGTACTCTCTGTAATTTCCTATAAGAATAAGATAGGATTCTAGCATGAGGAAACAGCAGTAAGATTTCCATGTGAGATGGGTAAGACAATAACAGAAAGAGGAACCGTCTTGCAGGCCACATGTTCTCAGCACAATATCATGCCCATTAACAATCCCGAGAACTTGTGAGCATTCAGCCCCATTAGGTTTCCACGGCTGTAACAGAGAGTAGAGTATAGGCCATTTGATCATGTTTCTAATTTGCCATTCTAATTAACCGTGTCATACTTTAGTCATTTAGTGACCAGCATCGAAACAGGAAGAGTCACAGACTGAACATTCTGATGCAATTTTAAAGGGATCTATTTTCTTCTCCCCTCCTTTCACCAAACTTAGGTGTGCCTCTCCCTGGAGCCTCCACCTCTTCCTGCTGTTGATGGGGCATAAGTCTGATTGCTTTATCTTTATATAGTCCTGGATTCATTTTTTAGAAAGTGTAGAAATTCACTTTTGTGAATAAAGATTTTGTCCATAATTTTTTTCTTCCTATGCAGTCTCTTTATGTAGTCATGCGATCACGTTACACTAATTGCCAATTTCAATGCTGATGTAAGAAGACTAGGTTGTTGCTTTTTTTGTAATGTTCTGTAACTTTAATGGTAATTTTTAAAATATAGAATTTAATTTTTATTCCTTGAATCACTGGGTTAAACCAGCTTTTATATGAAAGTATTTATAATGCTACATTCATTTATGTGACTGGCAAAATGGATAACACATTGACCTTGAACTTCTGTGTTTTTTCTGTGGTTTGACATAACTTGACATCATAATTGAAACCAAGTTTAGTCTTCTGATAGAGATTAATAAATAGAAAGCTTGTCTGGTTTCTGCCCACAATTGCAAATGATTTGAGTGCTTTTCTATTCTCCATGAATTGTCAGCTTTTAGATTGGTTGATTGAAGTTCTTTTGTATTGTGGTAGTTATAGATATACATGCAATAGATACCCATCATTTGTGTTGTATCTAATGTATTACTAAACAGGGGTGAAAAATAAACAATGACATCAAAGATGCCATTTTATCTTTGGCCTAAAATTGTTGGAAAATCAACACTGGGTATTAAAAGGGAATTTCTGATTTGTCTACAAAATAAAGGCCTAAGAGGATTTCTCTAAATGGGGATGCTGAATTAGCTAAATACGTGAGTTTTCTGCTATTTGAACCAGGCTCATATAAATAAAATTAATAGATTTAAGGGTCATTTTAAATTTTCTTTATAACCTGTTCTCAGATTTCCTTCATAGTTCTTGCATCTGATGTCCTTCCCAGTTTATAAGAAAGCTAGCAGATTTAGCTGGCATTGCCCAGAAGTGCCAAAACAGAGCACTACTCCAAACTTCTCTGTTTTATCTCTTTTCTGTAAGGTTTATTGAGAAGCAAACCTATTCCAGGTTCATCCTATTTTTCTGGATCATATTGGTTCAGTCTCTTTCAACATTCGCTCAGTTATGTCAGTTTTGATGACTGTACTTGATTTGATGATTTTGTCTCTTTTCTGTTTGGTTTTATGAGATACAATCCCACTCCAGGCACTACATTTTCCTGGCATAACCAACCATACTCTAACATTGCTTTAAGTTATGACAAGAGGAATCTGTATTGGTGGTCCTAGCGCTTGCCATTTAGGAGGAGTTCTTGATCAAACAGACAGACAGACAACTCTCTAAAACATATAGTAGATAATGACCTACAAGTTCCTCAAAAGTAGACTGATGTAGTGCGTCAGGAACAAAATTATCCTTTCCAAAGGGCTAATTTTCAGCGTGGTCTGAAAAGTCTTTCTTTTTTCATCATGAGGAAGGATGATGTGGTTACTGTGCTTACTGAAAGGCATGGCCTTCAGAATGTGCTAAGAGAGGAGGTGTTGCCAATTCTACCTCCAGGGGGCTGGAAGTAGAGTAGTCCTGTTGGCTGTGTAGTTTCTGCCATAAGTTGCTGTAATTATTACTTAATTTAAGTTAGTATCCAGAGGTTCCAATCAGGATCATAGTTCCACTTTGTTCAAACACACTGGAAGGCATAGTCCCTGTGCCAAATTGTTTGCTCTTTAAATATATCAGACCCCTTGCTGCAAAACATTATCCAAGATAAGATAAGACTGTTATCTTATGTGGTAAACTACAGACAACTCAGAGGCAGATGTTGCTGCTGAGAAACTTCCACCTTGCCTGTGATTCCTTGACATTCATGGCACCTTTCATCCACAGAGTACATGCGTACTCTGAGAAGAGATCCTGCAGATTCCCAGAGGTAATACTACTGCTACTTTCCCTCATCTTTACACTCTACCTCCAGCATGTGCCAAGTCATTTTGTCTAGTACTTGCATAGGTTTCCTGCACAAGGTCACTGATTTTGATTCATCCTAGAATAACGTGTGTAATTTGTCTGGGTCCAATGATACTTATTTTTATAAGAATTTTCCTTAACTTTAGCGCATATTGAAGATATTACTACTCTGTTTTGGGTCAACCCACTGCTTTCCCAAAACATTGTGTATCTACAGGGTTTTTCCACTTGCCTTTTATATAAATTCTTATAAAGCTGCAAAATTATGCTTTTCTTTGAAAATTCTTGTAAAATCATCTTTTCAAAGTTTAATGGGCAGTTTTGCATTGCCAGGTTTTCAGAGAAATTGACAAAATATGTACTTTTTTATGCTGGAATAAAGGAACTTAATGGGGCATAAATCTACCCTTTGTAAATATATCCAATTCTTTTTTTCCCTGTGCTTTTAATTCCTTCAGTTCATTCAAACCTCTTTCAGAAGAGAAGATGGATGTCGAAAATTTCACATTTTACTTATTTAGAACTAGAAGATTTACCCTGTGTTCTGGGCAGGAGGGCAGCCCAGGGAAGTGGGGGCTACACAGCCCAGCTGCTGGATGCTCACTGGGACCAATCCAGGACTGTGGAGCCTATGCTGCCCAGCCAGTGGCTGCTCCCCAGGATTGTGGAGGCTGATGCTGCCCAGCCAGCAGCTGCTGCCCTGGGCTGGGTTGGCATGGTGGTGGCTGCACTGACTGGCTGGCAGCTGCTCTGCAGCTCTCCAGGGTTTTCAGGGCAACGGGTCATGCTTGCTTGCTGCCTCCCTTTGGTCATTCTGGAGTATAGCTGTCCCTGCTATCATAGCCCTCCCTTTCTGTTTGATGAGAAACAATCACATTCCATGCACATCCCATTGTTCTGGCACAACCAAACCCTGATCTTGCTTTAAGTTACAATAAGAGGAAGCTACATATCAAATTTGGTGGCCCCAGCTGTTACCGTTTAGGAGCAGTTCTTGAACAAACAGACTCACAGGCAGATGAACAGATACACAAACACTCTCAAATATATAGTAGACTAGATTTTCTCTTTAGAGTGTGTTCTGCATAAATGGCAGCAGAAACTTGTGCTGTTTCAGGAATGGACAAGGCAGTGAACTATGATTTCAAGTCCCAGTTTGCTTCCACATCTTTGCCCTGGTTGAAGGAAGAAATAAGCTGCTAATGGTCTATCTTGGTAGCAGTTTGCTTCCTTCTCTCCATCAGTCCCACTGTATTGGCCACTGTGTAATGGGGTGGAACCTATTCCCTGCCTGCTTGGGAGACAGTGTGAGTCCTGATGTTGTAATGGCTACTGTCCACAAAGTGTGACCCAAAATGTGGGTAGCCCACATAGGGCAGTAGGATGACACTTAACATCTCCTTATTCTGCCATGTGAGTATGAAGCGCAAATGATGATCTTGCCCTAAATGTGCCAATCGTATGCTCTTGGTGTTATACAAATTCAGAATCAAACTATTCTGTATAAATCCCTTAACCCTTACCACTAACTGAGTTGTCAGTATTTCAACATTAGTATAAGCCTGCTAAACAATAATAATGATTTAGAGTCTGCATCCTTATGAGAAATAGTATTTTATTTTGTATTTAGTCCAATTGAAAATTAATAATTTAGAGGCAATCACAGGCAAACCAAAATATACAAGTGTGGAGGCTGCAAGTGGGAAAAACCTGCAAAATTCTGGTGAGCAAAGTACACTGGAAACAAATGCATATATTTCTAAAAATCCGCAAATCTTACATTACATTAAGAATTCAGCCATGAGAACCTCCTATTTACTTACAATTAATGATTGATAGCAAATGACAAGCATGCATGGGTTTGTTTGTATTAGGAGGAAGCTATGTTTTGTATTGTGATGTATAGGGCACTAGAAGATTTACCCGGCATTGCTTGGGTCCTTATCTCAAATAAGTTTTGTTTTACTTCATTTAAATCACTGTTCTGGGAGGAGACTGGGGATGTAGGGTCACTATGCAGCCTGCCCTGGGGAGAAAGGACAACCCCAGCCCTCTCTCACTGTAGCAGGTTGGGGCCAGGTGAGAAGTGCCTGTCCATGGCCGCTGCACCAGGCACAGCTGGGAGAGGGATCCTTGTCCCCCAGCTGGGGCACAGGCAAACAGACACACAAACAGACAAACTCTCTGAAATATGTAGTAGATAGCTGTCACTTTCTCCACTCCTGCCCACTGCTGGTTCAATGAGATTATAGCTTTCCTGATCTCCATCTTTGGCCCCTTGCTGCCCCCTGTGGCCATTCTATAGAATAACTGTCCCTTCTAATAGACCCTTCCCTCTCTATTTTATGAAAAATAATCAACTTGCAGGCACATCCCTTTATCCTGGCACAACCAAATCCTTACATTACTTTAAGTTATGATAAGAGGAAGGCATACCAATATGGTGGTCCTAGCTCTTACTGTTTAGGAGGAGTTCTTGAACAAACGGATTCACAGATGGACTGATAGACAGCCAGAAGCACATTTTTAAACTATATAGTAAGATTTGTCAGGTTTAGTCAGAAGACCATAGCATGGCTATGCTAAGAAGGGAAAGGAGGAAGGCAAGGAAGCCCGTATGAATGGCAGGGGATCAGGATGTGGGATGGGGATCAGGTCACTGAGACAGGTGAAAAGTTGGAAGAGGAAAGGAGACAAGAAACATCAGCATTTATGATAGAATGTGATTACATTGGATCTTGTCAATCTTTTTCACACGAGATAGGGGAAGGGACATAAGGAGCAAGTCAAAGGGAGTGAATAGGTGGCTAGAAATGAGGGCAAAAAAGTCAGGAAAGAATGAAAAGTACAGGAGTCCTCCTTGACCAGGAAGAAGGAATTAATGAATTAGTATTGTGATATCTGAGGCTTAATTGATGTTTAAAAGCACTTTTATGGTGCTTGCATATGAAGTTCTTGAAGTATTATTAAACCGCAGTTTTTATTTCTTCAGTTTCTTGCGAGCAGTTTGATTTCAATTCTGTGTTAACTTTTATGATAGATGAGATGGAACTGAACACCAGGTATTGTCACCGATTATTGATTCCTATATTACTTTATGTGTCTTAAATTTTCTAACAGTGAAAATGTGTACAATGGAACACCATCCTTTAAAGGAAAGACTCTATTGAGCTCTGTCTCCCAAACAGTGAATTCACTCTGTAGGTAGATGTAATGGCATCAGGTCTCTCTGTTGGTGCTGTATGGAAAAGACAACATCACTGAAAGCTTTAAATTCTCATATTGTTGGGGCTCCTTCGTTTTGTCAGGTGTTCTGACTTGGACCTAACACTGAGTTGTAGCTTGGGAGACAAACAGTTGGAGAACTTGGAGAAGGCTCTAAGGGTCAGTGAAATTTACTATGGGCAGCTGTGGCTTCAAAGCAACTCTCTGTGCAGAAGCCTATTAAGAAGTAGTAGGTTACTTTCCTGCAGTTTTCCCAGCATGATGGATGACATTCTGAAAAGTGAAAGGACTTCCTGTGCCAGGGAGGTTTTCCTTATGTTATGCTGAGAGTTCTTCTCTACCCAGTTTGGATTGAAAATACTGATTACCCTTTCCTTGATTAATATTCAGAATTAGAAACAAAAGAAGTGGCTTCAGATTTTATTATAACAAGACAATTTGTGATTTTCATTTTGTTTTATGATAGGAATGTTAAATCCATAATTTATAGCTTCTCCTAATAGCATTCTAAATAATCCATTTACAATTCAAAAACAGCAATTACTTTTAACTAGAAACTGGTCCATGATGAAAAGTTAAGATCTCTATTGAACTTTTCTAAAGTTTTAGGGAGTTTAGATCCAGAATTTTAAATTTGGCTTATTAAAATGGTAAAGGATACAGCAGCAAAGGGTAGATCCAGATCTGTGTTTCACCAATATCCAGTCAGTGTTTGAATCTGGGCCCATGTCTATTTTAAACCTATTATACAAAGTTTTACTCCTTGCTTTTAATATTAGACAATGTTCTAAGCTATGCAAGTACTTTTAAAAAACATTAAAATTCCCACTAATTTCGGAGCTCCTGTTATCTCTCATGTATGTTAATTCTCTCTCTAATTAAAGAATTGTTAGTTGATATCTCATTTATGAAGAAGTATTCTTCTTTTTTTAAAAACTTGTGTTCTTCACAAAGTTCTGATGGAAAAGTTAAATGAGAATATTTTGTCTATTGATTTCCCTGAAAAATATTTTCCAGTTATTGTTTCTACTTTGGATTTCTTTAATGTTGCCAATGTTTATTGGTCATTTGATGGGTCATTTTAAAATTGAAACTTTTTTTAAAAAATTATTTTGAAACCAAAAAGTGTTTAAAATATTCAGTGGAAAATTTTTTAAAATAAAAAACCAGATCTTTATAACATGAGCAAACACTACTTTAAAATGCTTTAAATTTGCTATCCTGTATATAAAAAAGTTTTGGGATTTTTTGTTTGAGTGGTTGATTTTTTTGTTTGTTTATCAGCCATAGCATTATATTCTGTTATATATTGTATGTATGTCTGAAATATATTTCAGAAATACAGTTCTCCAAATAGAATGTATTCTTAAGGACTTCTGTAGTAATATATGATAATGATCTCCCATTAAAACATCAGAATTTACTAACAATTACCCAAAGATACTTCCATTTTTAATCTACAGTAATTCCTCATTTAACACTATAGATGCATTTCTGAAAATGTTCGTGCTAAGCAAAAACATGCTATGCAGGGTCAATTTTCCCATTAAAAATAATGGAAAAGGTGGGGGTTGTGTTTCAGGTGGTGGTGGTAAAGTCAGTTTTTTGTTGGTGCTGGGTCATCAACGTAAACATTAGATATCTAGCAACACAAGATATCTAGCAACACAAGTCGCCGTGGTTTGTTAAAACACAAAGATAAACACTTGAGTGAGCAGAGAAGCACTGTGACCACATGTATTCATCCACTCATGCGTATTACCACTGTTTTCACCAACTTATACCGCCGCGTGAAGTAGTCCTCCACTTGATTATTTTTGTGTTATTTCGGAGTCGGTCGTGTTATTCGAAAAACGTTCCCTAAAAAAAAATCATGCTATTGCGAAAACATGTTAAGCGGGCACATGTTAAATGCGTAATTACTGTATATCTAAAATGGAAAATTCATAAATTGTATTATAAATGCTGACATTTGAGTAGAGATAATTGCAATGCATATTCTGGATCTTTAGTTCACAAATGTCAAAGGAAACTATTGAAAAGATATCACTAAATTAAACTAATTCTAAAACATGCCTTTTCACAGGATTCTTGTCAATTACATCTCAAATATATGAAGCTAATACAAAACTTTTCTTTTAAGAACCTCACTGACTTCCCCACAATTAATAATACTCCAGATAAAAATTGTGGCCAGGTCTATGCAAAAAATTTTTCCCTGGTATATCACTGTCAGGTGTATAATATTTTTCAAAATGTCAATACTAGGGAAATCCTTAGTGTAGATGCAGTTATAATAGCATAAAACCAGTATAGTTATTTCTCTCATCAAACCTCTATTATACTATACTAATAAAAGCACTTTTTTGCCAGTATAAGCTATGGCTATACTTCGAGAGTTTTGCTGATATAGTTGTAGGCGTTTAGGTCTATTGACCAACTTTTAAGTGTAAAACAAAGCTATGGTAAACTGGAGTTAAAAGTTGAGTATAATTCAATACCTTCAGAGTAAAAACATCATAGATGTATTGCAGTTATCCCAAAAATAAATGATACACCCCTCAGAAACTGAATATTATGGTTAAACTTAAAAGAAATTCAAACATATTAAGGCGGGGTGGGCAATAATTTTTGGCTGGGGGCCACTTCCGGCTGCCCCAGAAAGGGCGGGACCAGGATTCTTCCTGGCTTCCCCACCCACAGATTGGTCTGGGGCAAGGAGAGCCCCTTTGTCCCCCCCTTCCCACAAAGCACTCATGCCCCTGGCAGGCTGGGAAGGGGCTTTGCACACTCCCCACCCCCAGGCCAATTAGGGCCTGGGGGTGGAGGGAAGCACACAAAGTTTCCTCCGCCATGCCAGGAACACATAGCACTTTGAAGTGCCGCGCGCTCCTGGCAGGGCGGGAGGAGACTTCACGCGCTCCCCTGCCCCCAGCCCTGATTAGCCTGGGGGTGGGAGGAGTGTGCAAAATTTCCTCCGTCCTACCCCCGACCTGTGAGGAGTGCATGGCACTTTGAAGTGCCACGTGTTCTTCACAGGGCGCGAGGAGGCTTTGTACGCTTCACCACCCCCAGGCCAATCAGGGTTTGGGGGCGGGGGAGCATATGAAGTCTCTTCCAGCCCTGCCAGGAGTGCACAGCACTTCAAAGTGCTACGTGCTCCTGGCAGGGCGGAGGAAACTTGGTGTGCTTCCCCTGCCCCCACACCCTGATTGGCCTCAGAGTGGCAGGGCCTCCACGGGCTGGATTCAACCCACTTGCGTTGAATCCAGCCCACGGAGGCCCTTTTGCCCACCCTGTATTAAGATAAGATTCATGATTAGTGCATGATAAGTTTGTAATTCCTAATTCTATTAAACTAATTATAAAGGATACATTACATTTTTTTCCATTTTTCCTGTAAGTATTAAGAACATAAGAACAGCCATACTGTGTCAGACCAAGGGGACCATCTATGCCAGTATCCTGTCTTCTAACAGTTACCAATGCCAGATGTTTCAGAGGCAATAAACTAGCGAGGATGGGCAGAGATGGTGTTCCTAGCATCTGGTTGCCAGAAACTGGGAATGGGTAACGGGATTAATCACTCGATGATGCAAAAAAAGCCAACATGATTCTAGGATGCATTAACAGGTGTGTTGTGAGCAAGATACGAGAAGTCATTCTTCCACTCTACTCCGCGCTGGTTAGGCCTCAGTTGGAGTATTGTGTCCAGTTCTGGGCACCGCTTTTCAAGAAAGATGTGGAGAAATTGGAGAGGGTCCACAGAAGAGCAACAAGAATGATTAAAGGTCGAGAGAACATGACCTATGAAGGAAGACTGAAAGAATTGGGCTTGTTTAGTTTGGAAAAGAGAAGATTGAGAGGGGACATGATAGCAGTTTTTAGGTATCTAAAAGGGTGTCACAAGGAGGAGGGAGAAAACTTGTTCTTCCTGGCCTCTGAGGATAGAACAAGAAGCAATGGGCTTAAACTGCAGCAAGGGAGGTTCAGGTTGGACATTAGGAAAAAGTTCCTAATTGTCAAGGTGGTTAAACACTGGAATAAATTGCCTAGGGTGGTTATGGAATCTCCATCTCTGGAGATATTTAAGAGTAGGTTAGATAAATGTCCTTCAGGGATGGTCTAGACAGTACTTGGTCCTGCCATAAGGGCAGGGGACTGGACTCGATGACCTCTCGAGGTCCCTTCCAGTCTTAGTATTCTATGATTCTATGATTACCTCATCCGTTCATTCCCTCTGAAGCACCTGACATTGACCACTGTCAGGGCTGGTGACAAGGCCCTGGGCAATGGGGGCGGGGCTTGAGTGCAAGGGATGGGGCTAGAGACAGCCAGCACTACCACCACTAAGGCTGCACCGTGCCTTCCCCCAGCAAGTCCTTCGTGCCACCTGGACTTCACTGTGTGGGGGCTCTGGCAGCAATTTCAAGAGCTCAGACTCCGCAGCCCTTTTAAATCACCAGACGCTGGGGCAACTGCCCCTTTGCCTCCCCACCACCCCCATCAGCAGCCCCGGTCACTGTTGCAAGACAGGATATTGGACTAGATGGACTTTTGGTCTGACCCATTATGGTCATTCTTATGTTTTTACATTTTTATATAATGGAGCATGACTCCGATCAAATGATCCATCCCCTGTCATCCCCTCCCAGTTTCTGGCAGAGGTTTAGGACACCCAGAGCATGGGGTTGCATTCCCTGGCCATCTTCACCAATAGCTATTGATGGACCTATATCCTGCATGAATTTATGTTATACTTCGGTCATTCACAACATCCCCACAGTGAATTCCATGGGTGGTCGGTGAGTTGTGTGAAGAAACATTTCCTTGTGTTTGTTTTATACCTGCTGCCCATTAATTTCATTGGGTGATTCCTGATTCTTGTGTTATGTGTAAATAACACGTCTTTATTCACTTTCTCTGCAACATTCAGAATTGTACAGATCTCTATGATATTCCCTTTTAGTAGTCTCTTTTCCAAGCTGAAAAGTCCCAGTCTTTTTAATCTCTCCTCCTATAGGAATCATTCCATACGTCTAATCATTGTTGTGCCCCTCCCTGTATCTTTTCTAATTCTAGTTCTTTTAGAATTGGGATGAACAAAACGGCACATGGTATTCAAGGCATGGGCATACCATAGATTTATATAATGACATGTTATTTTCTGTCTGATTAGCTATCCCTTTCCTAATAGTTCCTAACATTGTTAGCTTTTTTGACGGCCACTGCATATTGATCACATGTTTTCAGAGAACTGTCTACAGCAAGGCTGGGCAAACTACAGCCCGGAGGCCAGGGGCCGGCCCACCAAACCACCAGATCCAGCCCATGGATGACCCTGCTGGGACCCTCAGACACACAGCTGCATGGTTTTAAGCACAGTCCATGAGGCTCTCTGCTATGCAGGATGGGGGAAGCTTCGTGAAATCTCTCCCACCCCCCAGCCCAATCCTCAGCTCCTATTGGCCAGAAACAACCGGCCAATAGGAAATGACCCCAGCCAATCTCTCAGCTCCTATTGGCTGGAAACAACCAGCCAATAGGAGCTGAGAGATTGGCCTGGGGGATGGGAGCAGCGCAAATCTCTTTCCCCTCCCAGAGCTGAGAGCCAAGTGGAGGGAACAAGCCTGCAGTTTCAAGTGGGTCTGCAGCAGGCAGGGAGCCCAGCCTGCCTTGAGGTGCTGCAGGGCTGCTGGCTTAGGTAATCACCTCCCAGCTGGAGCCTGTCTCTGGCACCCTAGCTCGCATCCTAACTCCCTCCCCCAGGTCACCATCCAAACTCCCTGCACCTCACTGCCCCAGGTCACAACTCCCTCCCAGACCCTGTACTCTCTCCTATACCTCTCCCCCAGTGTAAACGTAGCCTAAGTGTCCATAGCTAAGGAGCCTCACAGCTCCCATTGGCTGCAGTTTGCCTCCTAAATGCTTCGTATCGTATATCCACATATGGCAAGGGCAACAACCAGTTTCCAGTGAAAAAAATATTAAAAATAAAACTGTAACACATAGGCTTCCAGAAACTGTGTCAAAATAAGCTGATTTAATACCAACATTCCTATCATGTTAGGAAAGCAACTTCTGGTACAGTATCTGCTTGCAGATTTTTATCTAGCAGTATAACTAGTGATTTTTATTTTAGATGTTTTCTTTCCTTAACTGTGTCACCTCTTTCAGATAGATTACACAACGAGGGGAATTTTAACATGAAAACCAAGATTCAGGATAATTCCCATTTTTTATGTTGAAGAGAGGTGGACTTATTTATTAACATTTATTTTTTACTGTTACCTAGGAGGGCTGGCAGCTTCCATGGGCTCCTGGGCAAGGTGTGTGTGTGTGGGGTGGGGAGATTCCATGCTCCTGGCAGGTCCTCAGGTGGAAGGGGCAGGGTCGGGAGAGCCCAGCCCTTAGCACTGCCGAGACCGCAGCGCTGCCCCCCCTCCCCAGCTCTCAGAGCCACACAAGAGTGCTTGGCGTGGCACCCTTACCTCCCCAGACAGCTCTAAGAGCTGCCCGGAGCACTCTGCAGAGTGCTCTAGTGGTAATTTAAAGGGACAAGGGCTCCAGCTGCCACTGCTGTTATTGCGGCAGCAGCAGTGGCCAGAGCCCCGGACCCTTTAAAATCACCAGGCCCTCGGGCAATTGCTCCTTTTCCACTGCCCCCATCTGTGGGCCTGCTGTTATCACTGTATCTAATGCCCAGTGGCCCACCTTAACATACATTAATTTAATATTAAATACTACACACACACTATAATAATCCCACATAACTCTAAGAATGGGAGTACACAAAGCCATTACAGTTCCAATACATATACAAAAACCCTTCATTCTGACAAGGCAGTAAATCTTAGCAATAGAGATTTCTAGGACTGTGGACCTTCAACAGAAAAGGCTTTGTCCCTCATCCTGGGTATGTCTATACAGTACCCTTATTTCGAAATAAGCTATTTCGGAATTTTTTTTCCAAAATAGATTATTTTGAAATAGCACATCTACACTACAGTGAAGACTCAAAATTGGTCAGAGACAGGCTTCCCCAATATGGATGTGTTACCTCGAATTAGAGCCCCAGAAGGCACTGCCAAGTAATTATTTTGAATTGCCCTGGGAGAAGCTATTTTGAAATAGCAGCAGTGGTCCACACTACTGCTATTCCAAAATAGCCTTTTCGAAATAAGCGTTATTCCTCGTGGAATGAGGTTTACAGATTTTGAAATAATCCGTCTGTTATTTTAAAATTATTTTGAAATAATGGAATTGCTGTGTAGACGCTCACATTATTTTGAAATAATGTCAGTTATTTCAAAATAACTGTCCTGTGTAGCTAGAGTTCATAGATTTGTTGCTTTGATGGAATAGGCAGCCCCTTTGATGGAATAGGCAGCCCCTTAAGCCCCTGATCTTAAATAATTTAAGACTTCAATTTCTCATAGCTTGCCATTCTAATAAAAGGCAGCTAGTGAAGTTTATGAAGTGCCGGCATCAGTGAGTTTGATGGAAAAGGGCCTCCATACACTTGTATTTCTATACAGCAAAAATTCCAGTCTCCGGGTAGTTTTCAAAGGCAGACTCACACAGAGCACATTACAGTACTTAAGTCTGGAGGTCACTTGGTTGAACGAGATGTTCATCCAATTCCTCCTGCTTCTTGTCTGCTCCTTAAGAAGCTCAAGGGCTGTGAGGCCCAATGAATTCTCATCCTTATAAATGCATCTGGGAAATGCTTGGGGATTGCCTTGCATTACATAAGAACATAAGAATGGCCGTACTGGGTCAGACCAAAGGTCCATCTAGCCCAGTATCCTGTCTGCCGACAGTGGCCAGCACCAGGTGCCCCAGAGAGGGTGGACCGAAGACAATGATCAAGCGATTTGTCTCCTGTCATCCCTCTCCAGCCTCTGACAAACAGAGGCCAAGGACACCATTTTATCCGCTGGCTAATAGCCTTTTATGGACCTAACCTCCATGAAATTATCTAGCTTCTCTTTAAACTCTATTATAGTCCTAGCCTTCACAGCCTCCTCTGGCAAGGAGTTCCACAGGCTGACTACACACTGTGTGAAGAAGAACTTTCTTTTATTTGTTTTAAACCTGCTACCCATTAATTTCATTTGGTGTCCTCTAGTTCTTCTATTTAGGGAACTAATAAATAACTTCTCTCTATCGGCCCTCTCCACACCACTCATGATTTTATATACCTCTATCATATCCCCCCCTCAGTCTCCTCTCTTCTAAACTGAAAAGTCCCAGTCGCTTTAACCTCTCCTCATATGGGACCCGTTCCAAACCCCTAATCATTTTAGTTGCCCTTTTCTGAACCTTTTCCAAGGCCAAAATATCTTTTTTGAGGTGAGGAGACCACATCTGTATACAGTATTCAAGATGTGGGCATACCATAGTTTTATACAGGGGCAGTAAGATATTCTGGGTCTTATTTTCTATCCCTTTCTTAATAATTCCGAGCATCCTATTTGCCTTTTTGACTGCCGCTGCACACTGTGTGGAAGTTTTCAGAGAACTGTCCACGATAACTCCAAGATCTCTTTCCTGATTTGTCGTAGCCAAATTAGCTCCCATCATACTATACGTATAGTTGGGGTTATTTTTCCCGATGTGCATTACTTTACACTTATCCACATTAAATTTCATTTGCCATTTTGTTGCCCAATCACTCAGTTTGGTGAGATCTTCTTGGAGTCCCTCACAGTCTGCTTCTGTCTTGACTATCCTAAACAGTTTGGTATCATCTGCAAACTTTACCACCTCACTGCTTACCCCTTTCTCCAGATCATTTATGAATAAGTTGAGCAGGATTGGTCCTAGGACTGACCCTTGGGGGACACCACTAGTTACCCCTCTCCATTCTGAAAATTTACCATTTATTCCTACCCTTTGTTTCCTGTCTTTTAACCAGTTCTCAATCCAAGAAAGGACCTTCCCTCTTATCCCATGGCCATGTAATTTACACAAGAGCCATTGGTGAGGGACCTTGTCAAAGGCCTTCTGAAAATCTAAGTATACTATATCTACTGGATCCCTCTTGTCCGCATGTTTGTTAACCCCTTCAAAGAATTCTAATAGATTAGTAAGACAGGATTTCCCTTTACAGAAACCATGTTGACTTTTGTCCAACAAATTATGTTCTTCTACATGCTTCACAATTTTATTCTTTACTATTGTTTCGACTAATTTGCCCGGTACTGAAGTTAGACTTACCGGTCTGTAATTGCCAGGATCGCCTCTACAGCCCTTTTTAAATATTGGTGTCACGTTGGCTACCTTCCGGTCATTAGGTACAGAAGCCGATTTAAGGGATAGGTTACAAACCACAGATAATAGTTCAGCAATTTCCCATTTGAGTTCTTTTAGAACCCTTGGATGAATGCCATCCGGTCCCAGAGATTTGTTAACATTAAGTTTTTCTATTTGTTCCAAAACCTCCTCTAATGACACTTCAATCCGGGACAGTTCCTCAGATTCATCACCCACAAAGGACGGTGCAGATTTGGGAATCTCCCCAACGTCCTCAGCCGTGAAGACTGAAGCAAAGAAATCATTTAGTTTCTCCACAATGGCTTTATCGTCCTTGATTGCGCCTTTTATATTTCGATCGTCTAGGGGACCCACAGGTTTTTTAGCAGGCTTCCTGCTTCTAATGTACTTAAAAAACATTTTGTTATTTCTTTTTGAGTTTTTGGCTAGCTGTTCCTCAAAATCTTTTTTTGCTTTTCTTATTACATTTTTACACTTGATTTGACAGTGTTTATATTCCTTTCTATTTATCTCACTAGGATTGGACTTCCACTTCTTAAAAGATGCCTTTTTGTCCCTCACTGCTTCTTTTACATGGTGGTTAAGCCACGATGACACTTTTTTAGGTCTCTTGCTATGTTTTTTAATTTGGGGTATACATTTAAGTTGGGCCTCTATTATGGTGTCTTAATTCACACACTAAGAATTCTGGGAGTGAATCTTGTAACAAGCATTTGCTAAGAAAGCAAGAGCTTGAATCTCTAAGTGAACAAAGAAGAGTTGGTTCCCTTCCAGCCTTTGTGAATCAAGCTGCAGGAGTTCATTTTGTTAACTGAGCCTGGCAGGATTCACATAGCTGTCGAGAGAAATCTAACACATAGGCCAAGTGAAACAATTCCAATATCCAGCAAAGAATTCCTAAAGCAGACAAGTCATAAAGTTTGCTTTCAGAGGCTTTGTTTTCTGTTTTTAATATACCTGCAATCTATCTATTTATTATCCGTTTCTTTGTTACTGAGTAAGTGACCATTTTTAATTTCAGGCCAAATCCTGAAGTCCTCAAGAAAACTCTCATTGGAGTCAATGGGATTTGGAAGACTTCCTGAATAAAATTGAGTAAGGGTGGTAGGACCCTTATGGTATTTTACTGATTCTTTCAATCAAACTGGGCTGCTGGCTGGTGGGGCTGCTGGCTGGTGAGGGTGCTGCGGCCAAGGGCTGGGGAGAGGGGTTTGGAGTAAGGGCCTACTTAGCTGTGCAGTGGCCAGTGACACAGAGAGCTCTGGCCCCAGCTAGCCACTCTCTTCCTGGTGTGGCCACTCCTCTGTAGTCACTCTGCAGTATAACTGTCCCTCATATCAGCTTCCTCTCTTTCCATGTTATGGGAAACAATCCCATTCCAGGCACATCTTATTTTCCTGGTACAATGGAACCCTTACCTTGATTTAAATTAGGATAAGAGGAAGCTGTATATCAAATTTGGTGGTCCTAGCTCTTACCGTATAGGAGTACAAATGGACTCATGGACAGACAGACAGATGCACCAACTCTCTAATTATATTTATTTAGATTATTATTCTTACATATCTGCATGCCACTTGTAACTATACTAGATTCACAGAGTGAAATTTATACTTTATCAAATTTGAGCTTCAAATCTTTAATTTAAAAAAATCCTCCAAACCATAAGATCCCAAATCATAAAATCAATATAAATTCATAGATGATAAGGCCCAGAAGGGACCATTGTGATCATTATGCATGCCTAACACAGACCACAGGACTTCCCTCAAATTAATTCCTGTTTGAGCTAGAGCATATCTTTTAGAAAAATATTCAGTTTGATTTAAGAATTTCCAGTGCAGAATCCACTGCAACCCTTGTTACATTTCATTGTTTCACAACCCCCTTGTTAAAGATTTATGCTTCATTTCTAATATGAATTTGTCTAGATTCAGCTTCCAAACATTGATTTTTGTTATAACTTTGTCTGCTAGATTGCACATCCTGTTGTTATCAAATACACGGGATGTATGTGTAGATTAAAAATGTATACATATATTTAACAGGTTAATATTTTATATAGGCACAGAACTTCTTTGACTTTAACTGGCCTATGTTTTTTGTTAAAACCACATAACCAACCTTTTTACTTTGGTTAGAACCACAATGTAGAGCGCAGTGTGTACACTTTTTTTTCCCCCCAACAGCTTTTGTTAGATTTACTATGGCTAGTGTTTTTTTAAATTATTTTAGGGGTTTTTTTGCCAGCACATTTTCAACAAACTTTATGCAAATAACATTTTATTTTTGTCACTGTATTCTAACACACTAAACTATACGTACAACCTATCTGTGCCAGTCCTGGAACATGATATAAATGTGTCAGAATTATAGTAGCTAGAACACATGAATGCACATGGTGTCTCTTTCACTCTTAGGCTCAGTGTGATACTAATTCATTTTTGACATTTGGAAAACTTCTAATATTAATTTATGTGTTTCTTGTGGGAGGTAATTCAGACAGACAAAGTGTTGAAATAAAAACTTGAAAGAATGCACATCAGATTTTACAGGTGCATAGAACATTAATTTACAATGACGACCTTTTTGTAAAAGGTTGACATAATATTGAATGGAATGTTTTGTTTATATATGGTGGTCTGGTTTACTAACCAATACCAAAATGTATGACCAAACTGGGACTTTGTACAGCCTTCTTCTTTTGGAATCATTTCCTTCCTTTCTTTTTCCCCCTTCTGATCACCAGTAACATTGGAGTATTTTATTTCTATCGTTCCTTAATTGTTTTTCCCTTTAAAGGAAAAGTATTTACCAAAGTTGACTGTTAAACATATAGTTCAAAACAAGTAATATTTATAGAATGCATGCTAAGATTGACCTTTATGTAAGTTGTCGCAGAACTTGATTTGTTTATCTGAAGTGATGTACTTTTATAATACAAGCAAAAATTGTAGTTATTAGTACTTTCTTTGTGGAGGATGTTTTTTCTTTTGAAATATACTTAAGGAAAATGATGAGAATGTATATCACTTAGTTATCTCAAATGGGAGACTTGGGAAGCGGGTGACAGTGCATAATAATGAAAATAGTTTTTTGTCTTTTGTGTGTCCTCTTGAATGGACCTGATGAAATGTCTTTCCTTTTAACATTTCATGCACTAGCTGATTCCTCTGTGTACAAGAATAAGTTGTCTTGGTAATTTGAGGAATAAACTCTGTCTTTCGATGCATGGGCAGGGAATTACGAAGTCAGCATAAATCCTATGCATGCACTGGGATCATAATTTAGTCTGTGGTAATTTTAATATATTACTTGATGGTGATAATAGTAAAAAGGCATATCTGATTACAACAATGGACAAATGACATTAAAAACTTAAATTTAGGTAAAAAGGAATGTAAGGAGGGTAATGGAAATGTGAAGCTATTTTAAGTTCTGTTATCCATTTTGATTTGACTTAAGTTGTTCAAAGACCCTGGATAACAAGCCAAAACTTTTGACATTAGCCATGAAAAAGGTCTCTGCAAAGAAAAACACATTCCTTATTTCAATCTGGGTAATGATTTTTCAAGGCTCCCACTATTACCTCCTTCTCCGGAAGATACTAGGTATATTGTATAATCTGAAAATCTATCACAACCCACAAGCTCCTAATACCAACCTTGTCCTTATGGTCAATTGCAATCAATTCTGACTCTGTCTTCCCTGAGACTTGCGGGGTCCTGCATTTATATCATAACATATGCTTCTCCCTGGGCTAGAGAGTTCATTCCTCAACCAAGGCAAACTAATAGAATTATTTGTCCAGTAAGAGAAAGCTGTTCAACATTTTGGAGGCATAGGGCAATATGCCTGGCCCTTCTTTTTGAATTTTTTTCTTGGCCACCAACATATTGTCATCGAGACAGACAACTCAGCAGTGCCTGCATATTTGACCTGTCAGATCTGTGCATGGACAGAAAGCCTCAAAAGCTAGTCAGTTCTTATAGTATTCTCCCCTTTGTTCCGATGGTCCACCAAAATCTGGAATCCAGAATAACCATAGGCTATTTAAGTAGATTAGTTCAGAAGAGTCCAGAAATACTCAAGGAGATTGTTTGGCTACATAGGAGGTATTCAAATGGGTAAGTACTAATACACAAAGAGCATTGAGTTTTCACTTTGTATCTAACTCCTACCCAGATATGATTAAGTTATATTGTAAACCGTAAAAGTATAGATCCAAAATATCATCTTGGTTTATGGGACAGAAGGTATTATTTACTTTCCTTCTGCTTCCCCTGATCTGGAAAGTCCCTGTAAACTAACGAGATGCTAATAGCCACAGAATGTGCAAGAAATTAATGGCCTGTGGGCTTCTTTTTTGTCCAGAGCATTCAGCTCTGAGGAAAAAGAGACTCCCTATATAAAAGTCCCATTCTTCATCCCAGGCCTTATTCAAGCTAAAATCTTGTTTTATGAAGAGCCTTTAGAAAATATTGGTGATCTCAGATTCTGTCCTCTCCATCACGCTTTATTCTCACATGAAGGGAATTTCCTTTTGCTGGTGTTTGGGTGACTATCTCTGCCTGGAGTAGGTTCCAGAAACTTCAGCATATAAGACTTCTTTCCTTACCAGTCTTAGATTTATTGCAGATGTGGTTTATAATGGCCAGCTGTGTGTGTGTGCCCACTTCAGCTCTTAGCTTACTTACTGTTAACATTCCACTAATGGATTTCCAGTTTGGTCTCACCCTTTGGCAATTAGATTCTTCCACGTGATCTTCTATCTAGTCTATACCCTTCCACCCAAGTCTTAATTTAATTCTGAAAGTTGTATACTCAGATTTCCTTTGAACCTACTGAATGCCATCCAGATGTCCATCGTGTTCTGATGATTTTCATTCAGTTCACGCAATAGCAGAGCTTGCTACCCTAGTTCCGAAAGCTGCTTATCTTATCTTCCACAAGCAGAAACTGGTTCTCCATACCCATTTTTCACTTTTCTCCTCCCAATAGTATCACCTTGATTTCTTAACCAGGAGATCATTGTCCCTCTTAAACTCCCAAAATATATCTACAGCCATGAGCTTAGAAAAAAATCCTCTGGAATTCTCTAGCCTCATTCTCTGTCATTGTCTGGCTTCTGCCTCTGTATTGTTATCTAACAGCCTTAGGAGGTGATAGAATGGCTGCTGAATGGGGATACAGATAACAGCTTTGCAGGGACAGTAAAAAAAAATAATTCCCTCTAAGCCCAAGATGCATCCTCCTCCTTGTACAGTAGTGAGCTGGAGAGGTTGGAGAGGATTGTGGAGGCGGAGAAAAAACAAGGGAGAATTTGGGAGGGAAACTATTAAGTTATGTGGTTTGGAGTAGGGGATGGAGAGCATGATGTCAGTAATACTCAACTTGAATCCGTGTCAAAACTTTGGAATGGTTTACCTATAAAAAGTATTTTCAGAAAGGGGGTAAAAGCTACCTGTAGAATATATGGATAGTGGATTTTTGCCTTTACAAAGGTAGGATTTTTAGAGAAAAATTCAGGTCACTGGTAGTACACCACAAATTTTTTTCTGATTTTTTTTTCTAGCACTCTATGTCCATCCTGGGTTATGTATGATATACTACAGCATAAAACACAAAAATTACAAAGGTCTTTAAAATTAAAAGGTACTGTAGTCTTCCAATTTACTGATGAAAATTATTCTAGCTGCAAAGAACAGTTAAGCTATCATGCTGACCACTGTAAACTGTTGCCAGTTAAGTTTCTTAGTTCTGTGATATTCTGCCTGTGGGGAAAACTCTGATTTTAATTAGCAGTTGGTACTCTTGCAAAACTATATTTGGCATATCCTGGCAAGCTCAGGAATAACTCTCTGCTCTCCTTGCAACTATTAATATAATTATTATAGAGAAAACAGCTATTGTTGCTGATCCTTGGACAAGAGACTCACTACTATATCTTACTTTTTTGTGCAGAGTTTGTACAGTGTATAATTTGAAAACACTAGAGCTGACCCTTAAGACTAACACCAGATTTTCATAATGTTTGGAAGTTGTTACAGAGTCCACAAAACACTGACTATATTTTAAAAGGAGAAATGGGCCAAATTTTCAAAAGGGCATTCACTCAGGTTAGATACATATACCACCAACTTATTCATATCCATTGAGGTGTTCGGGAGCCCTAAGCAAGCATGGATGCATGCAGTCTGGTCCTGCAATGTTTAAAAAGGAGCCAAATGTCCAGTTTTTCAGTGGTCAGTTCTGGAAATTGGAAGCCTGAAAACAGGACACCTATCTGTCCTCTTTATGCTCAGCTTGTGCTGCCGTGAGCACTGGGGAGTGTTCTTCCCGGCCCCAGCCCTACCCCCAGGAAGAGCTACAGCAGACACAGAACAGTAGGAGCCTCACCACAGGGAGTGGGGCAGGTGTGGTGCCCAGCCAATGGCAGCCCCAACCCAGGAGGTCAGGAGAGGGTGTGAATGTAGAGAATACTGTAGGCTTCTCTCTGGTAAGGAGTGACTTCTCTTTGGTAAGGAGTGGAGGTGTCTAGGGTTTTTTTTTTTTTTTTCATTTTGATAATAGGGGCACTTTAGCTATAATACGGTTGTGGCTTTACAGTCTTATCCAAAGCCCATTAAGGTCAATGAAAAGACTTATATTGATTTCATTGAACTTTAGATCAGACAACAGGATTTTGGTCTCAAACACATGATGTATTATGAAATCTTCAGGCCAAAGGCTGACCTCATATTGTTTAATTTGTCTTCAAAGTGCCACACGCACCTGTGGAGATAATAAATTACACACAACATATTCTTTATGTTAAAGTATATGTTGTGAAGTCAATAACTGAGTGGATCCATGTAGAAAAATTATTTTAAAAGATGAACTGTGAAATGCCCTGGATATATGAGACCAGATTCTGGCACTAAAAAGTAAGGGGGAGTTATTATTATAAATTATTTATTTCTAATAATTCTTTATGCCATGGATATACCTTTAAAATAAATCTGACAGCACACGTTTTTATGCTGCCTGAATATACTTCTTAGATTAGCATTTTGCTTGTTGGAAGTTCTAATTTCTTCTTTTATAAAGAATAGTATTTTCAATAGATACCCAAACTAATTTAAAAGTAGTTCCTGGCTGAAGGGGAAAATATTATATTTGGCCAGTGATAATCCAGTAAAATTATTTGTGCAAGATATGACACTGTTCTAAGTAATGTTCTTTTAAATAATATCTCAAAAAAATGTAGGGTGACCAGATTTCCCCATTTTATAGGGACAGACCTGATATGCAGGGCTTTTTGTTAGATAGACATCCATTACCCTCTACCCCTGTCCTTGCTATTTGGTCACATTACAAAATCTATGTTGTATGTAATAATTTGAGGGGGAAAATACATGTAGGTAGATATCCACCTCTTTCTATACTGCAGAATTTAAAGCATACATTAAAAACATCATCGGGTTTGTGTGTGGGGTGGGGTGTTGGACACTTTTGGAAAACTCTATGTCATGCATTTCAGAGCAGACATGGTAAATCTATTCATCATGAGCTGAAGACCACCACTGTGTTTGCAGAGCAAAAAGCCAGCCTTTCTTTTCTGGATAATAAATGATCACAAGCCTGGAAATGAGTCAGACTTTTCAGACTAGCCAAAGACAAACTATCTTTGATTCCAGTCTTCTTGATTCACCTGTACATATTCCATGTTATTACTCAGGTGCTAAGCAGAAGTGCTTTTTGTCTTGAAGGCTGAAAGGCCCTTTAGTTTAAATTAGGGACGTTCACTGGTCTTCCCTGAGAAAGTAAAATAAATTCACTAGTGGTTACTAGTTGTAAAAAGCTGTTAAAATACACAAGTTCTGCCTCATTTCCAGTCCAATGCTGTGACTTAAGAACACTTGTTTATTGTTACACAGTATGCTGCCAGACTGTCCAGGTAGATGAAATCTGATTCCCTTTCTTATTGCTTCAAGCATTTCATTATCACTTACGGGTTGTTTCAAAGGACAAGGAAAAATATAAGACTCCTTGGAGTAAAGTAGTGACTAACTTTCAGTCACTTGCAGCTGAGAGACTTTTCTTATTTTGAGAATAAATTGACTGTGTTTGACCTTTGACTCAAGACAGCCTTACAGGTTTCTCTCACTGAGGAAATAGATTCCTTAATGATAGTGCCATCAGAGGAGAGATGAGTAAAAAAAGTTGTTATGTAATGAAACATGAAGAGACATACATGAAATATTAAAGGCTTGATGGGGCAAGTCAGCCTGTGTCAACAATATGCTAAGAACATCTATCATAACAGATCCCGTGCCCAAATTGCAATATTCTGGCTGCATGTTAGGTATGTAGTCAGATTGCTGAAGTGTAGCCCTCTTCCACTGACCTGTTGCACTGATATGAAGTGTAAATGTATTTCTAGATAAGCTGTCTGTTGGTTAGGGCTAGAACCTAGTCTGCTACTAATTGATTCCCCCTTTGTTTTCCCCAAACTCTTGTGGTAATTTCTAATGAATCCCAGTATTGAAGATACACCTTTAAATTTCATCCTTGTGGTGTTCCTTTCATTAATATGAATTAAATTATGGGCAAGAACAATACAGAAAAATGAGATTGCAACTGCTTGTTTGAGTTTAAATACATTTAAACAATTGTTAAAATGTTTTGCTTCTTTAAAGGTTTTGTCACTAATCAAATGGTTGATGTGTATATAGGCAGCTGACTTTATATCTTATTTGCTTTTGAGCAGTGTTTGAAAATGTCATCCTCTAAAATGATGATAGTTCTTTACACAGGCTAATGCAAGTGTTTTTTAGGAAGGAGAAGGAAGCCTCGCAGGCATCAGCAGTTTATTAGATCCTAATTCTGTTTTAAAAGCTTTTAACACCAGTCTTTTATCACATTTGTGTCAGGGACAGAACTTATAAAAAGTCAAGCACATCTGAATAAATGACACTTAGTTTGTTGTTAAAGTTATTATAGGCTAAGTCCAGACTTAACACAGTTCTAAAAAGTAATTTTGCATTTACAACTTTCTTGGCCTCTGTGTTAGAAGTTTATATAATTGTCAGCTTGTTAACAAGTTGTTAGTTAATTTTATTTATTTATTGCACTAAAGATGGGAGCTTTTATTTCCTAAATGCTCCCATCTCTGGAAGTCCTGATTTTCATTCTGAGCCTTATCAAACACTGCTGCACCTTTCCTACTGTCCTTAGGTGTATGCCTGCTCATATGACTGTCTTCATCAGAGTATCTGAGCACCTCACAATCATTAATGAATTCCATCCCTATTATTTAGGCAAGAAACTGCAACAAGGGATAGCTGCTCTGACTTATACAAGTGAAACAGGACATTTCTGGTTGATCTGGGAACTGAACTTAGATTTCTTGAGTCTAGGGTTGCCAGATGGTTTCAACAAAAATACTAGACACACTTGACATTACATCACAATCTACATTACATCTTATTTAGAAAATACCGGACATTTATATTTTCTCATTTCTATTTTCTCAATTTGTTTCCCAAACAGAAAGCTCAAATACTGGACTGTCCGGTTCAAAATCGGACACCTGGCAACGCTACGCGAGTCCCAGTGTAGTGCTCTATGTGCTGTTTATGTCAATAAATCAATCCTTTGGATCCTTTTTGTCCTCACTGGAGCTTTTGTCAGGATAGGTTTCTTTCAAATAACTGTAACTTCGAATAAAATTTTAGGGTGGATTATCCACTAGTCTCTGCCAACTGATCCTGCTTGTCCTCTGCCATCACTTTGGAGGCATAGGCAAAATACCTCAGGGTCTGCTCCTCCTTACAGATGGATGAGTCAGTTTGAATAAAATAAGAATCCTAAATCTTCATCCAAAACTCAGAGAAACTGCTGAGTGTGTGTGTGGTGGTGGTTGTTTCTGGAGTGGAGGGTGCATTTATTTTTGTTTCTTTCCTAAAAGTACTAAATGTCCTTTTTCTTTTAAGTTTCTTTTCCGCGTGCCTCTACACTTCTTGGTTTGGCTGGGACAGTAGGTGGAAATACCAAGCAAAAATTGCTCCTGTAATCTCTTTAGCCTTAGTGAAATCAGCACTGGACAGGAAATCTCACAGGAAAGTCTTTTCTTATGAGATTTTCAGCCCAATTTCTCAACCCTAGGCTTTTTAATCAGGTATGAGAGAAAAGAAACAAGGGATCTAAAATCTTGATCCCCTGAGCAAAGTCTGAGTACAAAGTTTTTTACCCACAGAAACAGGGAAGGGATTGAAATGAGTTTAAGGAATCTGCTCCTAGGTGCCTCCACAATCCAGTCACAACCATTCCAACTTGCTGAGAGGAACTGTGGACAACTGTGCACGTAGCCAGTTGACTGTAACTAGCTACATGCAGTACAGAACACACTGGGTACATATGTGTGTTCTCTCTATAGAGAACCATGGAAATGGGTCTCACACCTAATCTTCCCCACTACTTTGGCCCGTCTACACAGCAGACCTGTAGCTTTTATGCCATTTCTAGTCTTAGCATATGTGCTTCTGTGGGTGCGGGATTTAGGCCTGAGTGAAGTGTGGTTCACATATATTGAAAAAGGTAACATCCCCCCAATCCCAGATCCAGAAATAAAGTTTCTATATTTTCTATAAATTCAAAAAAACCTGGTGAAGAAGTTCCATCCACAGTAGTTACTGCAGTTTTCCTTTCTGCATTAGCATTTACTTAACTGGATCAGTCCAGGTCTCATTAACCTTAACAATCCAACTTACTCAACTTCACTAGCGGATCAAACTTTATTTTCCTTCCACACATTTATTTCTAAACCCACTTACTCCAAGGATGTCCAGCTCTATTGAATTATCTTGTGTTAGCATTTATATTTTTTCTCCTTTTTTGGGTGTGGGGAACTATTAGTTGAGAATGACTTTTGACATTTATTGCTCTTTTTATCTTTTTGTGGGCAAGAAACAGAAAATAAAAAGATAATTTTGTTTACTTTGAACAATACAGATCTAAAGTGTTCCATTTCTCTGTATTATCACCAATAATGATTACATTTAGCTGCAAAATAATACATAAAACTTTTTAGGAATATGAATTATCTATCCATGCAAGCTACCCCTCTGTATTTGAATATAGTTTCAAATATATTTTCTGTAGAATACAGAATGAGCTGGGTTAATGCTGTAAAAGAGAATGTGTGAGTACTCTTTTAAACTTTTCAACAAATTTGCTTTGGCTGATCGTGTCTCTTTGATGTTTACTGTCCATGAATGTTCACTCGTAGGAATATTCATTGAAAGAACAAATTTTAAGGATATACACTCACTATTGGAGAAAGTAGTTTATGAATTTGTAATCACAAACTCTTTTGCTAAACACCTGATATAGGAGAAATTCTCATCCAGTAAATGCAAAGAAATACACAATGTGACTTATACATCAAGCAAAAATAGCACACATTTTCAATTGCCAATACAAATACATGCACAAACCAATTGTGATAATCTATTGGCTGAAATATGTTTGTATAAAGCAATTTAAAAGCATTTGTTAAATAATTCTGAACAATGACCAGTTTAATAGGAATCACTTTGTATCCATAGATAATTAGTTGATTAACAAGAAAAATATTGAAATTCAGTGATTAATCGGTTTGCTGCTGGTAATCTGTTCATTGCTATTCCAAGTTGCATATTTTGGCTTTTCTGTGGAAACAATGTAATTAAACTAAGTGCATATCTTAAAATGTAGGAGATGCCCAGGGAATAGGAGATACATGTATACGATTAAAAGCATTCTGATAGGGCTGATATGATTATGTTATGTCACATATTTGTGAAAATTTTCCTATGAAGTATGAGAAATGCTGTTTTAATAAATTGCTTTATATTTACATTGAAAACTCTCTTTTCTTTTCAGAGATAAGCCTCTACCAGAACAGAGTACAAAACCCTCTGAATTAAGAATACTAGCAAGTGAGGCCTGTTGTTGACCTGGCAAAGTCATTTTGTGTAGATTGCACTTATAGGAAAGTTCAAGAAATTAAATGTTATGTAATAGAATTTTGTGATAATGTGTTTGCAAAAGGGAAGTAAAAGAACAGTTTTAAAATTGTAGGATTTCAACTTCAAGCATTATTCATTTTACTGAATAATTACCATACATAGTAAATTTGAATCAGAAACTCTTAAAGCTTCCATTACTTTTTTCATAACTAATTTGAATTATTTTGTGATTTGTAACAATAAAAATGTTCTTTCCACTAAAATGACAGTTGAACAGGTGACTCGATTTTAATTTTGTTAGCAAATATTTTTATGAACTCTAATCATAATAGTCATGACTTTTTTCCAATGAAAAACAAAAATAATTATTTACATTTTTTACCCAACACATTCCGGTGTAAAAAGTAGTGCTTTTAGCGAATTTAAGTGGCAGGATTATTTATGAAAATTTGGTATCTGTAGTTAATCACAAACTATGACTTTATATTTCACAAACAAATACACAGACAAACGCTTCAAAATATATACTAGATATCTGAATTGGGACTGAGCCCAAAATTTGTAGTTCATGTCTCATGCAAATTTCCATTCCAGCTCAGTTTTAAGGTTCCTTTTTTAATGTTTAAAACACATAGAGATCTTATGCATAAAGAGAAACCTATTTTTTCAATAATTGTTGCAGTTGGTGTTTTTCAGTTTCTTTGTCAGTAGAAGGTTATAGATTTCAAGTTTAAGCTTCCAAAAAGTGAGTTATTGTCATTTATTCCAAACTTGATTCTTTGTTAAATGAATGAATGAATAAATACTCAAACAAAAGCACTTTTCTAAAAGTGTGTTTGCTTCACTTAAGGCAAACTGGTTGAAATGTTTTGATGACAGGTAATACAACACCAAGGAGGTGTCTCTGAGAACGTTCCTGTGCATATGCCATTGTTTCTTATGACTTGCGGTAACGTGGTCCAATGTGAGTTCCCACAGAATTATAATAATTGTTACAAAAAGAATGTATGTTTCACTGCGTGTTGCAGCAAGAACTTTGCAAGCCCCTCCGCTGCTGCTGTTACATACCTTTGTGTGTAATTATTATACAATGATACATTTTATTAAACATTCTGTGAAAATGCTTTGTCTTTTTTTTAAAACTAGCCCCACTTATCATGGAACCAACAGTCATCCCCACCATTGGACTGTCCCTAAAACCACCTGACTTCCTCCTCCCATACTGGGCTCTGTAGGAGCTTTTCACTATGGTTCTATTGCATGAGAGGGCTCCAGCAACCCTAAGTTAATTTCATCCTTGGTCCCAAAGTTGATGTCTTAATGTAAGAAAATTTGCAAAGTTTCAATAGGATGGGAGTTTGTTCATCTATAACTAAAGCAGGAGGTCCATGACATGTAACAAACTTCTTTGGTTGAAAATTCAAAATTCAGAAAATGATGGAAGCATATAATCCCAGTTTTTGTCAGTGGTGATATGGGTGTATTTCTAAATTAGATAACTTAAGTTTGATGGCTTTAGTTTCTGTTAATTTAGAGGCTTCTTTGCATCTGAGAAATACCACACTTTAGCTTCATGGTCTGAAAAAAGTAGGACTGCATCTCCTTACTTTATTCCTATTTCTAGTGTCACTCTCTCAATTCCACTATTGCTTAACTTCTTCCCTACAAATGGAGGCCCTTGAAAAATGAAAATATTACATTAACAATACTAAATATTTCATAGTCAACAAAGGATCATTAAAATATACATTGGAGTCCAAATTCTCTGCTGTTGTAACTCCAGTGCAGTCAAGTCAAGTTATGCCAGCAGAGCATAACCCTTGATGTTTTATCCTGATGGTAAATTGTTTCCTCTAGGAAATTAATATGTAACTGCATGTATTTTATTTTTCTTGAACACTGAAAGTAGCTGCAGGGGATTCTTCTACTACCTTTATCCACTAGGTGACAGTACAACTCTTTTACCTTTTTCATTATTATCCATAAGTGATTGAAGCAAAAAAACAAAAAACTAATTAAACAACTTCTGAAAATATATTCTTGTCAGTTGAAAATTAATAAAAATGTTGTGCGAATTGTTTATTTATAATTTGGGATATTGTGAAGAAATATTTCGTATTGGTTCGCTTAATGCAAATAAAAGTGTTCTTTATCATTGAGCAAAGTTATTGTTTGTTTTTAACCAAGAAACCCCTTACATTGTATCTTAATTGTAGACTGATAAATAGCTACAGAAAACAAAAATACTGGAAGTTACTGAACAGAACCCATTGTCAATAGCTCAAGGTAAAATATGCCAAATAAACTCTGAATCTTATCAGCGATCTCCAAGAAGAAAGGTGAATTTTTAAAGCTACTTGTTAAATAAAATATGTCCAGCATAATTAATCATTTAATAAACAGTTACACTATGAATTAGATGAATTGTTATTTGAACTGTTTTTTAAAAGAATAAAAAATAAATTACTAATTTTCAGCATTTCCATTGTACTTTGCCACATGGCTGTTAAATTTGAGCAAAATAAAACTTGATTTGCATACTTCCAAGGCATTTTTACTTGGACAAATGCTGGAGATAGGATAAAAGAAAAATGTATACAGAAATATGTTGGGAGTGTGATATATTGTATGTTGTGAGAGAGCTGATTCTTCCAACATACATTTTATTGACACTAACCAAGTAAGTAAAGTTTCATGGCTAAATGATTACAGGATCTGTCCTTTAACCACTGCCATGTACATTATAAAACATACCCTAAAACAATTAGATGCTACTTGTATTGTGTGGTTATATGATTATATAAAATTATGATTTAATAGTTAAAATAAATTTTAAGATATTTCTCAGAGCCCTGTAAAGTATTAAATCCCAAGAACTAACACTTGTGTTAGTAATTATAGTGAGATTTTAGAGTGAGTTTTAAAATGATATGGGTTTGCAGAGGCTATTTTAATATATAATGCAATGTTGAAACCACTAGGAATATTCTTTGTAAATACTGACAGACCTCTGATTTCTAGTAAAGAAAAGAACAAAACCATTTTCATAACAGACATATTTTATTATGGTAATATTGAATTCTGGAAATAAATGTATAATAAAAAACAAAAGCCATTTTAAGGTATTTTAAAAAAATTCTATCTAATCCTCAAAAGTTATAAAATATAATAAACAAAGGGAACATTTTACAGTAGTAAAAGATAGCATCACACATTTTTTACAGAATACCTCCAAAGTGTACCGTGTAAAAATCTGTTTTAAACATTTTATCAAAAAATAATCCCAAATTATAATCACAAATCTACATAACTCAGAAAACATAATTCTTAAAAGAAAAAGAACATTTCATTGGTGTAATTTATAATAGCACTTGCTGGGCTAAATTCTCCTATGATTTACACGCTGTATAATCTCCAATTAGGGTACAAGGTAGGGCAGAATTTGGCCCATTATGTTTACTGATTGAAGACTGTGAAACAGTTACAGATTTAAATTTATGATAGAGCATAACAAAGGTTCACTTTGTTCTTTGAGCTAGGAATTCTAGACACATTAAATGCTGTTGTATTTCAACACTTCTAGAAAAATGGTTGCGGTTCATTTTTGAGACATCAACTTCTATATACATTTACAACATACTTTATAATTCTGTTACTTGTGGCCCATTTTGACATGTAATGTGAAAGAAAAAATAAAATCCTTAATCTTCAGCGGTTTTCTCTTTAGTCTCAGTACATAGCAAAGATGAAATACACTACATTATAAAATATAATACCTAAGTGCTTGCCTTATTTTTTTTTTCAATTTATTGTAGGCATGTGCCAAAATACTGCATCCATTGTCTGCACCACACGTTACCATAAAATTCTACCTACCTTAGACACTCTTCTTTAATATTTATCTGTACAAAAGCTAAACAAAATACAAAGATCTCAATATTGAATTTAGCCCAAACCACAAAGTAATTATTTTGTTTTTTATTCATTAAAATGTAAGCCATTGTAACCATGATGTCTATAATTTCCCTATATTTTTTAAAAGAAAAAAATGATTGCACTGTTAACCATAGAAGGGCTTATAGGAGAATGTGAACAAAATGTATTCACAATGTATACAATCAATCTCATTTTTCTGAGATTGATTTAGGCTTCAATATACTGACATAACCTTTATATTTAAAATGTTGTCATTTCCACTATAAATCTCTATTTTGAGATGTTTATAATTCAACTTAGCCATTTTCAAAATAAGCAAGGGTGTGAGGTCTTTATCTGGCAGTGAATTTTTAGTACACATTTGGAAAAAATGGCTCTGCTTTTTCAAGTTATGAGAAAACAAACCCAAAAGTTAGTGGTTTCACACTCATTTTTGTCCACCTACAATAGTCTGATATTGTAAAATGACATTTTACAATTGCTCTGCTTTTTCAAGTTATGAGAAAACAAACCCAAAAGTTAGTGGTTTCACACTCATTTTTGTCCACCTACAATAGTCTGATATTGTAAAATGACATTTTAGAAGCCATTAATTCTTTGCAATTACTGATGGCAAATAACTATTCAGTATGCTTATTGAGAAAAACAATCATTGCTTTACCAGTAATTTTCCTGTGAAGCAAAATTCTGTGAGATATTGTGCCATCCGTTTCTAAGCTGAATTTCACTGACATCAGTAGGGAATTCTTTTTAAAAACTGCTGGTACAACATGGCTCCTCATAGATGCACTTTGGATCCAATGCATATCTTACTGGTTTTTCACCAATGTAACTTCATTTACTTTAGTGAAATTCCTTTTTATACCACTTCGAGAATAGTATCACATCAACTATGCATATGCCTGTCAGCAGAAATGAGAGTATCTCTGTTTTCAATAGCAGCCCTTTAGCTTATGTTCCACATTACAAACTGCAAAAAAGAGTGGTCCTGTAGCACTATATACACACACATACACAACAAAGTATTTTGAGCTTTCATGGGCATAACCCATCTATTCAGATGAGTGGAGCAAATTATGTATGAATTCAATAGGAATTATTTCATCAACTTAAATGAGTGTTGAAGTAGGCCCTAGATTGTGATCTTGTAAATACTTACACACCCAAGCAGTCCCATTAGCTTCACATAGGTGAAGTTTGCCAAGTACTTAAGTAATTGTTGGATTATGTCCTGATTCTGGGTAATTATCTATTATTTTGTTTATTTTCTGAACTTGTATTTCTATAGTAGGTTGCACTTTCATGCAGTTGAATCAACATGCATAGTCTTCTATAAAATGTTATTTTTTTAAAATAGATCTAATTGTTTTTTATAATTGTTATTTCTTCTTTGCTAAAAACATAGCTAGATATACTTTGATATTTACAGAAGAAAACAATCTTGTGCTGACAGAAAAAGTGAAATGTGTCACATGAACTATTAAGCGTAATACTATACTCAGGTTGTGTGGGGTAGTTATACCAAACCCATTCAACTGAGATGCATAAAGGGCTCCTATTACTGCACTTCCTGAGAATCTTTAAGGAATTTATCCTCCCAGCACTTCAGGGAGGTAGGGAAGTGCAATGATCAGGGAGGCTAAGTGATTGGTCATGCAGCCATTCCAGAAAGTCTGTGTTACAGCAGAGACTCCAAAGTTATAAACTAGAGTCCTAGACACTGGACCATCTTTGTCCTCCTCATTACTCTGCTTATTATTCCTGCCCAAAGGAAAAGGAAAAAAATGAGGAGGTGTGCTATGGCATCTCTTTTTGTGACAAACCAGAGCTTTTTTCCCCAATTCAAAGCACTAGCATGAAATGTGGAAGAAGTACAAGAAGATGGGGCAGAAAAAGTATTTATTTATTTTAATATATTAATTTTAAAATAGCCATCTGAAAATATTGTCTTAGGAATTCATGTACTCTTTAAGAAGTCATATTCAGCTACATTATAGCTATACTTGCTGCAAAAAGAAAAGGCAGAAAGCTTATGATTAAAAGACTGTAGCTGTATAAAACTGACTTCTGTACTGTTACTGTTACTGCTAATGGTGGCTGGAGTCAAAATGCTGAAAACAAATTCCAGAGACATGATAGCAAATGAGAAAGTGTTTAACTTCTCAGGGGGGAATACTTAAAAGATTAGATCTATATGTATATTCCAGGAATTATCCCAAGAATCCTGTGACATTTATCCCTGCTGTTTTTATATTTTTTAAAAATTAAATGATCTCAACGCTCAGCTTTGTGACTTTTGGCCATCAGTAGGGTTCCATTAGCAAATGAATGCCATGTACACCCTCACAGCCATAAGAATTAAATTAATGGTACTCCCACTATGTATCTTTTTTGGAGTCACTTCATTGGTCATTAGACTTAGTACTATATACCCGTTATTTTATAATTGGGTCTACTGTGCGTGAATCTGTTTTGCATTGTAATATGTGTGCCACCTTTAACTAAAAAGCAAAGGCAATAAATTGTTGTTCAGATCCATCAATCCAAGAATGACTAGGCAAGGAATGTCCCCCAACAGCTCAGCTGTGATATAAAAGCACACTTCATTTACAGGTGAAAAAAACGATTTGTGTCCAGGTGCAAAATAAGCCCAGAAGCCAGAGAACGAAAATATTAACTGTGAGTCCAAAAACAACCACAGCATTTCATGAGGCACACAATGAAACAGCCTTAGGCTTTCTGTACGCCATAATAAATAAATAAATAAATAAATAAATAAAATTAAATAAAAATGTTGTCAATATACACCACTCACAGCAATGCTGCCTCAACAGGGTTTCACTTGATAGCTTTTGAATCTAAGGTCTCTTTATTCACTGGCTGCAGAAATTCTTTTCTGTCGCTCCCAGAGTTGATTTTTTAGTGTTCAGGTTATATGAATTTTGGTCAGATGAATTAACCACATTGTGACAAATTTTCAGGACTTGAAGCCTTTCAAGACTGAGACTGAACTCTTTTCCATGCAGATGTTGTGTGTAGGTTTTGGTTTTTTTCCCCCCAAATAAAAGGTATTTGCTCTTTTCCCCTCCTGCACAAGTGCCAGTTGCACATGAAAATGCAGATTTTCTGAATGCACAAATTGCAAAGTTGTGGATACGAACATGGGGAAATATTTAGACTATTATGTAAAAATGTTTAAATCTCCTTCATTTCAGGTTTATTGTTCTCTCAATAGTGATTTGAACCTTCAGAAGATGCCATTGCTTTTCTTTCAGTTTCCTATGGTATAATGCTGGAAGCTGTTCTGTATAAGGGTCCAATCCTTCTATGACTGGTTTTGTAATGGAAGATTGGGCCCCAGCCGCAATAGCTGTAGGGATGGACCCACTTTTAAATGATTTGCTTTTTTCATAGATGAGCTGCTATACTACAGTGTCCCAGTTGAGTGTTCTATGCATTAGCATCTCCTGCACATTGGTATTTTTACATCTAAGTTTTTATTCCGTCCTTCAGCTATACTAGTCAGTCAGTGGTCAAACAAGAAATGTAATGTACCGAAATATAGAAATGGAAGGAAGGAAAAGAAAAGAGGGGAAGTACTGAAAAGGGAAAACAGTTGAGGGAGCAAATTCTAATTTCAGGGTTAAAAGACAAAAGTGTCTGTAAGGTGTTCTCTGTTCACAGTTCTCTTTTGTAGTATAATACATCAATGTCTAATGCCATAAGCTTTTTAGTTTTCAGGAAGTTTAGGAGGCATGACCACATGCTGAAAAACAGCTTCTAAAATTTTCACCTGCAGTTTTGCTTGCATTATAATTTTTTCTCAAAAACAAAGACTCAATGGCATATTAACTAAAATAGTTACAGTGAATTGCATCCCAAATGCTGCTTCTACATCCACTTTTCTCTTGCGGATAGAAATGAATTTGCAAGCAAAAATGTGGCTGTAAATGTGCAGATTCTTTGACATTCCCATATAAATTTGGCCCATAAGCTACTTGTATATCAGAATTAATTACAGCTCATTAAAAAATTCTACAAAGTAATGGATGGCTGGGACTACTCCATCATACAACTCAGATGCATTGTTAGTGAAGCCCGTAATGAGTGCCATAAAATAGGAAAAGCTATTTTTAAATGTTATTGCCTTATTTTCTTCTTCAGATGGTATTTATCTACCCTTATTGAGTGAAAGAAAGAGTTCTACCTAAAGGCATATTAATATGATGAGAGAGCCAGTTTTTTCCTGTTTATACAGTAATTCATTTTAAAGTATAGAATGAATCAGAATTAAACATGAAATTAATGGGAAGGAAAATATATTCTAAAATTTGTCCAGTAGAACTACAAATTCACATATCTTAGTTTAAAATATATTTTTATGTTTTAATTATTGTTTACAGTATATTGAATGATAATGTAACTATACTGATCACGTAGGTTTTCACCTGAAACATACTATTTGTTTACTAATATGCATATAGACTCAGGGGCCAGAGTTCTAAACATGCTTAGCACCCACAATTAGGACAGATTTTCAAGAGTTCAGCACCCACGAAAGAAAACTGTGGGAAATATGGACTTTTTTTTAGGTGCTTATTTCGGTATTGCTGGGTTCTGAACTCATCTGAAAATCTCGTCCTAGCTTCTTATTTAACACCATTAGGGAATATATTTCCAAATTCCACTTGGAAAGCTACTACAGAGTTCAGGTAGTTGCTTAAAAAGCCTATCTGTTTAAAGGCCTTGAAATCAGTATGAGAAGGCAAACATCAGGACAAGCCTAGGTAATAATAGTTCATGGGAGATGGAAAGAAGGGTCTTATTGAAAAGCATTCCAATCCATTTAGTTCCTTCACAAGTCCTAATGAGATAATAACTCCAGTCAAAACTGTTTGTTACTTTCAGGAAGTGCATCTCAGGTAAATGAAGAAATTATTTGAAGAAGGATTGTAGTGGGTGGGGACTGTTTGTGATTCAGCTTGGTAAAGGCAGATAGGGATTTACTTCTGGTGTTTAGTGCCACACTAGTATTGGTTCCCATTGATGTGTCTATCTGGTCTTTATCTTAGGTGATTCATGGCTTGTGAATTGAGAAGATGGGAAACACTTAGTAACTGATACTGCTGAGACTGTAGCAGATAAAAAAGTAATACCAGAAGCTGAAGGAATCCTGGAATGTTTCTTTGGAATAAACCGATAGTAATGAACATTTGATGACTTCAGATTCAAATATCTTACTTCATAATGTTTAAAATACTTTAATTCAGCGGGTCTCATCCAAGGGTCCTGGGCCCTCTGGGGGCCATGAACAGATTTCAGGGGGGCTACCAGCCAGGCCAGCAATTAAATTTGCTGGGGCCCATGGCACAAAGCTGAAGTTCCAGCACACTGGGCTGAACTCTGGAGCCTTGAGTCCTGCCACCCCGGGCTTAATCCAAAGCCTCAGCAATTTAGTTTTGTGGGGGCCCCTGAGGCATGATGCCCCAGGCAGTTGCCCTATTTGCTACTCCCTAATAGGGATGTGAATGACTAGTTGACTATCTGATAAGCAAATGCTTATCGGATGGTCCACAGGCTAGTAGACTAATCGCTTCCCCCCACCCCTTGCTGCCTCTTATCAGAAAGAGGCAGCAAGGGGGGAGGGGAAGAAATAAGGGGATACTTCAAAGCAGCAGTGCCGTCTTTAGCCTGGGGCCATACCCCAGACTCCATGCAACGCTGCCGCTTTGAAACACTGCATGCAGCCTGGGACCAGCTGAGGTATCCCCAGGATGCACACGGCGTTTCAAAGCGGCAGCACTGCGTGGAGCCCGGGATCAGATGGGGACTCCCCCGCTGACTCCAGGCTCCATGTCATACTGCTGCTTTGAAATGCCGTGGGGAAATCCAGAGTCAGGCTGCTTGTGGTGTTTCAAAGCTGCAGCCCCGCACGGAGCTCGGGGTCAGCAGGAGAGTCCCCAGCTGACTCCATGCTCCCTGCAGCACTTTCGCCTTTGAAGTGTAGCAACAACCCTAGAGCAGAGGCAGAGGAGCCCTATCGACGAATCAAATAGTCGATGCAAATTACATTGACTATTCAATTAGTCAATAACTCGAAATTTAACATCCCTACCCCCTAACTCTGGCCCTGGCTTTTAGATGCAGAAAACCAGTTATTGTGGCACAGGTAGGCCGTGGAGTTTTTATAATATGTTGGGGGATGGGTAGACTCAGAAAAAAGGTTGAGAACCCTTACTTTAAACATATTTAAATCAACATTATTCTATTGTGCTGAACTTCCAAACATCCTAAAAAATGTTGTGGAGAGCTGCTCAAGTCCTTTGTATTGGAAGAACTCTCCCACCCTCAACCCCAGGTCCTACCCCTGCTCCATCCCTTCCCGTCAAACACTCACCTCCATCCTGCCTCTTCTCCCCTCCCCCTCTCCATATGCCTCATCCCAGCTCCTCCCCCTCCCTTCTGGAGCTTCCTGAACTCTGTGAATCAGCTGTTTGCAGCACTCTAGAATCATTGGGAGGGCGGGAGAGGAGTTGGTCAGTAGGGTCACCAGTGGGTGAGAGGCAGAGAGGGGTGGGGTGGGGGCAAAGGAGAACTTAGTTGCTCAGACAAAGGGGAGCTCCAAAGCACACATGGAGTTGGCACGTATGATAGAGGGAGATAAACGCATGCACTGAAATGTATAGTTCAACACATGCACTGAAATGTATAGTTCTTGTAAAGAAAGAATGAAAATCACCTAGGAAATACAGATTTTTTTTTTTAGCAACGAAGTTACAGAACTCTACGATTCCCTACATAGGTGGCCACCCCCAACTTGTTCTCGTGGAGCCTGTAATGCATATATTTCTATTGGAAAAGCAGCTGGGGTTCTGTCAGTACAAAGTACTTGAGCCTTTGTACTAGTTCCCAGCTCTTTTTAGCATATGCATAAATAAAGAGAAAAGACGACGTGTCCCACAGGCAATTAGGGCCAAATATTTGCCCTTGACTTAAATGGTGGCCACATGCACTCACCTGAGGGCATTCTGTAATTTGGCCCTTAGGAAGTATCTTTCATGCAAAGATACTTCCTAAGGACCAAATTACAGATACTTGTAAAAACATCAGTTTGTGTCACATTTTTGTCAAAGTAAGTGTGCAAAAGGAAAACATTGAATTAAATCATGAAACTGCCAACAGTGATACAATGACATTGCAAACAACTGAAGTAATACTCAGAAAGAAAAATGTGCCACATGGTATTTGGCATACTAGCCAATGTGTGAGTTTTTATTCAGTGATAAACACTGGGTTCAATTAACAAAGCCTGTTTTCCAGGCTTTTATTTTTAACACTCCCAGATAACTTTAATGGACCTGTTCCATAACAAATAATATTACAGAGCCTCTGCACATTAGGGGGCTTTCATGTGGATTTTATTGCACCTGAAAAAATAGTTTCATTTTCAGTGCTAAATATAGAGAGAATAGCATCAATGTTCACATAGAATGTCCACAATTTACCATACCAGGTAAGGAAGCTGCTCTTCAGAATGGTTGTCATATTAGTTAAGGGGGAAGGAGAGAGGGGTGGCCTTCTAAAGTTGAACATTGCTTAATTATAGTCAAGGTCTGGCAGTGTGCCAGGGTAGGTACAGTCTGTGGTAACATAAGGGCCTGTGGTAATCTAATTAGTGGCACAATGTTATAGGCTCCAAATTAGGAATCTTGAGGAACCAACTCGAATATGCATGTATGTCAGGGTGGAGTAGACCCTGGGGTCTCCTGCTGGAGGTCTCGTGGGCCTGCCAGATCCTGCCCCAGAAAAAAAGGTAGTAGAGAGGTCCTCCAAGCAGACTAGAGTGACTGCCAGAAAGGCCATATAAAAGGAGCTGCAAAACAGAGCACCAGTTGTTGCTTTGAGGAGTTCAGGTAGTGAAGAGTAGGTGACTGGCTGGCTGGCTGGAAGTGTTGCAGTTCCATGAACAGCTCAGTGTGGAAAGCTCATGGCACACAGGACAGAGCCCTGAGGGAAGGGTAAAGATGGTGCAGGGCTGTGGGGAAGTGGCCTAGAAAATTAGAGCAGCAGTGGAAGGGACATAGCAGACAGCTTATCCACAGGATCCCTTGGTTGGGGCCTAGAATAGAGGGTGGGACCAGGTCCCACTCAACTTCTCAATAGCCACTGAGAAAAGTGGCCTGGATACTGAGGCATCACAGAGGGGGGAATTGGACTAATATGAGTAGTGACCCAGCCAAAGGCAGGAACCAGAAGGGTCCTGGGGGGGCAAAGATGCTGTTTCCAGGAAGGAACTCTAATGTCTCTTGGTTTGCTCCCACTAAGGAATAAAGAGGGCACTGAGAGAGACCCTGTTGGACTTGTACCCTGAAAGGGGTTTGTTTTATTTTGCACGCAGATAGTGTGGGACTAGGCCAGGGGGCTGAGTCACCAAAGAGCCTCCATAAAAAAAGAGAGAGTGCAGGCACACAAAATTGGCCAGGGGCACTTGTGAAAGGTGAATGCAATCCTGTTACAGTATGTTTTAAACAAATGTGTTTTGGAGGAACTACGCAGTGTCTCCTCTATTGAAAATGGGGAAAAATATACCTTAAACTGAAAAGGAAAAAAATGACATAGGGTACAAGACAGTGTAAAAGCTGAAATGGAATATTATTAGTGTATTCTGTATTGTTGTAGCCATGTTGCTCCGAAGATATGAGAGAGAGAGAGAAAGTGGGTAAAATACTATCTTTTATTGGACCATCTTCCCGTGGTGAGAGACACAAGCCCTAAGAACTCTGTATAAGTCAGTGGGTGGCAATAACCAGCCTGCAGGCTGGACGCAGTTCACCAGGGCTAGTCCCTGTCAGGCTGACCTGCACCTCCACAGGTACAGCTACTTGAAGCTCATGTTGGCCACGGATCACTGTTTCCAGCCAATGGGAACTGCGGGAAGCAGTGTCCCCGTCCACCTCACTTCCACAGCTCCTATTGGCTGGGAATGGCAATCAGTGGCCATCAGGAGCTTCAAGCGGCTATACCTGCAGAGACGCAGGTAAATAAAGCACTAACAGCCCACAAGGGGCTAAGCCTAATGAACCAGCTCCGGCTTATTGCCCATCTCTGTTATAAGCTTTACATCACTTACCTTGTCTCTATTATTATTATTATTATTATTTTATTACATTAATATCTATAGTCTCCAGTCAGGAATTAGCAACCCATTTATTAGGTGATGCATATAAGCAAAGAATTAAACCTTGGAGTAAAAAGCTTGCTATCTACACAAGGGATGGAAAAGCTATAAATAGAACAATTTCTGAAAAAGCGGATGTGTTCTTTCACCATCCCTGTAATCTTCATTGTATGAGGAGGAAGGGTTGTGTTGAAAGAGGAGGTTTTTCTGAAATTTGGCCCCATGTACACGGGCCAAATTTCAGAAAAGCCTCTTTTGAAAGAGAAGCGGAAAAAAATACGCAAATTCTGTTATGCCTCGTGGAATGAGGTTTACTGGGGCGGTCGACAAGGGTTTCCCTTGTCGACTGCGGAGCGTCCAGACTACCACGCTGTGCCGCCAAACAGCTGATCGGCACAGCGCGGCAGCCATTTTGATGTAAATGAAGCGGCGATTATTTAAATCGCCGCTTCATTTCCCTTTTTCGAATACACTAATCTACATGGCTCCGTCGACGGAGCCATGTAGTTTAGACGTACCTTGATTGAATAACCAGATAGAGAGTCACAGACACTAGTGTTTAGCAGAGCAGTTCAGTGTTCATCCCTGGGTTCCACAGTTGTGTGAATTGAGTCCACAAAAGACATACGTTACTTCTACACATACAAATAGATATACCTACATATCTGTGTGCGCAATAAAAAATGTCTGTTGGAACATATATAGCTGGTGTCCTATCAACTACAAGTTTCCAAGTTCTCCTACAATGCACTAATGTAGTATTACCTCCTCTTGGATTCTCACAATGGATTTTGGTTCAGGAGAACAGGATTCTATTCTTCAGGAGGCCTTTTATGATTCCAGAGAGAACTAATTCTCAGGGTAGACTGTAGAGAAACATGCCGTCATTTTGTGCTCACACGATGCAACAAACAGTAAGAACTCAGACCCTAAGGCTTAAACAAATTAAATTAATTAGTTTCTGCAGTTTGCTTTCACCAGAATTCTCTTTTCTCAACTCATATTATTTCCTAATTAATGTATTCTCTTAATTATATTGAATAGCATAAAGCTATTTCCAATTGAAAAGATTTTGTCCTTATTTTCCTCCTTTATGCCTTTTAAGAATGTTTACAGTGTATCCATGGATCTGCCTTTGTTTTCCTCTCGATCCTGAATTATTCTGATTTTATTTGCAATACTGCCACTTAGAGTGCCGAAGCAGAAGGCCCTAGATACTACAGTGGCAGGAATACTGGGAATAACTAAGAGAAAACTACGTAGTAGCATGGTCTGCTCACTGGCTTTTACGCCCCAATTTTCCAGCTGTCACTTCCAGTGTTGCCATCTCTCATAATGTTCTTCACAAGTCTGCCAGTATTTGGCATTTTTCTCAAAACCCCAGGTCCTGGTGTCATTGGACTACATGAGGAGCTAGCCTTTTTTATATATGTAAACATATTGATTTAGGGATCAACAAGCATAAAGAGTAGGAAAGCAGTAATTGCCATACGGAGTCAGGCTCAAGTTACATCTAATCTAGTATCCAGCCTCTTGAGAATGGCCAATACCCACTGCTTCAGAGGAATCCCACAGTGAGTGGATGTGGGACAATTTACCCCGCACATTCTCTCTCAATGTGATCACTAATAATTAAAGACTAGCTGAATCCATGAAGCATGAGGTTTAATATCCCTTCTAAAATTAATGTTATCGTTAACTATAAGTCTGGATTTTATTGTTCTCTATATAAATGTGCAATCCCTTCCTCTTCCTTACCAATGGGGATATCCTCCCTCACCATGGCTACGTCTAGACTACATGGCTCCGTCGACGGAGCCATGTAGTCTAGACATAGCCCATGTGTAGCGGGAAATGGATCCAAATCCCAGATAGCCTGTAGAAAACAATGACTGTTATGCACCAGCTCCTCCCCACCATGTGACCATCTCTTGCTGGCAGCAGGTATTCTGGGACATATGCTCTTGTGGCTGGATGAAATATTGATATGGGGAGAGGAGAAGAGTCAGGGAAACAGTTACTCAACATAAATGCTCCCCTTCAACTCCAGCTCAACATTTGATGATTTTATCATCGTTAGTTACTGTGGCCTCAACAGCAGTAATTTCCCCTGTGGCTGGTATAAATTGCTAAGAGTGTGGACCAGATCCCAAAACATTATCAGGAGATGAAAGTGTGGGCCAAGACAGTTGTAGAGTGAGGCTCTAGTCATCCAGAAGGCCCATGACCTCCAAGCCCTGCCGTAGTCCTGAGCCCCCGCAAACCTGGAGCATCCTCTTGCACTCCAAACCCCTTATCCCTGGTCCCACCTCAGACCCCATACTCCATCCTATTCTCCCACATTCCAAATCCCTCTGCCCCATCCCCCAGTCTAGAGCCCCCTGTTGCATGCCAAACCCCTCATCCCTGATCCCACCCCAGATCTCATGGCCTCACCTGGAGACCTCACCCTCTCCTGCACCCCAGCCCTCTGCCCAAGTCTGGAACCACTTCCTATACCTTGACCACCTCATTTCTGGCCCTACCCAGGAGCCCACACTGCCATTTAGAGTCCTCACCCGATATTGCACCCCAATCCGTACCACAGTCCCGTGAATGTGAGTGAGGGTCGGGGAGAGTGAGCCATTGAGTAGCCTGGAATGTAGTGAGTGGGGGGCAGGTCCTTGGGGAAGGGGTGGGGCCACAGTGAAGGGGCAGGGATAAAATTGGCAGCCTTAGATCCTGGCAGGGCCCCAAAAATCCTGATCGTTTCACCAGGCTTAGTTACCATACTGCTGTTGAAAATAAAACCTTATGTCAAAGAAGGAGAGTTGTAAATATATATATATATATATGTTTTACACTTAAAAGACAGAACTTAGAAGATCTATAGAATAGCTATTGCAAAATGTTATTTTTTTTCATCAAAGCAGTAAAGCTGCGTGAGCTGTCTGTTTGTTTTCACAGTTGATGTATCTGTTCTTTTAAAACGTTTGCTGAATAATAAGAATATAAGATTTTGTTGCAGTTTCCATGAATATTACAATGTTACTTATGGCCTAAGATGATTTTCAGCATAATATCACGATAAAACATCATAGTCAGCCATTGTAATTCCCAAAATAAAATGTCAGGTTGAGCTAATCTTCATTAGATAATTTCCTGATCCAGAACTAAGGCCTTGTCTACCCTGTCTGTCATCAGTCTCTCAATCTTTCATTATTGCTAAGTTATACTCAGAGAGATGTGAACCTATGGCATCCGTAGTTCTAAAACTGAGTGACAAGGAGTACACCTCGTTCCACGAGGAGTAACGGTAGTTCGAATTAGAGATCCTAATTCCAACTACCTACTCCGTGCTGCGTGTAACCGCGGGCACGGAGTTCGACCTAAGGGGATTTAAAAATGGCGCCCGCCCGGCAAGATGCAAATGAAGCCCGGGATATTTAAATCCCGGGCTTCATTTGCAACTTCGAATGCCTACATTAACCACCCTAGTTCGAACTAGGGTGATAGTGTAGACATACCCTAAGGTGCTACAGGACTCCTTGTCGCTTTTGCAGATCCAGACTAACATGGCTACCCCTCTGATACTTAAAACTGAGTGGAAATTATAACTTATTATTTTCATATTAATATTCTTTTAGATTGGAAAACCCCAGATTTTGTGCAAGTTTAATAAACTCTCCACTTTACAAGACATTAATTAACATATAATTAACATACACATCTTTAGCCCAGCTCTAGTTTCTGAGTCCATGATTGCAAACCAGGCCAAAACACAGCACCTGTGGTAGGGGAGGGGGGAGTTAGAGGAATTTGTTGAGTTCTCTTTATAGATCTCACATTCTCAAATGGCCTGTGCCTAAAACCCTACAACTGATAAAGCTTCCCTTAGCCAGAATTCTGGATACTTTATAAGCTCTGAATGCACATCAAATAACACTTAATGATTTTTGATCAGCTCTCAGTCCCCTCAAGTTCTCATTCTAGCCCTCTAGCTGAGTTTCCCTATTTTCTTTTACTCTCAAGTTACACAGAAAAGGCTTTAGAGGCTCTACAAACTTTTCAATGGGCAGTATATCAGGCTCTGTGAAATATAAAGATAAGTTAAGCTGAAGGTCATACAAAGCAGCAAGAAAAGAAATAGGGAGCTCTATGATCTACTTAGGCACAATCCTGCATTTAATGGTGCTATGCTGAGTTCCTGTGTGTGCATGCAGAATACACTTGCTGTTGCTTTTTGCAGCCACTGTGATGATCCTCCTTCTTAGGTCTTTGTAGACAAAAGAATAAGTATCCACAAAAATGAGACATGGATATCCACATCCACATTTGTGGGTGTGGACACCCGCAGATATTAAGCAAATAGTTTTGCAAGGCTCTGGGAGTAAGGACCTTGGCTCTTCCTGGTTTCTACTTTGGGGGAGTAAGGAAGGAACAATCTCTGCACACCCATGTCTGTTAGTGTGCCAGGCTTTTATGCTGGCTATGTGGAGAGAAGGAAGAGTGCTTATGAGGGCCCCACACCACATCTCTTATTCTGCACACTCGTGTAAGAAGCAGACACAGTCTGTCCCAAAGACCTGTGAAATGTTGTGAGGTTCTGTGATAAAGTATCATGAACTGTGAGATGGTGATGTATTTCAGAGTAGCCGTTTTTTAGAAATGGGAAAGAAATCTTGAATTTGAATCTGCAAAATACATCTGAGTAGCTGATCAAATTACATGGCCCAGTTATAGGGGACATGGTCTTGTAAGGCAGTGTTGATCATTCCCCTCGTGGCTGGGAACTTGTATCACAAACTTATGTGGAGGTGCCAGGAGGAACCTCGCTATACAGCCTCATTTTGGCCTGGAAGTTGATCTTTTTCTATAAAACAGAAGGGAAGAGTCTCAGATGAGAAAGATGCTTGGGAAGTTGACATTGCTTTCAGCATGGCACAGCAGGAACAGCAAGGGTACGTCTAGACTACAGGCTTTTGTCAACAGAAGTTTTGTCGACAGATACTGTCGACAAAGCTTCTGTCGACAAAGAGCGTCTAGACTACATCCAGTCCTGTCGACAAAGCAAGCCACTTTGTCGACATGACAGTGTAGACGCAAAGGACAGTGTAGATGCAATAACGCCTTCTGTCAACAGAACTCTGTCGACAAAAGGCCTTATTCCTCGTAGAATGAGGTTTACAGCTGCGACAAAACTGCTGAGTTCTGTCAACGTTATGTCGACAGAACTCAGCGGCAGTGTAGATGCAGGTATAGTTTTGTCGACAAAAGTCCACTTTTGTCGACAAAACCCCGTAGTCTAGACACACCCCAAGAGTCAGAAGAAGCTAGCGCATCCGTCACTGCTGTCTGTAATGTATTAAATGCTCTCAGTTTCAGGGCAATGGTGAATTTGCTATTCTTTGAAGAAGTTAGCTCCTTGGCAAGGGCCTTATTGCTAGTCCCTTTCTCTGCTTTAATGTTCATGATTAATGAAGGATTACTGCTTTACATGTTATGTTAGTCTTTAAAGTACTACCATACTATTTGTTGTTTTTAAGTTTATCCTGTACAGACTAACTCGGCTACCCCGCTGATGCTTTATGCTTGTGTTATATAAAACACTGTTCTCCTCCTCCCTCTCCCCAGTGCTGTGTGACACTGATGGAAGTTTCAGAGATGAGACAGGGGTGTGGGAACCTACTAATATTAAAGACAGGTTAGTTCTAGACATGGCTTTGCATGTTGACATTTCCCAGTTAACGCATAGCTCCTAGTAGATTTCTGTTGAAACTCTGCCGTGATATACTGCCAGCAAATGGGAGTGGTGAAAAATACTAGGAAGACTAGTGACTGCTAAAATAACACAAAGTAGTAGTGCTGTCATCACCTGTTGCCACAACACAGACTTAAGCAAAAAACACATGCAGTGAGAAGACCATTGCCTGTTTGACAGCATTGTGTGTGCAGGTCATCATTGGGGAAAATATTTTACCATTTTGTATTCAATCCACAACTGTGCAGTAGTTGGAAAATGTGTTTTTGTGACCTTAACACATAAGGTCAAATTCTCTGGTGGTATAAAGGAACAAAGCAATGCACCTGTGCCCATTTACACAAGCAGAATTTGGCCCATAGTATCTTTCCCCACCCTCAAGCCATTGATTTGAGACTATCCTGCGAGGGGATCATATGTATGAACCTTGTGCCCACAGTGGGTGTCATTAACATCCTTGGGACATTGAATGGGAATAAAAAACTGTGTATGCAGATCTATTTGCTGGATTGTGCTTCTGCATTTTTAATGTTTACACCATTGTGTCTTCTTTCACAGTGGCAGTTAATTTTTTTTCTTTCATAGGTCAGTAATTTGGGATATGATTTTGCAGTCTGTGGCAATGAAACCCCCACTGGCTTCAGTGGGATTTTAGGTGTGCAAGGAATGCAAAAGAGGTTATAGAATTCATGTAATTGAAGGCTTTTAAGAACAGGTTAGACAAACATCTGTCAGGGATGGCCTTGGTCTTAATCCTACCTCCTACCTCAGTGTGTATGGGGGGGTGGTGTTGATTAGATGGTATCCTGAGATTCCTTGCAGCCTTACATTTCTATGATTCTAGGTTCAGGTCTTTTTTTCTGCAAAAGCAATCACTCTGTAATAGCCTCTGGGTCCTATACTGTTTATATGCAACAAGCTGTGAAATCAGTGGGAGTTGCATACAAAATCTGACCCAAAGTGTCCCCTTAAAATATCCATACTATAAACAACACTGTATTAACCTAATGTTGGTCCTAATAAATCTTTTCATGACAGGGCATTATAGTAACTAACGATCAGGGTGAAACCAAAACCCTCTGTCTGAGCATCTCCAAACTTCAGTACCTTCAAACTCTGGATCACAATCCAAACTCTTATAGCTTGAGCCTTTCTATTTTTTGATAGAGCAAAATGTTTGCTGCAAAGCATCACATTTTGAACACACTAGAATTTGTTTTTTATAAAAGATGGATTTTTGTATGTGTAAGTAAATTTTGGTGCAGTTATCTCTGATTTCTTGTCACCTTGTGATTTTGCAGGAACTCTCTCCCTCCCCCAAACAAATTCAGTGTTTGATATGAAATGTCAAATGGAATGAAGAAAATAAAATCGTAGTCTTGTGGTATGGCAATTGAAATGGGAGAAATGTGTTCCACCAAACCCCCCCCCCTCCCCCCCATGTAATGTTCACTGTTAAAGAGCAGAAAGAGGCTGTTTGTACTAAGGATCAAATCTTGCAGTATGCATCTGGAAATATATTACATTTGTACTAGAATAGCTTACCCATGTTTTATATCTTTAGATTGTAATATGTTTTTCCTCAAGAGGATAAACTAGAGGTGGGCTTGGTTTTAGTTTAGCTTTTTTGAAACCTTGTCAGCCGTTTTTGTTTTGCAAAGCAGATCCAAAACTGGCGTGGGTCAAATCCACGGGCCACCTTATGTTTCAATGGATGCGTGGAAGAGCTTGAAAATTTTGTTTCATCTCTCTTGGTTTGTACTGTGTTTATTTCTAAATAGTTTGTTCCATTCAAAAAAACATATGGGACAAAACGGCAGATGGTTTTGATTTTGCAGAATTTGACTGGACAGTGATTTGACGTACTGTGATATGAGTATTATTCAGAACCAGATGTCATTTTGTAACCAGTCTCCCAAAGTTATTGTTTTTGGTGGTGGCGATCTGAGGTTAGGGAGTTCAGAAAAATGGTTCAAGTTTTTGCTCCTCTTTTAATTTTCACAAATTCTAAAAATGTATGAACAGAGCCACATGTAATGTCATGTCATGTCTCAAATCAGTACAGTGAATATATAAAATTATGTAATTTTATGTTCACTAATTTGTGTTAAGATACACCTATAAACCAGGAAGTTAATGTATTTATTATTTTAATTAACTTAGTGGAACAGACCTCATTGCTTCCCAAAAGCATAGCATGCACGCTCAAATATGGACATACACCCCCAATATCTACTGTGAATTTAAGAGTTAAAGGATCAGATTTTGATCTGTGTTGTACTGGGGTAAATCCAAAATAATTCAATTGAAATCAGGAGAGTCACCCTGGATTTACATCGGCATAACTGAGATCAGAGCCAAACCAGTTGGTGTTTTTAAGGTATGCTGAAACTGAAGTGAAGTGAGGAATTGCTACCTTCGCTTCTTCCACGTCCAAGTATGCTAGAAAGGAAAAATAGTAGCTGAGCTACCATCTTTCATTCCGAGTGGGCAGCCTACCCAGAAGTACTGGAACATTTCTGAGTTCCTAGAAAAAGTTCCAGAACACCATTCTGGAGTGTTCTGGCATGATTCAAACATGACTGCAAACCCAGCTGCCCCAGTTTCTTCCCCAACCCTAGCCATACAGCTACTCTCAATGTCACAGGCTATGTCTAGACTGCAGGTTTCTTTCTAAAGAAATTTTTTTTAAGAGATCTGCTTTTGCGAAAGAGAGCGTCCAGACTGATTGAGCTGTGTGGTTGGCTCACCCCTGCCCTCCAGAGATGCAACACCCGCCTGTGGCCCCTTGGAGAAGCAGGTCACAATCGCTGTATGGAAGCTCGCCACCCCCGACAGCTACTGGTAGGTGGGCAACCAGTTTGCCATGGGGAAGTCCACCCTCAGTGCCCTCCTCATGGAGGTAAGGCACTCTCGGGCTGCAGTCCCTGCATGGGGAGGGGGAGTGCAGGAAAATGGGGACCTTCGGGAAAGGGGGTTGGGGTGGTGGGGGGTGGAGTGGGCATGGGGGGGAAGCCCTGTCCCTGGGGGGTTGTGCCATCCTACCCTCACACAGCCCTGCTGCTGGGGGGAGGGTGGCCTCATAAGGGAGGCTCCTGCAGTGTTTGAGGGGGGAGAGGAGGAGGTCAGGCACCTCCCAAGGGCTCAGGCACTCCCTCTCTCATTCTCTGTTTTGTGTGTTTGTTTGTCTCCTTCTGCAAGTTGTGAGTGCCGTCAATTCCATCCTGCTGCGGAGTGTCATCCACCTGGGAGATGTGGACCCGATCGTGGCTGGATTTGCTGCCTTGGGGTTCCTGAACTGCGCTGGAGCCATAGATGAGACCCACATACCGATCCGTGCACCAGAGCATCAAGCGGTCCAGTATATTAATAGGAAGGGCTACTTCTCGATGGTGCTGCAGGCCCTGGTCGACCACTGTAGACATTTCACAGACATTTTTGTCGGGTGGTCAGGCAGGGCACACAATGCTCGTGTTTCAGAACTCTAGCCTGTACGGGAAGCTAGAGGTGGGCACATTCTTCCCCGCACTGGGACTTTGCAGTTGGGGACGTGCCGATACCATTGTGCATTGTGGGCGATGTGGCCTACCCCCTAATGCCGTGCCTAATGAAGCCTTATACCAGACACCTGGACCCCAGCAGGGACCACCAATTCAATGCCCGCCTGAACCGGGCCAGGATTCAGCTCAAGTGTGCCTTCAGCCACCTCAAGGTGCTTTTCAGATGCCTGCTGACCCACTTGGATGTGGGGGAGCACAACATCCCCAAGGTGGTCGTAGCATGTTGTGTTCTCCATAACATTTGGAAAGGAAGGGGGAGGCCTTTCTCCCAGGGTGGGGAGCAGACGTCGGCCATGAAGGGCGACCCTTTGAGCAGCCATGGACAGCTACCATCCGCCAGGCTCATCAGGCGCACCCAGGAGACCCTGAGGGAGAGGTTCTGTCAAGGAACCCAGTAACTCTCCCCAGGGCCTCCCCAATAGGGGCCACTGGCTTCCTGCCCCATACTTTTCCCACCATAACCCCTCCCTTCACCTCTTCCCTGACCTCTCAATAAAGAAATGAATAAAACAAACTATGTATTAATCTTTCATTTAAAAAAAGCTGGGGAGAGGGAGGGGGGCTCATTACCTGGAGGGGGGGGGGGACTCATAACCTGGAGGGGGAGAGGTGCTCGGAATGGCTTGTGGGGAGGCTCGTAGAAAGAGAAGTACTGCTGTCAGAAAAACCCCTCTGTTCTTTCTATTTACTTTTGAAATAACATGATTGCAGTGTGGATGTAACTCAAGCTTTGTCGGAAAAATGGCTGTTTTTCTGACAAAACTCTGTAGTGTAGACATGCCCCCAGAAACCCTGCTTCCTTTAACTACCTCCCTGGACACCCTCACACAACAAGTGCCTCTAACAGCCCCGAGCTACCTTATAGTCCATGCACACCTCCCCACAAAAACAGCTTCTTTTATCTATCCTTACTTTCCCCTGCCATTTACACAACTCCCCTGACAACTCTTAGCTTTCAGGCTTCTTCCTCACTGCTGCCCCAAGTAGCTCTCATCCAGCACCCACCTACTCCTCAGACATCCACTCATCTGCCACAACTGCCAATTTTTGTACAGCTCCGTGCTCTGTTCCAACCACCCTTGGAACAGAGTGTAGTGACTTCAAATTTTAGTTTATGGATATTCAAAATTATTTGCAAATAAGCTAATTATTTAATGTGCTTTATTTGCACATAATCTCACAGAGTATGTCTAGATTACATGGCTCTGTTGAAGGAGCCATGTAAACTTGTTTACCTGACAAAGTCAATGAAGCGGGGATTTAAATAATCCCCACTTCATTAAAATAATAATGGCTGCCACGCTGTGCCAACAATCAGCTGATCCGGCACAGCGCGGCAGTCTATACGTGGATCGGTCGACAAGGGAAGCCTTTGTCGACCGCTCCCTTATGCCTTGTGAAACTAGTTTACATGGCTCTGTTGACGGAGCCATGTAGTTTAGACATACCCACACATGGAGCTGCAAAATACTTAACATTTATGTGTGTGACCCAAAAAGAGCATTACGATTCAGCCAACAGTGTTACCATCTTTCCACTTTTTGCATAATGTTGAGAGCAATTGTAGTATTGTTCTTCACTTGTTTTCTAAACCCTGTTCCTTAGCCATACCACATACCGTGATGTATCAGTGCTTTACATTTCTCCGTTACAATGGGGAAAAAAATCTTTTCAAGGCTTGCCTAGTTTCTTTATTGTTGGCAATATTCTATATTATGAAATGTTTAATAGTCTATTCATTGGAATTTTTCTGTCATAAGAACAGTTTGTGTTCATACAACAGAAGAGAGTTAAGTCTATCTTTGGGGTTTCCAGTGCACTAAACTCTATAAACTCTGTATGTTAATCTTGGCTTTGGACAGCATGTTTTTCTTGAGGTTTTTTGTTTTTATTTTGTATATTGTTACTCCATGAGTTATACTAATATGAAAATTCCTGGGCCCTTTGAGATGTGCCAAACCAAGAACACATTAATTTGGTAAAAGCCTATCCCAGAATTGTACAAAAAATTCCCATGGTCTACCGTGACAAAGTGGGGATTGTATTCGCTCTGTTTGCTTTGTTACGTTGCATGTGATTTCTACTTTCCTGCAGTAACCCCATGTGTGTGCCTCAGTTTCCTTAGGCACTACACCAATACTTAGATGGTGATGGGAATTTTGGTGTGTCTCCCTCATGTTTATAATGGCTGATGCTGTCTATAACCTGAGTAGGTGACACCTTTTGCCCAGGAAACTGGACATAGGCTGGAGGCAGGGTTGTCCCAGCGGGAGACGGGCTGCTGTGTGTGTGAATGAGTCTCACTGGCTTGGGTGCAGAGATGGGGGGCAGGGCCCTTGACTTTGAACCCCCTCTCTCCAAGATGGATTGTACTGACTGATTCTGGTTACTGTGTTGACAAGTCTGTTCTACGCTGTATCCCTGTCAACTAATCAACCTTCTGTTCTACCTGCTGGCTGAAAGTCGCATCTGACTGTGGAGGGGGTGCAAGGCCTGGTGACTCCCCACTCTTTGGTGACACTTATATGACATGGCAGCATTTGTTGCCCTCCTTTATAATTGCTTTCCTCAATAACACTGAGACTGAGCATATTCTGAAAATAACTTTTTGGTGATTTAACAGTCATAAATCAGTGGCTGATTGGTAATTTCTGTAATGACTCCTTATCTTTTAGTTAAACAATATTATCAGTGGTTTATATTCATGGTGGATTAAACAGTAATGCCTGACTGGTCGGTTTTCCTCCTGGACACATTAATGTGTATACTCTAAGTTTACATGTATTTTTGTTAAATTTCAAGCCTGTTTCTTTTGGTCTAGGTATTACGTTAGTTATTTTTTTATCATGATCTTCTAAAATTCTTCCCCATATTATTCCCCAATAATTCTTCCCCATATTATTGTATCATATATGTGTTATTGTGTGCCATCTATATTTTCAAAAATCTTTTGTATTGCTCTCTGAAATACTTCTGAAGCTGAACATAATCCAAAAGCTAATTTTTAAAAATAGCAATGTCCAAAAGCTTTGTTAAATGTACATAGCAATTAATTGTCTTGCTCCAATGGTATACAATGAAATACATTTGAAAGAAAAAAGTATATGTTGCTCCTGACATTTATCCAAATATTTCTTTGCTTGTAGGTATTTTAAAATGTTCCTTTGAAACATACTTATTTAAATCTTTTGGATCTAAACATAAACATAAGGATCCAGCTTTCTTTTCTACTATTACTAATGAATTCACCATCTCAGTTGGCTCTCCAGTCTTATATCTAAATTAACCTTTCCAAATCCTTTTATGCCCTCTTTCTTAAAGCTGAAGTATTTTTTCTAGCTGCATGTATCTTTGTTTCATATAACTCTATTTTATATATTGTATCCAACTTACTAATTCCAGTGAATAATTCTATAAATGGATGTTCAGAATCCTGAATATTATAAATTCTACCCATTATATTTAGTGCTAAATGTGGATAAACCTCAAATAAAGAGCTTGTCCCTAGGCCTGCCAACAGAGGAGGGAAAGGGAGCCAAGTGATTCTAAGAGGCCCAGGATGCCCAGCCACCACTGCCACTACTTCAGCAGCAGCAACAAATGGAGCCCTAGCCCCTTTTGAAGTACTGCTGGAGTGCCGCTCTGAGGGTGCATCTCGACTACATGGCTCTGTCGACGGAGCCATGTAAAGTAGCTTACTCGGCATAGTCAAAAAAGCGGGGATTTCAATAATCCCCGCTACATTAAAATAAAAATGATCAGCTGATCTGGCGCAGCACGGCAGTCTAGATGCGGCACGGTCAACAAGGGAAGCCTTTGTCGACCGCTCCGGTGTACCTCGTTTCACGTTTCACGAGGCATACCGGAGCGATCGACAAAGACTTCCTTTGTCAACCGCGCTGCGTCTAGACTGCCGCGCTGCACCGGATCAGCTGATCGTCAGCACAGCGCGGCGGCCATTTTTATTTTAATGAAGCGGGGATTATTGAAATCCCCGCTTCTTTGACTATGCCGAGTAAACTACTTTACATGGCTCCGTCGACGGAGCCTGTAGTCTAGATGTACCCTGAGGGTTTTGAAGGAAGGGTGTGCTGCACCAGCTCCACCCCTTTAATCAAGGGCATGGAGCCATCCCCCCCACACATCTTGCCCCAGGGTCCATGGTGGCTGTCGACCCCACTGCTTGTCCCTTAACTACTATAAATCCTTTTCTAAACTATCTTCAACTAGGACCTATAACTTACAAATGTCCATCACAGGATTTTTTTCACCACTTTACAATTATAAATTAACATGCATTTGATCTCTTGCCATAGGTTTTACTTTTAGACATTTTAGAATTTCTTCTGAAGTTACATTATTTTCTGTACCCGTATGTATTACATACACCATCTGCTAATGGAACATTTATTTCGTAACTGTCCAGTCTTCCTTGTAGTCTGCAACATGACTCTGTTTCAGAATTCCCAGAAACAAATTTTCTCCATCTATAATATCATCTCTGCATTCCTTATTCAACATCTCTGAAATGTTTGGATTTTGAACTCAATGTATATGTCTTAAGTTTTTTCTGACTTCTCTGTTTACAAACTTTCCAAATTATTCTGTTTTTTACAGATACGACAGGTATGATCATATACTGGACATTATTTAGGTTGGTGCCGTCTTCCACATTTAGAACAACCTTCAGTTTTAACTTCATTATTTTTCTTCTGTTTTCCTCCATAAACTTTTTTTATACTTTTTCTTATTAAATCTATAGTGGCCTCCATATGTTTTCCTCCTAAAATGTGCAGTCGATGTTGATTAAGTTAAGTAATTTGGTAAATTCTCACTGATATTCCAGATTTAGATCTGGCTCTTCAAACAACCTTTTTTCACATTGACATCTTTTATACTCACCACAATTTCAACTCCCATTACACTGCTCTACAGCCAAAATGCTTCTGAAATAAATGTAGTCAAACTTTACTAATTCTGGGTCACTGAGAACGAAAATGATGCTTAAAATTGTTGATTGGCTCTAGTTTTCAAGATATGCTATTGGGTCAGTATATACAACCCTTGACTTGGGAATGGCGGAGGATAAGTGAGTTATAAAGGGAAGGGATCTCAATTTAAACCAGAAATGACTAAAATACATCTTTGACTGGATCTATGAATAAATCTATGACTGGGTTTGGACAGTACTTGCTTTTTAGGCAAAACAATGAATGATGCAATCTGAAGCTGGTATTGCGTCATACATGATATGAATTGCGTCATGTTATTCCTAGAAGTCATGGATGATGCAATCATAACGAAGCTTACATCACTCTACTGAACAAATTGCCCTATATCAGCTCTAGAAATCATACAGTGTCGTGCTCTCTTATTTGTCAGTGTTTGATTTTGCAAAGGGACACATTTCTGTTTAGCCAGAGTGAGCAGAGATGCCTCGTACTTGTGTGAACAGTGCAGATAACTTCTGCTATGTTTGTGGTGAAGTGACTTTTGCATCACAAAAGCGCAGTATAACCACTATGGTTAAGAAAGCCTATCACCTTTATTTTGGCTGCAAAATTGGACATCAGGACAAGAGGTGGGCCCCACACATATGCTGCAACACTTGTGCAACAAATCTTCGCCAGTGGTTGAACAGGAAAAGGAAATCTATGCCTTTTGCAGTGCCAATGATTTGGAGAGAGCCAACAGATCATACCAGCAATTGTTACTTCTGCATGGTGCCTCCAGTTGGGAAAGGTGTGTCAAAGAAGAAAAAATGGACTGTGCATTATCCAAACATTCCATCAGCTATACGCCCAGTACCCCACGGAGAAGGACTGCCAGTTCCTGATGCACCAGAATCATTCTCACTTGAGTCAGACGAGGAAGAGGAAGAGGATGAAACTTCTGGTCCTGAACCATTAATGTCACAGGACCCACATTTTCTCCCCTCCTCCTCCTCTGAGCCACACCTCATAACACAAGGTGAACTGAATGACCTTGTCAGGGATTTGGAACTACCCAAGAGTAAGGCAGAGGTGTTGGACTCCAGACTACAGCAGTGGAATCTCCTGGCAGGTGATGTTAGCGTTTCCATGTTCCATGACCGTCAAAAGGATCTTGTCCCATTCTTCTTCATGGAAAGTGCTTCATTTAATGAATACAAGAGACAAGCCAAGAAGCGCCGAGTAGACACTGAATAGGACTAAACTATGTACATAATAGTTTTTTGCCTTTTGTTTCATAATACATTTTATTTATATAACCCTTTTGCTGATTTTTAAAGTGTTACATAAACAGGACAGGTGAAATATTATCATGTAAAGCAACCATAAACACATGAAAAGACCTAGGTTTACAATTTATGATTAAAACTCTACTATCTACACAATATACATAGACGTAAAATGTAAAAACTTAAATATCTTGGAAACAGTAGCCAATCAGTTGTTTTAATTGTCATATTTGAATTCAGCACATTAAAATACATAATAAATAGTACATTTTATCTCTGAAGCAGACGACTTCTAAAAAATTGTAGACCAGTGTTATTAAGGCTCTGTGCTGTCACGGAGGTTGTGGAAGTCACAGATTCCATGACTTTCTGCATCCTCCGTGACCTACAGCAGCCAGTGTGGTTAACCCCACAGCCACCCAAGCAGTTGGCTCTGGGGACAGCTGCTCAGGTGGCCCTGGGGACAGTTACACCAGCTGTTGCTGGAGCAGCTCTGCAGCCAGCTGCTTGGCCAGCCCTGCAGCCAGACACACTGGCTGCTGCTGGAGAGGCCCTGGGGCCAACTACACCAGCTGCTGCTTGGGTGGCCCTGGGCAGCTGGCCCAGAGGACTGCCTAAGCAGCAGCCCATGCAGCTGTCCCTGGTTTGCTCCAGCAGTGGGCAGTGTGGCTCACTCGAGGGACAGCCTGAACATGCCTCTTCCATGGGCAGCTGGAGCAACTGCTCCTCAGTGGCTCCCAGCAGCAGTCTTAGGGTGGCCCCCAGCAATTGGTGCCACTTGCCCTGGCACCCCTAGCAGTTGTCAACTTACTGCCCTGGTTGAGTAGCCGCCTCCCAGCTCCTCTGAGCAGTGGTCCCAAGGTGGTCCCCAACAGTTGATGCTCACCCCTTTTTTCCCACCCTCCCCCCCAACCCTGAGCACCCTCTTCAAGATTTAGTCAGGTTTATTTATTGTATAAGTTATGGACAGGATTCCATGGAACTGGAATTTTTCTTTATTTCCTGTGACCTGTCCATGACTTTTACTAAAACTACCCAGGACTAAATTGTAGCCTTACTTATTATTGAGTCAGATTTTGGACATTACATGTCTGCTTTCTTATCTTGAGGTCTGTTTAAAATTATACAAAAGTCTTTGCCTTCATTTGAGTTCTCGGGTGAAATTGGAATCTTTCTGATGTTTCATTTCTTTTTGGTAAACAGTATTCTTCCATTGTTGTTGTTTTTAAGAACAAGCCCAGAATGTTTTTTTTGGTAGACAACTAAGCAGTTAGCTGACAGGAGCACTGTATCTAATTCCTATATAAAAGAAAGAAAATTAAATAAGTATTAAACCCACTCAGCTCTAACACTAACATATTCTGACATCTTATGGCAAGTCACTTAAGAGACACTGGTTAGCCTTAACATTTTAATGTATATTCTTACTTTGTGGCTAACTCTATGGAGAGAGACAGACGACGTCAGGACTCTTAGGCACTGGAAGGGGAGTGAGGTCTAGTGGGTTACAGCAAGGGAACAGATACATTTCAGCTCTATATGACTATGTCTATACTGCCCCCGTTTTTTGCAAAAAATATGCAAATGAGGCAAAGCATGGAATATCGCCATGCCTCATTTGCATAATTAATGTGGCTCTGTTTTTGTGTAAGAGGCTTTTAGGCAAAAAGGAACCATCTTGAAAAAATGCAGAAGAACGGCTCTTGCGCAAGAGGGGGTTTTTGCGCAAAAAGGAGCCTCTTGCGAAAAAACGGAGCCTCATTAATTATGCAAATGAGGCATGGCAATATTCACGCTTCACTTCATTTGCATATTTTTTGTGCAAGAGGCTATAGCATAGATATAGCTTATGTAGTACCCTTACTAAAGGTGCCTCTGCTTATTCTCTGGGAAGATTCTGTGTGCTGCATTCTAGCCCCAGAGACTACAATTCCCATGAGCCCTGGAGGAAACCAGGAAGGAAGTGACTTTTGTGGGGGGAGATGGGAGGCTCTCCACGTGTGTGGAGGAAGACTCAGGAGTCTGTGGACTCTTCCCTCTGTTTTTGGAGCAGAAAGGGAGCCAGGCTGCTGTGGAGGAGTTGGATCCAGTTCAGGAGCTGTTATGTTGCAGTTACAGACTGGGACAGCGAGCCTTTGGAACTGGGATCTAGCAGGCTGCTTCTGATTGCCCTACAGGGGAGGCCCTTTGGCTGTACTTGTGGCTAGAAGCTACTCTGCATCCAGCACACAGAAGGAGACTGTGAGTAACTGGGCATCTTTGAGGAAATGCTGCCTGGGACAGACCTCAGAGATACAGACTAACTCTGGGTTCAAAGAGAAGCAGAGAGGCCAACCCAGTGAACCAAAGCTGCTGCATAGCTTGGACCCACATATACCCTACCTACAGAGAATCTCCATTACAGCTGCAGTTCTTCAAGCACGCCCACGCAAGCAAGAATCTGGGACTCTGAGTCCAGGGGTGTGCACACTCTGGGGTGGGATAAATATTGGCAGTGCAAATGGCAGCTAGATAAGTTCCTTTTACTTCTCTGTACTTTGTTAATTGACGTTATTCACTGTTCATTTGTTAAATCCTGTTTCTTTAAGTTAAGTAAAGGTTGTTCATTCTAATGCAATCTATTAGATGTATATTATTTATGATTTGTAATTGTTCTGGAATTAGATCCAGTTTATTGCTGGAATAAGTTTATTCCTGGAGGTTCCCAAGGCACACCTGTAAGTGTGTACAGGGCCAGGCAGGTGGAGGCACCGCCATTGTACATTCTTTATGAGCAAGGGACTGTAGCAAGGGGGTGGATAGGTTTTCCCCAACCAAACAACATCACCACTGGGGTACTCAGGATCTCCTTTTATGTCAAGACCATCAGGCACCCAGGCACACCTGTGAGTGTGACCTGCTCCCGAGTAACCCGGGGAGGAAAAAGGGGGTTACACCTATAAGAACATCAGAATGGTCATACTGGGTCAGAGCAAAGCTCCTTCTAGCCCAGTATCCTGTCTTCCAACAGTGGCCAATGCCAGGTGCTTCAGAAGAAATAAACAGAAGAGGCAATCATCGTGATCCATCCCTTATTGCCCATTCCTAACTTCTGGCAAACAGAAGTTAGGGATGCCATCCTGCCCATTCTGGCTAGTAGCCATTGATGGACCAATCCTCCATGAACTTATTTTGTTCTTATTGGAACCCTGTTATGGTTTGGGCGTTTCCATCATCTCCTGGTAAAGAGGTTGATTGTGAAAAAAATTATTTATTTGGTTTGTTTTAAAACTGCTGCCTGTAAAATTAATTGGGTCAGCTTCTTGTGTTATATTAGTGAAGGAATAAATAACCTTTCCTTATTCTATTTTTCCATACCATTCATGATTTTCTTGACATCTAACATATCCCCCACTCTTTAGCCATTTCTTTACCAAGCAGAAAAGTCCCAGTCTTGTTAATCTCTCCTCATATGGAAACTGTTCCCTAATCATTTCTGTTGCCCTTTCTGTACCTTTTCCAAACACAGTACATCTTTTTTTACATGGGGTGACCAGGTCTTCATATAGTATTCTGACTTTATGAAGCGGCATTATGGTATTTTGTCTTATTATCTATTCCTTTCCTAATGATGCCCAATATTCTGTTAGCTTTTTTTTAAACTGCCACTGCACATTGAACAGATGTTATCCACAATGATTCCAAGATCTCTTTCTTGAGTGGTAACAAGTATTCTGTATTTATAGTTTCAAGAACATTTATAAGTTTCACTCACTGATCCAAATGCAAATCCCAGCAGCACAATACTCAGTCCTACTCTTCCACTCCCCTCTTTTAAGTGGAGTACCCAGCAATGTTTTCATAATGATCTAACAATCCTTCAATTACTTGAATGCCCAACCTTTTGTTATTCTTAGGCACCCTGCCTCCCTCTTTTTATAACACACTCCCTGCCCCAAAGACAAAGCTGGAAGCAGCTCAAACTGTTCATTTAAGACCTGTCTCTGGAGTAAGGGCATGGACTTTAAGAAGATCTCAAGTGTGAAACCAGGGGTTCCAATTTCAGATGGTGGGGGTTACTGCCCTCCTTAGCCACCCATAAATGGTGCCCTTGGCTGTACCTAGAGGTGCATAAGATAGAAATCCGGCCCTGCCTACGTTGTGCCTGTTTCCTCAGTTTTGGTCCCCAATCCCTGCTGTAATCTTGACTGTATCCATCCGATCCTAGTGAGAGAGGCCTTCTCTGGAACTGGTCTCTGGACAAAAGGATCTACTGCTTACATGAGTGAGCATGTTCTCTATTCCAGATTTTTTTATTACAACATTATGTTGAATGTTCAAAATGTAGTTAAAAGAATAAATGTCTGCATGGTTTCTGTAATGTTTGCTACAATTTAAAGAAAGATAAAGAGTATGGAATGCTGTTTTATAATACTACTATATTTTTATGGTTCTTGGATGTAGATTTACCTACCCATAATTTGCCTCTTAACTGTGAATGGTATTACATAGATCTACATAATCTACATAGATTTATTTGAACTGAAGTGGAAAGGATATATTCAGCTTGAAATAACTGAAGGATAATCATAGCTTTACAATTTGGGACAACTATTTCTTATCTTTTTAGAAAGGCAGATTGATTTTTGAAAAATAAAGTTTGTGTGTTACTAATGCTTCCTGGCTCTTAGTAAGCAAGAAGGTTAGCCATTCACATTGATTACTGGGCATTAGTCACAACCCTTTGCTAGTTACTCTTAGGGATGTAAAATCCCATTTAATTGTCTAGCCAAGTAAACATATTGTTAACCAGTTAACTAATAAAAGAGGGGTGAGCAAGGGGCTGCTCCATTCCAGTTGGAGTGCCCCCACCCCCGCCTGCTGCTGTGCTGGAATGTACACACACATGGCACAGGCAGGGGGAAGCCAGAGCAGCCCCTGCCTGCAATAGGCCAGGGCATCCCTCAGACAGGGGCTGCTCTAGTTTCCCAATCCGAGTAGTCCCTGCCTGAAGACACGCAGACCTGCCATTGGCCGAGGCTGCTCCGCAGGCAACAGCTGCAGCCTGCGGTGGTGGGGACAACGATGGTCAGCTGGAGGCTGCTCCCAGGGGCTAGGGCAATTGCTGACCCTCTGTGGTCTTTTGGGAGTATAACTGTCCCTTTTCTCATAGCCCTCCCTTTCCATGTGATCAGAAACAATCACACTCCACGCAGGTCCCATTGTCTGGCACAACCAAACCCTGACCTTACTTTAAGGTATGATAAGAGGAAGCTTATCAAATTTGGTGATCCCAGCTTTTACCATTGAGGAGGAGTTCTTGAACAAACAGACTCATGGATGGACGGACACACAGACACATGCACAAAGTCTCTCAAATGCACAGTAGATTATCTGCACAAACTGCCATCAGAAAAGATACCTGACAGACCACTGCATTTTTGGAGAACTATATTAAAAAAAAGTGAATGGAGGAGCAGAGATATGAATCTTTCATAAAGTGCCTAATCTCTCAAACCTTCTGTAAGTATCTGTGTGATTTGTGCCTGCATGAGGGCTGCAGGAACTGATCCCAGATTAATTTTAAATAATCTTCCTTAGAATAGGCCCTTGCATACTTTTCTGGTTAGCTGGGACTAGCGATGGGTTATACTTGTAGCATGGCCAGCCATACTAACAAATTATTACCATCACTATATTTTCCAAAAGCAAACTGCAGGTGCAGATGGTATAGAACTTCCTCTTTTGCTATCATGCGTACATCCACAATGCTCAGAACATTCATCTACCTCACAATTGCCTTGTTTGTATTTGTAAATTCCATTTCATAGCAGCAAGATGTCAGACCAAGCCAATGTTGTGGTGACTTACTTCTTGGATGTTTAAAGGGCATTTTGATTTTAACCATAGAACCAGTGAGGACAATCTTGAAACAAAGATTCAAATAATAGTTTCAGGCATTGTAAATAGAAACATGTTACTCTCATCTATGTAATGTTATGAAATATGTAACTCCCAATCTCTGTGCACTTTTTATGACCTATTTCAGTTTATCTGCATCATTACAGTGAATCACCATTTCCTGAAACGGTACCTCATGAGACATTAGGAAGGATCTGCTTAGGCCCTTATTTGCCAGTGAAGTGGAGTATAGGGACCATAAAAACGCCTTATTGTGCCAGGAGACAATTTACCCAACAGCAGCAATGTGTATGATAGCCACTGGAAGTCCTGCACAGACCTCCTCACAAGCTCCAGTGAAAGGAGTGATTACAGAAGGAGGCATGTTATGATTGGAGGGAGATTTTCAGCTGTGGTGGGCATAAACAGCTCTATATGGAAGGACATCATAAAGTACAGCAGCTTCTAGGGGCTTTAGTTGACATTGGGGCTGCACTGGCCACCACAAACATAAAGAGTCTGAAGAGCATAGCCACCTTGGGACCTATTTCCTGCCTCAGCAACTAGGGTTGCCAGATGGTTTAACAAAAAATACCAAATCACTCCTCCCCCAAAAAAAACACCAGGAAAAAAATCTGTTGAGAAAAAAAAGGTGGGGGGGAACCAAAGTTGTTAAAGCAAAAAAAAAAAGGTGCTGCGCCTTTAAATGGCCCTGTGCTCCTCACTCCCCTACCCCTGCCAGATATGGCAGGGGAAAATTATCCCCGCCAGGCTTCCATCTGAGGAAAACAGGAAATACCAGACATTTCACATGTCCGGTATTTTCTGGGTTTTTTTTACCGGAAGGGGGACCCGAATAACGGACAGTCCATGTGAAAATCAGACACCTGGCAACCCTACTCAGAACAGAATCCTGGCTAATACTTCCAGATATGGCCTTTGACCTAAAGTCTGCTTTAGACATCCCTGTTGAGTCATTTTACTCATATCCTTCAGTAGTAGGTATCATACCAAGTCCTATAAAATAAAATAGATAAAACATTGACTCTAAATTCCAGAATCATCCAGTTTTAAAAGAATATTTTGAGTCCCCAAACAACTGAGCAGCCTGTGATAGTTGCAGATAAATCCGGAGTCAAGCCTTGTAGTTCCTCAAACAGCAACCCCATGGTGTGAGACCAAAGATTTCTTTCCTGTCTCACATTTAATATTTCTAGAGTTATATTTCCTTGGAACTTGTGCAATGGTACAGTACTTAGGGGCAGGTCAAAAGGCTTATAGCCTGTTGAACGTGTGACAAGGAGGTCATAAAGAATCAGGTCAGATGTAGTTAATTAACGGTAAATGAAGGACAGCTGCTCTTTATGTTCCCAGTACATCTTTGATCTGCTCTACTCTTCAGACCTCTGTGGACAAGGTAGTTAAACACAAACTAGGAGGCCTGTTTTAAAGACCTTAAAGACCTCAGGGGCAATCGAGTGACAGTCCAAGCAGCCATAGGCTGTTAGCTTTATTCATTAGAGAACTTTAAACATGTCAAGAACTAGAATAATGTCCATACTCTTAGATCAGCCTGAGCAAAGAAGATTACAACAGCTCTGGGACACATGAGTGGGCAAACTTCTTGTGAAAACACGTTTCTTGAGAAACATTTTACTATAATGGCAAAGAAAATATAGCTTGCACATTTTCATTGCAAGGATATTGGTTCAATATGCACTGAAACAGTGAAAGCTGTCATGGCACAAATACAGTGTAACCCTGTGTTGACCTCACTGATCCCTTCAATCATATTTTAAAAAACTTCCTTCTCAGTCACACATGATAGAAAGAATATGTCATCTGTGAGCAACGTAGCAGCATGTAATGCTTGCTGAAAAATGTATGGAGAATGTTGCATGATAAATTGCAGTTCCCTAGTGTGCAGCAATTCAGGTACTTACATGCATTAAAATACATGTATTTATTTTGTAAGTCAAATATTTAAGGCCAATACTGTTAGTTTCTAAAATGTATGTAAATACTGTCTAATTACTGGAGAAAAAAATTGATTTGACAGATAAGTGTTTTGTTTACCACTATTGCTAATCATGTTAGGAAACATGATTTTTGCATATAAAGTGGTCCCATTGTCAGCTGAGTGTGGTGCATGATTGTTCGGAGATATTTTCAGGATATACATTGGCCAATAGTTTTCATTTTATATCTCAGATTTGGCATTGAATATAAGACCAAACAAATTTTAAATGGCATATTAAGGAAAGACTTATGGAAGAGCATATAATGTCATATCAACAGCATTCAGCAGAAAGTTAAGGCACTCCTGAGATGTAGTCAAATAGATCTGAACTTAAAGATTCTTAGGGCCAGATCATCTCATCTGGTATTATTTAGTGTGGCTCAATTGACCTTAGCAGAGCTACACCAATTTACATTGGCTGAGGTTCTGACCTATTGTTAGTTTTTGGTAAGTTGTTTTCTCCATAATCTTTGGTGCAATTACTTACTTGTGCACTCTCTCCATGGTATTTTATCCTGTAAATGTACTGGATGTTTGAATCCTTAAGATCAATGGGTGGGTTTAAGAAAAGGTGTGAAGAGGCAAGAATTTCAAATATGGCTATGGGTTTTGCTTTCTTTTGGCTATATAAATCGCAGAAAGGACATTGTACAGGCTATTCTGCCACAAAGCAGCACCATCAGTTGTGTATTGGAATTATTTATGAGATAACTTGAAGAACCATAACCCTTATTATCTGCCTCAAGTCAGCTACTGGAGCCTGGAAAGTCATTTCACTAAAATGAATGAAAATAAAGCGATTCTTTGTGACCATCCACAATTTTACCTGGCAGGGTTGTCTTTTTTTGTATTTTGACAGTAAGTGTACATAACTGCATATGAGTTAGAGTTTAACTCAAACTTTGATCCTGCAAAGAACTATGCTTGAGTTTAACATTGGGCATGTGAGCAGCCCTGTTGCCTTCAGTGGAAGTTTTCAAATGTGTAAAGTTAATCCATGTGTGCAAGTCTCTGCAGAATCTGGGCCTTAATATTCACTGTTAAAGTGAATAATAAATAGGGATTCCAAAACTACACTGGAAAATGGCTTTTATTTGTTTTTAAAATGGTACAGTAAACTTAAAACATAAATGAGCATTGAGCACAGTGAATGGATATAAAGAGTGCACATTAATTTACAAATAAAACTGGAGAACTCTTCAAAGGATACTCTAAATTGTGTTTTGGGTAACAAAAAACCCACGCGGCTTGAGGTGCCAAAAGCACTGTAAAGGGCAAAGAATTCTAAACTTATCATTTAGGAATAGCTTGAATTTATATTCTTTAAATATTATTTCAGGTCATTTGTATAAAAGTCAGAATGTTTGTTAATAAATTACTATAAAGCACTGCTAAATAGGTGATAACAATAATATTGTTGTTGCAACAATGCCAAGTGATTATGGATAGCATGCTCACACCTGTCATCTTCATATGTTACCTTTACCGTGAAATAGCTAAAATAATGCAAATTACCTATGTTCAGTAGACCTAATGTAGGGGGAGCTCATAGTGGTCCAGTAAGAACATTCTCTTCAGTTTTTAAGCACACTCACCAAAAATAAGCCAAATCTGGAAGATGGGCAACAAAGGAATTCAACTGGTAAAACACAATATGATACCAAATTCTAGGGTAAAATGCGGCACTAAGCTTACATCATTTAAGAGCTTGTCTGGGATATTTTCTTCCTATTGCTTTCAAACCAAGTCTGATGTACATTTAAGAACAAATGTGTTGTAAAGACCTTAGTCATATTTTAATAACTCAGACTTAGCAATATAAATACTGGGTTACTCTGATAACACCACCCAGCTAATTTTACAAGTCAAATGTTCCCATTCTGAAGACCCAATTGTAAGTGTGACATTTCCATGTCCATGTGCAGGTTGCAATGCCAACCTAAGTGCAGGGTGCTTTGTAATCATGCCTTAGGTCAGTGGTCCCCAATGCGGTGCCTGTGGGCGCCATGGCACCTGCTGGGGCATTTATGTACGCCCACCTAGTGACCAGGGCTGAGCCATTCTTGCGCCCCGGACCCCGGGCGCCCGGCATATATGCGGTCTCTGCCCCAGGCGCGTGGCGCATGCGTGGTGCCGCCCCCAGGCGCGTGGCGCATGTGCGTCCCCGGGCACACGATGCATGTGCGGCCCCCACCCCATGTGCGCAGTGCATGCATGGCCCCCGCCCCGGATGTGCAGCACATGCGCAGTGCTGCCTCTGGGCGTGTGGCGCATGTGCGGTCCTGCCCCCAGGTGCCCAGCAGCCCGAAAAGGTTGGGGACCACTGCCTTAGGTGTACTGGAGGATCCATGTTCCGTTCTATATTTCTGCAATTTGCTGCTGCTGCTGCTGCTGCTGCTGCTGCTGCTGCTATGGGAATGTCAGATTGAAGGAACAACCACACTGGATGACATGCTGCCCAAAGATACTCTTCCAGTTTTCAGTCATTCCTGTGAGTCCTCTCATTTGGAATGTCTGCTGTAAAATTCCTCAGAAGCTTGTGACACCCTTATAATTGATTTCCAGTCTAAGTTTTAACCCCCTGTAAGTCAAAGACCAGTGAGCAAATGGCAACACAGCCTCAAAGTTCTCTGTCCTGCCACTGGAGTGAGAGGACCTATAATTGTGCAAAGGGACTGGCATACAGTGTGAATGGCCCAGCTGCTGATGATTTGAGGCCAGTATTTCCTACTGATCATTGGGCTCTGTGTAGTTAGGAGGCCAGGCCATCATCACTTTTCATGCAGCAACTACTCACTCTCCTTTACTTTCTATAGTGGTGTCTACATTGGTAAAGTGTATCACATTGGTATTAGCATCTGTATTAGCTAGCTGGGGCAACAGCAGGTCACGAGTAGTGGAGCACAAGCTGATTACAGCTGCCCCCTGAGTAACGCGTGGAGATGTCTGCTGCCTGGCAACTCTACAGGCTCAAGTTACAGACCAACTGGGTCTTACATAACCCACACTTCCCACCAGCCTGGATTTGTCTGGGTGGGATGCATGGAAGGCTACCATGAGATTAAGGGCATGGACTAAGGGGAGATGGAGTTGCTAGGCCACTCTTCTGAGCCATATCCTTCCAGCCTAGAATGTACCAAAGTGAGCTACCTGATTTTTTAGTCCAGTATCTCATGGACTTCATACTCATTGTGTTCTTAGATTCACATGAGAGGGCCACTGAGTGATCCTGGTGAATGAAGGGGTTGTCAATGGTTTTAGCAAGGGTATGTGAAACACTTAGGTGTATTTTGAGGGAGCTGGGTAACTGAAGCTTCATGGTCTCCAACTTGATTACCTGCCTGATATGTAGCCAAACTGTGAACAAGTATGTAGTCAGGTTCTAGGCCAGGGTTGATCAAGGGTCAGATCTGAGTCAGGCTTCAGGATATGGGCCAGGAATAAAGTCCAAATCAAGCTGAGGTTGAAGCTAGGAATTCAGGAAAAGGAATAGTCATGGCAACTACAGGGAATCTTGAGATTAGACGAAGGTTTCTAACCATTAGAGGAGTGAGGTTCTGGAACGGCCTTCCAAGGGAAGTAGTGGGGGCAAAAGATCTATCTGGTTTCAGGATTAAACTAGATGGGTTTATGAAGGGGATGGTTTGATGAGATAATGTGATCTTGGTAATTAATTGACCATTCATTATCAGTGGTAAATAGGTCAATGGAGGGATGATAGGAGTTACTATAGAGAACTTTCTGGGTGTCTGGCTGGTGAGTCTTGCCCACATGCTCAGGGTTTAGCTGATCACCATATTTGGGGTTGGGAAGGAATTTTCCTCCAGGATAGATTGGCAGACGCCCTGGAGGTTTTTCGCCTTCCTCTGTAGCATGGGGTACAGATCACAGCTGGAGGATTCTCTGCATCTTGGGGTCTTCAAACTATTTGAAGGCTTCAATATCTGAGATATAGGTGAGAGGATTATTCTAGGAGTGGGTGGGTGAGATTCTGTGGCCTGCATTTGTGCAGGGGGTCAAACTAGATGATCATAATGGTCCCTTCTGACCTTAAAGTCTATGAGTCTATGAGAATCCACGCTGGGCCATATCAGCATCTATGAAGTTGTTCTCTGCCCTGGAGTCCACCAGTGCCCACTCTGCTGGGATTTGGTAAGCTTCCCGTGGAGCCCAGACCTGGACTTTGAGGTGTGGGGAGAGCTCACCATGAACTGGGAGTGTCTCAGTGAAGAGTAGGGAGACATTATCTCCGGGCTTATCCTGACCAACTCTTTCTACCAGCCCTGGGTGTGGTAGCTTTGTGAAGTCCATCTTGCTAGAGTTCATGGTGGGAAGTTGTAAAGAGAATGGCCAGGTCCTCCCCAGTGGAAATACAGCTCATGGCGGCAGCAGCACTCTGTTTCCTCAGGGGTCACATGATGATGGACCCTCTTCAGCTGCGTGGATTTGGGTCTGATTTGGAGACAGCTACCAAGGGGCACGGATCACGTAGTAAAGCCATTACAACAAATAAGATGGTACACTCTGGTATGCTGTGCCAGAATAAAATAGGAGGAACCAGCTGCTGCCCTCACATCTCCTCTCAGACTTTCTGGCCTAGATGTATGCCCCCCTGCCCTTCTAGTGGGCTGTACCTCCCAGCAGGGAAAGGAGGAGAACTGCCAGCCCCACCCCCCAACCCTTAAAGAGGGGGCTGCTCTGTAAAAAGGCAGGGGGAGGGATTAGGAACTTTGCTCCATCCTTTCCCAGCTGGGAGAAGGCAACAGGGAAAGGAGCAGAACTCGCAGCCCCTACCCCAGCCTCTCCATAGAGCTCTGTCACTGTGTACAGGGCTGGGGGAGGATGGGGCTAGCAGTTCTGATCCTTTCCTTGCTGCCCCTCCCTGCAAGGAAGGGAGCAGAACTTCGTCCCCAGGCCCTGTACATAGACACAGCAGATCCAGGCAAAATCTGGGGGTTCTGCTCCTGTCTCTGCTGGCTCCTTTTCCCTCCATCTACTGTCCTGCCCCGAACTCCTCCTCCCCTGCAGGTAACATGGAGAGGGGAGGAGTGAGGGAGGGGTAAAGCATGGGGGTCCAACGCTGTGGGGAGGGTGGAGTCACGTGGGGGGGGGCACATAGGGAGATCACATGATCCTCTCCCTCCCATACCAGCAAAATACTTTTATTTGCTTACAGCACTGAGTAACATGGATGGCTCCCTTTCCTCATGTTGCTCACTGAGCCCTATTGTTGATGTGTATGGCAAGGTGGGCATCTAGGTTGGTCAGGCCCTCCACATGAGCTAACGCATCCTTACTCTCCTTGTGTAGTTCCCCAGTGGAACTGGTAGAGCTGGGTTGCTTTGTTCTACTTGGTGTCAGAAACCAATCACCAAAAGTGAGCAGTGTAGGAAGAAGCTGGTCCTTGCCCCTACTGGAGTTTGTACAGGGCTGCCTCTGCCAAGTGGGTACAATGGGGACTATCAAGTAAGGCAGAAAATGTGTAGAGCAGTGGTGGGCAACCTGTGGCCCACGACACCCTTGGCTGCTCCCTCTCCCACACCCTTCTCGTGCACTGGGGTGCCAGAGTCCCACACTTCCTACACCTTTTCCCTGTCTCTCAGCACTTCTGGAGGAGCCACGAATCACCTGATTCGTGCTCCATCCCCACTTCTCCCCCACCCTCCCAGAACTTAAACTGTTGTGAACAGCTGAATTGTGACATTTCAGCTCTGCGAGGGAGGGGTAAAGGTGGGGACAGAGCCCAAATCAGCACACTCTCAAAGTGCTGGGAGGAAGATGGAGGAGCAGGTAACTGGGGGGCTCTGGTGCCTCAGTGCATGAGAGGCGTGTGGGGCAGGAGGAACAGAAACAGGGGGCTGCAGCTAGAATCCCATGTGCAGCGGATTGCTGTGGCCCACTGAGGTGAAGGGGGGCCACACATGTGGCCCACCCACTATTTGTGGTTGCCCATCCCTGACCTAGAGGAAGGCATCCAGTCCAATACCATCTGGTTCAGTGATTTGAGTAGTGATGAGGCTCCATCCCATGTCCCACCAGGAGGCGAATAATGAATCCCAGTTTTTGCTTGGTCAATGGGGTAGGACTGAAGGTGGAGTAGAAACAGTAGGCAATCCCTCAATTTATGGTGGTCCTCATTAAAAAAATTCAGAGAGGAAGACTAGGTCTGAATATGTAGCCAAACTGTGAACAAGTATGTAGTCAGGTTCCAGGCCAGGGTTGATTTCAAGGGTCAGATCTGAGTCAGGCTGCAGGGTTTGGGCCAGGAATAAAGTCCAAATCAAGCTGAGGTTGAAGCTAGGAATTCAGGAAAAGGAATGGTCATGGCAACTACAGGGAATCCGCACTGGTACCTGGACATTTCCTGGAAGGCCAATTAGTTCACTGCCCTATATAAACCCAGTCAGGAGCCATGGGGCTGCTGTTTGTCAGACCTCCTGAGGTGTGACTTCCCATGGGCCATGTCTACAGTGGGCCATGAATAGAGGAGCACAAGCTGGTTACAGCTGCTATTGGATGGCAGCAGGAAGTTGTTTGCTACATGGCAGCTCAGTAGGACTAGGTTTTAGACCTGCTGGGACTTGCACATTCTCCTCCATGCCAAGGGCAAATTGGGTTCAATACCTTCTTAACTGACATGTTTTCTAGCATGATGCATTATCTCAGTATATTCAAGGCCTCTGAGGATAGCATTCTACTTGAATGCTAACTGCCATTACGGTGCATTTTTTAAAATAACTTTCCACTTCTACACATTTTTCTAAGGAAAGGATTGATTTTTGCTTGTTACCTAAAAGATTAATTAATGTTTGCTAAAAGCTCTAGGGTCCCTTTAGCTAATCCCAGGCCACAGCAATAACCAGAATAATGGGAAAGAGTTAAAGTAAATGTCATTTTTTAAAATGAATGTGAATGTCATTTAAATCTTTTCCAGCATACTCAGAGTATCCCTGCACACTTTCCTTTTGAGCCTAATTAACACGTATTACATTTGGGAAGGACACAATATGTGGAAGGAATGGGCTTTGACAGCCGTATCTATAAAGCTGAAAATGGCATTTTATGGCTGCTTCTGCAAGAGAACAGGTTAAAGCTTTATGTGTCTGCACAGATGCAGTGGGCCAGCAGCCATGAAAAAAATCTAGTCTGGATAGAACTCATAATGGAAGATTGACTGCTGGGATCCTTGTGCTTCAGACATTGATTTTTCTCCAAACAATGCATTTTACAGTCAGTTAGAGGCTGCATACTGCTGGAAGTATTTGTCTTGTCAGATAACTTGCATCAGCCAACTAGTAAGCTAATTTTAAGAAGGAAATATGTAACAGTTGTTTGTGTTTGGATTTTTTGCCTTTTTTTTTAAGGAAAGAAAGATCAATACAAATCACATTTCCTTAAGGTTAATTATTTATTTTTAAGTCTGACATATTTCTTACAAAGAAATGTAAGGTACACACAAATATTTATTATCATTTCTTATATCGTAACTGTATCTCTATGAAGGCCAAGATAAATATGTAGTGTTCCAACTATACAGTGCCTGGCGTGTTTATTACTACATTCTCTATGAGCAATCTCCATTCTGTTGTGTTTCCTTGGTGACTATGTTATTCCAGGAAAATGAATAACACACGGTAAGAAGGGTGTCTAATGACTTCTGCACTAAACAGGGTGTCTGGACTAAACCACGTGGATCGTGATCCCTGATCACTCAGATCTACACTAGAGCACCCCTTAAAAAGTACAATACACAGAAAGCCCCAGGAAGGTTCAACTACAGTGTCTGAGGAACAAATTTTAAGGTGTATCAATTGTACCTCACACTTTGCTCCTGGCCAAAGCTTTTGGGGTGTATGTGGAGCTCAGAGCCAGAGTTTGTCCCAAGAGAAGGGTCAAAAGTATAAAGAATTCCACTTTTGAAACATGTACAAACCAGCTACTTCTGTTATCTCTATTTCTCACTTATTAGTTTGGATATTTTTCCTATTCAGTGAATATAATTAGTGTAAGAGCATTTTGTTGTGATAGTTCTACACTGATGAGGTCTTAACTGAGTGGCAGTGGGAACTGGCATCATAGGTAAGTGTGACATCATCCAAAAGACAAAGCCATCCAGTCAGATAGTCACAGTGTTTCCAGCTGCTTTAATACAGCAGTAAACCACTCCAGGCAGTGCATTTTATGGGTGTTAGCTTCAGGTGCTCTGCAAAGCAGCAAGATAAATGCCAAGGGAAATCAATCATTCAGAACGTACAATAATCAATAAATAATGCACACCATGAAGTAAGGATGTAAATCCCATTTAATTGGTTAATCGGTTAAACATAATGTTTAACCGGTTAACCAATTAAAGAGAGGTGGCATTGCTCCCCTCCTCACATATGGGTTGGAGCTACCCCCCCTCCCCGCTCCGCCATGGCCAGGGGTTGCTCCGGCAGTGTTGGAGTGCCCCATGCACTCAGTGTCTCCGCAGCAGGCAGGGAGCTGCTCTAGCCCCTGCCGGTTAACCAGAGCTGCTAAGCCTCACCCATGAGGTTTAATGGATTAACCATTCACATCTCTACCATGAAGTGACATACTGCTGTTGGAGTCTGCAGATTGATAATTTTAAATATAACTTCCAAACTTCTTAACAGCCAATTTGGAAAGGGTATGTATCCTTCCAGAATGAAAACAATTCCTAGTAGGGAAGAGGCATGTGTTGTGTTGGAATTGGGGTGGAACCACATCTTTGTACAACTCTCTCCAAATTTAAAATAATTAGTAGGATGTTTTTAACACAATAGCGTTGTGGATTCCCCTTTGTTTGCTATTGATTCCATTTGTGCATCTCTGTTAATTGATGCACATGACATTGCTAAACTGTTCCCGCAGGTCAATCAGAAAATAGCTTTGGACTATCCATGTTCCTAGCAGCATTAAAATACCATCAGAAAAACTTAAAAAACTGTGAATAGTCTTGTAGCACCTTAAAGACTAACAAAACATGTAGGGGCAGTGGCAATGGGTTGAGGTGCAGGAGAAAGTGCAGGGTGCAATCTCCAGGCGCCTCCCCAGGAAGCAGTGACGTGTCCCTGTTGCTCCTAGGTGGCTCCCTAGGCCAGGGAAGTTGTGCACAGTGTCACCAAGTGCTAGCTCCACAACTTCCATTGGTCGGGAATTGCAGTCAATGGGAGCTGTGGGGACAGAATCAGGGGAAGGGTCTGATATCGTGGGCTCTGACTCTGCAACCCCCATTTGCCTGAAAGAGTGGGTTGTGCCCACGAAAGCTCATGATACCATCTACATGTTTTGTTAGCCTTTAAAGTGCTACCAGACTATCTGTTGTTTTTTAAGTTTTTCTAGTTACAGACTAACTCAGCTACCCCTCTGAAGCATCTTATCATAGAATCAGAATTGGTAAACAGCAGCTATCAGGTATGAATAGCTAGATTACATTGCAACATACAATTGCATATTCAGCAAAGTAGATATGTATAGCACTATCAGACTTTGTCACAAAACTAATGCACTTTAGTTGGAGAAAGTGCAATATATTTTATTCCTATACACATCTCAGGTTGCTTGTAATTTAGTAGGGTCACCACAATTTCTGGGCAGTCTATCAAGTGGGATGTTGTAATGATTTGCATGACTAGTACAGTAAATGGAAAAATGTAGCTTGTGTTTGTAGCTGTTCCACTGGAGTCTTGCAGTTTGCTCTCTTTTTAGTGCTTCTTAGAAAACTATGTAACAATTTTTAGCTATTTTGCAGGCTGCTGTCTGGTGATATGAACCACCTATACACTGTTGAAAACTTAGGGGCTAGTGAAAAGATGAGAACAAGGAAAAGGCAGATAGCTAATATGATCTTGAAGTTACCCAAACATATTTCTTGCCAAAGAACCTGGAATTCATGTGATTCAATTGCTGGAAAAATGCCTGAATTAAAAATTGACTTCCGAAGACCAAGACATTAGAGCCAAACTCTGGCACTGCAGTTTTCACCCAAAATGGGCATTAATGTATAAAAACAGGATAGGGTAAGCAAAGCCATGGTTCCCTGGTTGATCCCCTTCTACCACTCATTCCTGCCAGTGCAAGATGGAAGATCAAAAATTGGGGAAAAGTAGGAGGGAACGAAAAATCATAGGCCATGCTCCTCCTATCACTGCTGAAACCCTCCTCTGCAGCTTCACTGGTAAAGCACCTGTTGGCAGCTGTGGAGCAGTTTATGTTCAGTTCAGGGGACAGAGTAAGGACAAAGAAACTGGGCTCCAGGTTCCCCCATCTGACATATGATTTGGTTCTTAGTTTAGTTCAATACAGGCTATGCATGAGCAACGAGGATTACAGTAAGTGAGGAGTGTGTGTGGGGGGGGGAGGAAGGTGGATAAGCAACCTCGCTGAACTAAGAATAACATTGCAATGCTTGCTTTCCAGAAAAATATAATTAAAAACAATGTTGAACTGTTGTCGCCCTTATTTCATGTCCCTGCCAGTGTATATTAATAGTCTAGGACATGTACTACTTGTATTTCCTCCCTTTAATATATTTTGAAAAATAAAATCTTATGTGGGGATGCTGGAGAGGGGAACAGAAATTATGAAAAAAACAGTACATGAATATTTTGAATAGTCAGTCAGATGTAGTGGTGATGGCTGAGGCAAAAACAACTAACATACAACTTCCTATCTTCTTTCTTTATATATATTTTAGAGATTTGTGCGTGTGTCTGTCTGAGTCCATTTGTTCAAGAACTTCTCCCACACGGTAAAAGTTAGGACCACCAAATTTAGTATATAGTTTCCTCTTATGCTAACTTAAAGCAAGTTCAGGGTTTAGTTGTGCCAGGAAAACAGGATGTGCTTGGAATTCAATTGTTTTCCATAACATGGAAAGAGAGGGGACTGAGCGGAGGGACACTACTCACAGTCACCACTGGGGGCAGCGAGCACAGGGAACAGCTATACTGCAGAATGACCACTGGGACAGCCACACCAGGAAGTGGCCAGCTGGCCCCTGTCCCAAACCCCTTCCTCCCCCGGCCATCAGCCTCAGTGCTAGAATAGGGAGCCAGGAAACCCCAATGACCCCACTGCCACGCCCCCCCCCCCACAGCATCACCGGGGCTGGGCAGTGCAGCCCCAGCCCCCCCTGCAGGAGCCACAGGCTGCCCCTCCCAGCACCGTTGGGCTGCCTAGTGCAGCCGCGCCCAGCTAGCCTTCACAGACCTGTCCCCCTCCCACTCCTGGGCCAGGCTCAAAGAGCATTAATGGGAAGCCTGTGTGGCCCACTCCTTCCCCTGGGCCAGACCTGGAGAGTGCCAGCAGAAGCCTCCATGGCCATCTTCCTTTGCCCAGCCCCGTTTCCATCTTCAGGCAGGATCTGGGCAACGCCAGGTAAGTCTTCTAGTACAGGTTGGACTCCCTAGTCCGGCTCCCTTGGGGCCTGACCAGCCCTGGACAAGGGAGTTTTCCAGACCAGGGAAGGTCTGGTAGGGAAGGGAGCACCAGCCTCACCTCTGGGCTCCTCTCCCCAGCTACTTAGCATCAATGCCCTCAGCCCTTTGGCCGCAGCAGCCCTCCACGAACCCGCGAGCTCCGGCTGCCCTTGTGGACCACAGATGTTGCCAGACCAGAGAGTCTTGGACCACAGAGGTTCAACCTGTACTATATATTTTAGAAATGTGTGTCTGTCTGTCTGTGTGTGAGTCTCTTTCTTCAAGAACTCCTAAATGGTAAGAGGTAGGACTACCTCATTTGGTATGCAGCTTCCTCTTATTGATTTAAACGCAGTAACACAAAACTTATTTGAGTTAAGGACTTGAGCAATGCCGGGTAAATCTTCTTGCACAACTATATTTGAGAAGTGAGGAGATCTTACTACTTTGTCAACATTTTCAAAAATTGGTGTAGATGTACAGACTTGCCTACCAACATCAGTATATAAAACAGCTGCTCTGAGATGTTTTGCTCAGTACTTTGACCAAAATTTAATGGAAGTATAACAAATACTTTTGAATCTCCAAATACAGAGTAATCCCTCTTTTGAAATAATAATACAGGTTGGACCTCTTTGGTCCAGCACCCTCGGGACCTGACCGGTCCCGGATGAGGGATTTTGCTGGACCACGGGAGGTAATTTCTGGACCCCCTGCTGTTGCCCTCCCCACCCTGCACCCAGCCTGCTGTCCTTCTGGCTGGCTCCTCACCTCCTGCTGGTCCCACGGCCCTGCTGACCCTTCTGGGCAGCCATTGCTGCCCTGGCTCTGGGACCTGTAGGGCAGCCACACATGCTACAGTCTGGCTTCAGGTCCCACAGTGCAGCCATGCATTCCATGCTGGGACTCTGGGTCCCCCGGGACAGCAGCGCACACCATGCTTGGGATCCAGGACCAGCCAGTGAGCTGCATGGCGTGGATCCTTGTCCCACCGACCTACCGCAGCTCCCAGCCCCGCCGGGCAGCCATGCACACAGCACACAGTTTCCCAACCCCTCTGGGCAGGCCTGCTTCCACGCACTGACAGCGGACTTGCTGCAGGCAGCCCACTGCCCTGCCAGCTCTGCAGGGATCCTTGCCACTGGCCCTCCACCAGGACTGTCTGGCCCTGCAACATCTGGATCATGGTTGTTGCTGGACCAGAGAATCTCAGTTAAGAGAGTTTCAACCTGTACAAAATAAAGTGTGTGCAATTTTTGAAAATAAATCTATGTAATAAAACAAGCCCTCAAAATATAGTTTAGCATTAGTGCAATGTCAAATTTAAATTAGTCTTTTAACCACATGTTCCTGTTACTCTTACCCTCATCTTAATTTCTTGCATGCCTTCTGTTTTTATTTCACCCAATTGTCTCAGCTCTTCTTTAATTAGGGCCAAATTCTGCAACCATTTATGTTCATAATAACTTTGAATACCTACAGAAACATGGGCAAGTTTAAGATCTTAATTTGTACATCACGAACATAGTGGAGCTGTGATCTAGAAGGGGCCTTTGGATGTGATTGTGAAACACATACTGTATGAGGTTGGAAGCGCTAATCATGATATGAGGGTTTACAGGTGTGTTTGTGCTAATCTATGACTATGTTTGATTGAACATTTTAGCTTTCTTTACTTCAGATTTATGGCTCCAGTCCTGCAACTGACTCCTGTGCTTATGATTAAGTACATACTTAAATCATTGCAGGATTGGAGCCTAAATTATTAGCTATATGTAAATAAAATATCTCTCATATTTTGAGGTACGTATGCCAACAGAAAATGAAGGCAGAGCTGAAATGGAGAGAAGAATTGTTGATCAAGTGCGTGATAAAAAAAAGTATTTAAAAAAACCCCTTTAATATAACAGGTATGTCAGGTACCATAATATTGATATACATTTTCTCTATATTTCTATATTAACCACAATGAAATTAGGACATCATGTTGTAGCAGCTGATAAAAGAATTAATATGGAGAGAATTTCCTCCATGCTATATTTGTTTAACAGTTTGAATGTTTTCCTCAGTTACATATCATATTTTGTGAGGTTCTGTAGGAATTGCTATGCATAGATTTTATGGGAAGCTTGAGAAAAATCTTTGGAGTTTTAATCCACTTTTATTTACTTAAGTGTGAAGAAAATACAAATTTCTGATTTGTTCTACTTCAAAGTTTGTATTTTATTATCTCAGAGGTGGTTGACATTAAAAACATTGAACTAAGCTTGGTTTATAGTCAATATTGGGGGAGGGGGGGAATAACTTAAGCCCCTGGTCATACAGTAGGCTTCATGCAGGCAGACCCCTGCACCTGCACATAGCTCTGCTGACGGGTCCAGCTACACTATGTCTGCTGTACCGTCAGACCCCAATGCTGCATTAAATTGGTTCAATACTTTGAGCTGTGAACAGTGAAAAATTACATTTTCACTCGTAGGCATTAGAACAGTTTCTCTTTGTATTTTTAGGAAAGCAAAAGTGGTTGAGAATGTTTCACACATAATGAATTGCTTTAGGTTTCAGAGGCCATTAACTGTTTAAGGACAACTTAATTGGGACCAGGTCCTATGCCAATGACGTCCATGATAGCAGTATCTGGGCCTTAGAACTTATGGTGTCTAGGTCTGATTCTGGAAAGCATTTAAGTATTCCATTGAATTACGTAGGAATTAAGCACATGATTATATGCCTTCCTGAATGAAGCAGGACCAAAATGAAGGTTGTGAAGGTGTTAAAGATGCATCAGTGAAAGACACTCTGTGTGAACAACTTAGCCAGGCTTAAACAAGAACAATACGAGGAAAAATTAAATGAAAAACCAAGTTTTAATGCAATTTTAAGGTTGAGAAATTCAAAGAGTAAAGCCTTTAGATTAATATTAGCAAAGTTTGTAGCACAGACATAGTGACTGGAATCATGGCTAGGGTTGCCAATTTTCTATTTGCATAAAACCATATACTCTTGCCCTGCCACCTGCCCCTTCTCTAAGCCCTCCCTCCTGTTCTCTCCATCCCCCTCCCTCTGTTGCTCACTGTGTCACAACTTCACTCACACATTTTCATCTAGCGAGGACAAGGAGTTGGGGATGTATGAGGGGGGTTAGGTATGGGGCAGGGAGATGGAGACTGAGAGAGGCTGAGGGCTCTGGGCTGGGGGTGCGGGCTCAAGCATGGGGCCATAAATAAAGAGTTGAAGGTGTGGGAGGGGGCTTTGGGCTGGGGCAGGAGATTAGAGTGCAAGGGGTGAGGGCTCTGGCTGGAGGTGCAGGTTCTAGGATGGGGCCAGGGATGCAGAGGTTTGGGATGGAGGAGTGGGCTCAGGGCAGGGGCAGTGGGTTGAGGTGCAGGAGAGGGTGCAGGGTGCAATCTCCAGATGGTGCTCACCTCAGGCACCTCCCCAGGAAGCAGTGACGTGTCCCTGTTGCTCCTAGGTGGCTCCCTAGGCCAGGGAGGTTGTGCACAGTGTCACCAAGCACTAGCTCCACAACTTCCATTGGTCAGTGGGAGTCAATAGGAGCTGTGAGGACAGAATCAGAGGGAGAGGATGAAATCGTGGGCTCTGACTCTGCAACCCCCATTTGCCTGGAAGAGTGGCCAGCGGAAGCTACAGGGAGGGCACGGAGTCCTGGGCACCGGCTCCACAGTTCCTATTGGCTTGTAATTGCAGCCAATGGAAGCTGCAGGGGTGGAGCCAGTGTGCAGTACATGGAGTCTCCCTCACCACCTGTATGCCTAGAAGTCATAGGGATATGTCATCACTTCCCAGAAGGCATCTGAGGTGTGCGCCGCCCAGTTGAAAACCGGACACCTAACAACCTGGCTGACTTCAAGGGGACCAGAATTTCAACTCAGTGTTTTTAATTTCTGATTTCCTTGGTAAAGAAGAATGTATTCAGTGGCTACTTGTTAAATGTAAGCAGTCTGAACTTCATGAATAGTGTAACACACAAAACGGCTGTTGTAAAAAACTTAGCACTGAATTTCCTGACTCTTGTATGCTTGCCTTTTCAACTATAACCTTACACTAATGGTTTCATATTCAGCTTCCTGCTGTCTGCTGTATACTGCATTGCAAATTGATTGCAAGCAGCTTGTCATTAAAGTAGCAAATAGATAAAACAGAGAAATTCAAAGCATGTTAAAAATTAATAGTCCTGAAAATCCTCTCTCTCTTTTTTTGAACTTTAAAACATAATATCTAGCATAGGTTACTGGTGCCTGTGGGGCAAGGGGCTGTATTGAGGGCTGCCAAGAGGGACAGGGAGAAGGCATGAAGGGACACCCATTTAGCGATTAAAATTTTGGCAGAGGCACCGGAAGCATCTCCAACTTTTGGCGGGGTCACCTCCCGAGTGCTACCACGAGTCACTTACGACATCTTGTTATCTTTGGCCAATCACAGCCAATTCTGAAAGCCATCAAAAATAGACTCAGTTAGGTCATGGAAACTCCACAAACATGTAATCCCCACATATCATGCATGTGAACACACTCCTTTATCTTTCTGGGTTTTTTCATATTTTAAAAGAGCTTTTAAAGTGAATGTAGGAGTTTAGTATCAGCCTAGACAAAATCTATTTCAAATCCCAACAATGCACTTTTGCTGTGGCCCAATCAGGACAATGGTTTCCCGTATGTTGTTGCTTAAAATGGAGGCCTATGGATGGGCATGGAGCAGGTGAACGTAGAAGAATGGGAAGCAGATGTCTGGGAGCTGTGATGTATGCTAGAAGTATAGAGTGTATAACAACTTGTAGATAAGAGTTGTGCTTAAGCTTGGTATTTTCCTTTAGAGCAAATTAATTTTCTGTCCAAGAAAAAATGAGAATTCATTGAATTCTATTGGTCCATGATGCCAAGGGATTTTTTCTGGTGTCCCAGTTATAGAATGGTGAACAATAGGAATTAAAATGGAGCATACAGTTAGTATCCACACTCCCCACCCCCACCCCCACCCCCACCCACTTTCCTACTATTACCCCGAAGAGCTCATCACCACAATGTACTACAGGTTGAACCTCTGAAATCTGGGATTCTCTGGTTCAGCAACAGACCACGGATGTTGATGGATCAGAGAGCCCTAGAGCCCGGAAGTGAGAACCAGCTGGGAGCCCTGTCTCCCTGCCACCCTGACGAGCCCTGTCCCCAGCAGGCCCTTATGCAGGAATTTCTGTGGGGGGTGCTTTTTTTTGTAAATGTGGACTGCCAAGGTGTGAATGCACCCTCCATGATCTCCCAAGTAAGGAGAGAAATCAGCCCCAGCCTTTCCCCAGCCAGAGCATGCTTCCTTAGGGAACTATGAGGGGGGGGCTTTTGCACCCTTTGCACACCCCCCCCCCCAGTATACAGGCATGCCAGGAAACCCCGGCCGGGCGGGGCAGCAGCAGGGCAGCCAGTGGAAAATACAGGGAAAGCCCTGTCCCTGGGATCCTGGCAAAGGTGGGGCAGCTGGCAAGCCCCGTCCCCAGGGATTCCCAGTCAGGCGGGGGAGAAGCAGGGCCACGGTGGCTGGGGAGCAGAGTGGGCTGGAGCCCAAGTCCAAGCCCTGCAGGCGGGAGCCCAGAGGTATTGGGGCTAGAGCAGAGCCAGCTGCAGGGAGGGGGGGCGTCCTGGGAGGCCGGTGGCAGGGGACCTCCCCATATCTGGCAATTCCCTCCTTTGGGACAGGTCAGGTCCCAAGGGTGCCGGATAAGGGAGGTCCAACCTGTACCTCAAAACATGTCTACAGTGACTGCTAACAACATCTTTGGTCTGCCCTTTAAGTATTGCGTTATATTGGCCAAAATGGTATAGAAAAAAATGAGGAAATACCTGTCATTGATTTTACAAATAATCAAAACTGTTATTAGAGAAAAAGTTTATTTATTGGGAATAAAGGTTCAATTAGGGTTGCCAGGTATCCAGTTTTGAACCGGACAGTCCAGTATTTGAGCTTTCTGTTCGGGAAAAAAATTGAGAAAATATAACTGAGAAAATATAAATGTCCGGTATTTTCTAAATAAGATGTAATGTAGATTGTGATGTAATGTCAAGTGTGTCTGGTATTTTTGTTGAAACCATCTGGCAACCCTAGGTTCAATATGCTGAGTTTTTAACACTAATAGTAATAATCAGCCTCTGTGTTTATTTATGTCTTGTTGTTGAGTGGTCATTGACAGTCTATTTGGTTGTTTGAGAGGAATGAGCTCACTTTTCCATAAATCTTTTTTAAAAATCTGTGCGGAATATATTTCAGAAGAGCATCTTTACTATGTAATACGTGTTTTTGTACTTTGCCCTCAGCTTTTAGCTCAGTTTCCTTCATTATACTCAGCTTTCTGTTTTAACATTCACACTTAGAAAACCATTGGGGTCAGTGAGTGCAACAAAGACTGTAGTCTTTACAAATGTTGATTAGGCCTCTCTTCTTTATCATCTTACAGGTCTTGTAGAAATTTGCCTGATGCACCCTCTTGATGTAGTGAAAACCAGGTAAGGTTCTGCTTGAACAAGTTTTATTGACACTGGAAAATATCCAAATTGGGAGCTGTCAGAAAATAAATTGCTAGAACTTGTCCAAGGAAGATAACTTCTCTCTTTAATGGCATTTATGTTTACTTACTGCTTTTTACAGCACTTGATAGACAGAATTTGAATAGCATGATACATTTCTGGTTAGAGGTCATCTAAAGGTGTTAAATACTTTTTATGAAGTACAGTCTTCATATAATAGTTAAAAGAAAGAATTAAATAAAAGTTGAATATTTAAATTTGCTTACCATATCCATCATCTCAAGTAATGTTTTAATGTGAAACTAAAATGCCATATTGCCTTAAAATATTTTTGAGACCTGCTGCAATGGGTCATGTTTTCAAAAGTTAGAACGAAAGGATGTTTCCCAAATTAGCACATGAAAGTTGGGATAATTCAAGCCAGCTATACTTTGTCTCCATTTTCCTGTTTAGCCATACAAATCTGTGTCTTTGTGAGTACATATGGTGAACCAATTTTGAAAATTTTGTCCCAAAATCTCTGTTCTCTCATATTGTTCATTTAGAAGAAGAAAAAAACCTCGTGGTATTGGATTTCTGGCTTTTGGAGCTTGACATCTAAATTCATAATGTAACAAATGCAGACATTACTAGTGTCAACTACTTGTGAAACTAACCTTAGCAAAGTGTTAGTATGGCCAGTTGAAAGGTAAGAACTGGAGGACATGCCTGAAGTAGGAAAAAGAGACAGCAGTTCTCTGGGATGCTTAAAAGTTGTATTGAACTTTTGGAAAGGCAGTCTCTGCTTGTTTCTATAATTATGCTAAGCACTCTGGAGAAGGAAGTAATTCCATATTAGGAATTTTCTCTAATTTTTCCTCAGCTCAGTATCCACAATCAGGGGAGCCAACAACCTTGCCAGGCCTCTGGGCAAGGTGTATGTGGGAGAGGGGTGTGGTTGCTGTATTATTTGAAGGGGTGGGGCCTCAAGCAGAAGGGGCCAAGCTGGGAGCCAGCCCTCAGCACTGCCTGGACTGTGGCACTCCCCCTCCCAAAGCTCTTAGAGCACATGATGCATGGCACTCCAGTGGCAATTTAAAGGGTCTAGGAGTTGCTTCCCCTCCCATTACACAATTCTTGATCTCTTCAGCGACATAGACACTAACATTTACTACAGGGGTGGGCAAAGGGGTCTCTGTGGGCTGGATCCAGCCCACTAAGCAGATTAATCCAGCCCGTGGCCGCCCTGCCACTCCCCCGGTCCCAAATCAATTGAGACCTGGGGACGGGGAAGCGTATGAAGTCTCCTTTCCCCGCCAGGGGCACGTGGCACCAGAGGGAACTGCAAATCCCTGGTGGGGGAAGGAGACTTCACACGCTCCCACCACCCACAGGCCAATCAAGGCCTGGGGGTGGAGGAGTACACAAAGTCTCTTGCTGCCCACCCCATCCTGCCAGGAGGGAATTGCATGCCCCTGGCAGAGCGGGGCGGAAGGGTGCGTGAACTCTCCTCTCCCCATGAGAGGTACATGGCCCCAAAGGGAACTGCGTGTCCCTGGCAGGGGGAGGAGACTTCCCCCAGGCCAATCAGGGTCTGTGGGTGGAGAAGCACTTGAAGTATCTTGGCACCACTCCTTCCACCTGAGGCCCCTGCCCCTTCTGGGGCAGTCCATGACCACTTCTGAAATTCACCAAGTGGCCCCCCTTCAAAAATTATTGCCCATTCCTGCTCCAGAGGAACATCAAGACAATGCCAGATGCCCACATCTTGTGAATTTGTGGCTGTGCATCCTTGCTTGATTGTTATGTGTTTTGTGTTTGCTTGAATATGTTTTTAATAAATATGTTGGAAGAGGAAATTCCTGCCTGAGATTATTTTGAACCTCAGGAAACACAATAATGGTTTGGATTTTCTGTGATAATATTTTGCCATTCATTTGCTGTATTTAATAATTTTCTACTATTCTACAATAATAATATAATCATTTATCCGTGGCAGGTCTTGGAGAAGGGCTGATATATAAAAATATGTTCTTGTAAACTATAAACAAACAGCATGCCCAGTGGAGCTATTTCCTGCTAAATGTACATTTATACATTTGAAAATAATTTTGTTTCATTCTACGTTAGGACACCAAAGAAGATCTCAAATCTGACAGATTAATCCAAGTTACTATACACAGAAAAAAAACAGAAAACTCTCTCTCTATTATTTTAGCCCAATGCATCCCACTTCCTCTTCCAAATGAAATGCTGTACCCAGCCGGAAGACTATAGAAAACTATTGTTGTACTTTCTGATACAAGAAGGCTTATACAGCCCATGTTGCATTTGTTTATATCACAGCAAATCTTTTGTTATCTTATTTTTTCTTAATCAGATTATCCTTAGGGAAGGTGCAGCAGTCAGTAAAATAAATAAAGTACTAGATCCCTATAGTTTCCCTGAAGGCTACAACAAACTTTCATTAACATCAATAAAAGTTGCTTGTATCTGCTGGGTAGTCGGGGAGTGAGAAAACAGCCCCTGGATTCAGTAGCTAAGAACTTGCCAATAAAGATGCTGTCAATATACAGAAGGTCAGGGTTTTTTAAAACTAAAACCCCTTAATGATATCACTTAAATGGATGACTGGTGAGCTGATGGGTATTCTTGTCTGAGGGTACATCTACACAGCACCGTTATTCTGGAATAACTGACATTATTTCGAAATAACAAAGTGCACGTCTACACACAAGCAGTTATTTCGTCATGATGTTGAAATAATGTCCAGCCAGAGAGCTCCTTATTCTGACTCCTGTAACCCTCATTTTACAAGGATTAAGGGAAGTCAGAGGAAGAGTAAATGCTGTGTACTCATGCTCAAATTAGAAATAAGCTATTTCAACTTAAACTACGCAATGAGCATAGCTCAAGTTGAGTAGCTTATTTCAAGTTTAGCCCTGCTGTGTAGAAGTACCCTGAATGAATAATCACTTTTGCTTTTCCTTCTGTTTATCCTGGATTGAAGGGCAGTATCCTACGGTCACCCATCAGACTTACCAATGTGTGACACAAGATGTGACAAACTGAAATGTCAAAGAAATGGCTTTGTAATACTCATTGTTTTTGAGCTAAATATGGTAAAATGTTTTTTCTAACTAGAATGCTGTAGTTTGTACCTGATTGGTATATGTGTTAATTCAAGCAATACCACTGGGGGAGTGCCAAAGAAAAAAGACAATCATCTTAGTAAAGACGGGGAGGAGAAGAGAGAGAGGCTGGGTGTTTGTTTGCTAGGAAAGATGTGGTGAAGCCATTCTGGATCCTACAAGGGAAAGGCTGAGTCTGGAGGGCATCAATGGTGAGAGAAGACTCAACGCAATGGGCACAATACCCCTAAAGGTCCAGGTTAAGGTGAGATGGAAACAGCTTGGAGTTGTGGATAGGTTTCCCCATCTGTTGGTGTTAGGGATGAAGTGGAACTGAAACAGTAGCTGTCTGGGGTGTACAGCAGAAGGGAACTGAGCCACCAAAGAAGATGAAGAAATGGCTCAAAGTAGGGGAACAGAAGAACCCTGGACGACAGGATACATACTGGCGATGAAAGAGGAAAATGAATGTTCCTGAGGAAAAAATGGAAAAAGAAAAGAATTGGCCAAGTAGCCTAGCCACCGGAGGTGAGAAGGGGGGAGCCCAAAAGTATCAGAGGAGGATGGACTGTTCATCAAATGTTTGCTACTATGTCCTTGAGAGGAGGAACCATGAGATATATTGGTAGGACTAGGAAAATGAGAAACCACAGCGAAAGAATATAAAAGGATCCACCCTGACCCAAAATGAAATGGGTGAATGGGAAGAGATTAGATCTTCAAATTGCACCTGGTACCAAGACCAGTGGGCTGAAACTGAAATAAGGGGAAATTCGTCCCCAATAAAATATGAGTTCTTTGGGTGTAGATAAGATGACCAAGTGCAGGAAGCAGGCATCTGTTGCATCCTCTAAAGAAAGGAGTGCACAAGGGAAAAGGAACCTCAGCGTTGGACAATTGGGTGAGCTGTGTGAGAGAGAGCCAGGGGCTGGAAGCTGTTTGGTGCTCTGATCTCTTAAGCACCAATCAGCTTCCCTGGTTAAGGCATACTGAGGATATGCAGCTAATTAGCTGATCAGTCTGGGAGAGCTGAGGAATTAGTTAGTCATTAGCTGTGTGGCATAAAATAAAATACAGGAAAAAAAATGAGGGGAAAGGATCTGAGCTAGCTGAGCCCAGTATGTTCGGCAATCTTGAGAAAGGGAGACTTCTGTTCTTCCCTGGCCCTGCAGGAAGAGCTAAAGAATAAGAATAATTTTAAATTCTTTGCTGCACAAGGCCATACTGGAGTTGGTGTTGGGAATATAAATAAACTCACACAAAAATTGCCACTTTGGGGGTTCTTTGGCATCAGAGGACAGGGATACAGGGTAGCATGTTATAGTCACCCCTGTAAATGAAAAACTATCCTTCTGTCTTTTACGTGGTCAAGACACACGTCCACACCAAAAACCTCATCTTGACAAATGTTGGGAAAGTTTTGATCCATTTTGTGATTTAGAGGTCATGGCCGGCTGTTATCTTTGTCACAAGCTAAATGAACACCCTGGATTAAACACCCCCTGAATTTTGGAATAGTTAAGAGACGATCCGAGTCCAGATAGGAACTCTGCAATACAGCCCCAGTCAAAAACTTTTCTACTGTGAGCCTCTCGCCATGCCTCTTGTTCCAATTTCTGTCGTTTTTGCTGTTATTAGAACAGTTCGGCTTACTACATGTGTTTCCGATCTCATTCCATCTGTTGTTTTGCAAGAGCTCCTTCCTTTTATATCATTAATTCCTCTTTGATTTCTGGTCTTTTTCATTCAAGTGAGCAGTAGTGGAGCCTGTTCTGAAAATCCTTGGCTTAGAGTAAAGGATTGATAACAATTGTCATCTGACTTCCATTTCTTTCTAACATACCTGAGTGCATTGTGCTTACCCAATGATACTGTCTCTGCATGAATATAATTTACTTGGTCCAAACTGACTTAAGTTTAGTTCAGGTTATTTAACAAAACAGCTCTGATTAGGTTCTTAATAAACTTATTTCTGCCAAACTTCAAGATTTTTCACTAGTATCTGACTTGATTTATCAGTCAATTTGGATACACTCACTCAGGGATATCTGGGGAATACCATAAAATAATTGCAGCATTCTCACTAGGTATTTGGATGTTAGAAGTATGCAGGTGACTAGTCCCCTTGCACTGGCAAGAAGGGAGGCTGCTGAGGGTAACGAGGAAGTCAAGGCACCCCCTTGGGAGAAATGGGGAGAGAAGCATTAGCAGCAGTGAGGTGAGCTTTTTGAGAGGAAGGGAAGCCAATTAAAAGTCTCTCACATGGCACGAGGAAGAGGATTCCTGAGCAAGCTCTGGGACTAGAGGCAAGATACCAACACAGATCCAGGTGCAGAGAGGATCCCCTGCTGTTTTGGAATCTGGTTGAATCCAAAGTCACAGCGGCAATGGTGATGTAGTGTTCTTGAATCAAACCTTGTCACATTTGGATTTGGGGCACTTGTTTAGGTCTATCTGTCACCTTTTCCCCTTGATTTAAAATACCACAAGTGCCAGGTTTTGTACACTTGGCCCATATCTGGAAGAACTTCACTGATTATTATTTGGGAATAAAATGAAAGTTTGCTAAAAGGACATTTTTTCAAGACAAGTTAGGTTTTTTAAAAAACTCCTGACCTGTCTTACTATTAATGACTTTCACTTATGGGCCCTGGGAAAATTTTAAACATTAAATTTGCTTTTCAGAGGTTTATGCTCTTTTTATTTTGCATTTCACTCAGTTTGGATAATACAGCGAGAGAAATCCACATCATTTCCCTTCAAAGCAAGTTTTGCTTTAATGCTAGTGCAATAGCACAATTCTCTTTCTATATCTGTGTTCCCCCAAACACTGGGTACCCCTTTTGTATAAACATTTCCTGGTAACTACAAGGGCAGCATTAGTAATTTGACAGGAGCTTGAGAGTTTCCCTTCTATAATCTGCATATATATATATATATATATATATATATATATATATGGCTATTACAGTGGCCAGCATGGAGTATCTGATACCTGCCCACTATCCTTTGCACATATCTGACATGCTCCAAATAGAACAATAATCTCCATTTCCATTTTAAAGGATCCTTGCCATGTTTCTAGGGATATCAGGGGGATGCCATAAAATAATCAAAACTCCATAATCCTGGATTCTGGAATATGTATGCCGATTATAGGAGGGAAACCCGCAAGCTCCTGTAAAATAAAAGCACACAGGCATGTTTGCTTGTGCTGGTGAGTATCTATCTTAATTCAGAAGGGGAAATTGCTTGATGATTGAGTTCACTCATGGCAAAAAAACCTGCAGTTGATTAGCTCTGTCCTCATGTTGCAGTTACAAAGAGAGGGCGGCCCATGGATTGCATTTTATGATTCCATGAGCTGCACATTGTGTTCTCCTGGTACACATCCAAAAACTTCTGCTTTTCTTTTTGTAATTTAATTTCATGAAAATATTCCCTTTCATAACATAGGGCTACACAGTATCCTCCGACATGTATGACTGTGATAAAAATGGCCCAACACTGTGGTGGTAGGGGAAAGGCCAGACATGACAAAATCCCTTCATATGGTAGGCGGCTCTGAGAGGGCAGCTGCAGGAAAGGGAAGGAGCCAAAGTAGATGTTCTCCAAAACACGCTCTTCTGGAAAATGGCATTTCCAGTTAGAAATCTGCCCACAAGTAACAGGAGTAACATGCAGCTGAATCTCTGAAGCAGGTTTCAGTTCAGCTGCAAGCAGAGATGATCTGGGAGTGATGCTGCCAAGGAAGATACAAGCTTTTGTCCTATGATAGAAAATGTGATCCTAGAGAAAAAGAGAGGAATGGGAGTCTGGTCAGAGAGAATAAGATTGAACATCTGGATCAAATCACAGGCTCAAATTCAAAAGTGATATTGTATAAATTATGTTCCATTTGACTCATTTAGACACCTTCAGACCTAATGACATCCACTCTACTGCTGGATAACGGGGTCCAAACTAATGTAACGTACATACTGAGGAACTGGAAGAAGGTGTAGGTAGAAGTAGTGTCAATTTATTTAATTCATACCATTGTCAAGTCCCTGTTGTATAAATTACATCTATTTAGGCCCCCGTTTACCATGGCAGAGTGGGTGTTGTTTGGTCTGAGGGAGCCTGAATGTAATGGAGTACAATGTAGACCATCTTACATATCATTTCTGAATTGGACCCATAGATTCTAGAATTGGGAGATGTCTGTTAGATTGTCGTGTCCATCCACCTGGCTGGTTGTTTTCAGTTGTACAACTACTAGTGTTTTGTCCAGCCTAGTTTTAAATGTGCCAAGTGACCGAGCCTCCATCATGTCCCTCAGGAGGCTATTATACAGTCTGATACATTCCTGCCAGAAAGCTTTGCCTAATATTTAGCCTGAACTTTCCACAACATAATTTCATCTCATTACTGCCAGTTATTCCTTTTTTACTATGCTACATCAGTCTCTTCCTCACTTTGTGTTGACATCCTCCAGATATTTGTAGACTATTCACATGAATCATTTTCTTTCACCCAAGTCCATGTGAAGGTGAGCTGATCAGACAGGCAATCTAAAAAATCCTCTCTGCATTTAAATCTTTTATTTAAAATGTAAGTATTTAAAAGGAAACCATAGGGGAATGAAAGGAAGGCAAGAAGCTAAGGATGTGGGCTTATATTAACTAGAAAATATAAGTTTAAAATAAGCATTTAAAATGGGAATTTGGGTGTGGAAGTGAGCAGATGTTTATGAAGACAGAACAGTGGGCTGGAGGCAAAGGAACAGGGAATGTTTTTTAAAATGTATCTTTTTTAGAGGAATACTTAAAATGAGGATTTAGCAGCTGGGAAAGGTTATATGGGCCATGGCTTAGAGACAGCTAAGCCATACATATGATTTTAAAAAACATCTTAACAGTGCAGTTTGGTTCGTTATTAACAGATGTTAATGATTTGGCAGTGGTATAAAACATTAAGATCACGTTGGGTAGACCATGGTCATGCCTGATTTCTAACTCAGGGACAAAAAATGAGGGTGAGACCACTGTCATGCCTGAAATAAAACAAGCAAGGAACCACTTTATTTTTAAAAAATAACAAAACCCACTTTATTGGTGCTTGGTCACATGGCAATACTACTGATATAATTTAAGGAAAGAATACTACTTCCTAACAATTTCATGCACAATAAACAGAAGGGCAAGTATTGCTTTTAACTTATTAGTTAACTGGCTCTTAAAAGCTACTGATCCAAAAGAATAAGGTGGTGGAAGCACAATATAGCCATAGTGAGGCCAATAGTTCTTTCCAAGTAGTTGGACATTAATATTGTGTTTAAATACTGCATGTCCCTAAAAATAACTACATTTGACCAATGGGTGCCAAATAAATCTATAAATAAATAGAGATAATATCTTTCTTGAGGAACTATGCTTTATATGTTTTTACTAGCAGATGTATCAGTGTATATTCTAGGTCTAGAGGGGGTTTTGAGAAACAAGAGTCTTTGTGGAAATAAAAATACCATATCCAAAATAATCTTGGCAAGATAGAGTTCTGTTTTTTATTTATTTCTCAAGAGGTTGCAAAAAATGTCTAAAGAAATATCTGCAAGCTTTCAACCTCTGTAGTATGTAGTAGTAAGCTGATGTCTCCCTGGCTAAAAGCACAATAGACTAAATTATACTTATAACACCCTATGCTGACCAAAGGGCAATGCATAACTATTCTACCCCAAGAGCATTCTGTACAGGGAATTATGCCTCTCTGTGGTACAATTCTTCCTTTGATAATGAACAGCTGGTCCATATCTGAATCAAATTACTTGCACTAGTGCAGGCCCAGTTATTCTTCACCCTTATTTGCCTATTACCTGTGCATCTGGGCTAGGGGAGAAATAATAGAAGAACATCCTCCGCAGACTTTCTGCTGTACCCTGCAGTGGAAGTGATGCAGATGGTGGGAGGTGTCCTACTCCACACTAGGCCCTTGCTCAGCCACATATGCTGGGCCACAATCTGACCCAATATTTGTCACAGAGAAGGGTGAGAATCCCTTTAAATTGTTACCACTTGTAATAACAATCTGGCATCTACACAAATCTTATTCCATGTAGTGGCTTAATCCAAGATGCTTTCTCCCAGGAGATTCAAGGGCTTCCTGTGTAAAACATTTCTTATTTTATTTTACCTTGGTGGGCAGAGTGTCAAGCATTCTTAAAGAAATGTATGTACTCAAGAAACCATCCTTTGACACTGGCAATCTGACCAATTATCTATTTGAACCTAATCTGCAAAGGACAAAAGGGGATTGTACCTCTTCTTTACTTATCTGTGTTGAATGTAGACAGTAGAAATGATTTCTCTGAAAAATGAAATTTTATATTTTCAATGTTTCTTCCATTAGCAATGTTGGTCTTTTCAGCATTGAAAGCAATATGGACTTGTAGAGAAGTGGCAAGATTGTCATCTCAGCTACTCAGGAAGTGAAAACTGATTAACTGAGTTAGAAATTAAATTATATCCAGGCTGTTTAAAACTTTCCCCTTTTGATTGGTTTACGTTACATTGGCATTGATAAAAAAGCCCGAGGAACACTTGGGGAGAAAAGATCACTATGGTGAAGATTCAACAGTTCCCTTCCTTTAGTCAACAACTGAAAAATATGGCAAGTTACATCTCTGAGAAGCCCAGTGAAACTGCTAGCAGAAGCAAGAAAGACCAGACTAGACATTCCTGAGATTACTAAATTAAAAAGAAAAAACTAGTATGGAGGGAAAAAATGTTGAAAATGCACTTTTAAATTCTTTCGTATACATCATAAGCAAAAAAGGGCAAAATATATTTTTCTTTTCCCTTTGTAGGTCCATAGCACGCAACACAATGCCCGCAAATTCTTGTTTTGCACATACCTCACTCCACCTCTGAGTTGATTAAACAAGGACTCTAGTTTGCATAGCCACCAATTTCTGTATCCTGCCTGATTACCAGTATTTCACAGCATTATACCTGCTGTGATTAAATCACATCTTGAAAACATAGAAGTAATTCACTTGGACAAAAGTGTTCTTTCTCTAAGGACATAGTTTGAGTTCCTCCCCCATTCCTTAAAGATGAGTAGCAAATAATTCCAGAATGTCAGTTGTGCTGGGGTTGCTTTCTTAGCTCAGTCATGGGAAGGTGCAATGTCTCCTAAAGGAGAAGCAAAATGGCATAGTGTATTTTCTCCCTCCCCCCTCCCTCATTCCATGCTGTTTTAGTGTCTAAACCGTTTACCATCACATCTAAAACCTAGAGCAGCTTACAGTATCTTAATTCTACTCATAATGGCAGCCTGTAACGTACAGGACCGTGTGTGGCATGTATCTCATGGATTCTAGGTATATACAGTATTGTAATGTAGCTAGATAGAGACCCTGATTTAGAGAAGCATGTAAACTACAGAGTAAATACACCCTATTCAACAAGGAACTTGAGCACTTGCTTAAATTACATGTAAACTTTAACGCATGTGCTTAAAAACTTTCCTGAACTGGAACATAAAAGACAATACCACTCTCATGAGTTGCTTGCCAAGAAAATAAACAGAATTGCACCATGTTAGAGTAAATTCTTCTTGATCATATCATGTGAAATTATCACATACTGCAAGGGTCCATTGATTTAGCTGTGAAACATATAGCTGCTTATCAGGAAAATAAACCATATCCAGACAATCTGCCAGTAATGCCCAGAAAGTACAAATGGTCACAGAGAAGTATGGGCCTAAACATAAAAAACAAGCTCTTAGTAGTAAGAAGGGGAAAATATAGGTGAAAAATCTTCATGCAAGTGATTGTAGTGAGAATGATGATGCAAAAGGCAGTGTTGCAATGTGTATAACCTTAGAAATATAATGACAGCATGCACAGGGAAACAAACAACAGAAGTAAAAGCTGTATACAGGGTGCAAACCATTGTTAGAGTGCAGTGTGGTAAATGGAGTAAGTTCACCTAGCCTGGCAGAGCAAGAGCATGGCTCAAAAAAAAAAAAAAAATAAGAAACAAATATTTTTCAAGAGCTCTAAGTCATTTGTTGAATGATCAGATACTATTGGAAGATACTAGTAACCATTAGTGAAAGACTAGACAGGGTTTTGTTGAGACATTCACCTTTGTTTAGAGCAGGGATGGGCAAGAGAGCCTCCATGGGATGGATCCAGCCAGCCAAGTGGGTTGATCTGGCCAGTGGCCACCCTGCCACTCCCCTGTCCCCAGGTCAATCGAGACCTTGGGATGGGGGAGCATGCGAAGTCTCCTCCCACTGCTAGGCCACATTCTAGGTCAGTGTTTCTTAAACTTTTTATGACCGAGGAACACCAAACAATAATTTTTTTATGGGGAACACCAGGGATTTTTTTGTTGAGGAACAAAAAGCCCCCAGGGAAAAGTTGTTGAGCAAAAAAAAAAAGAAGGATGCTTGCTCCTTTAAGGGTGGCCATTTTGAATTCTGGTCTCTCCGCAGCACACCGGTGTGCCACAGAACACACTTTAAGAAACGCTGCTCTAGGTTCTGCATGCCTTTTTCAGGGTGGATCCAGGGGGTGAGACTTCACATGCTCCCACACCTGCAGATACTGATTGGCCTGGGGGTAGAGGGAGCACACAAAGTCTCCTTCTGCCCTGCAAGGGGTATGCAGTGCCTAGAGGAGGGGTGGGCAATAATTTTTGCCCGGGGCCACTTCAAAAATTTTTGAAGTAGCCCTGGGCCGCACAGGAGGTGGTGGGACCTAAACGGGAAGGAGTGGGGCCTAAACAGGAAGGGGCAGGGCTACCCTACCCCCAGACCATGATTGGTCTGGGAGTGGGAGAGCCCCTTTGCTCCCCCTTCCCATTAGGCACCCATGCCCTAGAAGAGGCTTGGCACGCTCCCACACCCCCAGGCCAATCAGGCCCAGGGGCGGGGGGCACGGGAAGCCTCCTCCCACCCTGCGAGGAGCATGTGGCACTTTGAAGTGCCAGGGACTCCTCGCAGGGCCGGGGCAGGGCGATGGAAGCTTCATGCAGCTCCCCCAGCCCCCGGATCCTAATTGGCCTGGGGGCAGGGGAGTGCACAAAGCCTCCTCCGCTCTCCCCCTCCTCCCCTGCCCCCAAGCCAATTAAGTGCGCTGCTTGCAGAGCGGAGGCAGAATGGAGAAGGCTTTGCACACTCCCCAACTCCCCAGGCCCTAATTGTCCTGGGGGTGGGGAAGCAGCAGGGCCTCCGCATGCCGGATCCACCCGCTTGGCGGGCCTGATCTGGCCCAAGGAGGCCCTTTTGCCCACCCCTGGCCTAGAGTGAACCGCCAGCTATTCAGAACAGTTGGCAGTTCACTCTAAGTGCCGCACACCCCTTGCATTGTGGGAGGGGGGGCAAAGACTTCACATGCTCCCCCATCCCCAGGCCCTGATTGGCCTGGGGTTGGAGGAGCACACAAAGTCTCCTTCCACTGCCAGGGGTGTTCAGCACCTAGAGAGAACTGCCAGCTGTTCAGAACAGCTGGTCATTCTCTCTACGGGCAGGGGGGCAGAGGCAAAGTCTTCACATGCTCTGCCCACCCCCAGGCCAATCAGGGTCTGTGGATGGGGTAGCACAGAAGTGTCCTGGCACTGCCCCTTTTGCCCAAGGCTCCCATCCTTTTCAGGGCAGCCAAGGGTCTCTTCAAAAATTTGTGAAGTGGACCTCCCTTCAAAAATTATTGCCCACCCCTAGTTTAGAGATTAATTAAAATATATTAATTATGCTTACATGCAGAATGTTATCCATAAACTTTGCACCTTTGGAGAAATGTATATATTAGGAATGCGAGGAGATATGTTAAAAATGGAGAGTGACTGTTTTATGCAATGTTGGCAGCTCAAAGGGAAACCCACTGGAGAATTTCCCTAACTGACATGAAATCCCGAAGTGGGGTGGAGATGGTTTAATGTTTCTACATCACCCTTCCCTTCATACAATGTGACATGAGGCAAGGGGTTGGGTTGCTGTGGGAAAAGGTCCATGACCCTGCACTGTGACTAGTCCTGGTGGCCAGAATAGCCCTTTGTGACTTTCAGCAAGTCAGTGTAAATTAGAGCAGGCTCAGGTTCACTTAACTTTTGCTTGGCTTCAAGCAGGACTTCTGGCCAGCCCAAGAATGCAGAATTCCCATAGTAACTTAAAAGTACCTTTTCCTGCATCCGTCCTATCCACACTAACTATGGCCTGGCTACATGCAGAATCATCAAGTGAAATCACATTTATCCAATGATCCCAGTAGAGGTCAGATACCTTCAGTCAAGCATTTCTTGGTGCCTCTTGAAAGCTGCCTTACTGAAAAATAGGCTAGTGTTCTTATCCAGGGTACAATACAAACCAGAGGGATTTAAACAGGTTTTGATTAACAAGCATTTTGATGACCCAGACTTGAAGTAAACAGGGACAGTAGTCTACTACAGTGAAATGTTTATTAAAATTAGGACACCAACTACTGAAACTTCCATAATAATGTTCATGGGTTTAAAAACAATAACACTACTATCTGGGAAGTGTACATAAAATTATGGTAATAATGAGAGAGACAAATGGGTGAGATCATATCTTTTAGTGGATCCACTTCTGTTGGTGAGAGAAAGCTTTGTGGAGCTTGAAAACTTGTCTCTTTCACCAACCTCATTGGATCCAATAAAGATATTACTTCACATCTTGGAACTCACACAGCTCTACTGGCACTGCCAACAAGAGGAAAGAATGATACGTAACATTTATTTAGTGCTTTAGATATTCAGAGGGCTGCACAAACCATCTTGGGAACATTCATACAAGAGCAGTAAATGTTGTTACCCCCCATTAACAAATGGGAAAAATGATGCAATATGGCAATGTTATTTGCCCACAGCTTGGCAGTGGCAGAGCCAGGAATGCAGTTCTTTCAATCTTGAGCTCACAGGTCCAGATCAGTATTCTTGGCTGCACAGGATAGGGCTTGATGTATTTTTCCACCATGAGCCACAATATACTGATGGCTGGTCTTGCAGACCAGATGGCCTCCCTTACAGTACTGAGAGATCAACTTTAATAGATGGATCATCTTAAAAAACATATTGGACATATAGACATTTATATTGGACAATAGATTGAAATAGATAACCTTTTTGAAAGACTCTGGGCTAAATTCACCCTTGTTCAGTGAGCCAGCAAAATACTATGCAGCAACACTTAAATCTCCCTTAAATTCTATTCTAAATGGGATTAAGTGGGATTTTAATATATCATCGGCCTTATGCTAACCCTCTGCACACAGATTTTTAAGCCAGATTTCCTAAGAAATTTATTTTTTAATAAATGCAGCTATTTATATTCAGTGCAACCTTCCTTTTATAATGGAGCTGTTGTTTTGTTAGAAAAACTTCAGACAGAAGTTTGCAATCTAGGCTTTCATTTTGCTTTGCTACAAACAAAGTATCACTGTCTCATTGAGACTGTTCCACTAGTAATGCCTGTGAGTATGCCTTTACTGCTGAGTTAATGTGGGCTCTTATCTGGATGTTGCCCCTAACCTAGCCACTTTCCACACACAAAACCCTGGGCTCCCAGTTTGGTAGTGGATATCAAGGTACAATTCGAACACATACAAATTGTATAGCTAATGTCCTGCTGTCTGTTTAGGGTATGTGTACATGGCAAAGATTAGCCACTGGGCTGATAGATTAGCCACTGGGAACCCAGCATAGATAATAATATATGGAGATATATCTATCTCACAGAACTGGAAGGGACCTTGAGAGGTCATCTAGTCCAGTCCCCTGTCCTTGTGGCAGGACCAAGTACCCTCTCTGACAGATTTGCCCCAGTTCCCTAAATGGCCCCTTCAAGGATCAAACACACAGCCCTGAGTTTAGCAAGCCAATGCTCAAGCCACTGAGCTATCCCTCCCCCCACTGGGTCAACCAAGCCTGTTCCTGAGGGCCCCCCAGAAAAATGGGCATGCGCAGACCCACTCCAACTGCTTGGTGCTCCTGCAAGAGAGCAGGGTCAGGGCACAGTGTCTTGCCCCGTTCCACCCACTCACATGGCACTCCTGCCAGGGACCAGGGTCAGGTGCAGTGGCTTGGTCTACTCTACCTGTCTGGCAGCTGGCACTATTGCTGGAGAGTGGGGCAAGGCCCTTACCCCAATCTCACTCCCTAGCAAGAGCACTGGGAGGGTCCAGGAGGGACTGCTGGCAGAAGGGATGGGGATGGTCCCCCCCCTTGGTCCAGGACCCCACAACCATCTGGTCTGCCTTTGACTCAGGCTCATGGAGCTTGGGCTATGGGTTATATTTTTTAATGCAGATGTTTGGGCTGAGACTGGAACCCCTGGCTCTGAAACTTTTGAGGTTAGAGGGTCTCAGAATTGGGTCATCAGCTGAAGTGGAAATGTGCCCACTGCTATGTTTAGCTCCCTACCTCCAGTCTGAGTCAGTTGACAAGGGCTCTGAGACTTGTGCTGCATGTGTTTCTTTTCTATGTAGGTGGATCCTTAGAGGTCTAATTTAGAATACATTAGATACTGTAATTTAGAATACTGTAATTATATTTCATTTCATTGGAAACATTATAGGCATATGGGCAGTCATTGCATTATAATTCTTAGTATCTTGACAGATAAAATTCTAATTAATGGGATAAAAGATTATGTATTTTTTAATTTAGACACTGAATTATACACATGCTAAATTTAAAATATTAATTTATAGTGTGTTTGATTTTGTGTATATTTATTTTCAATATATTTCTTTCATGTTGACACTTATAACACTTGCACGCTGAATGAGTTGAGTAGAGGTATTTAGCAGTGGTGAATTTAATTGCACTTTCTGTTAAAAATAATAAAGTAATGCAAAAGAATTGCATTGACATTTTAATATGCTGTCACTTTAAGATACCACATGAAGTGTGAACAGAGCACAGGCACTTCAAACAGGTGTATCTAATTGTTAGTTTGTTTCTTTAGAACAGCCATCATGTAATGTTTGATGAAACATGTAGATCCAAGGAAGGTGTTTGGATACCACAACATGCTAACCAGGTTTTCCTTTGCCTGCTGGTAAAAACAAATTGGGCTGTGTAATTGAATTTTTTGTAAGTAAGGCTTTTATGTTTGCTTTGAATTCAGACTCCATCTTTTTCTTGTTATATTTTGTCCCTTAGGAGGATTTGCACCATGGGCTTCTAGAAAAAAGAATTTAGTATATCATTTATGTAGTGAATAGCGTGTTTATATTACTTTCAGATTTTGACAGTCTATTACTGCAAAAGTAATCTGGTAAAGGGTGAAAGAAAGGCACATCAGCTTCATTAAAAATGTGTTATAACGGTTTTCATTAAATCTTCCAAATATTTAATGTGTTTGGGAAGGTTCCAGAATGTCTTGTTTGCATGGCATTTGAAAAAGCCTGTTAAAAGAAATAGATCCATCAAGTGGGGTGGGGGGAGGCCAATTGTTGTACAAACAGTATTTATAAAGAAAACCTGGGCAAGAAAACAAGCTTCAAAATACACAGAGTTCTTTCAAATGCACAGTGAATTTATTCTGATATCTAAAAAAAGCTTTTACATCATATATTTTAAAATGAAAAAGCATTATGAAAAGTGTGTAGTGAAAATTATAAAACTTTAACCCTATTGCATAGAAATAAATAATGAATATGTTTTACCTGTTGTTAAGTGAGTTCAGTTAGTAAGGTTTGATTATAAAACACTTAGTTTGTCTCTGTGCCAAATGGGGGAAAAATAAGTAACATATCCTTCAGGGTTATATGCTCAAGATTTAGTTAACACTTCCAGATTAAATGTTTCACTACTTTCTCAAATACATTTAGGCTGACTGCAGAAAATTATGAAAGTCAACTTATGAATTAAGCTGTCGCTAAGGTAAAGGAATTCTGATCTATTGCTACAGATCTGTTGTGTCAGTTTCCAGCCTTTTGTCAAACAAAAGCTAACCATGGTTTGCCCTATTTGTCCTTCTTCCCAGTGGTCACTCCAGTAAAGCATGATTAGCCCCAAGCAGTCATGTGCTGCTTGTCTACCAATCTAATGTTTGCTATTTGATAGCTAGTAAAAATTAAGGAAGTATAGATGGTTTCATAGTTAAGGCACTGGTGTGGGACTGAAGAGACCTAGATTCACTTTCTACCTCTTCTACAGATTTGCTAGGTAGCCTTGGACAAATAACTTACCCTTTCAGTTCCCCATCTATAAAACAGGGATAATATTGCTTCCTTTCTCCTGGCTTTTGTCTACTTTGTGTCTTCCTTTGAAAAGTCATTTCTGACATGGAAAATATTTACTTACATTTCCTTACTACAAAGGAATTACAAAGGAAACTTCTCCCAAAATAGGCAGAGGAAGATTGCCCTGATGCCATTACATGAACCAGTAATGGGTGTTTTGTGGTGGATCCTAGGTATCAAAAGAGATGGTGTTCACGCTTTAGTACACTGATCTAGGAAATATAACAGAATCCTGTGGTTAGTAGTGTACCTCTATACTTGTGAAAAGTGCCCCCCAAATCCTTCAGAACTATGCTGGGGTATTGGTTCAGTCACTGAAGGCTTTCAGTCATGTTTGTCAATGCCCAACATGGTGCTGGCAGGAAGGAGTGAAGACAAATGTTGTATTGATGGCAGTACCGCAACATCTTTCAGATGAGACATAAAAACCCATGTGGCTCCATGTGGTCATTAAGATCCCACGGTACTTTTCACAAAAAAGGCGGGTTTTACTCATTGCTCTGGTCACATTTTTAATTAGGGTAACTAATTCTATTCTGTGTTCTCATATTCCCCGCTGAAATTTCAGCAGTATAAGCTATTGGTCACACTTTGAATTAAGGTTAACTTGTTATAGAATCCAAAAAGTCAATAAGATTTGAATAATAGTTTATAATCAGCTATAATAATGGCTTATTATCAGTCATACTGCCTTTGAGAGACGTGTCTATAACCCTTTGTAACTCTTACTACTCTGGTCTGTAGTATGGTTATAACTGTTAATCATTTGTTAACTATTTATAAATTATTAGTAAATGTAACCTTAATATAAAGTCTGTCCAAGTCATTTATCTTCTCTTCCTGTTCTAAACCTTTATATAATGCTGTTGTGCATTTTTAAACAACTATTTTGCAAAGCATTTGGGGGTAAAAGATACTGTAAAAGGTCCAAGATCAGCAGTGCAGAATAGACGTGGCTCACAAGAGATTTTGGTAAATGTCCTTTCCTGGGGTTTCCATGTACTGTGCTGCTAGTGACTCAGATATCAATGTTTTGAGTCATTCTTCCTTGTACAGCTAAAAAATCTTAACTCAAGCCAAAGGAATAAGTAGCTTAAACAGCAACCAACCAAGTCATAGGAAAGGCTCCTACATAAGCTGGCTAATGTTTCCTTGCATTTGCATAGCTGACTGGTGTTCTCATAAAGAAGAAATTTGGATAAGATGATTCTGGCATCCTCCTATTGCCCAGGGTTTCTCCTCCCCGCCCCCCCCCCCCAAAAATTCATGCACACATTACAGGTGCTGTGTAAATGTGGGGCTGCTATTTCACTCAGAAAAAGAACTGGAATGGAACTCAATGTATATGAGAGCTAATGCCCCATCATAAATGTTGGTCCAATAGCATCCGTTTGACTCCTTTTAATTCTCCTGGTTTGCTTAAATCCAAGTAATTAACATTATTATTAAAGATCTTTTGGATAACAATCTAAATACTGATTGTTAGTTATTTCACTGCTTTTCTATTTTAGTACCCTCTGCTCTGGACTGTCAGGAAACCAAGACTTTCACCTCATGCAAAAGGGAGCAGCATGTTTGCTTTTGCTCCTTTTGGCCTGGTCCTCATCCTTATGTGGTAGGTGTTGTCACAATTTCAGTGTAACCTCACCTGTATCCCCCCTCCAGGAAATCCCTTGAGGGCACTAACTCTAGGTTTCAAACTTCTAATTTTCACGTCTCTTGGGCGGAGACCCACATCCTCTTCCCTTGTGACTAGGGTTATGACATTTATATCTATAGATATAGATATAGGTGATGCAGGGGGGATTGTGTTTGCTCTGTTTGCTTTGTTATGCTGCATGTAATTCCTACAGTCCTGTACTGTTCTGTTGTAACCCCGTGTGTGTGCTTCAGTTTCCCTGGGCACTGCACTGGTGCCCAGCTGGAGATGGGAATGTTGGGTGTGGCTTTCACTGCAGGGAAAGCTGCCCCAGGCTGCCCCACAGGCTGCTGCACATACACAACAATAGCTCAGGCTGTCCTGTAATGTGAGCCTAGCTGGGGGGAGCAACCAGGTGAAACCTTGCACAGGAATCTGAACAAAGGAGGGAGTAGGGCTGCCTGCAGGCCTGGGACCAGTTGCTGGGTGTGTGAGCTCTCTCCGCTGGCAGAGCATGCAGGGAGGGGGCCCAGGATGCTGGCTCTGGGCCTCTGCTCCCCATGTTGTATTGTACTGGCTGCTCCTGGTTCCTGTGTTAACTAGTCTGTGCTACGCTGTGTCCCTGTCAATGAATAAACCTGTTCTACTTGCTGACTGAGAGTCATGTCTGGCTGTGGATGGGGGTGCAGGGCACGGTGACTCCCCCCCACTCTATGACAATAGATATAAAATTTTTTCTTCCAGAATGATAGAGTGACATCATCATGTCACTCTGCATTCTGCCTGACTCCTTCCTCTCCCCTCCCTTTTCCCCAGTCCTTGGCTGCGCCTCCCTCCTCCCCCTTCCCTGGTGCCTGGAGCAGAGCACGGGGTCTGGGAAGGTGCTGGGAGGAGTGGGTGAAATCTGCATGGTCACTCTCCTCACCGGTACTCAGGGACGGAAGCTGCGTGGCACCTCCCCTCCCTGCTGCTGGGGGAGGTGGAAGCCAAGTGGCACCAGGAGCCACAAGCTGCACGGTCCCTCCCCTCCCTCCTCCTCAGTGCCCCGGGGGGGTGTCAGAAGTCATGAGCCATGCAGCCCATCACCTCTCCGGTGCTTCGGTGGGGGGTGGAAGCTGCGCAGTGCCAGGAGCCGTGAGGCCCTTTCCCTTCCCGGTGCTCAGAGTGGCAGAAGCCACGAGCCACATGGCCCCTCCCCTCCCTTCTCCCCGTGCTTGAGGGAGCAGAAGCTGCTGTGGCCAGTAGGGTAGTGTGGGTCCTGGCGAGGCCTCACAGCAGCCCCCCTCTCTGGCTTCGGGGAGTTAGCCAGGGTTGGCCCATCCCACCCCGCCGGCAGCTGGATTGGAGAAGGGAATGCCTGGCCATGACACAGTTTTGGCCTGGGTCACCAGCGGGGAGAGGGCCTGGCCATGCCACGGTTTTGACCCAGCCCAACCCCCATGGTGGCTGGGGCGGGAGGAGGACTGGGCCTGCCATGTCCTCATCCAGCAGAGGGGGGGTTACGGTTAGGCTGCAACAGGGGGAGGGGTAGATCAGAGGGAAAGAAAGGGCCTGGGCTGGTGGGGGTGGGAGAGGAGAAGCTGCCCAGGCTGCCACAGCTGCAACCTGGCCCTGCCTGGTAGGGTTTCCAGGTGTCCAGTTTTGAACTGGACAGTCTGGTATTTGAGCGTTCTGTCCGGGAAACAAATTGAGAAAATACCGGACATATAAATGACCGGAATTTTCTAATTCAGTAAGTTTTATTATTATCATGAGTATCAGTACGTAGTTGTGTACTGCCTGGCTGGTAGACACGCTCACGCTGCATGAGCGTGTCTATCAGCCAGGCAGTATGCAACTACACAGTAGACAGGAGGGGGTGGGGGCGGGGCGGGGCTGGGGCAGGATGGAATGTAATCCCCGGGACTGGACTTGCCCGTGCGCCCTGCCGGGACCGTGCGCAGGACGGGCAGCACCCCAGGGTCTGCGTGTGCCCGGGCTGGGCCAGCCCCGCTCCCCACCAGCCGGTTCTTCGCGCGCCCCCCCGCTCCCCTCCCGGCCAGCCCCGCTTCTTGCCTGCCGGTTCCCCGCCAGCCAGCCCTGCTCCCCCCAACTCCCTCCCAGCCAGCCCTGCTTCCTGCCAGCCGGTTCCTTCCCCCAATCTCCCCCGGCCATCCCGACCCCCCCCAACCCCCTCCTGGCCATCCTTGTTCCCTGCCAGCCGGTTCCCCCCTGGCCAGCCCCACTCCCCCCCAATCTCCTCCCGGACAGCCCTGCTTCCCGCCAGCCATTCCCCTCCCCCCGATCTCGCCTGGCCAGCCCCACTCCCCCCGACCTCCTCCCGGCCAGCCCCACTCCCCTCCCGGCCGGCCTTCTCCCCATCTGAGATCAAGTGTGTCCGGTATTTTTTTTAAATCATCTGGTAACCCTACTCCCTGGTGGCTTGGGGGGAGAGTTGGAGTTACCTCCCCTCTGCTTCTATAACTTCCAGTCCAATTCATCTGATGATATGTGTTTTACCCATAAAACTTATGGCCTAATAAATCTGTTATTCTGTAATGGTACATCTATATAGCCTGGCTAAAGTCGAATTAAGCTATGTAATGTCAACTACACCAATTGCGTAGCTTAAAGTGAAATAGCTTAACTTGTTTTTTGGCGCCGTTTACACTGCCGGAAGTGGAAGGAAGAACACTTGTCTTTCAACTTGCCTTACTCCTTGTGAAATGAGGGTTTCAGGAGTCAAAGTAAGTTCTCCAACTCAACATTATTTCAAAATAAAGGCTGGTAGTGTAGACATGCACTATGTTATTTCTGAATAATGTCAGTTATTCTGAAATAACACACTGTCTAGACGTACCCTAATATGCCACAGGACTCCTCATTATTTTTGCAGATACAGACTAACATGGCTACAAGGCAGCCCCTTTCTTTCAGAAGACAGTGATCACCCAGCTCTTCCTGGGAAGCACATTTTTATAAGGCAAAAACATTATGGAGACAGCATATTTTAAAAACAGATTTTAAACTCCATACTAAACATGCCAGAAATCACCAGTTTTCCATATGGAAAGTCAGAGAGGCCAGTATCCCTTCCAACCTTTCAGCAAGGGCTGGGGCCTCCCATTGGAGAAAGAGTCATACATTAATTGATCAAAATGAAGGCACAAGTCAGTGCAAATTCATCCTTCTATACCAAAAGCACTTCCATTGTTTCCTAGTTCCTGGGAAGCCCAGCTCGAAAAAGTATTTGCAAACCATCTTGTGATTCACTTTACTCACCCCCCGCGCGCACACACACACACATACACACACACACACATTTTGGTTCCTGGAGGAGTTGTGGTAACCCTCCTTTCACGTTATTGTATTTTAAAGTGAGCAGACAGATCACTATTGCACCCACGGGTGGCATTTTCCCCAAATTCTGTACAAAGTGGGCCATGTGAGGTGTCAAATGGAAGCTTATGCTCTGCTGATTCTATGTATGATATGTATTTTTATGATTTTTGTATGTGAAGTTATGATATGGGCTCTGTACGTGTACTGTAAATATTCTCTGTCTGGGAGGGAGCAATGGGCCTGGACTGCCTATTGTGAGGAAGGATTGTTGAGTGAATAGCTGTACTAACTAGCACTGCTCCATGGACAATGGCTTTTGGAGTGGCCGATACACACCTGAGGAATGCATCTGGAAGCCTGCAGACCGGCCAGTGCCTCATGGCTTCAGGCCTGGGAACACACAGATAGGTCACTTGATCATGTGACCAGCTCCAGTTTGGGAGATACCAGGAATATAAAAATCCCATGAGGCCGTCTCCAACTTGTCTTCAATCATGCTACTGATTCCAGATGCATCCTTGCTAGGGACAGAGAGCTGGGAAGGATTGCTGACCCATCCTAATACAGAATGTACACCAGAGACTTTTAAGCTAGCAGTTTGTAACATCTCTGCTAAAAGCCTGCATCAAGAACTTGGTAATTGATGTATGTAATGTAATCTCCTTCACACGCTTACTCTCAGCTTTTTCTTTCTTTTATTAATAAACCTTTATATTTTAGATTCTAAAGGATTTGCTCAGCGTGCTCTTGTGGGTAAGATCTAAAGTGTAAATTGGCCTGGGAGTGTGGCTGGTTCTTTGGGACCGGGAGGATCTGTTCAGAGTTGGTGGGATCGGGTTTTATAACCTCTCACCTGTGTGTAAGGCCCGGGGTTGATTGTGGCACAGGGAGAGCTGGAGTGTCTGAGGGGTTTTGCTTGTGAGGCTTCCTGCTGGCCAGGTTGGCAGCTGAAGCGCTCCGTGTGACTGGTTTGTGGCCTATTTGGGAAAGGCCTCCAGTTGAGGGCTGTAAGTAGTCCTGGTTTTGAGCAGTTCACCCTGAGCTGACGCCCTCAGCAGTGCCCAGACCCGGCCCGATCCATCACATGTCCTCTGGATAGTAGAAACCAACAAAAATAAATCATTCATAAATGTAATACAATGGCCCCCAAAGAGACTGCATGCAGTTGCAATATCTGTCATAGGAGCTATTTTGGCTTCACCAGAATTAAACAAGGGACCTCCAGAGATAAATCTAAGGCCATATCTACGTGACAAACCGCAGTCAATACTGTCATGTGGTCTTACAGACACCAAAGTTTGCATGTTGCTCAGGCATATGTGTCTGAGCATATTAGTGCTTCATGTATTCACCAGAAGTGCTTACATCAATGTAGAGTGCATTGCACCATGAATCAATAGCCCACTGTGCCATGCACTACTGTCCAGAGCAATGCCTTCTGGGATACTTTTAGTGTTTTGTGTGATCATAATAATTTGTGTAGGGATTTCTGGGCGTTAGGGGTCAATTTTCCTATAGGCATCCCATTGTACAGTCCATATCATGTAATTTTTACACCAATTTAGAAAATCCCACAATCTCACAAGATGCTTTTCAGTCTCTGACATCTCTATCGAAAAGCATGGAGTCCACAGAGCTCAGCACTGTCCCAGGAATGCTGCAAATACACAACACATGATTCTCCTACACTTGCAGATCTTCAGGAAGTTCCACAACAGCTACGATGACAGCAAGGAAACTGAAGATATCTAGCAGGAGAGTTTGTTGATGGATTTATGGGGGGGGATTCCAGGGTACTGGGGACATTCACAGAGTAGGGTCAGACAGTGGAGCACCACTTGAAAAATGAGCATGGACTGGCCAGATCGCAACTTACTGCAGGTGTGGGCAATGAGCAGTGGCTACAAAAATGTTGACTGCCCACATTACTGGATCTGTGTGCCAAGCTTGCCCCTGCCCTCCTGCACAGGGACACCAAAGTAAAAGCTTCATTGGCAGCTGAGAAAAGCAAGTGGTGATCCTGCTTTGGAAGCTTGTTATGGTGGATTGCTACCTGTCACTTGGAAATCATTTTGGGATTCTGGCGGAGGCTGCAATCATGTGAATGTGTAGGGCTGCTCATCGTCTCTTGCTACACAGGACTGTGATTTTCAACAGTGTGCAGTAGTGTTCTGTCTTGAGATAATGGCTGTCTTGTGTAGTTTATGTATATTTTAGTTTTGCTGCTGGTATCTCTTCTGTTGTACCAACTGTAAATTATAAATACTGCTGGGTCTGGGATGTTGCCTGCTCCTATGAACAGGGTGGTGCTTGCTTTACATTTATAAACAAGGCTGGGTGTTTTTCTGAGGCCCTGCATTCTGGGTGTGCTTTTGTAAATATAATTTGATTTCCTGTGCATTCTGTACCATTTATTGTGAGCTAAGCAAGACACTTTGATTCTCCAAAAATAGAACTTCATTGAGTACAAAATTCAGTGCACAAAATCGAAATGCCAACAAACATGTATAAAACATCTACCATAACTCAACAGAGTGACACTTTTAAAATTCCCATTGAAAAGGAAGCAATGTTATGTCAACTTGTGTAAACAAAACGGTAGTTTTCTGTCATTTGTTGTGGCTACTCATACACTAGTTTGTGTTTTTCATAGGCCAGCATATGGAAAGCTGTGTTTTTTCTTGGCTGTCTCCCAGCATGAAGCAGTATTTGGGGGAAGCAGAGGTAAGGAGCAGTGACCATGGAGATCTACAGTAAATGCAAGAGCTGCATCTAAGATCTTTGAATCTATAAGTCATGCCGGGTCTTCAGCATTTTAATTCACTTTCTGAATGACCCACTAGGTATGTCTACACTGCTTTGTGGGACCTGTACTTGGAAACACAGAGTGCACAAGTCTGCACTTGAATGTCTACTCCTTTATAAATCTGAATTTACAGCTGCTGGACCTGGGTGTCACAATGATGTCAACATGTCCACACTGCACTACACAGACCTTCTGACTCAGGTCTGCAGGTTGAGCTGTGTCCACACTGCAAAATGACAGAGCTTGAATCCGAGTCTCAGGCGGACTCCCCCAAAGTGGCTCTTAGGACTTAGGTCCTGACTGCTGCTGATCCAAGTCAGATAGATTTGTGTGCGGACAGAAGGAAGGTTTAGCTCAGACACAAGTGTGACCCCCCATTTACAATGCAGTGTAGACATTTCCCATTCCTTGTCCTGCTGGGACTCTCAGGTCTTCTGTCTTTCCTTCCTGATTTCCTTCATGCTCTTGATCATATTGGCTCTTCAAGCTCTTTGTTCACAATGCAATGGAGCACTGGCTTGTAGGATCTCACGGGATATGTCCTTTCTTTGCTCCCTCATCAGAGGTGGATGTTCTGTGAGGGTAGAGAGGGCATCCCTCAAGGCTGCCATGCCAAAGGCTGTTGATAAAAAGAGACACAACGGTATGAAAATCAGATGCAAATTCTACCTCTGTTTGTTGCGTTTTTACCTGAGCACAGTACACAGAATCAATATGAATCATGTAATCAGACTGTCATAATAATGCTATAGAGTTTATTTTGAATTTACTTCCTAAGTTTTTGTTTTCTCATAATAGCAATGAAAGGTCAATACCTTTGATTTGGGGGACAGGACAGGTACCATCTTTATATGGTTGTGGCAAGGGCAAAGAAAGAAAATCATAGAATCATAGAACACTAGAACTAGAAGGGACCTCAAGAGGTCATGGAGTCCAGTCCCCTGCCCTCACAGCAGGACCCAGTACTGTCTAGACCACCCCTGATAGATGACTGTATAACCTGCTCTTAAATATTTCAGAGATGGAGATTCCACAACCTCCCTAGGCAATTTATTCCAGTGTTTAACCACCCTGACAGTTAGGAAGTTTTTCCTAATGTCCAACCTAAACCTCCCTTGCTGCAGTGTAAGCCCATTGCTTCTTGTCCTATCCTCAGAGGCCAAGGAGAACAATTTTTCTCCCTCCTCCTTCTGACACTCTTTTTGATACCTGAAAACCGCTATCATGTCCCCTCTCAGTCTTCTCCTTTCCAAACTAAACAAGCCCAATTCTTTCAGTCTTCCTTCATAGCTCATGTTCTCTAAACCTTTAATCATTCTTGTTGCTCTTCTCTGGACCTTCTCCAATTTCTCCACATCCTTCTTGAAATGTGGTGCCCAGAACTGGACACAATACTCCAGTTGAGGCCTAATCAGCGCAGAGTAGAGCGGAAGAATGACTTCTCGTGTCTTGCATAAAACACTCCCGTTAATGCATCCCAGAATCATGTTAAAATAAAAGCAAATAAAACATTGTAAGGAGAAATGCACACTCACACTTAGCCAAGCCCCTTTCCCTTTATCAGCTGATCACCCTGTTCAAATGGTGGAACTGACTAGCCTTCTGCTGACTTTCAAAGAAGTCTTGGTTCACTGCACGGTTGGAGTCCCTCACAGTGTCTCCTATATCCTATGTCTCACTATTCAAGGCAAAGGTCTCTGTCTGGGCCCCTCCAAGGTATCCACAATGGTCTGCAGAGTTCTGGTGCAGTCACCACCGACTATGGCATGCAGTTTGTAAAAGTCTGTGGGTTAGCACCAGATTTCTTGTTGCCATCCCTTGCCTGTTGGTATTCCTGGTGAAGTTCCTTTACTTTCTCTTGACACTGCTCCTATTCCCTGATAGTTCCCTTTGCCAGAAGCCCCTGTGCACTCTACCCTTAGATGTCCATGTCTCCATAGCTGTGCTTGCATAGCCTCTTCTGCCTGCAGGCCCAAGAAAGAGATGCAACTTCTTGCCTGCTCCAATCAGAAATACATGTAGTATCTCTGCGGCCAGCAAGGTCACCTGGCCACAAATTAAAGGGAGCAGGTAGGCATGTTCATGAAGGTGGGCAACCAGGTAAAGGCATTTTAAAAATATGTCCAGTTTTTAAAGGAGGACCCAGCTTCTGGTGTCTGAGATTCCTGAGCAGAGGATTTTAAAACTGTGAGCAGAATAGTCAATATAGCAGAGACAGGGCCATTGTGGGACAGTGGCTGGAGGACTCTTAGGGTGTGTCTACACAGCAAAGTTATTTCAGAATAATGGTCGTGTACCAGTGCGGGTCAGCGGGCGTCCCTGCTGACTCACTACATGGCTAGGTATACTAGGACTCTCCTGTTCCTGGGTTAGGACGGGCGACAAACAGGCGCTTATACAGTGTCAATGCCACGGCCCTGGGTCAGGGTGGGGCATCAAGCAGACAAATCAGTCTATAGCAGTTCACTTGCCATAGCCTTGAGTCAGGGCAGGGCAGCAAACGAACAAAGCAGTCTTTCACAGTTTGAGGCTCAGGCCTGTCTGCAGGCTGAGTTGGGGGTCAGCTCTCCTAGCTTTGGCGGAGAGCCAACAAGCGCAGGGTTTTTCCCTTACAGGGGGAACCTGCCACCCCGAAGTAAAGGAGCAGCAGAGGGGGACGCAGGCCTGCCCACTCAACTGCGTCACAGCCCAGGGCCCTAGCAGTGGCAGCACCAGTGGCCACTCGGTCGGCTGGGGATCCAGGCCACAATGCACCGACCAGGTCTGTGGGTCAGCGGGGCACCAGGCCGCAATGCGCTGCCCATCCGACCTCCATCTCATTGGCCAGTGTAGGGTCAGCTTTCCCTGGACCGTTTCCTAACTCCCCCTGTGGGCCTACCAGGCGTGACTGCTGTTTTTCGGGGTTCTCCGGGAGCGCCGGTGCTGGCAGGGTGTCCATGGGCTCAGGGTCTGGGTCCCTCCCTGGTCCTGGCGATGCAGCCCAGGCTCCGGGGCATGGTTTGGGCTCTGGTCCCCTTGGTCCCTCCTCAATGCGAGGCAGGATTCTGAGTGGCCTTGGTCCGTCTCCAGAGTCGGGCAGTGGGGTTCTCTTCACATGCAGTCTCTTCACAGCACAATTTCTCCTTGCCCATATGTACAAATGAAAGATTCTAAAATCATTTGCATATATAAGTCATAGCAAGGTGCTGTGGTGGCTGAGGAATTATTTGGAGCTTTGATTTTATTATGTCTTATTTATCTGTATCCTGTCATCTTTTTAAACTTTGTTTTGAATGACCCTTAGAAGAGGGGGAAGTAAGATGGATCCATGGACATGGGAGAGGGGAGTTACAAGGTGCTCATATACAAAAGTGATCATCACAGAATAAGTTAACACTTATTGTCCTAGGTTGCTCCAATAGCACTTCACATTTGTTTATTTAGTGCCTACTCTCTAGCCCATTTCTATGCAAGGATGAAGATGTATGCTTTAGTATGAATGCCATTTATGTAGTTTATGCCTCTGTGCAATAGGTATAATTACAGTTTGAGGAATTACTTTCTCAGGAGTTACTGTACATGAAAATTGTGATGAAAAAATTAAGGCCCATTGAAAAAACTGTCATTAGAGCCAGATATGCACATGAACGAAGATATCTTGCATGAAGAATGTGATCGAAGCAGCACACTGCACCTTTTATTAAATTGAATTAATACCGGGACAAATGGTTCTGCAGACTCATACAGGAAAAATAATGGTCTGGGGACGAGGGTAGAGAGGAGGGGGTGCCTCAGTCTATCCTAGACCTAGAAGTCTTCCCTTCTACTCTGTGAATATCAAACTTGTGAGATGCCTCTTAGGCCCTATGCTCAGGCTTACCCGAGGATCTGACTAAAGGGGATGGGGAAAGCGCGCCACTCTGCCTCAGTTCCATCCCATCTGCTTATCTGTGCCAACCTGAGGGACCCCTTTCTCTCTGCAGACTGACCAGGACTCCAGGAAGTGCCTTCCTCCCTGCAAATCTTCTCCCATGTTCCAGGATGAAAGGAGTGGCATTGGGAACTCATGATTTATAGAAATACTGAATGCTGTGGTTACAAATAAAACAATACCGCCCTCCTAGTTGGAATGTTGAATGCAAGCAGGCTGATAGTTAGTCAACTGATTTAGAAATATGTTAGTGTAACCATTAATCTACTATTCTTGTCAAGCTCTGAAGAGTTATAAATCTTTTTTTCCCAATATTAGACCAGAAAAAATGTAACACATTAAAAATGAATAGACATTGCACACCACCCATAAACTGTATAATAAACAGATCATGGCCCTGTAGTAAGAGTTATGATTTCTGGCAAGTCACTGGAGAAGAGCTCGAGGGCTTTCAGAATGACCTACATCATAAATCACAAAATTTTCATTTACATTGAACACATGTATTTCATTTTTCAAGACTGGCTTCTGAAATCCTGATGAATGATTTCAGAATTGATCGTTTGAATTCATGGGAAGTAGTGTCATTAGTGTTTTTTTGGAGAAAAGACTAGAGAGGTAGGGTTTTGTTTTTGTTTTTGTTTCAAATATAGCCCATTGAAATGGGAACCCCCAAAGCATTAACATTTAACCACCAAAAAGGGAAATGTTGAGACTATACAAGCCTGCACCACTTTTCCTTAAGTTAATCAAATTAATATATTTCCAATGTAGAAAATAATTTGATGCATGCATGAATCCAGGGTAAACCTTGAAAAAATTTCCTGGAACATAGGCATGAGACCATTACTATATGGTTTTATGTTTTATACAGGATAATGTTCATGGCACTTAGTTCTTTATATGTTTGAAGCACGGTATAAACATCCGTAGACTCGCAGAGTGCTTTACATATATTCATTAATCCTCACAGAAACTTTGTGAAATTGTTGTGCATTTTCTACTCACTTTGGAGATGACTGAGACGAGGAACTGAATTGAAGGTTCCAAGCATCTTGCGGGATCCTGTCTTATACTGTCAGGATGAAAACCGATGAATTCAATTTCTGCGTCGTTTGTGCAAAAGTCTCTTAATTTGTAAAGCACACTGGAAGATGATCTATACAGTGTTTATATTTGTCTCATGATTAAGTATTAGTGTCAAAAGCATAAATAATTTCATATTAAGTGTTATTATTTCATTAAAATCAAGGAGCGGATCCTCCGCTGGACTTCAGTGCAGCTGTGACAGTTTACAGTAACTGAGAATCTGTCCCCAAATTTGTTTTGCTAACGATTAATGCTTTTTGTTCTTCTATAGCTGCAAATAAGTTAGTTGCATTCACATTTCTGAGCACTTGTAGTGCCTGAAAGCTACAAGTGGACCTACCTTGGCTATGTTACCTGATTGTACCATGTAGGTTCTGATTTGCTGTTGAAAGCAGGTCCTTAGGAGATAACTAATGAAATGAAACACAAAACATGCCATCACCTAATAAAAACATCAGTTCATAAGAAACATTAACTACCCTTTTCAAAGACTTACTTCTTAACTAATATATTTGATTTTGGTATCAGATAATGAATTAATACTTTTTAATGTAATGCTGAGCACTGCTTACAAGATAAAGAGGTTTTATAAGGAAACTATTAGCCTTTGGTCAGCCTCTAGTTCCAGGATTCAAAATGACCAGCATTCATTAAACTTTATTACTGAGGTGCATGAAAGTTTCTTTGGATTAGGAAGGAATAACCTTCCGTCCAGGTTTTTAAATGGTGTTGCAGCTTTTCATTAACCTGGAAACCTCCTATTTACATGGTTCACAGCCTGGTCTCAGCTCACTTGGAGGTAACAAAGGGTGTCGGGACAAGAATATAGCAGGGGGCTCACTCCTCTAGGGCTGCCATCTGAATTTGATCAAGACAACTGTTTCAACTCCTGCCTCATTAGGCAAAATAAAATGGAGATTATGGTGTGTGGAAGGATCAGATTACAGAGAGCTGGCTTTGCCTCCTGGTACATGCTGTTGATTTTGAATTTTGACAAGACCTTGCACACTCTGTTTTCCATTTTACAGTGAAGCAAGCTTTAAATTATTTTGAAGACAAGATCATTTATATCCCTTTGACATGTCAGAGCTTAGGCGAGGAGGAGTAAAGTAATAAGTGAAGACACATTAGTCTCAGAGGCAGTTTACCTACTGGAGAGATGTCACTATGCCGCATGGGCTTAATGCTCAAAGAGGCATTAATTCAGCTTGTCAAGTAATGCTTAGCTCTTTACTTTCTAAGTTTAGGATGGCTATACTGTTGAAAACATCTGACACAAAAAACCAGGTTGCTGGAGAAGTTATTTTTACTTGACACAGTTAATTAAGTAATTTATATTGATAACTTTTAATTAACACAGTCTTGAATCTATTTTGCTTCTGTTCAGTTACTGTTTCCAGTGTTTATGCGACACTGTAAATATTGTTTTAAATTTAATGTATCAGAGGGTTATAGTGGCCATTAACCTGGAGATCAGACTCTTATTTATTTAATTTATTTAAATATTTTTACCCCGCCTCTCTATTTAAAATATTCGAGGCGGCTTACAAAAAAATGTTTAAACACAATACAAATATATATACAAATTTAAAATATGAGACCCCAGAGGGACATAAAACCTGCTAAAAAATCCTCCTAATAAGATTCTTAGTCACTTTATTGTCCGTTGAAAAACATTTTCTGTACATGGCTACCGTGATACAAAGTTCATGGTCTATAAATATCAAAAGTGGTTTTTCAAATTGGTCAGATGGCAATCAACTGGCACAACCCATCAGAGATTTCTTCCTAGAAATGCCATTCTTTTATCTCATACAACTCACCTGAGTATGGCTTTCCTTTGGACAAAAAAAAGTCAGTGGTATTGAGCGATGGTTAGCAAGTGGCTATTTCTTCTGATTCCCTTATTCTATTTCCTGGTAGGAAAAAGCATTAATTTGATTTTTTTTTTCAATCTACTACTGTCTGAGCTAAGGGCAACAATGCTTCTAATGAGGGCTGAGGAAGTAATGGTTCAATATGAAATACATTTTTATTTTTTTGATACTGGAGTAGAATTTGATATCCTAATAATGACCTGGACTCAACAGTACACACAGTTGTCCCCTCCTAGCTGGATTACAGCAGTACAGAAAACCTAAATACAAAGCCATCATCTGTCAGGAGATGTCAACTAGAACAAAATTCAACACTGAGTCTCAACAACTTAGGCTCTTGTGAGCACATGAAACCTGTCTTCTGGTCTTTACGTGGGCCTCGTATAACCTTGTTCATAAGACAACCCAGATTAATTTACCAAGCACTCTTCACCCTGTGCACAGAATGAGGCAGGGATTGTATTATTAAAATTGGATTTACAACTGGTAAAATATTTTCAACTTTTTTTGTCCAAAAATGCTGCATCATCAAAACCAAAACATTTCACAAATAGGGTATGTCTACACTACAAAGTTAATTTGAACTAACAGCCGTTAGTTCGAATTAACTTTCATAGGCGCTACACATACAAACCGCTAGTTCAAATTAATTCGAACTAGCAGAGCGCTTAATTCGAACTAGGTAAACCTCATTCTACGAGGACTAATGCCTAGTTCGAATTAAGTAGTTCAAATTAAGGGCTGTGTAGCCACTTAATTCAAACTAGTTGGAGGCTAGTCCTTCCCAGCTTGCCCTGGTGGCCACTCTGGGCCAAACCAGGGAAACTCTTCTGCCCCCCTCCCGGCCCCGGAGCCTGTAAAGGGGCACGGTCTGGCTACACTGCTCGTGCCAGCTGCCAGTCTGCCAGCACCCAGCCAGCAGACCCTGCACCTGGCACGGCATGAGCCAGCCACCCGCTGCCGCCCAGCCCTCTGCCTCTTCCCAGGACCAGGCTGGCGGCTCCCAGGAGCCTGCCTGGGGCCGCAAGAGGCGGGCGCCCGCCTGGTCTAGTGCGGAGATCGTGGACCTCATCGAGGTTTGGGGGGAAGCCTCCAACATCCACGATCTCTGCACTAGCCACAGGAACGCGGCCGTCTACAGCCGCATGGCTGCCAGCCTGGCCACCAGAGGCCACATGCGGACCCGGGAGCAGGTCCGCTGCAAAATTAAGGACCTGCGCCAGTCCTACTCCAGGGCCTCCCAGCCAGGGGCCGACCCGGAGGCCTGCCCCCACTTTGAGGCCCTGGACCGCATCCTGGGGACTCATGCAGTCCATGCCCCCCGGGTGGTGATCGACCCCGGGTCAGAGGGACCCGTCCCTGACACCGAGGAGGAGGAGGAGGACGCTGAGAGCCAGGAGCCTGCAGGGAGCCTGCCCAGGACCCCTGAGGCATCCCACAGAGCACATGGGCTGTGTCGTCCGAGGCCGAGGAGGGCTCCACATGTGAGTGTCATCATGCTCCCCTTATGTGTACGGGGGGGGTGGGGGGAGAGGGAGCCCAGGGACCGTGTGCCTGGGCCTTGCCCACCATGGAGAGCAGCTGGGTGTCATGCATGGGCCCTGGCCTGTTCCCCACACGCTGACCTCGCCTTGAACCGGGGGGCTGGGTTTCACCCACTGTGTCCCCAGCGAGAAATGACCACTGCTCTTGTTTCACCACAGCCGCAGCACCTGGGTCTGCAGGGCGCACTACCCCGCCTGCAACAGCCACCCGCACCCGGGCCAGCAGGCACACCAGGAATCTGGAGGACTACCACCGACGGCACCTGTGGCTACTGGAGCACCAGCTCCGCACCCAGGAGCACTGGGTCCGGGAGGACCTGCGGCTGCGGCAGCGGAGCTTGGAGGCGCTGGAGGAGCAGGGCCATGCCCTCAGAGGCCACCTCCAGACCCTGGTGGACAGGTTCCTGCCTCCTCCTGCTCCGGCCCCTGCGGCCGCCCCAGCTCTTGCTCCTCCTCCCACCCCTGCTCCCCTTCCCGCTTCCTCCACACCCCCCATCCCTCCTGCCCCACCCTCCACACCCACTCCCCCCTACACCCCCACACCCGCAGTGCTGCGAGACGGGAGAGCCAGCAGGACCCCCAACCCTGAGCTTTCCCTTCCCTTCCTCCCCTTCCTCCCCCTTACAGCTCCCTCCTCCCAGGTTTCCCCCTCCCCTCTCCCACCCTCATTCCTCCATCCCCCTACCCCAGTTATGTACAATAAAAAGAGATGGTTGTTTGCAAAACAGGTGTCTTTATTTAACATTAGGAAGCGGGGTTAGGGAGGGGAAAGGGGAAGGAGGGGAGGGTGGAAGAAGGCCCCAATGGGGCATGCAGGGAGAGTTCAGTCCTCCTCCTCCACCAGGAAGGTCTCCCGCAGGGCTTCCCAGATCTGGACGGCCCCCGCTGGGCCTCCCAGATGGCGGCGGTGCGGGGCTGAGCGTAGTGGCCAGCCATGCGCTCAGCCTCAGCCATCCAGGCTGGCAGGAAAGCCTCCCCCTTCCGCTCGCACAAATTGTGCAGCACGCAACATGCTGCCACCACGGGAGGGATATTGTGCTCGGCGAGGTCGAGGCGGGTGAGGAGGCACCTAAATCTGGCTTTCAGTCATCCGAAGGCCCCCTCGACCACAATGCGGGCCCTGGTGAGCCTGGCATTAAAGGCCTGGCCGGAGGGGTTGAGGCGCCCTGTGTATGGCTTCATCAGCCAGGGCTGTAGGGGGTAGGCTGCATCCCCCACCAGGCAGATGGGCATGTCCACATCCCCGACCCTGATGTGGCGGTCGGGGAAGAAGGTCCCGGTGTGCAGCCTCTGGTACATGGAGGAGTTGCGGAACACCCTGGCGTCGTGTGCCTTGCCGGACCAGCCCACATTAATGTCCGTGAACGGGCCCCGGTGGTCAGACACGGCCTGCAGGAGGACGGAGAAGTATCCCTTGCGGTTGATGTACTGGGAGGCCTGGTGTTCCGGGGCACGGATGAGGATGTGCGTCCTGTCGATGGCCCCCCCGCAGTTGGGGAAGCTGAGGGTGCCGAACCCCTGGATGATGGCGTCCGGATCGGCGAGGCGGACCACCCTGCGGAGCAGCACCCGGTTGATGGCCTTGACCACCTGCAGAGAGACACAGCAAACCGCGAATCACTGGGGTGCCCGGGTGGCTGGGAGTGTTCGTTCCCTGGCACTGCTTTGCGCCCCACTCCCAGAAGCAACCCCTGCTGCGATCCTGGCCGCTGCGGGCGGCCTGTAGTACGTCCAGGACAGACCGAACCCTCCCGTGCGGGGCACTGTTGCCTCCTCTCCCGCCCCCATTTTCCCTGGGGCGGCCCATTCCCTCCTTGTAGCCCCACTCCCCCCCGGCCCAGTGGCCGGTGAGTGCCGTACCTGCATGAGTACTGCTCCAACAGTGGATCTCCCCACGCCGAACTGGTTCCTGATGAATCGGTAGCTGTCCGCATGGAGAGCTTCCAGAGGGCGATGGCCACACGCTTCTGGAGGGGGATGGCGGGCCTCATGCGAGTGTCCCGTCACTGCAGAGCAGGGGCGAGCCACTCGCAGAGCTCCAGGAAGGTGTCCCTCTTCATCCTGAAGTTCTGGGTCCACTGTCTGTCTCCCCAGCGCTCCAGGACGATGCGGTCCCACCAGTCGCTGCTGGTGTCCAGACGCCAGATGTGGCGGGGCATGCTGGCGTCCGGGCGCTGCTGCGGCTCCTCCATGGCCCCCAGGGAGGCCAGGTGGAGAGGCAGGGGGCTGACGTGCACCAGGTGGTGCCAGGCAGCCTCCAGCCATTGCTGGCAGGCTTGCAGCAGCAAGTCCAAAAACTGCACCAGAATGCCCAGGGCGAGCTCTGGCTCCATGGTGCCAACTGCGGCGGTGTCCCCAATGGGAACCACCGACACAGGCAGGCGCAGAGGAAAACGCTTTGCTGTCCCTCGTCGAGGTAGGCAAGCAAGTGGAGAAGCTGAGAACCGGCTGTCCAGGGGGGTCCCTTTAAGCACGAGCCTCAGATAGCCTCAGACAGCAGCCACACAAAGCAACTACTGACCTGATGCCCTGCCAGTACCGGTTTCAGCTGCCCTTAAATGCAACCCAGCGTCCAATCAGTGTGGACGCGCTAGTTTGAATTAGTAAAATGCTAATTCGAATTAGTTTTGGGTCTAGATGCGTTAGTTCGAATTAGCTTAGTTCAAATTAACTAATTCGAACTGAGTTAGTTCGAATTAGTGCTGTAGTGTAGACATACCCATATGTATCAATTCTGACAAATTTTTCTTCCAGGAAGGTTACTAAAGTCCAGTATGGACTCTCTGATTGCTACCAGAATGAGAGCACTAGCAAGAAAGATTGAAAAACTGACCTTATGGACATAATTCAATTTCTTGAACAATTTGAAAAAGGTTGTCTCAATTCCAAATCAAAACAAATTTTGAAACCTTACAAGGTGTCACAAAATGCAGGCATTCTCAGCCAGCCCTAATAGTGTGTGGTCATATAATTAAAATCTGTATTCTGACAGATGCAGTACATACAAAGACGTGAGTTATGGTTGCATAGCGGTTATATACCCTTGTGTTCCCAGCCTAACTCTCTCTACCTAATCCCACATCTTGTTTCTGTCTCCCCCAGCCTCAGTGTCCTCTTCCCATCCCAGTTCCTGCTTCCCACGCAGTCTTCTCCAATGCACTCCCAGTTCCTGCCTGCTTCCTTCTCTGTTCCTATCCACCCCCCACCCCCGACCCAGCTCCTGCCAACCTCTGCCTGGATTCTGGCCCCTTTACTTTTGCACCAATATACCTCCCAACTCCCTTTCCCTCTGCTCCAGTCCACCCTGCCCCCCCCTAGGGTTGCCAGGTATCCGGTATTCACCCGGACAGTCTGGTATTTTTGCCTCCTGTCCAGTAAAAAAATTCAGAGAATACTGGACACCTGAGATGTCCGGTATTTTCTGAATTTTTCCCTGGCCAGAAGGCGAAAATGCCGGGCACCTGGCAACCCTACAAACACTCAGCACCTGGCCTCCCCCCTAAGCCCCCAATTGCCCCCAACACCCCCAGCCCCCCGACCCCAGCCCCCATGGTTTCCTGGTTCCCCAAGGCTGTCGGCACAAAATGGCTGCCGGCCAAAAGACCTAGAGGAAGCAATGCTTCCCCTGGGTCTTAGTGCTCAACCGTTCCCCTGTTCCAATCCCTGCACTCACACTTAAAGGGGACATGCTGTTTTAATGCCGGGGTTTTTTTTGGTTTAATAAGTCCTTGGAGGCCTTTTTTTTTGCTTAACAACTTTGGTCTCCCCCCTTATTTTTCCCTTCAACAGAATTTTTTCCTGGTGGTTTTTTTTTGGGGGGGGGGGGGGGGAAGGTGTTCGGTATTTTTGTTTCAACCATCTGGCAACCCTACCTCCACCCTCATGCTTTCCCCACTCTCTGGTTCTTACAATCCTCTCTTCTATCACCCCTCTTCATTTCAGGCTGCTCCCCCCTTTTATGCCTGTCTGTCTACGTGCAAGTAGAAGGAGCACTGAGAGCACAGGAGGGACAGTCCCAGTTCCCATGACCCTGGCTATAGGGAGGAGCTATTAGAGGGAGAGTCCTGCTTGGCCACTGCAGCCCTGGACCGGAGCCTGCCCAGATGGAATCTTTGGAAATGTTAGCTGCCAAAGAAGTCTCCACTGAGCATGTGCAAACTGAGATTTTTCAGAGACTTATAACTTGGCCAAATTTGAACACATTTTCAAGGGAACAGCAAAAGGTACGTAAATTACACAAAAGCCTCTCTCTTGCCAATTTTTAAGTCTCTGCTCCGGAGCATAGAGACGCTGTAGCTTCTTATCAAACAGTTATAAGAATAATTTTAATGTGGGAAGAAGAGTGTATTTTTCCTTAATCCCATTCACAGAAGTGGCTGAACTCAGGGCTGGACTCAGGGGTGGGCGAGCCGGGCAGCTGCCCGGGGTGCCAACCAATGGGGGGCGCCTGATGGCAGCTCTAAGGGGCACACGGCTCCCAGCGGGCCGCAGTGGCCACCCGGGGTGGGGGCCGCGTTAACCCCCACAATGCCCTTCCCCCCATGGCTCTGCATGGCCAGGCGCGGCCCACCCAGGTGGCCCCAGGCTGCACACCAGCGGCAGTGGCCGGGCAGCACATGCGCCGTGCGCCCACCCACGCATCCCGGGGGCGGGCTCGCGCATGCGCCGTGTGCCCGGGGGCGGGCCTGCGTGCCCCGGGGGCAGGCTCGCGCATGCACCGTGCACCCAGTGGCAGGCCCGCGCGCCCCGGGGGTGGGCCCGCGCATGCGCTGTGTGCCTGGGGCGGCGTGCCCGCCCGGGGCGCCAATATGGCTCGGGCCGGCCCTGGCTGAACTGTTCTAGCTGAATCTCTCTCTCTTTCTCTCTCTCTCTCTCTGAAACTGAAAACAGTGTCTTATAATAGAAAGTGCTAGACAACCTTAACTAGGCAGCTGTATCAGCTCTGCCTCTAAGTAAATAGAACTACAATTGGCCTATGTTTGATTAAGCTCTGTCATGAAATTGATCCGCAGGTGATATAAATGTAGCGTAATAGATCGCTGAAATAAACATTTTCATCAATACAATATTATTTTTATCTGTTTCAATATTAAGTTCTTGTTAAGGTTTTCATTAGAAATTCAGATACATTAACAAAAATAGTATCAATGCATAATAGGCTAATATCCGTTCAGTCAGAGCGGAAGACAGGGTTGTGGAGAAAGATGAGATCAAGAGAACAGGCCACAGAGATTTTTATAAGTGTATATGACCATAAGCATACATTATCGTAACACCTAGGAATTCCATACATGCACCAGGACTGCATTGTGCTAGATATTGTACAAACACAGAACAAAAAGAGAGTCCCTACCCTAAGGAATTAGTTCCATGTGAATGGCACCACAAGTGTGTGGAGGTAGAGTTTTGATTGTAATGTACATTTTTAGTAACCTGAAAAAGATGTCGCTCCAAAAAGCAAATCTGAAGAATAAATTTATTTGGGGAGGGCAGGCTGGGAGTTCACATTTCCTAACTCATTAGCATGAAGGTATCATAGTGCACAGGGCCTGCATGACACCCTATGAAACACTTAAACCTGTAACTCAGAGGTTAGATGTTATCATCTCTTTCCACAAAAGTGAATTTCCCACATCAAAACCAGAAGAAAACTGCTTGTTTGTAATCTCTAGTCTTTAATTAATACATAAAGAAGTGAAGATAGAGATGATGCTGATACTTTGGTTAGACTTTGGGAAAAGTTAATTCCAACCATGTTAGTTCTGTGAAAGGAAAAAAAAGGAAATCTTATTTGTTCCAGCCTGCTGGAGACCATGTGTCTTTTTACATTCTTTTCCTCTTCAGGGGTCATGTCAACTGATTCCATATTCATTTGTGGCTCGTCAGTGTCTTGTATTGCATTAAAATACTAAACAGAAAGAGTTAGAGCTGTTTTGCATTAGTGTGTGTGATAATTATGCAGTCTTACAATATTAAATAGATAGATCCTTGAAAAGTAGCATTTTCCTATGAATCTATTCTAGAAAAGACAGTGCTTTAAAATACAAAGATGTCATATTGACAGGACTGGGGTGGGGCAGACAAGTGCAGTGGAGGACAGATGTTATATTTAAGCTATGTACAAAACAATCACTTTGGCTTCAGTGAAACATAATTGCTTCTGGACATGGTAAAATTAATTTGATCTGAAAGATTAATATTAGAATTAAGAGGGTTGCATGTTTAATGACTTTAAAGCTGTGAAAAGTAAAATGCTTTTTCATATCAATCATAGAATCATAGAATCATACAACACTAGAACTGGAAGGGACCTCAAGAGGTCATCGAGTCCAGTCCCCTGCCCTCACGGCAGGACCCAGTACTGTCTAAACCATCCGTGATACATGCCTATCTAACCTGCTCTTAAATATCTCCAGAGATGGAGATTCTACAACCTCCCTAGGCAATTTATTCCAGTGTTTAACCACGCTGACAGTTAGGAAGTTTTTCCTAATGTCCAGCCTAAACCTCCCTTGCTGCAGTTTAAGCCCATTGCTTCTTGTCCTATCCTCAGAGGCCAAGGAGAACAATTTTTCTCCCTCCTCCTTCTGACACCGTTTTAGATACCTGAAAACCGCTATCATGTCCCCTCTCTTTTCCAAACTAAACAAGCCCAATTCTTTCAAAGGTCATGTTTTCTAGATCTTTAAACATTCTTATTGCTCTTCTCTGGACCTTCTCCAATTTCTCCACATCTTTCTTGAAATGTGGTGCCCAGAACTGGACACAATACTCCAATTGCTCAATCAAATAATAAAATAATAATAATAAATAATAATATGTAATAATGCTAACAGGGAAATAATGCATTTTGCTTGAAGTAACTCTTAACTGTGCTTTTGTTAACCACTAATATATATTGCCTTCTAGCCTCATTTAGGGCCAAATTCAGGTCAAAATTTTCAAAAGTAGCTAGAGACATTGCAGCTCTGGGATAACCAACTTGAAGGACTTACCTGATTTTCAGAAACTGTTCAGCACCCACCTCTGAAAATCAAAATGGAGGATACCAGCAATATGGTGAGGCTGAGTAATATGGCACAGATCCAGATTACTCAGCATGGCTAAAAGTGGGCAACACATTCCATGTTCCCAAGAGTAGCTGTGTGTGTGCCCCCAGCTAGCAAGAACTGCTCACTAATGTATGCATGTGTATGGAATAAGTTAAGAATTATATATATATTATGCCAAGTCCTTAACTTCCTTGGTTAGATTAACTTTTAGACTGTTTAGGGTAGGTTAATTCTTCCAAAAAATCTCTACTGTTTCAATGTTACAGCTAATTCGTTCACATACATTTATTTTTAATGCATTTTAGATTGTGCCAGCTAACAAACTGTAGACATATGTCTATATGTAAAATAGTTCTGTGGCTCTTAGAGAGTTCCGAAAAGATAAAATGTCTCATGTTTTCACTACAGGAGGTCTTGGGCTTTCAGACAAATTTAATAGCTATTTATGCATTGAGAAGATCTTATCTGATGTCCTATTGGTTCAGGGTCATTCACAGGCTCGCATTATACTGAAACGTGGACACAGAAAGAGTAATTTGTTAATGCTATGTAGGATGAACTTGGTTAGAAAGGGAAGTGTATGTGCTTTATAATAACACAAGTGTTTCCTTGCTAATCCCTTGGCAGGTTCATTATCTGTAGAGCCCCAGGCAACAGTTGGCCTATCGTGAGAGTGAAATTTAACCCACAGCATGAAATTAATCCTCAAAGACTTGTGTCTGCTCATTCTAGAAATAATAAATTCTAACTGATTTTATTATTTTCCTCTGTAAATGTATGCAGAGGTGTTACATTGGTATCTAAGTTCTGTGGCACATGTCAATCTATTGATTTATTCTATGTTGAGTAACATTAATAAGTAAGAGAATAGTGACCAGAACAAAGAGGCTGGAGATTTGAATAGTCCTATTAACATGGTAGCATGTTCACCAAGCCACCATCCTTTCCTCATCAAAATCCCTAAAACACCTAAAAAGCACTTATTTTCTGGTACATCTTAGCACTGAGCTTATTGTGATTTAGGGAGAAAGGAAAGAAAAACATACTCAGACAATCAGCATCTTTGAACCTGTTGGGGTTCCCTGCCTTTATTTTTGACACAATTAGTGGTCTATAGATTATACTGTATTTTGCACTACTTTCTGATATCCAGCATGAAAAAGTTTTGAAATGGTGAGGTCTGAATGTGGGGAGCTGACGACATTAATGGCTTGCAGGTTCTGCCCGTTCTATGCAGTTTTCAGGGTATACTTCTTCACTCATAGCAAAACCTACAGCATTCATGCAGTTAAGTGCTGCTAGAGACTATTGAAAGTAATACTGTAGCTGATGTTTTTTATAGGAACGAATAATTGTAAGATTAACAAGATGTATATCACTGCTATCACGCTAAAACAAGCATGCTAGTGTGGTCAGGAAACTAACCATAGGGTAGAAGTTTCGGATTTTTCTCCTATGCCCAGTGTTGTTCAATTGGCTAGAGGCACTATGGGTTTTTTTCCCACCTTCTATAGAAATTGTCCACAGAAGCAGGATGCCAGATTTAGTTGGCCCTTGTACATGGCCAGAAAGCTCATAAGGAAGACCTATCCATTTGAAAGAGAGTAAGACCTGCCTCTGCTACACCATCCTTCTCTCCTGCAGAGACGCCTTCCACTGAAACTCCACACAGAAATACCTCTTTAAGGGGTGGGGGGCAAAGTGAGGATTGATGGAACCGCAAAGGTGCTGCTCTAGGGGAGAGCATCTCCTGCTTTACAATCTGATTTCAATGTCACAGCCTTCTGTATGTGTTACTACTGAACAAGAGTGGGATGCATATTCTGCAGGAGCTATGCTGACTGGGGACCAGTGAAACAGCAGCAGCAAACCCTACTGGCTGTCCCAACCTGGAGGAGGGTTCCTAACCCTGAACTCAGAGATCTGTAATTTGAAAGAGGGTGTGGCCTCCCAGATCTGCAGACTCTCTAACCTCTGTCACCCAAAAAGACAGTGCAAAGAAAATGCATCAGGAACTTGGAGGTTTTCCTCCTTGTGTGAAAGTACCATGCAGGCCAATTGCAAATCCTGCAGAGAATTCATAGTAAACATCCTCATTTGACATTAGTCTTTAAAAAAAGACTAAGTTAGAACCGTTAAAAAGGCCTTTTGTATCAGAGTAGTAGGAAGGGAAAAGTGGGATGGGGAGAATGTTAAAGAGGCTGATAAGCAAAAGATGTGATTTTGACCCCAACGAATAATTTAAGATATACTAAAGCTTCTGCTTAATGTTTAAATGTTTAATGTTTGTTGTTGTGTAAAGTTCAGAGATGTACAGTAGATCTAGGCAGCTTGTGAAACTACAGTTGTATGCTTTAATTTATTCTTTATTGTTCAGTATAAGGAATCACACTAAAATAATGCATATGAAATTACAATATGCATGTATAATAGAGTTTACATGCTGAGAACTGATGGCTTTGAGCATTGTAATATAGGCAGTAATGTCATAGAAGGTCTATGACTATGTTGGATGCAATATAATACACCAGTAAAAAGTATATTAATCCAGATGTCATATAGGGCCATATCATCCCCTTCATGCAACATGTGGTGCAGAGGAAAATTTACTTTCAAAATTACAGTAGGACGTTTTCTTTCCTTATGTGTTAGTGATTAGTGATGGCATGGGAGCAGAAGCAGTGACATGGTGCTTAAATTTACTTAAAGTGCCTCCTACAAAGTTTTCCTTCATAGTGACACATAGCATGGTCCCTGGGGAAACTGCTCTTTTCCCTCCAGCTTGAAAAATACTCTTCCTCACCCCTCCCCCCTTCAGTCCACCACGTTCACCCCTTTTGACTCATCATATTTCTCTGGTTTTCAGGTGGTTGGTCAAATGGGGAGGGGATCCTCTTTGTTAATGTGGCTAAGTGGTCATTTAAGTTTGTGGGGTTGATGACTGACAGTCACCCATAACTGGGGTATGGTGTGTTGTAGGGTTGCCAGGTGTCCGGTTTTGAACTGGACAGTCTGGTATTTGAGGGTTCTGTCCGGGAAAAAAATTAAGAAAATGCCGGACATATAAAATGTCCAGTATTTTCTAATTAGGTAAGTTTTATTATTAGGAGTATCAGTACCTAGTTGTGAACTGCCTGGCTGGTAGACATGCTCAAGCTGCGTGAGTGTGTCTACCGGCCAGGCAGTACGCAACTACACGGGGTGGGCGGGGCCAGGGCGGGAGGGAATCCCCGGGGCTGGACTTGCTTATGCTTCGCCAGGACCGTGCACGGGACAGGCAGCGCCCTGGGATCTGTGTGCGCCCGGGTCAGTCCCACTCCCTGCCGGCCAATTCTCTCCCCCTGCTTCCTCCCTGGCCAGCCCCGCTCCCCCCTGACTGCCTCCCGGCCAGCCCCGCTTCACGTCAGCTGGTCCCCCCCCCCGCCCACCCGATCTCCCCCGGCCAGCCCCACTCCCCCCAACCAGCCCTGCTCCCTGCTGGCTGGTTCTCCTCCCCTCCTCCTCCAATCTCCCCCCAGCCAGCTCCGCTCCCCCGACCTCCTCCCAGCCAGCTCTGCTTCCTGCCAGCTGCTCCCCACCCCCCCCCACACACACATCCTCCCAGCCAGCCCTGCTCCCCTTCCGGCCAGTGTCCCCCTGCATCTGAGATCAAGTGTGTCCAGTATTTTTTTTGAAGCCACCTGGTATCCCTATTGATGAGGACTGAGAAGAATCTCCTCAGGGTGGCATGGAATCCCCAGTGGGGAGGTAAGAGAAGTAACTAATTTCCCCTGGTTGATGGCATAGGGTGAGAGTAATGGAGTTCCAGGCTCCTCCCTAGGACTAGCTCTTCAAACTCCTGAGTGGAGCTGAGCAGGCAAAGAGAGAGATAATGGCAATGGCAGCAACTGCTGGACTGCAGATCAGTACAGCTGCAGCCACTTTTGGAGTGTGTTGGGGGAAGAGAGATTCTGCATGGTGCATTCCCTGTGTGTCTGAAGGATGCAGGAAAGAAATTTCTTCCTAAAGGAGCTGCTGCAGCAATGGTAGGTATCTCTCCTAGAAATAGACATAATAAAAGGAGCAGGGGGAAGTAGGGTGTAGCCTCCCCTATCTTCTCATTTGGCTTTTCTGTGGACTCACAAGGGAAACAGACTCCTTGCATTCCCATGCCCTTGTCAACTTGCTTAGAGACCAGTCCAGCCTCAAGTGAACAGCAGCCAATTCAGTCCTAGCACCAGAAAAGTCCAAAAAGTTTAAAGAAGCAGAACATTTTTGTGTAGGCCTTTAAAAAAAAGGTGGTTATGGTTTGGCTCTCTCAATTCCTGTCCATGGTTATCATCCCACTATAAACAGGGCCAGCCTGAAGATGTGGGGGAAAGGTTAGAGCAATTGTTCTTTGTAATATACTGCAAAATTAACGGATTCATTTCCAAAGGGTGGCGTTTGGCAGGGGATCTTTGGATTTCACAGCTGCAGAAATGGAGCTCAACTGATTTTTCCTTTGCCCAATATTCTTTGCAACATTTATCTGTAGCATCAATCCCTGCCATACCTGGTTCTTACCACCCTTCATTGGGGAAACAGAGTGAATTTGAAGATGTGTTTCCACTGGATTCCCACCATGGCTGCATACTTCCTCTCTCTCAGCAAAAAATGAAGAGCCACAGAGAGGAAGTAAGAGGCATTATTTCAAAGAGCAATTGGTCACATAGGTTACAAGGCCCCTTGTACGGGATTAAGAACACTTCCCATTTTCTGACTGTAGTCGCTTCTATCACAAGGGTGTGGGTATGAGTGTAGGAACAGGGAGTAATGTGACAAGAAACTCCTACTTGTACACTCCTCAACCATATTTTGTCACCACTTGCTCCCTTCAACATTATGCAACACAGGGTAGTTATGACCAAGTGGAAGGCAAAATCAAGCTTGCTATAGGAGTAATACCTATTAATCCTGTATGAACAAGAAGAAATATTTAGTTTTCAAATATCTCTTTTAAAATAAGTATGTATCTTTTAAATATAAGCAGTTACTATCACCGCACCTTTATTTGTGGATTTTCAGTTTCCCATAGTTTGTCCCTCTTGAACCACAGGGTTTGGTCCACTGGACTGATGGTACAAGTACTGATTCTGATGTGGAACCAAAGCAGGATAAAGCATTGGTCCATCACATATATTGCATGACAACATCTCAGTGAGCTCTGTGTATATATAGAGTTCACGGATGGGACTTAACAATTGACAAGAGTGAATCATACTTGTCTGGGCTACCCCCTGGAAGAGGACTGAAGAAGAATATGAACAAAGTGGTTTTAAAATACTTCTGTGAATCTGAAAAAGAGGGAGATTGTTACTTTAGCTATCCAGCTGATAGCTGAAGTAACACATTTTGTTTTCGGAGGGTGAAAGGGGTATAAAACCATTGTGAATGGAGCCTTAAGATGTAGCTTTGATGTGAAGATTTTCATTAGGTTAGAAACAGTCACTTAACAGTGTTTAAAAAAAATCTTAAAAAGACATAAAGTTGCAAAGAGGCAGTAAAACCTGTTGCAAAGTATGCCCCTCAGAAAACTGCAGTAGCTGCTTCCCAAAAACATTTGGCTATAATCCTTTCCCTTTTTAAAAAATTATCTTGCTTTGTACCTTTAAAATTATCAGCACTTTGAAAAATCTTGTTAAACCTAAAAGAAGTCCTGTTTTTTCTTTCAGGTTTAACAGTGTTTCAGATACTGATTACAAAGGGAACTCTCCTTTTATTTCTGAAGTCAGTAAGAAATATTATGGAAAATTGCGTTAACTCTTGCAAATCCCTCTACAACTATAAAAGTACAAATGAGATTGTCCCTGCTGTTTCAGTCAGGCCTATGAACCTCAGAGCAATAGGATATTTATAAGAAAATTCCAGACATAGCAGTGGTGCCGTGATCCATATGACCCAAACTTTCCAGTCTTTGTCTTTCCTCCTGTCTTTAAGGAAAAACAGAGGGGCATAAAATGAAAACTTGGAAGATCACAAATCATTGTTATGACTCATTATAATGAATGATTTGTGCATTACTTTATAGAGTAGTTAGGTTGACTTGAAAAAAAAACCTTTCCTTTTTAATTTTCACCATTTTGTGCCAATTCTCAAGTAACTGTCTCTCCTGAAATAACAGGGCTCCTTTTTCAACACTGTCCTGCGTAACTGACTAGTTTGTTCAGCTGGGAAAGTGTTGGTTTAGAGGTGCAGGCTAGCACTGCTGTTGTCAGGGGTCTATTAATGTTTCCATTACGGTACTAAGACCTGTTTTCAGGAGTTTATAACTTGGCCATAAAAAACAGTTAAGGCTGAACTTTGGTAGTTTTCAAAATGTATTTACAAATAACAAAAAATTCCGTTTAGGTGAGATTTTTTAAGTTCTGTGTGTGTAAAAAATAATATCCTGACACCTTTTTAGCAACTATGACTCAAACAGGTTTTGGTACTAAAACTGAAATTTTCTGGCCATTAGTGTGCAACCTTGACTGGATTATCTTGAACATTTTGGGGGGTAGGCGAGGGCAGAGAAGGGGGATTTTGAAAAAGCTCAGTACAAACAGAGCTACTGAAGTCTAAAAGTAGCCGACCACTGCTCTTGCACAGTATCTCTTCCCATTTGTATTTATTAGTACACACCTAGTTAGCATTGTAATGCCTTCATGCTGTGGGTTAATGTAATATTTCCAGGTATGATATCTGAGGTTTGTTTAATAGCGTTGTAGGAGAAAATGGAATCTGTTGCATCAAAAATTCGCATAAAATGTGGCTACACATGTATTTATTCTAAATGGGGCAGACGAGCTATTATTTCAGCTCTAGTAAAATTCCTTTAGAGTTTTTTTAAGATGGAGTAGAATTATATAAAAGAGAACCATTAAAACTCCTTGGACATTGTTAGTCATTTGTCTTATATTCATCAAAGTAAAGAAAGTCATAGATTTTCACCTGAAACTTCGCCCTTAACTTGTCTTGTTATGCCTTACTATATAGTACAAATTGCGAGAGCACAAACTGATAATGAATACCATATAAACTGTAATACTGGGGCACAGCCGAGTGGATAAGAATAGAGTTTCAGGCTTTAATGGTATATTTCCAGGGATTCATTTTGAGTTGTAATGTTATTTTGTGCTTTTGGTATTCAATTATCTACAGCTAATAATAAAAAACAGGTAATTTTTCTATGGAGTGAGTGGATAGCTTCATATAAAAATGATTACTTTAGGTAGCAAACGAGCTATGTAAAATATTGTATGTCACTTAAAATGGTTTGTCTCTTGCTAACAATAGACACACAGGTTAAGATTTGCAAAGCTGTGCTTGGGATTTAGCTACACATTTCAATGTGTGGCTAAATCCCCTCTGCTACTTTGAAAATCTCCACCTCAGCACTTTAATGTAGCTGCCCCCTCTTTTGAAATACATTTTTCAGTACAGCTGTTGAAAGTGGGATGAATGCTCAAACTACCATTATTTACAGTCCCTTCCTTACTACAGCTTGCTATTGGCAATTTTCCACTTAAAATGCATTGGGGTTTTCATATTTTAAAATGTCTTGATTTATTTCCCTTTTCTTGCAGGCAAAAAAAATCTTCAGGTGACTAAACCACATTGGCAGTAGGGAGTGAATTTAATGTGTGCTTTGTTGTGGTGTGCAACTTTTTCTTTGCCAATTTATTATAATATGAAAAAATATAGTAATGCACCGGGGGAGTGGGGTTGAACTCACAAAAGAACTCAGAATGCTAATGAAAACTGAAAAGGGGATCTTAATTTCTCATTCAACAGCAGTTTAAAAAATCTCTTGCCAGAAAACCATAGAGTAGCAGCCATTTCCGTGTCCTCTGGGTCAGATGGAAAGGTGCTATGTCATTACCAGAAGGAAAATCGAAACCTCATGAAGAAAAAGATTCAAAAATACATGACCCCTTTTACTAGCATTAAAAAAAATCCTGAAACCTTTCTTTGTTGGGTATAACACTTAATTAAGATTTATTAGAGATAGATCATTTAAATTAATATTTTGAACAATCTAATATTATAGATAATTTCATAGTGAACCTTTGGCTTCAGTGTACTAACAAATAATTAATAGTATGAATTCTAAAATAACTTCTCAGTATTCAAGTGGTTCATCAAATGCATGTTTTATTTTAGATAGCTACAAGTAGCCCAGCCTTTGTTGGCAGCAGGCTTTTCAAAATAATTGATGATAGCTTTGATATTTGTTTGTTTGTTGTTTGATTGTTTGATTGCTTGTTTCATAAGTCAATCAAAATTCTCAACATGATCTTTAGGTTAATAATAGACCTAAACACTGTGGCACTTGAAAGTTTGTCTTTGGCCAACAGAAGTTGGTCCAATGAAATTACGTTAGTCACCTTGTTTCTCTCAAATCCCACAACCAATATGGTCTTACAACAAGTCCTTCCCAAATGATCTTACCTGCCATGATTCATAGATGCAGAAACTTTAAGGCTTGAAGGAACCATCCTGATCATCTAGTCTGACCTCCTGAATGCTGCAGGACACAGAACTTCACCCATTTGTGAACTAGAACCCAAACCTCTGCCTGCAGTGTCTCAAGTATCCATGTCTCAGATCATTCAAGACATTAAAGATCATTCCCAGCATCTTAAATTGCATCCTGAAGCATACTGGAAGCCAGTATAGAATTCCAGACAGATTTTGTGACCATGCATGGTAGGACCTGTAAATCTGTGAGTTCGGCACCCCCCAAGCCCAGCACCCCAGACAGTCACCTGGGCTGCCTGACCCTAAATCCAACCCTGTCTCCATTGGCTAGAGCATCTGAGTGCGCTGTAGGAGTAGCCACAAGTAAGAACATTATAATAGTTTCTAAAGAGTAATCAAGTTGTGGCTAGTTTTCAAGTTCGTACCTGAAAGTAATGGCTGATGTTTCTTGGACAGGTTTAGCTGCAGAAGCCCTTGCTGATATCAGGGAAACCAGGAGCAACAAAAGGCCAAAGAGGACCCCAAGACTGCAAATTAATTTATCAAACACTAGATCTCTACCCTTCATTTTCATAGTGCTGACACCAGCTCTCTTCATTACTTTAAATGTTTGTCTTTGCAAAGAAGAAAATTAACAGAAGAGGTTGGCTTTTCTTTGTGTGTAATATTAAACTTAGAAAAGAGCAGTAGTTCTGTTCTTCATCAAAGTCAGTAGGTTCATTTGCTTTGACTTAAATGCATGCAAGTTCAGAACTGTAGTATGGTATCTTTTTTGCTATATAACCAACACTAAGTACTGAGCAATGTTCTCATTTTATGGCTCAAAATTAAAAATGTGCTTGCAAAACAGCAAGTTTTACCTTTTTATCTGCTATATGTTTTGTTTTGGATTGTGTAACATAAAGAAGCCACAATAGTGTGTATAGAAAAAAAATTACTAATTCCTCAGAGCTTTACTCCTAACAATAGATCGCTGCACTTTCTTGGCTCTTGGTGATCTCTTATTGGTGCTGTTTTGTGTTTAATTAATCAGGGTTATGAGAAGGTTACATCTAGGAGAAGATTTGTATTTGTAAATTTGTCTCTGTATCTGAGGTATTTTTAGTGCCGATATCCATGTGTTACTGGAGCCCTAAATACAGAAACTTAATTTTCCATGATGTTTGCCAAGAAAACTTCATAATGGATTCTGCTCCTCAGCTATCTCAGGTTGTCAGAAGATGTGTTTGTAACAGGTGTTTCCTCAAGACTCTTCAATTGGGAAGGGAAAAAAGCAAAGTAAGAGTAATTAATCTGATTTATCATAATTTGGACAAGAAATGTTAGTGGTGGTTTCCTTCTTTCATGTGGATTTTTTCACTGATAGGTAGACTTCTCAGCTGGGACACAAAGAATAAAGATAATTTTGTAAAGGAATGGGTATCATGAAAAGGATCAGAAACCATCCTGAATAAGATTACTGTAACTAATTACAAAGGGTAAAATTCACCCCTATGAAGAGAGCCAGCTCAAAGCACCACTGAACCACTTAAAATTTCATGAGAGGGGTTTGGTGTTATAAAGGCCTTTTCTGCTTCTCTGCAAAAGGATGAATTTCTCCTAGACAAAATATATTTTTTAAATTGTATGCACAAGTTAGAGCCAGACACCAGAAGCTCTAATAACTTAAGCTGTACTCAATCTTTGTAATAGTCTTTACCAATCAATAAGGTGTCCTTGAATATTTCTTCCAGTGTGTTAAGCACACGTGCATTTTTCTCCCATGTCAGGTATGAGTTTGTCTGGTGTCACCTGCATTTTTTTCTTGCACTGACATATTTCAGACAATGCAAAGAAAAATCACTATTTGTTTTATTTGCTTTGTATTCCTCACTAGTAAAGGGCAAATTACAAAAAGTTTGGAGGGCTAGTAGCTTGTGTTTTAAAAAATGCTGCTCATTCAGTTGCAGAAATGTCTCCCTCTCTTGTTTTCTCATTCATTGGGTGATCTGTTTCTCTCCCTGCCTTACTCTTAGTCTACCCCAACAACTTATGAGACTTTCTATCAGAGATAAGGTGCAAACAGCTGGAGAGCACTAAATTCAGTGCAGTCCAACCAGTGAGGCTATCCCATTAATGTGTGGGAAAAGAACAGCAATGGATTGGGACTGGAATGAGACATGGGTTTTGGGGGAGAACTGAATTATGGGTTGGAGGTGATCTTCATAACCATGAAATTTAAATGTAGGACAGGGAAATGTTTGGGCTTGTTCTCCTGTTGCCTTTGAACTAGTTCATCCATCCTCCTCATGAGTAGTTTACTGATAGAGCACTCCCATTCAGTCATAAAGCTAAAAATTCCTGTGCAATATACAACCACACAGTAAACTGCCTCCTTAATTGATGAACACCGTGCCAAATGACTGTTGGGCATTGATTTCACAGTTCTCCTATAATTTAAAAGTAAAAGAGGATGGTACAGCCTGCTCTAGAAATAGAATACAAGTTCTAAACCTTATTTTATTACTTTGGAGGAGACCTAATTGTGCTTGGTTTTATCCTGAGATATTGTTAAATTTGTGCTACTTTACAGGACCTGGGTCGTCTTCTTCTTCAACATCCTTCCTTGGCCCCTTGACTTGTTTCCTGTGTTGGGACTGACCACTGTGCATTTTACTCACGTCCCAACAACAGACTATAATAATGACAAATGCTTTCTTGTATTGCTTGCATTTATACTATACATGTCTCTAATACCTTCCATATGGATCTCTGAGTACTTATCAGGCCATAGCACTCTCCTGTGTGGAAAGTAAGCTTTCTGTGTGCTTTGCAAATAGGGAAATCAAGACACATTGATTGGCTTGCCTAAGGCTACACAGGAAGTCCATGGCAGAGTCAGGAATAGAACCTCTTGAGTCCTAGTCCTGGGCTTTAATTAGATCCTCCTTTCTGTTTTCCAGGAAGAATTCTTCTACTCCTGCTGGGTCTGAGGCAATCTTTCTTTCCCTTCCTCCATTTTTACCATCTAAAATTCTGCCAGATCTATGCCACCTATCACTGTCCACTTTTTATTGAATATGAGAAGAACTGAACTGAGGCTTGGGAGTTGTGACTTAAGTTTGTAAATCTTTTTGTCAGGTAATACAGTTTCTACCAATCTAGCTGTCTGTTAAAAGCAAAGAGAAACAAGCCCAAAAGCATCTTCAGCCTAAACTCTTCTATCCTCCTCTCAACCCCCAACACCGTATGGGGCAGGCCTCTCTTTTAAGTTGTTTGTAATTCACCTTACCTTTACAATGCCCATTACCCAGGAATATGACTGTTCCTTTTCCTTCATCCCATTGGCCTTACTCTAGTACATATCTTCACATCCAGTCCTCCTCCCTACCCAGAAAAACAAACAAAAATGCACATCAGTTGGTGATAGCCACCAAGCAATACTACTCAAGCTGCTGAGCAATTGATGTGTGACAAGAGCTCCAAGAAATACAATAGTGCAAAAAGTTTACAATGAAAAGGGATCAACCTGTTTAACATAAAAAATTACATATAAACTCACTTTCATGACTGGAACTGGGTGAATTATTCATGCTCTGTGATTGGTCACATAATTTGCATAGCATTTATCTTTCAAAGTAGATAATTTAAAGACATTTATACAAGTATGTCTATTGTGAATACTTGTACAGTTACATATTTATATATATAACTGAACAATTTTGCCTTTCCACAAATATTTACTCCTCCAAATGTCACAAAGTAAATAAGAGGAATAATGAATCCCATCACAGTGAATGTAATTTTTATTCAAATAAATGTTGGAATACACTTTTTTGCAGTATTTATCTATTTGTACTTATGATTTATCATTTGTAAAGCAAGTAATTTACAGTAGAGAAAACTTTAAATAACAGCTCTGTAGAGAGTCAAAAATAAACCTAGATCTAATATGCAATATGGTTCAATAAAAAATTCTGCCCCTTGCCTGTTTCTATAACGTTACTTTCTGCTAGGTTTCTTTATTGTCTTGTACTTAAAATATCATCATTGCCGTACTATAATACTTAAAATATAACCCCATATATTGCTGTAATTTATATCTATAGCTTAAAATAATTAGGGTTTTGTTCTGAAATGTAATGTTCATTTGTTCAACAGCTTGTGCGAATTGAAGGATTTACTGTTAAAATAAACTGAAGAATTATACTCCCAATTTAGTTATTATCCCATAAGCAGTATAAACAACCTGAAGAACTTGTGCCAAATAGTTGAATAAATCACCTTATCAAGGTCCATTTTATAAGATTGCATTTCACATGAAATTTAGGCACTCAGTAATGCTGTATACAGCATAGAATCATAGAAAGTTAGTGTTGGAAGAGACTTCAGGAGTCATTTACTCCAACACATTTCTTGAAGCAGGACCAACCCCAACTAAATCATCCCAGCCAGAGCTTTGTCAAGCTGAATCTTAAAAACCTCTAAGGATGGAGATTCTACTGCCTCTCGAGACAGCCATTCCAGTGTTTCACCACCCTCTTAGGGTGTGTCTACACTGCACCCTTATCTCAAAATAAGCTACGCAATTTGAGCTACGCAAATTGAGTAGCGTATTTCAAGTTAATTTTGAAATGGCTTATTTTAAAATTTGGTGCTGTCTACACAGCACCAACTTTTGAAATAGAGCGCTATTCCAAAACGTCCCTTAATCCTCGTGGAACAAGGTTTACAGGGATGTCAGAATAGCATGTCCATTATATTTCAAAATAACAGGCTTGCTAAAAAGACACGGAATAGCTATTTTGCATACTTCCAGTATCCCAAAATAGCTCCACAGTGTAGACATAGCCTTGGTGAAATCGTTTTTCCTAATATCCAAACTAGACCTCCCCCACTGCAACTTGAGACCATTTCTCCTTGTTCCCAGACAGCCCTAACAGCTGCCCAGAGAGTACTATGTGGTGCTCTGGTGGCAATTTAAAAGGCTCAGTGCTCTGGGCCCTGCTGCTGCCATAGCATCAGCAGTGGCAACCAGAGCCCCAAGCTCCTTTGAATCACCATGTCCCAGGGCAGTTGCCCCTTTGTCCCCTCTCCTCCTGTCGGTGGGCCTGTCTGAATCCATATACAGCACTAACAAATTACACCAGGGTAAATGTTTAAGTTAACAAATTTGATAGCTGTTTAAATTGTGATCCAGTTATATTTTAATAAAAGCATCTAAGCTGCTAAAAATGTAGCTTTACACTATCAATTTTCAAATCTAGTTATGCTTATAGGAGCAACTGCAATTAGGTATGTCTGGAATCACAGGAAATTAATTAAAGTATAAGCTTTAGTTGTTGACTTTGCAGTTCAGAAAGCTATAAATGTTAAATAGCTTTTTAGAATTGACATTGCACAGAAGATTTAATTTGCTTTTGCTACTCTGCCAAATAATTTTTCAACTATCAGTAATATCGTATAAATTGAGTGAGTACCCAAAGTTATATATTTACATTACGCATATAAATGCTTTCACTACTTCATACTTTGCAATCATGGACAGACATATCAAGGATTTGATTCACATCTTAAAACTGCACCGTGCAGCTGTCATCTCAGCTAGACGTAACAAGGGTAAAAAAGTCAAAGAAGAGACAGAAGTTTTTCACTTATTTACAGAGATCATGAATATGGTCCAAATGCGGATTTTTTTTGAGAGACAGCATATATGATCCCCTCAGCAAGAGAACTGATGTCTTGTCAGCCGAGTATTGAGCATCAAGAATCTCAGGAATTCATGGGTGAAATCCCAGCCCCATTGAAAACAATGGGCAAAACTTCTATTGAGTTTAATGGAGCCAGGATTCACCCCATGAGTCTGTGCTATGCGGATGAGATTTGTTTGCTGACAGTATATTTCAGTGCAGATATCAAATACTGATTTACTTCTTTTGATTATAAGGAAATTGTAGTAATTTTAAGATGGGTTGAAAAGCTTGTGGCAAATATCTGCAATAGCCAGAGATGGGACACAAGCAATGTTCCCTGTAAGTTGTGTACTTGTGCAGCTCAGGAGAGATTCAAGTGCTGCCCAGTTGATTAGCTGAGTGCCCCCCGCTAGGCTTTATGTTTCCACAGGTGGGCACATTTGCACATGCCTTGGTCCACATAAAATATTATTCCACACACAAAGATTAGGGGGAACTTTGGACACTAGATGGAGTGGGGGTGAGTTTCTACAAATAATTCTTTTTTCCAGGTCTGTCTGGTAGGTCTTGTCCACATGCTCAGGGTCTAACTGACCACCATATTTAGGGTCAGGAAGGAATTTTCCCCAGGAGCAAATTGACAGAGAGGTGTGGTGGGAAGGGTTGCCTTCCTTTGCAGTATAGGGCATGGCCTGGGACACTTGCAAGTGTCAACTGGTGTACATAATGTCTTCTCTACAACCTGAAGTCTTTACATCACAATTTGAGGACTTCATTAACAAAGTCGGAGGTTATAATCTATTACAGGAGGGGGTGGGTGAGTTTCTGTGGCCTGAAATGTGCAAAGAGGTTAGACTAGATGATCATGATGGTCCTTTCTTGACTTATGAGTCCATGAATCTATGAGAAAGCCTTACATAAAACATAGCGTCAGATGGAGGAGAGTTGGTAAGGGCTGGGTAAACAGACTTTAAAAGCAAAAATACCTCAGACACCTGTGGTGTCAGGCATCCAGAGGATTATCTTGGTGGGAGTTAGTTGTATTGACAGCTATGGGAGGGAGAGAATAAAAAGTAGCTCTTTTTCTCAGTCAAGTAACACCTCAGCCTCTCTTTTTCCCAGCATCTTATGGATTCCACTGTGTGCAGGATAAGACTATCTGAATGACTTTTACAGCCCTAGGGTCACTAGGAAGCATCAGGGAGACTGCAGGAGTTTACAAAAAGTGGGAGGAAACACTGGATTTTGCAAAACCAACAAGGATAGTGGGACAGATGTCTGATTTTCAGGGACATGTGAGCACCCTATGTAAGAGGGTGTGGTACAGAAACTGCTTCAATGAATGATACAGTGATTACTAATGAGAAATGGCTGACAGAGATGGCAAAAGAAGACAAGCATGCTTTGTGCTGAACATGAGTTTATTTGTGCTTTCACCTCAGAGGAGTCATTCAAGGGCAGTTTCTGTTAAGGTGAAAAGTACCTGAGCTTATTTATCCTGCAAATGCCAGTTGTACAGTTGCACAAATATGGGTCATATCAGTGTAACTTCTTTGATTTTGGATCATGGGTGTTTAGAACTTGTGAGTTTAGGTTTTGAATAAACAACAAAAATCTTAAAAAAAAAAGGATTTAAAATGGCCATTTTTACATGGTTTCCACCTGAGGCCATAACCCTTCCTGGCCCCATCCTTTCTTCTCCCTTTTCAGGCTTTTGTCCTCCACTAATTTAGGAATCCCTCTGTTTATATAATCTGGGGTGGACTGAGAACAGTGGCTCTTGCTTTCTCTTAAAAACATCAGGAAACTAGTGGAAATTGCAGGGGGAGAGGAGATTTTAAGTAATATTGCTGCTGCAGCATTTTGAACAGACTGGAGAATCAGTAAACCCAGAGGAGAAAAGGTTACAGCTAAGAAAAAAGATCAGATGTTTGAATCTTTTTCTAGTGATATGTTCTATAAACTTGCAGCTTGTTGCAGTACCCATGGTCTATTGATTTTTGTTGTGTGGCAATTTTGTTAATGTACTGGTGCTTCAGAGGTCTGGCTCTGCATGGGCAGAGTCAGGTTCCCATATGGAGACCTTGAAGAGGACTGTGGCCTTATCTTGTTAGCCTCATTTTGTTCTATCTCTGAAAAACATTTAATTGCAGATTTTGCTTTTTAGACATCAGAATCTTAACCAGACCAGAAATGTGTGCTCCTTTTTACTTAGTCCAGGGGGTTAGCTTTGGTAACTCTAATAGGACCAACAATGTATAAGGCAGAATCATTCGGCTTTAAAAAAATGCAAGAAATTCATTAGAATGTGAGCATTTGGTTAGTACCATTTTCAGAGAGGACTAAATTTGTAGCAGGAAAAAAATCATTGTGTATCTCCAGGTTGTGCTCAATCCTCTAGGCAGTAATTTCAAACAGGCCAGGCTGTTTTTGAAGTGAATGCTTTCAGTCTTCTTTATTATTATTAGTGCTACTTCAGGGTGCTGCTGTGGCTGCTGCTCTTCCCCCTCTCCCCCCAGAAAAACAAATAAACATCCTGTCCGCTCCTCCTCTAGCTTCTTATAACAAGTACTGGTGATGGGTTAGCTAGTACATTAAAAAGTTATACCTTATTTTATTGAGGCAAGCAATTCCAAATCAAAGAACACAGTTCAGAGATCTAGATTAGAGTACATAATTGGCATGTATTTTAGGATTGCTGTTAAAGCTCTTAAAAAGATTTACTAGGGAAGGAATGGATCCAAAAACCCTAAAGGAAGGGATATGTCATTTGTGTCAGTGTTACAAGTGGACTTTCTTAATATTAAGATTTTATCTCCCTTTAAAAAATAAATTGAAATAAATTTAATAAATATTATTTGCCCTTTTTGTAAGACATTATCCTTTTACCCCATTAACTGATACAAATTGACTAACAATTATTTTATTAAAGTGCTTATTCTGTCTATGCATTTTTATGAGCAGAAATATTAAATATTAAGAACTATGGGATTAGAGATGTTAAATATCGTTTGATTGAATAGTTGATTAACATTGTGAATTCTTATCAATTACTCGACTATTCTATAGTCCCCAGGGGTGGGACCGGCAGCCAGTGCGCTATGGCCTCATTCCCAAGGAGCTCCCTGCCACTCCACGCTGCTGCTGCTGTACCAGAGGCTGGTCTGCAAGGGAAGTTTAAAAACCAGCTCCCCTTGCAGACCAGCTGCCTGTTGCCTCATGCTGCTGCCTCTGATACATGAGAAAGTTAAAGTGCTTAATCTGTTTAATAATAATAATATTTCCTTTCTTACTGGTTAAATTAAACTATTCTCCCTAGCTGCAGCACTAGCAAAATGGCTTGAGCATAATTATGTAATTAATGGCAAGTTTCCATTAGCAATTGGTGGTCCATGGAAAGGTTTGCATTGAGCCAGGTAGGCCATGGACCAAAAAGTTTGAGAACCACTGTTTTAAAGGAGAGGGGCCTAAGTTTTTCCAAGAGTATTTTAGCAGCAATTGCCTTTATTCTAAACGAGAGGATTTACCCAGCCTTTCCCAGGCCCTTGTGGGGCTCAGAGTAGGGAACAGGAGGTACAGTAGTCAGGGCAGGGAGCTAGAAGGTGCAGGCTCAGCCAAAGAGTTTGCGGGGCCCAAGGCAGCACACTGTGGTTGGCTGCTCCACACAGCCAGGCAGCTCGCAGCCATGGCAACAAGTGCAAGGCCGGCCCACAACATTTTGTCACCTGAGGCAGGGAGCTCAAATGATGCCCCCATGACACCTTTTCTCCTGCCTGCCTGTTATGTCTCTTGTGCCCCCCTTCCTCCAGCACAGCACTCCACCATCTCAGTGCATCTCAAGCAGAGAGAATACATATGCACCAGCAGCAGACACAATTTTCTCCATTCTGGGTCCTAGTGGTGCCCCCCTCACAGTCTGGCACCTGCGGCGGCCTCCTCAGTTGGCCTCATGGTAAGGCCAGCACATAATAAGTAGCTGGCCGGTGAGTGTTGGGCAGCACAAGATCCTGAAGGCATGGGACCCAAAGCAACTGCTTTGCTTGCCTTGCCCTAAGGCCAGGCCTAAGGAGATTCAGAACTCAGGACAGAGAGTGTGGGACTCAGGACATGGGACTCAGGGTGGGGGGCTCAGGGCAGGGGGTGGAAGGTGTGTGTGTGGGGGGGGGTTCAAGGCAGAGGTGTGTGCAGGAATTAGGGTGGGAGAGCAGCAGTTGGGGCCGAGCTGCAGTTTCTACCTCCCTCCCCCAGACTGTATTCATGGGGGTAGGAACAGGGCCGCATTTCCTAGCACCACCAGTTTGTATTCACAGAGAGGAGTCAAGGGCCACGAATGGTCTGCAGTTTCCAGTCCCCTGGACTGTACTTGTAGAAGGTTCTCAGCTCCCTCCTGGCCTCTACTCATGAGGGTGGGTGTGACAGGGTACTTGCCCTGCACTATCCCTTTAGGGCAAAAACCCAGCCCTGAGTGAGGGCTGAGAGTGAAGCCACAATTAAGGCAGTTCTGGCTAATGAGGGCCCAGCTGGGGACTAGATAATGAAGAGCTGAGAGAAGAAGAAACTCACTCTTGCTCTGGTTAGAGAGTAGGAGACTTCCTAGAGGTAGAGCAGGGCTGGGGAAGCAAGGCAGGGTTGGGGAAGCTCTGGCCAAGCAAGCTCCCAGGTTGCAAGGGGCAGCCATGGTAGGTAGGGGCAGCAGGTCTGCAGCCCTTTGCCAGTGATGAGTGGCCAGTACAGACTACAGTTTGCCCCTGAGGCAGTGGCTAGATGAAGACTGCTAGTGGGTCACTGAGGCAAGGTGGGTACAGAGGAACTGGGTGTTTCCTGGGAGAAGAACTGGGTGCCCCTTGGGAGGGGAGGACACTGGAGTGTGCGGTTGGGTAAACAACACCTCTCCCCCCCAGAAGGGGGCTCAGAGAGACTGGAGTGGGCACTGCTGGAGGGTGGTGTCCTGAAGAGGATGCCCTGGTCAAAGAGTGACATGGGTCAGGACTAGAGGGAAGAGCGAGAAAACAGGGAGACACCAGCTAGAGAGAGGCATCCAGTGAGCGAGTGAGCTAATTCCCAGGACTGCTGGCTGGAGGCACCAGGGTGGTGAATCTGCCCCGTGACAGTGGGGAAGGGCAAAGATGCCCTGGCCCGTACTCATGGAAAGGGGAGTCCTGGCTACTCTCCCCAGCCTGTACTGGAAAGGATGGGGAGCTGGGGCCAGGCTGCAGTTCCCAGCCTCCCTCTTCATGGTGGACAGGGGTCCTGGTATCCAGCCCCCACCCGGCATCTCATGGGGGCGGGGCTAGGCCATGTTTCCAGCCCTCCTGGTCTCTCCTGGTGGGGGTGGGTCTGTGCTTCCCAGCCCCAGGAGTTGTCATGGGGGGGCATGGTGGTGGGGTCTGTTACCCCAATAAAATTCCCACTGGAAATCACCCAGGGTTACACTAGCATGGGTTTACTGATTGAGGAATTAACAGTCCACTATATGCACTGCATGGTTAAACTGAAGAGGATAGAGCTGCCACTAAAGGTTTAAACTAAAGAGGGAAACAGCTATCTCTCTCACACACACACCTTCTTTAATTTGCTCATTCACGCACATTCATTCCTTCCCTCAGGCAGTCACACACTTACACAGGCATATGGGTGCAGAAGGCGCCAAGGCATGTGGAGGGTCTATCTACCCATCATGACTGAGGTCAGGAAAGAAACTTGGCTGTACAAAGAGGAGCTTCTCAGGAAGCGGGGGGAGGGGAAGAAAGAGGGCCTTCTGTCACCTGCTCTCTCCTTTGATTGTCTCTGTATAGCTCCTGTGACTCATCCACCTTTGTCACCAGAGAGCATGCCCAGACTTCCCTTGGTCCAGCAGAGCAGCAGTCTGATGTCTCCTCACCATGTGCCCAGCCTTGCAACTTCACACTCATTCTCTCTTCATTCACTCAGGGGAGAATGCAGTTTGGAGCAAGTTACAAGCAAAGGGGCTGAGAGTTGCAAAGATTACCAAGTTGCAGCTTACACTCAGTAAATTTCTGAATTTATAAAGCAAAGTTGCTGAGAGTTACAAAGTTGCAAGGTTTTACATAGATTACAATGAGTTGCAGAGTTTAAAAGTTAATGCAGTTACAAAGCTTCAGATAATCATTTACAAATCAGCAGTAATGAAGTGACTTAGAAGACAATTGCTCCCCCCGCACCTCGCAATGCAGTCAGCAGGAGGTTTTTGTCAGTCTCTAAGTCATGTGTTGTCAGGCCCTTACAGTTTAGTGTATTTCCAGAAAATGCATGTGTAAAATCAAGTAATGGCTCAGGCGGAGGCTTTTTATGCAGCAGGGCTGGATGCCAGTGGGGCTGCCCACAATGCGGCACTGTGGCTGAGGGCTGGGGAAAGAGTTTGGGGCAAAGGACCACTTACCTGTTTCTATGGCTGGTAAGGTGATGAGCCCTGGCCCCTCCTGGCCACTGTCTTGCTGGTGCAGCTGCCCCCAGTGGTCACTCAGCAGTATAGCTGTCCTCCAATCAGCTCCATCCCTTTCCATGTTATAGAAAACAGTCCCACCCCAGGCACTTCCCATTTTCCTGGCACAACTAAACCCTGACCTTTCTTAAGTTAGAATAAGAGGAAGCTGCATACCAAATTTGGTGGTCCTAACTCTTACTGTTTAGGAGGATTTTTTTTTAACAAACAGTCTCATGGACAGACAGACTGATACCCACACATTTCTAAAATATATAGATAGATTTGTGGTTAGGATGAAAATCTTAAAACTTTTGGGAAAGCTTTTATGGCTTAGGACAGTTTTTCTATGTAAATACCAGTCTACAATTTATTTCAATTACTAGTGAATTTTTAAAAGATTTCTTTTTAAAACAACTGGAGTCTATCACTTTTAAATTTAAATTTTGAGTTATAAATGACCAAGGCAAATGATACTAATATTAGTATAAATCCTGCACATTTGTGTGTGCTAAGATTTTATTTTCAGTCTTGATTTCTTAGCTAGTGTAATGTAACAACTTACAACATTCCTTTGCTGTTATTACTGTTGGACTTCGTGCAATGCCATTGAGGCTTTTTCAGCTATTAACCTTCCCAGGGGCTCTTTTCAGACAAAATGTTATGCATTGGGTCTCATATGAGCATAAACCTCTAGAACAGCAGTGTCTACGTTGCCAACTTGGCAGCAAGTTTTCTCACTAATAAAAGAGGTTACTTCAGATGGAGATCCCACATGTGCCTGAGCTGCTTTTCGTAGGAGTTTGGAGTGATCCTGTGTTTCCTTCTAAATGCATTCAGAAGAGGTGTGGGTTTGCCCTCATAATTGCCCAAAGAATGATATTACATCACTGGAAATTTTGTTTCTGAGAGTGAAGAAAAATGCTAAGATTTGTTAAAGCAAACAGCTTAGGAAACGCCGAGAAGCAAAATGTTTTGCTAAAATGTGAAAACTTTTTTGGATCCTGCTGAAACCAGTTGAAATGGAAGGGAAAATTTCTCTTTAATATCAGTTAACTAAAACTGTACTAGTTTGTTACATTATTTTAATCTGATTGCATCTAATCAGAATAAGAAGCTGTATTTTTATGTTGAAGTAGCTCTGCAGGTTTGGTACTCATCTAAAGCACTAACGTATATGATGTGTGAAGAACATAAATGAAAAGGTAAAAATGTTTGTTTTGGGTCACCCACAGTATTTGATTATAATAATTGGATGATTCTTCAGAGCAGGTGTTGTTTAACGCACAGGGCTGATGTTATATGAGTTTCAATGGCAGTCTGCAGACTGCCTCACAAAATGCTATTCTGAACTGAAAGTATTAACATTTGTGTTGTTTTCGTTGCTGGATAGTAATGAAAAAAATCAAACAAGAAATTATATTCTTCCCAACTCTTTTTGAAATGTCCTTGATGTGGAACTTGTCTAGGTGACAAGTCACTCAGGTGACCATCTTTGCAGCTCTACAGTTTTAAAAATGAGATATGAAAGATTGCACGTGGTGCTTTGAGAACTTTCTCTACAAATGTCCCTTATTGTGTAGGATGTAGCCAAAGACTTCTAAGTATAATCAAACTGTGAAGAAAAGCACAGTGTATCCAGTGCTCCAACTGGAAAAAGGCATCATTTATGATCTCCCCCATCCTGCATACACACTTTAAAAAAAAAGGTGTGTGTGTGTGTGTGTGTGTGTGTGTGTGTGTGTGTGTCGGGGGGAGCGGAATGTATGCTCCATCACCTTTTCTGTACTGGCAGCATTGAGAAGTGTGCGTAACCCCATTTAAAGCACTCAATAGATTAACACTGTGAGTTATGCTCACCACCTTTATCCAGAGCTTTTAAAAACTGGAATGTTTGCAGTCATAAATCATAATCTTGTTATTCTTCTTAAGGCTGATGTGCTACAAGCATTGTCAGCTGGCTGCTGAAAGCTCTTCATTGTGTGTCAAAATATGAGCAGAGGAAAGGTGACTTCATTAAAACATTGATAGCTGCATTTTATGTTTGTCTCTTGTGTTAAATGTCCAAAAGTGACTATTAAGAGCCCAAACTAACTTCCAGTAGAGCCTCGTGATTATTTTAACTGGAGTTGTTGTATCAGACTCTAAAAATAAGAAATTGTATGGTAGCTTTATTTCACAGTGGTGGAATGTGTTACAAAATTCTAATTCAGATTTCTGAAAACAGCGTCTGGTTCAAAGGCCATTGAAAGACTCCTATGAACTTCCATGGACTTTGGATCAAGCCCATAATTAGCAGTTTATTTTTTTACACAACAAGAAAATTGTAAAAGAGTGTACTATATGTGAGTACTATGAACTACAAAAAAGTGTGAGTACTATGAACTACAAAAAAAGTTACTTTTCAAGCTGTATTTCTCTTTTGTTTAATAACTCCTATGAAAGTAGTGTTAATAAGAATAAATATCAGGGGCAGTCTATAATAATGAATAAGATATATCAATAAACCTTAAAATCCCTTTTTATATAGAAATTGGAAAGCTGAAAGTGGCTTTTAAAATCTTTAACTTCTCATGCTGTTATAAATTGTATGTTTTAGGTTCCAAATTCAAAGAGGGAAAACTGATCCAACCAGTTACAAGAGCTTGGGGGACAGTTTTAGGACTATTTTCCGGACCGAAGGGTAAGAATACATATGTTATATTTGTCAATTTTATGTGACTGTTTCTAATCACTCAGCTTTCCAGACATTGGAACACTGCTTTTAAATTAACCCTTTCTCCTGTGGTCAGAATTTGGCAAACATTTTATTTGACATAATAAACACAACTGAAATCTGTTACACATCATGTAGTTGCAGGATGATTAATTATGCTCTTTGTTACACCAGTGTGTATGTATTCATTGAATTCAGTAGTGTAATAGAGATGTGACAGATTGGGCCCAGATTCTTGTATGCCATTAAAATCCACTCTGTTTCTGAACTCTAACTGGCATTCCAACTTCACCAGGGTGGATTAGGTTCCCAGCAGTTGCCCTAATGCTCCACCGGAGCAGCTTTTCAGTTCTGTGGGACATCTAAGATTGTCTCTAGGGGTTCTACCCCATGTTCCAACAAATCACTTAAGCTTGTGCTTAACTTTAAATACATGAGCAGTCTCATGATGCTCGTGAGTTCAGTGGGATTATGCCTAAATTTAAAGTTAAGCACATTAGCCACAGGGCTGTTGCATGATTGATGTTTGCCTATAATAGAGTGGACTCAAATTAGCCAAACCTCAGTTTTATACAGCTTGCAGGCTTACTTCAAGAAATTTAAAAATGCAGTGGAAACTTGATTTTACAGTGCATGCATTGACTTTATCATGAATTAAATGAAATTGTGCTTTTATGTAAATATAGAGTGGCAGATCTAATCATTTTCAGTTACTGAGAAATCTTTACAAACATTTTCATTAAACTTATGAGATGGAAGACTACAAATCCCAAAGCAGTGACTATGTTGCTTTCAGTTACTTTTTGATTCCTGGTGAAGAACTACTGTGCATCACGGCTATCTGTGCACTACGGCTATCTAACTACTGTGAGAGTTTGTCTGTCTATCTGTTCAAGAACTCCCCCATAAATGACAAGAGCTAAAATCACCTAATTTGGTGTATAGCTTCCTGTTATCATAACTTAAAGCAAGGTCAGGTTTGGGTGTGCCAGAAAAAAAGGGGATGTGCCCAGAATGGGATTGATTCTCATAAAAACATACAGAAAAGAGAGAGAATCACCAGGCAGGTGATAGGGGCTGGCTGGGGGCATCCCTCCTCTCCCTCCACCTGATCTCCAGGACTGCCCCAGTCCTGAGCCTCCCACCCCTCAGGCACTCTTTAGGAAGGAAAAGGAGAGGCTGAAGCTTTCCCCCGATCCTTCCCGATTCATGCAGGAACATTGCTAGCTGTCCCCGCTTCATTAGGGAATGAAGGGAAAATGCACAATTTGCTGCTGTCCTCACTCTGTCTGGGGAGCACAGGGAGCAGATGAACCTGGAACTGCCCCAGCCAGGGGACATGTGCCCCTCCCCCATCTGTGCCCATTAGAACTGCAGCAGCCATGGAAAGGTGCTTTCTCCTCTCGACCCAAGCTGCTGTGGTTACAGAGGTCTGGGGTAGTCTTGTCTCCCCAGAGCAGCCTGCATACTGAACCCTTCATCCCCAGCCCCACCCTAGTGCTAATATGTGTGTGGGTGTTTGTTCTTTATCTCTTCTAAAAGGAAATCTAATAACGTATAATCCCTTTATCTAGTTGTTTTTTAAACGTATGAATCTGGTATAAATCACCAGTAATTCAGTATTTTGAATTCAATGGGCATTTGGGTGTGATATGAATGCAGGACTGGAGGCTTGATGTCTTTTGGGTCTGATCCAAAGACTACTGAAGTCAATAAAAGTCTTTCTTGACTGGAGTGGGACAATTCAGTGTGAAATTAAGCATGTGTTTGAGTCTCTGTAGGCTGAAGGACAAAGGGTCTAGACAGTGGGGCTATTTCGGGATACCTCCTGCATCTTTTAAATGCGCCAGTTTTTTCGAAATAACAGGCACGCTATTTAGGCATCCCTGTAACTCTTGTTCCACTAGGATTAAGGGATGTCTTGAAATAGTGTGTTATTTCGAAATTTGGCACTGTATAGACAGTGCCAAAATACAAAATAAGCTATTTTGAAACACATTCAAAATAAGCTACACAATTTGCATAGTGCAAATTGTGTAGCTTATTCCGAGATAAGGGTGCGGTTTAGATGAACCTTAAGTGAATAGAATATTTCCTATTTAGCCAATTTTAGGGCCTATTTAAAAACAGAATAGTTTTCTCTGTCCCAATGGTATTAAGGGGGGAGGGATAGCTCAGTGGTTTGAGCATTGGCCTGCTAAACCCAGGGTTATGAATTCAATCTTTGAGGGGGGCCCTTTAGGGATCTGGGGTAAATATGTCAGGGATGGTTCTTAGTCCTGCTGTGAAGCCAGGAAATTGAACTCCATGGCCTTTCAAGGTCCTTTCCAGCTCTATGAGATAGGTATATCTCCATATATATTAAAGTAAAAGACAACATGAACTTGAGTATACTCTTGGAGGATAAAAACCCTTTGCCCTGTTCTATCCTTCTTAGGAAAGGGAACAAATAATAAGCATTTCAATTAAGTTACATAAAAAAGTAGACTTTCCTCCTCAGATTTATAATTCTTTAGAATTAGTTTATTTTTATCTATATCTTTGTAGAGTTTCTCTTCAACAGCAGGACTCAGACACATTTGTTGTCGGAGAAGATATGTCACATTAATATTGTACTTTTCAATTATTTCTCAAAGAAACAAACTACTTATCCCATTAATATGACTTAGTTAATGTTGCTATTGTTGTCACTTGCAAAGAAATGTGTGGTAAATTACCTTAGTCAGATTATACACCATACCTGTGATGCAGTTTGCCTTCAAAAAAAAACTTTACAACATCTCTAATTCTTGATATGAAATAAAAGAACAATAACCTTCAAAATGAATCTGGCTTTAGTCTTTCTCCAACATTACAGATAACTTACCACAAGACTTCCATCCCTAATTCTGTTACCATAGCCTTTGACTACTAAGCATTTTCTTGCATCACTGTAGCTCAAGTACAAATGTCTCTGATATAAACAGGTCCTTAAATTGGCAGTGAAGACCCAAAAACTTAAAGCCTGCCCCTCAGTACATTGTACATGATTGGAAAAACAGGGGATTTTACCATTGACTTCAGTGAAGTCAGGATTTTATCCTGTCAGAACAGAGTGAAATTGTTCAGCTGAAACTTTTTTTGGTGAAAAAATCAGACCTAGGTCGACTGAAAGATTTCATGAATTCATGTTGATTTCACTGAATTGTTTCAGTTAAAAAAATTTAAAATGGTAAAATAAGATCATAAAAAAAATCAAAGCAGTGATAATTTTTTGTTTCTTAATTTCTTTTGGGGGTTTTTAAGTTAAAGCTCACGCTCAAAAGATCAAACAAAACATTTCATTTGATCTGAAACAAAAATGTTCTTGTCATTTTGATTTGTCGCAAATGTTGAAATGATTTCCTGTTGAGTCAAACCAAAATGATTTTTGTGTGTGTGTGTGTGTGTGGGCAGGGGGAGGGGTGGTAATTGGTAGGTTGCCAACAAATCATAAAAAAATCAGGTATTTGCACAGTGAATACTACACAGTGACCTAAACCTACACTATGCCACATTGGCCTACATAAGTGCAAAACTCTCTCATGTAGACAGATTATAAGAATAATGATTTAAGTGCCCAGAAAAGAAGTTATTTGTGAAGGATGGCAATGAATACTATCAGCTATTCTATGACACTGATGTATGGAAGAGGATACGGAGGGAGCAAATTAATTATAAAGTACAAAATAGTAACTGAAGCAGCAGCATGGACAAAATAAATGTACTGCTGGTTGACAGACTTCTTGGACTAATGAAATGCCTATCCTGTAAAGTAATTACTTAGGCTATATCTAGACTGCAGAGCTTTTCTGGAGGTATCCCAGAAAAGCTATGCCACGTCCAAGGAATGTCTGCTTTTTCGGAACAGTTTCGATGGGATGTTCCAAAAGAGACTTTTTTTCTGAAATTTGGCCCCGTGTAGACAGGGCCAAATTTTGGAAAAGCCTCTTTCGGAAAAAAAGCAGAAAAAGATACGCAAATTGAGGTTCACAATTTGTGTATCTTCTTCCAACTGTTCTCAGCAGTCTAGACATAGCATCTGTTATTCCAGTGGCATGGAGGGAGGCAGGAAAAGTACACATTGTGACAGAGATCTATCCATAAGCACCACCTTACAGAGGGAAGAGAGTGAGAGAAGAAGGTGTAGAAAAGACAGTTTGATAGACAGAGTCAACAAATTTGGCTTAAAATAAATGGATATCATCAAATAACCCAGAAAAAAATCTAAGAAATAGGAGCTGCTGTGTCAGTACCAAGTCTGGAGGCAACTGCCCAAAGAGAAATTATGAGAGTGCTTGCTCAGCATGAGGGACAGAAGTCAAGAGGAGACAGAGAATGATTCATTCCAGAGTAAAATATTTGAGTTCATCCAGGGTGAAATTCACTTCTGTGAAGTAGGCCAACAAAAAGCTAATGCACTGCTTAAATCCCATATAGGACCTATTCTGAAGATTTAAGTGGGACTTACAAGGTGCATGGTCCTTATGCTGGCCCTCTGCATGGGAGCAAATTTCACCCAGGTTTAGCTACCCTGATCTGAACTTCCCAGTTGTTTTGTTCTAATCTTTAAACCATGTGATCTCCTGGCCTTATAGTCTTGCCATATTTGGCTATTCTGGAGATTTTCAAACAGACTGAATACTCAAAAGAACTTCTCTACACTGGCTATTGCACATTGAGCTGAGATTTTAGAGAAAATGGTACCCTGCCATATATAATTGAAATATATGTTAAAATACGTGGTCACAAAATCTTGACCAGATGCCAGTAACATGCAGCTGATTTTTTTTCTCCCCTGGCTAATAAATACCATGTTGACAGTACTCCCCATCTGGCCCATCTCATAAAAAAGAAGCTGTGTACATAAATAAAATATAAATTACTAGTTTGCACACTCTTTAAGGGTTTTTTGGTTTCAGTACAGATTTGTTTTGTGGGTTGGTAGGATCAAACAGCAAATAGAGGGCTAGAATTCTCTGCTTGCGTAAATTGGGGCTATTCAATTGAGAATTTGGGCCTGAAAATGTATTTTTTAAAAAGGCAGAAAGCCCTCCAAACTAGTGTTTTGGGGTCCATGTGAGATTGCTTAGCTCATTGCACATTTCTCTGTAAGTCTAACAATTAAAATACCATAAAGTTTTAAAAGTATTTTGTTGTCTGGTTTTATTTTGTTTAAATGTCATTTTAATTGTTTCATATGCTAAATTTCATTACGTTTTGTTTCCAAAATAATAATAAATACTGCCATATTTTTTAAATTAGGCAATGTTTTTACTTCTATTAACCAATAAATAATTAAAAACTCATGCAAATGAATGTTTGTAACTGGCTGACCTTTAAAGGCATGTACTACATTTTTTATAGTCTTCTAAAATGTATAAAGTCCAAAGTTTTGTAATTAAGATACATGAGATATTTTTCCTGAAATAAGAATTAATTGGGACTTCAAACAGTGCAAGGTATTAGCTCAAATTACGCAATGCGAGCTACCCATTCAAAAAATCCCATATTTTGGCTAGCCAGTTCTTTTCATTGTATTTATTGCATCTAGCACTGATCTGACCTTCCAATTTTTGGGTGCAGTTTTTTCAACTGCTCATCCTGCACACCTTTTACCAAACTCAATGACTTTTTAAAAGGCAAATGTGAAAGTCAAAGCCTGAGAGTCACTCTACCCAAGTCTTTTCGTTGTCTGTATTCCAACTACTGTCCTTGTCACTGCTTATTACTACCAGTGGTGCAAGTAAATTAGTATGGTCAGGTATGCTGTACATTTAGACATTAATTGCTGGCATGCTGTACCCAAAAGACTCATTTCCAGAACCACGAGGTTCTCCTGGGAACAGCAGGAAAGGAGGACAATGTTGGGCTGCCGCTCCCAGAACATCTCCCTTAGGATCCTATGCTAGGCGGGGGGGAGGGCTCTACGTGCTGTCCCCCACCATGAATGCTGGCTCTGCAGTTCCCATTGGCCAGGGGTGACACTGTGGTGGAAGCAGCAGTAGTGTGCAAAGCCATCGGCCTGGCTGCACCTCTGCCTGAACCAGAGGGAGATGGTGCTGCTTCTGAGAAGCTGCCTGAGGTAAGCACTGCCCAGAGGCTGTACCTCCCTCCCACACCTTAATGTCTTGCCCCAGCCTAGAGCACCCCCTCCTCCATTTGCAGCCAACGCTGGAATTCCGGCCAGGTCCTCCAACCCACACCTTTCAGAGGGGCTGTAGCAGCAGCCAGAACCAGGGCCATGCATCCCCAACCATGACTTGCACTGGAGCCGAAGCAATGCATCCTCCTCACAGCTTCATAGGACTGTGTACCCTTCCCCATGGCTTCAGTCAGGGCCATTAGGCACAATAGGCACAGAGCCTACAAAGAGTTTAGGGCCTAAAAAAGTCACAATGAATTCAAAAATAAGTAAAGAAAACTGCTAAATCAAATGTTAGTCGTAGTGGCAACACCCACTTACTTCCCCTTATCTGCCAATTAACTATCAGGTGCATCCTAACTATAATTGTAGTATATATCAAAATGGGTGTTATTTTAGAATGAAGTACCATGAATTGCTCACATGGTGCCTCACTTTCAAGAACGAAATTAAAGTGGTTGATATTAGGTGTATAGGCAATAGGGCATTTCTCCCTTATATATTTATATATAATCTTATTTAAAGGCCTACAATTATGAGAGTGCCTAGGGCCTGCAAAGACCTTAATCCAGCCCTGGCTTTGGTAGGAGCTGTGAATCTGTGTCTGTCCCTCTGACCCTCTTCCTTCATGTATCCTAATATTTTACACTTGTGATTAGGGTTGCCAGGTGTCTGGTATTGACCCGGACAGTGCGGTATTTTCGCCTCCTGTCTGGTAAAAAAATTAAGAAAATACTAAAATGTCCAGTATTTTCTGAATTTCTTTCCTGGCCAGGAGGCAAAAATACTGGACTGTCTGGGTCAATACCAGACACCTGGCAACCCTACACACACTCAGCAACCAGGAAACACCCTCCCCCCGCTTACCTGGTTTTGCAGGGGAGCTGTCTGGCCTGGAGCAAGAAGACAAGATGGCTACCGGCAGCCTGTTAGGAGAGGCAGAGCCCAGCCTGTTCTTAAAGGGGCCATCCTGGTTTTAAAAAAATTGTTTTGCATAATTATTCTCGGGGTCTTTTTTTCCTCAGTAACTTTGGTCTCCCTCCTTTTTTTTCTCAACAGAATTTTTTCCCTGGTGGTTTTTTTGGGGGGGGGGCGGGGTGTTCAGTATTTTTGGTTAAACCATCTGGCAGCCCTACCTGCGATCAGGTCACAAGGCTCTGGTCTCAGAATATTTTTTGTGAGGGAGGGCTAGTTTGGGGTTGCAGTACTGTGCTACTGGTAAGAATTAAATCTACTTGCACCACCAATTGCTGCTGTTCAGTTTTGCTTGTATTTGGGAAGGCGCTTCATTCCAATATGTTTTGACAACGTAACTACATGTAAGGTATGTATAGTGGATAAACCAAATGTGGAGCAGGGAATAACAGAGTAAAATAAAGGCTGTTACTAATGGTCTGCTTCTACAAATGCTTACTTCTGGCCACAATGCTTGCTATCATCAGTACTCATTTAAGCCCGTGGAATGGCACACTGTAATTATCACCGTGAGCTAACGTGGCACAGCTGTTACTTGCCTATGCAGAGGATTGAGAGAGTAAGCTCCTTGTACTGCCCTGCTGGCTTGGCTGTGCTCAGATTGTGATACTGGGAATGGTAAGGCGAGCAGGGGCTACTCACCCAACACTCCCCTCATCCCTAACTCCATCAACCACCACTTCCTGGACAGTGCCCAGAGGGGCAAAATAAGCTGTGCCATGAAAAAGGAATAAAATAACTTCCTTCCTTCCCCATTGGCTTGGAACAGGAGTAACTGCATGATCTACTCCTGAGGCAGTATGCAGCTGTACACCATCCACCACTCGGGACAGATTCAAAGGTTATGTGATCTACCCTTTGCAAGAGTTTGTGTTTTCAGGATCAGTCCCCTAAAATGATGTTCAACATCGTGAATATTTACTTGCATATTTACATCTTTAATTACTGCAAGGCCAGTTTAATGAAAAGTTACTCCTCTATGCTGCTGTAGTAACAAAGTGAAATGTCATATTTGCACAGAACACGGCCTCATCAAAAACATTCTCTATGGTCTCTCTAACCATTCACTTTTCATCCTTCTGCTTTTCTTCACAAATAGAAAGGAGAGATCAGAACAGCAGAAAAAGCATTTCAAATTTAGTCATTTGCAGAATATTGTCACTTTCAAAGACTTTCAAAGATCTTTTCAAACACAAAATAGTCTGACAACGGCAGAAGCGGGAAAAAAAATCTTTGAAAGGCCCTGTAGGAGGAAATAAATTGTCACCACAGGGAATTAAAATCTTCAAAGTAGGATCCATCCCTTGAACTTTTTTTCTTGTCTTACAAGAAAATGGGAGCCACAAAACATAAAATTTAATTGAGATTTACTAAAGTAAGGCTCCGTCTGACAGAGCATGAAAGGTCACGTAGCTTTCTATTAAAGAGAAGTTGGAATATTAACTTCAGGGCTTTTGCTAACTTTCGTTGGAATCTTCCAATCACTGCCTGTTGCATGAGGGACCACAACTTCTTGAATCCAGTCCTGCAGTGAACAACTTTCTGTTTACTCTAATTAATAGTTTTACATTTGGATTTCTCAGTTTGGGTTAGTTTCAGAGTTGGTGTGTATATTGACAGTTCTTTGACAGCAGAAGTAAAACGACCATGAGTATATCTGTTTATTGAGGACTGACAGGTTTATAGCCAACATAAAAATAATCTGATGTTTATTGGGGCAAATGTTCGGACAGAGGATTAACTGAAACTACTGAGCAGAGAAAAAAATTTCCTCCATGTCAGACTCAAGATAGAAGGTTAGATCAAATTATATGATATTTTTTTGTCACTGTCATCCTCAAAACTCCATATGTGTACATTCATCTATGCTATTGAGGGACTTAGGTTTAAATATGAAATGTAAGAATAAACCAACAGTCTACTAGAATACATATGTTATGTTTATTTTAAATACACATGGGATTATATTAAAAATTGGAAATTATACTATTTTGCACTGTCTATTTTGTAAGTGATAGATGCTATTTTTTAAGGTCTGTGAGCCACATTTTAATAAACTTAGATTTTCATGGGTTTATGACTTTTATTAGTGAATATTATTTTGGACTGGAAGGCTCTCAACTAAGGAGTCTGTTACTATGTTTACTTGATTTGTCTGAAGAGTGCAAAGTAGAATTTTATTGATGCCCAATTTAGCAAAAAGTTGAATGTAAAAAATTAACATTTCACATGCAATTAGTCTTTCTTGAATCTGGATCGTCTTTGGAGAGTACAAAATAAAATTGTTTCTCCTAGTCTATCTAAGACTCTATTACCCAGTGGATACATTAAATGTTGAATCTATTTGGTTAAGGAACACTTTCTGAATCTGTTTTTAGTTCCATTAGTCTTTGAGCCAGATTGTTGCTCGTCCTGCTCCACTGACTTCAATAGAATTGCACTAGAGCTAAGTTTAGCCTTTTTTTTTTTTAATTGGCTTTGAGGAGAGTGAATAGAAATAAAGTTTGCATAGGGTTCAGTTGTTTGCCTTTTTACAAAAAACAATGAATAACTTCAGTTGTGTTACTCTTGTAAAAGATGCTTCTTGCAAAGTTGACATTGCATGTTTGTGTATTTGGTAGTACATTTTAGAAGTGTATTTATATGTAGCGTGTTGAATGAGATAAATTTTGCTTACATTATACACAGATGGAGGTGTATACATGACAAACTTTTGCTGGCATAATTAGTTAATCATGGTTGTGAAAAGATGTGATCTCTAACTGCTATAGCTGTACTGACAAAAAGCCTGCCATGTAGATAACAGTTATATTGGTTGGTATTAGCTACAGTAGGAGTACTTTTCCAGTTTAGTATACTAATGCATCTGTATTGGCAAAGGGGTCCTAGTTTAAACCTGGGAACACAGTTCTGATTTTGTTTCCAGGACTAGCAACTTCAAGGAGAAAAAATTGCAAGATCGAGCACTACAACGGAGATGAATTATGAATTGTGCTGACTCACTATAATTGTCCTTAATGATAGCATTGCATTCCTCTTGTATAACCCTGATAATTTCCCTATATTGTAAGAGGTTAAAATAAACAATCTAAAAATTTTAAATTAAATACCTTTTAAAACTACTGAGCTTTAGCAACAACTGTTTTTTCATAATGTTTTATTGCACTGTACTATACTTGGATCTCAGTGGAAATGTCATTTTGTCTTATGGTTTCCTATAGACTTCCATTGAGATCTCAATAAAGAAAATTATTTAAAACAGTGCACTACCATAAAAAATGAAGACATGAGTATTACTTTTCCTTGTTTTGGATGCTGAAGTTAGATGCTAAAATCTTTACATTACTTTTAAGTTAAGCCAAAAATTAAAGTGATGTTAAAAAACTAGGACATTTTAGAATTACATATTTATTTACTAGCAAGACTTTCAGACCAAATTTTCATAGTCTGCAAGACAAAAAAGTCCCTTCCAACTCTTTTTTTTTTGTCACTTGGTGAGTGTGCCAAGTCTCTTTATCTGAAAATTGAGGTGTGTATTTTCTGTGTTATATATGCTCTATGGACATCAGTAAAGCAATAAAGACTCTGGAGCCAGAATTTATATCTCAATTATTTTTATGATACCCTTAGGCAGAAAACAATCCAGCTTCATCTTGTAGAGCTACTTACAATATTTTGGGTCTGCACAGTGCTAACAGTGTTAGTAAACAACAGGTATATGGCTCAGAAGATACTCAAGCCTATTCTGATGAGACTTGCCTTCGTGTCTTCGTGGCAGAATTTGGTATCCTTAGAACAACTTCTGCCTTGTTCTTCACTCCATCAAACCAGACTGCTCTACATGGCAGTTTGCATATGACCATAAACTGACTCAAGCAGTGGCAGAAGTAGATCATAGAACTGCACAAATCTTAGAGGGGTATCCTTTAAGTTAGTCTGTAACCTTAAAAACAAGTAATCCTGTGGCATTTTAGAGAGTCTGTAATATGCCACAGGACTATGCATTGTGCCCAAATCTTGGCAGCTGTGGCTGAGGTAGAAGGGGCTTTTGAGTAGATAGGTGGGTGTTGGAGGATAGCTGGAACTGCTGGAGAGTATATACATTATTGAGTTAGATGCATGTGAGGTGTTGGGGTAGCTGGATGGTAAGTTGGGTGTGTCTCTGTGAGGGGAAACACGATGCTGTGAGTGGGAACTGGTTAGGGTGTGGGTCAGGTGGAAGTTGGAAGGGCTGTCATTGAGGTAAGGTAAGTGTGGGTTTAAAATGAAGGTCAGGGTTGTCTTGGGGGTTTGGGTTTAAACTAAGGGCTGGTGTGGAGTAAACTGAGCTTGTGGGTCTTGAAGGTAGGTGGTTATAGGGGTTGAATGTGTGGCCGTCCCCACTGACTGTGACTGTTCCTCTCATCTTCTTCCTCATTGTGCTCCAGTAAGAGAGGAGAGAGAGGGGAAAGACAGAGTGATTGCCAGTCGGCTAGTGGCTGCAGAAGTAATTATTGCCCATTCCTGCAGTGCAGCTGGATGTGTGACATCTCAGCTGGATTGTGGGAATGCAAGACCCAGCTGCCAAATGAATATCACACCAGATGCATGACACTTGGCTGCCCTGTGCTGCATGAAGTCCTAAATGGAGCTGCCAAGCAGGAGGAGGTGACATGACAAAACCATGCCTCAAAATCACCTTCCCTCAGTGGTTGTTGCAAAGTGAGGGTTCACTTCCACTGAATGGGGGCAAAAGAGACCAAAACCTGAAATCCAGAGACCAAACTGAGATCCATCCTTCCCAACCCCCTGCTGGTACACTTCACACCTAGCCACTTGGGCTAGTAGTTTATCCCTAGCTGGTGGGAGAGGGACAGACCCAGAACTGGGTGGTATGGTGCTGAGGAGGCATAGGAATATGTTTTCTGGGCTCCTCATCCACCCAAACTCGTTGTATCCTCTCGAAATGGCTAATTTTCCCTTACCTTTGCCCTGGCACATTGGTTAACCTTCCTGTGTATGAGTTGCCCACTGTACACCCTGCACATGTATCCTTCTGCTACTCAGTTGTGTCTACTGCAGAAATAACAAACTTAATTGAAAAGTGTGTGATTTGACGTATTGGAAATATAGCAACTATATTCATGTGTAAAATATTATCGCCTGAAAATCTCCTGGTGATTTGCAAACATCTAATTAAAACTTGTAACACTTCTGTAAGGTAAGTAAATATAACAGGAAGTGTAAAGGTTTCCATGTCAGCTTTTGCTAAGAACCCTGTGCTTCTGTGAATTTAACTTTGACTCTTAGTGCTAAATTTTCAAAACTTTGTGCATGTCTTTAAAGAATCATAGAATACTAGGACTGGAAGGGACCTCGAGAGGTCATCGAGTCCAGTCCCCTCCCCTCATGGCAGGACCCAGTACTGTCTAGATCATCCCCGATAGACATTTATCTAACCTACTCTTAAATATCTCCAGAGATGGAGATTCTACAACCTCCCTAGGCAATTTATTCCGGTGTTTAACCACCCTGACAGTTAGGAATTTTTTCCTAATGTCCAACCTAAACCTCCCTTGCTGCAGTGTAAGCCCATTGCTTCTTGCTCTATCCTCAGAGGCCAGGAAGAACAAGTTTTCTCCCTCCTCCTTCTGACACCCTTTTAGATACCTGAAAACCGCTATCATGTCCCCTCTCAATCTTCTCTTTTCCAAACTAAACAAGCCCAATTCTTTTAGTCTTCCTGCATAGGTCATATTCTCTAGACCTTTAATCATTCTTTTGCTCTTCTCTGGACCTTCTCCAATTTCTCCACATTTTTCTTGAAATGTGGTACCCAGAACTGGACACAATACTCCAACCGAGGCCTAATCAGTGCAGAGTAGAGCAGAAGAATGACTTCTTGTGCCTTGCTCACAACACACCTGTTAATGAAGTAGTGCAGGATTAGACAAGTGTTTCTGTATTTTCAATGAGCATGAATTTATTGACTCGATTTTTATGCCTGTAAACCATAGGTGGGGACATTGAGAGTTATTTTTGCGCATAATGAAAATGTTTCGCTGTGTTTAAACTGACCATTTATGCTTGGAAACAAAGATCTCTGTTTCTCCAGTTCTCCTTTCAACATTAAGACCTCCATATTACAATTTGATTTGCACAAGTGTACCCCTACACTCATGTGGGATTGCAGATCCCTATTTATTTCAGTAGGGCACCCATGTAGGGCAGTGTTTCTCAACCAGTGGTACTAGTACCCTTAGGGGTACTCGAGAGAAGTCTGGGGGGTATTTCAACACAACAGAAATTTGGAGAAAACTGAATTTTTGTTTTAAGTTTTACAGCGTTTTATTATTTTGTACTTTTTACACTTGGCTACGATTAAGTTGTTTAAACAAATGTGTTGCAGCGGTAGAAAAAATGTTCTCTGAAAACTGTAGATACTGGGGGTACTTATAATTTTTTTAAAGGGCTACTTTATAAAAAAAGGTTGAGAAACACTGATGTAGGGCATAGAATGAAGGCATCCATTCATATGGATCCCATCGCAAGACTATCATGTGCTCTCACAATGAAAGGAAAATAGATGTCATAGCATGGATTTTAATTTTTGGTGTCATTTTATGGAAGAATTGAAGCTTTCCTGCTGAAAGATTAACAATAATTGTTGACCTTTTAAAAATAGGTCACAAAGTTTCTGCATATGTATGCAATGTGATATAATTTTTCTCAGAACAGCTCCCCCAGTGTCATTGCACTTGCTACATCTGCATCCTTGCTCTAAATAGATTCCTACACAATATGGCATTCAGATGATATTCCTGTTTTCTATTTTGGTTGGTTGTCTATCACTTTTTTTAAATTGTATGTTCCCCTTGTCATTTACCTGCACTGCTTGAAACAATGTCAGACTCTTGGATTAGAACCACTGTATAGCATTGCATAGAGTCTATGAGTATAAATCTTAGGTTTAGCTTTTGGAGGAAGCAGGTGGAAAAGTTCTGTGATTTTTATAAATTTCTTTATGTATTTTGAGACTGCTACTTATATTTTGTTTGGAAAGTTTTAGCAAATATGGCCAGTATAAGGAACAAATACTTATATTTTCTGTAAGCTTGGAAAGATTTGGTTTTTTTTTTTTTTTTTGTGGAAACCAGTAATTGTCAATTTCTCTGAATACACACAAATGAAAAAATATTTCTATCAACAATAATAGAAATTTACAGAAAAGCAAACCAAGAAAATGCTTCTTGAGAACTTATTGGATTTCATTTTAATATATATATTTTCTATTTTGTCCTATGAGATTGATAGTTTGCTTTTTAATAGTCATGAAACTTTAATTTTTTGAATGTCAACATTTTCTGTCATTAACTTTCTGACTTTCTCCATTGTCAGACTCCCCCACCCATAATTTCCTGCAATTGTGAAAATCAAAACTGATAGAAAATTCTTAAACAGTGATATTGTCTGTCGAAATTATACATTCTTCCAAGCCTAGTTAAGTGCATATTGGTAAAATACATCATGATTTCTTGTGAAAATTCATACTCACATTTTTGTAAAATTTTTGTTTATTTCCACACACAGATATTACAAAGAGAGATATTACCTCAAAAAAATGGACATACTTTTGTGGTGTTTGAGAAAAGTATGTTCCATCATGTGTTTGTGTATGTGTTTAAACAGGAGGTCAAACTGAATGATCACAGTGATCCTTTCTCACTTTATAATCCATAAATGTATAAAAAAGGTATGCAAGGTAGTACTGGTCTGTTACTGAAAAAAAGAAGGAAAAGAAAAACAAATTTATAATCAAGAGAAGCTCAACCAGCAAACCCGGAATAGCCAGTGGTTTCTGCTAAAATGATCAGCAGTGAAACAATAATAATGATACCGATACCTGCCTCTTGTATAGTTCATCTATAGACCTCCGCATGCTTTGCTAAGGGAGTATAATTATAATCATTTTTACAGAAGGAGAAAACAGAGCTAAAAAAAAGTGAAGTGATACAGTAGGCCAGTAGCAGAGCCAATAAAACCTGACTATTCTGAGTCTCTCTCTAGATCCAGTGGATCACATTGATTTCAAAAAGCCAATTGCTCACAATGGCATTATCATCAGAAAGCTCCACCCAAGGACCCACCCCTTGCCTTCACCAGAGCTTCACCTCCTTCCCACCCCAGGTCTGGAGCTGGTGGTGCGTGCCCCCCTCTGGCCGCTGAGCACAGGGCAGGCACTTCATGGCTCCCCCAGCCTTCTAAACATAGGGTGGTGCAGCCCCTGCACCTCTAGCCTTCTCCCTCACGCACTGGGCAATGTGCCCCAGTGCCTGGGGGCCTCCTAGCACTTGGTGACCCAGGAAACACCAAATCAAGGCCACCTTAGCCCCAGAACACTTCCCTGAAGAGGAGCAGCCTCTCTGTGCTGGGAAAAAGTGGGAAGAGTAAGCAGGAGGGGCCTTCAGGGAGGAGCATGGTCCCCAGGCTATACGATGTGTCACCCCAGGAAGTTACATCATTCAGCATAGACTACTTATTTTCTATTGCTGCACACTCAGACCCATCAAAAATACTCTGATTCTGAATTGAGGGCTAATTCTATTCTCATTTTTGTTTGACCTGACAAAATACAATGAGGTTTCACAGATGTAACTGAGAACAGAATTTCATTCACAGAATTTTTGTTATGGATGAAGTACACAAACCAAAAAGAAAACAAGTCAACTTTCAGATTTCAAAGGTGGTATTCACATTTTAGTGGCAAGATTAGCAAATTTGATCTGGAAGTCATAGAGGCATATAATCAAGGGCACCATTTTTAGAGAATAAGTTTGAAGACTCAAACATTTGAAAGACAAAATGCAGCAGTGCTCCTTTCATTTGTTTGTTTGTTTTTTCCACTGGAACAGAATGGAGTGAAATTATATATATATATATATATATATATATATATATATATATAAAATGTATTTTGGTCAGGACCACATCATCCGCTGGTATAAATTGGTGTAACTATATTGCACTCACTGGAGATATGCCAAGTTATTATAAATCGGTTCCACAACAATGAAGTCTGTGGAGATGTGCCAATTTACACCTGCTTTTTTTTTTTAGTTTAATTAATTTTGAGAATCAGATGTATTAAAATCTGTTAAATATTGATGATCTGCTGCTTCTATGCATGCCCTCCACAAATGCATTAGTAGAACATATATCAGACCTATTGTGCTTACTATTTATTAGTATTGTCTTGTGCTAACCTCTACAAGCCCCAATGAGGGATCAGCCCCATTTTGCTAGGAGATGTGCACACACATAATAAAAGGATGATGTTTGCCTTAAATAGCTTATGAGGTGGGGCTGAGGGATTCAGACTGTGGGAGGGGGTTACAGGTTGAGGCAGGAGACTGGGGATTTGGGGCGGGTGAGGACTCTGGGCTGGAGTTTGGGATGAGGGGCTCAGAATGCAGCAGGGGGATTCAGGCTAGGGCATGGAGCTGAGGGATTTGGAGTGCAGGAGGGGGGCTGGGGATTGAGGCAGGAGATTGGGGTGCAGGAGGAAGTGAGGTAAAGGATGAGGGATTCAGGGTTTGGGAGGGGGCTATGGACTGAAGCAGGAGGTTGAGAGCATGGAGAATTAAGGCTCTGGGTTGTGAGTTCAGTCTCTGTGGTAGGGTCAGGATTTGGGGTGCAGGATGGGGCTCCCAGTTTGGGGGCAGGTCTGGGGTAGCAGGCTGGTGATCAGGGTTGGCCAGAAGCAGACAGCAGATCTAGTACCTAGGCTGGGGGGGGTGGATTAAGAGGCTTCACCCACTGCTCTTGCTCACAGACACTGCCCCCCAGCTCCCATTGGCTGTCCCAATGACAGAGGTGGTGCTCAGGGCAGAGGTAGCACATAGAGCCCTGGGGCTCCACTGCCTCAGAGCTGGACCTGCTCACTGCTTCCCATGCACAGTGCTGTGCCAGGACAGGTGTGGACTAGCCTCTCAGCCCTGCAGCACAGACAACTGGACTTTTAGTGGCCCAGCTGGCAGTGCTGACGAGAGCCGCCGGGGTTCCAGACATCTTGTCTCTCTAACTCCTACAATTGAAGTTATACCAAAATATTAGCACCCACAGCGGACAAGACCATTATGTGCCACAGGTAGTGAATAGGGGGGGACCAAGGTGCACCAAACCTTGCTCTGCCTCCTCTTCTCTTTCCACCTCAATCCCCTGTGGCAGGAAACTGACTGAGATAAACCAAAATAATCCTGGCCAGTGACCCGCGTGTACATGCTTCAGGGGAAGGTGAAATACCCCCAAGATCACTTCCAATCTGACTTGGGGAAAAATCCTTCTTGACCCCACATTTGATGATCAGTTAGACCCTCAGCATGGGAGCAAGAACCGGCCAGCCAAGCAGCTGAGACAGAGAATGTTTGGTGCTACCTCAGCTGCATCTAATGTTCCATTTTCAACTGTAGACACCCCTGATGCGGCAGAAGAAGGAGATTTCAAACAGGATACAGTGGAGGTTAGAGGGAATCCCTTCCTGACTTCTGCAGGTGGCTCATGTATTGTAGGCTTCAGTTCACTATGGATAGGAGTAGGTACTGTACATTCCAACAGATACACATAATTTATTTTTCCTCTATACTATGTGGGTTTGGGCTTGGTTTTTTTAACCCAGCATATTTATAGAATAGTGATTTTGCTTTACTTTTAATGTATTAGAGGCTTTATTTGCCTTTATATAAGAAAATAAAATAGTGCATTCTGAGGATGTGGTGTTTACACTGCAGCATGTGACTGACACATACAAATTAAGAACAAGAGAAAGCATGCATTCTATGAACACTGGGGGAAAAAACTTACCATTATCAGATGTGTTTTCAAATGCTTTCATTTTACAGTGGTGTATCTCTGTGGCATGAAACTGGAGCCAGTCTCTAAGGCTTGATTGAGTCTGCTGATTCTTGAACCTTTATACACCTGTACAGAGGCTCTCCTCAGAACAAGGGCACATCTGTCAATCCTAAACTCCCCAGATAGATCAGAAGTGGGTTGTGCCCATGAAAGCTCATGATATCAGTGACATGTTTTGTTTGTCTCTAAGGTGCTGCAAGACTATTTGTTGTTTTTTAAGCTTTACTTGAGTTCCTATCACACCAACACCTGGCTTCACAGAGGGAATGCATGCTTTCTAAGTGGGGTGCAGTGACAACAATCCCTCTGTTCTCCAGTGCCGTAATATGCCTGACCTGGAGCTCCCACACAAGGCAGGTCACCTCCAAATTACTTTCTACTTCAGGCTGTGACACAGTATCTCAGTTGAGTCCTGAAACCAAAATGATTAAATGTCTTCTGTTGTTCTAAAACTGCATACATCTGTGCATCTCTGGTGCTGCCAACAATTTCTGTAAGTTTTACACTTACATTTAAAAGGAAAAGAAACTGGTTCCAGCTCTAATGGTTATGAAGAAACTCCCTCAAATTTGAACCAATAAGAACAAGTAGTTTGCAGACTGCTGAAACAATAGTTCTGAAAACTGGGTCCCCTTTCCTCTCACTGGGATGGCAATTCTGAAACCTAATGATGTTGCCATTGTCCATATTCTTAATTATCTCAGTGTAATTACACCAATGTAAAATTAGAACTTAATGCTTACTATTTTCCAAACACAACTGAAATAGGAATACATAAATGAAAAGCAGTTTCCAAGTGTGTTACGGTTTTTTTAAAGCAATGTTATTTATTCCTCTGTAATTTGGGATTTTGGTAGCTCTTAATAATTAGGGTTTCCTTTAAAAGACATCTTCCATTATGTCGGGGGGGGGGAGGGAATCAGTACTCACAGAACATGTACTCTAAATCACTTTTATGTCTTTTAAAACAGCTGACTTTGCATTTTTATTACATTGTTCGGAAAAGTATCTTTTCATCTGGAAAGAATCAGTTTAAATGTGATTGTCAACACAACGAAGCCAATTTTCTGTTTAAAATAGCAGCTTGTGAAGCTTAGAACTATAATTATGCCAGAATTTTCTTCACAGACATAAGTTACTAGGGCCAGGAGAATTTAGGTGGGATGTACACAGGAAATACCTCGCAGACAATATAGAATGTACTTTGAACACAAAGTAAAGCATTTTTATTTAGCTTACAGGAAATATATAAGTAACGATGAGCAATAATCATTGCTTTCAGGTGAAGAGGCTTTCTCTTAACTTTCAAAGGAATGTTTGGCAATGTTTTGTGATATTCAAATAAAACTAAATATATGTTTTTGTAAAAGGGGGCTGAGGAAACCTTTTTTGGAGGAAATTACTTGCTGATCAATTTTTCATATATATTCTGATCAAATTGATCAGAAGATATATTTTGAACATGTTCCTTTCATTTTTAGACTTGAAGCATATTTATTTGTAACAAATCGATTATAACTCCCTCTAATCACTCTCTGTGTCTCTACCTCATCAAATCTCAGTTTCTTTAGTAACTTATCTGAAAACAAACCTTTAATTCTCTATAGTTATTGTTTATCTAACTCTGTGATGCATTTTGGGATGAAATTTATATGAGAGATCCTATGCAAAACATAGTATTGTGTTCATTTATGACATTTCATATTACAGATGTTCTTGAGGTTTACATTTTATTAAAAAACCTTTCCTCTCTGAAGTAAAGAAATTCAGAATACTGAAATTTAGACTAGCATCTATCAACACATTCTTGGAACGCTTCATTTTTCAGTTTTCGGAAGGAGGAAAATATCTTTATTAATGAACTGTTGCCTTTGGATTATGCAAATGAATGGATTATACAATGAAAATATATGTATCATCTTGCTTTGTTCTAATACATGGGCTGGTTGTTGTATTAAAGTTTAGACATTAATCCATATATTAAAAAATTTTAAAAAAATATTTGAAAGGAAAGAGTTATTGCCAGTCAGATATTCTCTTGCAGAGATTTTCCTTTGAGAGGTAGAGCAGTCACTTTAGCAATGAGTATTAAAAGTGTGCTAATATTTCATCTTTGACCAGATTACCAAAATGCTTTCTGTTTGTAATTTTCTTTACACAAAGTGGGCAGCATTTGAAGACTTTTTATATCTCAGCACTCAGGTGCTGTAAGAATCCTAGTGAACTAGATGCTCAAAAAATATCCATACTTCACGACTGCAGTAGAACTATTAATCTAAATCAGAAGACAATGTGGGTCCAATTAATAATAAATCCATGACAATCACATAGGTTTTCAATTGAATTTACTCTAATCAAAAGGGCATAAAATGGTGAGTTCACATTTCATGCAGACTTTTGTTTTTGTTTTTTGTTTTGCTATTGATAGAAGCACTTTTCTTCCCTGTACAATGAGCTCATTCTCAACAGCACACGGGAATTATGCATTCTAAAAATAATTAGAGTCAAATTGTGAAAAATAAGCCTGTTTGAAATAACTAAAATACATCAACACTCAAAAATTATTATTAGAAATATTATTAATCAGCCTCCATTTTGCTGTTTCATTATTTTATATAATTCTGTTCTTCTGAAGGTTTTTCTTTTTCTTTTTGTTATTGTTATTATTTATATGTTAATATTTTCTGCAACATAGTTTACGTGAAACTCACTGCATCTTCTCACAAGAACTATTTCTGTCGCTGTAATCTTTTTTTGAAAATTCTCTTTCACTAAAAGTCAGAACATATTTCCATATCACTTTTTAAAGTTCTTATGTATCATGCGAGGCAGAAACTGTTACAGACGATCTCAGGCTCTGGCTACGCACATGAGATCTGTTCCCATATGGGCAAAAAGGGGTGTTCTTTAAAGTCTGTCTTCTACCTTATTCATGTTTGCATACTTTGTTTTTGCTTGAACTTGCCTATGTATTGCTGACTGATGTGCTGTTGGATGTGCAATGCAGTGTGCTATTTTTTGTTGAGAATATTTTGTATGATAAATGGACTTTTGAGTAATAACCAGCTTCTTCTGCATAGTAGGAATTTGGAAGTCAAAATCAAAATACTTAATGCTACTTTCCAGTAGTAGTTACGCACTGTGACACAGAGAAATACCTGTATGTTCCTGATGCCTCTTGATCCATTCATAGGGCCTGATCCTGCGAATAGATGAGGGAACTAGTCAGAAAGTAAGTATAGCTGGACAAGAAATGCTTCACAAAAAGATGTTGACATTGCTCCATTTTCAAGGGTTAAAAACCTCTCTATAATATTAATTTTAATAGAAAACATTATAAAAAGGCATTAAAATGATCGTCCAACATTTTCATTTTCCAAAAGTCATTTTCCAATAAACTAAATTTTTTCATTAATCAAAATCCAGGCTTTTTGTGGACAATAAATTTTGATGATGTGTTCCATAAAAATATCAATTCAAAAATTTTTTTGTGAAAAACATTTTATAATGTCAACAGTTTTTCATAAAAATATGTTAGAAGATCATTTCTAACAATAATAAGAAAAAATGTTTGAAAAAAATTTGATCAGCTCTCTCAACCTGATAGCAGGGTGCAGGCTGTATTTATTCCCCTCCACATCTTTTTAGCATTTAATTTAAAATGATGAACCAATATTATAGATAAAAGTATAGACCAATGAGTAGGGATTTTCCTTTCTAGCAGAGTTCTACATTATATCTATATCTAAAAATTTTAAAGTATGCATTACTCACTCATATTTGTACATTTATTGACTCACAGCTAAAGCTGGTTTAAAATAAAATTCATCAGAACTTTTTCAACAAAAGATGGCCTTTTGATTAAATAGACGTATTCAACAAAAAAGTAAATGTTCATCCAAAATTTTGGGGTTTTCATAAAAACAAAAACAAACCCTGAAAACTCATAAACTAAAAAAATTGTCATATTAAAAAGTGTTCAAAGATAAACATTGCAGGATATGTAAAATTTGCCTTATTGCGAAATATTTTCACAGAAACAAAAATAATTTCTCCACCAACTCTGCTCACAACGTAGGTTAATAAACTATAAATAATAAAATGTTATTTTATAGCTGTAATAATAATTTTATATGCTGCTGCATAAGGGGGCAGTAAAAATACCAGTACATATTTATAAAAATGCCATGTTTCTCTGGTTTCCTCAGAAATACCACAGAAATTATTAGGGGTTTTTTTAGTGTTGCATTAGGGAATTTATGGTAAGGTGACTTACTTTTCATGACAGATAATGATGAAAACTTAATTCTAAGTAAGAAGAGCTGAAAACCTCTTCATGGAAAACTAAGCATTTTAATATTGGCAGAATGCAACACCTTTTGTGAAATTCCAAGTTGTGGTATGTTAGAAGATTTATCATCAATAGTATGTTAAATGATTGGGGAAAATGCCATTTCAGGGTAGATCTTTCATATTTATCATAAGAGAATGTTTGCTATTTTAGCTTTCTACCACATGAGATCAGTTTTCTCTTGATTGCCATCATTTTGTTAGGTTGTCCTGCTATTGAAGCTATTTAAGATTGGTGTGCTGCTTGGTCTCAGGTGATCCATAAAGAGGAATGAAGCTTTGGGAAGGTAAACCACCATCAGACTGACTCGGTGTATCAACCTTCCATGACAGAAGCTCTTTGTTGAGAATTGTTGGCAATTGCAGAAGTTTCCAACTTAAGATAAGAGCCAGCGTTCTCAGGTAATGCCCTCGATCACACACCTGATGACAGACTCTTGCTTGCAAGTTTTTTCAGGTGCTGTGTTTGTTCAGTAATCCTTCAATGCCAATCTTTTCTAAATAGAGAGCAGGTCCCATCAATAATGGACATCAGCCATTAAGCTTGTAATATTTGTCATATATCAGGTTACAGCTTTGTTACTCCACTGTGATGAATGGGTGCTGCTATGCTTTAAGAAAATAAAGAAGTGCAATAAATTTAGCACTACTGAGAGAGTTTATTTTTTAGGGCCTGATACAAAGGCCACTAAAGTTAATGGAACATCCTCCATTGAATGTAATGGGCTGTGGATCAAGCTCTTATTTTCCTCTCTTTTGAGAAAGAGAACCCTAGTATACAAATAAATACATTTTCTCCTATCTCACTATGCACATAATTTATTCCTATTAATAATCTTTACAAACTACTATGCCTTGTTTTATTTTAAATCCTTCTCATGCTTTTCACAACAGTTTTGATTAAAATAGGGAGACTTGCAGGGAATTGATCACAGAACTTGAATTTTCATCCATGAAAGAACTGAAAGAGGCCATTTAAATATTAAAAGTGTGATATATTATTCCTCAGAGTAATTTTTTTCTCAACCCCAATTATTCCTGAACCAAACTCTGAGGTTCTTAATCTGTTTTTAGTCATCACTTGCTTGTTCATATTGATATGTTGAAGTTAATTGGTATTTTCCTGAATAGAAGACAGAATAATACTAAGAAAGGATTTTAGGGTCCATCCATCCATCTCTCTGTTTTCCCAACAAACCTACATTGTTTTTCATGCAGTGCCATTTGCTGATCTATGATGCAAAGAGTGGTTTTACCAAAAACATTTATAACTCATTAAAATCCTTCCCTGACATACACAGATGATTAACTCCTCCTCGTATCTTATGACATAAGCAAGATAAAAAGTTAGTGTGTGTTAGGAATATTAGGATCTATTTTAAAGTACAAACTATGCAAGTATTAGACATTTTTACTAGGCTTTTGTACACAATAAATGTAAGCTGCATAGTGACTGATCTGCTATTCTCTCTGGCCACATCCATAAAAGTTTTGTACAACTGTTTAGTTTAGTAGTTGCTATGTTTGCCATAACAGCTCCTGCTTCAAGTGATATAATATATATCCCACATCTGGGATGCTGTATATCATTTTAATATAACACAGCCAACAATATATACAGTCTAAATTTACAACTTTATTTTTTAATTGACAAGTAACTTGTCCTCATAAATTGAACTAGTAATTGGCAGACAGTCCCAGTGCTTTGGGTAAAACTGATAGTGGTATTATTTAAGGATTTATTCATTTCTAGTTATTTATTAAATGCCAGGCCTGTGCTTTGTGCTACAACCGAGCTGAACCAGAGCAAACCAGAGACCCTTCTCCAAGGAATCATAGGATCATGGAATACTAGAACTGGAAGAGACCTCTAGAGGTCATCAAGTCCAGTCCCCAGCCCTCACAGCAGGACCCAAGACCATACCTGACAGATATCTTTCTCATGTGCTCTTAAATATCTTCAGTGATGGAGATTCCACAACCTCCCTAGGCAATTTATTCCAGTGCTTATCCACCATGACAGGCTAGGAAGTTTTTCCTCATGTCCAACCTAAACTTCCTATCCTGCAATTTAAGCCCATTGCTTCTTGTCATATTTTCAGAGGCCAAGGAGAACAGTTTTTCTCCCTCCTCCTTATAACACCTTTTAGCCAAGCCCCGCCCTTTCCCCCTTTTCCAGTCTCTGGAAAAGGCAGAGGCCTCCCCTACATTCCCCAGTAGGATTGCCAGATGGTTGAAACAAAAATACCGACCCCCCCCCAAAAAAAAAAACCACCAGGAAAAAATTGTGTTGAAGGGGAAAAAAGGGGGGAGGCCAAAGTTGTTGAGCAAAAAAGGACTCCAAGGACTTACTGAGCCAAAAAAAAATTAAAATAAAACAGCATGTCCCCTTTAAGAGTGAGTGCAGGGATAGGAACAGGGGAGCGGTTGAGCACTAAGACCTAGGGGAAGCATTGCTTCCCCAAGGTCTTTTGGCTGGCAGCCATTTTGTGCCTGCAGCCTTGTGGAACCAGGTAAGCATGGGAGCTGGGGTCGTGTAGCCAGACATGAACCCCATCTTGTTTCCCCCACCCCCAGAGAGCAAGAGAAAGGCAGTCAGCCTTTGATGCCCTGGGAACGCAGGTGTGCTGCCTGTCCCTGACTCTAATAAACAGAAACCAGACAGTAAATGGGCTAGCTGATGACCCGGGGCCTCCCGCTGCCCTGATGGCTAGTACCAGTAATTGACACGCCTGCACTGTCCCAGGAGAGCAATCTTCGCCCATCACATACTAGAAGTGCCCATTGTCTGCATTTTCCCAGGTGTGAATTATACTTTGCACCCTTCATGGGAAACTTGGCATTCAAAGCCATTTTCCCTAATTGGCCATTTGAGACCAGGAAGAAGCCTACGTGACCCAAGGGGTATAAAGAGGGGTTTAGTAGCCCACCCTATTTGAGCTCCAATCATCTACACCTGCTGGCAGGTATTGGTTGTCTCCCGAGGTCTGTGGGATGCCCAACCTCGCCCTACTTCTTCCCGAGGGATTGAGAGAAAGACGCTGGCCACGCCAAGTCTGGAACGCAGGGGTGAGAATATATACCTGCTAGGTGTCTATTTTGCATGCATTTAATAAGAGCTCAGAGAACCAAAAGGGTTTCATGGTACCTGTAAGTGACTTATTAGTGTAATTTCTGTCCTGTCCTTTGTAGTGGCTGTGTTATCTGTAACACAGTAGTAGCATTTAACAGCTAAGTTTACCCTGTAACAATAAAATAGTAACTGTTTAAGCTGTGACCTGACTCCTTCAGTTGCTGTAACAGAACCAAGCACAATTTTAAAAAGAACTCCAGCCGGTCATAAGGGACAGATATAGGGAGAGCTTGAGCGTTGGATCATGTCGCTTCCAGGGGACAGATCCGTTAGGGCATCTCTCAGCCTCCCCAGGCTGCCCGCTGCGAAGGGATTGTGTATCCTAGCAGTCAAAATCTGAGGTGTAATAAGCTCTCCCTGTAAACTTCTTGGGGCACCCGTCAACCTCCTCCAGGTTGCCCGCTGCTAAGAGACCCCAGTCCTAGCAGTTGAAGTCTCAGGTGTATAATACACACACACCACTCACTGCCCTGACCACTGGCTGACAGGTCGGAGGGGCTGGGGGCGGGGGGGGGGGGGGGGTTCAGGGTGGGAGGCCAGGCGTTGAGTGTTTGTAGGGTTGCCAGGTGCCCGGCATTTTTGCCTCCTGGCCGGGGAAAATTTCAGAAAATACCGGACATCTCAGGTGTCTGGTATTCTCTGAATTTTTTTACCGGACAGGAGGCGAAAATACTGGACTGTCCGGGTGAATACCGGACACCTGGCAACACTATTCCCCAGCTGGGAGGCCACTGAAGACCTGGTAGATGCTAAGGACTAGCTCAGACTGCTGAGCCCAAACGAGAAAGATCTCCTGACCTTACCCGAGGGTTCAGACCCTGGTGACCTAGAGGATCTGCTGTGGAGCCAGATACACTCCAAACGGGAGTCTGGAAGTGACCAGGGAGAGCCAACAAGAGTCAGGCTGAGTTTATTGTTCTGTAGTGAGTCGGTGTATTGTGGGCCAAATCCCCGCTGACCTTAGTGGTAGCCAGCCCTGCCAGGGCCTTGGGCCAGGATGCAGTGGAGTAGGGAGGACCTGCATTTCCCCTTCCCTCCACCCCAATCCCCGCAGCAGTCACCCCCTTGTCTGCCCTGTCCTGCACTAGGGCCTGGGCTCACCAAGAGATTCCTGACTGTCTGCCTCACCCTCTGCTAGGCCTTGGGCTTACCTAGAACTGCCTTTATTTGTCTGCTCCACCCTGTGCTAGGACCAGAGCTTAAACTGCTATCACCTGCGTTTGTGTGTTGGCCCTGCCCTGCCCCAGGGCTTGGGCCTAGCACTTGGACTGAGTTTGTTTGCCTGCCCCACCCTGTACTAAGGGCCTGGGCTTAAAGGGGACCATGGGGTGATTGTTTATTTGCCTGGCCCAGCCCCAGGGACTGAGCCAGTTGGCTTACATCATCCTTTGTACTTTTACCTAGTTTCCGTTTTTATAGGAGTTCTTTTTGATTTTTAGGTCATTCAAGATCTCCTAGTTTAAACAGGGTGGTCTCTTGCCATACTTCCTATATTTTCTATGCAATGGAGTGGTGTTCTCTTGCTCTCTTAATAATGTCCCTTTGGAAAACTGCCAACTGTCTTCAGTTGTTTTTCCTTAGAATCATGAACTCTATCGCTTCATGATCACTTTCATCCAAGCTGCCTTCCACTTTCAAATTCTCAACCAGTTCTTCCCTATTCATTAAAATCAAATCTAGAACAGCCTCTCCCAAGTAGTTTTCTCCACGTTCTGAAATAAAATATTGTCTCCAATACATTCCAAGAACTTGTTGAATAATCTGTTTCCTACTCTGTTACTTCCAACAGACGTCCGGGTAGTTGAAGTCCCCCATCGCCACCAAGTCCTGTGCTTTGGATGATTTTGTTAGTTGTTTAAAAAAAGCCTCATCCACTTCTTTTTCCTGGTTAGGTGGTCTGTAATAGACCTCTACCATGACATTACCCTTTTAATCTTAACCAGAGACTATCAACAAGGAGCTAACATATAAATCAAACCTAGACAATATGATGTATTGGACGGGGGGGATGCACATACAATTTGGACAGTTTGATGCATTAATGCTCAGACCTCATGGAAGAAGTTTTGTGGAGGCATTGATAACTGAGAAGAGAGCTAATGATTGACACTTAAGGAGAGACAGAATTCCAGGCATGAGGAATAGCATGGACGATGGCAATAAACTAATAGTTGAAGGATAAAAATAAGATTTCCCAGAAGTGGACTTGAAAGGAATGCAAGAACTTGAGAATAGGAGGAAAGGTGAACAGAGATGTGTGCTGGAGCAAAGCTGTGATTCAGAATTATTTATGAATCATGGAAACAGAAATATCAGACGTTTTTCACCAGAGAAAAACAGTTAATGCAGTATATACTCAAGATGTGAAAAATTTTATATTCAACTGCTTAGGTTCTGGTAATGTTTTTCAATTATTTTTTCAATTAGCATTGTGTTGTCTAGTGTGGTGGGCTACTTCAGCACTCTTTTTAGATGGTATTGATTTTCTGCATTCACTAATGATGTGGAAAAATACATATTTGCTAAAATCCTCTGAACTACTCTTTTATAGCTTTTTATGGCATATTATCTAAATCTTTGTTTAAGAAGACTTTATATAGCAGATGTCTTCACTTTGGTGGAGTTACTCTGGATTTACAACGATATAATGGAAAGCAGAATTTAGACATACTCAGTTCTCCTCCATGAGTTTATATATATATATATAAAGTCTGTTTAATGTGCAGTTTAGTTCTGCAGATGATGGTATGGCACAGAGGCTCATTGGTGGTTCATGACTCTGTGTGACAGCATTTTGCCTGACCTGACTTTCTCACTGCACCTCACAGATTGGTGTCATGATATTTATTTGCAAGATGACGTAATATATTGTTTGAGATGTAAGAACAAAACAATCATTAACATCACTGTGAATTTTTATAGCAACTCTGTAGATGCAATTATTGATACCCTCTGATACTTAGTTGTGGAAATTGAACAGACAAAAGTGACAAAACAGGTTTCCTCTATCTAAAGGGGGGAAGAATACAGAGGCAGATGCCTTGTCCAGAAAGAGGGCTCCAGGTTAGCCAGTGGGTGCAGCTTTTAGAGAGGAGATGTGACCCTAAGAGATCCCAATGCTACAGGACAAGGGCATTACTGGTAACAAGTTTTGGCTGGCCTGACCAATTCGGTGTGCTCCAACTCACTGTGGATATAATCTGTATCTAAAAAGTGCCATGTATTATATCATTGGAAAACTCATTAACTCGCTAATCATTAATATTCTTCTGTGATGTGTGTATGCAGTTTGTATTCAGAGTTATGGATATATGCTAGAATGGTGACTGAAATGTGTTTAAGCCAGCATGTCATGGGGAGTTGGTAAATAGATGAGCCTTGACCAGAGGTTGGCAACCTATGGTTTGTGAGCCAAACCTGGCTCAGTAGGGAGCCAGATATGGCTCTTCTGGAGCCCCAACTCAGCCTCCCATTACTTCCTCTGCAGCAGGGAGCCAGCACTGGCATTACAGCCTTACAGCTCCCCGCAACATTGGAATGCCAGTGCTGACTTCCTGTGGGGGAAGGAGTGGTCTGAGGGGAGAATGCCCTGCTGTATTTGGTATGCGGGGAACAAGTGGGGCAAAAAATAGCTCTATGCACTGCCCTTTTTCTTCCCCTGGCATGTGGGGAGCAATGAGAACCAAAAATGGCTCTGTCCACACTACCGTTTTACTTCTCCCGGGACACACTTCCTGGAGGCTTCCCCTGTGAATCCTTCCTGGAGGCTTCCTTCCAGTGAATGAGAGCAGCAGGAGGCTGTGTTACACAGTGCCTGCAACGTGGCATGGAAACAAGTAAGAGCCTCTCTCACCCCCTCATACCCAGACCCCCAACTCCCACTCTTACCTCCTGGCCAGACAGCATGCCCCCAGCCTGCTCCTGCTCCCACCCCACTGGCCAGACAGCATGCCCCCAGCCTGCTCCTGCCCCCTTGCCAGACACCCTGCCCCCTGGTCAGACAGCCTGCCCCAGCCACTCCTGCCCCATCCCGTGCTTCTGCCCCCTCCCACCTAACCATACACCCTACACCCAGCCTGCCCCTGTACCCAGATCTTGCACCCTCACCCCCTCCTACACTTCACCTCCCGCCCAGATCCTGCCCCGCATTCCTGTCCTATTCATTGGCAGCCCTAACCCTCACACTTAACCCCTCATTGTTGACCTCACCCCAGAGCCAGGTCCTCCCTGTCCCTTCCCCCAGCATGGGGCTGGAGCACCAGGGGAGTGAGGTGTTTCAGTTGGGGGCCTCATCAATGAGGGTTGGGGGTTTTGGAGGGGGTTTTTTGTTGTTGTTGTTGTTGTTGGGGTTTTTTTGCTTCTCATTTGTGAGGTCCACGACTTCTGATTTTTCTGTGGGTCAGTGGCCCCTGACCCGAAAAGGGTCCCCCCACTCCTGCCATAACTAAAGACAATGTTGAAACCTTTTGTGCTGGACATAATATTTTACTTTATTTTAAAATGAAGCCTGGCCAACAAGCCGCCATCTGGTCACAGCATCATAACACTCCTGCATCCCGCCCCCAAACACCAACGCTGAGCCCATCATACCCCCACATCCCCTAACTCATGCATCCCCACATCCCCAGTCCCATTGCATAACACTGCTGGACCCCACACACCCCAACCTTGTGCCCTGAGTCCATCATACACCCAAATTCCCTGCCTGGAGCCCCTCATACACTCCAAGCCAGACTTCTGCACTCCCACATTCCCAGTCCCCTGCCATAAGATTGACAGAAGACAGCCTGAATGCGTGCATGAAGCTGGATTTGACCAGTTATGATGTAAACTTCAAAGAAATTTCCTACTGCATCTTTTTTCACAAGTCTCATTAAATAAAGTCTGTGAGCACGTTTCATTTATGCTATTATTAATACATTAATATGTCAATTATTAATAATATTAAGTTGTATATTTTCAGTCATGCAAATGGGCATTCTTATACGGCTCTTTGTTGACCACTTGTTCTGAATTTTGATGTAGTTTGCCTCTTTGGTTTGAAAAGGTTGCTGACCCTTGGCCTAGACAAATGAATGTGTATTTGCTTCTCTGACCAGCACAGTTTTCAGGCAGAGACAATGAAAATCCATTTACATATTAAGTACACAAAGTTATCAAGTTATTAAGTGGGAGAGAAGACAACTTCAAGCCAGGAAGAGAAATTATAAGGGCTATAAAGATAGCAGTCTGAATCTCAAGTGATAAATAATAGAAACAGCTAATTATATACAGTATTAATGTATTATAAACGTTTATCAAGTGAGGTGTTTTATGAACTCCTGTGACACATACATTTTACAATATTAATCACCAGTGTATTAACAATATTTAAGGAATGACGGATGCTTACTGATATTAGTCTTTATACTCTGGATCCAAACAAAGGGAGAAATAGGCCTCTCCCAGACAATAGGTCTCTCCCAGCTATTTATCTGTCTCCTAGAAATTAAACATGATGGAATCAAAACAGAGGAAGCCTGCTTACACACAGGAATATTGGAAGCCCATGGGAAGGGAAAAATAGTATGAGGTCATCCTACCTCTTGAAACAAGGTCACGTAGAGCAAAGAGAGAGGAAATCTTTGGCATCCATCACTAGAAATACACAAGGGAACATAACTCTTGCAAACTGAGAAAAATAGTTCCTTCAACCAAGGGGGAAGAGGAGTTGAAGACTCTGGGAACTGAATATAGATGAGGAACCTGGTTAGGCAAAGATCTTTCACTTAGGAAGACAAGGGAAGCCAGCACTTTGTGCTTCTGTGGAGGTCCTGGGGAGAAAGTCAGTCATGGATGGGAAGATGGAAGACTGGTGAGAGGAATCATCTTGAATAAAGCCTGTACTTTGCTAGATTAAATTTTAGACTTTTAGATGTATGTCTTCACTTTAAATTGATTGTACCCCTTTCTAACTTTAATCCTTTTACTTGACATCTCTCAATCTGTCTTGTTGTTAATAATTCATTTTATTTTTTACTATAAACCAGCTCAGTGCTGTGTTTGAAGGGAGGGGAATTTACTCCAGTTAATAAGTTGTTAAGTTGTAATGTGCTTTTGTTTCATCAAAGGAGCAACAGACATTATTTCTTTGAGTTGTCCAGGAGAGGACTAGACAGTTCAGAGAACATAGCTCTGGAAAAATTCAAGGCTGAGAGTGTGTTGGGGTCACCTTGATGGTTGTAATCAAGGCTAATGGAAGCCAGAATGGGGCAGTGGGGTCAAAGCTGCTGAACCCTGTTGTATCCAGTATGCAGCCCCTCAGAGTGTGACTTGCATATTTATAGATTGTCTGTGAGCAGCCCAGGCTGGGAGCTACAGCATCAAAGCATCATAAGGAACCCCAAGATTGCAGGGTAAGTTGTGACACAACTCCTCACTAGTCTGGATTTCATCCAGGGAACCATGACAGATGTAAAATACAAGTCTGTGTCTAAAGAAAACCACATTGAATCCAAATGAAACATTTGAAATAGTAAATAAAAAATTATGATTGTCTTACATGATCATTTCTTGAAAAACCCTTTAATTCCTATTTCTCATCAAAAGATATCAGCCTGCCTATTTATTAGTAAGAGTTCCATTGTGACTGCTATCTCAAATATTTTCAACAGTTATGGGAAGTGAGCATGCCTAGTAGAATTCCAATTAACCTTGCATGGCTACATTTCCTATTTTAACTGATGCATGACCAGAGCTTCTGCTTCAGTGATTCATCTGAGACAACTTTATAAACACCTGTGAATAGGAAATCTCTCTCAGGAAAAAGTTAATTATAAAACACTTAGACAGATATATTTTTGTTGGGGTAATATATATACTAAAATGACCAGCTGAACTGAGAGTTCTATTAGCCCACAAAGTTTGCTACTGACTTTGTAATGTGTGCCTGCTAATCATTTCAACTATCCAGATATATTTTCCGCTGGGAAAATAACACAGTGGGACACAGACTATCCAATAAGTTCTTGGACTGCATTGGAGACAACTTTTTATTTCAGAAGGTTGAAAAAGCTACCAGGGGGGAAGCTGTTCTAGATTTGATTTTAACAAATAGGGAGGAACTGGTTGAGAATTTGAAAGTGGAAGGCAGCTTGGTGAAAGTGATCATGAAGGTAGAGTCACAATTCTAAGGAAGGGTAGAAGGGAGAACAGCAAAATAGAGACAATGGATTTCATGAAGGTGGATTTTGGTAAGCTCAGAGAGCTGATACGTAAGATCCCATGGGACTCAAGACTGAGGCGAAAAACAGCTGAGGAGAGTTGGCAGTTTTTCAAAGGGACATTATTAAGGGCCCAAAAGAAAGCTATTCCACTGTGTAGGAAAGATAGAAAATATGGCAAAAGACCACCTTGGCTTAACCACGAGATCTTGCATGATCTAAAAATAAAAAAAGGAGTCATATAAAAAATGGAAACTAGGACAAATTACAAAGGATGAATATAGGCAAACAACACAGGAATGCAGGGGCAAGATTAGAAAGGCAAAGGCACAAAATGAGCTCAAACTAGCTACAGGAATAAAGGGAAACAAGAAGACTTTTTATAAATACATTAGAAGCAAGAGGAAGACCAAGGACAGGTAAGGCCCACTGCTCAGTGAGGAGGGTGAAACAGTAACAGGAAACTTGGAAATGGCAGAGATGCTTAATGACTTCTTTGTTTCAGTCTTCACCGAGAAGTCTGAAGGAATGCCTAACATAGTGTATGCTAGTGGGAAGGGGGTAGGTTTAGAAGATAAAATAAAAAAAGAACAAGTTAAAAATCACTTAGAAAAGTTAGATGCCTGCAAGTCACCAGGGCCTGATGAAATGCATCCTAGAATACTCAAGGAGCTGATAGAGGAGGTATCTGAGCCTCTAGCTATCATCTTTGGAAACAGGAGAGATTCCAGAAGACTGGAAAAGGCCAAATATAGTGCCCATTTATAAAAAGGGAAACAAGAACAACCCAGGAAACTACAGACCAGTTAGTTTAACTTCTGTGCCAGGGAAGATAAAGGAGCAAGTAATTAAGGAAATCATCTGCAAACACTGGGAAGGCGGTAAGGTGATAGGGAACAGCCAGCATGGATTTGTAAAGAACAAATCATGTCAAACCAATCTGATAGCTTTCTTTGATAGGATAACGAGTCTTGTGGATAAGGGAGAAGCGATAGATGTGGTATACCTAGACTTTAGTAAGGCATTTTATATGGTCTCGCATGATATTCTTATCAATAAACGAGGCAAATACAACTTAGATGGGGCTACCATAAGGTGGGTGCATATCTGGCTGGATAACCGTACTCAGAGAGTAGTTATTAATGGTTCTCAATCCTGCTGGAAAGGTATAACAAGTGGGGTTCCGCAGGGGTCTGTTTTGGGACTGGCTCTCTTCAATATCTTCATCAACGATTTAGATATTGGCATAGAAAGTATGCTTATTAAGTTTGCAGATGATACCAAGCTGGGAGGGGTTGTGACTGCTTTGGAGAATAGGGTCATAATTCAAAATGATCTGGACAAATTGGAGAAATGGTCTGAGGTAAACAGGATGAAGTTTAATAAAGACAAATGCAAAGTGCTCCACTTAGGAAGGAACAATCAGTTTCACACATACAGAATGGGAAGCGACTGTCTAGGAAGGAGTACGGCAGAAAAGGATCTAGGGGTTATAGTGGACCACAAGCTAAATATGAGTCAACAGTGTGATGCTGTTGCAAAAAAAGCAAACATGATTCTGGGATGCATTAACAGGTGTGTTGTGAGCAAGACACGAGAAGTCATTCTTCCGCTTTACTCTGCGCTGGTTAGGCCTCAGTTGGAGTATTGTGTCCAGTTCTGGGCACCACATTTCAAGAAAGATGTGGATAAATTGAAGAGGGTCCAGAGAAGAGCAACAAGTATGATTAAAGGTCTAGAGAACATGACCTATGAAGGAAGGCTGAAAGAATTGGGTTTGTTTAGTTTAGAAAAGAGAAGATTGAGGGGGGACATGATAGCAGTTTTCCGGTATCTAAAAGGGTGTCATGAGGAGGAGGGAGAAAACTTGTTCATCTTGGCCTCTGAGGATAGAACAAGAAGCAATGGGCTTACACTGCAGCAAGGGAGGTTTAGGTTGGACATTAGGAAAAAGTTCCTAACTGTCAGGGTGGTCAAACACTGGAATAAATTGCCCAGGGAGGTTGTGGAATCTCCATCTCTGGAGATATTTAAGAGTAGGTTAGATAAATGTCTATCAGGGATGGTCTAGTCAGTATTTGGTCCTGCCATGAGGGCAGGGGACTGGACTCGATGAGCTCTCAAGGTCCCTTCCAGTCCTAGTATTCTATGATTTCAGCAGAAAAGAAAGTAAGAAGGAAAATTTTCTGTTCAGTGGAACACAGAAAGCATCCTTAAACATATAACCCTGCTTTATGTCTGTGAGGATAGAGGGAGGCTGTAAAGCTGGCTTAGCTGCCTCCTGAGGATCCCCCTACATCTCTTGAGTGATGTAGAATTGGCGTAGTGTTGTAGGGGAGAAAGTGCTACAGGACTCCAAGGTTCCCCACCTGCAGAAACAGTCCCTTGGGGCCACAGCCAGCATGTTGCAATCTCGACCAAGCCTGGAACTGCTCTAAATTTCACTGTGAGGCAAAATAGTCCCTGGATTGGACAGCTGCAAAGGTGGTACAAAGTGTTCCAAAACTCCACCCCCTGCAGACAACGCAGGTCAGCCAATCAGGAAATACACATAGAATTTATATACTACGACTTTAGACGGTTAGCCACTGCTCTTCCACATTGTCATTATAATCTCTTTCATCCAAACTGAAGTTAAAATTAATCTAAATTAAGATGTTCTTTCCAAACAATATTTTTGTCAGCATAGCTGACAAATTAATAATTCAAAGGAACAAGGCTCATTAAGATTAATGATTCTTTAATGGGAGTGCGCAAGTCAGAGTTCTTCAAGACAAAAACTTTCCCTTCACCTGCTAATACACTGTAATTCAGATTTTCATCCATTCGTAAGACCCTGAATAGAATAGAATGTTTGACATATACTGCTACATATGGAGCTTAATGAATAACTGCTCCCACTCCAATAATAGTAAGACTTTACATTTATCAGTGGTCAGACAAAACCCTTCAGATGTAAAGATAAATCCCTCTCTAACAAGAGATCACCTCAAAGTAAACTGAGTCACTACCATTAATGACTCAGGGAACTGCCATGGGCCTGCTGTCTTCCACAGGTGCAAAGTCTGTTTCCTCCTCCGAAAGGGATGAATGTGAATATTGTAATGCCTCATCTCTGATATATTGTCAGTATCAGGGATCAAATTTAGGATTTCTGTGCCTTAACAGAAGATTCCCTACTATCTGACCCAAAAGAACCAGGTCTATTAACCAAGGTTGTAGCAGCAACATCAACCACTCAATGGGCATATCTTCACTACAGAAAAGATTGACCTTCTGAAGGTCAATCTTCTAGCATTCTCCGGTACTCCTTGTTCTGCAAGGAATAAGGGAAGCTGGGGGATGTGTATGCTCTCATCAGCCTCCCACAGTGTGGACACTGTGGTGGCTCAGCTTAAGGTAAACCCAGTCCAGCTATGCATTTTGTATAGTTGGATGGCGTACCTTAAGCCAACCTGCCTGGTCTAGTATAGACCAGGTCTATATCAGCCTGTCACAGGCAAAGGGAGAAAGAGCACCATACTGAACAGGTGTGGATTACAGTACCTTCTTAATAAGCAGTGTAGTGGTAGCTGTGCTTTTTCCAGAATATTAGGCAAGGTATGTAAGGTAACATTTTTTTGTTTTACAAACAGAGGTTAGTCCAATAAAAGATATTACCTCACCCACCTCGTCCCTCTAATACCTTCTTTAGCAATCACAGAATACCCAATTAGACATTATACAGTGCTGTACCCTGCACTTCAGCCTATGTGGTAGCAAGCACTTTCACTACTATAAGAAGGCACTCAGCTGCTTCTACCAAGTCTTTCCTGTCCCCAGTACCTCCAGCCTGCTTTTAACCATTAATGTGCACATAGGTGCTCTATCCATTGTGCTGAAGATGTGTCTTAAATAATGAATCACCTAAAGTCTGTATATGCTGAATTCTAGCACAGTGCATAAAGCTTTGAACAGCAGAGTCTTTGGGCCAATGATGGTTGCTCCAGTGCAAGTGGACTGATGGGGGGAGAGTGCAAGGAGCAATTTGTCCCTCCAAGGACTCCAGTAAAGGTATAATCATGACTGGGTTTCAAGGAGCTGGAACTGGAGACCACTGTAATCCTGGCAGCATTTGCAGCCTCAAGGCGGGAGTTTCTGTGTGGGACATGGATGTGATATCACAATGAAACTAGGGTTGCACTGTGGAGAGCAGCACTGGCTGTAGAAGCAGCAAAGGGTTCTTTTATCCAGGTCTCTTTAAGCAGTGCAGCTGTAGCAATGTATCACATTCTTTCCCACTATTTAGCTCAGACAAAATCGAGTACTTGATGGCCCATTTATTACCTACAATCACATGAGGTATCCAGCAAAATTTCTTCATCTATTATTTATTAGAATGTTCCAGAAATAGTGGAATCATATTTATTTCTTATGAAAAGCAGGCTCAAATTCAATGGCATCCTTTAGACTCTGAATAATAGTATGCAAAAGAAAACCATATTTTTCTAGTTAACTTCTGTTTCCTGTTTTGTCATGTATGACTTGACCTATACAGAGCAATTAATATAAAATTTAAGCAAGAAATGATTCTCATTAATCTAATCTAATTGTTAAAGCTTTATTCAGAACAGTTTTGTTGCGCTTGTCCAATAACTCGCTGATATTTATATTTTTGTTTTCCTTGATATGATGCCATATTATTGGAAAAAGGAAGAAGAAAAAGTTGCCATAAACAAGCATGGAGAGCAGAATTTGATATTTACAGCTTTGGATATTCTCAGGAAAAAAAACCCATTGCATTAATGGAAAAAGATGAACACGGGGATTTAGAACATTCCTGTTAATTGGTTATTTATGCCTTTTCCTTATTTTGGGCAGCATTTTTGCTCAAAAGTATTTTATCTATGAGTTTTATATTTACTTAGCTGGAGAATATCCTTGGGCATCTAGATTTATACTGAACTTTTGAACTGTTTTTTAAATAAATAACTGTAGCATCAGTCACATGACTAATGCAGTTACTGAAGTATCCATGAAGTTTTGTAAGACTGACCACCAGACAAAAGTAGCCAGTGCTGATGCCTGTTTTCAGCTTTCTTTCTCAGAACACTGAAGAACAAACTGACTAGGCCCAATCCTGACAGGTGATGTTCACCTCCTGGCAGCTACTAATTTCAATGGATGTTGAGAGCACTCAGTATCTTCCAGGATCAAGCCTTAGCAGAAGAAATATTTTAGTTAAAAGTAAGCGTTCACTAGGGACAGTTACTAATATTTGTAAAAAGACTGTCCTTCTGCCCACTTCACTAAAACAGCGTGTTTCTACTTCAGTTGTTCACAATCAACGACCCTGCTTCTGCAAACAGTTATGCTTATGTAACCCACAAACCTACTGGATGTAGTTCATGGAGAGGTACTCAGACCACTTACGGTATGTCTACACTAGCCCCCTAGTTCGAACTAGGGAGGCTAATGTAGGCATTTGAAGTTGCAAATCAAGCCCGGGATTTAAATATCCCGCGCTTGATTTGCATCTTCCTGGCTGGTCTCCATTTTTTAAATTTACAAGTCCGGACTAACTGTCCGCGTCTACATGCAGCAGCGACCCGGTAGTTTGAAATAAAGCCCTAGTTCAAACTACCTGTTATTCCTCCTGGAATGAGGTTTAACAGGTAGTTCGAACTAGGGCTTTATTTCGAACTACCGGGTTCCTGCTGTGTGTAGACGCGGGCAGTTAGTCCAGACTTGTAAATTTCAAAAATGGCAACCGGCCGGGAAGATGCAAATCAAGCGTGGGATATTTAAATCCCGGGCTTGATTTGCAACTTCGAATGCCTACATTAGCCTCCCTAGTTTGAACGAGGGGGCTAGTGTAGACATACCCTTAGAAAGAGAGAGAGAGAGAATGAGTTTGCTCTACAGCAGCCACTGAAAGTCAGCTGCTTTTATAGCTCAAGCTATAGCAGCTCATGCACTAAGCTCCAGAGATCCCAGGTTGGGTTCTGTCTGTTGGTGCTGCATGTGTGCTTAACTTTACCAAAGAGATTAATCCCATTGCAGTTACTGGAATTACTCAAATATTTAAAGTTAAGCCAGGGCTTAAGTCTTTGTGAGGCTGGGACCTGGGTTAGTTTCTTATCAATCACACAAAGGAGAAGCGCAAAGCTGACAGAAGAAGGCACTGAAAAAGGGAATAGCTTAGATGCATGCTTGGCAATGTTTAATAGTACTAGCTAATCCCTGGTCTACACTAGTGAGTTATTTTGAAATAACTCCCTTTATTTCAAAATAAAAAGTGAAACGTCCACACTTCCAAGCCCATTATTTCTCTTATTTTGAAATAGTTATTTCAAAATAGCCGTAGTGTGGATGCTCTACTGCTGCTATTTTGTAATATCTATTCCTGAGAGTCATTCAAAGTAATAACTCCCCAGTGCTTTCTAAGTCAAGGTAGCATGTCCACACTAAGGGAGACTACCTCGGACTGATTTCGAGGCTTCCCTGTAGTGTGGACATGCTATTTTGAAATAGTTACTTTGAAATAATTTCCTAGTGTAAGACACGCCCTAAAAGAGATAGCAGAAGTGCCCATTGAGTGTGTATGTTTTTCTCTTTACTAAAAATAAAATGTCCCATTTACTTTGTGTTTCATTAGTGCCCATTTTCAGACAAGGGGCTATACTGAGGACACCTTTCCAGTGGTTCCCCTTAATGAGGTGTATTAGTCTTTTAATTGCATGGTCTGTCACACCCACCATATCCAGGCCATCTTCTGTGTACAGTGACTATAGATAATAGCCAGCTGAATACAAGTCCCTAGGCTTTTTACCCATACCTCATTTTCTCAGTATTGCTTTTGACTTTCCTCCACATCAGTGTTGTATTTCCCCCACAAGCAGCCTTTTCTCATGCTGCAGATTTTCATAAGCATGTTATACCTGCCAGTTCCCCTATTGTTAGCTACTGAAAGTCTAATTTGTTGGACCTCCCTTATCTGGCACCCTTGGAACCTGACCCATCCCAAATGAGGGAATTTACTGGATATGAAGAGGTCTCTTGCCACCATCCTCCCAGGACGCTCCCCCTTCCTGCAACTGGCTCCACTCTGGCCCACTGCCACTGGGCTCCAGCCTGCAGGGTTTGAACTTGGGTTCCGACCTACTGAGTCTCCCCGGGGACAGAGCTCCCCAGCCACTGTGGCCCTGCTTCTCCCCCGCCTGACTGGGAATCTCCGTGGATGGGGCTTGCCGGCTGCCCCACTTCTGTCATGTCTAGGGTTGCCAGGTGTCCGGTATTCACCCAGACAGTCCGGTATTTTCGCCTCCCGTCCCGTAAAAAAATTCAGAGAATACCGGACACTTGCGATGTCCAGTATTTTCTGATTTTTTTTCCCAGCCAGGAGGCGAAAATACCGGGCACCTGGCAACCCTAAAAACACTCAGTGCCCGGCCTTCCCCCCGCCCGAACCCTCCCCTGGCCCCCAACACCTCCAGCCCCCCTACTCCAGACCCCATGCTTACCTAGTTCCGCAAGGCTGCCAGCACAAAATGGCTGCCGGCAAAAAAGATCAAGGGGAAGCAATGGGTCTTAGTGCTCAACTGCTCCTCTTTTCCTATCCCTGCACTCACTCTTAAAGGGGACATGCTGTTTTAATGCTGTTTTATTTTAATTTTTTTGTTTGTTGTTTTTGCTTAATAAGTCTTGGAGTCCTTTTTGTCCTTTTTTTTTCTTTTTTGCTCAACAACTTTGGTCTCCCCCTCCCCATTTTTTTTCTTCAACAGAATTTTTTCCTGGTGTTTTGTGTGTGTGTGTGGGGGGGGGGGGGTGTTCGGTATTTTTGTTTCAACCATCTGGCAACCCTAGTCGCATCCCGGGGATGGGGCTTGCTGACCCCGCTTCTGCTGGTTCTGCTGGGGATCCCTGGGACAGGGCTTGCTGACTGCCCTGCTTTTGCCGTTACCTGCCCCACTGCTGTTCCACCTGGCCGGGGCTCCCCAGGATCGGGGCTCGCCGGTGCCACTGCTGCCCCTCTGGCTATGGCGGCAGTGGGATGGGCTCCCAGCTGGTTTTCATTCCCAGGCTCTGGAGCTCTCAGATCCAGTAACATGCCAGTCATGGATGTTGCCAGACCAGACAGTCCCGGATTTCAGAGGTTCAACCTGTATTTTGACCTTTGTCATGTTTTAGAGCTGCATTAGAGATAACTGTGAATGTGAAAACATGAAAAATGAGCTCAGCTCATATTCATTTTTTTCATTTCGTTTCCTCTTAGTTCATTTTGTTCATATTTGTTGATATTGTGACCTTATCAATATCATGTCATGATACTATGATATTCCTCCCACTGGGAGGAGTCTGTGTGTTTTAGTCTATAAAAATAGTTGTTATGAGGAAGTGCTTGAAGAGGTATGAACTGTACCAGTTCGTGAGGGTTAGTACTTAAGTGGCTGGAGACCAGGAGGAAATTAATATCCAATACAGATTCTCATTTACAAGGCAAAGATTCTCTGTTGCAGTTCCAGCAAGGAGAGATTCCTCATCAGTGGATTAGGACTACAGTAGCTGGAGTGGCAAGAGGCCTGATCCGCATAGCAATATGTTGCATTACCCATTGAGTCACTGATGTCAGCTGTGTTTACGTATCTTGAACCATTCAAAGTCAGTTATCTTTGTTCTGATAACAATGGAGCATGCTGTACTTTGAGTTCGCAGGAAACATTGAAAAATCCATTGTTTGGCTCTCATACAAAAATGACAGTGACAAGCATATGCTTGCTACAGTTTATATAAGACTTGCTTTTTAACATCTCAGAGATGTAGCTGTGTTACTCTGCAACTTTAAAAACGAGTTGTCCTGTGGTACCTGAGAGACTAACAAAAATACATAGTATCATGAGCTTTCATGGGTAAAACCCACTTCAACAGATGAAGTGCTCATCATCTGATGAAGTGGATTTTACCGATTAAAGCTCATGATACTACATATTTTTGTTAGTCTCTCAGGTGCCACAGGACTACTTGCCATTTTTAACTTCTGTGATTTACAGATTAATAAAAATATTAGGCAATAGTTGAGAATAGGAAAATGAAGGTTTCCTGTACTCAGGGAATCTTCAAAAACATAGCAGTGTCAGATTTGGGATCAGGTAATCTGTCAAATAATGAAGTATTAACTGGCAAGAGATTATCCTTGAAAGCCCACATCTTCACCTGTTTATCACTGTGGAATGTTGACATATCAGTTTTCACATTCAGGAGGAGGTATGTATGTTGTACTTTAGAAGAAAGAAGAGTTTTTTATTCAAAATTCCCACTAGATGAGCAGTAAAAATATTGTTATGGCACACTTAGATGAATATACAATATACAGCAAGAAGCGGACAGAATATCCAAAAATCAACTGAAGAAGGAAGTCATCAGAAACCATATATTGACCTATGTCTAACTAAGTATAGCTTGAAATATAATGCAAAATGGAAAAATTGCATTTTGAAAATGGATAGAAAATATGCCAAAGAATAGAACAGTAGAAATAATAAAGTTAAAGTCTGTATGTTGTAAATAAACCATTTTATTTATTTTTTATTATTAATAACCTCTTAGATGAGTTATTCTCAAACCATTGACTATGGATCCCCAGTGGTCCCCAGAGAACTCGATGATGTGCAAAGAGCTGGCTGATCTCATGGCTCTGGCTTTTCAGTTCAGTTTCAGCAGCTGACTTACATGTCAAACAACTAAAAGGTTATTCCTAATGTTATGTGTCCCTTTAAGCATTTAGAATGCTGTGGTCATTACAAGAATTTAGACTTTGTCTACACTATGCCGTTCTTAGTGGCATGGCCACGTCACCATGGCTGTGTCGCTAAAAGTCTGGCACTGTAAAGGCTGTTTGTTGGCACTTTCACCGACAAAATATTTCTATCTCTTATAAGTGGGGTTCACGTTGTCAACAGGACAACACTCCTACTGACAATGAGTTGTTCACATTGCCACTAGCTATGGCAAAACTTTTGTCTTTGGGGGTGGCATTTTTAAGCATCGGCGAATGGCAAACATTTTGTTGTTCAGTTAGTAGTGTAGACAAAGCCTTATTTGTTCACCATTGGAAGGGAAGTTGTTCATGTCACCATGAAATGGCGAGAAAGTGGTCTATATTACAATCTTTTTATCAAGGTATGATTCAGATTATGAAAAAGTTTGATAACCACTGTCTTGGATTATTAAAAATGAAGGCATTTTGCCACTCTTTATGCCCATTGTTCACTTACTGCACCTGGACAATGAAAATTAGTGAAGATTTGGAGCTCACTAGATGTGACAATCTTTGTATTGGGGCTGTCATGGTGAAAGCACATCAGACATCCAGCTTGCTTTGGATTAACCCAGATAAGGAAATCCCCACGTGTGACATCTGAATTGAGAGAGGCTGCCAAAACTGCTGTTTATAAATGAAAAAGAAGGGCTTGGAGGTAGAGTACTGGGAGCGCATGTGGGCAAGAGGGTCAGACAGAGAAGCGGACAAAGAACAGTAAGGTGAAGAGAGAGTTCTCACTCTGGCTCAGTCAGTTTGCCCATCCTGGCACATAAAACATAAAATTAGTGACTCAGCAAATAAGCAAATACGTTGGAATGGCTCAGTCAATGGCATGTCTCACTCCTGAAAAAGAAACCCAGGTCTAGGATTGTAATAGAAATGTAGCCGTGTTAGTCTGGTCTAGCTGAAACAAAAAACAGGACTATGTAGCACTTTAAAGACTAACAAGATGGTTTATTAGGTGATGAGCTTTCGTGGGCCAGACCCACTTCCTCAGATCAAATTGTGGAAGAAAATTGACATGACCATATATACCAAAGGATACAATAAAAAAAAATGAACACACATGAAAAAGACAAATCAAATTTCAGAACAGAAGGGGGATAAGAGGGGGGAGGTAAATGTCTGTGAGCTAATGATATTAGAGGTGATAATTGGGGAAGCTATCTTTGTAATGGATAAGATAATTAGCATCCTTGTTAAGACCTAGGTGTAAAGTGTCAAATTTAAGCATGAATGACAGTTCAGAGGATTCTCTTTCAAGTCTAGTGTTAAAATGTCTTTGAAGCAGGATGTAGGTAGTTAAGTCCTTGAGACAATGCCCTTTCTGGTTAAAATGTCAAGAAACTGTTTTTTCTTTGTGATCCTGTCTAATATCTGATTTGTGTGCATTGATTCTTTGGCGAAGTGTCTGAGACGTTTGTCCAATGTACATAGCAGATGGACACTGTCGGCACATGATAGCATAAATTATATTTCTGGATGAGCAGGAATATGTGTTCTTGATCTTATAGCTCACTTGGTTAGGTCCAATAATGGTATCAGCAGAGTGAATGTGTGGACAAAGTCCTGTTTTTTGTTAGGTCTAGGATTGGCGTTGAGCACAGCAAATGGTTGGACCAAATCCAGCCTAATGTAAATTGGTGAAACATCAATGATTTCATCTTAATCGCATGGCACAAATACTGCAGAATCCATGACTACTTCATCTGTAGATCCTCTGTGTCTGCAGGATTTGGTGAGATGTGTCAAGATGCATTTTATGTTACCATTTTAATGCAAACAACTAAAACTCAGCTTGTGTGTTGATACTACTGAACCAATGTTAACACAATAGTTGCCAATGAAGAACCAACTTTTGCAAATACAAATTAACTTCCCACATTTTTTAAAGTTATTTTTACCTTGGAGGATAGAGAAATGTCCCCACCCAGAGAAGAATTATATATCACTGGTTTTGTCCAGTACTGATGTAGTATGCTTGTGAGTTATTGTTAAAGATTTTCATGCTGTCCTGGGATTAATTTGGCAACAATCTTGATTGTCAGTGAAAATGGGCAACTGTTTATCAACTGCTGCATCAATCCACCCATGTGCAGAAAATCCCCAAATTCCATATTTAAAAAAAAGGCTTGTGGAAGCTATTATTTCTTTGACAACTATGATAAAAATGCAATTCTAGCTATTTGAATTTCCTGATTTAGGCCTTATATTGGGTTTTTCCATACTGCCATTCCACAAAGATGAAAATGTACTTAAAGTTTTTCCATTATCTGTGAGTTATTGTGTGGCCCCTGAAATGTAAAAAGCCTAATCATATTGTGAAATCTACCTAAAGATTCTCTCTATATATGGAACTATGCATAGCTGCAGGTTTTTCTACTGATACAAAATTCACTAAACTCTGCTACAGAATTTGTCCCAGATATGTTATAGTATTACAATGACCCTGATAATAATGAAACTTTAAACAGCAAGCACCAGATGTCAATAAAAACGTTAAAACCGAGAGCTAAAGCATGTTTGTTGTTTGGTTTGTGTTTATGGGGGTTTTTCTGGGGTGTGTGTATGATTCTTCTGTTGTTGTTTTTTACCATAGCATCGCAAACAAATATGAAGAGACAACAAGAGGTGACAAATTCTCAAGTTCAATTAATTATTAATCATCTCCAAGCATATTGTATGTGCTTGGTTTGCTGTGCCGTAATACCATTTGATTATGAAGTTTTGTATGAAGATGAGTAATCAGATGGAAATGTAGACTAAATGTACAGTGACGGTTGCATTTTTTTTCCCAACTTCCTCTTTAGGTGGGTTTCAGACTAGAATAATTTTGCTGGAGTTATGTCCAAGTGTGTGGTGTTGCCTTTGAGTGGTTTGTCCATAGGGAGAGGAAAGGAACTGCTATTCCTATTGGGTAATGGAGTTCTTCTCTATTTCAAATGGTAAAGGATTTTGACTGAAGTGCTAGAGTTCCACAAGCTGCTATGTTTTTTTTCTGTGTAGAGTAAGTGTGTCTGTTGTATAAAGCACATTATATTGTGGAACGGTCTTTATACTTTGAGCTCCAACTGCAGGGGTAAACCCATGGACAATGGAAGGGATCATATTTCCCAGCACTATTTGGTTGCATACAGCTTTTTACAGAACCATGTCCAAGTTTTACAAATTCATTATTTGAATTTCATGTCAACTCACAGAAGTATGGTACATTTTGTTTAGTGCTTGATTGCACTAGCCTATTCTGCTTTGTGTTGTGTAATTGGGTAAGTGTGGGCATCAGAAAAGTCTTGTTTCTATTTCTGGACATATTTGCCTAGAGTTGAGGTCACAAGCTTTCTCAAGAAGCTGAATAGAAATAAGAAGAAATGATGTACAAACAACTGGAATCAACTTGGACAACCTAGAGGATCCTGTACTGCTAAAAGATCATGTGGCCAGGAAAAAGAAGGGGTTTTTTAACTTTTACCTAAAACTCATTTCAGGCTTTCTCTAAAAGTTTAAACTTCTTGCTAAGGGTCTGATCAGAAGCCCTTGACATTAGTGTGTGGTGAATCATTCCATAAAAGGCTGAATCTCAATTATTGATTATTCATTTTCACATTGAAGAAGTAAGAAGTATTGCTGCCCAAGAATTATAATTCCTTTCATACTACAGTCATCAGCTAGGCAAGTCGATGAGCTACTTAATGTGTTACCCAGGGACTAAAGATCAGAACTGTGGTCAATTTTGTAATTATAGTTCAGACAGTCAATGTGAGTATTTAGGTCAGTTTCAATCCATGTGTGTTGACATCATCCTCTGAGTTTCCTGAATCCAAAACACAGTGTGAAACTCTGTCAAAACTATTGAGTTTCACCTGGCTTTGTCTCCAAGCCATATGAAACTGCAAGTTTCACATGGTTTCAATATAAAATCATAAGTGATTCAGATTCTTCTGAAACTAAGCACGGGTGTTGTGAAGGCCCACAAACATTTGCAGACCTTTCAACAAATATAAGCTGTTTCAAGCTTGTAACAAAACTTAAATGAGTCTTTCATGGTGTGTTTCACTGAGAACATTTGACACGTTTCCTTGGGAAGGTCCAATGGAAGCCCCTAGCCTAGAGTGTAGCCCTCAAGTTGCTTGTAAACCTTGTCCTTCAAGATCAATTTTAATTATGGTAAAAACATGGCATTTGGAACTAGGGACACACCCTTGGCATACAAGGCTGTTTAGAGCCTGTCTTTGTTTTCACTCCACTAGTTTTGAAAGGCCTGGGCTTGCAAGGAAATTGCAGCTATCAGTACTTATTACTTTGCTGAAACGAGGCAAAAGTGTTCTTGTAGCATCTCTGGTTTTATTGTCTGCGGATAAACTTTTTGCGTGTCTCTAAATCAACATTGTAAAATAACAGGTAATCATTTAGTCATGCCTAGTGAAATACTATTCATGTTGGCTTTGTAATGGTCTGTGATGATGCCAAATAAGGAAACAGCATTGTGGTTACCAAAGGCAGTTACACTTGCAGCCTGTGAGATCATTTCATATGTTGGTTAGAAAAATAATCTGCTGCTAACCTAGCTTTGCTATAAATTACTGATTTTTGATTACTAAGCAAGTATAGTCAGATGTTTGTGAAATGTCAGGATAACTGATACTAAGGAACAGAAAAATTGTTCCTTCACACACTTAGAAAAAATAGATTTGAGTCAGACTTGAGTTTGAAATATTCTTGCTTTTTAAAGTGTGTTATTAATTTGGATATTAAAAATATAAAAAATACTTGAATACAAATGCATGATACACACTTCAGAAGAGCTTGTGTTGAGTTTTACATGCTTTGGTATGAGACTCATTTTCAGTTGTTTGTTGACTAACGTCCTGTATGTTCATTTAAGAATAATTTTAAGTAGTTTTATTACATGCTGAGGTGGCAAAATTTCTTTTCCACAAGAGATTGATTTGAAGGATGCCTGATCCAAAAAGCATATTCAGGAAGAAAAGAAAACATTTCAAAAGGGATGTTCAAGTTAGACCTGCCAAGGCAGGTTTGCTGCTCAACAAAAACACTGCAGGGATTTTTAAAAAATAAATAATTCATTAGGGACTGCCACATTGCATGGTACAAAGTCTTACCGTTAAGATGCAAACTATATTACTTTCTGAAAGACATATGCAAAGGAAAGTTTTGTGCTTTTCAATTGAAAGGACTATTGGAAGGGGGCAGGCTTACACCACAAATGTCAGTAGATCTTTTAATGAGGACCACTGAACTTCTACAGATTTTTTCTTTCACAAACTTGTATCTCAGCTGATTAATCTGGCCACATTTGCAGACCTGTGCTGCAGAATCATATATTCAATGCTCAGCTAATATCAAGAGTAATGAACATAGGTTAGTAGTCTATTTTGCATTGCAAATATGATAGCATGGTTAAGTTCCTCTTCTATCAGCTCAACAGACAACTTTGGCTGGCATTCTTCTGTAAACACTGAATTAATTGCAGGTCAAGCTTAGGGTTAGTCAAAGATTACATGAAGAACACCATGGGACATCTATTTTTCAGAGGCACCTCTTGTCCAGTTTCTCCTCTCCCTCACCACCAGGTGGGAGACACTAATGTGGAGAGGGTGCAAAGCTTTTATTATCACTGTGTCATCTAAATTTGCTCTGGCTGTTTTTGTTCCCTTTAAGAAATTCAGCCCAAAAGATTACTAAAAAGTCCAGGGAAAGCCATGTTATGGGGTCTAGCCGGTGTTTTACTTTACAAATTGTGTGAGAAGGAAACAAAAGAGAAGTGTAACCAAAAGTGGAAGGGATTGGAAGTGGAAAGAATTCAAAACTGAAATGTTCTAGAAGTCAATAAGAAGCATTTTTGGCTATGGCCTGAAAATGAGGCTGCTTGACTAGAAACATATCATGATTAAAAAGTTAAAATGAGTGTAATTCTAATAACTGTCAGTTTGCACCTTAGGTTTAACTAGAATTGAGCAAAATTATTAGCAATATGTGCTCCATTTTTTGGCTTTTCTGTAATGTGTATAGTATTAGTATCCACTAAACTCTTGTCATGTGACTTTTGTCAAGTGATTGTTAAACTTTTTAACTCTGAACAAAATCAGGTGAGTGAGGCTAGTAAACTAAATCTTGAACCAGTGCTTCTATGAGCCATGTCATTATTACATGTTGTGATTCTGACAGTGGTGGAAAAGAAATGATGCTACTAACTCTATACCTCGGACTTCATTGTAAGAACTTTTTGTTTATTCAACGAGTCATGTTCTTTCCTCAGGGCACAAAACATTCTCTGTTGTAATTTTCTGATCTGAAAATACATTAATCATTTTCCTTATGAAGAGCTGCACTATCTGAGACACATTGACTGAACACAGATGTTGAGGGTAATACTAGTACAAAATCATGAATCTCGTAATATACTGCTAAAGATCCTGGTCAAAAATTAAAACAGTACCCAAAAGTACAAAATTTGAAAAGATGGCACCAAATTAGTTTATGCATATTTGGTTTGTTTAAACTGAAAGACACCTCTTTCTTTTGAAATTCAAAGTGAAGCAAAGAGGTACGGTTTTCTTGATATAACATGAAAAATATTGAAGCAAGCTAATTTCTGTTATAGATGCAAATACTATAGGTCCAATTTTTATTCTGAACTCAGCCAGGTCTGTGTGTCTGAAAGTGCAAATAACTACAAGCACAATTTTGCACCTGCAGTTCTATTTGCCTGCAATTCAGGTTATTTGGACATCTATGTCAATGAGTGCACCTGCACATTAGAGATATCTAAGTAACCTAAATTACATTCAGGAATAATTGCAGGTGCAAAACTGTGCCCACAAAATGGAGGCTGATGTCTGAAAATCCGGCTTTATATCTCATGGTAAATTATTCACTGCATTATGGAGCCAGTATCCTCCTGGGAGTGTCACAAATCCATATAATGACCCTCAGTGCCTTTTAGATCTTTGATTTAGCTGGCAGATGGGAAAGAATACATGTAGCCAGAGAACTCCCTAGTGATTACACATGTGGATACAAAAGAATGTGAATTATTTCAGTGAAGATTAGAATTAATTTGCAATCACAGTTTTCCTTCCTGACCCACACTTTTTCTAATGATTTAAAGCAGCTTAATGTTGTATTTTTATTATCCCACTGTTGGTTAGAACAGGTGGCACTGCTAATGCAAATAGAGAATTGTGCAAATAGGAACTACCTTTTATAGAGGATGACATTATAGATTGGGAGAGACAAAATGTCAGTTTCTTATGTGCGTAAATAATGCTAAATTTCAGAGATCAGCATTGAAGACAGCCTGACTCTTCATAATGGTATACATTTCCTTGTAATCAATCTTCATGGAAAGTGCTAAACAAAAATATTTTTGTAGATAACTGTAGAACTTTCTTTCCTTATCTTTAAACATTTGGAAAGCAAAGCTGCACTTGCCTCAATATTAAGTTATTTTGCTGTTAATGACATAGATAGACAGGTATAAAAGCAACCATTACTACCTAAATTTTCTTTGGTAACAAAGTAATAATGAAAGTATTTTTGTACATTCTTTGGCTTAAATAGACCAAGGTGTGGTGCAGCTTTGTAACAGTGTTTGTTTCCTGTTGTACCTGTTATGCAAAATGCAGTGCTGTTAGCAGAAGGGTGAAAGAAAATAATTTAAGTTCTCTTCCAATGTTTGAACAGCTAAAAGTCATAGTGAACAAACGAACTGTTCTGTCAGTTTTGACAAACTGAAAAGTAAAGAAGCATTTTTCTGTTTTAGAAGCTTTAGGCAAAATTGTTTTGGCATGTCTATAACTTGTTCCTACTGCAAACAGAAGGGCAGCTAGAGAAATATCTATTGTGGGAACAAAACTCTGTACATTAAAAGAAGTGAAACTGTTCAGCCCAGTCTACAGCCTAGTTCATGCTTTTATGCAAACAGAGATCTGTAAGGATTCGGAAAAACTTCCAGTGAAATGAATGGAAAGATTACTATTGATTTCAGAGGAGGCTGCAGTAGGCCCTCGGACCAGATCCACAGATAGTGTAAATGGGTGTAGTGCAATTGAAGGAAATGAAGCTATGCTGATTTATGCCACCTGAAAAGCTGGCCTCCAGCCTTGCCAAATCTTAGTAGCCATGAAAGGTCATGAGTTTTGTTTCCAAGGTAGATTGACCTATTTATTAGAAAAATTGTCTGCCTGTGATAGCCATTTATCTCAATTAATAGACTACATTTGAAATACATGGAAACTTCTACTTTAACAATGTATGCTACTGTATTGCTTAGTTAATTTTTAAGCAAAAATATAAGTAACCTAGAAACAAAAAGCCATAATAAGATAAACATTTTGAGTCCTAGCAAATGTCTTGGGTATGTTATGAGGTATAGAGATCATGAAGACTTTTCCCCCACTGGATTTTTTTTATAAGTATTCAATTATGGCAAAACATGGGAAACATGAGTGCAAAGAACTGACTTTAATATGAACATTGCCCAGATTTTCACATAGATCTCCCTTACCCCGTCTCACTTTCTGTTGTACTAGATATAAGAGATGAAGGGACAGGTTACTCATCTTTCCGTATCTTTGGGGGTTTATTTATGGGTGAGTCATCTACCTCTTATCATGGGTTTTGAACTGGATACTGAGCAGTGATTAAAATTCATGGAGAAAGGACTTATTTCTCTTCAAAAATAAAAAAGTCACACCGATGGTGGCCCTCAACAACTTCATAATCTAAACAGTCATTATTCTCATTCTGAATGAATTAAATAGATTAATGCTGATCATTAATCTGTTTGCTGGCCAATCCAATGGTTTCTGAGCCACTTCCTCCAATGTTCTTGTATTTTCCTGCAGTGCTTTAAGAATATATTTCACTGATATTCTCTCCTTCTGTGGGTTGCTTGTTTCATACAGTGCATTGACCCTATTTCTTTCTCATTGGCTTTTTCCATTAATTGCCTTGCTTCTTATGTCATGTATTTTTGAGTTGTGGTGGACATATAACACAAAATCAGTACTACTGCAAATATCAGGCAGTATTCTGGGGGATGAACTTAAATACACCTCCTATATTATACAGACCTCTGAACTTGTGCTACTGGAATGAAAAAAAAGCCATAAAAATAAGTTTTGTTCTTTACTGTAAGGCTTTCTACAGCACTGTCTTCACAGAATTAAGATTTGGGTTGTGTTAACATATTTTATAATTCCTTATAAATGAACTGTGGATTATTTTTTTAAGAAGTCCTCTGTCTTGAAACTGATACTGATTTGGCCATTTGAACACTTGTATAGTACAGTGGTCTTCACCCAGGGTGCACATACTCCTAGGATATGCAGAAGTCTTCCGGGGGTACATCACCTCATCAAGATGTTTGCCTAGATTTACAACAAGTTATATAAAAAGCAGTAGCAAAGTCACCACAAACTAAAATTTCATACAGACTATATATTTGAGAGAGTTTGTTTTTTAAAGAAATCCTCCTAACCGGTAAGAGCTAGAACCACAAAATTCAGTATACAGCTTCCACTTATCATAACTTAAAGCAATGTATGAGTTTGGTTGCACCAGGAAAATGGGATTGCTTCTAATAAAATCATACAGAAACACCAGAAAGGTGAAAGGGGCTTGCTTTCCCCATCCAGGACTGCTCCAGCCCCAAACCTTCCCCCTCTCCCTCCAGGTGCCCTTTAAAAAAGGCAGGGGGACTAAAGCTCCCTCTGCGCACCCTGATTCATATGGGGACACTGCTGGCTGTTCCTCTTCATCAGTGAGCAAGGGGAAAGTGCACAGTTTGTTGTATTCCCCGCTCTGGCTGGGGAATTCAGGGAGGCAAATGAGCTGTACACTTTGCTCCCAGTCTCTGTTTTTGAAAAATACAATAATTTAAATAAAGCATGTACATTTTCCTTTTATTTAAAAAAAAAACCACTTGCTGAGTTAAGGACCCGAGCAATGCCAGGCAAATGTGCTAGTACTTTATACTCTGAAATGTAAGTACAATATTAATAGTCTCATTGATTTATTTTATAATTATATGATACAAATGAGAAATGAAGCAATTTGTCAGCAAGGTGACACATTTGTAGTTTTCTGTCTGATTTCATATGCAAATAGTTTTGAAGTGAGGTGAAACTTAGGGGTAGCACCACAAACCAGACTCCTAAAAAGGGTGCAGTAGTCTGGAAAGGTTGAGAACACTTGTATAGTAAACTAATGATGTCATAAAGGCAAATAAATGCAATGTAAATGAAAGTACATAAGAAAGAAAAATATGACTTAACTTGTCATATTGTTTACAGGCATCTAAAATTGTGGATGTCTTGATTATGGAATTATGAGCCAGGACTAAAGGAACTAACTCTGGGCTCCATGTGTTAATGAAAGCTTTAACTGATATCCTCTAGTTAAATAATTTCCATAGGATAATCTATGTAATTTACTCTCTTAAGAGGCTAACATGGTAACTTATAGCATGCAATTTTCATACGTTTGCAAGTTGAGGTAGAGACTGGAGGAGAGGGAGCTTACAACTTACCTCAATCTGCTAACACATGTTAAAAATATAACTGCCTTGTCACTGGCAGAATTTTACTTTGTGTTCGTTGCAAATTTACAGTGTGTTAGCTAACACAAGATAAGAACACATCTTTTTTTCCTAGTAAAGACTCAGGCAATTTTCTCTACATTTGGAAAAGTTTCCTTTCTTTGTTGAAGTACATCCAGATCCATCTGCATCCTGCCTAAATGGCCACCTTCTCAAGATGCCTGCAATTTTATGAAATCACTTGCCAGATCCTGCCATTTTACCTGACAAAGCCCTGAAATCCAGCTCTTTCATTTAAATTCTGGGATTGGTACAGAGTAAGTGAAGGCAGAATAGGATCTTAAGGGTATGTCTACACTATAGAGATGATCAAAGCTGCCACTGTCGATCTTCCAGGGTTTGAATTAGCAGGCCTTGTTAAGACAACTAATTCAAACTGAGAGGGGCACTTGGGTTGATGCCGGTAGTCCTGCTTCCACGAGGAGTAAGGGAAGTCGAAGGGAGAGTGTTTCCCCTTTGATTTCCTGCAGTGTGGACAGCGCCGAAAGTCATAGAATCATAGACTACTAGGACTGGAAGGGACCTTGAGAGGTCATTGAGTCCAGTCCCCTGCCCTCATGGCAGGACCAAATACTGTCTAGACCATCCCTGATAGACATTTATCTAACCTACTCTTAAATATCTCCAGAGATGGAGATTCCACAACCTTCCTGGGCAATTTATTCCAGTGTTTGACTACCCTGACAGTTAGGAACTTTTTCCTAATGTCCAACCTAAACCTCCCTTGCTGCAGTTTAAGCCCATTGCTTCTTGTTCTATCCTCAGAGGCCAAGATGAACAAGTTTTCTCCCTCCTCCTTATGACACCCTTTTAGATACCTGATTAAGTCAGATTAAGGTACTTCAACTTCAGCTACACAATTAATGTAGCTGAAGTTGTGTATCTTAATTTGACCTTATCCTGTGGTGTAGACATATTCTAAAGGTATTTTGTGTCATTGTTTCAATTATAGAACTATGTGGGTAAAAGACTTGGATTTAACAGCAACAGAAAAAAGAGGATATTGTATACATGCCTTCAATCAACTTTGTATTAGATCCTTAAAAGGAAAATTATGTGAAAGATGGGAAGAAAACAACAAATGAAGCAAGATCCCTATTTCAATATAATTTGGAGGAAAAAAACTGATTTAGGTTGGTCATGTTGCCAGGATAGATGACTCAAGACTTCCAAACAAGAAATGGAAACCAGAAGGATGCCTAAAGCCTGAAAGAAGAACAAATTGAGACGATATGATTGACTGTAATGTTTCAAAATCAACTATTCCAAGGATGAGTTTGGGCTGTTGCCCAGAATACAATTGAATGGTGGTGTTCATTTAGATCCTTAATGCTGAAACAAAATAAAACACTGTAGTCGTGTTTCTGTTAGACATTTACTTGTTAATTCTTTCCAATTTTCCCAGAGTTGGGATCTGATGTCATGTTCTGTCTCTTCTGCTACATGTTGCAATGATTGTTGCTGCTGCTCTGTAATTTTTCTGAATACCAGTTTTCTGATGAAGGCCTGCATCTAATGCTTTGTCTATACCACAGAGTTTTGTCGACAAAAGTTATGCCATTTTAATTAAACCACTATTGCATGTTATATACACTATGCTTTCTGTGTTGATGCAAGAGCTACAGTGCACTGTGGGTAGCAGTCCCCCTCTCCAATTGGCCACAGGGTGCTTTGGTAAGGGTTTGCAATGCCTCATGGGTCATGTATAGCATCACATTTTGCAGGTTTTTCAATCCTATCATTCCATGTGCATCCTACTAAATTGCCAACCACTTTTCAAATGAAATGTGTGAGGAAGGCGAGGGGGAGACAAGCATGTGACCGTCTCAGTGAGATTTACTCTTATGGAAAAAAACCAAGAGGCAAAGCACTGAATCTGGCTGTGGAACCTTTGAGAGGAATCACAAGTCTAGGGCAGATCTGGGTGCCCTGCAGCTTCCCCTGGATCTCTGGCACTGCAGCTCCAATGGAATGTCCTCAGAGTTTTGTTTTCCTGTGAAAGTTCTGACTGTTGCTAAGGGGACAAATGTGCTTCCCTCCAACTCTGCTTCCTGCCATGTTTTCCGCACTCACATCGCCCCCAAACACACACACACAATTATCCCTAGGCCTACAAAAAGCAGGGGAGTGTAATGAGGTTTATCTATAAAAAGGCCCGACTGTATATATGTCATTATATGATAGCAGTTCATAGAAGAAGCACCATCTACTGGCATGTCAGAATGTGTAAGACCAATAAAGCTGTTGTTGTCCATTGCAAATGGCTACCTGATTACTCAGCTCTTAACAATAAGGGCCTGTAACAGAGATGGCGCTCCTCCCTTCTGAATGGTGAAGGCAGCTCTGGGAGTGGATCTATGGAGCAATAGCTCTCCTTTAGCTCTGCATCTTCCCACTACATTGGAAAAGCATCTATTCTGAGCAGGTGAATAAAGGTTAAATACAACCATATTTAAAATACTTTAGTATATGCTGAAAACTGATGTATTAAAACCAGTAATAACCATAGTGATAATTTTGTTGTAATTGAGTCCACTGGGTTTACAAGTGGGGTTTGAACCTCTGACCTTCTGCATAAAGTACACAGTTTGACAAGGTGCATAAGCACATGCTTAATTTTAAGCCTGTGAGCAGTTCAGTGGAAAACAATAGGACTAATGACATGCTCGAAAGTATGCACATGAACGCGTGTCCTGCTAATTTGGCATAAAAAGCAGATACCTCTGTCACTTAAACAGCGTATGACTCATTAACCTCTTATGGTGACAAGCCACCAAGAGTCACAATAAGAGAGTTACATTATATCACCCAAATCAGTTTTCAAGATGAAAAACTTTCAGTCAATTCAATGTGACTAGATAACTTGGCTATTTTTAAAGTAGATACAAATTTTACATTTAAAATTAAGTTGTCAAAATTTCCTTAATACATTTCAACAAATATTTAGAACTAAAATTTAAGAAGCCTTAATCCAGCCTCTAAATAGGTGCCTGCAATTTTATGTGTACAACTTTCTGAATACACTTTTTTCCCTCATACCCACATTTTGAGCCCTCACTTTTCTAGTTTCACCATTACTGTGGGAAGAAGCAGTAACTAAGAACTTCAGGAAGAATGATTAAACTTATTTGATTGTTTTTCATTATCAACACATTTTTTCTTTTCTTTTAACAGGTTCTAATCTGTGCAGGCTGCACAGATCATATTATTGTTTACTCACTGCTGCTTTTCATTCCACCAGTGTATAGTGGAGTATTTTATTTACATAATAAGAAAAAAAGAAAAAACAGAGATGCACTATTGACAGTGAGGGCAGTTCTGAATAATTGGGAATGCTCTGAGATTACCTGCTTTATTCTGAAATGAAAATAGAATTACCTGTTGGCTAGCCTCTTTCATACACGTGTACAAAAAATCCTTTGTATGTTTCTTCAACAGATTGTTTGGGTTCTACAAAGGCATACTGCCTCCTATCATGGCTGAAACACCCAAAAGGGCAGTGAAGGTAAAGCACTGTATTTCCTCCTTTTAAAAATGAATGCCACAGTAACTAACATCATAACAGTAAAACATCCAATTTGTCCCTCATCAGAGAAATATGCTGAGTGATATTAGAATCTTCTGCTAATTAAGCTCTGGTCTTTACTTAGAAAAAAACTACTAATGATAACATAATGGAAACTTGCCTGATTACGAATTGAAGCTTTTAATTATTACGTGTATAGGTAAGCAAAATGCATGACTTTACTGAAGAACAAATTATGACTGCAACATATTTTACCCTAATATGTTTTACTTTTTGGAGACGTTTTATTTCATTATGAATGCTCAGCAATGTGCAAATGAACTAGTCCTAGGAAAATGTTTGTGTATAAATGCAAATGTAAAGGAAATGAACACTTATTAAGTGTTATGCCAGTGCAGTTCAAGTGCCCACTTCCTGCTGTTGTCCTATACTCTGAGGACAATTGCTCAAAAAACTAAAAATGTACCCTCATGTATCTATTAATGAGATTACAATTCCCATCTCTGCAACTAGCTATTATGCTCTGCAGTTTAGTTACTGGAAATAAATGAATACTGGTCTATAATTTGCCTTTATTATTAAATGATAACTCTGTTTGTTCTGATTTCCTTCTCTTTGCCTATATTGATTTTTACAACTTTCCTTTATTAGGATGATTTAAAACTTTTCATCACATAATTGTGGAGTTTTCTACCTAATTTTTTTTGTTTTGTTTTCAGTTGAAAGTGTGTATGTGGGAGGACTTCCTGTATATAATGTTCATTTTGTGTCTCATTGATTTACTTTCCCCAAAAAGCCTCAATCAATCTGGGCCTTAGCCTGCCATCAGGCATGACACAATGTTCCCATTCACTTATGTAGATATTTGTATCAAATGATATAATGTAGCTTTATAAATAGAACCCTGTGCAGATACAAAATTTGTATCCACAGCCACATCTGTATCCACAAAAATGAATCATGGATATACAGCCAATATCCACTGATTTACAGGGCTCATCAAGTAAGCCTAACAATGATCTATTGTTGGTATCCTCCTGTTATCATCATTATGTATGCAAGTAAGGCAATCACTGTCTCTTAAAATTATTGACTGACAAGGAAAAACTAAGGCCATGCTTAATTTGGGGCTGTAGTACAGATTGTAAGGTCGAAATTTTGAAAACTTCTTAATGATGGATTGTGTGGGGTTTTTTTCTTCTCATTAATTTGGTAAAAGGTGATGACGTCAGTTTGATGGTTGCTTCTCAATGTTAGTTTATACTTAGTAAGTGGGTGGATTGAGGCATTGGGCTCGATTTCAGTATTGCCAGCCCCAGTCATTCAAAAGTCATGCATCAGGACAGTCCCAAATGATGAGATTGGCTTAAAAATCATTAGATGTTAAAGAATAATAAATGTGGGGATCTTTCTGCTTTCTTGTTTTTCAGCTGTTAGGATTCACATTTTCTACATACTTTTCCTAATCATGAGAGCTAAAACTTATTTGGTTTTGGTTTTGTTAACAGAAGGCTGAGACGGTGAAACAGTAACATGATTCATGGTGCCAAGCTTTAAGAAAAACATCAAATGTCACAAGAACTCCCATTAAAATTGTCAGATTTGTAAATGCTGAGATCCTTGGCTCCTCTTAAGATCTTTCGCACAGCTCCTGAGGGCACAAAGAAGCCCTAAAGCTGTTTTAATGCAGCAACAGTATTCAAGAGGGGGAATTTCAGTGCAAGGAGGGGTTAGAAGGATTGGAGTGCAATATGTTCCACAGATCCTGGCTGATGGAGCAGCTTCTTACAAGCTGTCATGAGCCAGCACAAGCTATAGCATCCAGCTTAGAGCTCTGCGAAACCAACAGACATTGAACTAATAAGAATCTAAGTAGATTCAAAATTCCATTAGCTTTTCTTGAATCTGGACATGGAACATCAAGGAAGATTGCTGGGTTTTTAGATTAATTTCTGTCCTTCCCTTCCTCAGCAGCCTTGATTCACTCTAAAAGGCACAGGTTATACCCTGAACATTTAGGTGTGTTGGGTTGTGAGACTGTTGGTGATCTGGACCACCACATCCATGCAAAAACTTGGAGGCTTGAGCAGTAACTAGGGAAACTCCCTGTTCACCATCTGTAAAGGAGTCTCAACAGGGAAATGGCCTTTTACAGGTTTCTGGTTTGGTGGTGAATATTTTTCACAGCTTCAATTGTAAAAAAGGGTGTCTTGAATTATGAAATGACTTCACTGATCAAAGATCACTGAGATAAGCAAACAAGGCAGAGCCCCTGCTGAGAGGAAATGTAGCATTGTCCTCGTGGAACAATGTATTAGCAGGATAAATTTATTTGCATGTAAAAATAAAGCCATTAAAACCAAAGTGTTCTGAGGCAATATTTTTCTTTAAAGCTAGGTGTCAGAGACCCAGGCTCACCTTTGAAGAGACTAGATCCTTTGTCAGTCTGTCTTTTTGTCTGTGTCTTTTTCTCTTCATTTCTGGGTTTTTTTTTCCTTTCTAAAAAGAAAGCTGGTATTTCTGAAAGGTAAAAACTTTATAAACTTTATAACCCTGAGTTAGCGAGGGCTTGGAGCACAGAAGTGAATGGTGCCAGTACAATGGTTAACAGATGAACTTTTGGGGCAAATGTATTTTGTGCATCTGTTCCCAAACATCTTATTTCAAGCATATTTTTACCTTAAAGTTATTGAGACACATGGTAAGTACTTTGGCTTTTTTCCTGTGTAACATAGATGTAAGTGTATCTTTGCCATATGGGCAGTATTGGTTCTTAGATATATGAATGCATATATTTTAAATATATGCATCTTTGGATTTTGTGAGGATAGCTCTTAACTTACTAATATTGTATAGTAAAATAAATTACTTTGCTCTGTGTTATTAAATGCTCTTTGAATCCTCATCCTCTTCAGTGACTGGGACATGGAAGTCTGTCTAGCTAGACTGAGCCTTTTGACAAAATTATTTGCACACAGAATCATTTTGATATGTCCAACTAAATGTTTATATTGCATTTTCTTGGTATTTATTATTGTTCTTTTAAAAAACCTCTAGTCACATAATACAAAACAGAGTTCCTATTAAATAGTGCTTTTATTTAGGACTTTAGGAAGCTATCAGTAGTTTAAGGTAAAATTTGTAATACCAAAACATTTCTAGGTAGTATATTTTTGTCTTTTTCATGGCTATTCTATTGATCTAGGAGACTATGGAAAACATTAAGGAATAGCAGAAATTCCATGAAAGGTGGGAAGGAAAACACTCTGCTGAAAGAAATTAGAGAGAGAATAAAGCAACTCTACAACAATAAGAAATGAAATTAATTTAGTATTATAATGGACCCTGCTGTACTTGACATTTTTCCAGAGATTTTCTTTTATCATGCAGGTAAAATTGACTCTGGAAATTATGGCATACTGTATAAGAGAAGTGTATTTCATGGTTATCTAACTTAGCAATAAAGATAGTTATAGGTTTATGCCTAACACCTTTATCTTGTTTGATTATTGACAGACCTAGTGCATTGATCTTAAACATATTTGCACTAACTATGTGCTGGAGATTGCTGTTCAGTCAATACAGTGTCTGGAAAGCAATTAAATTCTAGGAGCTGAATTCTCCTGCTGGGGGATGCAAGTAATTCCTGTTGAAAAGAGAGGAAGCTATTTGTAGCCTGTGGCCAAAATATCAGACTCTTAACATTTCTCCATTTCAACAGTCTTTGCATCATTCGGATGTAATATGCATTCTCTTCCAACTTTACCTTTAGCATCTTTACATTAACCCATTCATTTCTAGTTCTGTGTTGTACCTGTGTCGTTCTAATAACTTTCCACAGAAAAAAAGAACTGGTTCATAAACACTACCAAACTTCCTGAGTCATGGAAGTCCCCACCTCACCAGGAACAAGTTGAAATGCCAGTATGGTATTTACTGCTTGTGCTGCAGTAACGTGTATTGTGGAGTAGGAGCTGTTTTATATGCAGAGCTCTGTGCAAATGGTAAACGCTCCCTTTGGCTGAGTACCATTACATCACGTCCTTAAGTTTAACAGGAAAATTCCACTCCATGTATCTCTCAAGAAACATATATCAGTTCTGGACACATTTTCCATTGCTTCCTTTGACATGGCACAACAGTTTGGTTGCCAGTGAGGAGGTGGAAGAAGATTCCATACAGACTCTTGCCCTCATAGTTGGAATCCAATTGAATAGCTGTCCAAGGGGTGCCACATTGGCTTGACTTATCTTCATAAAAATAATGGAATGCTAAGGCCCATTCAGCACTGCAGCAGGAAGATTGGGCAGCAGTCAAGAAGATAAGAGGTTGTTGGTTACTCATTTTTGGGAGGTGGTAGCTGTTGCCCTGTGTTTCTGATCATCACCACCCTACATCTTAAGCTGGGGGGTTGTTTGTCGAGCTGACCAGAAGAAGAGAGCAAGTCCTGATGTCTTGAGGGGAAGATGAAAAACTGCTGGAGAAGGAGTCAGCGTGGTGGCAGACTCATCACCCAGGAATGAGGTGTTTTAAAAGGATAGCCATACCAGGAGCTTCCCTTACTGACTCTCCCTCCCTCCTTATTTTGGTGGTAAATATACCTGGTTATTGGCTATATCTGCTGTGGTCATTATGCTAACCACTCTGTTGAGGTGGGGCTGGGAAGGAATGTTTCCTTTTGCACCATATTGGCCAGGAACAGTTGGGGTTTTTCATCTTTCTCACAACAGGTTCAGGTGAGCCCTGTTCATAAAGTGTATGACAGGGGGTAGGCCATATGTCACACCTTATTATTTAAGTATGTAGCGGATGTACAGTGCACGTTCTCCATAAAAGAAGGCATGCAGTAAGGGATAAATTGGAAAGAGACTTCAGCTTAGTAACTGAGTGAGCTGGGGGTAGTTGGGGACTCCTATGATTGTTACGGCATGGAGCCAACTCCCTGTCTTTGTAGTCTACCTTACCCCTCCTATGATGGAGGGTAGTCAGTAAGGTCCTGGCAATAGATTTGAGGGAGGGATCTGGATAGAAAGGGGGAAGTTGGTTGAAGTCCCTCCCCCCAAGGATTGTAAGTCCCGGCAATGGAACTGCTGGAGGAACTTGGGTAGAAAAGTGGAGGGGGAAATAATAAAGACACTCCCCCTGATTAACTATGGGAGAAAACAAGGGAGGGTTACTTGCATTGTACATGTTTTTCTGCCGGGTAGTTTCAGACATCTAATAATAAAGTTGTGGCTTGATTAAACTTGTATCAAATTTCTCCTCTTCTTCTTTTGGTACAGCCAGACAAATGTTCAAGCAGCCCCAGAATACATCTATGGTAAAGCCCTGAGAACCTCCATTTTTCATTTCTTTATTCCTCCCCAGTACTGAAAGCCACATATCAAAATCACCATCCTTTGATGGAGAACTCTTGGACCCTTGTCTCATAATTATGAGAGTCTCAGGTCTGGTAGTCCTTCTAGGCCTTGCATATTACCTTCCCTCTCACAAATATAAACCCATGAAACTTATATGGACTATTACTTATAATATTTTTATGTTCCTGCTATCCTCTCTATCCCTGAAAGTTCTCTCCTGTCATAGCACATCATTCTGTCAGGAGAATATGATTCTTAAAGTAGTTACTTTGGATGACATCAACAAGAAGCACCATTTCATTAATTTCAGCAGTACATTTGCAAATCTAATAATATGGGAAAATGTAGATGATTTGGAACCTTCTGAATCTACACCAGAGAAGTTGGCAGCTGTGACTCCAATCCTGTCTCCATTAGAGTCAGTAGGAATTTTGTCGCTGACTTCAGTGGGATCACTGCTTTACCCTGTATATTCTTTTTAGAACAAGGCCGTTCAGTTGTTCTGTCTTTGAATGTGAGAACACTGGACAATTGATGTGTAGTGAAACATCCAAAGGGCGTTTTAGTTGGCAATGGGTACCACTCATTCCTTGCTGGCTCGTTATGTGGAGGTGCAGGAAAAATTAAATTTCCCATCTTTCCCCTCAAGTTGCAATACAAAAGAGCATTAGTTGTGAAACTGACCCTCAGAGAAGTTGCAGATCCTCTTTACTTCGGAGGACCAGACCCTTAAGCAAAAGTAAACAGTTCTGTGGAAGGCTTATTTGTCAGTGAGGATAGAAATTTGTAGAAAAATATCTGTTCATGATGGAAGGCTACAGAAAGACACATGAACTTCCATTCTGCAAATTCTATCAGTTTGCATTTCTCCGAGGAGAAGTGTATTAATATCAGACAAAAAACTAGAAATAGTATGGTTATTTTTTTTCAAAAAGAATATCTAATATAATCCTGTAACTTGCATAAAAACATCTGAAAATGAGCTGTTAGAGCAAATATTAGTAAACTGAAAACAAGAACTGTATATTGCTAATCTTGAATACAATAACTCATTGTCTTTAATTCTATTTGTGTTAACATTATGCACTATTTACTAATGAAATCATTTGAAGGGCCCAATTCTCCACTGCCTTGTAGCTTATATCAGTGTTTCCCAACCTTTTCGAGCATACAGACCCCTTTTCAATCTTCTAAAATTTCATGGACTGCCCTTCCTGAGGGAGAAAAAATAGAAAAGGAAAAGAAAAGAAAGGAAAAGTAAGGATCCTTATTTTTAAACTTTCCATGGACCCCCTGTAGTACCGTTGTGGACCATCAGGGATCCACGGACTACAGATTGGGAACCCCTGGCTTATATAGTCATTCACACTTGTTCAAAGTGGGTGCAATGGTAGTATTTTGCACTCCCTTTCCACATGACTACAGAGGATGCAGGACAGCAGAGAAGCAGGCCTTTATAGTCTCTTTTTTCTAAATTGGATAACTTATAATAAAATTTTCTAAACATTGCTGAGTTTTAACAGTAATTGTTTTTATTTTATAGTTTTTCACCTTTGAACAATATAAGAAGTTACTAGGGCTTGCTTCACTGTCACCAGGATTGGTAAGTGTAAATATATAATTAGGATTTTCATTCATTTAAGGTGTCCCCCTCCCCAAAAGTAAACAGATCAAGATACTTTAGTGTGATGCCAGGAGAAATACAACAGAAAAACAGTGCCAGCTAGCTGAGCTGCAGATAGCAGAAGTGAAGGTGTGGCAAGAGAATACATGGGAAGAGTGCAAAAGCTAATTTATAATGTGTGATATCGTGGAAACATCAGTAAGTTATTGTAGTAAATAAACTTCAGGTGTTGCAAATTAAAAGAAGGAAAAAATAGTTTTGTAAAAGATTTTCAAAGTTTCAAAGTTGTTTTTATTTTAAAGTGGTCAAAATATTGTTTTTTAGATATTTCTGGAAATATATTTATCAAAGTCACTATTGTGGCACTTTAGAGACTAGTAGATTTATTAGGGCATAAGCTTTCGCCACTTGATCAGATGAATTGGAGTGGAAATTATAGAGGCAGGGATATATATATATGAAAAGAAGGAAGTTACTTCTCAAGTGCCAATGTTAATGAGGCCAATTCAGTTAGTGTGGAGGTGGCTTACTCACATTAGCTGATGAGAAGCTGTGAATATCCAGAGGGGAAATTGCCTTTGTAGTGAGATAACCAATCTAAATTCTTAGTCCATCCTAATTGGATTGTATTCAATTTACAAATACATTGCAGTACTTGCTGTTTCTCTTTCAATCTGGTTTTGAATGTTTTTTGGTGGTGGTGGGTTTCTTTTTGTTGTTGTTGTTTTTGGGGTTTTTTTTGTAGAATGATGTCTACTTTTAAATCCATTGAGTGTCCAGGGAGATTAAAGTATTCCCCTATGAGTTAATGTGTGTAACCTTTCTTGCTGTCTGATTTGTATCCATTTATCCTTTGGCACAGAGACTGTCTGATTTGGCCAATATATATGGCAGAGGGGCATTGCTGGCACTTAATGGTATATGTCACATTAGTGGTTTTGGCAGGTGGCTGGGCTTATGATATTGTGACTTATGTGCTTAGGCCCTGTGATGGTGTCACTTGTATAGATATGTGGATAGAGTGGCAGTGGGGATTGTTACAGGGATAGGTTCCTGTGTAAGTGTTTTTATGGTAAGTAAAGTTCTTGTATAGATAGATAGATAGATAGATAGGTAGATATACCTCTGCCTCTGTGTTTTCCTCTCCAAATCATCTGATGAAGTGGGTTTTACCTACAAAAGCTTATGCCCTAATAAATCTGTTAGTTTCTAAGGTGCCACAGGACTCATCATTTTTACTTTTGTTTTTTTGTAGATACAGACTAACATGGTTACCCCACCGATACTATTGAAAATGTTATTGAAATGGTTATTGACATTTTTGTTTATCAAAATCCAAATGAAAATCTTACTCACCTTTTCAGTAACTCTTTTTTGGTAAACAAAACATGTCAATAACAATTTGGTATTATTTTCTATAATATTTTCAATAAAAGTGTACAAAAGGGCACAATGCTGTTTTCTGGGGAAAATGAAGAATGTCAACAATTTTCATGGCTTTTTTTACAGAAGACTATTTTTAAGAGAAAAGGTTTAGTCTGAATTTTTTCAGCCAGATCTCATTTCAATATTTCTACTTTTAATCTCTTGCCTCATGTCTACTCCCTTTATTTAAAATTTGGATTGCATAAAACACCTCACACTTTGTAGAAACACCTGTGTTCTGTTTATAATAACCCATGTATCTGAGCTTAGAGCCAGGCTAAAATATGTGAAATATTTGAAAAGGGTATGTAATAAATAATAAACCCCTGAACATCTGGATTATAGATTTTATGGTCAGGTGAGTTTGGGATTAGAATTCTTTGTACATTTTTAGCTCCTGGGATGGAAGTTTGAGATAGACAAAGAAAACATATGATTGCTTCTCTTGTAAGAATAAGTGCCATATGTTAGACTATACTGTGTCAGCTAAAGGGTGCAAAAAAGTGAGAGGAAACCCTTAGTTTATCATTATCTCAAGTACTGCATGTGTGACATAACATGCTGCTGCCCTTCTCATGCAGGATCTCTTCACGTGAAGCTTCCTCCTCTCAAGCACTCCAGTAGTGCTATGGTCCTTTACAGTCCTTTCATGTTGTCAGCAGACACCCTCCTTCTTAATATACAATGGAGAAGCTGCCATTTGCATTCCTGGCAAGTGGAAAGATCGGGTTTCTGGTTTGTGGTGTATTGTCACCCTTTTCCAAGACCAACTAGTACACATTCAGCATACGCTCTTAACCAAGAACAGCTTTGATTTGTGTAGCAGTTTGACTGGGCAACAAAAATCCCAATAATTTTTTTAATAAATAATGCCCCTTTCATTACATTGCTATCATTTTCAGTTCTACTTAGGGCTCTGTTGTGTCTTTAATGCCATAGCCATGGTGGTGAGGGATGAAGGACAAGGTTTCCTATGTACCTTCATGCTGAAGCAGATGGAATATCACCAAGGCCTCTGCTGGAGCTCATGTCAAGGAAGCAAGTCCCTTTGAAAGGGAGAGTAAGTGTTTTTACCCACTTTCCCTTGGCTTCAGACTGACAACTGATAATGAAGGAGTGGAGCCATGTTCCCATCCCATGTGAGGAGTAAAGCCTCACTGGCAGCACGGCCAGTGTTCTGGGTGCAGAATGGCTGGGACTGAGATTGTCCCTGTAATAAGTGAACAAAGGGTTAAAGGCTCCTGCTGCCCTCTGGCCCCCTGTGAGCTGAATGGAATGTTTTCCTGACTATTGCTTTCCTCCCATGGTGGTTCTTTTCTTATTTCAGACGGTATACTCCAGTATACTGTGTTGTCGGCATAAGGTGATAGAGCAGCAGAAGGCTCCTTGTAAGTGGCTGGCACTGGAGATTAAACAAAGAAACAAACAACTCTAGATTAACTATTTTGAATTTTCTTAGCTACTCTGATATGTATCTGTTGTTTATCTAGTAAGAACTAAGTAAACCATCTTTTCTAAATATGGCCTCTTCTACTGAGTGCAAAGCATAGGCCTTACTCAAAGCCAAACTGCGCCATCAATTTTTTTTGATTAGAGGAGATGGATTCACCCCTGTGAAGAGGGCCAGCACCAGCCTTCTACACCACTTAAGTCCAACTTTAGCCCTCTCATCAAGATTGAAATTTACCCAGGGGGCATTTTGCTTGAGTAAGTGATTCACAATTTAACCTAGAATATTCATTATTTTTGCTATTACCAGCCCAGCTATATTTTTAAAAACCAAAATTTATTATTCATTGCATTCAAACTCCAAATATAACATGGGGAAATTGTTTTTCCATGTATGCATCTTAAATCAGTAACACAGCTTTCCTTCCAGTTCAAGAGAATTCATTGTTGATAGGACTTTGACGTTTTATTTTGAATTTTTGGAATGTGGTTTTGGTTTTTATAATTTCTTCTTCATGAACTGTCAACATCTAATCAAGGGCAAAAGCTGTTTAGTAATGGTATACTGCTGCATTAGTGTAGATCTCTCTGTTTTCATCATATCATTCAACTTCATCATGTGATGTATGGCACATTTTACCACAGTGCACATGAAAACTTGATTTTTAAGTATTGATTGATTTAATTTCCCTAGACATTTGCAGTTGCTGGCTTGGGATCTGGATTAACAGAAGCGGTTGTGGTTAACCCATTTGAAGTAGTGAAGGTTAGCTTACAGGCAAATCGGAATGCTTTTTCTGAGGTACGGTAACTATTCTATTCTTTTTTCAATACTTTGTTAAATATAAGAAATATATTACAGTTAATTTTAATTATATTAAATTAGAATCTCTGTGCTTATTATAGAAAACTCTCTGAGGCTGTTAGGATGAAATAATGGAATTCCCCCTGCACAATGCTGTTTTAACATTGGAAGGTTAATGGTGGAATAGGAAACTGTGCTGACAAAAAAAAAATAGGGAAAGTACATAGTTGCACATTAGGAGCCAGATGCTTTACTCCTCTCTGTGGTTCTCTTACAACACCCATATGAAATGTAAAAATAGTGTTACCCCCATTTTACAGATGGGGATCTGGGGCATAGAAAGAGGTTAAGTAATTTGCTTAAGGTCACACAGAAAGTGTGACAGAACAGGCACTTGCACCTGTCTCCTTGGTTAATACCCTAACCACTGGGCCCTCCTTTCTCCATGCTCAGCAGCACTTCAGAGAATACTGTAGGGAGGGTAAAGTGATTGGGAAGCTGAAAAGATGATCCACGAGAAGATTTTTCACTCTCTCATTCGCTCCTATGCGATTGTCTATAATATGAAAAAATTGTGAACCAGTATTACTCTGCCAGTTCTGTGAACAGATAATTGGACCCGCTTTATACCGCTGCAGATACAATTGGTCTGCCTTTTCCTTTTGAGTATAAATGTATTAATACCATATTGTGAGCAAACTAGTTCCAGCAGCACTAACTGGGGACACAACATCCTATCCACACATAAATTCCAGAGACTTTATCCTCCCTCACAAAGTTTTTAATCCACCTCACTGCTTTTCTTTGTGGTGAGTTATAATTATTGCCCAAATGAAACCTATATACTCTACACTTTTCTCCTCAATGATCTTTAAAAAAATCATGTCCCATGTTGCAATTGTTCCAGAAAATCAAAGCTTCAGTTTTTGAAATCAGTTTAAAAAAAGGAACAAAAATGCACTTCTGCTTAATGAAAATGCTAACAACACCCCAAATGTGTACTATGGTTCTATCAGTCATTTGTGTAAAATTTTCAAAAGCACCTGCGGTGAGACCTAATTGAGCACCTTGGGACCTAATTCCCATTGCAAGTCAAATGAGTTTTTATTTGTCCTGTTGAAAAAAAAAGTCAGTGGGATTGAGTCACTTAAACACTTTTGTAAATCTTACTGGCATTTTATGCAACTAAAAAATATTATACCAGATATTCCTCTGGTATAAATTGACTGAACTCTGTTGCCTTCAATAGAGCTATGCTGATTTCTTCAAGCTGAGGATCTGTCCCATTCCTGATTGAATTTGCTAAGGAATATTCTAAGCTAATGGAGATGTCAGAAACAGAAGATATTATATTTTTTTTTCTTTTACAAAATCTTAACTTACTAAAACCCAAAGCTACTTCCTCATGAGTAGCATGTGCTTGTTACCATCTACTAATACAGCATTTCTCAAATGGAAGTCTTGGCCTCACTGATTAACTTCTCCCCCTGCCAGGTCCCTACAGCCTGTAGGCTTACGAAGGTTCTTTGCATTTGCCCCCCCCCCCCCGCCCCGCCCCCAAATCCTGGCTTCACAGTTCCCATTGGTCAGGATCTGCAAACAATGAGAACTGCGGAGGTGGCACTTGTGGGTGTGGAGGCAGCACATGGAGCTTCTCGCCAGTAAGTCACAGTGCGGCAGTCACTGGTGGCAGCCCCTAGTCCCAGCCAAGCAAGCAGCTCTTTGGCATCCTCTCCCTGGGTGGGAGGCAGGCCCAGAGAGGGCATGATTTGGGATGGGGTTGGGGGGAGCATAATAGGAACAGGATTGTGTCCTTATACCTGACCAATGTGCTGCAGGTCCAGCTGACTGTGTTGTGGGCTCTCCCCTTCCCCCTCTGCCAGCCTGCAGCCTGCTTCATGGGCTTAGCTGTTTTTGAAAAGCAACAGGCGGGGATACCAGCATGTGAAAGGGTGCATATGAATGGGTGTGCTGATGTGGTCAATATATAGGCTAAACTAGCATCATAACATTGGTGCTGCGATGTTTGAAAGTGAATTGAATATTCACTTTTGTCATTTTGAGGCATCTTTATATTACATAAGAATGTGTCTGTACAAAAGTTTGGTTGTCTGTAATTCTTTTCTATAGTGTCCATAAAAATCATTTTCAGCAGTTGGCAACCCTGCACCCCCAAGCCCGCACCTGGAGCCAGAGCCCTCAACTCCTACACCCTAACCCTCTGCCCCAGCCTGATGAAAGGGAGCGAGGGTAGGGGAGAGTGACAGAGAGGGTGGGATGGAGCGAGTGGCGGGCAGGTCCTCAGAGAAGGGGCAGGGCAGGGGAACGAGCAAGTCCTCAGGGAAGGGATGGGGCAAGAGGGTGTTTGGTTTTGTTCTATCAGAAAATCAGCAAACTTAGGAGCACAGCTGTTCAATGGCAAGGAGGAGCCACAAGGAGGGAGGGGGAGAAGTGGACACTGGGTGTGAGAAGAGGGGCAGGGTGAAGGGAGCAGGAAGAAGATGAGCAGGGGTGGGGCCTTAGGAGAGTGGATAGAGTGAGGGTGGGGCCTGGGATAGGGAGGAATTTGGGGGTCTATGAATAATTTTAAATCAAAATGGGGGTGTCTTCAAGTTACTGAAGTTTGAGACCCACTCTACTATAAGATGCTGTGTAGGTTGTACCTCCCTGGTCTGGTACCCTCGGAACCAAAGGAGTCCCAAATGTGGGAGTTTGCTGGATCAGGGAGGTCAACCCTGACCTCTTGCTGCTGGCTTCATGCTCTCCTGGGGGACTGCCAGCCTCCCAGTGCTGGGCTCCTCTCCCAGCTGCATGCCCAGCCCTGGCCCTGGCACCTGCCCCGGCCTCAGCTGCTGGCCACATTCCCCAGCCCTAGCCCATCTGCACTTCCGACGCTGCCACCAGTCCCAGCCCCAGCTGCTGGCTATATTCCCCCACCCGAGCCCTGGCCACTCTCCTGGCCCTACTGCTGGCTCCAGCTCAAGGCCCGGCTGCTCTTCTGGCCCTAAGGCTGGCCTTGGCTGCTGGCCATTTTCCACAATCCTGGCTGTGATCCCTGGCCCTACCACTGACTGCTTCCCAGTGCTGCAGCCGGCCCTTGTCCCAGCCACTTGGAGCGAAGAGTGTGGCTGGAGTCAGGGCTGGGCATGCAGCTGGGAGAGGAGCCCAGCAGCTGGGAGGCTGGTAGTCCCCCAGGAGGGCATGGAAGCCAGCAGCAAGGGGCCAGGATTGACCTCCCCTGATCTAGCCCAGCCTCAGCTATGATCTGGCCCTGTTGCCAGCTCCAGCTGCCGCCCCTGACCGTTGGATTTCCACCATCCTCCACTCCCTCTCTGATCCAGTAACATCCGTGGTCTGGCATTGCCGAACCAGAGAGGTCCTACCTGTACTTACTCTGTAACAATGCAGTGTTTTCCTAAAAGGGATAAGCAGAGTCTGTCTTTATCCATTATGTAGTTCATGCCATGTGGTAAAATTTAATACAATTTACATATTATGTTGACTGTTACATTTAAATAAGAAATATATCCTGTTTCAAGGAACAACAGAGAACACACACCAATAGAGTGCTGACCATTGGACTGGTATCTGAGCATCTTTCTAGGGTTCACTGGTTTAAAGAGGAAGACCCCCAGATTTGACACACAGGCACTCTGACATCATGGAATCCCCCTGATAACAGCACTGTGGTGGGCATTTATCAATGGCCAAATTCTAGTAGGATCTTTTCAGATTTCAAAAGCTAACCAAGGTCAAGTCTGTGTCTTGCCAAGGAACATCATCTGCTGCTGAAAGGTACATGAGGTATTCAATAGCTGGATTGGGGTTCCCTCTGAGCTGTGCTGCCATTCAGCTGTTTAATAAGCCCCACATAGGGGCTCAAGACTGCTGCACATGAAGCTGTCACATCCAGGCAAGAGGTCCTCTGCCCTAGCCACAGCAGCTCCCTTCTGAGGTGAGGGGAGAGGTGCACTCCTCTGACCCCAGCAGGGAGCTGCCACAGCTGGGAGAGAGGCACTTTCTCAAAGTTCTCCGGTCATCCCCTGTAACCAGGAGAAAGACACCTCTCCTCCAGCCCAACCCAGACTCACCAGAGCTGCCATACCCGGCAGAGGCATGCCTCTCACCTGGCCAGAGCTGCTGCAGTGAGAGAGGACCAGGAGGAGCCCTCTCTTCTGAGGGAGCCTGTCCTCAAAACTCTTTCCTCCCAGCACCATCCCAGATCCTGTACCCCGAGCCACAGCCCTCATCCCCCTTAACTCTGAGCTCCCTCCCACATTCCCATCACCTTCCCCCTCTGAGTCATTAGTAAATCAATAATCCAGTTAATACCAGTGGGCACTGCATTGTGGAAGCTGCCTTCTTTAGCAGAAACTTGAAACTGGGTTTGTGAGAGCTGGTTATCTTTAATGAGCTGATCTTAATTTTTCCAAGAGCAAAGATATTACTCTTGTATCCTGGCCAAATTCCACTTTGAATATCTGCATTCAGTATATAGATATGCATCTAGAGTAAACAGCTTTGAAATCTTTGCATGTAACTACAAAAGAAAATCTTTATGATAAAATAGGGTTGGTTTTATTTTTTATTTTTTACAGAGATAGCAGTGCATCAGCAGGTCAATATTAGTTACTAAATATACAACAGACAAATAAACCTAAATAGTAAAAGAAAGCAAACTTGTCTGTAATCTAAATAAGTAGTAACCTGTTGTGTTCGATATAATTGGGATCATTTGACTGGTGATGTTGATCTGCCACTGTGATATTTTCAAATGGAAGCCCATTAAACAAATAAGTATATTGAAATCGGCAATGTTTACAGAGTTCTAGTCAAAATTGTTCTACATTTTCCTGTTTAAGCATCCTACTGGAAGTAAAGTTTTGCCTTTCTAATTAAATATTTGATTATACAAAGGTGGCATTATGGGTTAGTGAACACTAAGAACAAGTCATCAAACAGTCTTTTTTAAATGACCTTGTTTGTGCTTATGACCTTAAAAGAAAAAATGTTAATGTTGGCCTGTGACAATAATTCACTGTACCAAATCTAGTACAATACATTTAGAAACAAAGGCATCAAATGTGCATCTGTTCTGATGGCCCCCTGTCAAACAGCAGCCAATACCAGATACCTCAAAAGAAGGTGCAAGAATATTTAGTAATAACCTGCACAGAGGGGAAATTTCTTCTTAGTGTCCATTAGATAGTGGTGGTTTTATGCCTTGAAGTAAGAGGGTTTATACCCCTTGTGGTCAGGATTTCTAGGATCTCTTAAGTGAGGTTCCTAAATCCACATTATAAGTGGCCTGATTTTTAAGATTTAACAGCTCCCTTTAAAGTAAAATCTTTTATTAGCGAGGCAAACCATGATTTCCATTAGGACATGTAAACAGGCAAATGGAGAACAATTTTGACTAGATCTCTATAAACACTAATTTCATTATACTTATAATAAATGTAGATCAAGATTTTCAAAACAGCATACCTGAAGATAGGCTCTTAAATCCACACTGAGGCATTTTTAAATATACTTTGTATGTAGTTTTTAATCTGTTGCAACCTTAGCAACACAGTGTCTCTGCTGATATCATCATCCAACCCCAACACAATAAAAAATTATGAGATGGACAACAAAAAGTCATGAGATTCATATAAGAATCTTCAGATTTTAAAACATACATATTTTATGGGTCTTTTCCTTCCCCTTCTGGTTTCGGGGCCTTTAGGACACATTTGGGTCATGATTTCAAGCTTTTCCTTTTAAGTTGAAAGATTCTCCCATAACTTCAAGATTCCAGGGGCTGAAGCTTTAGGAAAACCCAGTGAATATTTTGAGACTCATGATAAAATCACAAGAGTTGGTAACACAGTGGAAGCTGTCTGGTATGAAATGTGGCTCTGCAGATAATTTACTACACTTGCTGTTTGTAAAGCTGTTCCCTTCTTTCTTTTGTTTTATATATGTAGCAACCATCAACCTTTGTCCAAGCACGGCGAATCATTGCAAGAGATGGCTTGGGATTCCGTGGGCTCAATAAAGGTCTCACTGCAACGTTGGGCCGCCATGGTGTTTTTAATATGATTTACTTTGGATTCTACTTCAATGTCAAAAACATTATTCCAGTCAATGAGGTAAGTGCGTTGTACAGTGTAAAAGACTGCAAAGCTGTGGTCTTCTCAGAGACACATATGACTCTATTTGTTTATTTTTGGAAGTTCTGCAAAAGTTTATTAGCAAGATTGTTTTCTGTGGCAAAACAAGCTACAAGCAATTCTGTAAAATATGTGTGGCCTGGATTCTTATTTACACTTAGGCTATGTTTACACTACAGGGGTTTTGCACAAAATCAGCCAGTTGTGCGCAAAAACCCATGGAGCGGCCACACCTCAAGCGCATTTTTGCGCAAGAAAATGTACAGTAAAACAGTAGAACAGAGGGCTTTTTGCGGTGTAGGTATACCTCTTTCTATGAGGAATAACTCCTTTTTGGGCAAGAGTTCTTGCGCAAAAAGATGTGTGTGGACGCTCCACAGGGGTTTCTTGCGCAAAAAGAGCCTATCAGAAAAAGCCCAGGTGCTCTGATGGCCATTCTGTGAATGATCATCAGAACCTTCTTGTGCAAGAGTGTCCATGCAGTCCAAGCTTTTGCAGTGTGAACGCACTTTTGCGCAAGAAGCTTTTGAGGTGTGGATGCGCTTTTGCACAAGAAGTAGCTTCTTGCACAAAAACCCTGCAGTGTAGACAAAGCCTAAGGTCCTTATTTTGCACCTTTCTGGCAGAATAAAGGTGCTAGGAAATGGAAGTAAATTACATTTCTATTTACATTAGGCACCTTACCTTGAAAATCTTGTCCTAAGTGCTTGTTTGTTGTAGTCTAAAGGGTAAAAATTAAATTCTATAGAACATCTACTTTCAGTATGAGAAGCAGAGTGAAACAAACTATAGGTTGCACCTCTCTAAACCAAGATTTTCTGGTCTGGCAACATCTGTGATCTGACAGGACTATGGATATTCCAGGATCAGAGAATCCCGGTGCGTTGCAGGAACCGGGGAGATCCAGGAGCCTGGCCCGATGTGGGGGCCGAGAGGTGGGAAGCTGCTGCGCTGTCAGAAGGGAGGGGGCAGGAGCCCAGCACACGGCTCAGCTGGGTTGGGGGGGGAGCTGGGAAGCTTGAGTACAACCCAGCTGGGCTGCCTGGGGGAGCTGGGAATGCCGGTAGGGCAGCAAGACAGGGAGTGAAGCTGGCAGCTGGGGGCCAGAAATGACCTCCCCTGGTCTGGCAAAATCCCTCATCTGGGACCAGTCAGATCCCAAGGGTGCCAGACCAGGGAGGTCCAACCTGTATTAAGAAAAAACTAAACTAGAGTGTCATGTAACTAAGCAGTAACATGCTGTGCTAGATTTAATTTGGGATAATTTGGAGGGAGCTGTTAAGCTGCCAGGATGATCATTTGAAATAAAAGTCCATTGAGCAAATTAAGTATTTTGGAATTCACAGTGTTTGCAGAGTTGAGGGAAGCTCATCTCTCTGTGATGCGGAAGCTGCAGAAGATTGTGTTGGGCTAGCTCTACACTGGACCTACTTATTCTAAAGACAAATCAGCCTGGTGCTCAAGGATAAAAAGATAAATTTATATGTGTCGAGGAGGCCAGACTCACAATAATATTTAAATGAGACTTTAAGTGGTTTGTGTTATCAGCATCCAGGGTGAATTTCACCATGATGAATAAATTGAATTGGAAGCCTTTGTAGCTGGAACTGCACATAAAACAATTTTATTACAACAGGTTTATAGGCTTCTGTTTTGTATATCGAGGGAAAATTCACTTAGGCTAAGAATGATTGTACCAGCAACTTCCTCAAGATTGTGAGAGCAACAATTAACGGTTTATTAATAGATTCAGCATTGTACTTAATGAACTGTTTTCACTAATGTAAAACAAAACTATGGTGACAATTTAAACAACCACAGGTATAACATCAGGTGATATTCCTGTAAGAAACTGTACATCAAAAGATAGCTATTTCAATTCTTATATAAAGCAACACTGCATTTTTTTCTGCATTTTTTAGTCACCTGGTATTTTGCTGGCAACCTAATATAAATGAGAAAAAGATCAATTTACTTATTTGCTAAGTATGATATTTACTTATCATAAATTGAATTATTCAATAACAACTAACATGCAAGTTTCTCTTAAGAACATGGAGAGTCAGGCACTCCTTCTAGGAAAATAATGAAGAGTTCCTGCCTGGTAATCACGGAATAGTGATAGACTTTGGCATAACAACCATTTACTAACTTTATAAAGCAAAACATAATGTCATGAGAAGCTGTTACTGTATTATGAGGGAGAGGAGAGTTCAGAGGTTATATGAATTTTGTATGATGCAATGGATTATTCTGATTTGAAGACATAGATTTAAAATCATATATAAGATGTAAGGGCCAGAATCCACCTACTTGTCTTCAGTGTACAAGTACATCACAATCAGAAGACAGAGTCCTTCAAGGGAGTAGCCAGTTAAAGGATTAGGTTGCATTAACTGCAGTTGTGCAGAGAAGTTTGCACAGGACCTGACCACAACAGGTCTGATCCAACTCTTGTTGAAGTCATTGAGAATCTTTCCACTAATTTTAATGTGCGTTAGATCAGGCCTAAAATGCCAGCTACCTGTCTAATATGCAAGCATTATGTCTCATGTATTCATGAACATAAAACCCCACTTCAGCATTTGGAGAACAGAAAAAAAAAATTCTTTGTAATCTGTCATCTAATCTTTTTTCATCAGTGGGAAAGCAATATAGATGCCAACAATTATCAAATGTCTGATTTGGGCTTGATAGAATAAGCTGTTTCTGAGTTGGAGCTGAAAAGATTAGACTGTTTCAGCTTTTCAATTATTCTCAAGTACTGCATTGCAAAAACCAATCTTTTCATTTAATATGCTTCCCAAGAAGAAAAACTCCAAGTCTTGTAATGCTGACAAGCGTATAAAAACTGTGAAATAAAAGTGGTACACTTTTTAAATAGCTCTGGCTCTTTGTTATATATCTGCTGCTTACCATCTGTAACATAAGTGGAAAAATGTATCAAAATGTCCATATGAGCCTTTTAGCTGTCAACAGTGTTAAATTATGCATTAAATTTGCATCCCAATTAAGGATGTTTGCAGCTTATTTTGCCAAAAACAATAAACCTTTTGGGTTGAATGCCTGAATGATATAAATGACATGTGTGGCTTATAAGACTTCAAAATGAATAATTTTTCATATGTTCAGTCTATTTTGCCAAATACACCATTTACAATCAACCTACCTCTCTGTTTACTAAACATAAAATGACCTAGACTTGTTCTATTCACCACTAACATGTAAACAACACAGTATTAGCTTCTATGCATCTGCACTAGCAATCAAATTGGTCTATAATTTATTTCACCTTGTTTTATAGCAATTTGTTTATGCTCCACATTTCATACATTTCCAATAGCTTTCCCTTTGCTATTTTTATCATAATTAGATTTTTTTGGTAAATGTTTATTTCAGAATAACAAGTACTGGTTGAGCCTCTCTAGTCAGGCACCCTCGGGACCTGACTGGTGCCAACACAAAGAATTTGTCAAACCATGGGAGGTCAATATTGTCTAGCAGCATTACCAACATTACCACTGCTTACTGGGCACTTAGAAGACATTTAGGGGTCAATTAGAGCTAAATAACAGCACAGAACACTGAGAGTCGGGACTGGTGGCTGAAAATAAACTTTATGGGACCACAGGAAACTTGGCCACACCCGTGATAAAACGAACACCCAGCCAGCTAAAATCATGCTGGACCACGGATGTTGCCAGACCAGAGAATTCCAGACTAGAGAGGTTCAACCTGTATGTTTGCTCACTACCACCTCTGAGAGGCAGTCACCCATCTTAACATCCCATTCCTGATACTCTCATAGTAAGTCCTAGAAAGTGGCCATCAAAAAAATCATTTCTGGGCACACATAGGTCTATCTATCTGCTGCAGATTTATGCTGTGCCACCTGCTAACCGGGGTGTTTGCACCAGATGTGGGAACTGATGCATCAGTTGCTATGTCACAGAAAAGGCTCCCATATCTATTCTGTTCTATATATGTTCTTATACCGTGCTCGTCACTGTGGTGCCTGAACATCTACCAATTGTGCATTAAGCCACGTGATTGCACATCTTTCACGTGGCATTTATTCCCTCCTCATCTTCCCAGAGGCAGAAGTGTGTGAAGGGGAGTGTCTTGTTTTGATAGTGTAGGGGTATGTTTCGTAATGTAAATATGCCTGTTGCTTGCAGTGTGTTTGTATTAGAGAAGGCAAGGTCAAACAAATATGCTTTGCACTCGAAGCAGAAAGTGGTGAAGTTTATGATGAGCCGTAGTTTTGAGCAAGTTCATTCCACAGGCTCAGACCACCCCAGGAGAACGTTTTTTCTTCTGCACAACCATTACTCTTACTGTCAAGAATTCCCTTGTGCTTGAGGAGCACAGTTGTTGATCATGGTCTTCATCCCGGATCTTTTAGATTCCTCAGAGCACTTTGAAGATTAGGACTGAGACCTTGAATTTACAGTTGGCCAATATAGAGAGCAGAGGGCAGGTCTTGTGTACTCACAGTAGCCTGTGTTGCTGGGAAGGCACTCTGAAGCACTCGATGTTAGTTGGAGTTTCCCAAATGCTGAGGCTTTATGATATATTGCTTTGCTATAATCGAGCTGAGAAGTGACAAAGGGATGAATGACTGAGACCACGTCTTTGTCCCTGTGGTGTGATGCCTGACCCACATTGGGCTCTAAGGGGTTATAGACCCTTAGGAAGACTGTGAAGGAGGCAGCCAATCAGGGCTGGGCTGGCCCATTTCAGAAGGGCTGCAGAACAGAGCAGCTTCGGTTACTCTCAGGAGGGGGAGGGAGAAGGACTGATTGCTTTGCAGGCTGAAGGTAGCAAGCACCTGGACACCGCAGTGTTTCAGACAGAGATTTGGGGAACTAAAGGCAACTCCTGGCAGGCTGCAGGGATTTGGAGGCTGAGGTCCTGCAGCGAGGGCAAAAAGGGTACTGGGGTGGCAGGAAAGTGGCCCAGGAAAATATACCGAGGAATTGGATGGGACTCCGCAAGCAGAGGCTATCTATAGGGTACCTGGGCCAGGTAGTGGGCAGGCCTGGATCACCCCCCGCCCCACCACCACCACCACTGAAAGAAATGTCTGACAGCAGACTGCAGGTTCCCCAGAATGGGGGAGCACAGAGGAGGCACAGCTGGAAGGCTGAGTGCTAAAAAGGTCACCGTGGTCCTCGGACTGCCATGAGTCCAGAAGCAGAAGTGATGGCAAGAAGGCACCCCCAGAAAAGGGTGCACTGGTGAACAGAGCTAATCCTCAGGACAGCCAGCAGGGGACAGCACAGTGATTAGTTGAATGCCATCACAGTGCCCCAGGATGAGGCAATCTGCTAGTCAAGTGAAGAAGATAATAAATAACAGTACTTGTGAGTGCTGCTATATGAAAGTGCAGTGTTAGAAAAAAATCCAAGAATATTCCTAGTCTGTTCACTGAACTGACTACTTGTGGGTGTGTATCATCAATCAAGAGAGCCTACAGTGTAGCCACAAGTGCTGCAAAATGCATTCCTCTGCCCACCAGTATCAGCTCTGTCTTGCTCAGGTTCAGCTTCAGTTTCAGCCAGCAAAGAAGAAAGAGGCAGCAAAACCTGAGTGCTAAATCTGAAAAGCAAAAAAAGTCATCCAAGAATCTGAGAGCAGAAGAATTTTGTTTGTAGTTCAGTGGTTCTCAAAGTATGGTCCCTGGAGGGAGCCCAAACTGGTGCTCCAGCTCTGCACTCCTGCCCTCGCATGAGGTTGGAGCACCAGTGCTAGCTCCCCACTGCAGGGGGGACCCTCATGGGCCAGATCCGGTTTACAGAGGAAGGAAGTGTCTCCATATGCTGCTGCTCCCCTTCCTCCTGGCTGGGAGAATGGCAGCGCAGGCAACCCCTCAGCTGGAGGCTTATCGTGCTGCTCCCATTGGCCGAAATCAAGGCCAGTGGGAGCAGCGGGGGGCGGTATCTGGGAGCAGTGGCACAGAGCCAGTTAAGTGCCCCCCCCGTCCTCCTCGTGCCCAAATCCAATACCCACCCTCCCACCCCACTCCCACATCCTACCTCCCACTCAAACCCCCCAGCCCACTCCTGCACCCTACCTCCCAGCCAAACCCTTTACCTTCACCCTCTCCTGAACCCATTTTGTCAACATGGGTGGTTAGCTGGTAGTCCACAGAAAGGTCTGTAGTGAGTGGGGTGGGCTATATGCCAAAAAGTTTGAGAAGTACTATTTTAGTTGTACATTGACTGGGACATTTAAAGAAACAGAGAAGCCATATGTAGGGGGAGGGATTCTTATTGGTGCAAAGGGCTTTTAAAAAATGAAGGCAGATGATTATGAGGCACGATAGAAAAGAATGGGAAGGAATGATATTTCTCAAAGCAACAGCCCAACCTGAAATTTCAACATGAGACGTAAATTAGTAGGACAAAGACAATGGTGTGCCTGAAATACAGTTGCCAACCATCGCCTTTGTCTAGGACAGTCCCTTCCTGGCTGTCCTGTGAGTTGTGATGGCTGCAGCCTGTACTGCTTTAAGTCTGCAAACATGTCCTTCCCTCCTCCACACCAGGAGGTGCTAGATTGACAGGGAAAGGAGTCTGGCTAGTGAGTGCTTCTACCTCAGTTACTCCACTGCTGATGTCCTAGTACAGAGTTACTAGGGAAAGGAGCATGATGGCAAAGCAGGAGAATCAGGCCCACAGCCAGATGGGGGAAGGACGGGACAAAGCAGAGAGAGAAGGAGAGAGACATTTTGACAAAATAAAAATATGATGTAAACCAAACCCTTAAAAATGTCTGTTTTCTGACCAGCTGCACAAGAGGGATATTGGAGACAGAAGTCACAGATGGGGACACAGAATGTGAGTGACTAGGTGAGAAAGCAGGGCATCTGTCCTAGTGGGGGGAACTTAGAGAGTTTGGTTTTGATGGACCCAGGGAGCGGTGCACGAGGTGGGTTTACACCTGCTTTTCATGTTTTCTACACACCCTTCTAGTTTTCCTTTTCATTCCTTCCTGCAAAAAAACTGGACAATGGTCATGCTGCTGGTGCTGCCTCCCATGCTGACCAGTATTGTTTCCTTGCACTGCCTCATCTCTCTGACAGTATCCATTTCTTGTCTCATGTTACCCCTAGATTGTAAACACTTAAGGGACAGAGACATTTTTTTAAGCTGTTTGTACATCACATAACACAATGGGGTCCTTGGTCCACCAAAGGACTGACAGAAATGCCATGCCTTTAACCAGGTGTGGGGGAGGCCTCCTTTCTCCTGCAAGGGGCGGGGCCTCAGGAAAAAGGGGCAGGGCTAGGGCTAGCCTTCCCCCTGCTAGCCCTTCAGCGCTGCTCGGAGAACACGACTCGAGGCTTTGGAGGTGATTTAAAGGGCCCAGGCTCTGGCTGCCACTGTTGCTGCAGTAACAGTGGTGGCCACCGGGAACTCCAGGCCCTTTTGAATCACTGGCCCTGGGGCAGTTTCTCTCTTCCTTTCCCCCACCCCATCCGTCGTTGGTCCTGTTGGTCCATAACTAAGGGTCTCAGGTTCTAGAGCAATATAAATAATAAACTGAATTCCTACTGAATCTGGATTAAAAAGAAAGGATCAGTGTATTTCACTGGGAGTTTGCAGTAAAAATATCAGAACATTATTCCTTCTTTTACAGCTTCCAGAAGTGGTGGGTTCAATTTGAAATGCTTCTCCAGTTGTCTAGCAACAGTGGTTAGATGGATCAGGGTACTGATAGTCACCTCTAGAAACTCTGATTCAAATCCCAATCAGGTAATGAGTGAAAATTAATTTGATGGACTCATCCTGGTCGCTAGTAAAGCCATAGCACCAATTCACAAATGTGCATCGAGAGAGAGAGAGAGAGAGAGGGTATGTCTACACTACAAAGTTAATTTGAAATAACAGCAGTTATTTCGAATTAACTTTAATAGCATCTACACAGGCAAACCGCTATTTCGAAATAAATTCAAAATAGTGGAGCACTTATTTTGAATTTGGTAAACCTCATTCTACGAGGAGTAACACCAAATTCAAAATAGCTATTTCAAATTAAGTGCTGTGTAGACACTTAATTCGAAATAGGGGGCCTCCAGCCCTTCCCAGGGAGCCCTGGTGGCCACTCTGGGCACAACCAGGAAAGCTTACTCTCCTCTCCCCCAGCCCCAGAGCCATTAAAGGGGTAGACCCTGGCCACAGTGCCTGTGCCAGCTCCAAGCCTGCCAGCCCAGAGCCAGCAGTGGCCACTGGGGCCCCTGACCCGGTGGCACCAAAACAGGAGCCAGCAAGCCACTGGCAGCGAGCCCTCCACTGGTCCCCAGGAGCAGTCTGCCAGCTCCCAGGAGCCCGACGGGGCTGGCAAAGGCGGGCGCCTTCCTGGTCCAGGGTGGAGATCATGGACCTTATTCAGGTTTGGGGGGGATGCCCCCAACATCCACGATCTCTGCACTAGATGGAGGAAGGTGGGCGTCTATGGCAGGATAGCTGCCAGCCTGGCCACCAAAGGCCACATATGAACCCAGGAGCAGATTAGCATGAAAGTCAAATTGGTCCGGCGAGACCCCCAACCCTGGACCCTGAGCTTCCCCTCCCCCTTCTTCCCCTTTCTTCCCCTTCCAGCTCCCTCCTCCCAGGTTTCCCCCTCCCCTCTTCCACCCTCTCTCTTTCCCTCTCCCACCTCCTTTTCCCAGTCTCCCCAGAGGTTCATCCCCCCGCCCCAGTTTTGTTCAATAAACCCAGTTTCTATTTTTGAACATACGTGTCTTTTGTTTGACATCAGGAAGGGAGGGTAGGGAGGGGTAAGTGGAAGGACGTGAGGGAGGAATGGGGCACGAGCCCCCAGTGGGGAGGACCAGGGAAGCTCTGAGGGCTCCTCGGGGTGGACGCTGTCCCTCAGGGCCTCCTGGATCCTGATAATCCTCCGATGGACCCCCCGGATGGCAGCTGCAGCAAGTGCAGCCGGGCTGATGGCAACGACCCCACGAGACGCACCAGCATGCCCGGGGCAGCTCTGGCTCCATGTGGCTGAGTGCTGTGGTGTCCCGAGTTCGGGCACTCAGGGCACTCCAAGACAGGACTGCTTTGCTGTCCCTCATCGAGGTAGATAAGCAACCCTGAGAACTGTCTGTCCGGGGTGGGAGTAGGGTCCCTTTAAGCACGGAGCTCAGTTAGCCTCAGGCAGCAGCCCCACATACTAAGTCCTAACCTGATGCCCTGCTGGCACTGGTTCTGGCCAGCCTTAACTTCGGTTCAGGGTCCACTCAGTGTGGACGTGCTTTTTCGAAATAGCAAAATGCTATTTTGAGATAGTTTTTGTGTCTAGATGCATTATTTTGAATTAGCTTAATTCGAATTAACTATTTCGAATTAAGCTAATTCGAAATAGCACTGTAGTGTGGACATACCCAGAGAGAATAGAGCAGAGAATTGGCCTCTAAATTTTATTCCTGGTTTCTCCATGGACCCTCTCTCGGACCTGGGGAAAATGTATTTAGCTGATGTATTCATTTCTTATAATTAATTTCAAATCACTTAACCCTTTTGTGCATTACTTAACTCATGAGTATTATGACTGAAATTTCCAAAGGAGTCTAATAGATGCCAAAATCCTATTGAAGATCAGTGGTTTGAGTGTACTATTCCTTTAGGCTCCTTTGAAACATCAGACTGTAATATGCATTTTTTATTATTTATTCATCATGTATATTGTCATAAATGTACATAGCTCTTTACATCAGAAGACCCATTCTTCCACACACTGTTTAACCAAGAGGTGTTAAAAACTGTTAGGTCTTGAAAAGCACATTGACATCCTTGCACGTAAGGTGCTGTGCAAGTGAAAAGTATTATTTATTCTAAGCTGATTATCCTCAGCACCTCAGAAAATCAGCAAGGTGTTTCAAGAGGAACACCCTAAAACTAAATCACAAAATCAGTGAAATTTTAAAAATATTGGCTGCAGTGAGACCGGGGATAGTAAAATAACACTTCCTACAGTTACAGAAAAGTCCATATCCTTTGCCTAGAAACAGGATTTGATCTGAAGATTCTTTAGCACAGATTCTGCCCCATTTGCCCCCAAGGTGTCAGTGTGAGCAAAGGATGCAAAATCCGAGTCTCTGAATGCAATACTCCTGCATGCCCATGATGTTCAGGTTCCTACACAGATTTCTGGGCACCATTATACACGCGACATTCAGTGTAAGACTGGCAAATGTAGTCTGGCGTGATTTTTCAGCTATTCCATTGGTACATTCAGAAGTGCTGCATTTTGAATTAGATCTCTCCCTCAATATTTTGGACCATCTCAGTCAAGGAACTCTCTTATTATGGAAAAAAAATGTTATGTTTCGATAAAATTTGTGTTGTTTTTACACTGTGGTGCATCATGGCACATATGGCTCTATTAATCCCAAAGCTTATAACCCTGAAATTTAAAGCACCCCAATACACATGAGAAAGCTCAACATTTCACATAGAACTGACCTGCCAGAACACAACAGAAATGTAGTTGGCCACAGGTTCAACATTTAGCGCGTAATAATTATTGCTTAACATTTGTATTACAGTAGCACCTAGAATAGCAATCCGCTATGCTAGATCCTGTGCATACAGATAGTGAATGACAGAACCCCACAAATCTTACTTCCTCAAAGGCAGTTTCAAGTTGTCATGCCAGGCTGTAAAACAATATGCCACCTATCGCCTCCTGGTTATGGTTGGTTTTAGACGTTTTGTAAAACCTGAAATGTTGCGGGGTCCCCCCATCTTAATTGTAATTGTCTACACATACACACAGCTTGGATTTGTACAAGTAGTCTAGACAATAATTTGCTGCTGAGCATTTTGGTGAGAACTTTTTGTAATGTTTAATAATAACAAAAGCTATTTGTCTCTTGGGCTCATCTAGACTACATGGAAGATTCAAAAGAGGATATGCAAATTCTGTGGGATTCCACTTTCAAAAGTGAAAGTAGTCAAGACGCGATTTTTTGGGGCAATCCCTCCTTTTTTCGAAAAGCCGCTTTTCCTCAAAAAATGAGGTTTACATGGCTTTTCGAAAAGGGGGGGGTTGCCAAAAAAATGCGTCTTGACAACGTTCACTTTTGAAAGCTCCACTTTCGAAAGTGAGATCGGAAGAAGATAAACAAATTCCCACAGAATTTGCATATCCTCTTTCAAATCTTTCGCGTAGTCTAGATGAGCCCTTAGTTTAAAAGGGATTATCCAAGTAAATACCCTCTCTTGTGAAATTATAGCATTACTTTTCCTGTAACTAAACACAAGCACCCTGTTGATTTAAAAATCTCTCTTTAAATTTGTAACATTTCTGCATGGAAGTTTGATGAATATTATGACATTTTAACTAATTTTCCTAGCCACCCATCTGGAGAAGGAAACCCTTTTGACTGTTCCTCTGCTCAGTAACAAATGTAAAGCCACTCTGTGCCTCCTTTAAAATTCTTTTCCTCAGGAATGTGTATGGCTTATCATGTAACATTACCATTTCATTTTTAATATTGAGCTGAATGTACGATATGCCATGATCCTACATTGTTTTGTTGTTGATGTGCTGTACTTTGAGTGCCTTCTTGCAAGACATGGATGGTGCATGAATGCAGTGCAAGGTATGATCTAAATGGATTTTTGCTCTGTTGGCATAGAAAAGGAGAAGGGGGCATAAAAAGTTATATGGATAGACTAGGAAATTCATTATGACAGAGTTCACTATGACTAACGCTGTTCACAGAAAAGGGATTAGACTTTGTTAAAGAAAATTTTACTCCCAAATTAACTGAGTACTTTGATGTCCTAGAGCATGCCAACATAGAAAGGTTTTCTAAGGGAATCCAAGGAAACACAATTGGGTGATCTAGATTCAAACAGCAAAAGAACAAAATATTTTAAGATCTACTTTATAATCTGTTTCTATCTTTTACCATGAAAGAATAGCAAAGTTTAGAAACAATGAGTTGTAAATTCTTCAGCCAATTAGTTTGGTGAGTTACTACTGTTTATAATGCACAGAATGTTGAAGGCTGTTTTGCAGTTGCACCACGTTGGATTGTTAATAACAGGAAGCTAGCACTTCTCAGTACAGTGGATCAGCTACACGTGAAAATAAATGTAAAAAACCTGGAGGGGAATGGCAGCAGACTGAGATTAGCCTTTATTTAATTTAACATTTGGGGGTCCAACACACAAATGAGCATTTTAGTAGGCTTCATGGTGGAAGTTGCTGTCATTTGTAAAATATTCTGGCCAATTAGCTAATAGTGTGCTTGGATTTCTCCTGTTTTGATACAGTAATACTAAGTACATTGTGAAGCCCAATTATACAAATCATCCCCATATGCCATACCAGTCTTTCTTTATGAACTGTGTTTATAAATCCTGTGTGAGGAAATGTGTACTTCAGCAATTTAGACCATGTGTAAAAACATAGCCAATAGGATTGTCAAGAAAACAAGTTCCAGCCTAGGAAATCCTAATGTGTTCCGCTAGAATAACATGAGTGTGTCGTGTTGTGCAAGTTTTCTGATTAAATGCATATTACTTTGTAGTGTTTAACCTATTTAGGTGCTTCCGTTTCCTTTTTCATTCATTCTTTTTTTCTTTCTTCTTAGGATCCAACTTTGGAGTTTCTGAGAAAATTTGGAATTGGGCTAGTCTCAGGGACAATAGCCTCAATTATTAATATCCCTTTTGATGTTGCAAAAAGTCGGATTCAAGGGCCACAGCCAGTTCCTGGAGAGATCAAGTATAGAACCTGTTTTAAAACTATGGCTACGGTCTATAAAGAAGAAGGGTAAATCATTCTTATTTTATTAAAATGTCCAGGCCTCTGTGTTTTAGTTCATTTGGGTCCATAAACTATGTTGTAATAGCCCAAATTGGATGAGGAGATGAAACCACCCTGCACTTGTGTGTCAAAGGAGTGCAATGTAACATTTTAGAGATGTATTTTAAATTTACAAAGAAATGTTTGCCAACTTCAGCAGGAGGCTTTTTGTTTTTAATAGTTGCAAAATTTATTGTTATATTGTTAAAATGTATGCCCCACAAATAAATTCCTAATACATTTCAAGCAGAGCATTTTTGCTTGGTAACAATAAAACAGACTCTTCACCTTGCAGATGCAAAATAGCAATAGAACAACAAACTGTTTTATGGTTAGAATCTCTACTTGCAGTTTCTGCATACAGCTGTGTGTTGAAAGATTACTGAAATGAGTGAATAGAGGACAGAACCTTTTGGCAATAACTTTCTCCAACTTTTTAAATATTTCTCAAGTGAGCAATGAGTTGTAGCTTTGATATTCAATTATAGCAGTCATTTTATCCATGTAATGCAGCTGTTGTTAACAGACTTGTCCTGAGAGTAAAAACCAGCTCACTGATTAAAGTCATGTTTTTGATTGGCTGGGATCACAGCATAGCTTTGTAACTGAACATTGATTAATTTTTTTTCTCTTCATCTGATCTGCCTCTGTAAAATGTTAAAATCCAGATACTGTCTGCTATTGAAAATGTGTAATTCCAAATAATTGCTTGTAAGTGCTATGCCAGCATCTTAGCAAACATAAGGTAAAAATCCATTCTCTTTGTAGAAAAATAATGTTTGAAACTTGTTTTCTTTCTGCTACAGATTTCTGGCTTTGTACAAAGGGTTGGTTCCCAAGATCATGAGACTTGGCCCAGGTAATGTTGCCTCCATTATCTTTGGCTTTCTTTTATTCTTGGTTTCTATTTCTTGATTACATTTACAGTTAAGACCCAATAAATCCAATAAAATAAATACATCAGAGGGGTAGCCGAGTTAGTCGGTAACAGGAAAAACTTAAACAACAAATAGTCTAGTAGCACCTTAAAGATTAACAAAACATGTAGATGGTATCATGAACTTTTGTGGGCACACCCCTCTTCTTCAGATGACAAATAAATGAAAGACTATATATAAATCTGTTCCTTAATCTTAAATTTGTTTATTTATTTTGAAAACAAATATTTTGAATTTGTTGAGCTAAATTTGCCTGCGAATTTGCATGTCTAAATTGGAATACTGTGCACCCAGCTACCTACTGGTCATGTAGATGCATGATCTGTGAACAAATCATGAGGCAAGGAGGGATTGTACATGTGAATGGATGTGTCCATATGTTTTTCAGGCACACTTTTTAAGACGTTTTAAGCATATACTTCAAGGAATAGTCAGTCAGTCCCTCACCCTTTGGACCTGATTCTGTTACACCGAGCCCACTTAATGTTCTTTAGCAGTTTAAAGGTGCCTTAAAGTGGGTGTTAATGGCCTCCTGAGAACAGTGTTTGTGTTGGGAGCCTCTGACTATGGGCATAATGACTCTACACCACCCCAGTATGAGGGGTGAATCAGAAGCATATCAGGTCAGAACCAATGTGGTTATTTTCTGGTTATTACTCTGGTTATTTTCTGCTTCAAGTGCCCTTAAGGGACAATGGGAAACAGAGCGTATGGAAGAGAAGACTTAGGGCCTTTTGAGTTTTGTCATTCCAAGAGGCCACTCATGGCTGAGAGAGCAGGTACCTGAAACAGATCACAATCTTATTTCCAAGTAAGTAAGTGTCTCCCATTGGAGGAGGTGGTTTAGTAGGCAAGGTTCCATGGATTTAAAAGCCAATTGTGCCTGTTAACAGTATCTGTTGTGCCTACATTTAGTGTTTTCATTATAGAAAAAGTATGCAATTTTCTTGTCAATGATTGTGTGTTCCTGTAAGTGATTTTCCCTGGCCAAGAGCTAGACTGTGCCTGGCCTTTGTGCAGTTTCAGAGAAGAATGGAGCATAGAGAATCCAAATACAATCCAAGGAACACACAGACTTCTCCTTCCTAATGCCGCATCAGGCAGCAGGGAGAAGGATGATCCCCACTTTCCTTGTCCCAGCCAGCACAGCAAAATTTATAAGCAAGGACTTGACCCCAAAAGGTGCTGGGCACTCTGTCCCAGATCCAGCAAAACAAGTGAATATGTGCTTAACTTCCAACCCGTGAATAGTCCCATTGACTATTATATTTGATTTTGCTGCCTGAGTAAGAAAACAGTTTTAATTGTGGCTGAAAAGGTAAGTCCGTCTACAACATAAAGAGTCTGAATAAGCGCTATACAAAAAACTCACACTATCTAAGCACTTGAAATCAACCCTGATGTGAGGTTAAGTCTGTCTGCAAACGCTTTGCCAGACTGTCTGTGAAAACCTTTCGTGATTCTTCTTTTTTCCCCTCTGTCTGGCTATCTGTGAATTTTATTAAGCTGCTATTTGTAGTATATTTCAAGTCTGAGCATGGTTTTCTGGGATAAGTCAAGAGTGACAAGGCACATAGTATTTCTGTGTCCTTGAGGGCATGTCTACACTAGGAAAATATTTCCAAATAACTTATTTTGAAACAATAACTCCCAAAATGATTATTTCAAAATAGCATGTGCACACTACAGGGAAGCCTTGAAATTAGTACAAGGCAGGCTCCCTTAATGTGGACGCGCTACCTCGACTTAGCCCCCAGGAACCACTGGGGAGTAATTACTCTGAATGACTCTGGAGAGTAGCTATTTCTAAATAATAGCAGCGCTGTGTCCACACTGCCGCTGTTTCAAAATAACTATTTTGAAATAAACGTTAATCCTCCTGGAAAGCAGGAGTTATTATCCTGAAATAACCAGCCCTTTATTTCAAAATAACAGGCTTGGTAGTGTGGATGCCCACTTGTTATTTCAAAATAAGAGGAGTTATTTTGAAATAACTCCCTACTGTAGACCAGGGTTGAATGTCTAAGCCTATCCAATAAGAACAGACAGGTCAGCTCTGTCCTGCAAAAGATGTTTTTATTTGTTTTGCTGCATTCTAACTGAGCAATCTGATCCAATGGGCAAAATTAGGGAAAAATGAAAAGCATTTGTGCCCTGCTCCACTATTATCATAGAGATTGTGCTACATTTACTTGTACTGGAAAGAATCTCTCAAGTATCTTCATAATTTCCCCCAATGTATAAGCCTCTTATTCTAGGCAGAGGCCTATATATACCTTCTGAAAATTGCCCTTGTTAGAAAAGGTGTTGGTTCTATTTATTTAATGTGCATACTAATTATATCTTAGGCTTAGACTGGCATTCTAGTTTCTCTCAGATCAGAGTTCCCTTGTTGTACTAGAGCTGAGGCTTAGTCACACTTTTGATTCTACCAGTGTCAATCCATCAACTCCAAATTTTGCCTGTGGATTCACAATGAGCTATAACTGTGGGAAGACTAGATTCAATTCCAAAATCATGATTTCCAAACTTCAGGGCCTCTGAAACCATCCAACTCAAATTTCAAACATTTGATTCGCCTTTTGAATGAAATCTGGCAAGGATTTACACAGTTCTGGTGAGGAATTGTGTCAATTCAGTTCTTTTCATATCCAAATATGTATTTTTCACAGATCAATATTTTTGTTGATACTATGACTAAAAATATTTTAAAGTGCTGAAATATTTAGAACAAAATATGAAAAATATGTAAGAAAGTTGCATTTAAAAGTAAAGGTGCTCTTGATTCAATTTACAAGCTTTTCACATTAATTTTCTCTCCCAATGCACGGGTGAAGTTTGTATAGTTTAAGAACTGATGGTTTGGTAGAATCCAGAGAGTTTTTGCTAATGCAGTTTCATTATATTTCAGTTTACAATTTCAATACAGGAGAAATGACTCTTTGCCATGCAAAAGGGATCTAATTTCATATTTAAGATAATGTCCTCTTTTCTAGGTGGTGCAGTGATGCTTTTAGTTTATGAATATGCTTATGCGTGGCTTCAGGAGAACTGGTAATCGGAAGTACTGCTTCTAAAAGAATATACTGTTTCAAGTGATGAGCCTGATTAAGTGTGTTGTGATGTGAAGGACATAAATAAGTAAAGTAAAATATGAGGGGCACTCATGCTACAGTTCTTTTTATATGAATGTGAATTGAAGATATGCATCAGTTTGTGGGATTAGGCGCTATGGCCCTGATCCAGCATTGCACTTAGGCACTGGCTTAGCTTTAAACACCAATATGCTTATTTACATTGCTGGATCAGGACTCTAAAGATCAAGAAAAAATATAAAGGTAACACAGGAATAAGTTAATTTGTCAAGAACAAAACTCAATGTAGGGAGCAGTTAATTATGTCACTTAGTCAATACATCAGTTTTGTAACTAGTGATTGTTAAAATGCCAGGTGACATTTCTTCAGCAAGAGAAGTGCCTTAATCATGCAGGACCAGATCTTACACTGGTGTAAATTGTCATGGCTCCATTGACTTTCAGAATGAGGACCTGCCCCATGCTTTACAAATCCAAAGTAAATCCTGGGTCTGGTCATACAGTTCTAACACAGTATGGGAGTGATGCTTGGAAAGGGATACCAAGACTGCCTCCATACATCAAATAATATCCTCCTGTCAAACATTCAGTTATACATTGAATAGTATCCTTACTTCTAACAGGTCACAGAAAAATGATGAGCATAATTCAATTGACCACAATTCTGTCCTCACATAAAAGTGTACAGCCACCATAGACATCACTGTAGTAGACAAATACATTAACCACCAGACAATTTAATTCATTTTGGACATACACAGGCAGATTGTGAACTCACTTTGTGAGCAGGTACTCACACAAGTAGTCCCATTGACTCCTGGCTAACAGTAAACATTTGAAAACTGCACAAAAATTTTCAGAGGCAAAGTCTTAGTTCCACTGAAGTCAGTGACAAAATTCCCATTGATTTCAATGAGGCCAACATTTTGCCCTTGGTTTTATTTCCAGATTTTAAAAATCAAATAAAAGGATACAAGACAAAAATGACCAGAAACACACTTTCATTGGCCATAAATGTGAAAATAAAAATATATCAAGAAACCTTTTTAGTTTGTGTGAATGTCTGTGTGTGTATGTGTGTTTCAAGAAGTTGACAGAAAATACTTGACCTTGAAGAGAAAGGAGGGTGAGGAGTGAGGGAGCAAGATTTTCTTTAGATTATAATAAAATTTTCATCACCTCAGGACCACCATGATTGCCTGTTTTGATCCTCTTGGGGTTAAGAAACACTGTTCTATACTGATATCCCATATGCAGTCTTAATTAGATAACCATAAGCCTTTCTGAAAAATAAATACTGCATGTTGTTATGAAATGAAACGTTTGCTTTCAAAGATATTCAGTATAACCTTAGCTCATATTTCAGATATATTATCCTAATTTTCTGTTTTAAATTGCCATTTGAAATAGGATATACTAAATTTCTATCATGCTTATTGAAAACAAATTTAACTTCATGTACTGTACACCAATCTGTTGATGTTCAAGTCCTGTCTTTTTTTTTAAATGCTAGAAGAGATGTATTTCTTTCACAATAAATAGTTACCTTTATCTAGTCTAGTTTTGCTGGCTATTGCCTATGTATTTTGAAATGGTTGAAATATTTATTTTATCACTGTATACTTTATTTGTACTGGATAACATTAGATGTTCTTCCTCCTAGATACTTACTATTTTTTTTCCTGCTGCAGTCCTAGAAAAATATCTTTCCAGATTATTTTTAAACGACAAATCAGGTGTGAAGTCTGGTTTCTGCAGTGCTTTTTTAAATGCATTCTTAAAAGAAAAAAGTTAGACTAAAAATGCATTCTCAGCATTTAAAGCAGGGCTACTCGACATGCGGTGCATGGGCCACATGCAGCCCGCAGCCCGTTTGTTTGCAGCCCCCGGGTGGGAGCCAAAACAAAAAAGTAGTCCATGTAATAGTATTCTGTTGTGATGCATTTTAGTAGTTAAATTCCTGGACTGTCATTGCTCATTAAAAGTGCTGTCATATGGGTGGAAATCGGGTAAATATTGCATTGTATTAATATCAGCAGAATTAACTTAAATGGGGCCTGTGTGTTGTGTAGTCTTGCCTTAATCTTTGTATTCATGCCCGTCAGTGTGAAAAGCTATTTGCATATATATTTGCATGTATATGCAACCACACTTAAGTTGCAGCCCTTGGCATGTGCTGAGAGTATCACTGTGAATAGCTCTGATTTAAAGCATTCTTGCACTGACATACACACAGAAAATGTCACTTTGTCTGGGTTTGATTACACTGATATGTCAAAGCTGTGTCTTTTCAGTAGCTAAACCCCACAAAATTAGATATATTAAAATTACAAAATGGAACATAATTCCCAGGCAAGCATTCCTCAATTGATCATTTTACTATCAACCCTTATGAAGTGTAAGAGATAAGTGTCTGAAACATTTTGAAAAAAGAAAAACAAAATACCTTATAATTATTCTTTTATTAACTTAGAGCATTCAAAATATAAAAATAAAAGGCTTTTAACATTCAGTATATACATAAACAGCCTTCTGTTGTACATCCTTTCCAATATGATTTATTAGTTTTAATTATAGTTTAGCCTGATCTTTAGATAAAATGAGGACCATTAGCAGAAAATGTGGAATCGTTTTTTTTTAAAATGTGTCTTTTTACTTCTTCAAGCCCTCACTATTCTTGGTGGTCCAAGCTTAATTCTTGTTTACACTAAGGACATTTTACATCCTCACTCTGGAAGCATAATATAAATGAGTATCAAATCTCATTGACTTTTGAAAGCTTTGGGTACTTTGAGAATGCAGGATTGGGCCCATTTGCGCAGCGTGGAAAAATATTGTTGACTATTAGAGATAGTCATTTATGCTGGTGTAAATCCAAATTAACTCCACTGATTTCACTGGGATTACTCCAGATTTACACCTATGCAACTGAGAACAGATGCTGACACATTGACCCTTAAAATAAAAATGGAGATTTAATTTTTTAAAGTAATTTAAATGTGTTAGGTCATTAAGCTAACATACACAGTCTTTCAGTTTAACCCAAATGTATATTCTGTTAGAAAAGTCTTTGGATGACAGAAAATTCTGCATGGTAACTTTACACTAAAAACCAATGTTAACCTCCAGCCCATCCCAAGAAGCAGTTATAAATAGCTCAGTAAGAATCAACATGAGATACCTTTGCTCGTCTTAGTGAGTTTCACCTTACTCCACACATATCCTACTGACTGCCCACTCATGGAGGAAGGTATTATTCACTGTGAGTAAATGTATTGAGATTTGGCCCTAAACAAAGGCATGCAGATAAAGGAAACAAAGTTTGGCATTAAGTTACATTTCTACACACGGATTAATTATTTTAGGCCATATCCTCAAGCAGTTGAACATCTGACCCTTTAAATATAATTTAAAAACACACTCATGCCTCATGGGAGCCACAGGAAAGCAGACTCTTATTTCAACTGTGCCAGCATCTTGGACTCTGTGGACCGGAAAAGGAAGAGAACCAACCTTTTGAAATGGGCATTTTTATCACAGACAGGTTAATGCTTTGCAATAGAAAAGCTGTAGTTCTGGAAGACTTAGGTTTGTGATCGTATGTTGCTGATTAGAGATCGGCTTCTCAAAATCCAAAGTTTATAGTATCTTGTCTAAGAATTAGTTTAAAAGTTAAAAATAAACTTGGAAAATATCACATGTTGCCAACAGAATCATTTATTCATCATTTCCCCCTATTTTTTCCTTCTCCCTTGTAGTTTTGAATAGGGAGTTTGCCTGGAATTAGTTCACCATTATCTTTAGCATGGAATTAAGGATCTCTGAACCACATTCTGATCTGAGCTACAATGGCATAAATATGGACTGACTCCATTGAAGCCACTAGACTTTTACTAATGTAAAAGAGAAGAATCAAGTCCTTTCAACTCAACAAAGCACTTAAGAACATGCTTAAATCCCATTGCCTTTAGTGGGCCATAATTATGTACTTAAAATGAAGTGTGAGGTCAAATGCTTTACTGAATAGCGATGGATTGAAGCACATTGTTAAACAACTCTGGAAATCCTTTGATGAATTGAGGCCTAGGTCAGTGGGCATTTTGCTGAATTCCAGAATCTTTGTTTCGTTCACACTAAGCTATAACTCTGTTCTGTGTGTACAAGTCCTGATGATTCAGTTGATATTTTATGAAAAGATCAAAGGTAAATACAGTCCTTAGAGTCCATCTGACCGGCTGATTATTCCTGATCTGGAGTCTTTATTCTGTTTATGAAATTACAAATGGTTACTGTAGAAATATGGTTTTTTTTTTTAAGCTTCCCATTAAGTTGCAAGCTGCTGGTTAAGCGCCAATCCTGCAAAGACTGACAGACCATGAACAATCCCACTGAAGTTAATGAACTCGTCATATTATGTACCTCTGTGTAGAACTGCAGATCATAAGACATATGTAGCTATTTACTCATTATTTCCTTTACAGTGCCATGGAAATCTGCCTATGGCCATCTGAGTTATAAATAAAAGCATGAAATTCCCATAGTAGGTACTGGATTTTATCACGCCATTGAAGCAATGTCTAATATAGCTAAGAAGAAATCAAGATGATGTAATTCATGCAGTCTTTTAAAGTATATCTAATGATGTTCTTTTAAGGTATTGCACAAGAATTATAAACGTACACAATATATTAATATTATATTAATGATATGGAATGTCACACCAATTTTCAAATCTTTCATGCATGTGTTCCACACATGTCTGGAAGCATGTGGAAGACGTTTTTGGAGTAATATTCAGAACTTTATTATTGCCCTTGGAAAGCAGGTAAGTTTGAAAAGGCCAAAACAATTAACTTTGGGGGAGTTAATGTCAAGTTGAAAAGTTTAAAGCAAAATGACTGGGACAGAATGCTTGCCAGTAGCTACAAAAATGCCAAAAGGGAGTTTAACATTAAATAAACATGTATTGTCACCCCACCACCAGCAAACCTACGAGTGAAGCATGTTTATATACAACAACGTAAACTTTAACGGGAGCCATTTTTACATTCATTAAACCAGACATTTTAAGACCACTTTTTCTTTTCAAAAAGTTACAACATAATCCTGGAGCTGAAATTGCTGAACACAGGTAAGCCAACAATGACAGTACAGTTTGGTTTCACAGTGGTTTTGTTAACTTAATTTGATTTTTTAAGTGTCTCTGCACAAGTTTCACATTACACTTAAGCTTCTAAATCACTTTTCTCTCCAGTTCTTATTTTTGTTCAGCTATTTTCCACCTACTTCTCTTTTGTACCCTTGGCATATGTGTGGTTGTGTCATGACTCTGGGAGATGGGTTTGACCTGGGAGAATTTATCTGGTCATTTGCCTTTGAGTCCTCAACTGAAGAAACAAAATATCTTTAAGATGTAGAAGCCTCCACTGTATGCACAAAACATGGCAAAAGAACTGCCTAATCCTCAGTCCCCTGAGGCTCTTGCCACCACTAACCAAGAAACAGAAATGACCTACAAAGTCACTTTTAACATCCAAAAAGAAGCAGAAATGTACTGTGGCATGGAAACACAAATTCTGTCTAAAGCTTATATTTACAAACAGGTAGAAAATACAAACATGTTACTGGTTTTGTACCAGGATGAAATACAGGAAGAGTGTGAGAGCCGCATATTGTCTTGGCTCTGTATTTCATAAACAAGCAAAAAAAGCAATATCGTAGCAATAACAGTGGATCACTTAACCTTGTCGATAAAGGATTTGTTCTCTAGAGACAGATCATTAGCAAATAACCTCTGTTTGGCCACTTTTGTTGATAAGAAGCATAGCATAACTTTCCCTATTGATTGTTCTTTATTGAGTTTACACAATCTCAACGACAATTGCACGTTTAAAGAGTTCTTGTTGATTTAGAATAAATACGGGTGGTTTTACCAATGAATAGTCAGACTACAGTTCCATCAGCCCTTTGAGGGATGTATCATCTTCTTTATTTCAAACAGTGCATGGGTAACAACCCATGGATCAGCTTCTTTTGTTGTTTTGACTAGTTCAGTCCAAAGATTTTGTGGGAGAAAGGTCGAGGGAAGAAATCTGTAAATGTCACCTACACAAAAGTTCAGTCTCTGAGCCAAGGAGGGGATGAAAAAGGTTGAGTTTTTTTCTAGGATGAATTTTGTATCAGAGAGCAGAGGCTGTGACAGAGTGACTACCTTCTCGGGCTGTCTGCATGCCCTTGAATGCCAGCGATGCAGGAATATCACAGTTGTGAGGAGAGAGCGGAGTCCCTCCAGCATGCTGCCAACCATGGCCCGTTACATAACCAGAAGGGGCTGCACTTATATAAGGTGATGTCATATAAGGTGACACCTGAGCTGCTGTAGGGTAAGGTGCCATCGTTGGTGCTGAGACAAAACCACTGACCGCTGGAAGACCATTTGGTGCCTGAAAAGAAAAGAGGAAAAAAAAGTTTGTAAAATAAAGATTTTTTTCTGCTTCAGAAAGAATCAACTCCTAATAATCATGAATTTGTCACATATCTATCTCGCTAGTGGGCAGGGCACTGGACTGAGAATAAGATTTGGGTTCCATACCTACCTGGTTCTACAACTGACTTGCAGTGCGACCTGAGGCAATTCACTTCAGCTTGCTTTGGGAGAACTCCTGGTCCCATTCAAGTCAATAGCAAAACTCCCATTGAATTCACCAGGGCCAGAATTTCACCCTTTGTGCCTTGGTTTCCTCATGTGGAACATGGGGAATAATTACACTTACCTGCTTTTGCATAGTGATTATCTGCATGCCCACTATTATTATCCATTTTAAACCTGTTTCTTCATCTTTGGGATCTGCTCTTGCAAGCCATCTTTACTCACAACTCCCATTAATTTCAATGAGACGTTTGTGAGGAGAATCAATTGCAAGAACCTTACCATTTTTCCTGGGGTTTATGTAGGCTAATGGCAGGGGTGTGGAACAATTTTTATAGTGGAAGTGCTAAAAATCATTTAACCAAACTGTAAACCAGGGGTCTCAAAACTCATGGCCTGGGGGGCCATCACCTACTGGAGTGATCTTGCAATCTGGTGCAGGATTACCAGCGTGCCAGGGGATGGGCAGCAGGCCCCTCAGGTGATCCCCGAAGCTGAGCCCCCAGGCATGGGGTGCTATGGGAGGGAGAAGGTTGGGAGATGGCAGAAAGGAGTGGAGCTTGGGGGACAGTAACGGACAGGTCCATCCGTGGCCCACCGGAAGTCCTGGGTCAGACTGCACAATCGCTCCAGCCAGGAATGGCCGATGGGCCCGAATTTGAGCCCCCTGCCATAAACTCTGTATATGATGGAGCAGCTCCACCTACCCTCTTTGTTCCAATACTTAGGGCTGATGGTAAGAATTTCTATTTAAAAAAGGAGAAACATTTAGTCATGAGGATTGCCAACTTTTTTTAATTAAAAAAAAAAGTCACTGCTTTAATCCACACACTGCAGGTGCCTCTTCATCCGAGTACATGCAAAGCAAGGTCATTTATCTTGCTCAGGTTTTTATTCATGTAGTTTTCTTTTACGTGGAAGGAAGTTTTCTATTCAAATAATGGCACTGCACTTGGGGTCCTTATTCCTCAATGAACATTAGCATGTGTTGTTTTTACATTCACTGCAATTAGATTTAAGCATATCCTTAAAGAAAGTTAAGCACATGCTTCAGTGCTTTGTAGAACTATGGCCAAACTGTGTGATATAGAGATGTAAGAAAGAGGACAGACTTTTAAAATGTTTTACTTTGCCTATTGTATTCTGGTCTGTGGGGCTTGATTAACTCTCCTTTGGGCTTGAGGCTATTAGATTTTTTTTTTGAACCCCTAGGGGTTTGGAATGTCAGAGTGGGCTCAAGGCTGGGGCATGAGGCTGGGGTCTGGGAAGGGATGCAGCTCCAGCTGGAGGCTCTGGTATTGGGTGCAGCAGGAGGTTCAGAGTGCAGGCTCTGGGAGAGAGTTTGGATATGGGAGGGGGCTCAGGGCTGGGACAGGGGATTAGGAAGCAGGTGAGAGTGTGTGGTTTGAGAGGGAGTGTGGGTGCAGGCTCCAGCTGGGAGGCACTTACCTTGGTACCTCAATGCTGTACCACTGCTGGTCAGTGGTACAGCAGGACTAAGGCAGGTTCCCTGCCTGCCCTGGCTCTGCATTGCTCTGCTTCCTCAGGTGGCCGACATGGCTCACCCCTAAGTGGAGGGACCAGGCTGCTCTATGCAGGGCATGCTGCCCATGCCCACAAGCACCGCCCCTACAGCTCCCATTGGCTGCAGCTCCTGGCCAATGGGAGCTGTGGAGCTGGTTCTGTGTGCAGATGCAGCACACAGATTCCCTGAATGCCTTTCACCTAGGGGCTGCAGGAGCATACTAGTGAGTTGGTGCTTGTAGCTCCAGCCCCGTGGGGGGGAGGGAAGCCAAGCCTCAGGGACCTATGTCTGGCCCACAGTGCAGAGATTTGCCTGAGGCCCTGAGCTGCATTAATCTGGCCCTGCTTACCTGGATTCATCTGGCTAAATTTCAGATTTATATCCACATTTTAGATATTTCTAAATTGTACAGGTTAAGTCCATTAATGGCTATTAGCCAGGATGGGTAGTAATGGTATCCCTAGACTCTGTTTGTTAGAGGGTGGAGATGGATGGCAGGACAGAGATGGCTTGATCATTAACTGTTCAGTTCATTCCGTCTGGGGCACCTGGCATTGGCCACTGTTGGCAGACAGGATACTGGGCTGGATGGACCTTTGGTCTGACCTAGTATGGCCGTTCTTATGTTCTTATCTCCCACATACATATTTTGCATCCATGTATTCCATTAGGACTGATTTTTCTATAATTTACACTAATCAGATTCAGGAGTTAATCCACTGAAGTCAAGTCACAGTTTCACAGCAGTAAAACCAGCATATGAGAGGGAAGAATTCAGCCTTTTGTCTTATAAAGACATATTAACACAAAAGGTGTGTCTAGACTACATCCCTCTTTTGACAGAGGGATGTAAATTAGACACTTCGAAATTGCAACTGAAGCCGGGATTTGAATTTCCTGCGCTTCATTTGCATAATTGCGTCATGGTGGTCTTTCGAAAAAGCGCTATTTCGAAATTGAACCGCAGTCTAGATGCGGTTCTTTCAAAAATAGAAGCCTTTTGAAAATAGATCCTCAGGTTTACAGGATCTTTCAAAAAAGACTTCTATTTTTGAAAGAACCGCATCTAGACTGCAGTTTCAATTTCGAAATAGCGCTTTTTCGAAAGAGCGCCATGACGCGATTATGTAAATGAAGTGTGGGAAATTCAAATCCCAGCTTCATTTACAATTTCAAAGTGTCTAATTTACATCCCACTGTCGAAAGAGGGATGTAGTCAAGACACACCCAAATTATACAGCTGTGGGAATAACCTATTGTTTTTCAAATTTATAAATGTTTAATGGAAATGGAAATTGCCATTTTTTCCCAAATCCATATTTTGATTTTGAAATTCAGCCCCAGTTACATGTTCTCTGGTATGTCTCAGACTTACAGTCTAACCTGAACTTTGAATCTCAGTACTTTCAACAATAACAAATAATGAATGCACTGTACGTTGGAGCACTTCTTAAATCACAAGAAAGCTGATTTCACTGACTCTACTTGTAGGTACAATCACAGGGTGTTAAAAATCTTACTAAAATGCTGTTATGTGAGGTCTCCCATGCCTGCTCTGATATTATAAAGTGCTCTTCTTCATCATGGGAAGTTCTTGAGCTTTTCGTAAAAGTAACAGCACTTTACAATGCCAGAATGACACATTCAGGGGAGCCATTAGATCAGGGGTGGGCAAAAGGGCCTCTGCTGGCCAGATCCAGCCTGCCAAGCAGGTTGATCTGGCCTGCGGAGGTCCTTCCGTTCTACCACCCCCTGGCCAATCAGGGCCTAGGGACGGGGGAGCGTGGAGCGCTATGAGTCAACCCTGGTGGCTGACTAAGTGCTGTGCGCAGGAGGGCAGGGAGCAAGATACTTGGCACTACCCCTGCCCCCAGCTGCACAAAGTCTCCTCCCACCCTGCTCCTTGCAGGACAGGGGTAGGGCGGGAGGAGAGCTCACACAGTCCCCTCGCCCCCAAACCCTGATAGGCCTGGGGCTGGGGAGAGTGTGCAAAGTCTCCTCCCGCTCTGCAAGGGGCTCAGCACTTAGAGTCAACTGCCAGCTGCTGCTCAGCTGGTAGGTGACAGTAAGTGCAGCACTCCCTTGAAGGGTGGGGGCAGACTTCACGTGTTCCCCCTGCCCCCAGGCTCTGATTGACCTGGGGCAGGAGGGGGAGCACGCAAAGTCTCCTCCCACCACCAGGGGCGCAGGAGCCTAGAGGGAATCGCCAGCTGTTCAGAACAGCTGGTGGTTCTTTTTGGGGGAGAGGGCAGGGGCAAAGACTTCACATGCTCCCTGCCCCCAGACTAATCAGGGTCTGTGGACAGGGAAGCACAGAAGTGTCCTGGCCCCGCCCCTTCCACTTGAGACCCTGCCACTTCCGGGGTGGTCCGTGGCCACTTCAAACATTTCTGAAGTGGCACCCAGTCAAAAATTATTGCCCACCCCTGCATTAGATGCATATTATAAAGCTCTGAAACACAAAGGTACATGATGGGAGTATAAAATGGGGGGGAAGGAAATTGTGTCTGACAGGAACCTAGGGGGAAGAAGAGCTCTGGGAATTGCCCTTCATGGAGTTTCCTCTGAATTCTTTTGAGGGGGGGGGGGGGAGAGGTAATTACAATGCATAAGAATGGCCACACTGAATTGGACCAAAGCTCCATCTTGTCCAGTACCCTGTCTGCGGACAGTGGCCAATGCCAGATGCCCCAGAGGGAGTGAATACAACAGGTAGTCACTACATGATCCCTTTCCTGTCATCCATTTCCAGACAAACAGAGGGTACGGACACCATTCCTACCCATCCTAGCTAATAGTCATTGATGAACCTAACTTCCATGAATTTATCTAGGTCTTTTTTTAAAACCCTGTTAATGTCCTAGTCTTCACAACATCCTCTGGCAAGGAGTTCCACAGGTTGACTGTGGGAGAATTGTATGGTGACTTGCCTACCTAGTGCAAAGGTTGCAGATCTCTTGAGACATCTAGATAGACTTATGTGTAGTGCTGGGGTGGAACCTGTGGTCATGGTACATGTAGGTACCAACAACATAGGGAAGAGTAGGAGAGAAGTTCTGGAGGCCAAATTTAAGCTGCCAGGAAAGAGATTGAAATCCAGAACCTCTATGGTAGTGTTCTCTGAAATGCTTCCAGTTCCACATGCAGGTCCAGGCAGAGCTTCAGAGTCTCAATGTGTGGATGAGATGATGGTGTAGAGAGGAGGGGGTTAGATTTATTAGGAACTAGAGAAACCTTTTGGGATGGGGGATCCTATACAGGAAGGATGGGCTCCACCTAAACCAAAATGGAACCAGACTGCTGGCACTTAACATTAAAAGATTGTACAGCAGTTTTTAAACTAAGGGCTGGAGGAAAGCCAACGGGTGTGGAGGAGCACATGGATTGGACAGAGACATCTCTTAAAGGAGGAGGGTCTATTAACAGATATTCTCTATGTTCTAGTCAGGAAGAGAGGATGGGAGATGATAAAGTATGGATCAAATCAGATGAGACAAATCAAATGAAAAAGAGTATAACACATCAGGAAATTGCATGTTCAAAAGCTTCAGGGAGTAGCCGAGTTAGTCTGTACAGGATAAACTTAAGAAACAACAAAAAGTCTGGTAGCACTTTAGGGTATGTCTACACTGCATTCCTCTTTCGAGACAGGAATGCAAATGCAGAGGAACAAAATTGCAAATAAAGCGCGGATTTGAATTTCCCACGCTTCATTTGCATAATTGCGTCCAGGTGCTATTTCAAATACCCTATTTCAAAAAAAGAAATGCTGTCTAGATGCGGTTATTTCAAAAGAAAACCCTTCTTTCGAAATTACCATTAAACCTCATTTTATGAGGAGTAAGGGTAATTTCAAAGGAAGGGTTTTCTTTCTAAATGATTGCTTCTAGACAGCGTTTCTTTTTTCGAAATAGGATATTTCGAAATAGCGCCCGGACGTGATTATGCAAATGAAGCACGGGAAATTCAAATCTGCACTTCATTTGTAATTTCGCTCGGCTGCATTTGCATTCCTCTCTCGAAAGAGGAATTCAGTGTAGACATACCCTAAAAGACTAACAAAACATGTAGATGGTATCATGAGCTTTCGTGGGCACAGCCCCCTTCTTCAGATGGGGGCTGTGCCCATGAAAGCTCATGATACCATCTACATGTTTTGTTAGTCTTTAAAGTGCTACCAGACTATTTGTTGTTTTTTAAGTTTACATCAGGAAAAGGCAGACAGATAAACAGTGACAAATTTTTAAAGTGTTTATACACAAACGTTAGAAGTCTAAATAATATGGATGAACTGGAGTGCCTCCTACTAACAGAGGATATTGATATAATAGGCATCACAGAAACTTGGTGGAATGAGAACAATCAATGGGACACAGTCATACCAGAGTACAAAATATATCGGAAGGACAGAATGCAAAGCAGTCATTCAAAGATGTACTCTGGTATTTTGTCATTTCCATATTAATGAATGGGTTGATTTACAATGACAGTGATTAAACATTAAAATAATTATGTTTGGTAGCAATGTAGCTTTTGGTCTTCAAGAACCATGGTCTTCTGGGTGCAGTACTACAGGCTTTGCCTAGGCAAAACTGTGATTAAGTCAGTAAGAATCTTGTCTGGACTGGCACTCCAGAACTGAATACTATGTATTGTGTGAGGCAAATCTGGCACTGTAAGTAGAATTGGAATGATTTAAAATAACCTTATGTTGTTACAATAAGTTTGTCAGGCATTAGTCAAAGATAGATGACTTCATATTTTTTGATAAATGCTTAGGCCAAAATGCACACTTATTTCATCCTCTTACATATCTGTGCATTGGCCTTCCCTAGCATGCCAGCGAATAAAACAGACAGCCGTGGATTTAAATTATTGGAAGGGATCCAGTCTTTTATTGAATTAAACTGTCTATTTTATATAGGTAGTTTGTTAACAAAATTTGACTGCGATTCATTCCTTTTTATAAAAGATAACAAAAATACACCCTGATTGTGTAAATGTCAAATTAACCCTATATGTCCCTCCCTTTTCTTAAACCCCACCTCTGGTGATTTGATAAATTTTAATATTACCCAGATACATTGTTTTGGGATTTAAAATGGACTTGTACTGGTCATTTTAATTCCTAACTACCCAGTCTCTCTCACAAAACCATCATAACCGTAGGCACTAATTGGCACTCTAATCCAAAATTACAGTAAAAAAGACAAAGGTCCAAACTATAATGGAAATAGGCATCACCCCACAGATTAGGTTTAAGGTACATAGGTGGGGCAGTGAAAGGAAGCTTTCATTGATGATGCATTTTATGGATTACCAGAGTACTGCTTGACTCTCTGTCAATCCCGCACTTCTTAAAAGCACTGTATTTACTTACAGCTAAATGGAAGGGATTACATTCCATGACCCTGTATGCACTGGACAAATAATTCATCCTGTGTGTTTCAACAGGAGGAAATGAACACCAAAATCCAAACATATATAATTAGAACTAGAAGAACTCTGTGGTTTTTATGGGTTTGTAAGACTTTTAGAACTTTGTTTAAGGACTGAGTTTTGTGAAACTTTTTTAGGTTTCAAAAATATTTTTCTCTTAATTCAAGCCATTATTTTTCAAAGGAAATTTAATTTTAAAAACAAATAAATGTATTTCTAACTGAATGGAAACCTGTGCAATATAAATGATAAAGAATCTCATTGGAAGGTAATTACTGCTCTGTTTCTGGGAAGACTCAGGGAAAACATTTGCTTTCTAATGTTGCATCGGCCCAGAACTCATGTTTTTCAAGGGTGAAATTGAAGTAGAACCTCAGCAGTTCTGAATTATGTTCAAAATATGGAACCCATAATTTTCTAGTAGCTCATAAAGTTAGCAAAGCAAATTCTCTCAACTGTGCTTGTACGTTCAAGCCCTAATTCTGTTCTGCCTTACACCAATTTTACATTGGTGCAGGTCCACTGAGTTACACCCGATTTACACCATTGTAAATGAAAGGAGAATCAGGTCTATAATTTAAAAAAAATAGCTGGTCACATAGCTCTTCAGCTGTTGCAATTCAGAATTTCTCCATTGAAATCAATGGAGCTGCATTTATTTTTACCAGCTGAGGATTTGCCCTATCATTTTATTTGCATATATATTAAGTAAAAGGAGTCTGGGAGCAAGACTCTGAAGTGGAGATGTCAGTGGGCCACTGACTGACACTTGACTCTCAAGTAGCTTACATTGGCTACTTAGGGTATGTCCATATTGCAACTAAAAACTTATGGCTGACCCATGTCTGCTGACTTGGGCTCAAAGGGTTCAGACTGGAGGGCTGTTTAGTTAAAAAAGTGGGAGGGTCTCAGACCTCAGGCTCCAGCTGGAGTAAAACATCTACACTGCAATTAAACAACCCCTTAGCCCAAGCTCTAGGAGCCTAAGTCGGCTGGCCTGGGCCAGCTACAGGTGTCTAATAGGCGTGTAGACATATCTTTAAGAACCAACCTTATTCCTACTGAAGTCAATGACAAAACTCCTTTAACTTCTGTGAGGCAGACTCAGCCTCTAGCTTTTGTTTTCTGAGGAGACAACAAATTCCTCAGACAATTCCTCCTATTTACCTCACAGTCTCCACCATCACCATTGGATGGTTTTCATTTTTGTCTAGTCTTGGCCTATAGAAACCAAGGGGCCAAATTCTGCTCTGAGGTACTCCAGTGTAAATCCAGAGTACCATCAGTGAATGATTCCTATTACGTTTACTAGCTGTAATCCTCCCTTCTGCCCCTGCCCATGTCTGTTACATGTATGTTCTATGATGTCAGCTTTATTGCCTGATTCCACAAAGCCTTCCTCATTGAATTTTGTTTACAAGCTTATTAGAGCAGGAACTGTGTCTATTTAAAATGTACGCAAAATATTGTGCAAAGTTATGGCACTAAATCTTACTGTAAATCATAATGTTCTGGATGGATAATGAAAGTAGTTATTATTTTGACAGAATAGCCTCCATTATTCTGTCTCATCAACCCATTGTTCTAGTGCTTGCTATGATATTCCATTAAGCAAAAGTGTTATTGGAACAGTCACTCTAAAGAGGTGTTATAAAGACCTGTGAAAAACAAACTGTAACTTGCTTGAGAAACAACATTTTTCATGGGCAAACAGAGCTTTCCTCAGCTACCAAGTTTATCAACACTAATGAGCTTGCCGTCTTGCCTCAAACCAAATTTCCCCGCTGGAATCAGTTGGAGTTTTGCCTGTGTCAGATCAATAGGCATGGACCTCTATAAACAGTGCTGCTGTTTCTCAACTGTACTATGAGTGTGGATGTAACACCTCTCTTTGGAGCAGCAAACTTCACATATTCACTTTATCCTCCAGTGCAGAGCCATCGCCCAAAAGCAAACTAAACAAACTATCAAAATTATCACACTAGCTTTAGTGCGAGCAGCGGTTAGCCTTTAGAATGGAGTGCTGCCAGCAGCCTTAATTACAGACACGCTACCGTAACTCCACAAATAAGACATTTTCTCACTGCTCATTTTTCAAAATGAAAAGGTGGAGCAATTTCTGCATACTGGACATGTATATCTACTGTGCTGAAAACACATTTGCGGAGTAGCTGCTGAAGTAGTAAATTTTTCCATAGCAAAAGAAAGCTACAGCAGAGAGACCGGCTGTATATCTAGTCTTCCAACAGTAAGAGTAAATCATTGTAAATGCCCCAGATATGTTTAACCTATTTAGAAATGTGCATTTAACTAGTCGGAGAAATAACAGCAATATGACTAGAAGCAATCTGTAAATATAAAGGAAGCAAACATGCTAAATCATTCACTTTAATTGGATGGTAAATATGATTTATAAATCAAGCCAACATATGTGATCCCAAGGGACGAGTAAACAAATTTTCCAAGTAAAACATCAGCAGGTATGTAATGGAAATCTCTTTTGGGAAAGTGGATTACCTAAAGATGCAATTAATACATGTACATTTCTTCTAACCTTTTAAAATAAATAACATAATATTTTTGTTATGATTGTGGTTAATAGAATTAGGGCTAAAGTCTGTAGTCATCACTAAGCCCCTTGGCATCAGTGGGAGAAATTACAAGAGCCTACAAATGCTCATGACCGTTCAATAGATGTTAAAGGTGATGCTCATGTGAGTCAGAATTATTTGCATAAGTAAGAATTTATAGAGCTCTAAGTAAGAACTGTGGTACTTAGGTTTTTTTACACTAACACTTTTCATAAAAGAATGTTTCTGAAAAATAATTTTGGCCACAGTAAGTTGAGTCCCCTGTGTAGCCAGATATACATGAGTAGAAACACCTCCCACCCATTTGCTGAGTTTTCATTACTATGCTTGATCCAAAAATGTATTCATATTTTATGTGTATACACATACCGAAAAGAGTTACCTTTACTGGACATGCTCCTGTTTCCAACTGAAATCAAAGACAAATGCTCATTAATTTCACTGGGAGCAGGATAAGATTGATTTTAAAAAACTGGGAAAAGAAATTTTTATTAAAAAAAATGTCAGTGTCCAAAAGAAAATTTCAACCAGAATAGAATGTGGATTATCTAGCAGTAGGTAGAACACTGTATATATTATTCAAATATATATTATATCAAATATATTACTTCAATATCAGCATAGTAAATATGTTAGATAATTTAAAAATTCTAACAGCATAAAGTATGGTAGATATATACTTATTGCTCAGGGGAAATGTAATTGCATTGATTTGCAAATCATCTGGCTGTGAAAATTGAAGACGGCTCTTCAGGAGCTGGAATGTACTTACTATTTACACATAAATGACAAGGAGCAGGGTTAACAATTCTATGTTTAAAATCAACAGGATTATTCAGATGAATAAAATTATGCACATACTTAAATGTTTGCCAGATTAGGGTTCAAATATTTACTTGACTAGCTGTCCAGACACAGTGGATCTCTCTGAAGTGAAACCATTTTTTAACCAAACTTTACTGTCAGCATAGGCTCATGGTAACTAGAATTCAATATGCAGTGTGTTGCAATGAAACTGCCACAGACATTCACGCCAGTTCATTATAAAATGTGGTCCACTCTCTTAATAATGAGCAAGTTTCACTCTCTATATTCAATGCACTTTTTATTAAAGCTCTTTCTCTATTTTCATAGACAGTTCCAGCGGCACCAAATAACACGAAGTCAGACCAAATGAATTGCATTTTGTAACTACTAATGTAGTATTCAACAAGACATATTTATGTTTGGCTATCAGATTCCAAGTCTGAGTCTCTTTAGGGGAGCAAAAAACTGCTCTCAGAAAAAGTAATAATAAATTTGATTTGCAAACCCATAACAGGTTGCTCCCCAGGATTCTGGGAGCACTGCACAATATCATCAAAACAAAATACAACAGAAATTAAAGCGAAAAACACCTTAGAAAGCCAAACACATCAAAAACTAAGGAGTCCATGACAACAGTGTAGTAACAGGGAAAGAAAGGAGAAAGGGGTAACACATACGAGACCCAATAATGGTCATATAAATAAAACAAAATCTTTTTTGGAGAGGAGAGAAAGAGTACTGAATATCATCAAAATGTTTTGGGTTTTTTCTAGAAGAGAAATGTAGGTTTCATGGTGGAGTAGGTTCTATACTATAATCCACCACAGCTAATGTCAATCATAGAACCATAGAAGCGTACGACCGAAGGGACCTTGATCACTCATCAAGTCCAGTCCTGTGCACTGAGGCTGGACCAAATATTATTTAGACCATCCCTGAGCAATGTGTGTCTAATCTGTTTGGGGAAAAAAAAAACTTCCAGAGACAGAGATTCCACAACCTCCCTAGCTAATTTGTTCCAGTGCTTAGCTCTGTATAGTTAGGAAGTTTTTTCCTAATGTCTAACCTCAACCTCCCTTGCTGCAATCTAAGCCCATTACTTCTTGTCCTGTTCTCTGTGGTTAAGGAGAACAATTTATCATCCTCATCTTTCTAACAACTTTTTCCATACTGGAAGACTATTATCATGTCCTCCCTCCCCCTCTATTGTCTTTTTTCTGGACTAATCAAACCCATTTTTGTTGAAACTTTCATTGTAAGTCATGTTTTTTAGACCTTTAAATCTTTCCATTACTCTCCTCTGGACTTTCTTGAATCTTTCCACACCTTTCCTGAAGTGCCTAGAACTGGACACAGTACTTCAACCGAGGCCTTATCAGTTCTCAGTAGAGTGGAAGAATTACTTCTCATGTCTTTCCTCTAACACTCCTGTTAATACATCCCCAAACTAGGTTTGGTTTTTTCAACAGTATTACATTGTTGACTCATATTTAGTTTGTGATCCACTATAACTCTCAGCTCTTTTTCTGAAGTACTTCATCCGGGGTAGTCATTTCTCATTTTGTATTTGTGCATATGATTTCCTTGCATTTCATTGTATTTATTTCACACCATTTCTCCAGTTTGTCAAGATCATTTTGAATTTTAATTCTCTGTCAATTATTTGCTAATGTAAGATGCGATAGTGGCATTCTTACAAGGTAAGGTGATATGCATTGTACATTCACTCCAGTGTGCATTTTCAGTTCAAAATCTAATTTACAGAACATGATACAATATAAGTCAAGGTTATTATGGTGAAACTATGAATCTATGGTGAGTGCTCTACAAATGCATAAGATGGATCTAGTAAACCTACAGGCCCCCAGTGATGTAAGGTTGTATACAATTGTATAAAGAAAGTCTGTATGTTTTAAGTTTAAAAACTCAACCTTAGCTATGGATTTGCAACTGGCAATCTATATAATATAGGAACAATGGGTACTCCTGTGGCACATTAGAGACTAACACATAGAAACAGAAGGGGGTTTTTCTACATGGATAGATAAAAGTGTATTGTTCTCACAATTTTTAAAGAAAATATTTACCCAAAAAGCTGGGGTCAGTAGGACAGAAAAAATAAGGGAGTTGAGGATCCCTCAAGACTTGCTGGCTCATAGGAGTGGTGGGAGAGTTACTAATAGCTCGCCCAGGGGAGACCCAAACCCAGCACTCCCACTGTCCACAAGGCTCCAAGCTGCATGGGGCAATAATCAGGTGCTGACAAACTGGTGAGTGTAACATCATACTCTGCTGCCTACTGACTGGTCTTTAACATTGTGACTCTGAACACAGGCTATCCCCACTGGCTACCCAACTGCCGTAGCAGCCATATAACACAAGGTATCGATTCCTGTCTCTGCACTCCAAATGCAGGAAGGCTTACAGGATGGGTTTCTAACAAAGTCCCGAGTTTCTGAGGATCAGGTCCTGATCGGGATCCCTTAACACTTAAGCTCCTCTTTCCTTCAGAAGAGGTGCCACGATCTTGCCTGCTGTGCCTGAGTTCCCAGACAGTGATGTCTAGGCAATAAGCAGCTGGTGCTCAGAAGCCAACCTGAGCACCAACCATTCACTCACCTCTCTGACTTTCTTTATTAGTTTCATCCCGGTGGAGTGCCCTGAAGCCATGTGGGTTGTTTGGCAGAGCACTGTGTTTTGGGTGCAGAAGCGGGTGGCCAGTAAGAGGCAGGTCTCACAAATAGGATTCGAATGGGGTACGATCCAGATCACCTGGGAAGGAATCAGGTGTATGCAGTAGGATACTCATCCACAACATCAATGACATGGATGCCTAGACCCTCATCATCATCCATCTTGGTGACAATGTCTTCATGGTGGGAACCAGTGTAAAGTAATCAAACAGAATACAGCAGGACTGGATATTCCCCAAGCCAGACTGTTCTGATCTAAACTCCTCCCTCATCAGGTGTAGCAGGCAGCATAATCCCTTCAGCTAACTGGCCAATTAAGAATTTTACTTGGCACCTTGTCAGGGAAGCCAGTGGGGACATGTTTTGGGTGCCCAGGACACTGGATGGCTGGAGAAAGTGCATTTTTAGGATATTAGCTGGAACTTATTTATCATGGGCCTACATTTATGAATCCACCTGTTCAGGATCTGATTAGGAGTAGAAGATGCCAGCTAAATAATTTGCTACTGGCATTTTGTGGCAAGTAATCCTTGTAAGAGGTTTAGATAATAGGCCAAAACTTTTAGGGCTAAATATTCAGTTCAGTCTTACTAAGGTCACCATTTTTTGTGGGTGCAAATAATTATGAATGAAAATAATTAGAGGTTGCTTTGCCCATTGCACCATTTCCTTGTCCACTGTAACTGAAGAGCAGGATCTTAACTATCTTATATGACCTAAACTGTTGGTGCAAATAATTGTGTGTGCAGAACTGCATCTGCAGTTATTTACCCTTGCTTGCCATAAATGGAGGCGTGGATATGAAAGTCTTTCCCCAATGATAAAAGAGGCTGGAGTCTGTGGGATGAGGAGACAGTAATTTGTGAAAATTCCAAAAATGAATGTTTGATAGCCGATAAAGGTTTGGCTCTAGATGAGTGAAATCCACAACTCTAGACATTATTAGTGTCTCTGATCTGCCACATTGGGGCCTCAGTCAGGGCCTGATCCTAAGCCCACTTAAGTTAGACTTTCCACTAACTCCTGTGGATTTTGAATCAGGTCTTAGAACAGATCCTCATCCCCAAGAATTAGCTTGCAGGATACCTGCCCTTATGCCCAAGTTCTTAATATTGATCTCTTAAGAGCAGCCATTCTAGTCAAAACCTCTTCTTCCTGCAGCATCCACTGCAATAAATTCTAAGAAAAGTATTGTGATAAAGTGCTGACTAACATTCCACTAATTATATGACCATAACCCAGATCCTCGCAATTAATTTTATTATAGACATGCAAACACAAACTTCAATACTATTCAGTTTGTGCTTCCATAAAATTAGTCTATCCAGTCACAAGGCATCCTTCTTTGAACGTTGCAATTTACAAACTGTTCCTCCTTATAAAATGTCTTCATTTCAAATGCAATGTACAAAGGGAATTCTATTTCTTTTAGCTCCACAAGGATTTCAGTTAGTTTCCCTATCAACAACTGTGTATACAAGCTGCTTAACACTGAAATCACTGTCTTTAAATACATGCTATAGTCATCTTTTTCATATCAATAGCCATAGCAATTACCCTCTCAAGCCCCTCCCCCGCAACATATGATAAAGTGTGTTTGCATGCATATATGTGGTTGTGTTGCTGAATTCAAAGATGTGAAGCATTTGTGAACCAAATCTATCCTGTTCCCAGAAAAATCTTTTTTCCTCTTCAGGTTCCTCTTTACTCAGACTGGGCTGTCTGCAAAGCTGTCTTGACTACAGAAGTGTGCAAAATGATGGACAGGGAAAATACAAAGCAATCGCTTGCATACAGTCTAAGACTGGAGGCATCAATTAACCAAAAATGAGCTTTACAAGACATCTCTCTGATTTCCTACCAAACTTTTGATGCATGATCAGAGTGCCAGCCAAAGCTTTCAATCTGTCGAAGCTCAAACACAGGAGAAAGATTGTGGCTCCAAAGACACACAAAAATTATTAATGTGGGGAGCTTAAAATGGTTTGAAAGGCAGAGTTTGTGTCAAATGCATGTGATGGCATAAGGCTAAAAGCAAACCAAAAAAATGGAGATTTTTGGCCTGATTCATAAGTCCTTACTCAGACAAAATTCCCATTGACGTGCGGCATCTAGAGAGTGAAGGGCAGTAAAGGAGTCTACATGTTGCAAAGAGGGCACTGCCTCTGCATCCAAAACTGATAAAGGAGTCAATAAAACTGATGCCTGAATAAAGACCTCAAGATCTGACCCTTTAACATGACTGTGTTCCTTATACAAAGATGGAACAAATAAACACAGATTAACTGTATTAAGAAAACCTTATTTAGGGCTCCATTCTGCCATCCTCTCTCATGAGGAGTGAGTCTCCACTGGACTATTTGTGGACTGAAATGTCACTCCATGTGAGTGAGTAAGGGTAGCCAAATCAGACTTGGCCAGCTGTTTGCAGCATTCCCCCTAGGGCAAGTGGTGGAAAGGGAACCACAGCCTAGGTCTTGTACATTCTTGGTGCTTAACTAATTATAAATCAATCATCATCATCATCATCAATAACTATATTCTCATCTCCTACTAAACCCTTTATCAAAACGCACTGTGACACATTCTATCCGCCCCTGTTCTGCAATTAGAGCTTTAGTTAAGAGGCAAAAAGCCTGATTCCTAGGCCAGCAAAGCTTTATTGACTTTAAATCCGTTGGCATGAAACTGGAGTAGCATTGGGTTGAATCCGGCCTGTTACCTTAGACCAATCACTTCTGTTCTATGGGTCAAATTCCACATTCATCCTTCTCTACGTAAAGTTTCAGTAAGCAGGATTCATGCAGGGAACCCCTTGGAATGGCATCACTCATTAGTCCACAGATCGTGCACAAATTTCACTGTAGTCTCTGTTTAGCATGAATGCTGGCTGAAACTTCTTACTCCATTGATTCTAAATACCCATCCCCTGGATCCACTAAGTGCAGACCCAAGAGATCTCTCTGCCCATGCCAGTCTACCCAGGCAGTACCCCCTTTGCAACATACAGGAGGTATGCAGATACCTCACAGTCTTGCTGACAGATTTAACCGCCACCAAATGTTTACCACAGACTCAAGGTGCTTGGGTGAATTTCAACCCAAATGAATAACCTGATAAGAAAAATTGCATGTGCATGGAGCTTTTAATGTGAATTCCATTTTGTATCATATTGAAACACCTCTATTCAAACCACCTCTATTCAAATCTTATCAAAACTGCAAAAAAAAAAAAAAAATCACATTTTCACATTCTTCTGGGGCATTTATTTCCTTCTGAGGAAATTCTGGGTCAGAGAAGTAGCCAGCGTATGAGTTAAGGCAGTTATATACATTTTAATTAATATTATAGTAAACAAGCAAAGCCACTGTCTTGTAAGTAGTCCAGAATATAAATCACAGTTTCCCAAAGACAGATTTAATCTACATAAGCTATTCTGGGGAAAAGGTGTTTTTTTACAACTACTCAGCACTACTTTTTATTTAATATACATAGCTCTGAAAACTACATTTTTCACAACTTCTAATTTTTTTTTTTTTTTGCCTTTGCTACCTTTCATATTTTGTGGACAATACATTTGTGTTAAGTGAACACAAGAATTTGCCCTCTTTTTTAAAACATGATACATTTTAAAACTAATTTTTGTAGACAACTTTCTAGGTTGTATGTAACTTTTAAATAAGGTTGGTGTTGCCACAAGAACATTTATATGCATGTATAAACGCATATATATTGAAAGGATGAGACGTAAAATACCATTTTCTACTCTGGGTGTAGGGTGCTGTTTTATTTTATTTTATTTAGTTTATCTGTTAAAGTGACTGAAAAATGATCAGAGACAGTTGTTTACAAGGCAAAGGTCTGATCCTGCAAATACTTGGATTTAATCACATGTTAAAGCTACCCATGTGCATACGTGTTTGAAGGACTGGACCCTCGGACATTGTATACAGAGCTCACCTGTTCTTAAATGTATAATGACAATGTATTTTTCATAACTGGTTTACATCTGCACTATTTATTTTTTAAAAACTAGAAGCTTGCAAATTAAATTTATTGATTTAATATGTTTTATTAATTGAAACTTTTAATTGGGCTGCTAGCACTATTTGTAATAGGAAAATAGGACAGTTTTAAGAAAAGCATTACAGAGTCAGGGGTGCTTGAACAATTTTTATAGTGTGGGTGCTGATGATTGAAACCATGTATTTGATGTTTATTATTACAATGTCAAGCCAGGGGAAGGCAGCACCTATCGTTCCAGCACTATTGTACATACCCTTTGCAAATATAAATAAGAAGTTTGCTCATATTTGGGGGCCTACCACATTTGCCATTAAATCTCTGCATCTATTTTTCTTTTGTGAGCATCAGATTTTTGGTGCCCAACTCTAGACACCTTGGGTTTGATTTTCAACAGGTTGGAGGACTCTCTGCTCCGAAAATCAGGCAAAGGGTGACTGGAAGTTGGCCATCCAAAAATTAAGCCGTACACATTTTCTCAACATTTCTGAAAACCCTGCCCTCAAACAGTAACAAAATCTGAATATGGGACATGAATTGCCCCCAAACTAAGTATAACCACCCCCTAAATGAATTTCTGACTCAGCACAGAGAGCAGAGTTAATATGGTTTGGGCAACATGCTATGGTTTTGAACTGTAGTTTTGCTATGTGTAAAAATTTGTGTTAAAAATGCACTACACACCTCAGTCATATTTCAATCTGTTACAGCTTATTTCTGAAGACACAATTTGATCCCTTAGCAAATTTAAAAGACAGCAGTTCTAAAATAGTCCAGTGAGGAAAAATCATAGAAATTAAATAGCATATTTAGGTGTAAAAAATGCTTAACAATGTAAGGAAGCAATATATACTCCAAGCTATTCCATCACCTGCTGAATATGGTGTGGACGTTCAACATGTTTAAAAGCATCTTGTGAATGATTCTCTTTTGGAAGGAGTGAGTCCGAAGACCCAACTACCCTTAAAATAGCAGGGGGCAGAAATCTAGCTCAGGTCTCTAGGTAAAACCAAATGCGAGATCTATTTATAGATAGACACTGGGAAATCGGCCTCTGTCGCGGGTCGTCATCTAAAGTATAGGCACCGCTCGCTCTGCAGTGACAGCATAGAAGTTCAGGTAACTGACTAGCCGCACAGCAGCTCACCCAGGCCACCAGCTGGCGAATCCAATGGCCCAGACACAAATGCCCACAAGCTCCTCTGGCCATTCCCCGCAGCTTTCCTGGGTCTGAGCCCTTAGGTGGCCCTGCCAAGTTCCCAGCAGGTTCGGAAAGGCTCTTTCGTATTGATTCCTTGCACAGCCAGTCCCTGCGAGTGCCCGAGGCGGGCTGGCTCTCTGGGCCGCTGCTCCGAGACGTGTCGGGTCAGTAGCGCCCAGGAAGGCTCCGGGGATTTCCGCGCGTTCGGGCCCGATCCTGGTCGCAGTGGCGCTTTCCTGGCAGCTCCAAAGGAGCCAGGATTGAGCCCTGGGGCAGGTGGAGCGGAACAGGAGACCTGCCCGCAGCGGGACCGCGTCCCGGGTCTCCCGCATCGCCGGTGTCATCCCCTCCTGCTTCATGTGAGCGGGGTAGAGATGAACAGGCGCAGAGGCCTGGGCAAAGGCACCTGGGCACGGCAGAGAGCCGCTAGCCCCGACTGGGCTGTGCCACAGCCAGCCCGCGCCGTCTGCGCTGGGACCGCGGCTGCGGGGAGGTAGCGGGTCCCCAGGCCGGGATCTGCCCGTGATGGTGGTGGAGGGGAGGGCAGGGGGGGAGAGTTTGAGGCTTGACCTCTCAAGGGCCGTAGCCTTATTCTTTGCCGGGTGCTCCTTTCACCAAAGCCACCCCTGCAGCGTAGCTCCGAGGGGGCCCGGCTCGCACCAAGCCTGGGAACGGCCCCGTGCAGAGCGCAGCAGTGCATAAGCAGCGCCGTGCTGCGAGCTGGGACTGGACCCCGTGGCCGGGCTGAGCCCAGAGGCCTGTGGAGAGCCGGGCCCGTCTGCAGCCGGACAAGCTCAGTGCAGACCGACAGGAGGAAAGCGCCCCCCACCGAGCCGCCCCCCCACCTGAGGTTAGCAAGCGCCGGCTCTTTACCTGGCTGTACTTGGCCTCCTGCTCCAGGGAGCTCTTCTCGAGCCCGTTCACAGCGTGCTGGGCGGAAGGGGGGAAGCTGTTTCTGGTCAGGCTGCTCCAGTCTTCCACTTTGGGGCTGTGATAGGGCGAGCTGTCACTCACTGTGGGGAGACACGGGGCACAGCTCGTTAGAGTCCGAAAATGAGCTGGGAAGAGCCAAGGCAGTGTACCTGGGGCAGGAATTGCTGTGTGCGCTTGCAGGCTGCCCCCCTCCCACCACACACATCTCCCCAAGACTTTATCTGAAACCCAGGCCCCTAGGAAAACGGAGGCCAGGACTCCAGTCTCAGCGGAGTGACAAATCCTCCCTGGTTCTAGCCACGCAATCAAGAAAAATAGCCGATTAGGTGTGACTGGCACCACCTGGACACCTCTCTGCAATATTGACAGCAGCTTGGTTTCCTGAGATGCTGTAAGCATGTCTCCTGCTGTATGAAGTAAAAGACGTTTGAAAAGCAGTTCAATTTCTGTACTATATAGACTGTCTGCACCCATCTTCCCCAACCGGCCAGAAACTGAGTTAAAAGTTTTGGTAATTTGAAGGAGACTTCTAGTGCTTGTTTAGAAAACTCAGGAAGTGCTGATAACATTTTCTTTTAAAAATACTCGATGTGTAAATTACGGATCATATATACATATATGCGTGTTCTTTACATATCTTTTTACGTACATGTAATCGGTGTACGTAGAAATTGGCTGTGTAGGGGCACCTCTCTGTGTGCACACCCCCATCCTGCCACCCTCTCTGTATAGAAAATATATTGGGTTTGTCTTTGGAGGTAGGGCTTGACGACAGATAAACAGGAGAGAGAGAGAGCGGACAATGGAAGAAAAGATCAATTGTTCACGCTTGTATTCCAGGGACGAAAACTTTCAATGTTTCTTTTCCGTATTTAATTAAAACACAAACATAATAATAAAAGCCCGGGTAGTATAAACCGATTAGCACAAGCCTAAGGGCTGTTTCGAAACATTCGTCATCAGCTTTCCCTGACAGCAGGTAATTTAGAGGAGAAAATTGCTCAATAATAACTCGGCGCTTGACAGAATTATTTGCCAGGTAGATTTAACGGAACAATGTCCCTTCTTTGTCCCGAGGGCAAACCCGGCACACCTCTGGCACGGCAGCACAATTATGAAGCGCCCCAGCCCGGGAGGGAACCCGTTTGAAAATCACGGATAGGGCTCTGGAATCACGCATCGGACTCTGCTGGGGATTCGCGGTGCGGAAACTTTTACAGGCAACGAAAATGGGTTGGCCTCCCTCTCGAGAGCGAGCCGGCACAGTGAGCGGAGAAGGGGTTCTCCTAACCCACCTGCCCCCGACCTACACAGTGCGCTTGCTAGGCTCCCACGCCTCTTCCCGCGGGAATCAATAGCAAACCCTCCCACTGCCTCGAGGATCGAGCCCTCGTGTGAAGAAACCGAGCTTTCTCTGCAAGCCCCCTTTTCTGCTGAGCTCACACTTTCCCTGGAATAGGGGCTTCCTTTAAATGTCAGCAAGGTCAAGTTATCCTACAAATCAAGAGCCAACAACCCGCGTGTGCAGCTTCTGCGGCTCCGCAGTCCAAGCCGTGGCTTGGGGGAGACGCGAATTTATATTGTAAATTTTGTAAGTCCCCAAGCCTGAGATAGAGGGGGAGATCATTCTAAACACTCAATGGCACCAGGGCCCTGTGGCCAATGTGGTGTTAATAAAGGAGGAAATCATTAAAACCCTCTCGATTTCTAATTCAATTTTCCCTGTAATGCTCATTTCAGACATTCCATCCCCCGCCGAAGGAACACACTCTGTCCTGTGTATTTTCTACATCTGAATCCACACGCACATACGTTTGGTTGGGGGGAGGTTGTTTGTTTTTGTTTGTGGAAGTTATACTGTGAATCGGTGTCCAACCTGCGGGGAAGGGGGGGGGGGTGCCTTTGCTTGTAAAACCCTTCCACCACCAATAGATCTGGAGTGTGTGTTATATGGATATTTTGTGTAGACAACTTGTGTAGCTGAAGGCATGCAAGGAAAACAGAAAGCCAAACTCCAGTTCCAAGAGTAGGAAACAGTGACAGCGACAGCCCAGGGTTATTTTTAAAAATATGTTCCTTTAATCATATGTAATGTTTGTTACTAGACAAAAAAACTATACTTGAAAATGTTCTTTTTTGCTGCAAATGACAGACTTTGTTCAGCGAGAAGCTAATGTTTCTAGCCAAAATAAGAGAAAGACCGTAGAAGAAAAGCAGTTACTTGGAAAGGGACAAATAAAACTTAAGTATCAGAGGTTTTGTTTTTCTGGACCACCAGTTCGGAGGAAAACAAAGTAAAACATAAGAATGAAAGCAATTAGGTGACATTTGAACTTCCTGTCTGAGCAAATCTGGCCTAATTGCAAAAACAAGAGAAACTAAATTTCCTTGTAATTTCGAGATGCTTTTACTTATGAATGCTGGATTTGGTAACAAATATATGTAATACACACAAGGCATGCAAGATCGTTATATAATTAATGACTATTAAGGAAGCCATATACAGATAAAGGAGACATATAATACAGAGAAAGAGTATTAATGTGGACGTACCACATTTTCAGCTAAATTGTCATCGTTAAATTCTATCTTTACCATTGCACGAGTAATGTGTATATTATACGTCCAAAAAGCATACGCCTATAGAAAACATTATTAAATATGTTCCCGAGTTTAGCGTGTGCTGCAGAAAATAGATCTATGGTTTACAAACTATGGAGATAAATACATGAAACTATCTCTAAGGAATCAGAAACTTCCCACTTTGAAACAGAAACATCGCTATATTCTAATATAAATGCTCGGAAACTAGGCTTTAAGAGCCCCCCCCCTCTTTTGCTATCAACGTAGTGTGCCTAAGGGACCAATAAGTGTCTTACCTTGGTCTGTTATGGACCTGATGCCCAGGATATCCGTGACCGAATGGGAAGAGGGCCAGGTCCTAGGCATGGCCATGGTGCTGGGGATTGCGGGCACTCCTGGCGGGGTCGGCACTTTGGCTCCTGCGGCAGTGATGGGGCTGGGATAGGAGTATATGTGGTTGTAAGGCAGAGCCGGCTGGGGAGGGGGTTGATGCTGTTTGTAAGATTCGTAATGACTCTGCTGCGAGAGGTTTCCGATTTTGTTCCGGAGGATCCGGCTGATGGAACTGACCGAAGGCACATTGTACTTGTCACACACGCCGTCCGCCAGCAGTCGGTCTCGGATCTCCCAGGCAAAGATGCCCGGATCTCTTTGTTTGTAGGTCCGGATATGTTTCACCACCGTGGGGGTGGTGACCCGAGGCTTGCTGCCTCCGATCGCCCCGGGCAAGATGGAGCCAGTCTCATTGTAGCGAGCCAGGATTTTGCTGACACAGCCATGGGAAACCCGCAGTTGTCGGCTGATGTCACAGGGTCTGATGCCCAGTTGGGCCAATTCCACAATCCGGAGCCTGATGGCATTGGGCAAGGGTCTCCCGTTCACAAACACCCCTCCGAGCTGGTTCACTTCCCCAAAGGCAGGTTCTGCAAGCAAACACACACACACACAAACATATTTGACAAGGCAAACGGTTCACGGGGGGCCGCTTGAACCCACCCAACTATTCATCATCAAAAACGCAGATGTCACCGCTTAGAGGGAACGCATCACAGCCACTTCATTTAATGGTTTGACTCTAATGCGAGCGAACTTTTAAAAATCCGTGGCCACATTTTCAGAGCCCATTGGTTTGCTCCATCAAAAGTGTTTCAGCATTGTGCATTCCAGAGGTGAGAAAGAGATCACGAGAGCAGACAAGTCTGCTTCTCCCCTTCCTCCCTCCCCACCCCACCCCCAAAAAAAGAAAAAGAAAGCGAGAGAGAGGGCGAAGCCAGAGAAAGTGGTTGACTGAATTCTGCCAGAGCGTGAGAAGTGAGGGAAACTGAAAATAGTAATTAAAGAAAAAGACCAACTCTAGTGCTGTTTGTTCCTGGTCATGCTGCTTTGCTAGCAGCACCACTAGACCCACACTGCCAAGCAAATGTGTTGAATTTTTAACTGCTGCTCTCGGTGTCAGCAATAACACACAATACTCCACACAGGCGCAAATCATCTGTTAGGCTGCTCTCCTCTAATACTCTCCTAATAACATTAATAATCAACCAGCCAGTGACTAGCTTGCTCCATTCCATGCTGCTGACCCTTAACATGTCCCTACACGTTGTAGGAACACGAACAAAGTCAATAAGCAAATTGTGGCGGGACATGATCTCACACGGGTGCTCTCGCTTTTGACAGCCCTCCTGCAGCTTCCAACCACTTACCCATTGCTCTGAGCAGGACACCAGTGAGACTGCTACTCTAAGCTTCCAAAGGGGAACTTAACAACCAGCTTCAGTCTCCCGGCCTCCTGCAATCCCGGCTGGAAAAGTCCACGGGTCCCTCTGATTCCCACTCTAGGAGAGGGCAAGAATGTAAGGAAAAAAGCTAAAAGGAAGTCTGTTTCCCGATGAAAGAGACTTGAGTTCTGCATTTCAATCTCACAGCAACGTGGGCTGGGCTGAGCTGGGCCGGGCGTCTCAGTCTATCAGTCACCAGAGGCACGCCCCCCGAGAGGCTGACCCAGGGAAAAATAGCCTCCCGATTGGTGTTCGGTGATGACAGACAGCATCATCCTGGAAGGCTCTTCCGCTTTCTTTTGCAGGCATGCTCAGCACCTGGATTCCTAATACAATAGAGACGAATACTAAATGCCTACGTAGTGGTAAGTTGCACAGGGCGTGAAATGAATATAGGAAATATGCGGGATAGTTTAATGATAGCTCTGTAATAAGGCATTGTTTTGTAGAAAAGTCAACTGGTCCTGCCTCTGTGCGTGTATGAGATCTGTTAGTTCCAGTTTACATGCTTCCAGGGTTGGTAATGTCTTTAATATGCGACTGTCAACGGTGCCAATATATTTTGATCATATCTTTTTGGAGAAAACAATCTGTTCAAAGTTTGTACATATGCCTGCCTTTTATTTCATTCGCGTTTTCTCTGGCCATTGCTATCTGCACACTAAATGGCCATACAAAAAAAGTATGTTGATGTGTATGAATACCCAATAACTCGAGTCAGCAGTTTCACAGAGGACTATAGCGACGTCTGGAATAATGCAGAGCTCTTTAACATTTTGCAGATAAGGGAAATATGTGGGTCTTTACATGATCCTGCTGTCATTTTATAATAAAAGCGTTTTAACAAATGAATATAGCATTTAGCATGCGACCTATACTGTTGTGATTGCTAAGGTAAGTTTATTTTTGTTATGAACTAAAAATATGTACAAAAGCCAAATTAATCTGTGAGCTGTGTGGATGAAAAGTACATGCAACTGACTGTGTTTAGGTGGGGGCATCATTGTGTGTGAACTGCATAAACTCATGCAGCACGATCAAATGAAGACAATTTATATTTTCATTCTGTTACACTATGTTCAATTGTAGGATGTGAATGCCCGATTTTGACTTTCACAAAAACACTAATACTAGTATTAATAGTTAGAAGAAGACCATCAGAAAAAGTGGATGGTCGTTGGAGTGCTTACGTTTCATGTGGTGTTTTTCTATGTGTGCCAACGTGTTTTGTTTGGCATCGTTGCCTGTATGAATCACTAGATATGTTTGTAAACATACCTACACACACTCCGCACATATGTCTGCATTGATTGAGCACTCTCCAATTTCAACCAAGATTTTCTAATAGTTTCCAAATTTTTGTTTAAAATAGAATCTACCAGGAATAGGCTATGCAAATGCTACATAATCCAGAAAAAAATAGATCAGTTAATTAGAATGAAATATAAACTCGGAAAATAAAAAAGCTGATCTGCCCAAAAAGGGAGTGTGTTGAAACTGTTTCCAAATATCACTTTCAAATGAAAAATTAAACGACAAGGATTCTTTAAGGAGGAAGGTCTGTTAGAAGACGGAATCGATTTTCCATGGATATTTGGTCTTTCCTTTACAGTATTATTTTAAGCCCAGGAATGAGCAGAATACTACCGGAAACAAGACAGGAATCAACTGTATGTTGAAACTATTTCTTGCTGGAAGGAAGGCGATTAGGGTCCCTTTGTGGACTTTTTGAAAAGATTCGAATATTAATATATTTGAGTTCTGCAGTTCATCTATAATACGTATTTTGCATTGTATTGTGTCAGCAGCTTGATTTGCTTGTTCAAAATATCGTAGTTGTAAATTGTGGCATTTCCTCAATCTGTAAGAATTCACCAATATCTCCCACATTTTTCCATCGCTCCGGTTACTACTGCGTGATGTTAAATTGATCTTTCTAGAGGCTTTGGTGTGAATCAGAAAATCCCTTTGCCATTGTATGTTGATGTGTTGTGTTTATGTTCCTAAGAGATGTGTGGTACACTTAGTGTCAATCAAAACTAAGTATGTAGTTTAACAATACACTAGCGTGCGTGTAGACAACGTCCGATCTCAATTAATTACACAATCCCTTCCCAAATGTAATACGTACGAAATCCATTACAAGACTGACCTTTAATTTTCTTCAAATACAATTTTCATTGTAACCAACTGAATGTATTTTAAATATACTCTAAGTAATGGCCGAACTAGGGCCTTACTCAATGTACGTCTAAATGTACCCAAATTTTCTCGCATCTATGATCTTTTTTCTACATTATTACCCATTGATTCTTGGGGTCTTTTCTTAATCTAATTGTAAGGACAGTGAAGAGTGTCGGACTGAGTTTGCCAGGCACAGAATTACTATTTCTTTACCTAGCAGTTAATTTTGCGATTGGGGGCCCGATCCTGCCTTCATTTGGGCCCCCCCCCCAAAAAAACTCCCATTGTTTTTATTAGAGTGCTTAGGATCTGCGCCCGTACGTTGTTCTCCCTCTGCCTGTGTCTATCAATCTGTGCCGGTGTGTGGATTATTTTATTTGCATTGTACCTTTTTCTCTCAGTATCTTCCAACCTGTCCACCCCTCACCTCCACACACACACACACACCCCGCCTCCCCTCTGACCCCGCCTCTGATCCCTTGGATATTCGGTTTCTTTTCCTTTCTCAATGTGTGTTCCTGATGTGGTCCTGTCGGAAAAGCTCGTTTACTCTGCCGGGGTCTCCAGTGGTTTAAGGATAATGTTTATCAGAAGTGAACGTGCTCAACTTGTTTCCATTTCACTGCTGAGTGTGGGCTGAAATAACAAAGGTCACCGCCGCAGTGAGCCGGGAGAGTGCAGGGGGAGCCGAGAGGAACAGGGAAACACGATAATATACAACAGCCTGTTGATCGCTCCCGCCCTGCCTGGCAAAAAGATTAATTTCAGGTACGGAATAATTAAATAATTAAAGGAAGGGGGCTTCCTTCCGAGCAGGCCGGGCGCTCGCTTGGGCAGTTTCCCGGCAGAGCGAGCTGAATTTGGGCGGTGGGACTAAGAAGAGGAGCCTGTTCCCCTGAAGAGATCCACACGGGAAAGAAAACAGGACAAGTGGCTCTTGCTAGTATCAGATCAGTCTTGGGGGAGGCGGGGGGAGGAGAGCGCAGGCGGCTTCCAAGCGAGATAAGTGTGAACTGGGGAGGAGGCTGTTAGGGTAAAAAACTCTGATCAAGCCAATTGTTCCCAGTGGGCTGTACAGTCCAAGAGTCCCAGCTCAGCTGGTGGGCAAACCCGCATCTGTGCGACACCCCCTCTGCATCGATTTAAGAGCGGAGCTGAGCCGGGGGATCTGATTGGGGACAGGGCGTGGGGTGGCGGGGGAGAAAAGCAGCCGGCAAACGCACCAATAACAACGGAACCTCCAGTGGAGAAATGGGCCGGGGTGGCCGGCCAAAGGCCTGCAGGTTAATGCAATAAACGCGTTTCTTTTTAACTGCGCCGGACCTGATCTGGCCCCCGTTTCCAGACAAGGGGAGTCTGGCTGTAGGTCAGGCCCGAGGTGCAGAAGACTGTGGAGTGACCACTGACTTTCCTTGCATCCCGCCCGCAGGTTTTTGACAGGATCCCTGTGCTTAAATGGCTGGTTTTCCCCGAAAGGCCAGCGTCTGTGCATCTAGATACACCAGTTACAAAGGCTTCCGTGGTCTGCTCTTGGGCTACCATGAAGCCCGGCTGGCTGTGGTCTGGTCCAGCTGCGTGTGGCTCTAGTGAGTGGCTTTGGGGTCCTCCCCACTATCTCGTGTAATGTGTTTCCGATTGTACGGAGATGGTCCAGTTCGTGATGGATTAACCCCACAGTGTAGCCAGGGATCTGATTTTGCCTACTTTACCAACATGATTTTTTTCTCTTTAAGGCTGATCCTTCTCCGTTCAAAAAACAAAACCAAACCCTTAACTTCTGCTTTCCAACCTCGCACAAAAGAGTCACTGGGCCTTTAGCGAGGACAGCAGGGAATGCAGGATCTGGCCCCCAGATCCATCTTTCAGTAAGAGGGACGGACAATGCAGGCCAGAGAGTCTCTGGTGGTCAGAGCCTTTGGGAAAGGCCCTCACCGGGGTCTCCGGCACAGAGAAGCAGTCCAGGTCCTGCACTCACCTATACTGAGTGGATCCAATCGATGTCAATGGCAACTCTCCCAGAGTGAATGCATTTCCCTTCTATTTTCACTCGAGATTCTTCCCCCATCTGAATTGCAGGAAGAATTTCCTGTGGCTAGCACCGGCCAAATGACCCCAATCCCTAATGTTCGGTGGCCAGGGCTTGCCGTGCTTTGAATGGCAAACAGGACGCAGGTGACATAAGACACATCCACACACGCGCTCAGTTTATCATTTTCTGTCGAGATCTCTACCCGAATCTCCGTGCGTTGCTTTATAAAGGCGATTTTTCCCCACCAGGACATTTCAAGTGAAGAGTAAATTCGATTTAAATCCCAACCTTGTTATCCATAAGCCAAATTAAGTAAAATAAAGCAACTATCCCCTTCCCCCAGCAACCCATTTCAAGTGGCTTTTAATTGTTAATTATATATTGGTCGACTTTTGAAGGAAACGTAACACCCCATAACCATAGCAGTGGCTTCGAAATAAAGGTAGTTGGATGCTAAGTACTCTTTTGTCCATAAAATGCCTAAACCGGACCCTTCAGGAAGGACAAAGCCCCCTGTATGAGCGTGTTAACGGCTGGGTGTCATGGGGCCGCAGAGAAAGTGTGGCATATAGTGTCATTCCGCTAATACCGAGACTCCTGGAGCGCAGATAGACACACACAGATATTATATTCATGCCCGGGAGTGAGGTTATTCCAGTGCAGTGCCACTCAGGTCGATTGATTTACACAATCAAAAGAGCACACTTCCCCCAGCCACTGCTCGCGGAACCTAACAAGGGTGCGTGTGTATTTGGGATCGCCTGACAGACAGCCCTGCCGTTTGGAAACCAGGAAACCGACATTTTTTCTAGAGCTGCCCTAGGAGCAATGTTATTACAAACCCCGCGAAGCCGAGAGAAAACAAGCCACGGGGGGAAAGGCCCGGAGGAGCGGTGGTGGAGTCTGTCGACACGTTTGGTGCTGCCGGGGAAAAGGAAAGGCAAACCAGTGCCCAGGTCAGAGGGGGGAAACCACGACTTTGCGATTTGTCCTTCTCAGTGGGGTAGTGTTGTACGCACGCCCACAGTGTCCAGAGGCACACACAGGAACACAGCAGTCACCATCCTGTCTTTAGAGTGTTTATTAGAAAAGCAACCGAGCCCGGAATGAATGGGACGGTGTGCAGGGCTAGGGCGCAGAGAGAATTAAAAACATATTGACTATCAGATTTGCCTTTTAAATTAAATAGTGTCGTCACAGAACCTCCCAGTCTCCTGATCGTCTGTGAAGATTTGCGTCGCCAGTGACTAGTGTAGAAGTGGCCTTCAAATGTCACTATGTGGGGGAGGGGGGGGAGGAGTTATAATCAGATACTCACAACTTAGTAACGGGATCTCGGGCACTAGACCTCGCTGGAGATACCGAGATCTCTGTTTCAAGAGGGGGCCCCCTGGATGCTGAGGGCGCACCTGCCGAGTCCATGCCGCCTTGCCAACCTGCACGGCCAGATACAAGGTGCTTCACAGTCTCGAGTTTGCTCTGGAATCGCATCAGGCCTGGCTCGTCTATCGGTCAAACTAGGCGTCTATTGCAGTGATCAGAATTCCGACAAGCCCGAGGTTCAGCTGCGCTGGTTAATAAGGCTCTGCGATGGCTTCCCATTCTTCTTTCCTTCATGCTGGGAAAAAAAAGTAACAGTGATCCCGGTGGCACGTTTCAGATAATTCTTTTGTTGCGCTCTGCTTGGTTCTGCTCTACCCTGCAGTAAGCTTTGCATTTTCTTTCTGGAGCCCCCGCATATGTATCACGGAGGCATACACATATGTACACGACTGGTTTCTTTGTTTGAAAATGAATCCATGGGCACTCCATCTATCCACGTGCATAGAGAAAAGTAGTGTGTGTGAATCATATACTCACTGAACACAATTTAGTAGGCAAATGTGTAAGCAAATATTTCCAAAGACTGGGCAGTAACTATTAATGAACTTTGGTTGAACAGGTCCCCTACGCATCCTTTTTGAAGAAAAAGGACTTCGTCTCCAGTTAGGAATCGCTTTGTTTTCGGGGCTAGTGCGACTTAACACGGTTAGCTTTTGTTGAGTGAAATCTCCAAAGGCACAAACCAGATCAGATCTGAGCAGAACCTTTTGCCCTTTCTACCCTCCTGCTACCACGCGGTTTGCACGAGGAGAATGTTCAAAATCTAGTTGGAGCTCCTAACGATAACAATGGAGCGCAAAGAAACTGCCAATAAATTAAGAGTCTCTCACTCTTTTGTCGAAGAGTTTCTGGGTGTAATGATCTTTGGCGAAGAAGCGCACTGTACAAACTCTCAGGGGGGTTGTTTTATAAACAGAAAACGGAGTGTTTGTTCCTCTTTTTAAGAGTAGATTTGATTTACATGCTTTTCTTAGGGTTGGTGGGGAACCCTGCGCTTTCCTGACTGTCACCTGTCGGGGCCAAATCGCACAGTCTTTGCTCAGGCAAAGCTCCCATTGACTTGAGTGGGACGCTTGCCTGAGGAAAGGGCTGCAGGATTTGCTGCCGAACGTGAATTCCGTCCCATCTCAGTGCAAAGGCCGACATTCCCGTGTCACAGTTTGCTTAGGAACAGCGCCTGGCTCCTCACTCAGCCCGAAATCCGGGTCCTGCTATGGTGTCCTTTCGCTCTGAATAGAATCGGCGCTGTCAGGCTTTAAAACCCTTCGGGATGACCAGTCCATATCGATTTGACAGAGGCTCGCTCATTCCCGTCGTGTTCTGGTGTGTAACAGATCGCCTCGATCACTCACCGGGGACAGCGTTTGTAGATACTATACACACGGGAAAGGAAGTGAAGGCTTCTTGTGGCGAACGGCTCCACGCAAGCAGGTAGCGTTAGAAGAAGGTGATTGGGGTCCCAGGAGCACAGAGATGGGAAAACAAAGCGGGGCGAGCCCCTGATCTTACCTCCACTGGACCCATTGACAATCTCCCTGCGATTTCAATAGCGATCCAACCAGGGGTCAAATGTCTATTGTCAAATGTCTTCATGTGTGAGGGTAACCTACCTCTCAGACATTTGTTCAGTTGTAAATCGTCACGCGGACTATATGTCCCTGCCAGCTGCGCGGACTCCGTGGCTACAGCTAAGGGGAAAACCAAGGCCGTGGGAGTCAGTGGTTGTCTTTCCATTGATTTCTGTGCGCTTTGGATCAGGCTGTCGGTCCTTAGGCGAGGCTACTGGCTGAGCTAATGGGTTACTTGCTGTGATCCGGGATCTGACCCAGCTCACAGCGATGATCTGACTGTCTGAGGCGTCGCAGGCTATTTGGATGTGCTGCTTTGTCTTTATTATGTGTTACTTTCTTTGGCCCTTTTATTCCCTTTGCCGCCACTTGTTCTTAGCAAGGCCCGTGGAAACCAGACAGTGCCTCATTAGGGCTTTCCTTGTGAAATGCATTTGACTTCAATGCTCAAGGCTGAGTTAATTTGTCTTTGTTAAAGACCCCAAAGGGAAATAGGCAATTCGAATGGCTTTAAGGCTGCGAAAAGACGTATTAAAAACATATTCTTCTCTAATAAAGACCCCAGATTTGCATATGTCACTTTATATTAATTTCGATTAAATTAAAAAAAACCCTTCCATCGTTCTGTACTAGATTACAGTAATCAGTTGGGAATTTCTAGGTAATTTTCTCCCCTCTCTACATTTACTTCCAGAACACCTAGTAAGAGCGCCATCTACAGGAATACAGATTTCCTCAAGCTTCTTTTCAAATAAAACGGAAACATTTCAAATGAGCGCATGATCCTATACACATTATCTTTCCGTTCTACACGCAAACACACAGACAATGCTGATTCAGAACACAGCTGCTGCAGTAACTGTTATTGATCCCTGTAGCATTTCTTCTGTGATTCTACCTCACATTTGTGCCATGACAGGTGGGAAGCTTGCCCCTTTGACTAAAGGCAAAGGCAAAAAGAAATTACTTTGCCTGTCTGCCATACCTCATTTGTGTCCCGTGCACGAGGTATTCCAGAAAGGGAAGGCACAACTATGCGGTGACTCGGTTTGGGGAGGGGGGTAATAAGAATACACAATCACCTCTGACTATTCCAAATCCTAAAGGAATAGAACAGGCTTTTAAACACCTGTGACAAAGACTAACAAAATTGGGAAATGGCCTTGATGCAGAATTCAAACGTGTACATTTGTCTATGTCTATTTTTCTGTGTTTTACTTTAAAGGGGAACTTGAAGGAGAGAAGTTTTGGGTCTTTACTGCTTCTCTATTTTATAGATATATAAAATGCTCCAAAAATCCAGAAAAAAAACCCCAGTGTTCTTTTCAAGTCTTCAAGGCCTTGACTGTACACAATTCTGCCCTAGCTTACCCATGTGATCCCATTGACCCCAATACATTTGCCAGGAATTAGCTGAATTTTAGCCAGATATACAAAATCTCTGTACGCTGAGACCATTAAACTTAGGGATTTTACAGGGGGCAAGTGACAGTGTTTTCCCCAATGAGTTTCCATGCTGTAGAATTTCTCTCTCTGGACTTTTTTTTTATCTCAGTTCATCCTTTCCAACTATTGAACTTTGCACCTTAAAACTATTTTCCGATGAGATGTTTGTTTATTGTGACCGCGGTTGGTCAATATTTATTTTTCTTTTCTTTTCTTTTCTTTTCTTTCGATTATAGCCCCTGTAACTCTTTATCTTTTATAGTAATAGTTTGTATTATTATTGCCTTTAAATTCTTATTGTACAGTCCCTCTGGATCAGAGGCATTTTCAAAACACAATTATTAGTATCATTGACAGAATCTTTTAATTCAGCATTTCTGGTTTTGCTCTCCATCGGGTAGTGTGAAGTGCGCTAGCACGAGGTATGTAAACACACAGGGGAACTAGGGGACACGTGGATCTGAATAATGCTGCAGCATATACAGTACAGAAGGGCATTGTAGAGAAAAGCAGGAGTCCGAGAAGGCGTGAGTACTTCAATAGATAAAGATTTGCAGTAGAAGGAAAGGCAAACGGCTGTCCTACTTTTGTCTTCCCCCTATTCTATGTCCAGGGTAGTGACTGTAAAATTCTTCTGTATGAAATAATGTTAACGACATATGACTTGAAAGGTGATTTGCAAGCAAATTTTAAAAGCAAAATTTGGCCTGCAGTCCCGAACTTTTAACCATGTTACTGTGTATAGGACTGCTACAATGTAGAGTTTTAAACTAGGAAGAATACAATTATTCCGGATTCGAGGGATGTGTTGATTCTTTTTTCTTTCTGAGAAAAAAAAGTCCTTTTGAGAAAAAAATAAAGATCCTCTGTCTCTGCAGGATCATACTTGCCTTGCATGGTTTACGTGGTAGGAAGAGGGCTCCATAACACCAATGCACTCACCTGAACTCCTTGGGTGCCTTTGCTTTTTTAATCATATATTTACTCATTTATCGGATAAAAAAGGAAAGGCTTCACTGGATACGGATTTCAGTGCAAGTATCTGGATCCATATTTTGAACAATTCCGAAGTTAGGTTCACAGTGTTTTCCAAAGTTATAGTGCAAAGTATATTTGTACTCCGATTTCATTTGGGCGAGGAAGACGGAAAGAAGCGCTTATTTAGGGCATTGCAGGCAGATATTCTGTTTAATTTAAACTTGCAACCTGCTTGGTTGATTTTTCAGAAAAAGCGATGTCGAATTTACTTAGATATGCCTTCAGGCCTAGACATGAGGGGGTGTCATTGCGTATATGGCTTGTAATTACAAATAATGGGGAGAGGGGAGTTGAGAGGAAATCGATTAAACAATTACCTCGTGTAAAATAACACATTTGGCCCCAAAATGAGAGAACACAGATTTTAGTGAGGATTCTCACTCCAGGCACCCCATTTCATTTACAGAATACCGTTCTTCTCCAGTTAAAATGTATCAAATGCACGAATCTTTATAATAAATAATAATATAATTAATCAGCATGATTAATATTGAATTCAGGGTTCGTTCCATTGCAGAAGATTGGCTGTTTCGGGAAGGGTAAAAGAAACTAGCCCTTTTAGAGTGATTGGGCAATGTGTATCTTTGCGTTAAGCTTGTCCTGTTACCGTTATGAAGAGGAAAAAAAAAGTTTAGAAGGGCAGCAAGTTAAACCAGCTGTATTGTGTGTGAGAGCCAATCTACTTCCTACAACAAACGAAGGAAACTAAGGCTTTCGAGCTCTCTCTGTCTAGCCGCATCAACAAACCTACCGATAAAACGTTTATTACAGCGGGCGTGTTTTTAATGACAGCAAATGATTTTTCATCAGATGTAAATAACTCCGGGGGGCAGCACAATACTCCGTCCTTGCGAGGACGAGTCCGCCTTTGGTTCACTGTGGAGATTATTTGCGGCTGGGATTTGTAGCGGCTTCAAAAAGCGACTTTTATTAGTGGCTTCTCCCTTATACGTGCTTTGTACAGGAGCGCGGGAGGGGTTGATGAAATGAAACGGCCAGAGCCGGAATGACCCCTTGCGCTTTGCCTGTCACTTTGCCTGTCTAGGGCCAGGGACACGCAGCGGGGTGTGAACAGCGTTGGGAAGTCGGTGTGACCACGTGTGCGGGTTTCTGTGACGCTTGGCCCCACTAACACCAATGGAAAGGTGCGTTGTGGTCGAGCAGCTTTGATTCAACTGATTCGATCTAAAGGCCGAGCTAAGCGGGATTTCGTCCTTGTCCTTTGGTACATACGGCCTCTGAGACAGTCTCTCTCTCCCCCCTCCCCCCCCCCGCCAGGCCAGGGCTGCGTGTTGAAAACAGCGCCAGAGATCTTGACGTCAAACATCTTAGATCTCCAAGAGATACAGTAGCAGTGAGGACGGGTGCGATGTTTTCTAACTGAGGAGTTGGGTCAGGCTAAAACAGCACGTAGCTCTAGTTCCAGGTGGCCAGAAGGTTCCCCGGCGCGGTACAATGTAAACACAAATCTTCCGCTCCAGCTTCAAGCAGAAAGTAAGGGGCGCGCTCCATTCTGGCACCAAGTCAATGGTCCCCACACAAGGGGTCGCTACCTTGTGGGATTGGTGTCTCTTGGTCCAGCGGCGGATACAGGGCAGGGCGAGCGGGGCGGCTGCCCCGGGCCCCCCGCTTCAATAGGCCTCGCGCCCTGGGCCCCCCAAACTCTCATCAATAGGCCCCGCGCCCTGGGCCCCCCAAAACTCTCATCCGCCCCTGCCTCGGTCCATCCATCTCCACGCACACCGCTGGATGTGTTTCCACAGACAGCGCCGATCCGGAGCTGTAGACAGTGGACGCTCAGTACCATTGTCCGACCACTTCGCCATCATCCCTCCCCTGCCTTCCAGCAGCACCAGGGTTTTTGCGGGGCCTTCTGTGCCCAGCCAGGTGAGCCATCCTGGTCCACTCAAAACTACCACCAGCTGCCAAAGGAAGCACGCGGGGTTCGAGGAAAGCAGGATCGGGGCCTTAACCCGAGATCACCGCAGCTCTTCCTTTGGTGATTCACGTGTTACAGCCCGTTTAAGCCATGGATAGGCTGCTTGTGAGTTGTAGGTATGCTGGGTGAACCAATCTGCAAGGCCTCCTACAGCAGCAGCTGATGGAGTCTCCCCGCACTAACAGAAAGGAATGAGCCTTCGTTATTTGACTACAGGCTTGGACAGGTACACGCGCCCATTCCCCCTTTCACTCGCCAAGCCAGGGCCCGCAGGCTGCTCTTGGGGCTTCTCCTCCTCCTGCCTCCTATGTCTGCTTCCCAGCACAACTCAGCTGGGAGAGGAAGGGTTCTGTTTAGTCTGCAAGGCAGTTTAAGGCTCCTGGCACTGGGTACAGCTCATCCCTGGCGGGTGTAGCACGAATAACACTGCCCGGTGACAGGGCTACTTCCCAACCCAGTCCAAGGGAGAAGGCCTCCTTGAAGACTAACGCCTGACACCTACTGTTGCAGGATTTTCAGTGCCACCACACTACTAATGATCAGGCCCCTCCAATGAACCTTCCATTGAGAGCAGGCCCCTCCCCAGGTCCTAGCAGTAGCTCTGACATTGCAGTGCTGCTGCCCTCAGGCTGCTGCCCATGGAACTTGCCTTCACTCTTGAGGCTGAAAAACGCCCTGACCCCAAAGCCTGGTGTAATGGAGAACATCTTAGCCCCAAACCGAGACATAGGGCAGCTAGGGGCCCATCACTGGGGACGGAGGAATATATCCTGAACTGCGTCCCGGAGAAACTTTCTTGTAGTATTGACTGTAGGTGGTGGGGAAGTTGATGAGGGAGCAGGTGGGCATTTTTTGTCACGTGTGGTCTCATGTGGGATAAGGGCTCGCTGACCCTGCAGAGAGGAGGGGTGGAGGACTAGATCAGCAGCTTCCCCGAAGGGGGTTGTAGAGGGTGCAATAAAAGTCCCCCAGACACAACTTTTGACTTCTCCTGTGGGGCTCAGGGGCTAAGTCTGCACCTTAATCAAAGGCTGTTGGGACGGAGGGCTTTTGGGAGTGGGGGGTTCCTGCGCAGCTCGATACCAATAATAGCCCAAATCAGGCAACCTGGTTTCTGCGTTGAGTAGCCAAAAACTCTCCAAAGGTCATTGAACCTCAGCACGTTTCAGATCCAAGACACAACCCCTAAACCAGGTGAGTAACTCGCAAGCTGTAAGGAACAGTTCATTGCTGCTAGGTAGTGACTGGAACGCTATGATGTGACCCAACGCTCTGTGTCGCAAGTCCATACATGTGCTACCTCCCATATCAGCTTTCCCAGCCTTGCAAGCAATTAATCTAAAGTACAATTAATTTCAATAAACTACATAGTGATTAGTTGATTTTCTATACTGTCAAAAATCCCACCATCCTCTCGACATTGCTCACAATTCTCTGGGTATCATACCACGACACAGGTAGCATCTTCTGTCATCAAGTGCAAACATCTTGTGCACAGATCAAGGGTAATATATGGGCGTTATTAAAAAAAAATCGAAACAATATCTTGCTATTTCCGTGTGGTGTGTAGCAAACCGAATTTTCCAAAAAGTATGCACACTGGATAATACACGGGGTCAATTAGCACAGGATTTTAATAGGACATGTTTTTTCTGCTTAAAATCCTGTGGCAGACTTCACAAGTAAATTCTGAAGTAAAAAATATAATCTAGTATAAATTCTACTCCTTTTATGGTGTAGATACAGAAGCAATACAATTGTGAGGTTATGTGTGTGAAGATTCAGAAGAAACAGAATCAAACCACTACAGTCCAGAAACAGCACTCACCTACAATGATTAATGTGCTATCAATAGTATTCTGATCACATTTTAGTTAGGCACCTGCTAATGACCACTCTAGTGGAGTTTGCAAAACACTTTCAGGAATATCTTCCTATTTTTACATGTTGGCAACTTTTCTAAAAGGCTTTGACTTTTGGGGCTGTTTTTTTTCACACGTTTTCAATTGCAAACGAGATTTTGTTTCCAAAGTCCCTTCAAGATGTTTTTGGATTTGACACTGGTGGGAAAAGGACAGTTTCCTATTTAAAAACAAATATCTAAGAACGCGGTTCAGTTAAAAGGCTGAAGTTTCAGACTCTGAACTCCACGCGGATTTCAGCTGGCTAACAGGACCTGTCTGTTTGGCTAGAAAGAATGTTTTGGTTTACCAGAAAATTACAGTTTTACTCTCAAGATGTGTAGTTGATATTTCTATAAATCATTAAAACAGATGAATTCGCTACGGGTTCACTTGGCTCAAAGAGATGGCAAATTGTGCTGATAAAATCATTGGAGTTTCAAGATGTGCAAGGTAAATAAGGAGATAGAGACGGGAATTTCCAAGTGTAGTTGACTGTATCAGCAAATTGTTTTGGTGAAAGAAAATGATAAGATCGTTGGCGCAGCCTACAGAGTTTGCAAGGTAGGCAAACCAGATAGCTGAAGAGAAAGGGCCTTTCAAGCTTTCCTCTAATGAATTGCGCTTCCTTTTGTCTTCTTTCCTCTACATTTCCAGCAAGCCCAGCAGTACATGCACACAAAACCAAGCAGCCACGCGAAGTTCAGGTTGCAAAAGCTAACGCTCAAAAAGCAAGGAGCAGGGAGGTTACTTGGCTAGATTACCCACGTTCGCGTTAAATGCAAAAGGTGACATGATTATGTTGGTGGGCCGGACTATACTATACACAAGATGCCAAAGGTGGCCCCGTGACTTGCGGGGAGAACCTCGCTGCCTGGCATATCCTTCCTCTAGAGTGCTTTGCTGCCGGGGTTGCGCGCAAGGGCGTTTTCTGGGGACACTGGAACTGAAAAACGAAGGGGTCAGTTCTAGACCGGGCAGGATTTGGTCTCCAGGTTTGGAGTCGCAGGTGGTAACCCAGAGAGGCCGGATGTCTGATACTCTCCCACAGAGCGAAGGCTTCATTTTCCTGCTTGTTGCTCTGTCGCAGATCTCCCAGGCCTTGTACTTGTATCCCGAGAGCCCCGGTATATGAACCGCTCTCCCTTTGGGCGTGTGGACTGGCAATCACTTCTATTCTATTACCGAAGGGTCCGAATCCCCCCCCCCCCACACACACACACTGGCGTTGCCCCGCGGAGTCCGGAATGGTGCTGAATTCCCGCAACTCAGCATCGGGCCCCTTGTGGGGACTTTCAATTTTAAAAATGCCCATCGCTAGGTGTCAGCGCCCGGGGGTTAGTATAGTAGCAGCCGCCTTTCCTGGGCAGAAGGGGGACATTACATTAGAGAGGTGGTGGCCTTAAGCAGTGGCCCAAAACTGATCTATGCAGTGTTGGATAGTTACCACAGAACAGCTCCCCTTCCCCCCCCCCCCATTTCTGCTTCCTCTCCTCTCTGATATACAACCAAAATGCCCACAGCAGGGAGCTCCTGCCCCGGCGCTATTACCCATGAAGACGGGGTGTTTGTGTGATCCTACACTGTATGTTTGTACATAGCCTGGAGTGCAGGCACAGTCCTGTACCTAGGGGTGTTCGAACCAAGGGCGCGCATCCAGGGAAAGCCAGACAAACCTGTCCCACTTACTCGAGTTAAACGACTGCCATTGCGGTGCTTAATTCGAGTAGGCATCGCCATTGCCTCCCGGCCAGGACTAAAGCAGACGCCGGTGACAAGAGGACTTGGGAAGCGTTTGTCTCCTGGAAGACTCCGCGCCCGCTGGTCCGTGCGCGCCGGGCAGCCCGGCCGCTTGTCAGCGGAAGGCTTCGGGAAGAACTTAGAGAAATAAACGCAGGGTGCGATGCGGCGACTTCAAGCGGAGTTGGGTCGAAGTAATTAGGGGAGCGGCGGCCCCCAGGAAGCTTTCCAGCGGTGCCTGCTGAAAGGGGGATTCAGTGGTTCTCACTTCCTTGTTTTCCGGGCAAGAGATCCGCTTAGGGTGTTTTTGGAACCACAACCGCACTCTTTGTAGCACTGGAGCCGGGCAGTACATGAACCCGCGCAGCCAGCCCACGTTTTGGTTTTCCGTGTGAACCTGTGCGCCAGAGAAAGGGCACCTGTCAGAAATCAGCTGCAGCAGCCCGGAAACTCCGGCGCAAGAGGCGAGGAAGCAGGATGAAATCCACGGTGGCAGAGTGCGGTTTTGCTAAAGGATCCATCGTGCCGCCCTCAATCAGTCAGTTCAGGGAAAGGCCGGTCCATTTAAGGGCCACACCAGCATTCCCTCTACGGGCTTATTCGGAGTGACACTGTTCCATCCAGAAGGTATATTATTGCTCCTAGAGAGCAGAGCCCGAATCTGAGCGCTCTTAATTCACTTGCCTCAAGATTTAGACCCCCTGAAATACCTGGGTTCTTACAATTAATTCAGCCACGTATCCGTATAGACAATGCACTGACTTCGAGCCAGCTTTCGTTTGCTTTATTAACTGCTAATACTTCCTATCGGATCCAGCCCGAAAGGGATGCGGGAACGTCCCAGGTTTTAGATTCCCGCGTTTGATCTTTGTTTCTTCGGGAAGAGGGTATTTCTTCCCTTCGCCCCCTTTAGAATACGGCCTCACCTAAAGGACGATCTAGCAATTTTATGCAAAACAAAACGAAACAGTCCAGGTTCCCCCTGAGTTGGCTCTAGCTCTAACACAGCCATCTGTGCTCGAGAATGAGGGACATGCGTTAGAAATTACCATTTTCCACGGCTGTCCGCACTAACTGGTTGGAAGTCTCCCCTAACTAAGGATTGCCCCCAGGAGAAAACCACAGCGTGTCCAGCTCAGGAAGATGTATGTCCACCCTGCCTGGGGAGGCAGATTTATGGAACCACAAATGACCACAGGTGGTAAAAGGTCACCCAGCATAGAAACCAAACACACAAGCAGCTCAGGAAGGGGTCCCCGTCGTGGCAATCACGGGGATTCCAGACAGGAAAGAATCAGACCCATTTGGGTAGCGGCTTTGCTTTCGTGCTCCGTCTTCCTCCACCCGGTGGCAGAAAGCAGCGGAGACGGTGGGTGCCCGTCTTTGCTAGATACGGGCTTGCCGTGGGCCGGGGGATAGAGGGGGAAGCTGTCGGGAGAGGCAGGGCTAGGGACTTCGCCAGCCCGCCACCCCGTGCGCGCGGCGGCCACCTGGGGCGCATTACAGCGGACAGCAGCCGCACTGGGCTGCGGCGAAGGGGAATTTCGATCGGGGTCCCAAGGGTGGGCAAGGCGAAGGAGCGAAGCGCCGCTGCATTCCCACTTGGTGTTCCCTGCAGCATTCCCGAGGACAGACCAGCGGGCTGGGGCGCCCTCTCTCGGCAAAACACACAAAGGGCGGCTCCGAGCTGCCCCGTTATTCCCAGGGGTCAGAGAGAGAGAGACCTGGCTACTTGCTCGCAGTCTCCTGGAGCGCCCTGCACACAAACTCGCTCCTAAAGGTTCCGGACACCGCGGGCCCTTTCGCTGCATTGCGATCTGCAACCGATCCCAGGCCAGGCTGCAACTCACGGCCTGGGCACCTGGCTACAAATAGGTCCGCGGCCGCTTTTCAGTCCGGATCACTTTCCAGCAGACGCTCAGCTTTTGGGCGAAAGCCACGCGGCCTGCCAAGCAGCGCAGGCCAGAGACAGGGCAATGGAGTGTAATTACTCCGAAAACGTCCCCCGCCCGGGAGCCGGCATAGAATCAGGTGGGTTTCGATCAGTCATCGACGGGGCCGGGGTGCTCTGTGGCTCTGCGGGTGCAGGTGCGTGTCTTTAGTAATTAAACTCAGCTAGCGGAGGCATCCTGGGACCCGGCCCGAGACGGGATCGCAACGCAGCGAGCAGCTTAATTCTCGCGAAGCGAATATCCCAGAGCTTCGCTCTCTAGCCCCAGAAAACCTTGTGTGCTCTGGACAGCGTTCCCCTGCACATGAATTCCAGTCACAGATCCGAGTGGCAGATCCTGCTGCGAAGTCGGGCCCCAGGGTTGTAATTCCTACTGTTTCCGCACAGGGCCATCTGTGTGAGTGTGATCCATGTGCGGGCCACGATTGCCTGGGCTATTGACTTTAAAGCAAGACCACAGGACACAAGAGCGGTACACATTTAAAGTTATGGCCAGGCTCAGGCTATGACTGCACTTTGCAAGGTTTTTGAGCAAAAACCTGTGGAGCATCCACACCTCAAATGCACTTTTGGGCAAGTAAATCAACAGTAAAAATGGCAGAACAGAGGGCTTTTTCCAGCGCAGGTAAACCTCCTTTTACTAAGGCATAACTCCTTTTTGTGCTACAACTATTGTGCAAAAAGGCAAGTGTGGACCCTCCAGAGGGGTTTCTTGTGCAAGAAACCCTTAATGTGAATGGCCATCAGAGCTTTCTTGTGCAAGAGAGTCCATGCAGTGTGGACGCTGTCTTGCGCAAAAGCACATTGCTTTTGAGATGTGCTTTGAGGTGTGGGCGTGCTCTTGCGCAAGAAGTTTTTGCGCAAAAACTCTTGTGCAAAAAGCTTCTTGCGCAAGAAGCCTGCAGTGTAGACGTAGCCCCCGGATATGTCTACACTGCAGGGCAGAAGTCGAATTAAAATACATTACTTCAGCGACGGCAATTGTGTACTGAAGTCAAAATAACTCAGCTTTTGTCTACAGAGCAGGAATTTGAAGGAAGAACACTGCACACAATTAATCTTATTTCTGAAGGCAAGGGATGCAGATTTCTGTTTTCTCATTGTCCCATTTCAGGCACATATGGCCCCCATATGGCAAGGTACTGAGTGCTGCTGGTAGTCAGCACTGAATGACACAATGAGTCCCGGGTTTCCATGCCTTCATCTACAGGTGACTGTACCTTTGCTGTAGAAATGGCATTTCAGCCCAGGTTTATCCTGGTATCAAACTCACATTCCATGGGGCCTCCACTGCAAACTACCCTTTGTGTAGAATGTTTACAGTGACTGCAAGGCAGTTGTGTTTAGACATTCCATCCAGCTTATGTCTAGAAAATAACCAGTTAGATTCCCTTAACAACTGGGACAGAGCTACCACTCACCAACTGGTGATTACATTCATAATAGGTATAAAAATTAAATGTGAGTAACAATACTGTAACTTAGCAACAGTCTCAAACAAGGGGACTGGGAACTTAATGATATGTAATATGTCACTCAATGTGATGGCTATAAACTCATATTTTAACCACTTCCCATTATAAATCAAAGCCTGATCCTGCACTTTGAAAAAGAGATCGCTGGGCCTGATCCTGATCTAATTGAAGCCAATGGGAATAATGAATTGCCTTCTCCATAGCCTGTAATTCATGTGATAGCTGGCCCTGGGAGGGTTGTGCCTGTGGTATGTTTTGCACCAATCAGCAGCCTCAGATTTGCCTCTGTCATCAAGGGTCCATCTACACAGCTGTGTTATTTTGGAATAACTTCCATTATTCTGAAATAACTATGTGAGTGTCTACACAGCTAGCCTGTTATTTCAAAATAATTTCAAAATAATGGGTGGTTTATTTTAGCATTTGTAAATCTCATTCCATGAGGAATAACACCTCTTTTGAAATAGCTATTTCAGAATAGCGGTAGTGTGGACACTCCACTGCTGCTATTTTGAAATAGCTTCTCCCCCAGCCCATTCAAAGTAATTACTCCCCAGTGCTTCCTGAGGCTCTAAATTGAGGTAGCACGTCCACATTAGGGGAGCCTGCCTCAAGCTAATTTCCAGGCTTCCCTGTAGTGTAGACACGCTATTTCAAAAGAAGCTATTTCTGAGTATTTCTTCTGGAATAGCTTGTTCTGAAATAATCGTGCAGTGTAGACGTAGCCCTAGTTTATTGATTATATGAGTATAAGCTGGCTTTCTGTATTGTGCCCTGTACTGTGTTAATTGATTAATAGCCCTAATATGGGTTCATAAATCCCACAAAACCATCAAAGCGGTCAGAAATGTGGGGCATATTGGTGGCAGGGAGATATATCTCTGTGTATGGTGTCCTTTTGCATGTCCCATCCATTTTATGACCCTAACCTGAAGTACTATGGTCTAAGTCAGGGGGAGCACTTGATGAATTTTCAAAAGCGGCGAGGAGTCCTATGGCACCTTATAGACTAACCGAAGTGTTGGAGCATAAGCTTTTGTGGGCTTGATGAATTTTGGTACTGGTCATGGATTGGCTCCACTGCCTACCCCCCCCCCCATCCCTGGAAAGGACAGGGTCTGGAGCGGAAGGGGTGAGGCCTGGGGACCAGCCTCCTCCCAGAGTTGTCTGGGGCCCGAGGCTTTGAAGTAAAAACACAGCAAAGGGCTTACGGGTCCTGGCCCCACTGCTACTGTGTTGCCTGGCAGCCGTCTGGGATTGCTGCAGCTATTGAAAGGGCTCACAGCTCCAGCCGTGACTGGGAGCCCTTTAAATAGCCACAGCAACCCCGGGTGACTCCCGGGCAACACAGTAGTGGTAGGGCTGGCAGCTGCAAGCCCCTGAAATAGCTGCAATTTAAAGGGTTCACAACTCTCGGCCCCACCGCTACCATGTTGCCTGGCAACTGCCTGAGGTTTCTGCAGCTATTTGAAAGACTCATGGCTCTGGCACCTGCTGGGGTAGTGCTGTGACCAGGAGCCGTGAGCCATTTAAATAAGATCCTGCTGCCTGAGCCATTGCCTGGAAATTCGGCGGTACAGGCAGCAGGATATAAATAGAAAGCGGCCAGATGCAGTCTGCGGGCCAGATCAAAGTGTTAGGTAGGTTGGATCTGGCCCCCAGGCCACATCTTGTCCAGCCCTGGTCTAAGTAGAGACTATGGGTACATTTACACTACAGAGGAAGATCGAAGCTGCCACTGTCGATCTTCCAGGGTTTGAATTAGCAATCTAGTTAAGACAGCTAATTTGAACTGAGAGGGGCACTCCAGTCGATGCTGGAGTTGAAGGGAAGTAGAAGGGAGAGTGTGCTCCCTTCAATTTTCTGCAGTGTGGACAGCGCCGAAAGCCGAGGTAAGCTACTTTGACTTCAGCTATGCTATTAACATAGCTGAAGTTGCAAAGCTTAATTTAACTTTGTCCCATAATGAACACGTAGCCTTTGATTCTACTTGAGATTTTGCTATAAACAATGGCTACTACTCACATATATATGCATCCCAGGATGTAGTGTAATCCACTTCTTACAAGTTCCAGTCACCCCTCTCTCCCTAGTCTTCTTCATCTCTATGTTATTATGGGGTAACAAAATCAGCTAGCAATGGGTGCGGCAGAGGGGTGAGTAAATAGTGAGCAAGGATCTGAAGTTTACTTTGGGCATCAACAGAACATGCTGGAGCACATACTTTGGATTGTATTACAACAGAGAACACTCAGGCAAGCACTACTCAGCCCTGTGCAGCACTGGCTCTTTGATTGTGTGGTGGTGCGTCAGGGTCCCCCGACTCCTGCACCCCCGTAATGGCACGGACAGACTCCACCAGCCAGTAGAATAGAGGGAGTTTATTGCTTCTCCAGGATACAGCACAGCATAGATGTCATCTAGTTACAGGAACCGGGCCTAGGATGCCTCAGCCCCCCTTGAGATGGGGGATGCTGGGCCCCTAAATTCCAGCCCCTTTCCCTAGGCCGTCTCCTCCATGATCCCAGACAGAAACTAACTCACTCACTTCCAGCCCTGCCCCCAGCCAGGTCTGGCCTCACCCCCTTCCTTTCCATTGTTCCACTCCATGGGAGATACCTGTCCCACGAGTTTCGAAGCCCCCTTGCATAATGACTCATCCCCTGCCCTGCTGGGCTGTGCTGCAGCCAGCAGCCAGTGGAGGTCACTGACAACCCACTGCCCAGCATAGCAACCAGCAACGTACCCCCACTACGTCACAGATTGCACAGACAAGTACATTCTTTTTCTAGAGATGGGTGAATCTAGAAAAGTATGGGTTTTCACTTAATGTCTAGAGACTCTGATGTAGAATTTCTTTTAAGTCTATTCGTCTTTTAAATTTCTTAAATGGAACAAAATCTTTAAAAGTTCTCATTATTTTTTAATTAGAATACTTAGGAAGTTACAGGAGGTTATAAATGTTACTTCTGGATTCTTCTACCCTCTTTTTTCATTTTCAGTTCATTAATCATGGAGATTCTTTATTCCCCATTGCTTTATTTGGTTGTTGACTTTGCACTGTAACCCAAATATCTGTAAAGTAAGTCCGTGGTAGAGCAGAACTGGTTAAACTAGATAGGAGAGCTGATATTCAGTCACCACATGACATATGGAGCTGCATGCATAAACATATGAAGTAACTAAACTATAAAGACTTATTTTGTCTGCACTGGAATTTGTAAAAGTGATGTGCAATATTTTTGGAAGATATAGGGGCTAGTTCTATCCTAGAATATGTAACCTACTGCAGTGCACATATTAAAGCTTCCCCCCTGTGTAGCTGTATGCAGGATATGAAGTGTTATACACCATAGTTAGGAAGGGGTGGTTCTTTACCTACAGCTGTAGGAGGTGATGTTTTTAGCTCTGGAGATCTCTGCTGCATCGGTGAAGATGGTGTTGGATGCATATGCCCCTTTAAGGCTGTAATTGAAACTATTGATAGCCAGGTACACATATATGAGGGAAGAACATTTGTGTTGCTGCAGCAAATTTCTCTTTTTATAATAACTGTAGTATCTGCAGTGGTAAAAGTACAAAAAAGCCCTACAACTAATTTTGTTCCAAGCATTAGGTCTAGTTCAGATTTGGTTCCACTGGCCATGTCTATATTTAATAAGGACTTTGAGGTGGAGGCCCCCAATTTAATCCCATTTAGTGAGATCCTTTGGGTTCTAAATAGCTATTAAATTAAAGATTTTGTTCTGTCTCCAAGAAATTAATAACTAAAACAAACAAAATGACATAAACATTATGTCTGTAGGACTTCAGTATTTTGTAAGCAGGGACTGTATCTTCCTGTATTTTTGTACAACAATAAGCACAATGCGGCCTTGATCCTGACTGGACTTTTGGTTTCAATGGCTGTACAAATAGTCAGAAATACAAACACTGTAGACCTAGCCCAGGGCAATCAACTAACACATTTTTCTATCCTGATCTTGTGCATTATCCTTCATTTGTAAAGTCTCCATTATATCTATAATAGCTCTGTCTTAAAGATACAATTGAGCTTTGCTCTGGGGGTGTAGGAAAGAAATTCTATTTAAGGGTATGTTTAGACTGCAAGACTCCAAGGAATGCGTCCGCTATTTCAAAATAATTTTCGAAATAATGGACGTGCTATTTCGGCATCCCTGTAAACCTCATTCCACGAGGAATAAAGGATGTCTCAAAATAGTGCTTTATTTTGAAATTTGGCACCGTGTAGACGCGCCAGAATTCAAAATAGCTTATTCATGTGACTGTGTGCTGTTCTTCCCTTTGGATAGATAAGAAAGCATATAATTGCTATGGATTTATGAGTGCATATTGGAGAAATTCAATTGTGGAAAATATTTTCTTTTCACACAATCACTTGTATCATTCTAAACTTCTACATGCAGAAAGTACAGTTATAATTTGTTTTGCAAATAGACCAGTACAAATTTCAGGGTTAGTTTAAAGAAGAATGTCCAGGATCTATGTTCCATGAATTGGAGGGGCCCAGCTGTGGCAGTGAACCAGACCAGAGAGGGAGTCACTTTGCCTTAGTTAGTCATTGGCCAGAGAAAATGAACCAGGAATCCTGTACTAGGTGACCAGGGTGCAACTGGGCTGCCTGTGTGGAGGAAATCAAGAAATTCTCACTGGGTAGCTGGAAGGAAGAGTCTGTTTTGAGTCCAGGTAACCTGGGAGGAAGCCCCTGGGGACTTGCTGGGAAGATGATCAGAGCCTCTGAAAGGGTTGGATCTCAGGGTATGTCTAGACTACAGGCTTTTGTCAGCAGAGGCTTTGTCAACAGATACTGTCGACAAAGCCTCTGTTGACAAAGAGCATCTAGACTACAGCCAGTTCTGTTGACAAAGCAAGCCGCTTTTTCGACAGAGAGTCTCGACACTCTCTTTTGAAAAAGCACAGTGTGAATGCAATAGTGCCTTTTGTCGACAGAACTCTGTCGACAAAAGGTGTTATTCCTCGTAGAATGAGGTTTACCGCCGTCGACAAAACTGCCGCGTTCTGTCAACTTACTGTCGAAGAACTCGGTGGTAGTGTAGACGCAGGTATAGTTTTGTCGACAAAAGTCCACTTTTGTCGACAAAACCCTGTAGTCTAGACACACCCACAGAGTCTTTCCAGGGTGGAAGATGTGCTATGTTGAAATGATTGTCCAAGGCTTACAAGAGAGTGACATTGGTGTATACCAGTCTTTGTTAAGTCTTAATCTATCCTCAAGCATATGTATGAGAAAAGAAATGTATGGATAATCGTCATGTTCTCAGTTATGGAAGTCACACAGGGCTTGCAGCTTTGGGGACAAGATACACTAAAGAAATATATTCACCCTTATTCTTTTCTTTTCTTTTTGCAAGATCACTATTAAGAGACACAAAAAGTCTGTCTGCACTGGAATATAAGTTTGTGCTTGAGCCTGGACACACAACTAACTCCCTTTATATCTACACTGCAATTGTTCTAACCCAGGGCTTGGACACAAGGATCCTGCAGGATTGGAGGGTCTGAGCCCTATTGCTTTGCAGTGTAACTACACCTAGCTTGACTCAGGTCCCAGGAGTTATCCAGAAGCATCCCACAATTCCATGGGACAACTTCCTTAGTCCTCTCTGTCCCGACAATCTGTAATCTACTTTATTGAAAATGGAAGCCCACCATTCCCTTGAGAAATGGTAGAAGCTGAGGTCATCATTACCCCAGTCTGCTCTGATCACAGATCTGCAAGAGCACGACCAGAAAGCCTCCTGGATTTGCCATGGAAAGCAAACTGATCAAGTCTTTTGCAAGGCCAACTGCTTCCTGGAAATGTTCAGGGCAGGCAGTAACACTTTCCCACCATGCATCATATTCCTACAGCTAGAGTGGCCACATTTTAAATGTGGAGGGGGGGGGGAGGAAGGAGGAGGGGACGATGGGGCTAGTGACTCTGGAGTATGTTATTTTGACTGGGGGTCTGTGTGGACTCCAGAGCCTGAAGTTTGAGCACAGGTCAGAAAATTCTTAACCTAGGGTTAAAATGCAATATAGATGCCCAAGCCCAGAAATCCCTAACACAGGTCAGCTGACTTGAGTCCCACTAACCCTGGGCTTACATCACAGCAGGGCCGCCCGGGGGGTGGGGGGTGGGCAAGTGGGGCAATTTGCCCCAGGCCCTGGGCCCCACAGGGGCCCCCATGAGAATATCTGAAGTCCATTTGGGCCTCGCACTTCCCTTATGGAAGGGGCCCCCAAAATTGCTTTGACCCAGGCCCCCTGAATCTTCTGGGCGGCACTGCATCACAGTGTATACATACCCAATGAAAATGATCAGAACAAAAACTACAAAATTATTTATAGAGCAGGGGTGGGCAAAAGGGCCTCCATGGGCTGGATCTAGCCTGCCGGCGAGTTGATCCAGCCCGTGGAAACCCTGCTGCTCCCCTGCTCCCAGGCCAATTGGGGTCTGGAGATGAGGGAGCATGCAAAGTCTCCTCCCCCACCAGGGGCACACAGTGCTTAGAGTCAACCACTAGGGTTGACTCTAAGCACTGCATGCCCCTTGCAGGGTGGGGACAGGGCAGCTGGAGACTTCATGCGCTCCCCCCACCCCCAGGCCCTGATTGATCTGGGTGCAGGGAGAGCGCACAAGGTCTCCTCCCGTCCTGCAAGGGGCATGTGGTGCTTAGAGTCAACCACCAGCTGCTGCTCAGCTGGCAGTTGACTCTAAGTGTGGGGCCCTCTTGCAGGGCTCGGGCAGGGAGCAAGAGATTTCTCATGCTCCCCCTGCCCACAGGCCCTGACTGACCTGGGTGGGAAGCATGCAAAGTTTCCTCCCACTGCCAGGGGCTTGGGCGCCTAAAGGGAACCATCAGCTGTTCAGAACATCTGGCAGTTTTCTCTCAGGGAGTGGGGGCAAAGACTTCACGCACTTCCCCCACCCACCATGCCAATCAGGGTATGTGGGCAGGGAAGCACGGAAGTGTCCTGGGCCCCCCTTCCACCCTAGGCCCTACCTCTTCTGGGGCAGCATGGGGCCACTTAAAACATTTCTGAAGTTGCCCCCATGTAAAATTATTGCCCACCCATGGTAGAGAGCCTGGGAGGTGCCTAGTTAGCAGAGATGGTGCCCAGTGATACTCAGACTGAGCCTCAAGGGTCCCTTTAATGTGTCTCCTCCTGCTCTTTGCAGCATATGACATTAAAACACTGTGATTTAACTATTAACCAATCTAAGTTATTCATCATCCAGGATGCTTTTACTATGGTATTAACTGATTGCGGTTGATAAAATACTTGGTCAGTCACTTAGCAGTGTGAAATACACACACACACTCAATACCTATTGTGTAATGATGTTCTTTTTATTTGCCTTCTGCTTTTTGAGCCTGTCGGGGTATAGGGATTGTCATGATGTTTAAATATGAATCTAGTCGTATAGTAAATGATACAATAAATTCACACGACTGTGGCTTTTTTGGGTACTGTTGATCAGCTAATTTGACTCCTGAACCACTGAGCTCTGAGTATCACTGCATTAGAGTATATTCTATATTCGATGCAGAAACCTTCCGATACATCTAATGTAACTATAAATCTTAATTAAAATGCTTATATGGCTCTTTTATGACCCGAATTAACTCTGAGGTAGGCACAGGGAAGTTGAAGCACTTTCCTGCCAAACCAGCTGATCATGTGCTTACAATGTCTTTTTTTATATTTAGTAATAACTGAAATAAAAATGAATATTTTCATCAAATTAAATAATATTTTCCCAGAACATTAGGTTTAATGGAGAAAACTCCCCAAAAAGGAGAAAATTTAGTGCTACAAATATATAAAATATATAAAAATAATCTAAGCAGTGGTATTTTTAAAAATCACTTTTCCCATGGAAATCCAGTCTGACGGCACAAGGAAAAATGTTCCAGACAATTTGATCTTTGGTTGTAAATAACTAACATTCAGTAACTATACAGGTTGGTGGTTCCACATTACTTCTGTCTGTAGAGGATTATCAGGTCAAGTTCCAAATCTGGAGGTACCCCAAAAGCAATCCCTTTTGAAAATATTGACTTGAAGTATTTACAAACTTTGAAGGAAGGAGTCTAAGCACCTGGAACTAATGGATTGCCATTTTGACAGGGAATGTTTAATCCAAGGAGGAGAAGTTGCAGAAACTAGCAATGAAGAAGAGGAAGAGGAGGAGGAAGAGCAAGTGTAAACAGAGAAAACATGGCTTTGGATCTAATCATACAGTTGACCAAAGATAACATGATCAATTGCAGGTGGGGTTTCAAAGGAACCTTAGGGAGCCACATGCCAAATTGACACTGAAATTAGTCCCAGAGGTTAATTATGTGGCTTCTACTGCCACAATGTCACATCAATTTTAAAGTGGAATTCCCCTTGAAATCAATAGGAGTTCTGCTTAAAGATCTACAGCACAATGTGACCCTTTAATTTTAAACATGCCAATATTTAAATGCATCTTCTTAATAATTTTAGACTTATTTACAGGGAATGTTATCTACTGAAGATGTTATAAATTATTCAGTATGTCTTTTCATTCCCTTCCCTTGCTAAAGAAAAGATTTAATAGTGTTTGGTGTAATAGAAAATATAAAGGGAAAACCGAAGCAATAATAGACTATTTAATTGGCAGAAAACTTTAGGACCTGTTTAGTCTACTAAGTTCTTCTCCAAATTTATTTTGAAAGAGGCACAACACAGCTCATCATTTTCCATCTCCTTTTTAAAAAAAAAAAAAGAAATATTTTAACTTTGTAATAGTTAACCAGGCCAATCTTGAACTTGCGTTGAAGTAACTTGAGATCACTGTTTTTTTCCTTGTCTTGATAATGTTTGGAACGTTGAGAAGATTAATTAGGTAGTTCCTAGTCAATGTGTTTCTTGATACTTGACTTTTATTTATGAGCTCACATGCTTTTATGAGCAACAGCCACACACAGAGGGTAACCCATCTCTCAGAGGAAACACCTTTGGGTCCTGTATGTGTTGTTGCTAGTTTCTTGAGCTCCTAGAATCTGCTACATGTAACATGTGGGACTAAGGATGCAATTGTGCTCCCATTGAAAAGATTCTCATTGACTTAAATGGAGTTGGTCTTACTCTTAAATGCTTCAGAGCCCAGTCTTGCGCTGATTTCTTGCCAATTAAAATCAATAAGGCTATGTCTACACTGCTGCCGTTTTGCACAAGAAATATGGAAATGAGGCTCAGCTATATTCCACGCTTAGCCTCATTTGCATATTTCTTGCGCAAACAGGTGCAGTGTAGACATAATCTATCAGTTTGATCTCAGTGAAGAGTGCATATCTGAAGTCTGAATGATAGTGTGTGTGTTTCTTATATTCCAGTTTGTATATTTTTACATAAAAAATGTAAAGGGTTATTCACAATGAAGAAATATTTTAACAGTAAAATTAAAGACACATGTCCAGAAAAATAGCAAAATGATCTGTCTCCTTTACCTGTACATTTCGGGTGTAATAAGCTCTTACAATGGGTAAGTCCCCTTCCTGCATTCTTCAGCAGCAGCTCAGAAATAAACCCAGCAGGAGTCTTCCTGGTCCTATATGAACTTGCCCACTGAAAGCCCATGTGAAAGCTATAAATCACAGGAACACAAGCATCATTAAGGCAGCTATAGACCAAACCACTTCTCCAGCCAGAGAAAAATATTTCTAACACAGCAACCTGAGCTGGTCTGCCAAGATTATTATCCAAACTGGGTTGGGTTAGGGCTGCCTGACATACTGCCTCCAGGAAGAGAAATGTACAGCTAAGGGTGACAGACTTCTCATTCTTGAGGGCAAGTGTGTCAGTAGACTCACACAATGAGATGTCACTAGCAAAGCATACAGAGGAACAGAAGGAGTAGAAGCAATAGCTAATGAAAGGCAGTCATGGAGGTTTACAACTGATAAGGAAAGATATAATTTCCCTCCCAGATGGAGGGGCATCTTTTTAACTTGCTTCAGCACCTCTTGGGGGCTCTAGTGTTGTAAGCAACATCCTAGGAGGAGACCTGATCCAAGCTGAAGCATTCATCAAAGTCTGTACAGAGCATAAGTCTTAGCTTCTGCTTAGCCCTTGTTCCAGGATATAGGATTCCATTATACAATTGGCGTTCATCTGGCAATGATGGGTGTGTTGTTGTTTTGTTACTTGCTCTTACATCCAGAGCAGTAAGCCCCATAGAAGTACAGCAACAGCCTGTGAGACTTAGCTCATTTGATAACCTTCTAAGAACTTAGCATATGTCAAAGTTGTGCTTTGTTATCTCCAATAAAAATGCATCATAGAATACTCAAGAACCTGATAGTGGAGGTATCTGAGCCTTTAGCTATCATCTTTGAAAAATCATGGACGTTGGGAGAGACTGTCTAGGAAGGAGTACTGCAGAAAGAGATCTAGGAGTCATAGTGGACTACAAGCTAAATATGAGCCAACAATGTGACACTGTTGCCAAAAAGGCAAACATGATGCTGGAAGGCATTAACAGGAGTGTTGCGAGCAAGACATGAGAAGTCATTCTTCTGCTCTACTCTGTGCTGATTAGGCCTCAGTTGGAATATTGTGTCCAGTTCTTGGCACCACATTTCAGGAAAGATGTGGAGAAACTGGAGGTCTAGAGAAGAGCAACAAAAATGATTAAAGATCTAGAAAACATGACCTATGAGGGAAGACTGAAAGAATTGGGCTTGTTTAGTTTAAAAAGAAAGGACTGAGAGAGCACATGATAGCAATTTCAAGTATCTAAAAGTGTGTTAAAGGAGGAGGGAGAAAAATTGTTCTCCTTGGCCTCTGATGATAGGACAAGAAGCAATGAGCTAAAACTGCAGCAAGGGAGATTTAGGTTGGACATTAGGAATAACTTCCTAACTATCAGGATGATTAAACACTGGAATAAATTGCCTAGGGAGGTTGTAGAATCTCCATCACCGGAGATATTTAAGAGACTGTTGGATAGACATCTATCAGGGATGATCTAGACGGTGCTTGGTCCTGCCCTGAGGGCAGGGGACTGGAATTGATGACCTCTTGAGGTCCCTTCCAGTTCTAGTATTCTATGATTCTGTGATTTTATGGATGGACCAGTTGAGACAGAAAGATGGTAGGACTAGCTCTTGCATCCAGGGGAGAATGGAAGATCTTTTCTGCTGGACAGCTTCTGGTATCTTGAGCATCATTTTGCTTGTGTGAAAGCCACAGTATTGCTTTACAGTGGACATAGTCCCATACCTCACACAGAACCTGGCCAGGCCTTCACTCTGAGTGTTGGGCTCTGATTATGGACATAAATGGCGTCTAAGTGAGGCAATGTATCTTGTGTGGTCCTTAGCTGTGGGGTAAGCTTCAACATCTCTGAGACTTCAAGCTAAAAGCATATACAGGATCTGTTCTTTATGTCTGAACACAATACCATTGTTTCTGCTTCCTCTGTCTCCTCACTGGCACACATTGGTCTGGGCTCCATCTCATGACACCTACAGATATGCCATATATACACCTATGTACATATACGTACATACACTTTTGTTTCTCCCGCTGCAGTCAAGAAGAAGCACATTTGTATCACATCTAAAATATAAATGCACTCCATTCCCACCCCAGTTGTGCCCAGACAGTGTGGAAGTAGAATCAGCCTGATTTGAATGAAGAGGGGAGAAGAGCGGGACTTGGTGTGAGGGGAGTAGACTTGAACAAGGACCCTGGAGGCAGTGGGGACTAGGAGTTGGGGGTGGGAGAGGAGACTGGAATGGGCTGGGTAAGGAGATTGGGATGGGGAGCTGGGGATGGAGGAGCTAGTCAATATTTTGTTTTCTTGTCATTGTTCAGTGTGTGGACCTAAATCCTGCTCTGACTGCAGCATTATTTATTTCCTCATGGGCTCTTCTGTGACCCGCATCACTCTAGTTTCCAAGTGCTTCACAAATATGACATAAAGCATTTTCAAAATACTGCTATGAAATGAGGAGTTACTGTTATCCCCATTTTACAGGTGGGCATGGAGGCACAGAGAGATTAATTTTTAAAAAATATCCATTAATTTTGTATGTCCAGCTAGAGATCCCTCAGAGTCCTGATATTTCAGAGTACTTAGCATTTTATCTACAAATCTGATATATATCTGCAGATCTGATCCCATGCTCTAAAGTCAAATATCCAGAAATTGAGGAACACACAGTTAGTGACCACTTATGAAAGTGACCACTTGCAAAAAGTTTGGTTTAAGTGGCTGATTATATAGAAACACTGTCGGAGAGGCAAGCATAGAATCCAGTTATTCATGGCTTTATTGAACTGCCTTATCTATGAGACCATCCTTTCTCATCCTACAATCGCCTCATTCATTAAAATACTTTCCAACTTCTATGACAAATGATGAAGAGGTCCTATAAACATCAATCTCCTTCATTATACAGCCCTGATTTATCCTCAGAGCAGGATCCATCCTGCTACCTAAATAAGGGGGAGAGGTCCTGTGGTAAAAATAATATGAGATATATAATTAAAGACTGTATCAAATACATTCCAGGGAGCCAAACTGAGGCTGTATGGGCAGCATTTATTCTGGCATTTCCTAACTTCTGAGTGCTGGTAGTTGCAACTTTAGTAATGTTCTTCTAATACATTTTATGTGTGTATTAGATAATATAGAATTGTCTTGCCTAGTTAGATTAGATTTTTCTAATTTCAACCAAACTCAGCAATATGCAACTGTGTGCATGCACTCCATTAAAAAAAAGCCCTAATAGGACTCTGTGAGTAATCTGTGTATATACTATTACAAAAACTTAATAGGAACTGGGTAACTGCCATCTATTACCTGGCACCCTAAAATGGTATGGTCTGTTTTCACCATCAGAATGTGACTTATCATCTGGAAGTGATCTAACTGCATGGTTACGTTTGGTGTGTAGTTCTTGTTGGTTCTTTACTAACAAGCAAAGAATGATCTAAAATCAGACTTTATCAAGTAAGCAAGTAATTGGACGGAAGATTTCAAAACCAGAGGTGAGCAGTGGATTTGAAGCTAGTCAATATTCTACTGGTTTTATCCTCTCTGGTTGTTTTTACGAGTAGTTATAAAATCCAAATCTCCGTTTCTGTCTCCCCTTTACTATGTGGTAAACAAAGAACACTGCTTGATATATGTGGCTGCTCAAATCTCTCCAATCCAGGTCCATAAAACAAGTTTTTCTGAGGGGGTTAACAAAATATAGCTCCATATTCTCCACCAGTGCACACATGTAATTTCCATCAGCATCAATAAGAGCTATTTGCACGTAATGAGGTAGAAATGTGTGCCACATTGTGTATGTCACACAAGAGAATCTCTAAAATGGTTCACATTACATTTGTCTGACTAAAACAGCTATTAAAAGTGCCTTAGATAAGTTTTCCAAATCCAGATAAATATAATAAGCAGACCTCCAGTATTAACAGAGTATTTGTGTGTTATGTGCTTGACATTTCTGAATGGTTAAAATAAGTTTCAAGAGCACAGCAAGCCCTAAATACAGTGTTATCTGGTAGCCCATCTGTCTTAGGAGGGTATCCCAAAATGCTTTGCAGAGTTAAATGCCACAGTTCATTCAGCAATAAATAAAGACAGAGGAAGAGCAAAATTAAGAGGTGAAGACAAGGGAGAAAAACATGCTTGCTGAGCTCATAGATGGTGTATCTGTTTCTCAGGTCAGCGTCTCTATGCATGAACCGAATACTGGCACAGCTGAAATCAGTCTGGCTCACCTGCATTCACATTGTTAAAATAGGTGTTAGAATGATAAGAATGTGCTCGGTGTTTAGACTTTATGGAATGCTTAGGGTTAGGGTTACTTCACGCATTGATTTCACTTATAACATCTGTACCCTGTGTTACAAGGTAATAGTTGGGCACTTGCAGTATAAACCTTTGCAACTGTAATCATGAGACAGGAGAGAAACATTAATTAGCGTGACACTCTGGTGTCCGATAGACGGTGTTATATCCTGCCTGACAAGGAATACCCAAAAGACTGTCTGTGATGCCATGGTTAGGCTGTTATAGTGCCTGGGGAGTTTACACTTGTTAATTGGTTGATAAAAGGGAAATCTAAAACTGACCACCACTTTGTGGTTTGTGCCCTGGGTCTGAGAGGCCTGTTCTAGGGTTGGTACTCATGCTCCTGAGTCACTGTGGGCAGCTAGACAGTGTCAGTGAGGCAGAGAGGTACAGAAAGGCTGTTCCAGATTACAGGAGCTTCAGGGGAGGAGACTCTAGCACCAGTAATGGGAAGATTGTGTGCAGGGACAAAGAAGAGTCCAATGATAAATCAGTAGATGGACCAAAAGTGGAGGGGAGGGAACAAGTGAAGCTAAAGGTCTATGAGGTAGGTGAGAACAAGTCAATGGAGATTATAAACATGATGTCAACATCATTATAGTTTTAGTAATATTAAAAATAAAGGCTATGTCTATAGGATCTCATTCCCATATCCCTACTAGAAAATACATGTATATAATGTTGTATAATGTTGCCAACTCTCATGATTTTGTCATGAGTCTCATGATAATTATTGTGTTCTGTAAAGCTCCAACTCCTGAAGTCAAGAGGATATATGATGATTTCTGCCTTCATTCTTAAAGAAAAAATGTAAGTTTCAAACCTTCGTGGCTCTGGAAAAAGCTTCAGAATGTGACACCCCCCCCTACAGACCCTACAGGCTCAAAAAGCAGAAGGCAATTCAAAAAAGAACATCATTACACAATCTCACAATTTTATGATTTTTGGTGGGCCTGACTCATGATTCTGGAACCTTTGGGGTTTGGCCAAATAGTTATATAACTAATTTTTGTACAAATCCTTGTGGGATAATTGTCCATAAGTGATACCTCCCTTTTTAACAGGTGATGGCATTTTTAAAAATCCCCTTTGGCACCTATCTGTATTTTTAGGTACCTAAATACATCTAAAAATTTGGCCTTGAGCCTCATACATAATGGAATATACTCTTCTCAGAGTATCTTTGTGACGGCACGTTGGGGTTTCCCCATCTCCTGCACCCCCGTAGTGGCAGGAACAGAACTCCGCCAGCCAGTAGGACTGAGGGAGTTTATTGCTTCTCCAAGATACAGCACAGCACAGATGTAATTTGGTTACAGGAACTGGGGCCAGAAGGCCTCAGGTCCCCCCCCTTGAGATGGGGGGTGGCTAGGGCCCTACAATCCCAGCCCCCACCCTAGCCCCTTCTCCCGTGCTTTCCAGACAGTAACTGCCTCCCTTCCAGCCCTGCCCCCCAACCAGGAGTTGGACCCTGCCTTCCTCCCTTTGTCTCTCTCCCTGGGAGGCAACTGGTCTGACAGGTTGGGAGACCCTTGCCTACGTGACTCATCTGCTGTCCTGCTGGGCTGTGCTACAAATAGCCGCAAGTGGAGGTCACCCACAGCCCACTGCCCAAGCCTAGCAACCAGCAAGGCACCACCACCACACCACACTGGGTTGCAGAGCAGACAGCACTCCCACTACGCCACAATCTTCATAACCCCTATTAAGATTAACGGGTGTGATATGTGCAGATAGGTGCTCTCAACAATTACCCAGTTGGAACTGATTGATCTGTTCATGATTGTCACGTATTTGGAAATTGAAAGGGTTATTGTTTTTAATAACTTACCTAACAATTAAACAATATTTATGATAATAACTCAGAACAGGACTTCTCAATCTTTTACAGACTGCCATACCCCTTTCAGGAGTCTGATTTGTCCTGCGTACCCCTAAGTTTCACCTATTTAAATATTACTTGCTTACAAAATCAGATATAAAAATACAGATGTGTCATAGCATACTTGCTTTCTCATGTAATTATAAACTAAATCAACTGCAATATAACTATGGTACTTACATTTCAGTATATAGTATAAGCAGCAGGCTAAACCAGACATTATCAGTATGAAATTTTTGTTTCTTCTCATTTTGCTAGTACTTTTTATGAAGCCTGTTGTAAAACAAGGCAAATATGTGGATGAGTTGATGTAACCCCTGAAAGACCTCTGCATTCTCTTGGTTGAGAACAACTGATTCAGAGCATCCATCAAGCTTTCAACAGAAGAACCAGGCATGGGAGATGGGTACACAGATTCCTTTTTACTGTTAATGGGAATAGTTCTGGTACTTCTCCTGTGTGTTAGTGGAAGACTAGATCCTGTATTACGTAACATACCAACAACAATAATTAATCATTTGCAAAATGATTAGGAAAGTGAATCGTGGACACTCCATTTCATCTGCTGTTGAGAAAAAAGCCTGTACTCCTTACTTCATGACACCTTTTCCAGGTCACTGGGTCCTGTGCTGAGTACAAATTGGCTGGTCCTGGTTATTTAACGTACTAAGAGCAGACTCCTCTCAGAACAGAGTGGTAACACCACCTGATTACAACCCTCCATCTCCCTCGCCACACTTATTCAGCCCTCTATCTACCTCTCCTTCCCACAGGACATTTTCATTCATATTTCGAAGGCATGACTTCTGGGAAGTAACCATGTACCATGTGCCTTGCTCCTCACTCGGTATTTCAGAAATTTCAGTATTTATATCTATCTATGGTTAAATATTTGCCACTCTCAAATAGCTAGCTAGATAGATAGATGCACATTTGCAACTATTAGAAGCTGGGTCAAGATTTAGCAGCTTGAGACCTGTAAGGCCGACAGGTTTTTTTCTGTCTGTTGGTCGAAACATGTTGCAGATTTTCTGTCTCTTGCTTCAGAGGTAGGACTGGGATAGGTATGGAAGAGTTAAATACCAGGGCAGAGGTAACTACCTGTCATTGATTTTATCAGTGTCCTAGAGTTAGCTCTAGATTTGGCAGTGGAGAACTTGGGTCAGCTTCATTTCTGGCCTAAAACTCTTTTGTGTAGCTTCAGGAGCACAAATTCTCCCTACCTGGTTCCCCATCTTCAGGCCAGGGGCCAGGAAGGGGCTTGTGAGGGGCATGAGGAAACAGGTACTTTTGTACGGCTCCAAATCATGCTTGAAGCCTTTTTAGCCCCCAAAACATCCCAGCTCAGGAGAATGGAAAAATCATTTGTCATCTCTCTATCTCTTCAGCTGCAAAGGGTGTAAGTGTGGCTCAGTCAGATTGCACCAGATCTTTGGCATAAGAGCCAGTTGGTTAGTAGGTCTGTAGCTCCACTAATATTTGGACTTTGTTATTTCTCAGGAAAAATGCTTGAAGTTACTTTTAAAAGCCTCGCACCTAAGCCTAGCACTGCTGGAGGAGTGCTGTGTGCCCACATAGCAAGGAGGAATGTGAGATGAAGATAAATAACAAATTTATTACAAGAAATGTATACACTATTCCTACTTTTTGGAGGTGGGCAAAGAGGGGACATGCTGATATTTGAGTCCACTGGTCTTGCCTTTGGGACTTTAATGTTTTACAAGAACAGAATCTGCTGTATGATCTCTGTCTCTTTCCCCACATTGCCTGATACAACAAGGTGACATGCAATAATGTGTAAATATATATTTAAAATATTTATTCCAACCTGGAAAGAAGCAAGTTGGACAATAGCCAATACCCCATGTTTTCTGACTACTTGTGTGTTGCAAAATTCTGCACTTTTAATGACAAGTGGAATTTCCACACTTGTCCGTTCTGCACTTTTTTATTGGTTGAGTTCACAGAAAGCCCACATAATTATTGTATAATGCCTTCATGAATCAAGATCTTAGAGTGCAATTCAAGTAGCAGTAAAATAAGTGTGCTTCATATGTTAACAATTATGGGCTAGATTTATAAAAGCATTACACATTGTTTGCTTTGGGTTTTCTAAGTATTTTATTCATAAAAGTGTTTAATGCACCTAAAATAAATCTACCTTCCTTCTGAAACTCATTAAACTTGTGTCTTTCTGCACAGATCTTGCCATTATGTATCTTAGGAATGTATCGCACACAACCTGCTTCCTGCTCGGTCTCTCATAACTTCAAGCATTTTATTTTTCAAAGTAAAAAGGCGGGGTTGTGAGTTAGAAACGGCTGATTCCATGTCTAATTTGTGTTCCATTTGCAGAGTTTCAAGCTACAGTTGTAGGGGTCCTCCAGCGCAGGTCCAATCTGTCCACAAGGCCAACGGATCTATACCAGATAAGGATCTATGCCAGCTTACTATGTGTAAGTCATGGCAGAATTTGTACCAATGGGCCATAGTTAACAGATGAAGTGCATGCTTACTGTACCTCCACTGATGTCAATGAGCCTGTGATTCTCCATATACAGTTGCAAAGCTCCAGTAGTAATTCCATTCAAGTCAGTGGAGTTAGAGCAGTTTAAAAGTGGTGTGAGATGAGAATCTAGCCCAATGTGTTTACATTTCCTATAAATTAGGGCTGAATTTGGCCCGCTGACTTCAATAAGAGATGTGCAATAGAAGGTGTATAAAGAATGTATGAACAGACCCAGAGGCTTCTGGTATATTGTAAGCATACTGTAGGCAGAAACATGCGATGCTGATCTTTTGTACTACAAAACTCTTCTGTACATTATCAGACTAAACCAGGCTATTTTTCACACTGCTAAAATAGTACATAGTATAACTGTTTTCTAAACAATCATGATCAAGTTCCATTTTGTTGACAACATTAATTTAATTTCCTTTAAAATAGAATCATAGAATCATAGTCCAGTCCCCTGCCCTCATGGCAGGACCAAGCACTGTCTAGATCATCCCTAATAAATGGCTACCCAATCTGCTCTTAAATATCTCCAGTGATGGAGATTCCACAGCTACCCCAGGCAATTTATTCCTGTGTTTAACCATCCTGACAGTTAGGAAGTTTTTCCTAATATCCAACCTAATCCTCCCTTGCTGCAATTTATGCCCATTGCTTCTTCTCCTGTCATCAGAGGCCAAGGAAAACAGTTTGTCTCCCTCCTTGTAATACCCTTTTAGTCACTTGAAACTGCTATCACGTCCCCTCTCAGTCTTCTCTTTTCTAAACTAAACAAGCCCAGTTCTTTCAGTCTTCCCTCATAGGTCATGTTCTCTAGACCTTTAATCATTTTTGTTGCTCTTCTCTGGACTTTCTCCACATCTTTCTTGAAATGTGGTGCCCAGAACTGGACACAATATGCCAATTGAAGCCTAATCAATGCAGAGTAAAGTGGAAGAATGACTTCTCATGTCTTGCTCACAACAAGAATCGTGTTTGCTTTTTTTGCAACAGTGTCACACTGTTGACTCATACTTAGCTTGTGGTCCACTATGACCCCTAGGTCTCTTTCTGCAGTATTCCTTCCTAGACAGTCGCTTCCCATTCTGTATGTGTGAAACTGATTGTTCCTTCCTAAGTGGAGGACTTTCAATTTGTCCTTATTAAACTTCATCCTATTTACGTTCAGATCATTTCTCCAGTTTGTCCAGATAATTTTGAATTATGACCCTATCCTCCAAAGCAGTTGCAACCCCTCCCAGCTTGGTATCATATGCAAACTTAAGAAGCATCCTCTCTATGCCAGCATCTGAATCATTGATGAAAATATTGAACAGAACTAGTCTCAAAACAGACCCCTGTGGAACCTCACTTGTTACGCCCTTCCAGCAGGACTATGAACCATTAATAAATAGTTTAGCATTTTATGGAAAATATTTTTAAAAGCCATGGTGAAGGTTTCTATTCAAAAAAGAACAAGTAAGGGGACTGTAAGGGGAGTCTTGGCAAAAGCCCAACATAATTTTCTTTTGTGTTCACTTTGCTCTGAGAATTCAGAGAAGTAGTAAAGTTTCTGAGAGAGGATCCTGTGAATTTCCTGATATGGACATTTGTTCACTTTGAGAACTGAATGTTCTCATGCAGTCGTATTTCCTGACCCCTGGTCAGAATCACTTAAACTTTTGGTTTTTCCTTTTAGAGACAGGGATTCTGCTTTCTTATGTGAAAGTCTTTAAATGGCACGTGTGTGTGTGTGTGTTTAGGTTGTGAATATATTTTCATGTTCTTCATGTTAATTAGGCTTCACATTTGAGCCACATTTTCTAAAATAAGTGGTAGAAATATATTTTACCCTTTTCCTATCTTTGTTTTTGGAGACGCCCTAGATGTCTCAACATAAGATTGGCCTTGGTAGCCTACTGTAATTTCATATCCTCACTCATACCTCCTTTATCTTCTCCCAGTAGAAGAAATGCTGAAGGAAAGAATTCAAAATATTTTTTCTGTATTAGAGAAGATGTACATTAATAAATGGGGAGTAGGGATTTTCCTTCAGGTTGACCTAATCCAATAGAATTTGCTTCAGTGACCTTTGGTGCAGACCCTGCCTTTCCAAATGCTTATTCCAATGACATGCTTTATGTTTAGTGAAAAAGCCAGGGGCAATCTCTGATTATTCCAGTACTCTGGGTCAGGAAGTTGGAGTAGGACTCGCCCCACACTCAGGGAGTTTCTTCAGAAGGCTCTCTTGTGGGAGGGAAGCTCAGAGCTCAGGAGCACTGGGGAAAATTAAGTTCCCATCAGAGCCAATTCAGCAAAAGGAGCCCTCATCAGCGAAGGCACCAACTACAAGCACCAAGATTCAATGTGCAACCTCTCTCTCCTAAGGGGTACCTCAAACTACTCTGTCACTCTTATTTTGCTGACAGAGCAATAGGGAATGTGCCCTGAGAGAGAGTTTTGCTGGGATGAGGGGGACTCCATATGATTCTCAGTGTACTGGAGAAGTAGTAGTGTCCGTTATTATTATTATTTGTTGTGGTGGTAGCAGCAGTACCCAGGAGCATTATTCACAACCAGGATCCCAGACACTGTACAAATACAAAACAAAAAGACAGTCCCTGACCCAAAGAGGTTATGGTTACATTAGATTTTCTGACTGTCAGTAGTGCTGTGCTGTCTTGATGATCTGGGAGGTCTCTTTCTCTCTTAGAGCGGGCAGCATTGTCTGTACTAGCTTTGGCTCAGAAACAAGGAGGGGCTGGCTGTTCCTCCTTTCTGGGTTCTTCTCCTTCCAGACATGGTTCTGTTTGTGCTATTGCCTGGCGCCACTGCAATGCACAAGGGAGTTAATGCTGCTACAAGCATTATCAGCACACTGAACTTCCTAAAACTTACAAGCAGCATTAATATGTAACATAAAGAGTTTTACCTGGGAAAGAAGTCACCCAGGGCAGCAATTCACTGGCTCCTCACCTCTCACTAGGCACACATCATTTTCTCCGCTACCTGTTGGCCATGCAGATCTTTTGCAGAGAAGAATAGGGCAGCTAGACATGGTAATACTGTCCCTCCTTTTCAAAGGCTTTGTGAAGGGTATATGTGTGTGCCTCGGGCAGCCCTCACCGGAAATGACATGGTCAGGGCAGGTTGCAAAAAGGAGAGCAAATACTCCCAAGACTGGTGGGTCACACTGAAGTTAATCTTCCCAACCAATCACAAACTGTGCTTCTGATCCCCTGCTCTGGTTTTCAAGAAGCAAACAACAAATCACATAACACCCTTTACTGCATTCCAGTTCTCTGGCTTCCAATTAGCACGTAGGTCCAGGACAGTAAGAAGTTATTTTAAAACTCTGCTCAAGTAAATATCATTCTTCTGACTTCAAAGGACCAGCCACATTACCAGGTCACATAGATTTATATTTACCCAAAATACTATGCTGCCAGCCAATCCTTTAGGATATGTCTACACAGCAGGGCTTAATTCGAAATAAGCTACGCAAATTGATCTATTCTATGTCAATTGAGTAGCTTATTTCAAAATAGCTTATTTTGAAATTGGGAGCATCTCCACGGCACTTATTTTGAAATAGGGTACTCTTCCTCTGACTTCCCTTACTCCTTGTCCGATGAGAGTTACAGGAGTTGGAGTAAGAAGTCCTCCAGCTTGACAGTATTTCGACATTATTTTGAAATAACTGCCTGCTGTGTAGACATGGACTAAGTTATTTTGAAATAACGCTGTGCAGATGTACAAAGTGTCTAAAATTAATGGTTTATTATAAAGAAAAAAGAACAAGAAAAGAGATATCACATGATCAAATAGTCACATATGTACAAAGAGTTTAAAGTCCATCAGATTCCTAGCAGTACTGGGAGTTTGCTGTCTTGAAAGTCCCTATGGAACATCCACAGCTTGGATGGGTCATTCAGCTCTTTGTTCAACGCTTCCGTGGTTGAAAGGATACTCCAGAGATAAGGGGCAGGAATGAAGACAGAATGGAGGCGATGCAGCTGCCTTTTATATTCCTTTTGTCATGTGGCTTCTAATTCCTTTGTTCCAAACACAAGCTGCCTGGCATATGGCCTGGAAGACTTAGAGTTCTGTCCACAGGCATGGCCCTACATGCCTTGCTGAGTCATAAGGTGATGGGTCAGTTGAATAGCTGATAGTCTTTGCTGTGCTATAGGCAGACGGGGCAGTACATTACCAAACTGCCTGTAGGTGTCACCCAGAAGCATAGCACAAGTTTTGTACTACAGACATACACCCATTACCTAAAATTCAAAAGTGATACAAACATACACATGAGATTATCATCTAAGATCGCCAAGTGTCCAGTATTGACCCGGACAGTCTGGTATTTTTACTTCCTGTCCGGTAAAAAAATTCAGAAAATACCAGATACCTAAAGTGTCCGGTACTTTCTGATTTTTTCCCGGCCAGGAGGTAAAAATCCCAGGTGCTTACCGGGTTCCACAGGGGAGCTGTCTGGCCTGGAGAAGGAAGGCAAGATGGTGGACGACCACCGGCAGCCTGTTAGGGCCAAAAAGCCTCAAAAGCATTTCTTAAAGCGGCCATGCTGTTTTTAAAATTTTTAAATGTTTTTTGCTTAACAACTCTCGGGGTCCTTTTTTTTTTCTTTGCTCAACAACTTTGGTCCCCCCCTTTTTTTTCGCAAACGAATTTTTTCCCTGGTGGGTTTTTTTTTGAGGTGGGTGGGTGGGGAGGTGTTCAGTATTTTTGGTTAAACCATCTGGCAACCCTATTATCATCTTTGATCAAATATAATATTTTTGTAGATATGGCGTATCTGGAATAATGCATGGTCATTCTCTAATACTGATATTCATAATATTCTAACTGGTCCCCCAAAGTTCATGTAGCATCACAGGCCTCCTATGGTTTATTTTTCCTGAGCATTTTCTCCTCTTTGCACTGCACACTGGGGAAAAGTATAAAGCCTTTTGTAAACTCTAAAGGGTTTTTTGAGATCCCATATTTTTCATACTCCTTTAATATGAAGGCATGTTATGGGCTTGATCTAAAGTCCACTGAAGTCACTTGAAAGTTTATAATTTATTTCAGTGGGTTTTAGATTAGGACTTATGTGCTGCCATCTTGTGACAAATCAGATTCTTAAAATGGGAGCACTTTATAAAGGTTCCAGGCCTGATTTTCTAACCTGATTCTGATCTTGAAGACCAATTTATCCCAACTTATCTCCGTTGCCCGAGGTGGAGCTCCTCATGAGGTCACTTTAGGGAAGCTCCAAATCATGTCCATTGTGCACATAAACAAACAAATGTGAGCCTGCATTCAGAACACAAGTGAACATCCAGAGGCCAGTTGGGTGCATACCTGACCACTTACAGATTTAGTTGTCCAAAGTAGGTATGCAGCTCTGCACACATTTGTTGCATATGCAATTCCATGTTTGCAGTTTAGGAAATCAGGTGCTCTGCTTTCAAAGCACTTTCCTCCAAGGCCCTTCAGTCCTTCCTAGCTGTTGCTGTTTGCTACATGTCTTCATGAAACTAATACCAGGCCTGGACCCTCCTCTGATTTGAGTTTATTTATTTATTTATTTATTTTCACGTGCCTAAGGCCTGAGCCTATTCCCAACAGACTGCAAGGGCAAAATTCCCATGGACTTCAGTGCACTTAACTCACCGCTCTAAAGTTTTTGGAGCCTTCGGTACTTGTAAAAAAAGCCAAGCATCCTCACTGACGCCATTAAAGGAGACATTTATCGAATACAGTGTTTTACATTTGTTTATGCCATTAAAAATTCCAAGCCTATAAAGGTCAGTTGGGTTTGCGATTAGGGCACACACAACACATTCCCAAATCTCTCGTGGTTCATAGGGAAATCCAGACAACTGCAGACTGTTTGATTTAACTCTAGGGGGCACCAGAGACACTGTTTTGTTTTATGGTCCTGTGTCACCTTATTGGTTTCTGTCTGAGGGGATACCCAAGCCTATCACATAGCATTAAGTGATTGCCTATATATTTTCTATGTATGTGATTAATGAATGAAAGAACCAACCCTTGTAATGACTCCTTTCAGGCGGGGACCGATAGTGATATATTAGATTAACTCAAAGAAAGAAGATTATTATGAAATATGAACAATTACTGTTTATATACAACCTGATGTTTTTCTAGTTAATGTACATTGCTCCTGATTGGGCCTGATTCACTACTGTTTTGCATCCTGTGTAACTTTTTACACTCATGTATATAAAATGCTACCAGATCAGAATGATAGGAGTTTATATCTGCTGTGTAAATGACTCTATAAGAGGCAAAGCACTGGAGAATCAGCCTTGTTACTTCTGCACTGAATAAATATGGACTGAGGCTGCTACTCATATTAGTGTTGAAGCTGCTATAAAGGACTGAACCATCATAGTTGTTTCATGCTGTGTTGTTGTAGCCATGCAGGTCCCAGCATATTAGAGAGGCAAGGTGGTGAGATAATATCTTGTATTGAACCAACTTCTGTTGGTGCATGAGATGAGCCTTCAAGCTTACCCAGAGCTCTTCTTCAGGTCAGGGAAACATGCTCACAGTGTCACAGCTACATACAAGATGGAACAGATCGTTTAGCATAAATGGAGGAAAAAAGTGTATTCATGAGATGGATGCTTCAGACTTTTACCTCTAGAGGGGGATAGATGACCTTTGTTCTACTATTTTTCATGTTTCCTTTAAATTCTAATTATTGACCCTGTCACTATAAATAGGATATTTGGCTTAGCTAGAAACAATGTATTATGACAATACATTATAGTGATCCTTTACAGGCTATGCACTTAAGAAAAATAGCATTTTCTGTGTTTTGAAATTAATTGAGAACCCTTTTGCATTCCTCTAGCTATTATTAAAGCATGGCCCTGCCTTCAAATAGGTACAAAAATTGAAAAGGTAGCTGTCATATTCCACAATGTATTTCAGTAGTGGAATTAAGTAGCATGGTCATCAAATTTGGTATGAATACCACATTTGGTATGAATACCAACTTATTTCCTAAACAGGTAGCTAAGATATACCAAATTCTCTACTAGTATACCTCTAATGAAGTCAATGGATTTCAATTCAGGGATGAATTTGGCCCTGAGACTCAGTCACTTTGGAAGAGGCTTTTTGTTATGTGTAGGAGTGTTTTAAAAATTACAAAGAAACTTACCATCAGCTTCTTTAAATAAAAAATGAGTGTACAGATTAAGATGCCTGCATTTTATTTTTCTGTGGTTCTTTAAATTTGTGAGTCTTACCAACGAATGAAGAAAAGGACTTCTCCTTCACAGCAGAAATGTCCCATCATGCTCTTTGTCTTGTAATTTACAGAGAGTTTGAAACACTGGAACTTGTGGAAACTGTTTTGTAATTAATAGATGATAAAATATGGGCCAGATCAGACAAGAAACAATCACATATACAAGAATCTAATACATCAGGGAAGGGCAGACAAATAAACAGTGGCAATTTTTTAAAGTGCTTCTACACAAATGCTAGAAGTCTAAATAATAAGATGCATGAACTAGAGTACCTTGTATTAAAGGAGGAGATTGACATAATATACATCACAGAAACCTGGTGGAATGAGGATAATCAGTGGGACACAATCATACCGGGATATAAAATATATCAGCAGGACAGAATAGGTCGTGCGGGTGGCGGAGTGGCACTGTATGTGAAAGATAATGTAGAATCAAATGAAGTAATAATCGTAAATGAATCAACATGTTCCATAGAATCACTATGGATAGCAATTCCATGCTCTAATAAGAATATAGCAGTAGGGATATTTTATCAACTACCTGACCAGGACAGTGAGGGTATGTCTACACTACCACCCTAGTTCGAACTAGGGTGGTTAATGTAGGCATTCGAAGTTGCAAATGAAGCCCGGGATTTAAATATCCCGGGCTTCATTTGCATCTTGCCGGGCGGGCGCCATTTTTAAATGCCTTAGTTCGAACTCCGTGCCCGCGGCTACACGCGGCACGGAGTAGGTAGTTCAAATTAGGATCTCTAATTCGAACTACCGTTACTCCTCGTGGAGATTAGAGATCCTAATTCGAACTACCTACTCCGTGCCGCGTGTAACTGCGGGCACGGAGTTCGAACTAAGGGCATTTAAAAATGGCGCCCGCCCGGCAAGATGCAAATGAAGCCCGGGATATATAAATCCCGGGCTTCATTTGCAACTTCGAATGCCTACATTAACCACCCTAGTTCGAACTCGGGTGGTAGTGTGGACATACCCTGATAGTGATGCTGAAATGCTAAGGGAGATTAGGGAGGCTATCAAAATAAAAACTCAATAATAATGGGGGATTTCAATTATCCCCATATTGACTGGGTACATGTCACCTCAGGAAGAGAAGCAGAGATAAAATTTCTCGATGCCTTAAATGACTGCTTCTTGGTGCAGCTGGTACAAGAATCCACAAGGGAAGAGGCAATTCTGATTTAGTCCTGAGTGGAGTGCAGGATCTGGTCCAGGAGGTAACTATTACAGGACCGCTTGGGAATAGTGACCATAATATAATAACATTTAACATTCCTGTGGTGGGAAGAACACCTCAGCAGTCCAACACTCTAGCATTTAATTTCAAAAAGGGGAATTATGCAAACATGAGGAGGTTAGTTAAACAGAAATTAAAAGGTACAAGTGACTAGAGTAAAATCCCTGCAAGCTGCATGGAAACTTTTTAGACACCGTAATAGAGGCCCAACTTAAATGTATACCCGAAATTAAAAAACATAGTAAGAGACCTAAAAAAGAGCCACCGTGGTTTAACAACCATGTAAAAGAAGCAGTGAGAGAGAAAATGGCATCTTTTAAAAAGTGAAAGTCCAATCCTAATGAGGTAAATAGAAAGGAACATAACCACTGCCAAATTAAGTGTAAAAATGTAATCAGAAAAGCCAAAAAAGATTTTGAGGAACAGCTAGCCAAAAACTCAAAAAGTAATAGCAAAATGTTTTTTCAGTACATTAGAAGCAGGAAGCCTCCTAAAAAACCAGTGGGGCCCCTGGATTATCGAGATACAAAAGGAGCAATCAAGGATGATAAAACCATTGCGGAGAGACTAAATAATTTGCTTCAGTCTTCATGGCCGAGGATGTTACGGAGATTCCCAAACCTGCACCGTCCTTTGTGGGTGATGAATCTGAGGAACTGTCCCAGATTGAAGTGTCATTAGAGGAGGTTTTGGAACAAATTGAAAAACTTAACAGTAACAAATCACCGGGATCGGATGACATTCACCCAAGGGTTCTGAAAGAACTCAAATATGAAATTGCGGAACTATTAACTGTAGTTTGTAACCTATCCTTTAAATCAGCTTCTGTACCCAAGGACTGGAAGACAGCTAACATAATGCCAATATTTAAAAAGGGCTCTAGAGGCGACCCTGGCAATTACTGCTCAGTAAGTCTAACGTCAGTACTGGGCAAACTAGTTGAAACAATAGTAAAGGATAAAATTGTCAGACACGTAGAAGAACATCATTTGTTGGGCAAAAGTCAACATGGTTTCTGTAGAGGGAAATCATGACTTACTAATCTATTAGAGTTCTTTGAAAGGATTAACAAACATGTGGACAAGGGGGATCCAGTAGATAGTCAGACACGTAGAAGAACATCATTTGTTGGGCAAAAGTCAACATGGTTTCTGTAGAGGGAAATCATGACTTACTAATCTATTAGAGTTCTTTGAAAGGATTAACAAACATGTGGACAAGGGGGATCCAGTAGATATAGTACACTTAGATTTCCAGAAAGCCTGTGACAAGGTCCCTCACCAAAGGCTCTTGTGTAAATTAGGTTGTCATGGGATAAGAGGGAATGTCCTTTCATGGATTGAGAACTGGTTAAAAGACAGGAAAGAAAGGGTAAGAATAAATGGTAAATTTTCAGAATGGAGAGGGGTGCTCCCCAAGGGTCAGTCCTAGGACCAATCCTATTCAACGTATTCATAAATGATCTAGAGAAAGGGATAAGCAGTGAGGTGGCAAAGTTTGCGGACGATACTAAACTGTTCAAGATAGTCAAGACCAAAGCAGACTGTGAAGAACTTCAAAAAGATCTCACCAAACTGAGTGATTGGGCAACAAAATGGCAAATGAAATTTAATGTCGATAAGTGTAAAGTAATGCACATTGGCAAAAATAACCCCAACTATACATACAATATGACGGGGGCTAATTTAGCTACAACTAATCAGGAAAGAGATCATGGAGTTATCGTAGATAGTTCTCTGAAAACGTCCACGCAGTGTGCAGCGGCAGTCAAAAAAGCAAATAGGATGCTAGGAATTATTAAGAAAGGGATAGAAAATAAGACGAAGAATATCTTACTGCCCCTATATAAAACTATAGTATGCCCACATCTTGAATACTGGGTACAGATGTGGTCTCCTTACCTCAAAAAAGATATTTTGGCATTAGAAAACGTTCAAAAAAGGGCAACTAAAATGATTAGGGGTTTGGAATGGGTCCCATATGAGGAGAGGCTAAAGAGACTGGGACTTTTTAGTTTAGAAAAGAGGAGACTGAGGGGGGATATGATAGAGGTATATAAAATCACAAGTGGTGTGGAGAGGATGATTAAAGAAAAGTTATTTACTTGTTCCCATAATATAAAAACTAGAGGACACCAAATGAAATTAATGGATAGCAGGTTTAAAACTAATACAAGAAAGTTCTTCTTCAGACAGTGCACAGTCAACCTGTGGAACTTCTTGCCAGAGGAGGCTGTGAAGGCTAGGACTATAACAGAGTTTAAAAAAGAGCTAGATAAATTCATGGAGGTTAGGTCCATAAAAGGCTATTAGCCAGGGGGTAAGGAATGGTGCCCCTGACCTCTGTATGTCAAAGGCTGGAGAGGGATGGCAGGAGACAAATTGCTTGATCATTGTCTTTGGTCCACCCCCTCTGGGGCATCTGGCACTGGCCACTGTTGGCAAACAGGATACTGGGCTAGATGGACCTTTGGTCTGACCCAGTATGACCATTCTTATGTTCTTATGTTATCTTATTACAATGGTGCAATTGGCTGATAGGTAGGTACATTACTGTTAACAATGAATCAATGCAAAACTAATGGAAGCCAAAAAAGCTGAAGTATATATGACAAGTTATTGGTTAGTCCTACAATGATTGCCCATGGAAGTAATAAGAATATCTTTTTTAAAAAACGAATAGTCCTGTGGCACTTTAGAGACTAACACAAGTATATATAGTATCATGAGCTGTCGTGGGCACAACCCACAATATATATTTGTTAGTCTCTAAGGACACGTCTACACAGCAGGGCCAAAGCTGAAATAAACTATGCAACTTCAGCTATGTCAATTGCGTAGCTTAAGTCAAAATAGCTTATTTCGGCTTTTGGTACTGTCTACGCAGCAGAAAGTGAGGTAGAGCATTCTTTCTCCGACTTCCCTTAGGGTGCGTCTACACAGCAGGACTTAACTTGAAATAAGCTACGCAAATTGAGCTACTTCAATTGTGTAGCTTATTTCCAAATTAACTTATTTCAAAATTGGGATTGTCTACATAGCACTTATTTTGAAATAGAGCACTCTTCCTTTGACTTGCCTTGCTCCTTGTACAAACAGGGTTACAGGAGTTGGAGTAAGAAGTCCTCCAGCTTGACAATATTTCAACATTATTTCGAAATAACTGCCTGCTGTGTAGACGTGGACTAAGTTATTATGAAATAATGCTAGTTATTTCAAAATAATGTTGCTGTGTAGACATACCCTGCAGGACTCCTTGTTGCTTTTAAAGTTACAGACTAACACGGCTATCCCTCTGAATCTTCTTTTCCAAATTTCTCCTTATGTTTGTTTCATTTCTCTCAATATCTATAGCAGGGGAAATACTTTTCTAGCTGCCAAATCCTGGAATTGATTTGATACTCATTTTACACAGTGAACTAGTAAACCACATTCCATGCCTGAGATGTCACATGTGTATGAGATCTGTATACAATTACTTAACTGGGAAAAGTTTTGTTTCCTTTTGCAGGAGGTGTGGTTCAAACAGTCTAATGCTTGCCTCCTATTTCATGGCACCAGTAACAAAGGTGCAGAAGAGAGCGCATGAGCTCTGTAGACTGTTTACAACTCCACAGAACCCTACCACAGGTGGTCTATAGGACCTGGGATCTGAAGGAATGAGGGGGGGCTTGTCTTAACAGGCAGAATAGTGCTGAAGCGATACCCAGTCTTCATAGAAAATGGTGTCCCTCAGTCACAGAGAGATTCTGTGTCTAAATGATGCTGATTGCATTGGTGTCTACTGGTTTGCCTGGCCTTCTCCACTTCTGCTTTCTATCCATAGGAGATGAATGAGCAGCATGGAAGTCTAGGCTGCTGTGCAGGGGTGGGGGATGGCAGGAGCTAGCAGATCTTGCTAGCAATGGCTCTGGTTCTTGTAAAGCAATTCTTAACCTTCAGTCACCTGGGATTTCCAGCTGAGCCAGTTTTTGCTAGGTGCCTCCACTAAGCCATGGGCTTAGGTATGTGGATGCTGGGCTATTCTGGTGGCCTGTGATATACAGCAGGTCAAACTAGAAGATCTGGTGGTCCCTTCTGGCTTTTCATTCTCTGACTCTATCCAGTGCAGGTGATATTTTTATGATATGTAATATGCACTCCACATTTACAATATATTGTATATGTTTTCCAATCATGTCTTTGTGATGTTTTCTCTGTGTGCAGGAGCAATTGGTGCCTGCAGGTGGAAGAGGGAGTGCTACCATGAGTCACCTATGTCTGTGTGGATCACTGTGTATGCCAGGCAGTGCCAGAGGCTTTCTCCTAATTGGGGAAACTAAATAGAGCAAGTTATGATAGTGGGGACAAATTTTGCTTTAGCTGATGGGGACTTTTTTTAGTCCTTTTTTTCAGATGCCTGGCTTAACTAACTTCATTCACTTTTTTCCTTCTCACCGAGTTTTTTCTACTGGTAGGGGGCGACCTTCTGTCCTTAACTGGAACAATAATTGCTGGGACTACAAGGCTGGCCAATGGCTTCCAAATATTGTTATTGAGACATGAACAGAATGTACAAGGTTGTCTCTTCTATTAATGCAGGCTTTCACATTTAACAATTATATTGCCTGAGAAGCATATTTTGTTGTTTTTGACACAGAAGTAAGATTTGGTAACAATGGTTTCTAGCAGCAACACAAAGGATTCATCATTTTGTGGCAGGCATCTGGACTGATTCATTTGACAAAGGTCATGAACTGCCTCTAGGGATGTCAAGTCAGGTCCCTGGCTACCTTGGATCTCATTTTGCTTTGACATGTGTCTTGGTCATAAAGAATGCTTCGGCTGCTGAGTTGCCAAAATTCTTCACAATATCTTTGTTAAACGTACTTTTGTGACCTTTACAAGGCCATAAAGACAGACTGCCGTAAGCACTTGCACAAGTTTGCCAGAAAAGGTGGAAATTATTAGTAAAAAATAAAAAATGGATAGAAGTTCCTTCTGTATATTTCCAGATTCACCTTTGAATTATTTGCCCTTCAGTTAAATGTCTTTAAAATGGAAAGTCTTTCCAAATGAATAGCAAGCTACCAAAGGTGAATACAAGATAATTCATTTCAAAGCAGTGACGGCTCTTTTAGGAGTTACAGTTAAGACTGCAAAACATTTTTTCCTGCAACCTGTTGAACCATGTTACTAGGAAATTAGAAATGGGCACACCAGCTTTAGAAAACAGATACCATCTTTTTCTCCCACCTATGGCTATGTCTACACAGCAATGTTATTTCAGAATAATGGAAATAATGGGCATCTTATTCTGAAATCTGTACCCTCATTGTACGAGGAATAATGCCTATTCTGAAATGGCTATTTTGAAATAGGGTGTGTGTAGACCAGGCAGATGGAGTTATTTTGAAATAAGAAGCCTCCAGCCCTTCCCACAGGTGCCCTGCTGGCCACTCTGGCCACACTCATCACCCTGCAGCCACAGGGGAAAGGGTTTGTGGTTCATGGCAGCCCCTGACAGCCCTGAATCACACAGCAGCTGCCAGACCAGTGTTTTCGGCCACCATGAGCAACCCCGCTGCTCCCACTGAGCCCTCCATGGCTACAAGGGAGCCAGCAGTCAACTCCCAGGACCTTGCCTGGGGATGGATGAGGCGTGTGCTTTCCTGGTCTGGTGTGGAGATCCTGGACCTCTCTGAGGTCTAGAGAGAAGAGGCAAACCTCCAGGATCTCTGCACCAGGCCCAGGAATGCAGACGTCTACGGCTGGATGGCTGACAGCTTGGCCACCAAGGGCCACGTGCACCCATGTGCATGAAGGTCAAGGAGCTAAGGCAGGCCTATGCCAAGGCCAGGGAGTGCAGCTCCTGCTCTAGAGTGGCACCTCAGGCCTGCCCATACCACACCCAGCTCCACCATATCCTAGGGGGTGGGTCAATCTCTCTCCCCCCCCCACCCCACTTATTGTGGGCTCAGGACTGAAGACATCCATTGTTGCCCTCCCGAAGGGCACAGCTGGTGAGGAGGAGGAGGAGGAGCTGGACAAGGCCAGCCAGCCAGGAGGTCAAGCTTGCCCTGGAGCTAGCACCCTCCTCTCGGGCATCTTCTGAGGCCGGGGAAGGTCCCTCAGGTGCATGCCATTACTGTCCCTAGACACACACAGATGGAGGTGGCGGGCAGTGAGGGACGACTGCGTCCACCTTGCTCGGCCTTCTCGGCCTGGGGATTGCGCAGCAGCCTGTGCACCTGGGTGCACGTGGAGTACCAGTCCTGGGTACACAGCCCCAGGAGGCAGCAACAGAGGATCCTTGTGCTCTGGCTCACAAGGTGTCTGGAGAGGCCTGCCTCACTCCCGACACCTCCTGACACCAGGGTGGGACACCCTCCAGGACACCCTCCCACCACAAGAAGGAGGCTGGAGTCATGAAGACACATACACACGCACATTCAGGAGTGCTGCACATGGCACACAGGCATACCCACACTCTTGGGGCAGCATCTGCTCCTGGGGACAGTGCGGTGAAACACCCTGTCCCCTTCTCCTCCAGTGGCCAGGGATACAAGTCCTCTCCCTGTGGGATGCCGCCACTGCTGGACCTGGCATGTGCATGGCATGGAGGGAAGGCCAGCCATGCCCCTCTCTTGCCCACACCTTCCCATGCCTGCTTGTCCCCAGGACATGGGGTCGTGAGACTCCCCCCGGGACAAGAAAGGCCCACTCTCTAGGCCACAGATGGCTTTGCTTGAAGCATATTGTCTTAGTCTGACCCGTGGCCTTTCAGTCTTGCCTCAGAGATGAGGGTTAGGCCTCGTGCGCAGTGTATCCCGGGATGACTGCCCTTCTCTTTGTTCTCCACAGCTGGACCAGCTGCAAGTGGGGAGTGGTCAAAACCTACTGTGCCATACTCTCAACTCTGTGTGACCCGCTGGTGCAGGAGAGTCCACAAGGACCTCCACAGCAAGCATATCACTGCCCTGCAAGCTCTGCAGTGCTTCATGGACTGGCAGGACCAGAGACTCGAGGAGGACCTCCAGCTGTGCTGAGACACCTGGTGGGAGCTGCTGCAGCAGGGCTGAAGCGTCTGCACAGCCTTCCACCTGGTGGCCACTCCTGCACCAGCTCCCACCTCTCTGGCTTCTCCCCCTAGCCTCCTCTGTGGCCACCGAGGGCCCTGCACAAGAGACCGTGGGACCACCTGACACCACTCCCACCCCCGAGCCTCTCCTCCCCAATCCCAGGTTCTTTCTCCTGTCCCTCCCCAGTTACATTCACCCCAATAAAAAAAACAGAGTTTCTTGTTCCAAACCAAAAAGTATAGTTTATTGTTTCTGCAGGGAAGGGGAAGGGGTGAAGGGAGGGCAAGGAAAGGGAGAGGTGTGTAAGGAAAGGCACAGAGGGGCAATGCACAGGTCCCTTGCGAGGAGGCCCAAGGGTTAGTGTCACTGGAATCACTCCCTCAGGGCCTCACAGATATGCACAGCCCCCTGTTGGTTTTGCTGGATAGCAGCTGTGCGTGGCTGCTCAAAGGCCCTCTGATCTGGTTGGCCTCTGCTCCCCATCCTGGCAGGAATATCTCCCCCCCACTTTTACAAATATTGTGAAGGATGCAACACGCTGCCACCACCTAGGGGACGTTCTGCTCGCCGACATCCAGCCAAGTGAGGAAGTAACAGAACCTCCCCTTGAGACGCCTGACAGGAACCTCAACAACAATACGGGCCCTGCTGAGCCTGGCATTGAAGTGTCCCTTGCTTTGGTCCAGGTGTCCAGTGTAGGGTTTCATTAGCCAGGGGAGCAGAGGGTAGGCTGTGTCCCCTACAATACAGATCAGCATGTCCACAATCCCAACCCGGAAGGTGCAGTTGAGGAAAAAAGTGATGGCGTGCAGCTTCTGGAAGAGGCTGGAGTTTCAGACACATACGCTGTGTGCTTTCCCTGACCAGCCAACGTGTAGATGTCTGTGAACTGGCCACGGTGGTTGAGGAAGGCCTGTAGGACCATCGAAAAGTACCCCTTCTGGTTGATGTATTTGGATACCAGATGGGGATGTGGGTGCCATCAGTAGCCCCCACCCCTGCTGTTGGGGAAACCCATGGTAGCGAAGCCAGCAATGATGGGGTCCACATTGCCCAGGCTGATGACTCTGTGCAGCAGGATGGTGTTGATGGCCCTCACCGCCTGTAAAAGGAGACAAACAGAGAATCACAAGGTTGCCACCGCCCTTGGGAGGCTCCCAACCCCAACCCCCTCTACCCGACATACACCAGAAGCAACCCTGACTTGCCCCAGCTGCCCTCAGGGTTTTGTGAAGGTAGGTCTGAAAAATCTCACGGGGAAGGAGCTTCCACCACCACCACCACTACTCTTCCTTAGGGAACCCCACTCCAGCAGTTCAGTTCACCAACCTCCTGGGACAATAGCACAAGAACACCATACCTGCATGAGCACAGCCCCGACGATCGATCTCTCCATGCTGAACTGGTTCCCGATGGATCGTAGCTGTCTGGTGTGGCGAGATTCCAGGTGGCAATGGCTACCCACGTCTGGAGGGGGTTGGCGGGTCTTGTTGGTGTTCCGTCACTGGAGGGCAGGGGCGAGACACCCACACAACTCCAGAAAGGTGTCCTTCCACATACAGAAATTCTGGAGCCGCTGCTGGTCGTCCCACTGCTCCAGGACGATCCAGTCCCACCAGTCAGAGCTGGTGTCCAGTCGCTAGAAGCGGCAGTGCACGGTGTGCAGGTGGGGTTGAGCTACATTAGCAGTGCCCAGAGAGAGGTGAGGAGGGGCCCCACAAAGAGCTGGGGGGCCTATTCCTGCAGGGCCCATAAGGCAGCCCCCAGAAACTGCAGCAGGAGGTGCAGTAAGACATATAAGATCTATTAACTGCTCAGGGGCAGGTCTGGCTTCATGGCAGGAGTGCTGAGGTATCTGCAAGGGCAACTACAGCAGGCAAAGAAAAGGCTTTGCTGTCCCTCAAGGAGGTAGGCAAAGGAGAAAAGCCTGAGACATGGCTGTACACGGGGATCCCTTTAAGCTCGAGCCTCAGATAACCTTTGGCAGCAGCTCCAGGAAGTGAGTGCTGTCCTGATGCCCTGCCTGAAGTGTTTCCGGTGGCCTTACATGCCTGAGCAAGGCAGTTTTTCTGTCTTGATTGCAGTGTAAAGTAGTTTGGTAAGGATTACTATGACTGTCCCATTCAACATCCTTTGCCTTTCTGCCTGTGTTCTTCCCATTAACAGGCATGAGTTTTCAGGTGCCTGGTATCAATTTCTGATGCTATATTGACTGTTTGGGCTCTGTGCATCAATTTATAGTGTACACTTAGGGCCCTACCAGATTCACGGCCCATTTTGGTCAATTTTACAGCCAGAGGGTTTTTTAATTGGTCAGTTTCACTATTTCAGCTGTGTAGAGCGGAAATTTCAGGATATTGTAACCCTAAGGGTGTCAAAGCCCAAAAAGTGATCATGGGGGCGGTGCGAAGCTGTTGTAGGGGGATCATGGGATTGCCACCCTCACTGATGTGTTGCTGACAAAGCTGGACAGCAATCCTTCAGCTTCTTAAAGTAGTAGGAGGCATCCCAACCAGGGGCTCCTACCTGCTAGCCTTAGCCTGTGGTGGATTAATGCAAGGGTGCTCTAAGAGCTGCAGGGGGGGTGGAAGCACAGCATCTAGGTGTCCCAAACTGCAGCCAGAGCCACGGGGGGCGGAAGCCCCAAGCCCAGCTCAGGAGCTGCTGCAGTGGGGAAGTGAGGGTGGTACACTGCACTGCCTATGGAGGTAGGTCTGATCTCCCCACCCAGAGCGGCTGTGCTGGGGAAGAACAAGTCTTGTCCCTCCACAGCTCAGCCCTGACTACTAGCTAGTAAGAGCCTCTCTTTCTGTGCTCTCAGAAACATGGGGAAATTGGATTTCACACAGAAAGGCTTAATTTTCATGGCCCGTGACTTGTTTTTCACCATGAAAAGGGCCAAATTTTTTACTTCATATTACTTGTGCTGTTTTACTTCATACTAATGTGCTGTTAAAGAACTTTTCAGTTCCAAAGCATGTGTGACTAGAGAAAGATACACACTTCATCAGTGTTCTCACAGATGGAGATGAACCCTATGGATGGGTGCTTTGCTGTATTATAGGAATTTGTCTTTACGTGTCATTATATGGAGCTATCCAGTAATAAAATTCAAGACCAGTTTGTGGCAGAAAAAGCCATATTGTGCATGTTTGAGCAATTTGTTCATGGGCCAGAAGTATGTTTACTAGAGCTGGTAAAAATTAGGAATTTCCATCCTATGGGAAACTCTGATATTTTAAAATTCCCCCGTGTCTTAAATCAGTCCCAAACAATCAGAATTTCCCTTTAAAACAAAAGTTCTGGGAAAAAAAATTTCAGTAATACTGAAGCAACCTTATTAAAGTCCTTCATTTTGACTTTATCACTTCAACTATTCTGGTCTATTCAAGTTGAAATGTTAAAAGAGTAAAGAAGCCTTTTGACCTTGTAGTAATGAGATGTTTCAATAATTTTTCATTGGCAATTTCAGCAAAATCAAAATGTTCCCGTTAACTGTTTCTATTTTGTCAAACCAGCTTTTTCCAACAGAAAATAGTTCCACTGGAAATGGTCCAATCAGCTCTAATTTTTACAGAAGGAAATAGTCAGAGCTGGTCAGAATTAGGCTGCTCTGGTTCAGGGGCGCACAGACCCTGTCCAACAGTTCATTCATTAGCAGTGCACGCTCCAGCTCAGCACTTCTGTTTGTGGCAGACAAGATGCGGTATAGTTCTTACATCCTGGTAGCCCTGTTAATCTCAGTGCCCAATACCACCAGTGTGAACAGTCAGGATAGTTCACTAATGTATGCTGTGGTCCTCACTCCAGAAGTGAATGAGATAAATTGCTGTTCACCAATTATGGCCATTTGCGTCGCTCTGTTCCTAAATCTGCTTGCTACCCTGACATTTGCACTCCCAGAGGAGAGTTGCATTTCACAGAACTGCTACTAAATTGTGATCAGTGTGACTCTGTTTACCTGCAATGTTTTCAGACAGTACAGTTTATAGAGCCTAAGCAATATTTAGAGCTTTTAAAATAATGTGAGAAAAAAATCATTCTGTAATAGCAGCAAGATTTAACCATTACTAGAAATAATCTAACTAGAGAATGGATTTGTAGACCTGGACTTTGGAATCATGACACAGCCTAGAGGCTCTCCAGCTGACTTTACAGGCATGTGATGTGATCTACTAGGCCCTAATATCCCTGCTGGAGGGCTTTCCGCACCCTGCCCAGCAACAGGAGCAGAAGAGAGGTCCTCCAAGCAGAATAGAGTGGCAGCCTTTGCTGCTGGAGCTGAAGTACCCCAGGAATACGCTCTGCTGTTGCAGGGCAGCTTCCCATGCCTCTTGCTGTGCTTCCAGCAGTGCCTTCTGTGCTTCAGCAGCGCTATGCTGCTGCTGAGCCAGCAGCCTCACCAACTCCTTCATTACCCCTTGTATACAGGGGTGGTTCAGGATCCCACTCCTGGTACCAACGTAAAGGGCTCCACCCTTTTTGAGAGGGCCCCTCGGGGGCCGAGGGGAGTCTTGTAGTCTCTCTACCCGGCTGTCTGCAGGAGAGGAAGTGTCCAGTATGTGGCCTGGGACCAGGCTTCTTCTTACCCCTTGTTGTGGCTGCTGGCGGTTGCAGGGACTGAGGCCTGCCCACTCCTCTAGGTCCCGGCCCAAGGACCCTATAAGTATCAGTTACCTGCTAAGTCTCAAAGAGGTCAATTGCTATCACGTTCCCTGGGCCACTTCCCCAGGAAGCTGCTCTGTCCAGCCCTTTGTCTTGGGCCTTGTGGTCGAGTCCTCCCTGTCCAGGGTTCTGCAAAGGGTTGCTGTGGGCTTACCATCTAGTCTTCAGCCACTGGATCTGGTTCTGACCAACTCTGAAGTCCAGTTCCCACTTGGAGCTGTCCAGAGTGCTGCTGGTCTCCCAGTGAGCAGTTAGGTTCACCTTGGTCAAGCTCCAGGAAAGAACTGGCAGGCCCTGGCCCTGCACCCTGACTGGCTGCAGCAGAGGCTGCCACTCTGTTCTACTTGGAGGACTCTCTTCTGCTCCTGTTGCTGGGCAGGGTTCAGCAAGGCCTCTAGCCTCCAGCAGGGATATCGGAGCCTAGTCCACCCCATCGCAGGGCATGTCTACACTAGGAAACTACTTCAAAATAACTAAAATCAATTTAATAACTCCTGAAATAACAAAATCGAAATAGTGTGTCCCCACTATGGGGAAGCCTCAAAATTAGTCCAAGGAACACTATGTTAATGCAGAAGCGCTACCGTGACTTAGAGCCCTAGGAAACACTGGGGAGTAATTAGTTTGAATTACTCTGGGGAGTCATTATTTTCAAATAGCAGCACTAGAGCATCCATACTAATGCTATTCTGAAATAACTATTTTGAAATTAGCATTATTCCCTGAGGAAAGCAGGAGTACAGATTTTGAAATAAGCAGACCATTATTTTGAAATAATGGGCTTTGTCATGTGGACGTTGCACTTATTCATTCGACGTAAGGGGGGTTATTTCAAAATAAAGCCCTACTATAGACCAGGGCTAGGAGCAATATTGAACTCTAGAAGGAGACGAGTTCTTTGTTGTATAGTGAGTTACACTGTTGTAAGGCTTTAAAAGGAAAATAAATGGAAAACTGAGGAGATCTTTCCAGCTCTGAAAACTGGAGCTGGACTCTGCATGGTGACAAAAAAAGATACTTTAAACATAAAACATTTTTCTGGAATAACATTTCTTTATAATTATCTTTATTTACACAGCTGTTAAACACTTCAGTAGATTCTTATACAAAAAAAATCAATGTAACTAATGTTAAGATCAGTACACAAGCCATTTAAAAAAAAAGAAATGCAATTAAGGTGGAAAAATATGTTCTGGGTCTTGGACTATCTAGATTCCACCTTCTTGCTTTCTTCCCATTTTTTACAGAATTTAATTTTAGTGCTCATGACAGCTAGAGAGCCCTGGAAAATACAGCATTCTCCTCATCCTCAAAAGAAATACACTACAATTCAGTGACGATGCAATCTTTCCTACACTGCTTGGGAATGTGCGCACGCTTGACATGAAGTGTTTGTCCCTGTAAGTGAGAGGCTGAACTATTATATGACCCGCTTCTTTTAGTTCTCTGCTGAGGCTTCCAGTAAAAGATGCTAATCAGTGGTAAATATACTGGTGTCTTTTGTGATGTCATCTTCAACTCCGGAGGAAATGGACTGTTACCATCATCTCATTTCATATAGGTGCCCACAGAAGCCATTAGATGCAATGACTTTGAGTCATTGCTAATCTGGGGCTGGATTTGTACCGGTGAGCTAGCATTAAAAAAGCTCTGTATTCCATGAACAGCTCTATACATTTTCTGAGACTCCATAATAGTTTTCCCAGAACCAGACGGTAGTTAGCCCCTGTGTAGCTGTGTAGGGGTTCAAGAAACTTCCCTCCTTTCCTTGTTCCACCTTCCCAGGACCAACCACAACCATAAACCACACAGTGCATTGCTTATGTAGAAGCCCTTATCCCATAATCCCTATAGGCCTTGATGAGGTCTCCCTGAGGTTCATTTCTCTTAGTGCCCCAATGAGCTTTAGGCACCTCTGCAGATCTAGGCTTAATTATCATTGTTTTCCCATTGGGAGGCAGGTACTTAAATACCTTTGAGGAACTAGGTCTTAGAGCCTTTAGTATCTCATTAGCTTAACTAGTGTTGGACAGAATATGAATTTCCTTCTTGCTATGTGGAAGTGCAAGTCTACACAAATCTTTCCAAACAGTGGCTGGGCATCTATATACAAAAAGGGATTTCTAGCAGAAATCCTGAAACAGGAGATGGGCAGATTCAAATGGATCAAGTTAAAGGGAAACATCGAATGTACTCCTTTTTAAAAAAATGGCTAGAGTCCTATTAAAATCAGATGTTCCATAGCCCAATCACCAAATATCTATGCTGCCCCTTTGTCTTTTCATCTGGACCTGCCTGAAACAAACTTTACTGTTGATGCTGTGCTAAACAATCTGCAAAAATACAAGGCTCAACTCTTATTTACACAAAGCTGCCCCCACCCCCTTTTCTGGCAGTAAAGGAGCTTTAAAGTGGAGATAAATTAGATTTGCTCCAGCAGTATAAAGAGGCCTTAGCAGGGTTTGCAACTCTCACAATTTTAACACAAGGCTAATACTATTAGATGTTTTTCTTAATGGCCCAGTTTCTGGAATCATGAGAATATTTACGAATCTCAGTTTTCATTTTTTTTTAAAGTAAGTTTCTAGACTTATGATTGCAGAGGAAAACTTATAAACATGACCCAAGGTCAAAAATAAATCAAATCTGCAGTAGTCATTGTTAGAGCTTACAATTTCTTGGGCTTTTATCAGGCATATATTATAGAACTATTGCCACTTTTTACAAATTCACATTTGATTGTGACCAGTATCTTCAAACCTGAGTGCTGAAAGTTAGACTTCTGGAGGTAGAGGTAAGTCCCTAAATAAAAGGTACTTAATTGTGGATATCAGAACCTAACTGTAGCCATCCATGTTTGAAAATGCTGACCCAAACCCACACCTGTTAGCAGCCTTGTATAAGTAAAGGCAACAATAAGGGTTGAATTTTGTTTCCAATTACAAAGCTTTATAACTCCTCCATAATCATAGATTTTGAGAGGTAGAATCAAACTACTCAGTATAGAAATGTTGGTTTTTACATTTTTCTTTTATAGTTTTTAGATAGTAACTGAGACTATACTCTCAGGCAAAGGGAAGGTAGTTGGGTCCAGTATAGACATAAATGAGTCTATTTGCCCACTTACTGCCTTCCTGGGGTGGGGGAAGGAGCAAGAATAAGATGAGGAATAACTGGCATCCTGGGTCCATCCATCTGCCTGCTGATGTGGGGCTTGTTACCTGCTCTGGTATAGTTTAGATTAGAGCAGTGGTTTTCGATGGCGGATCCCGGGTGTCCACATTCTAGGTCTAAGATTTCCAACGGGATCTGCACCTCCATTTGAAATGTATGGGTTGTAAAGGAAAAAAATGTCTAATTTAGAAGTAAATTATTACCAGCAAGGTGGGAGCAGAGGAGAAATTGTGATTCAGGTGCATCAATTAGGCTCAGTGCCTCCAATTTGCTATTCCTGGGTTGTTGCCAGAAATCATAATCTAGCACTATCGCTACCAGATAAAGAGTATTCCTTTTTGATGATTTTACATGATAAACTAGCTCTTTCTGTGCTATGGTTATGAATGGGTAAATAATATGCCATTTTTTTACCTAAATGCGTATTGGCAGATCTTACATATTTATGCACTAGACTATAGAAGCTCTAAACAGACTCTTATGTGTGATGCCAATTCTCATACAGTATTTTCAGATAATGTTAAGGCCTAATTTATGAAGAGAAATAAAGGAAATTCAGAGTTCTGGATGAAGACACATTTTAATTCAGCTCTTCTGCTAAGGTACTGTAAGATTTCTCAAGCACTCTTCCATGTCACATTACCAAACCTCATTCTCCACAGCATTACCCCAGTTTTATGCTAGTACAGCTCCACTAGCTTATTGACATCATCTGGTTCTCCATTCAGTTACAACAGTTTCTTATGTGCCCGAATTCTAATACCAAGGCACAATGGAGTGAGATTCTGCTTTAACTCTTTACTTTCTTAGCATGTGATCCAATCTCATTACATTGCCTGAAAATGGTCATAGAAGTTTAATACAACATTTATTTTCATAGCAATATTGTTGAAGCAATTATCTTCCAAATAGTAGTTAAGAACCATAATGCCCAAGGGTTAGCAATAGACCATTTTTGTAAATCCATTTGTTTAATGTTTCCCCCATGTGTGCACTCTGAACACATTGTTAACCTCATCAAGCAGTTAAACACTTACACAGCACTGCAAAGTTTCAGATCTTTGCCAAGTGCTGCAAGCCTTCTTTCTCTGTGGATGTTCTGTAAACTTGACATGGGAAGGCAGTAAAGAAGGGAATAAAAATGTAGAGCCAAATTCTTAGCTAGTGTAAATCAGCATATTTCATTGAAGTCAATGGATGTATGCCAACCCACAATAGTTGTGGGTCTGTCCTTAACTTTAAAACTCCCCTATCATTTAATATTCATTTTCTTTCACAGGTTTATCTAAGTCTTTCATCACTCTTATTTTTTGCTGCTACTCCTTTGTCCTTTTAAAAAGAAGTCAATAAGCTTATTTAAAAGAATATGAGATAAAGACAGCTATTTGTCAATACTGAATGTTGGGTTTGCTTCGTCAGTGTATGTCTCTTGTGTGAATGGGAATAGCTTATTATAGGAAAATAGATTAGTGATCGTACTGGCACATGATTGTATATGCTTACATTGGATAACATTCACTAAAAACCCTAGGCCTGATTCACTGCTGTGTTATTCTGATTTTACACTAATGTTGTACTAAGTTTAAAGCCAAAGTGGTGATGAAACAGACCCCCCCCCCCTAAAATGTAACTCTGCAATTCACAGGCTAATATTAGGTGAATTCTGGGTGGCTACTGAGATTAGAAGAACAAGTGAAGTGATGGACTATAATGGTATCATACAAGTGAAAATGTAAGAAATGATTGCTAGGGTCAAAAACAGGCACCTGGACCTAGAACTGACCTGCTCCAGCATGTATATTAATTAAGTGAAATAAAAGCTTTTCCTGAATGCTTGGAGAACATAAAGATCAGTGCAGTGCCAAATCCTTGCACAAACCATGTTAGCAAAAGCTGCTGTTGGCACAAAGGAAAGACAGAGGATATTGTGGTTGCAGCTGCAATACAGCTGCCACACACAAACAAATTAAAATCCTCTGAGGGCCAAAAAACACAATAAACTGTGACATAAATTAAGTGAATAAACATTTTTTCTCCATAGTCCAAGAACACTTGTTTAGGGGTTTTGAAAGCATCCGAGCATTGCCCAGCTGCACACAGGGCCTGTACACTCCAAAGAAGCTTAAGAGCCAGTTTTGGCTGTTAAAATAGCATATGCTCACTCTCCTGATGACGGTGTATAAATATGATGCTTTCCTTCTATTTGTATCTATATTTCAAGGCTTCTGATCACACACATGGAAATTGTAGTAAAGTAACTATTGCACTATGTATTGACATTACAACTTGGTTTGCAAAGTAACTTGTATTAATAGAGCAGCTAGGATTTGCTACAAGAAAGGTTGATCATGTGAAACTCCCACACCCAGCCTGCCCTGTTGCAAGTTTTGCATGAGTTGCTTATGCTGATTTACAAAACCATTCACAGGCGGACCCGAGCTACCTTTCTGAGTAACTCTTTCCTCCTCTGGTCAGCTGAGGTCAACTGATACAGGTTTCTGTGCATCTTCAATACCGAAATGTGTCACTTTGGGTGGTCGCTCTTTCAGCTATTGTGCACGTGGGGCTCGTTGCCTATTGACATTAGCAACATCACTACCTTCCCTGTGTTTAAAGTCTGCACTGAAGACTCATTTGCTTTCATTGACCATTAGTTGGTTGCAAATAATTATGAATTTTGAAGGATAAACTGTTTTTTTAATTTTAAACATTGCTGTGAAGTGTTTTGAAATGCATTTACATGGTGAGGCATTAAAAAGTGTAGTTTCAGCACTTTCCCCTGTCATTTTATTTTTGTTTCCATTTACAGACACAATCAGCCAAAGATGCAACAACACAGAATATACACTGGAATTGTTCAAGTGCAGATAGACTATTTCCCCCTAATATAAGAATGCTGTAGACCTGAACCCAGGATGGCTCTATGAGGCAAGCCTTTTGAGAAGTATAGTCAATAAAACAAAACCGTTACTATTTTAAATCAAACATAAAATATTTCATCAGCTGAAATAGCTGTCAGTCTGCCCTATACAGGGGAACTTTAGTCTATCAGAAAACAGCCTATTCATAGAAGAGGAAAGAGGATTTTAAATAACTAATGTTGCTATTTTATTATTAGTTATTAAGTTCTGGTGCCATACTGAAGAGGACACATTCCCTTCCTGTAGGAGCTTACCTGTGCTGTTTAGCCGCACATTGGTTAGTGACTGGCTGAAGAATAGAAAAATTCCCTTTTAGAAAGACTACTGCAATGTATCCAATTGAACAACAGGACAGTGGTTCAGTATCCCCCGCTAGAACAAGTTCCATTGGACAAAAATGATTGCAAAAAGGTTAGTCACCATTACAAAGCATGCAAAGTTAAAGAAAAGTCATAATAACAGAATATTGCCACAGGGAAAACACTCTCTTTCTCACTGGGAAATATTCTCAATAAATGCCTCCTTCACCTCAGATTTCATTTAGCAACAGAAATCCCCACCCCCACCCCGGCTGTTCCCCATTCATGTCATTGTGTATAGGCATTGCTTTTTGATACATAAGATTGTGGAACTGCTCTCATATTAATCCAGTAAATAAGATGGGATGAATGAGCCTAACTGGCTTTCCTGGCTTTTGGATTATAAGTGAGAACCTTCTCACACTGCATTATTACAGTAGTAAGTATGTTAAATTGATACTAAGAGCTGAAACTATAAATTTTTTTTCAGTAGGTAGCCACTGCAAAAACAGCTCAGCTGAGTTTAGAGCTATATGGGAAGAGCTTACTAAATTCCTAAAGAACAGAGCTGATGTGCTAGGGCATTAATTTACTGAGTTCAAAGTACACAGTGTGGCAAAGGAAGAGAGAGTGTGGAGGGGGGAAGAAGATAAATATCCATTTATTTGTTTTTAATTGTTACATGTGTTTTCTTCTCCCTCCTCTTTCTGTCCAATCAGTTTATTTATTTGTTTGTCTGGCACTGATTATGAAGTCAATAGATGGTGTGCTGTTCGTGTCTGCATGAGAAGAGTCAGGTCTATATTCTAGGATTGTTTTACACCTCCAAAGATCAAACTTTAGCCTGCATTGCCCGCTTGCTCCTCCCCAGCGAAGCCCAAGAGATGGTATAGCTGTGAGTCAATACTGCATGTGTTCCAAAGTCCAAAAATGAAGAGAATGCTTCAGAAAATATTGAGTACTGAGTACATGCATGAATGTTAACCAAGCACTAATTAGTTCACAGGTGTTAATCATCTGAGCAATTGTAGGGCTCTGCAATTGGGGACATCCTTGTAGTGAAGTGCAACTGTCAGGCCTATAGGAAAGAAGTTGACTTTGCATGTCCTGTATGTTAGCACAAATTCTAATAAAACCGTTATCTAAAAATCACACACTTTTTGCATTTTACTTCCTTTTTGAATTGTTTTAGTTCTTGACAGAAAGCTGTATGAGAAACTTCAGTCATTCTTGGATCACTGATGTGATCTCCTGCAAGGACACGTGTAAGTTGCTACATAACATTATATCCATGGGTCCCCAGGTATCTAACACCACTGATAAGCCTTTAATTTTAAAAGTACATATGGAACTTTTGACTGCACATGAGTCATAGCTTTTTTTTTTCATTAGGAATCATGACCATTTAAATTGTCTTTAAAAATGCACCAAGGTGTTAGGCGCAAATCCTTCTGCCAACCAAGTCAAAGGCAAATGTAAATCCAGTGGTGCAGGATCAGGCCTTGAGTCCATTATGAACCACCTGTCACTCAAATGTTATTTTAATATTTAATTTAATTTAATTAGCATTTTTGCAGCATTTTATAGAGAATACTGTACAAACATTTATTAATGAGTCCTCACAGCACCCATGGGAGGTAGGCAGGTTTGTTTATTTCTATTTCATAGGCAGGGAAACAGAGCCATGGAAGTAGCATGAGTTGTTCAAACTACACAGTGAATTAGTGACACAGAGCCAAAATTAAAACTTATGTCTGCTGTGCATTTCAACCCTGCACCTCTGGATCCTGCAGGTTTGCCTTTTGGCAGTGAGGCTGTGTTTCAATCATTCAAGCAATGAAAACTGTCAGAGTTTGCACTCTTGCCATTTAAAAAAGTAGCTGAATAGACTGGCTTTGAAATGGGTAAGATAAATACATCTAAATATTCTCCCCTTACTCAAACTACATGTGTAACATTTTAGCTCATAAAATATATAGTAGACAGACTGCCCAGCCTCTGATTATAACACCACTAAAGAAGATATCTTCTCTAGTTTTGTTTTGATTGATCTGTTTATAATGTGTGTATATATATATATATATATATATATATAAACTTACACTAGGACTGTAAGATTGTTCCTTACATCCCTACAACCTTGGGTTGACTTCAGTGGGCCCATGATTAGTAGCTGTAAAATGTATTTAACACTTGATGTTTCCACAAGAAAGTGGCCAGAATAAAGATTTAAATTTTATAAGTTTTAGAGTGGAAGGAGGATGGAAGCAAAAATGTGTAGAGGTAAAAGAGGAGAAAACAAAAGCTCTGGGTGTCTGTGGGGAGACCTGAGATACAGAAAGAGGAAAGGAAGACAAAGCACTTCTTGTGAAATAAAATCTTTTAAACTATGCAATATGTTAAATAAAATACTTCAAACAGATATGTATAATTTAAGGCTGACATTTGGTTGTTGCCATTTGTTACTTCTTAGTTTTAGAATAAAATTAAATATAAAAATACAGTAAAGTAAATACTCCACAGCCATTTCAGACACTAGAATTTATAAGCACAAAACACGAATGTCAAAAATAGAGTTGGGTCCAAGCCACAAAATAGCAAGACCTGTTTTTGAACTCTGCAGCTGTAGATGATAATTTGGGCAGGGGCTTTGCTTTCTCCCAGCGATATTCAAAAGTAAAAAGGGGGCTTTGTGGTTTAGCTGTATGTTTTCCTCTAGCCTCCCTACAAACATTAATAGCTTGGGTGGTATTCCTTTACACAGTTAAGGATGCTGTTGTTTATTTTGGAAGCTCCAGAGAACAACTTGAGCTGACTGGCACTGGTAGAATCTTGCTGATGTCAGTGGTGTTACTTCTAATTAAATCACAACAGAATCAGGCCCAGTGATTGCAGTAGGCCGCTGATCATAATTCTAAAATTCTCTGTTCGTGAAAACATCTTTTCAGCTACCATCTCAGAATCAAATCTTCCAAATGGGGTAATTTTTTCTAGGCTCACCAAACTCCTTCTTCCCTAGTTTTTATCCTAGTGACAATTAATACCATATACCTCCTAGGATCTTATACTATAATATAGAAAGGTTCTTGAATGTTTAGCCTGTCTTATGGCTGAATGTCCTGCTGGAAATGAATTCTGAGTAATTTGAGAACCTTGAGATCAAAGCCTGGCTTATCCTTTAGAACACAGCAGCAGGCATTGTGCGTGCAGCATGTGCAAAATATTATCAGACCTAAAGAGCAGGATTCTGTGTTGGTTAAAAAAAATCTGTGAAATAAAAAGTAGAAGAGAAAAAAAATCTAACATGTGTCAAGCCAAGAAAATATAAATACACAAGGGGGTCTTTTATAGTGAAGTTCTACTTTTCTTGAACAACTTCACCCCAAACAGAGGTTGTCTGTCAGAAATGAATCACAGAAATGACCTGAAATTTGCATGTGCTAAACAGTCACAGGGATAATGAGAAGAGAGTCATTCTTCTTCAGCATAAAATGGAGCGTCACTTCTCCCAAATTCACTGTAAGTGGCCTCCAATGTAATTTGTAGTGCAATAGGAAAAAGAGTAAACGTCAGTTCACTAGCAAATAATTGGCTTCTAAAACCTTCACAACAAAATTAAGAAAGAGGGTTAGTTTGTTTTTGCCTTACTTGAATTGTGCAGTCTTTGTTGATTTCATTAAATACCTGTAATTTTACGAAGTCTTTCATTTCTTCATATTTTTCCCAATGTCCTAGCTCCTGGGGCATTGATTGCATGAGAATCTTGTTTCATTTTATACATAAACAAATTTTCAACACTTATAGTTGCAAACGAAAACTTTAAAATGTACACCGCAAAAGCTCAGAAAAACCCTACAAGCTTAGAACACTCCAAATCAAAAGACCCCAAAATGACTCATGAAAGTTGGGGGTTCACTGCTTTTTTCCAAGACACAATACTACATTTTCACAGAGTCACTCTTAATGAAACTGTCCCAATAGAGGCCAAATCCTAAAATCTTCACTCAGATTTAACTCAGTCCTTCCTCAGACAGAAAATAAGAGCTCTGCCTTCTGAACACTACTTTTCAAGTTGGAGTGGGAATGCACTGGGTTTTGCCCTTGTAAGCCAGATGCTAAAGTCATCGGGACAGAAGCAGGTATAGTCAGCCAGTTTCTTCTTTCAAATTCCTTAGCTTTTGGGCGCTCCCCTGCTGGAGGAGGTGAACCCACAAAAAGTCCCCAACCTCTTCATGCCCCCTTGTGACATGCCCCTTCTGGTGGGTTCATTGCTGCCAGCAGAGCTAGTCATTAACTTTTACACTCAGGGATTGCTAGTGAAGCATTAAGCTGCTGCTTGTTTGGGAACATTGTGAGGGAGAAGGAGATCCCTGCATACTCATGTTGCAACAGCTTGGGCTTTATATTTCATCTTGCCCTTGATAGCCTTTGCTTTTCATTTAGAATGAGATCTGGAGCTGTGTGTACAGCTACACAAATGGGCTCTGAGCACAGACTAAAGGGATTAAGTTTAGGGGTGTGTGAAAGGATTTGGGGATGCTGATAGAATATTTATTCCAGGCCATGGTAGTGGAGTTATTCTGTAGCTGCTACTGCAGCCTGGGGACTAAAACAGTCCTCATGGCTCCTGCACCCCACTCACCAATGGAGTGCTGTTGACTACATGGTATAAGATTCAGCCATCCCCACCTAGATGCTGATGCAAAGGGTCCCAGTGAAGCAGTGGACAAGGGGTTTTGCATCCCCTGCTCAAGACTTCTCAATCTCCCTCTCCTCATGCAGACAAACTCCGCAGTTCTGCTCTGCTCAGGAACTCCCATGCCCACAGAGGGAGGTAGCTAGGGAGGATTTGTTCCTTCCTACATTCCTTGCTTTCTTGAATTCAGTTTGCAAAATCATTCCTCCTAGTCAATTACACAGATTCAACAGAAAACAAATGAAAACCCCAATCCTTCAGTCTTCACTCATGGAAGAGAAATCCTGTTGATTTCAGTGCAGAATCAGTCTAAAACAGAAACTTGTGGGCTACAGAGCCCAGCAGCAAGCCAGCTTTCAGTGTATAGTCTTCATCTAATGTTTTCCCCATGTGATCAGCAGCTCCAGGAGAAGGCCCTTAAATGTGTGGATATGGCATAGATGCTGAAGGGAAAAGTAAAAGAAATGTAGAGGCTTTATAAATCACCATTATAGAAAGAAACCTTTGTGTTCAGGTTGAGGGGTTTTTAATTTTTTTTTAATTGTGTTAAGTTCAACAAGTATGTGTGTGTTTGTGTATGTGTGTGTGTGTAAATCTTTTTAAAATTACAAAACAAAAATAAAGGAGGAACAGAGGACTGGACTCAATGACTTCTTGAGGTCCCTTCCACTTCTAACGTTCTATGATTCTAGGGACTGGTGGAAACTACCAAGAAACACCATTATTGCTCTCTGGAAAAAAGAGACAGACAAACACAATACACACTGGTTATAAGTGGTCTCCTCCTTACATAGTATGATACACACTACAAAATGGCATCTTTATCACAACACACTCCACAGAGAGTGTCAATCATAAGACACAGAGACACAGATGAGTTTAAGGTAAGATTTAAAGATAGGAAGCAAATTAGGTGCTAAGAGAAAGAAATAATAGACATGGGAAAGCTACTTGAAATGAGGGAGAGAAACAGAATGAGGGCAATCCAGTGCAATAACATTTGGTTTCATACAGCACATTTCATGCTGGGGGGGCCAGAGGGGTGAAATCTCATCCCATTAGGGTCAATGGCAAATTTCCCAATGACTTCAGTGGGGCCAGGATTTCACTCAAGGTTTCCTAAAGCACCTTAGAAAAGAGCAGGACAGTGGTAATACGTGGACTGTGTGCACAAAGGGAGTGGTCAATACACATTCAATCCTATCTCCTGTGCAGCTTTAAACATTAAATGGTTGCAGCATGAGAAAGGGCAGTTTATAATTAAGGCTAGTTTACAATTAGGGATTCAAAGATCTGGATTCATTATCTGATTCTGCTACAGACTTTCTTCCTGATATTCAACAAGTCATAACTTCTGTATGCCCCAGCTGCCAACTGTGGCAATAATACTTTCGTCTACTTTTTTCTTACTTATTTAGCTGTTAAGTTCTTTGGGATCTAGCCTGTCCCTTGACATGCATCTGCACAACAGCTAGAACAACGAGCCCCTGACCTCAACTGGTGTTGAGCGACACTGCCATGACACAAATAAAGGCAACAAATTAATGTAGTAGTAGTAGTAGTAATAATAAAGAGACTGCGGGGTCCAAGTACTAGTTTCTGGCACTGAGCATTACCAGCCACGGGCCCTTTAACTGCTCCTGGAGACCAATCAGAAGTGGGCAGCAAGCTTGGATTATCATCTGAGCCCAGTAAGGGCACCTTGTCCGCCACTGTAGCGCTCCCAAATGCTGCTCTGCATTCAGCGATTCCAAAGCCAGAAGGGACCCCCCTCTCCCCAAAATGGGAGTGACCCATCGGGAAGGGACTTCAGAAAGCCAGTTTCTCTCTGTCTAGCTGCAGAATCCAGCTTTCTCTAAAGTGTGCCAGATTCAGCGGTCTGCAAAACTGCCTGGAAACCTCCCAAGAGAGTGTCTCTTGTCTCTTTCCCAGTCCTGCCCATTTCTGTCTGCGCCAGAAGCTCCGAATTCACAAAGTGACTATTTCAGCCAGAACCAAAATAACATGTGTGGGTTGTTGGTTTTTTTTGATCCGAGGTGGAGACACAAGTAACTGCTTGAGACAAATGGTCATTTCAACATCCCAGATGCATTGATTTACTCAGCCTGCTTTGCAATACTCCGCTGAGCAAAATAAAAGGCTTCATTCAAAAAAGCAAAGCTCCCCATATTTTCTCAGGTGGTATGAATAATTTTTAACATGGCCTTGGAAGGTTGTAAGTTGGTTGCGTGCTCACGCCCAGGGCTACTTACTTGCCACTAAAACAGAGAAGAAAAGTGTGCGTGAGACAGAAGTATATAAATATCACGTTTTCTCACTCCCAAGCAATTGATGAGGCACCTTGCACAACAAACGCCTAGGGAAGTCGGTGGGGATTGATTGAATGCAGCATAAACTCCTTGGAGCGGAGCGATTTCTTCACAACAAAATCTTTACAGTACAAAGAGCGTTTCCCTTTGCCAACATGGCTTCGTTTTTGGAAAACAAAATCAGTATCGTTCGCCTCCCCAAACTGGGCAAAAGCATCTTTTTCATTTTTCGGATAGATTTTTCGTAAGACATTTCACGGTGAACCTGAGTAAACAAAATTGAACAAATTGTCAGCACTGGATCGAATTCCGTAGAAGGAACAGAAAACGTTGCCTCTTTGCGAACACAGTATGTAGGGAGAGGGGTAGCCCTGTTAGTCCGTTTCAGTAAAATCAACGAGGAGTCCCGTGGACTAACAATTTTAAGGTGCCGCAGGACTCCTCGTTGTTTCTGTAGGAAGAGTGTAATATAGCTGTAAGACGTTGGTTTACCCTCAAACATTTTAAAGGAAATTCCCTTCAACTTCCTACAGATCCCAATAGCTTTACAAAGATGCACACGTTTCACTTAGCTGTGACACATTGGTAATGGATTTTTCTGTGCGTGTTTCTAAATCTGCGCAGCCTGCATCCAGCGGTAATTATTTTAAAAGAGCTCCATGCTTAAATAAAGGAAGACACTCATGAGAACAAATGAACAAGGGAAATCATAAGCAAAAAACACACAAATAAAAATAGCCTCAAGGAACACCACTGTCGCTGAATTATTTGCACGAACATTTACGATGATATCAAGTGCTTTGAAGTGAAATGACTTCTTCCTTCAAGTCAACATGCAAATAGCTTTTTCGTGAAGCCTGGGAGAAGAGCTGAAGATTTCGTTCAAACTGTAACCTACATTCTGGGAGTGATACTCCGCCGATTGGAGTCAATGTAAAATTTGCCACGGATTTTAATGAGAGCAGAATCGGGCTCTTTACCTGGACACCACGAAATGAATAAGATATCGGTTCCGCAAGGAATAGATGTGCTTTTGTGTACACGTACACAGGACGGGTGCATACATGCACAGGCACGATGCTGTGTGTGTAGGTACTCATATAAATATCTATATAAATATAAATCCTATGTTCGTATTATAATGACACCGTATTTTCTGCATAGCGTTTGGCAAGTTGAAGTTACAGAGACTCGAGAATAGGTCGTTGTACTCTTGCAGAGAACTTCCTTTATTAACAGTAACTGTAAACAAAGTCACTTGCGCTTTAAACTCAATGATGGAGTTACTAGCGCTGTTCAACCCGAGTTCCTTATTGAACAACGTCCTGCCTGATTCTGAAAGTGCTTCTTCGATACAACTGTGTTACATTTTCATCTTGCCACTTGCCAAATTGCCACTGATGAGGAGCGTCCCTTAAGGGCCCCGATACCTGCAGATATTAAGACCTTCGAAATAAAACATGTCTCGGTCGTTTAAGTGATCGTTAAAAGATGAATATCTGAGACCGGAGACGCTAAAGCAGAGAGAAAGAGCCGCAACATTTAAAATATATCCCAGTAGATCCCAATCAAAACAAACCGTAATACACTTGAGGTTATTACATTTTCCTTTGGAACCAGATATTCCGAAGAGATAACAATACGTAGGTATATTTAGAGAGTTCAAGTCATAAGGAGACCGTTTCTTGTGCTATTTGAGAGAAACTCTAAGAGTAAGAGTAAATATTTGATGCTGAAGAGCTCTTAAGGCTTGAAGAGTACCATTTACTTATTTCTACACACCAGTGTGGGCTTAGGATGTTAAATAGATTAAAAGGCTAAGAGAGGTCACTGAAGTAGAGACTTTCTTTTTCTCATCCTGACTTTTTTTCCCTTACGAAGTTTTTTACACTTTCTTTAGAGGGTGCTTGGCAAACTCCAGTTAAGAGCCGCTTTGACTACAGTATGAATTTGTACCTCTGTGAACTCCGAAACCCACCCACCCCTTTGCCCCCAGCGCAGTAGGAATATGTTTGCATTCGGGGTCAAAGTATTAATAAATGCTTTTCGGGGTCTTTTCTTTGGGGGCCCTTTACAACTCCAATTCAATATATTGCCTCACTTCATTGGTCCTGGCAATATTGGTTGCCTCTGTATGACCCAGGGCACGACATATTAAACATGCTTTGATTAGACTTTCGTTGTTTTATTTGAAGAAGGATCTGATTCCATTACAAACTACCAGTCACCGCTCAGGAGCGCCACAACACAATAGGCATTATACTAGAGACATACCTTGTCGAGTGCAGTGTATGGCTCGGTGCTGGGATTAAAATGATGAGGCGATACAGGGCCACCTATCTATGAATGACTGGTTCCATGAAGGAAAGCGAGGCATTTCCATTTAATCTCATTTAAAAAGACATAACTAATAAATTTGTATGGACTAGGCTGCAGTAGACGTAAAGCAGAGTCGATAGTGGTTCAAATCCCATTGAACCCCATTGAAAACCATGACAACAAGAAACAAGCTCCGATTTATCCCGGAGAGTTAAAGAACATTGTGAGGAGGCGTCAATCACCTATTATTCCAGATCTGAACAAATGCAAAATCTTGACTGGAACAAATGCTTCCAACAGGTCCAGGACATAGGGCTACATTTCCCCTTTGTTCACAGGCTAGCAGTTGGCATGTATTTGTGTTCCCCTCAGTCCGACCACCCAGGACGTTTGGGAGGCTGGTCTCGGCACAGGGAAGATAACTACTGTCACCAGGCACGCTTGATAGGTGGCTCCAATACTCATGGCCTGGGAATCTTTTATATGGAGCCTGTCCAGTCGCCAAGAAATATGCAGGAAGTTGGCCAAAGGGAGCCTCGGGCCCTGTTCATCTAGCCCACAAATCTGTCAAGATATAAATCGGCCTGTTCCGTTGCCATTATTGCTCTATTTACATTTTCCCTATCAAGTGTAACTGGCCCCCGAAGCGATACACAGAGCAGGGGGCTGGTGTGGGGGTTAATATAATCTACGCACAATGGCTACTGGAGCATTTGCTTGGGGTGTGTATTCCGGCCCATTTGAAACAGACCAAGCGGGAGATTAAAACAGCATGTAAATAAGACAGCGTGTATCCCTCCGACAGGACACGCCACACACACACGTTTTAACCCATTTTGTTTGTGCTTTTGGTGCGGTCCACGTGAAAAGTTCTGCTTGGGGAAGGGAGGGGCCGCCTTTTATAGCGGGCCCCTGCTTGCCTCTGTTTACCAGACTTGCACGTTTACTTCTGGGGGGGGAGGTCCCTCGTGCGACACCAGCTCCAACTGAGGGGTTCGCTTTCAGCAAAGCCACACTCTTCTTGTGCAGGATTGTGACACAGTCCCCCCGCATTGCTCTTGCTGGGGTGGGAGCCCACAGCTTTTGGGTTGTTTGCATTGAAATGATCCGATCCAAAACAGAAGCCTTGGGGGGGTGGGGGGAACTATACAAATAGGTCCCAACTGGTGATCATCCATGATTTATGGCTTGATCATACAGCATAGGACCTACAGGCTGAGGCCTATCATGCTGGTATTCAGTGTATGAAAAGCTAACTAGGCTTTTTTTAAGATAGTCGCTATTAAAGTTAGACACCGCCCATTGGCTTTACTGAATGGAATGTATGTGTTACATTTGCTCCCTGGCACCCATCAGCTGCACTGAAGCCTTTTCAAAGCCGATACGTTGAAGTCGACTGAAAACACCCCCATTGAATTCAGCGTTACAGGACGGAGGCCAAAGCAAATTCCTCGCGTACCAAACGTTGCACAGGGTCACAGCAGCAAGCTGATGTGCCACAGGAAGCCGCGACGTCCTAGCAGTGCCTCGCCCTGCCGCGGCCTTCGAATTGACTCCTGCGACTCGGTGTGGACACTTCAGCGCGTTCATCCGGAGCAAGTCGCCAGAGAGCGAGCCGCAGTGTACACCCGCACGCGTCTCTCACTTGCCGGTGGCGGGGGTTTCCCTCCCTGGCGCGCGTGGCCTGAGAGAAGGGGACTCGGGGTACTGCGCTGTACCACCCGGCTAAAAGTAGCGCACATGTTTCTGAAATGGCTATTTCCCAGGAAATGGTTTATGCCCCCCCCCATGTTTAGACGAGCTGACATCCCAGTGGACCCTTTAGGTGAGGGAAGGTGTTTCCTAGAGCTCACCCTTCCAGGGATGGCCTAATACGAAGAGCACATTGGGCTGGTGGAAACAGGCGGCTGGAGGTGCGAAACATCCCCCGCTAGCTCAGCAGTGACTTGGGGCGGGGGGGGGGGAGTGCCTGCGCTGCGGTAGGAAAGCGGCAAAGAAAGGCCAGGGATAAAACACAAATGGCTAAATCCCTGGTGGGGGGAGGCTGGCCAGGCTCTGGGGATGCTACAGCGCGGATTCACTTTGCGCCGCGCGGGGACGGTGGTGGCTTTGGTGGTGGGTGGAGGGGGGCGGCTGTTGGTCACCACATGCCACCCAAGATGTTATTCACTGCTCACAATTCCCATTATCTGTCCACACTCGGGGCTAATCAGACAGCATCTGCAATGATGAAGCCCGTTTCCTGCTGTCCCTGGGCGGTGACGGGTTATTCTCTCGGCGGGGCGACACCTACTCCCATTCGAGCGTGAGCACTTGACTGAATCAGGTGCTTGGCAGCCAGAGACAGGGACGATCTGGAGCAGGCGGTGTGTGTCGCGGGGAGGGCTGTTTATATAAACAGGGCCCCGCTGTAAACGACACTAGTACTTGGGCGACGGGGGGATGGAAGGAGCATCCCCGTGAGCCCGCAGCGGTTGTGCGGCTCTGCCAGAGGTCCCTGCCAAGGCGCCGACCCCACCATGGCCGCCGCGGGCCGGCTCAGTTTCACAGTGCGGAGCATTTTGGATTTACCGGAGCAGGAGGCTAGCACCATCAAGCAGGACTCGGCTCGCCACCCGCCGGGGAAGTTCCCCAGCTCACCGTACGGGGAGTGGCTCGAGACCGACAGAAGCCACTATCTGTGTGAGTATGGAACAAGCAGCTCAGGGCACCTTTATAACCCAGGCCAATCCCACACCCCGCAGGAGTCCGACTGGGCTTCTTGGAGACCACTGATTGAATTGCAGCAATAAAACAGCAGGCAGACACTGACAAGGCGCTTCCGGGCATGCAGGTGGATAGAGATAATTAGATCTACAGACAACAGGTGCACCTATTTCTGCGTGTAAACGCGCACATCCATACACGCGATGGGCTTTAAAGTTGATCAGACTTGTGCTTCTCTTTTATTGTAGCAATTCTAGCTACCAAATAGGAGCGGGGTTCCAAAGCGAACACACGTGCTCTAAGATTCGGACTAGACCCCCCCTCACAATATAAACACTCCGTAGGGGAATAGAAATAGGCATATGCACATGAGTCTCTGTGGTGGGTAACGTTGATAGACTGTGCAACGTGTATGCATGCTCCATAAATATTAAGGCATCACCCCGAAACTTGCTTCCCCGTAAAGTAACGGGGCTGCAGAAGGAACGAGATACGGGGACAAAAAAATATTGAAAGACACATAAGAGATGGTATAAGCTTAGGGCACGCCGGCACGCACATTATATTAACCTGTGCAGGGCTTGTATGTTGCACAGATAGAGATTCGATCTTTCACCTAATGCACGTGGAAACTCTAAGCAAGCTTGTCGTTTAGATTTAATTTGTCCCCTAATCCGGTTTTTAGACAGAATCTCTTGTTTTCTTTCGGGCTTTTAAGCAGCTCTGGCTTTTTACTGTCCGAGGCGATTCCAAGCAGAATGGTCCATGACCATCTGGCTCGCACCCGCATCCCTTCCCCCCCGCTCCATTTGTGGGGCTGTAGGAACCTGATCCTGGTGGGGGCGGCTAGTTGCTCCCCCTCTAACCCTGCCACTGTTCTTGCTGTCCCCAGCTTCCGATGAGAGCGGTCCCGAGACCAGTTTGCCCGATTCCACCCAAAGAGCGCACCCTCCCCACGGCTCGGAAGCCGAGAAGAAGAAAAAGAGACGCGTGCTCTTCTCCAAAGCCCAGACCCTGGAGCTGGAGCGACGGTTCCGGCAGCAGAGGTACCTCTCGGCGCCGGAGCGGGAGCAGCTGGCCCATCTGCTCAGCCTTACCCCCACCCAAGTGAAGATCTGGTTCCAGAACCACCGGTACAAAATGAAAAGGGCTAAAACGGAGGGGGCCTGCGGCACGGAACTGAGCCAGCCCCCCCTGCTCCGGAGAGTGGTGGTGCCAGTGCTGGTGAGGGATGGCAAGCCGTGCCAAAGCTGCACCCCCAACCCGGGATCCGCAGCGGTGCAGGACAAGCTGGGCTGCAGCACACAAACTGCGTTCACAATTCAAGGGTACCAACCCTTCCAGCCCAGCTCCGCCGCCTCCCTGAGCCTCTTCCCTGCCTACCAGCACTTAGCACACCCCGCGATCCTCTCCTGGAACTGGTGATGCTGCCTAACCTTACCGAGCTGAACTGAGGAAAAAACCCCCAAGGGCCAAGAGTCAAGTGAATTCGCTGCCCCGTCAAGAATCCTGGAGGCCACTGCCGGTGGATCCACAAAGGAGGCGAATCCATGCCAATGCAGACTGGTATTTGGGACGCAGCCTAGGGCTGTTTTGTTGTATTAAAGCACGTTGTGAGCACTGCTAGCCAGGGATGGGTTTTGTTTTCCTTTCGGGGCACCGGGTTTAGAGGGTGGACGAGAAACAACTTATATTTTTAAATCCGAAGCGACTCCTGTTTCAGTTCGAAAGGCTATTTGTAAAATAAATTCAGAAAAATAGTGGTTTGTACCGAAAATAGTTTATTTTAAAATAGTTTATTCTTCCAGTGACTAATAAACCGATTTTTTGGCAAATAAAACCCTCTAGAACAAGCGGTTTTTTGAAAATTCTATCTCATCCTTAGCTTAATTTGTGTGTGATGAAGAATAAGAGTCTCTGAAATGTGCTAAATAAATGTCATGTTTATACTTGAGCCTCACTTTCCAGTAAAACACAAAGTTTGCTACAAATACTTAGCTTTAAACCCGATGAAGTTATAATACCAGACCGAAAATCCCCTTTAAATTAGTCTATTTTACATTCACTCCGGGCTATGATTTTTGAGCCTAATAAGGTCTCACCTTGCTCTAATCCTGTATTTATTATTTCCCGACTAGGTTTTACCTACATAATCTCTGTTTTCAGCTACAGAATATGTTACCTACTGCATTCCAGTCTCATTTGCACAGACATATTTTCACTAATGTTAATAATTTTTTTGTAGCATCTCAGGATTTCAACCAAATCTTCAGAATTATATCTACCGTGTATTTGTAATATTTTTAGTAGAAAAGAATCAGCAAAAATAAGGGCGCGTTCTAGGGGATTCATGTTACTTTGCTAACCACAGCCTTGAAAAAGTCTTTTTAAAGGCGAAATAATACGTCTCATTGTAACATACAGATGGCATAATGCAATTGGAATTATTCATTTCAAACACAAGCAATTGCCCCACCAAGAATTTTGGGGAAGATTTCTGAAATATTAGCCCAGCCCTGATGTCCCCAGTCAGACAAAACTCCCTTTTCCTTCATCCGGAGCTTGTCTGAGTAACTAGCCCAAGATCGGACTCCTTCATCTTGCACAGAAAACAGAGAACGTATGTGACCGAGCAAGATACACCACATCTACCCAAGCTGACTGAGGATAGTTGCAGAATAAATATCGCCAGAGGGCAGCTTCAAAGAGAAGTTAAAATGCCTGCTTGTATCCACTAACCCTTCACCCCTAAAATCTCCCCTCGTTGCTGCGCCGACGGGTAGTTGTAACAGGCAAATCTTAATTTAGAATCAGCACTGACAAGCTAAGAGGGAAAGTGAAATGTAATTTGTCCAAGTAGAGGAAGATGGGTATGTGGAACTCCCTCCCCAACACACACACACACATCTATCTTTTAACCAATTGGTCAGTTTTCTCCTACGTGGATCTCTATTCCAATGATTCCAAATTGTGTTAAATCCTATTTATTGGGCGCTTCATCATTTACATCAGTGATGCTGTTCAGTTAATACTAGTCAAGCAACGGCATGCAGAGGGGATCTAGCAGTATTATTTCCCTCGTTCCATTCCCCCTCCCCCGTTTCTATTTTTCCACGAGCATTAGAAGACAGGAGCAGGATCCCTTTGGCTAAATACCCGCTGAAATAACAAACCAAGCAACTGAAAATCATTTGACTGATTTAAAAACGCAAGATGCCCCCAAATGCTGTTGATTTCACTTCTATCCTGGAGCCCTGCGAAATACCCTCTGAGAGCTCTATGAGCGCAGCTGTCCGCACGAACCGCTGGACAGCGGTTCATTCCCAACAAAAGCGCCTAGGAAATGGGCTTAAATTCGGATCCTGTATTTCTGCCATTTGTATATGGCGCCAGGTGATGCACCCTATAGGGCCCTCATTCAGCTACAGGCTGGGGGAGGGGACGCTAGACCATTGACTTGGACTGAGTGGGTTCAGACCAGAAGCGTTTTAGCCGTAGCAGGCTTTGGATGAAGAAGTTAGCCTCTCAGGAGATTTATTTTCTGATTTCCAAGCGTGCCCGACACAGTCTCTCCAGCCACCACAGTTATACAATCATAGGGCTGGAAGAGACCTCAGTCGAGTCCAGCTTTGTGAAATGGGCAGCTAACGCCTCCGGTTCAATCAGCTGGTCAGCGGTTTGATCATCTCCAGACCCAGACAAGATGCCCAAGAAAAGTTCATAGATACAGCTCTAGCCCAGCCCGGATGGAGGAAATAGGCGCCGGTGGTGATTTCAGGATATGTGTCCTAGTGAGGCGCTGTGCAGAAGAGGATGGCCCTGTCTCGTCACCTGTTTTCCCCCTTCCTTTCTCCCCCTCCTTTTTTTTGTCTCAGCTGCTGGCCACCTTGTCTTCCATATGGATGCGGTTATCTTAGAAGAATCTCCCAGAGAATGGCTCCTTAAACCTCCTTTTGTCTTGGGAGTTGAAAAGAGCATTGTTATGCTTGAAAAGGACCTAGACAAAATCCGCACTGTTTCGATTCAGGACTGTTTAATCAGTCCCTAGTGACAATTTTATGGGTTTTAGGCGGCACAATGGTATCTTTTAAAACCTTGTGGCCTTCATGAAAACAAAGGGCTCGAATTTTATGGGCTTACAACTCCAATTAGAACCGTGCCAATGTGCATGGGAGATTATCAAATTTGTATCATAAAACCCCTTTATAATAAATGATTGCTGGGGAAGGGCAGGGGGCAGAGGCTTCTCGCAACAGACTTTGTTAAAGGTATATTTGAAACTGCACATGGTGCTTTGCATTTTAACTCTTAAATACATGAGTCTCCAGAACCATCAGATGGAAAATGGAACTATTTAGTTATTTGACATGAAAAAACCCAGAGAGGGTATCACTGAAATAATCTAGCCCAGAACCCATTCCCTTCTGGCTAGGGCCTCCTCTTACTTATTGTGAAGTTCAATGCTCTTCTGAGATGGGCATCACACATACATTAAAGTAGCTCCTGTAAGTTTGCTGACCTTTATGTTACCACTATTCATTAGAAGACCTACATTGGTTATTTTAAGACCAAATTCTTTTGGCAAAATGGAAGGGCTGCTTTATTTATCTATCTCCCTAAACACTAAACATTAAACACTAAACATTAAAAAGGCCTAGAGCAGTTTTTAAACTGAGAGATGGGGGAAAGCCGATTGGTGTGGAGATGCACGTAAATCGGAGGGAGACTACTCTTAGAGGAGAATCCATTGATAGAGATTCTCTAAGCCGTAGTCAGAAAGAGAGGAGGGGAGAGGGCAAACCATGGGCCAGAGCAGACAAACAACCGTGTACAAAGGAAATCCAATGCATCAGGGAAGGGCAGACAAATAAGCAGTGGCAAATTTTTAAAGTGCTTCTACACAAATGCTAGGAGTCTGACTAATAAGATGGTGAACTAGAGTACCTAGTATTAAATGAGGAGGTTGACATAATAGGCATCACTGAAACCTGGTGGAATGAGGAAAATCTGTGGGACACAATCATACCGGGATATAAAATATATCGAAAGGATAGAGCGTGGCGGAGTGGCACTGTATGTGAAAGATAATGTAGAATCAAATGAAATAAAAATATTAAATGAATCAACATGTTCAATAGAATCGCTATGGATAGTAATTCCATGCTCCAAAAATAAGAAATTAGCAGTAGGGATATATTACCGACCACCTGACCAGGACAGGATACTGACATTGAAATGCTGAGGGAGATTAGAGAGGCTACCAAAACAAAGAACTCTATAATAATGGGGGATTTTAATTACCCCCATATTGACTGGATACATGTCACCTCAGAAGAGAAGCGGAGATAAAATTTCTCAATGGCTTAAATGACTGCTTCTTGGAGCAGCTAGTGCAGGAACCCACAAGGGGAGAGGCAATTCTCGATTTAGTCCTGAGTAGGCAGGAACAGGTCCAGGAAATAACCGTTACAGGACCGCTTGGGAATAGTACCATAATATAATAACATTCAACATTCCTGTGGTGGGAAGAACACCTCAGCAGACCAGCACCCTGGCATTTAATTTCAAAAAGGGGAATTACACAAAAATGAGGAGATTAGTTAAACAGAAATTAAAAGGCACAGTGACTGAGCCAAATCCCTGCAAGCTGCATGGAAACTTCTTAAAGACACCATAATAGAGGCCCAACTTAAATGTATACCCCAAATTAAAAAATATAGCAAGAGACCTGAAAAAGAGTCACCGTGGCTTAACCACCATGTAAAAGAAGCAGTGAGGGACAAAAAGGCATCTTTAAGAAGTGGAAGTCCAATCCTAGTGAGATAAATAGAAAGGAACATAGCCAGGGATGGGTTTTGTTTTCCTTTCGGGGCACCGGGTTTAGAGGGTGGACGAGAAACAACTTATATTTTTAAATCCGAAGCGACTCCTGTTTCAGTTCGAAAGGCTATTTGTAAAATAAATTCAGAAAAATAGTGGTTTGTACCGAAAATAGTTTATTTTAAAATAGTTTATTCTTCCAGTGACTAATAAACCGATTTTTTGGCAAATAAAACCCTCTAGAACAAGCGGTTTTTTGAAAATTCTATCTCATCCTTAGCTTAATTTGTGTGTGATGAAGAATAAGAGTCTCTGAAATGTGCTAAATAAATGTCATGTTTATACTTGAGCCTCACTTTCCAGTAAAACACAAAGTTTGCTACAAATACTTAGCTTTAAACCCGATGAAGTTATAATACCAGACCGAAAATCCCCTTTAAATTAGTCTATTTTACATTCACTCCGGGCTATGATTTTTGAGCCTAATAAGGTCTCACCTTGCTCTAATCCTGTATTTATTATTTCCCGACTAGGTTTTACCTACATAATCTCTGTTTTCAGCTACAGAATATGTTACCTACTGCATTCCAGTCTCATTTGCACAGACATATTTTCACTAATGTTAATAATTTTTTTGTAGCATCTCAGGATTTCAACCAAATCTTCAGAATTATATCTACCGTGTATTTGTAATATTTTTAGTAGAAAAGAATCAGCAAAAATAAGGGCGCGTTCTAGGGGATTCATGTTACTTTGCTAACCACAGCCTTGAAAAAGTCTTTTTAAAGGCGAAATAATACGTCTCATTGTAACATACAGATGGCATAATGCAATTGGAATTATTCATTTCAAACACAAGCAATTGCCCCACCAAGAATTTTGGGGAAGATTTCTGAAATATTAGCCCAGCCCTGATGTCCCCAGTCAGACAAAACTCCCTTTTCCTTCATCCGGAGCTTGTCTGAGTAACTAGCCCAAGATCGGACTCCTTCATCTTGCACAGAAAACAGAGAACGTATGTGACCGAGCAAGATACACCACATCTACCCAAGCTGACTGAGGATAGTTGCAGAATAAATATCGCCAGAGGGCAGCTTCAAAGAGAAGTTAAAATGCCTGCTTGTATCCACTAACCCTTCACCCCTAAAATCTCCCCTCGTTGCTGCGCCGACGGGTAGTTGTAACAGGCAAATCTTAATTTAGAATCAGCACTGACAAGCTAAGAGGGAAAGTGAAATGTAATTTGTCCAAGTAGAGGAAGATGGGTATGTGGAACTCCCTCCCCAACACACACACACACATCTATCTTTTAACCAATTGGTCAGTTTTCTCCTACGTGGATCTCTATTCCAATGATTCCAAATTGTGTTAAATCCTATTTATTGGGCGCTTCATCATTTACATCAGTGATGCTGTTCAGTTAATACTAGTCAAGCAACGGCATGCAGAGGGGATCTAGCAGTATTATTTCCCTCGTTCCATTCCCCCTCCCCCGTTTCTATTTTTCCACGAGCATTAGAAGACAGGAGCAGGATCCCTTTGGCTAAATACCCGCTGAAATAACAAACCAAGCAACTGAAAATCATTTGACTGATTTAAAAACGCAAGATGCCCCCAAATGCTGTTGATTTCACTTCTATCCTGGAGCCCTGCGAAATACCCTCTGAGAGCTCTATGAGCGCAGCTGTCCGCACGAACCGCTGGACAGCGGTTCATTCCCAACAAAAGCGCCTAGGAAATGGGCTTAAATTCGGATCCTGTATTTCTGCCATTTGTATATGGCGCCAGGTGATGCACCCTATAGGGCCCTCATTCAGCTACAGGCTGGGGGAGGGGACGCTAGACCATTGACTTGGACTGAGTGGGTTCAGACCAGAAGCGTTTTAGCCGTAGCAGGCTTTGGATGAAGAAGTTAGCCTCTCAGGAGATTTATTTTCTGATTTCCAAGCGTGCCCGACACAGTCTCTCCAGCCACCACAGTTATACAATCATAGGGCTGGAAGAGACCTCAGTCGAGTCCAGCTTTGTGAAATGGGCAGCTAACGCCTCCGGTTCAATCAGCTGGTCAGCGGTTTGATCATCTCCAGACCCAGACAAGATGCCCAAGAAAAGTTCATAGATACAGCTCTAGCCCAGCCCGGATGGAGGAAATAGGCGCCGGTGGTGATTTCAGGACATGTGTCCTAGTGAGGCGCTGTGCAGAAGAGGATGGCCCTGTCTCGTCACCTGTTTTCCCCCTTCCTTTCTCCCCCTCCTTTTTTTTGTCTCAGCTGCTGGCCACCTTGTCTTCCATATGGATGCGGTTATCTTAGAAGAATCTCCCAGAGAATGGCTCCTTAAACCTCCTTTTGTCTTGGGAGTTGAAAAGAGCATTGTTATGCTTGAAAAGGACCTAGACAAAATCCGCACTGTTTCGATTCAGGACTGTTTAATCAGTCCCTAGTGACAATTTTATGGGTTTTAGGCGGCACAATGGTATCTTTTAAAACCTTGTGGCCTTCATGAAAACAAAGGGCTCGAATTTTATGGGCTTACAACTCCAATTAGAACCGTGCCAATGTGCATGGGAGATTATCAAATTTGTATCATAAAACCCCTTTATAATAAATGATTGCTGGGGAAGGGCAGGGGGCAGAGGCTTCTCGCAACAGACTTTGTTAAAGGTATATTTGAAACTGCACATGGTGCTTTGCATTTTAACTCTTAAATACATGAGTCTCCAGAACCATCAGATGGAAAATGGAACTATTTAGTTATTTGACATGAAAAAACCCAGAGAGGGTATCACTGAAATAATCTAGCCCAGAACCCATTCCCTTCTGGCCTAGGGCCTCCTCTTACTTATTGTGAAGTTCAATGCTCTTCTGAGATGGGCATCACACATACATTAAAGTAGCTCCTGTAAGTTTGCTGACCTTTATGTTACCACTATTCATTAGAAGACCTACATTGGTTATTTTAAGACCAAATTCTTTTGGCAAAATGGAAGGGCTGCTTTATTTATCTATCTCCCTAAACACTAAACATTAAACACTAAACATTAAAAAGGCCGTAGAGCAGTTTTTAAACTGAGAGATGGGGGAAAGCCGATTGGTGTGGAGATGCACGTAAATCGGAGGGAGACTACTCTTAGAGGAGAATCCATTGATAGAGATTCTCTAAGCCGTAGTCAGAAAGAGAGGAGGGGAGAGGGCAAACCATGGGCCAGAGCAGACAAACAACCGTGTACAAAGGAATCCAATGCATCAGGGAAGGGCAGACAAATAAGCAGTGGCAAATTTTTAAAGTGCTTCTACACAAATGCTAGGAGTCTGACTAATAAGATGGGTGAACTAGAGTACCTAGTATTAAATGAGGAGGTTGACATAATAGGCATCACTGAAACCTGGTGGAATGAGGAAAATCTGTGGGACACAATCATACCGGGATATAAAATATATCGAAAGGATAGAGCAGGCCGGGTGGGTGGCGGAGTGGCACTGTATGTGAAAGATAATGTAGAATCAAATGAAATAAAAATATTAAATGAATCAACATGTTCAATAGAATCGCTATGGATAGTAATTCCATGCTCCAAAAATAAGAAATTAGCAGTAGGGATATATTACCGACCACCTGACCAGGACAGGGATACTGACATTGAAATGCTGAGGGAGATTAGAGAGGCTACCAAAACAAAGAACTCTATAATAATGGGGGATTTTAATTACCCCCATATTGACTGGATACATGTCACCTCAGGAAGAGAAGCGGAGATAAAATTTCTCAATGGCTTAAATGACTGCTTCTTGGAGCAGCTAGTGCAGGAACCCACAAGGGGAGAGGCAATTCTCGATTTAGTCCTGAGTGGAGCGCAGGAACAGGTCCAGGAAATAACCGTTACAGGACCGCTTGGGAATAGTGACCATAATATAATAACATTCAACATTCCTGTGGTGGGAAGAACACCTCAGCAGACCAGCACCCTGGCATTTAATTTCAAAAAGGGGAATTACACAAAAATGAGGAGATTAGTTAAACAGAAATTAAAAGGCACAGTGACTAGAGCCAAATCCCTGCAAGCTGCATGGAAACTTCTTAAAGACACCATAATAGAGGCCCAACTTAAATGTATACCCCAAATTAAAAAATATAGCAAGAGACCTGAAAAAGAGTCACCGTGGCTTAACCACCATGTAAAAGAAGCAGTGAGGGACAAAAAGGCATCTTTTAAGAAGTGGAAGTCCAATCCTAGTGAGATAAATAGAAAGGAACATAAACACTGTCAAATCAAGTGTAAAAATGTAATAAGAAAAGCAAAAAAAGATTTTGAGGAACAGCTAGCCAAAAACTCAAAAAGAAATAACAAAATGTTTTTTAAGTACATTAGAAGCAGGAAGCCTGCTAAAAAACCTGTGGGTCCCCTAGACGATCGAACTATAAAAGGCGCAATCAAGGACGATAAAGCCATTGCGGAGAAACTAAATGATTTCTTTGCTTCAGTCTTCACGGCTGAGGACGTTGGGGAGATTCCCAAATCTGCACCGTCCTTTGTGGGTAATGAATCTGAGGAACTGTCCCGGATTGAGGTGTCATTAGAGGAGGTTTTGGAACAAATAGAAAAACTTAATGTTAACAAATCTCCGGGACCGGATGGCATTCATCCAAGGGTTCTAAAAGAACTCAAATGGGAAATTGCTGAACTATTATCTGTGGTTTGTAACCTATCCCTTAAATCGGCTTCCGTACCTAATGACTGGAAGGTAGCCAACGTGACACCAATATTTAAAAAGGGCTCTAGAGGCGATCCGGGCAATTACAGACCGGTAAGTCTAACTTCAGTACCGGGCAAATTAGTCGAAACAATAGTAAAGAATAAAATTGTGAAGCATGTAGAAGAACATAATTTGTTGGACAAAAATCAACATGGGTTTTGTAAAGGGAAATCCTGTCTTACTAATCTATTAGAGTTCTTTGAAGGGGTTAACAAACATGCGGACAAGGGGGATCCAGTAGATATAGTATACTTAGATTTCCAGAAAGCCTTTGACAAGGTCCCTCACCAAAGGCTCTTGTGTAAATTACATGGCCATGGGATAAGAGGGAAGGTCCTTTCTTGGATTGAGAACTGGTTAAAAGACAGGAAACAAAGGGTAGGAATAAATGGTAAATTTTCAGAGTGGAGAGGGGTAACTAGTGGTGTCCCCCAAGGGTCAGTCCTAGGACCAATCCTGTTCAACTTATTCATAAATGATCTGGAGAAAGGGGTAAGCAGTGAGGTGGTAAAGTTTGCGGATGATACCAAACTGTTTAGGATAGTCAAGACAGAAGCAGACTGTAAGGGACTCCAAGAAGATCTCACCAAACTGAGTGATTGGGCAACAAAATGGCAAATGAAATTTAATGTGGATAAGTGTAAAGTAATGCACATTGGGAAAAATAACCCCAACTATACGTACAGTATGATGGGGGCTAATTTGGCTACGACAAATCAGGAAAGAGATCTTGGAGTTATTGTGGACAGTTCTCTGAAAACTTCCACACAGTGTGCAGCGGCGGTCAAAAAGGCAAATAGGATGCTAGGTATTATTAAGAAAGGGATAGAAAATAAGACCCGGAATATCTTACTGCCCCTGTATAAAACTATGGTACGCCCACATCTTGAATACTGTGTACAGATGTGGTCTCCTCACCTCAAAAAAGATATTTTGGCCTTGGAAAGGGTTCAGAAAAGGGCAACTAAATTGATTAGGGGTTTGGAACGGGTCCCATATGAGGAGAGGTTAAAGCGACTGGGACTTTTCAGTTTAGAAAAGAGGAGACTGAGGGGGGATATGATAGAGGTGTATAAAATCATGAGTGGTATGGAGAGGGCCGATAAAGAAAAGTTATTTATTAGTTCCCTAAATAGAAGAACTAGAGGACACCAAATGAAATTAATGGGTAGCAGGTTTAAAACTAATAAAAGAAAGTTCTTCTTCACACAGCGTGTAGTCAGCATGTGGAACTCCTTGCCAGAGGAGGCTGTGAAGGCTAGGACTATAACAGAGTTTAAAGAGAAGCTAGATAATTTCATGGAGGTTAGGTCCATAAAAGGCTATTAGCCAGGGGATAAAATGGTGTCCTTGGCCTCTGTTTGACAGAGGCTGGAGAGGGATGGCAGGAGACAAAGCGCTTGATCATTGTCTTCGGTCCACCCCCTCTGGGGCACCTGGTGCTGGCCACTGTCGGCAGACAGGATACTGGGCTAGATGGACCTTTGGTCTGACCCGGTACGGCCGTTCTTATGTTCTTATGTTCTTATGTTCTTTGTTTTCACAGACATAGGCTGCGGTGGAGTCATTTAATTAATGTGTTGCCTTACATAGTCACTGGTTGCATATAACAAAACATATAGGTCTTGTGCAACATTAAAATCCCTAAAAGTCTCAGATTAGTAGGATAAACATTACTAAGATTACTAAGAGGGGGTGGAACAGGATGCATGATGCTGATAGTGGCACAGGGAGAACTTTAAAGGTAAAATACACTTTAATAAAAACAGCACTTAATTAGTGAAGTTATTTAAAAGCACTACAAATTAGGCAGTACAAAATAGACATCTTAAATGTAATCAGGAGTAATACATTTTTAAAGGCACCTATGAAGCCATCATCTTCTAGGTTGGAGACTGAAAACAAATGGGTTTTCCCAGAAAAAATTCAAAATCAGAAATTTCAGTCACTGTAAGGAAAGTCTATATTGTGTTAATGGTTAACTTAACCAAAGGTTAGCCCATCTTTTATCTACATAGTTGTAATTAGATGGATAGCGGTAGATCTTATTTGAATCTTTCTCCTTTTTATAGTGTTTTCTAATAGGAAAATTGATGATGAATTCAGTTTTATTCTGCACCAAACTTAGCTTCTGCTGACAGATAAAATTAAAATTCCACTTCTGCATCTAGAGAAAAACTAGTCGCTTATCTGCATCTTTTAATAGCTTGCTACTTTTAAAAATATGGGCCTGCAAGTGGTTTGATCTTTCACACTAGCCTGCAATCCCACTGAAATGAACCAGTAAAGATGACAGCATTTGGGGTTAAATGATTATACCAAAATAATAATTGGTATTGCTAAAATCTTATTTTAATATTCTTATTTAGGTATCTTGGGGCCTAATCCTGCTCCCATTGAAATCACTAGCAAACCTTACTGACTCTGGACTAGTATCTGAGATATTACAACAACAATTTATTAGAATTAACCTTCAGAGAATGTAGAATGGTTGTACATGGGCACATATATTATTTAGTGCCTATTTATTGATGGTTTGTTATAGCATAATATATTTGTCTGATTAGCTGTGCGTCTATTAATAGTCTCTGTCTGCATTCACTATATATTTAAAATAATACAGAAGAGAAAAAATGACAGTGGTCACCTCAAAAAACGAATTCCCCAACCGACAAAGGAAGCTCACTACTCAGGAGAAGCTCCAGTGACCAGGTTAGTCTCCCAAGATGCCTTGTTATGAATGAAGCAAATTCTAAAGCTGAGGGGTCTTCACTAAGTTACCTGCCTCCTGCTCCCTAGAACTGCAAACTGAGGACTGTTAGGCCACGTCTAAACTAGACTTGGAAGGTTATCTTAAGGCACACAATTCCAGTTACACAGAATATGTAGCTGGAGTTCACTTTCCTTAAGCCGAGCTTGGTGGCAACTGAGTACAGGCACTTGCTGGAACTGCCCGCAACGTTCGATTTACAGGTCTAAACTAGACTCACTAAATCAAACACCAGAACATCAATCTCTGGCCAGGGAGTGAAGACTCCCTCTTAGAGTGTCCCAGCTGATCACAATTGGTCAGGGAGACAGCAATGCTTTGTATTGTACATAAAACCAAACTGGCAACTATTGCAGACTATAGAGGAACTCAAATCTTAACTACTCCAAGTTAAGATATTTTGCAATATCTTAAATTTCTGTGTGGTCTACAGAGTAACCCCATTCCTCTAATCTGGTTTGCAGGTAATGAAATTCAGATAGCAGTGATAAGATCTACATGCAAGAGGTAAGGTAAAAATTCTTAACCCGACTCAAATTGGAAAAAGCACTTCTACCTCCTGCTGCTGCTTGAAAATCCAGGAATAGCTGAGTATCCCATGAATTCCAGACTGGGAACTTTATTCAACAGTACTCTGACATATCCCTTAACTTAGAGGCCAGATACTCTGTTTTCCTTCTCTTCTAAATGATTCTCCTGACTCACCAACGTTAGCTCCATCTGATATGTATTGAGCCTCTGTTAGGTTATGTCTACACTACAGAGTTTTGTCAGAAAAATGGCCATTTTTCTGACAAAACCTGAGTTACGTCCACACTGCAATCATGTCCTTCTGAAAGTATATCGAAAGAACAGAGGGGTTTTTCCAGCGTTGGTAATCCTCTTTCTATGGGGAAGAAGCCTTTTTTCCGAAAGAGCTATTTCGGAAAAAGGTGTGTGTGGACGGGGAAGAGGGAGTTCTTTTGAAAAAGGAGGAAAGAGGAAAAAGCACAGGTGGCCACTTTGTCCATAGTAATCACAACTTAAATGCGAGATAGCATCCATTCAGCGTGGATGCTATGTTTTGAAAAAGCAGATCACTTTTATGATGTGCTTTTGTGTGTGGATGCTCTCTTTTGGAAGTTTTTTCAGAAGATCTCTTCCTAAAAAAGGTTCTTCCGAAAGAAACCTGCAGTATAGATATAGCCTCAGAGTGCATTCTTCCAGCTTCTGTCTTGATCAGACAAGCCATCTAGATCAGAGGAAGGTCAGAAGGCAATAACCAAGTGGCATAGGCTTGAACAGTCTCACTTAATCACCTAGTGCCATTACTTCATTTTGAACAAAAGGGGCAATACAGAACTTTATCGGAGAGCAAATATATCAGCTGAGAAACCTCCCACAAAGAAAAGAACGGGGTCTACTCAAAAAATGAAACTGTAGTATTAGTTGTAGTGTACTAGAGGAGAGTGGGTCAACAATATGGCATTAAAAGCTGCCTGCAGCGCATCAGGGACAACTAGCCCTTGTCCATCACTAGGCAGAGATCACTCACCTATGGGAGCAGCGTAACTTTCTTATCATATGTAGACCTATGCCTCAATTGACAGGGGACAAGAAAATCAGAGGACTGTAGACAGAGAACACCAGTATTACTTTTCCACAGCCTTCTTACTAACCCTTTCTTAAAATAAGGGAAAATATGTACTGCATATATGACACTATATATAACAGTAGCTGGCAAAACTGTCAGTATCAAGAGATGGTTTCTTGACCAAGAGCTGGGGAAGCATGCATCTGAGTGAAGCCAGAACCTGGCAAAAATGATCTCATCCAACAAGAGTCTCCGTGCCTCTATTTTCTTTTACTAGCAACATGGAGAATGAATCCATCTCACAGGCTGTAGTTGAAGATATGAAACAGACAAGCTTCAATGAGCAAACCTGAGTTAGATATTTCATCAGAAAGGGTTCTCCTCACAGGAGTCAGACGATTTTCTCATTAGTACTGTTGTCTGTCCATAGATAAGATCAAGCAGATACTGGACAAATCATTAGAAGAAAACATAATAAAAATAAAGAGAAGAAAGGAAGCAATAGGTAAGTAAAATAGTGTCATTCCACTAATATAGGTGGGGATGGAAACAGGAGGTCCTGGGATGTCCTTATCACTAAAGTTCCTCACAGTGAGAAAATATTGACTCTGCATTTGACTGCAGGGGACCCAGAATACACAAACTGTCCCCTGCTCAGAACATATCCACTGACTGGGACTACACAGACAATATAGTGGAGGATAAGAAATATTTCTTGGCCTTCTCAACTGCCTTGGCATAGGATCCCAAATATATTCCAGGGTACTAGATGTAAGACTCCATATATAGGGCTCTGTGTCTGTCACAGCAGTAACAGATTATGTGACTTTCTGAAACCTCCATGACTTCTGTAGGGGCCAGTGTGGCTGACCCCACAGTCATCCAACAGCTGGTTCTGGGGCCAGCTACTCGGTACCTGGGAAGCCACTTCAGGACCTGCACCTGTGGCAGTGGTCCCAGGGTGGCTGGCCAGAACAGCTGTGGTTTGTAGCCCTGAACTGTAGTACACAGACAGACAGACAGACAGCAGCCATGATCCACAGAACTGGGCAGCTGATGCCAATGGCTGGGGGAGCCCCCCAACAGCAACTCCTCCCACCCACTCCCAGCAGCAACCCCCCATGTATCCCCCAGCAGCAATATCCCGTCCCGCCCCCACCACGATTTAATCACAGGTATATTTAGCACAAGTCATGGACAGATCATGGGCTGTGACATGTTTGTTTATTGCTTGTAATCTGTCCATGATTTTTACTGCAAATACCCATGACTAAATCATAGCCTTATCCATATGTAAGTCCTGCTCTTTTCTTCTCATTTAATTTTTCTTCTGTTGCAGGTAACCTGTTAACTAAGATGACCTGGGAATATGGTACAAAGGGTTAGAATGGATGCATAGGATCCACTAACTTGCTAATTTAGGACAAACAAATACAATACTACCCTAGAAAGCCATTATTAGACTGGACCTATATAATACGAGAAGGATTACTGAATACTGCATAGTATCTACTTTTATGATGCCAGCCCTAGAAATAATTAGAACAAGACATTACAAATATATGCAATACAAGTTTTTTAATACAGAAAATAATCTGTCCATGACTTGAATACAAACTCAAAGAGAAGAAATTCATCTTTCTGTAAACTATATTAATGTATGCGATTACAATATTTAATTTTCCAATTTGGGCATTTATTTTGGTACATACCATGCTGGATATAGCAGATTGACTAAATCTTTCTTGCACTAATAGAATATTTGAAGAAAAGAAATTTGTCATTACATTATTTATTTATTTATTTTATTTACTTTTACATTATGGTAGAGACCAGATGCCCCACTTTTCTTGTCTCTTTCCAAACTGCAGTCAAAACATTTTGATTGCTTTGTTATTAAACATATCTACTGTATCTTTTTATACTTGCATGGATTATCCCCCACCACAAACACTTCTACTACTGGCAGACTTTCATATGTATCCTTCCAAACATGTATCCCATGAAACATCACATGCTCCTCCTACCTTTCCAAACATTCCCAGCAAAAGTAAAATTTCCCAAACATGTTGCTACTTGGTTCAGAAAGATGTCCACAGCTAATGATATGCCCTTCTGGAAGGTGTGTCTTTTTCTCTTGAGTTTATTTAAAGGCATTCATATAGAGTTGCCAACTGAACACTTCTGCTGTCTTCAGGATATAGTGACCTTCTATGATAGGTGGTCTACTGTTACTCTTCCAAAACACATCTCTTGCTGCGGCGGCTGCTGTCTTGGCATAAGTTGCCATTTTTTCCTTGTTTCTTCTGTTTCCCAGCAGTTTCTCACAGATCACATTCATGTTGTCCTTTCTGGTGTCCCTGCATACTCTGCCTTTGGCACAACACTATATACAATTATACCAGTCATATTGCTAGCCCTTTCTGTCTCTTAAACTTCTCTTCTGACAACATCAGGTCTTTTTGCTAACTTTACTATTTAAATCATACTTTCTTCTACCTCTTACTTCACTGTAGACATTTTCATGGTGTCTGTTTTTCTTCTGTTGGAGGTAGAGAATTAAAGTAATTTCATTCTTCCCATTAATTTGAAGCAGGATCTTATACCTTACTATATCTCAATCCAACAGATTTAACACTCTAATGTCTATGCTATTGTCTGAGGTGACAGTCAAGAGGAATTCATTTCACTATTGAATAATCTGCAGAAACACTTCTACAAATAGCTCTCACAATAATTGTTGGTATGTTTACAATTATTTAGCATTTGACTATTGAAGACATTTTATTTTTTTCCTGTTCCAAGGTAATGTAACAGCTTGATTTTTAAAAAATGTTTTGGCATTAACATTCTGTGTTAACAATGACACGGTTCCCCCTTTGGTAATTTAATAGCCCATCTAGGCTTCTGTATATTGCCCTTTCTGGAATACTAACTCTAATTGTTGTGTCGGCACTTCAAGATAAATTGGAGTGGGTTCTGAGAAACGCCATGAGAATGATTAAAAGATTGGAAAGCATCTCTTGTGGCTAAAGACTGGAGAAGCACAGCTTGCTTAGCTTGTCAAAGAGAAGGTTATAGACAGTGATCAAGACACCCTTTAAATACCTATAAAAGGAACAATTGTAATAAAGGACTCTTCAGTCTAGCAGATAATGCTATAACCAAATCCAGTGGTTGGAAGTTGAAGTTGGATACACACACTAAAAGCACAGTATAATTTTTAAAACTTTGAGGTAGTTAACCATTTACCAGGGGATGTGTTGGATGCTCCATCACTGGACATCTTTATATCAGGATTGGATATTTTGCTAAGAGACATGCTCTAGTTCAGACACAGTTGTTGGACTTGAAGTGGGAATTAAGTCAGGACAGTCCATGGCTTGTATTATGCAGGAGGTTAACTGGGTGATCACAATGGTCCCTTCTGGCCTGGGAACCTACCAGTTTATGTTCATATACTTTCACTGTCTCCTAGTGCCTGTTATCATCCACTATTAATTATAGCAGTCCCAAGGCTGCTCTAATTTATGCCGGAATTCAATCTGGCCACTTTCTGGCCCCAGAATCAGGGAGCCATGCAGGTGAGAAAGCCATGTTTGTCTTCTGTCCACTCCTTCTGGGCTGCACTGAGTGCAGATTGGAAGCAGCTTGGCATCAAGCCACAGTTTAATGGCTTCTTCATGAGAATTGTTGGGCACTTACAACATGCAGCTGGCTACATTGTAACCTTGTAGCACTGGGAGAGCGGAGCCACCAATACCAATGGCCACTGAGCTGCTGTTCTCTGGCTACTTATCCCCATCCTTTCCCTAGAGGAGACGTCAGTGACTATCATCCCAGCCCCTATTGTCATATCTGGCAACATGAGGTCAGGAGAGTAGTGGAAATGGTGTGTTCTCCAACATACACACTTGGAGAGGCCTGAGGGTGAGGCCTTTGAGGGCAAAAGGAAACTCCTCTTCAGCTGCAGCTCACATGAAAGAGAGAGCTTCAGAGTGCCCTCCATCCCTCTAACTTTCTGTGTGTGTGTGTGTAGAGGGGGAGATCTCCACAAGAGAGACAGAAGATCAGCATTCATGGAGAAGCTGTGGGAGATCCTACCTCAGAGCTACTGCTGTGCAATAGCCAGGTCAGCTTAGCTAATGTAGGTTTTTTTCTTAGTAAGGGCCTTTTACTCCCTCATAAAACAGGGCAAAGATGTGGCCCACTGACTTTGTTAGGAGCTGTGGGTGCTAAGTACATATCTAGATAAAGGATCTAACAGCAATGGGTAGAAATAACTGAATGATCAGGAGGCCGAGGGAATGTATTTGTGATTCTAACTCTCACTGCCTTCCCGGTCTCCCTTCCAAGCCCTCCCAAACTACGATTGCTATAGCATTATACCAATAGCTTTTCATAACAACAACACTTTGCATTTTTCACTATTGTCACTGTACAAGCCAATCATGTAAAATGTTACATTGAATTGGCAAGTGCTTCTGTTTGAACATGGATTAAATAAGTTTTTATTGTAGTCTGCAAAGCCTTTTTATGGTCATGTATTGAGTGAAAGGGGTTCTGATTTTGAGAGCCTCTGATAGAATGCATTTGATCCAGTCATCATTTCTTCAGAAAAATCACGCGCCTGCAGCTAGAGTGCAGGACACAGCAAATTGCCCATCATGCACTGCACTCACAACACTGCCTTCCTTGTCAGTGATAACAACAGCAGGGGAGAGCTCTTGGGAGTTAAGCTACACATTGATTCAATCTTGATGCTTCAGAGGCTGTGGGAATCTTGGAACTGAAAAGAAAAGCTTCTTGGATATAATTTATAACTGATTTTCTAAATGTTTTGTTATTTATAATCATAGCTGGCCAGAAATGGGAATATCTGTTTTGCGGGAAATTCGGAGTTATTTTTATTTTATTTAATCCCTCACTGGAATTTCTGGTGAAACAAAAGAGTCTATTTTGGTACCCTTCTTTATCTCCACTGTGCCCCACTTCCTCTCCAGATAGGTGGCAGGCAAGTTAGGTTGCCAGACAGCCTATCTTGTTTCCATTAAAAGCTTCAGACTGAATCAACAAGCTCCCACGGAATGTGTCAACTCTGTCGAATCAACATTGTCCAACAGAAAACCACTCAATTGGAACATTTTCAGCCAATTCTATTTATAACATAAAAACAACGAGCACTCCTGAGGCACCCTAGAGATTAACAAATATGTTATATCATGAGTTTTTGTGGGTAAAATCCACTTCATCAGATGGGTTGGAGTCTATAATAGAGTAGTGCCTAGAGCAGAGGTTCCCAAACTTTTCTTATTGTGAACCCCTTTCAGATCTACCAGCTGCCTGTGCATGTCTATCTTTCTCATCACTTTCATTTTAACACCACCTGTCTTTAACCACCTGCCCATATTTCACTGTTACATACAGATATTGCTATAGTGTGATGCCAGCGACTGAAAAAAAGAATCTGACTGAACAGTAGCTGTGCAGGTAAACCTATATTGTATGGTGTTTGGAGGTGAGGGCTATGTATGTTTGTATCTTCTCTGTGTATCTTTGTTCTTGTGGCTATATCCTGAAGTAAATTAACTACAGTGTTTTATATAACAGATTCCCACAGAGTTTCCAAAGCGTCATCTGAGTAGCCTATTATGAAAATACAATATCTAAAATAATAAAATAATTACACAGTTTCTCCCACCTATCCCCCAAAAGAGGCTCAAATATAGTTTGGGAACTCCTGGATTACTGGGCTCTGTCAGGCCAAGGGGCCCCCTTGTGCTAGATGCTGTACACGAGAAGTAAAGAAACAGTCCTTGCCCTGAAGAACTAGATTAGTAACAAGAACTGATCACTGGATGAAGCAAACAGATGGGAGAGTGGAGCTATGTGTGCGTGCGTGTGCGTGTGTGTGTGAAAATAAGAACATAAGAACAGTCATACTGGGTCACACCAAAGGTCCATCTAGCCCTGTATCCTGCCTTCTGACTGTGGCCAATGCCAGATGCCCCAGAGGGAGCAGACAGAAACAGTTAATCATCACATGATCCCTCTCCTGTCATCCATTTTCAGCTCCTGACAAGCAGAGGCTAGGGACACCATTCCTACCCATTCTAGCTATCAGCACATGTGCATACAAATTTGTCCAAGCCTGTCAGTTGGTAGTGTCGTGTAGGTATCGCAAAAGGAAGTGAAATTTAAGGAGGGATTTAGAGGAGTAGCAGTATTATTTTCTTTCAGGTTTTTAGGCCACTCATATAAGGGATTCCATAGGAAACAGTGTTAAAAGTCTGAGAGTGAATTTATAAACTTCCAATATGAAAGACTCATTCAAGAATTTGGAATTTTCTCTTCCCAGAGGGTAGGATTTAACAGTTTTGTTTTCAGCAGCTAAAATATTATTTGCTTCATTACCTCCCTGTGATGAACCCTGCTGATGAAATGGCAAATGAACATTGGAAAAGCATTGTATGAGAAAGTATCACTAGTTCCAGACACAAGAAAAACTAAACTAGTTAACAGTAGAATCTTGACACTATAAACGTCTACACTGGTGCGTTCTCACGCAAAAACTCTTTTGCGGAAGAGTTCTTCTGCAAAAACTCTTCCAGAAGAGAGCATCTACACTGGCATGTGCTTTTGCGCAAGAGCATCCATGCCAGTGTAGACGCTCTCTTGCGCAAGAAAGCTCTGATGGCCATTTTAACCATAGGGCTTTCTTGCGCAAGAAATTCATGTTGCCTGTCTACACTGGCCTCTTGCACAAGAACAGTTACACAAAAGGGCTTCTTCCTGAGCGGGAGCGTCAGAGTTCTGGCACAAGAAGCCCTGATTTTATACATTAGAACGTCAGTTTACTTGCGCACGAACACGCAGCCAGTGTAGACAGGCAGCAAGTTTTTGGCGCAAGAGCGGCCACTTTTGTGTGAGATTGTGCCAATGTAGACACAGCCTAAGGGTATGTCGAGACTGCATCCCTCTGTCGGCAGAGGGATGCAGATTAGGCAGGTCGATGTTGCAAATGAGGCAGGGATTTAAATATCAGGTGCCTAATTTGCATAAAAATGTCTGCCGTGTTTTGCCGACTCAACACTTTGTCGGCAAAAAGTGGCAGTCTAGAGAGGGAGCTGTCGAGAAATAAAGCCTTTTTCGACAGATCCCTTATGCCTCCTGCAAGGAGGTTTACCGGATCTGTCGAAAAAGGCTTTCTTTCTCGACAGTTCCTCCTCTAGACTGCCACTTTTTGCCGACAAAGTGCTGAGTTGGCAAAACGCGGCGGCCATTTTTATGCAAATTAGGCATGGGATATTTAAATCCCTGCCTCGTTTGCAATGTCAGCCTGCCTAATCTGCATCTCTCTGCCGACAGATGGATGCAGTCCAGACATACCCTAAGAGAGAAATTAAATAGTAGTGCCCTCTTCTCATTTCAACACCTGTGGTCACTCCAGACTGCCTTGCCTGAAATATCACTCCACCTACTGCCATCTGTCACTCTCCTGGGACATAAAGTTGCCAAGAATCTTTCTCACCTCTGATGCTCATTCCCATTTCCCCGACAAAACTATCAATTAAATGATTTTAGAAAAATCCATTTCACCATGGGGATTTGTGACAGACAATCTGTGACAGGAGAATTTGTTAGCAATAACTGGCTCAAATCAAATAGTCATTCAGATGCTGTTGGTGAAACTCATTTTTCAATCAGGAACGTTAATGATGGTGATTGCATCAAACACTTGATATTCCTGTGACCGTATATTTGGGGAACACACCTGGTTCTATTAATGTATTTATGGTCTTACAACGTCAGAGTTGCATTTTCAGTGTCACCAATGTTAAATGTTAACCCGCAGCCTCAAACATGAATCAAGCCTTAAAAGTGATGGGATTGGTTTAAAAATCTTAGCATTCTCTCTCTCTCTATATATAAAAAAGTTTCTCCTGCCGGATGACAGGATGATGTCATCCTGTCATCAGCATCTGCAGAGTGAGGGCAGATGGGAACCCTTTGCTACTGGGGCTGGGGAGACTTCCCCTTCTCCCCCAGGAGTAAGGCTGGGGCTAGGCGTAGGTGCAGCGGGTGAGCAGGGCCCTGAGGGTTCTGGCAGGCAGAGGTCTTGGCCCAGCTCAGTTGTTTTCATGGCCCTACCTCAGAGGGAGGGGTACCTGGGCTCCCCACTGGCCCCCGGCTCCCCTGTGGGAGGGTTAGGAGGTGGCAACGGCGGCTCCTCGCTGCACTCCAGGGTCCCTGGGGCCCCAATGGGAAGTGGCTCCAGCTCCCCACTCTGCCACCTGCTGCCGGGCTCCAGCTCCCATAGCCTGACCACCTCCTGCCCTGGCTCCCATGTCCCACCGGCGGGCAGAGGTGCCTTGGAGGGGGCTGGCTGCAGGGAATTCAGCATGCTCTGCTGTTCCCCATCCCCGCTGCTTCCTATCCAGCTGCCTCTGGCCCAGAGTGGTGGGGCCCGGAACCAGGAAGCAGAAGTGGGGTTAGAGGGGGCTGGATGGGAAGCGGTGGGGTGGGGGAGCAGCTGAGCTCGCTGAGCACCCAGCGGCTGCTGCCTGTCCCAGGCCAGCAGTTGCTGCCTGCCCTGGGCCAGTGGCCGCACTGGTCAACGTTGCCTGAGGGCCCTGCCAAGCCCTGCACCCATCCCGCCTCCCCTGTGGCCACTGCAGAGTCCCCAACCTGAGGCAAGTGTAGTCACCAGAGTGAGGGGGGTTGGTGAGCATAGTGAGCAGGGGGCTGCGCCCCCTAGTTTTTTTTAAACTGGGGGTCTTTTTCTTTGCCTCTTGAGCCATTAGGACACACTCAGCTCACTATTGTCCATGACCACAAGGGAGATAAACTTTTTTTAAAATGCAAGCTGAGAATCTATTGTGTTTACATGCTTCCTGGAGCTGGAGCTCTCAGAAAAAACACCAATATTGCGAGAATGATAAAATCATGAGGATTGGCAACACCACAATTTCAAAATGAGGCCCAGCACTATTGCCTGCAAAATTTGTCCCGCGTGTGTTCAAAACCACATGTGTGAATGCCAGGGGACAGGTAAACACGCCAAGCAGAATTGTGACTACCTAGCTAGTGTGCACATGGCAGTGCGAGCATGCCCATACGAGTTTTGCCCAACACAATTTAAATGCAAAGTTAGTCAAGAGAAAAAAAAAGTAAAGTTACTTAGAAATTTAATAGAGGAAGCAATGGAGTGACTGGAGGCAGAGGGTACATCTACACTGGAGATGGAAGCATGATGATTCCCAGCTCAAGCAGACACACCCATGCTTGCTGTTGTAGCCCCTCCTGTTCATGAGCCCAGTATGAGGTTATTTAACTTAGGGGAAGCCTTGTGACCTTTTTTTTATACAATGCTGGGAGACTAGGCTTGAGGCTCCTTTGTGTGCTCTGCATTGTGTGTGTGTGTGTGTGTGTGTGTGTGTGTGTGTGTGTGTGCGCATGCACCTCAGACCAGACCCACTCAGCCAAACCACCAGGCACTGGCTTTATTCTGTAAAGAACACAGAACAGGATTACTGTTCAGCAGCTCCTCTCTGCATGCAGCCTCCCTGCTTCCAGCTCAGTCCCTGATGAGACCCTGCTGGGGGCAGAGGGTACATCCTGGCAGGAACCAGGAAGTTCTCCCAACATGCTGCAGTTTGTAGTCCACAACTTGTAGTTCCCAGGGCTGCTGCTGAAGCACACTGGACCTTGGACTACACCGTGAATGAGCAGTGTAGCTGAGGCAACGTGAGAGTGGGACAGGCTAGCCAACCACCCTATGCATAGGATTTCACATAGAGTAGCCAACTTTCTGACCAAACAAAACCAAACACCCTGTGCCCTGTTCATTCCATCCCCCCTCCCTCAGTCAGTTGCTCTCCTGCACTCTCACTCACTCATTTTCACTGGGCTCACTTTCACCTTTTGTGACTGGGTGTTTGGCCGAAAACACTTGGCAACCCTTCTCATGTGGGATTGTAGTCAAGTAGCGAGTCCATCCAGCTGCTCATCATGCTGCAGCATACCTGTTATTTTTGGCATGCTAGCTCAGCCAGAGCTAGTGCAGATATGTTTCCCTGAACAGGAAATTGCACATCCAGCGTCAGCATATACAAACCTAGACCTGAATGGACACTAGTCAGTATTTTGTACAAGTCAACCAACATGTGGTTTGTGGTGGAGGACAGTATATAAGGGGAGCATGCACACTTTTCCCCTCCTTCCTGGGGTGCAGCATGCTTCCCAAAGTACAGGCAGCAAACTTTGCTGGCATGAACATAGGGTATGTGGAAGCAAGACCCTAACTACTTATCCCTCACCCATTGGTATGTCCCATTCTCCTGGGAGAGTATGAAAGGCACAGCCCTGAACTCCTTTGGGTAGAGGGATTAGAATTCACCCTGCCTTTATGTAGGTCATACAAGCATGGAGAAAGCTCATTATTTCCTGCCCTCACATGATGAGCCTCCTGCTATGACCCAGACAGAATACAGCTCTTTATTATTAGGGGGAGGGGGGAAGAGTGTGTAAATTAAAGAACAATGCTAACTGATAACAAAGCAACACCTTCTGGAAATTCTTAATTGAATCTTATTTTATATTCTGATTTGTTTCTATTCTGATTGGTGAGGCAGCCACAAACCACTCTATTTACAGATTTTGTGCTTTATTTTGTGCTTTATTTCTGTGTTAAAGATTTTGTGCTTTATTTCTGTACATCATTAATACACTGTATTAGAAAATCCACACCTTCTGGGTGCAAAGTTTGGGGCTGTTTGAGAACACTTTAGAATGTTGGCCCATAAAGTCATAATCAAAGGGCTCAGGAAACTTTTTGAAGTTCCAAAGGAAACACTGCATCTGGTAAGCACAATTATTGAGAATGCACTTCAAAGGGAACTATGGATTCCATACCCAACGTTTATATAATACATGCATTTGAGAACTGATTATAGTAAATGACTTGCCTGAAGAATGTTTGCTCAGCAGTGCAGGAGGGGAAGTATTGTCCCACCAGTGAGGAGTCTGTGCTAAGGCAGAGTTCATTTAAGAGAGCCAAAGTGTGTTAGCTCAGTAGAGACACAAAGACTGGCCTCAGCCAGGGCAACTTTGCCAACCTTTTCATTTCTAGGGTGTTGAAAATGCTCTCTGTTCCACAGACCAAATTATAGCTGGATGGGTGTGAGTGCCCTGTGTGGATGGGACATGAAGCAGGGGGGGCAAACATAATTGGCACCTAGTGCTTCCTAAATACAAAGAGGACCACTTGTATTCAATCACAGAGAGAGGAATGCTGAGCTGGGCAGGAGCAGAGCTATTCCCTCTCCCCTCAACCCTGCAACAATAAGCAGCTAGAGGGCTGTGCTGGGGAGAGCATAGAATACATTCATTGTACTGGTATAGAAAGGACTGTTGGGGACAGTTCCTCCCTCCAAATGCCTGGGGAGGTATTAGCTTGGCGTCTGGCCTCCATAGGCATAATGGGTCAGAGCCCCAACTTGGTGTAGCTCCATTAATGTTAGCATATCCCTGCTGAGGATGGGGCCAATATATCCAGCTCCTGCCATTCAGGCAATGCATCTCCTTTCCCTCCTCCTTTAGACAGCTCTGCTGTGTGTCGCCTTTTGAGAGAGTCCATCTCTTTTCCCCTTGTAACAGCCATCTAACAGTCAAAAGACAAGGCAACCTTCAGAAGTTTGAGAGCCAGGGCACACCTGCTAGGAGCTGAGGCTTGAGGCTTCAGTCCTGCTCCTGCTGAAGCCCCGAGCCTTGGCAGATACATTCGGCAGGGCTAAAACCCAAGACTGAACTCCCTGCTGGGCAGAAGCCCCTAGCGCACTACCCAGCTGCAAAATTCCCAGGCTGTCTCCTAGTCTAGATGATAGAGAATGGGTGATGTGGGGATTGGGAACTCCACAAGCTGCACTTTAGTAGTAAAAGAGCCACATGTGGCTCACAAGCCACAGTTCGGCCACTCTGTTATAGTAGCTCCATCTAGTCTGTGTTTCCCTAGTTTGTTAATGAGAAGTCACGTGAGACAGTATCAAAAGCCTCACTAAAGTTAAGATATACCACATCTGCTACTTCCCCCCATCCACAAGGTTTGCTAACCTGTCAAGGAAAGCTATTGGGTTGGTTTGACATGATTTGTTCTTGAAAACTCCATGCTGACCATTACTTATTACCTTATTATCTTCTAGGTGGTCATAAACTGAACGCATAATGATTTGCTCCATTATCTTTCCGGATACAGAAGTTAAGATGACTAGTCTGTAATTCCCTGGGTTGTCCTTATTTCCTTTTTCATAGATGGGCATTACATTTGCTCTTTTCTAGTCCTCTGGAATCTCTCCGGTATCTCATGATGTTTTTAAAGATAATTGCTAATGGTTCAGATATCTCTGCAGTCAGACCAAGTCTACACTACAGAGGAAGGTTGAATTAAGATATGTAACTCCAGCTACATTAATTAGCTGGAGCTGACGTACCTTAATTCGAGTTTCCTTGCGGGCTTCACAGTGGGAGGTTGATGGGAGCAAACACTCTTGTTGGCTTCCCTTACTCCTCTCAAAGAGCAGGAGTACCAGTACCAATGGGGTGCCCTCTGAGTTTTATTTAGCAGGTCTGTACTAGACCTGCTAAATCAAACTCTGGAAGATTGATCGTGGCAGCATCGATCTTCCATGTAGTGAAGACATGGCCTCAGATGACTTCGGAGAGTGAGTATTCTGGATGTATTTCATCAGACCCTGGTGACTTGAAAACATCTGACTTGTCTAATTTTTAACTTGTTCTTTCCCTATTTTAACCTCTGCTCCTATTTCATTTTCCCTGTCATTCACTATGTAAGACATCTAATAGCTATTAATAGCTAATAGTTTTGGTGACAACGAAACAGAAAAGGCTTTTAGCACTTCTGCCATTTCCACATTTTCTGTTATTGTATTCAATTTCTACTATGTATTTAGTAGGGTGCTAACACTAAAACACACTGCTCTGCGGGGGCTTCCTGACAACACCACCCCAAGAAACAGGCTCAATGGGGGCAGAGAGGGGAAGTAAAGGATGCAACTATCCTGGGGTCCAGCACCTAAAAAGGGCCCAGGGCTCTTGGATGCTACTGCTGCTGAAGCAGTGGCTGCGGGAGCCCCAGACCCTTTAAATAGCCACCAGAGCCCGGTGCGGCACTCTCTGGGCAGCTCTGAGGGCTGGCGGCGGAGGGGGATGCAGCACAAAGGGCTGACTGCCCCAGCCCTGCGCCTTCCACCCAAATCCCCACCCCTTCGAGGAGGGCAGAGCCAGTCCTACCCTCACCTTGCCCAGGGGCCCAGCAAGTCTGTTGGTCCGCATGCCACGACAGGACTATGTGTGGCAACGGGGGGAAAGGGCAGAGAGCCAGGCTTGGTCTACTCAAGGAGAAACACCTTGGTAGCTGAAAATAAATACTGGTGGGCTCCCTGCTAATACCTTTGCCAGTCTGAGTGGTAGAGAGGAGCATTGGTGGTTGCTCCTGTAGGACAGAGGGGCCCTGCTGTCTTTTCTGAGAGGAGAAAAGGGGCTCCTTGGCTACAGTTCCTAATTCTCTGGCCCTGCTCTCTGTCACTACCAAGGGGGGAAGGAAGTGCCACAGTGTGTGTGGTGGGTGGGGGGTTGCAAATCTGTCAGAGTGTGCTTGCAGGGTTCTCTTGCCAAATGTTGCCGGCAAGAGTGAGTCTCAGGTCCGACACAGGGTTCTCAAAGTACAAAAAAACGCTACACAGGTATCTGTCAAACACAAGCAGTTTATTTCCTGACAGTTATCAGCTGTGCCCCTTAATTAAAAGAACAACATGATAGGAAAAGCAGCATTTCTTACATCCCTTCGGCTAGTAAGGAACCCTGTTTCGGCTGCAGATGAAGTGGGAGACTGTCTCAGCTTCCAAGGCACTGGTACCCAAAGCCCATTGGTGAGGTCCAAATTGTTGTGCTCTGGTGCAGCTTTAAATACTGTGTCTCTACCTTGTTTGTGGCAGTTTGGAGATTTCCGGGGGGGTTATTCATTGCTTGATACAGTATGGCTCAGTTGTACTGCTTGTCCTTTGGCTCTGTTTACATGATCAGTACATTTAGGTAAACAAGATTTTTATACTCCCACCCTTATCTACAGTTCGTTCTTGCTACAATGGCGTATGTTCCTAGAGGCTTGCTTCTGGCTCATCAGTAGTAGGGAAAGGGGGGTGAGAATAGGAAAGGGGGGAGAGTGCAGGCCTCACCACCCCTATACTTCACATGTACAGAGTTATTCAAACTTGGTGATCTCCTCCTCCAGTATGTCCGCAATTGACCCCCTACAACAAGTTTATCTGAACGGGAAATTACATCTCCAACTCATGTGTTTTTGAAATGTTCTCTTCAGAAGTCTGGGGTAACAGCCTCAGAAAACTAGAGTAGATAAATAGGGTGGTAGGAGAAAGAGAGAAGTATTTGCACCACTGATGTGGCCTAAAGATTTTGGACTATCTTGGGACTGGACTATTTCCTGGTAAAAACTAGAGCAACATAGAGTGCACTAACCAAATCCACAAGCCAGGAACAGCATAGGACAATATCCTTCTTTCTCCTTTAATTCTCCTGTTAAGCAGACTTTCTGCTGGTTCTGCAGAGGCAAAACAGCACAACAGAAAAGGGAAGGGATAGGAGTGGAGGAATCTGTCCCAGCATATTTGCTGGGGATTTATTTATAACCTCTAAATATTGTACAACCCAAAAGGGTTGGGATTTTTTCCACCTCACTAATCAAGAAAGAGGTAGATCTTAGCAATGAGACAATTATGAAAATCAGGAAGCAATTTAATTGTCTGAAAACAGCTTAATTAGAATGAATATCATTTTCTTAAATTATAGTAATCATTCCACTGGGGGTTAAAGAATTGCAAACCTTGCCTTTAAATAAAGTATCTTTTGCTATCAAAACCAATGAATGAGACATGCTGACTAATGATGGGAATAAATTAGTCGTGTTTCACCAAGTTCTGTGAAACTATCACATGAGGACTGAAAATCTAATTACATTTGTTTGCTGTGTGGATATTCCACTATTATTTGTTTATATCGCTGTAGCATCCAATGTCCCCAGTGAGGAGGTTGAGTAGTACTATCAGAATCTGACTGTAGCACCCTGCCCATATTAAGTGGTACCTTATACACAAGCCACACCCTTTGTTTTAGTGGAATCATTCAGAATATTACACAGAGGAAGACCATTTTCTCTTGTAAAAAAGAGATGCCTGGGTTACATTTAAAACTGGACTTGCTAGTGTATGTTATGCCTGGTATAGAGCTGGCACATTTACCAGAGCTGTGGGAGAACCATGAGGGAGACATTAATGGACAAAAATCACAATTTCCCTCCTGGGGCAATGCAAAATGGATAGCCTTTGCTCTGGGCTCACATCAAAGCTATCATTGAGCCCTATGTTTGTTGAGGAATCTTGTGACTATGCACATTACTGTCTCTGGAAAATGTTGATAAATTCCACAATTATTTTTAAATTCCAAAATTTAATTACTTAAATAGGAGTTTTGCCTGAGCAAATACTACAGGACTAGGGTCTGTATCTTTTTAAATTACACTACTAAAATTACACAAGTATAATAAACTAATTATACACAGACGTATAGACACAGCTACTCACCCACAATGGGGTACATGCTGTATCATACCACATGGACATGAAAACAGTTTATTTGTTATTATGCAGGACTGTCGATTAATTGCAGTTAACCACATGATTAGCTAAAAAATTAATCATGATTAAAAAATGAATTGCAATTAATCTGTTTTAATTGCATTCTTAAACAACAGAATACCAACTGAAATTTATTAAACAGATATTTTCATGAGACAGATATTACTTTTGTAACTAGCATTACAAGATATTTACATGCCAGCTATGAGAAACATTCAGATGCCCATTCATTCTTTGTCCATCATTCCAGGTGACACGCTTCCATGCTGATGACACACATTAAAAACGTGTTAATTAAATTTATGATTGAACACCTTTGGGGAGAATCGTATGTCTCCAGCTCTGTATTTTACTTGCATTCTGCCATATATTTCATGTTATAGCAGTCTTGAATAATGACCCAGCACGTTGTTCATTTTAAGAACATTTTTACTGCAGATCTGACAAAACACAAAGAAGGTGCCAATGTGAGATTTCTGATGATAGTTACAGCACTTGATCCAAGATTTAAGAATCTGAAGTGCATTACAAAATCTGAAAGGGATGGGGTGTGGAGAATACTTTCAGAGCAAACTCCAATGAGGAAATTACGGAACTCAAACCACCTAAAAAGAAAACCAACCTTCTGCTGGTGGCATCTGACTCAGATGATAAAAATGAATATGTGTTGGTCAGCACTGCTTTGGATCATTATTGAGTAGAACCTGTCATTAGCATGGACACATGTCCTCTGGAATGGTGGGTTGAGACATGAAGGGACATATGAACCTTTAATGCATCTGGCATGTAAATATCTTGCAACACCAGCTACAGCAGTGCCATGTAAGTGCTTAGTCTCACTTTCAGGTGATGCTGTATGCAAGAAGCAGGCAGCATTATCTCCTGCAAATATAAACAAACTTGTTTGAGTAATTGGCTGAAAAAGAAGTAGGACAGAGAGGACTGATAGGCTCTAAAGTTTTACATTGTTTTAATTATTTAATGCAATTATTTTTTATTTGCCCTGACCTCTTATGATTTAGAAAAACAAGTTGTTGGGAAGATTACAGGGAAAATTTCTGTGGCCAGTGATATATCGGAGGTCAGACTAGATTGTCTTAAAAATTTGAATTTTTCAGTTCTTTTTGCCATTCACCCAAGTCTTTCAGTGGCTGCTGTATCAGAGTGTATTGCCGGCTTCAATTAGATGAAATAGAACTAGATTTAATTAAAAATAGGAACACATTGGAACAAAAAATTGGAATCTCAATTTTTTTTCAAAACAAAGCAGTCTGAAATATTTTGTTTGTACCTTTCAAAACCTTCACAAAATCAGCATTTCCTGACAGAAAAATATTATTTCAGAACATATTTGACAAAGTCTACCTACTTAGACATCTTTGTTTCTCTTCTAGGCCATTGATTTATTTTCCATAAGGAAGGGTGAGTTCCTTCATAAGGAGTGAAGTTACACAGCAAGGATATAATTGTATTGATTAGTGGCTGGCTGCTATTACCTGAGTCTTTGCCTGCAGGGATCTCTAGCAGGTAGAGCCAAACCCATATGGGGTTGGGGCAGAGGGAGAGGGCAAGGAAGCATTAATTATCATTGCACATGTACCTAATGAAAGTGTTGCCATCTACCTCATGATACTACAATGCTGCTTGCAGCACACTAATGCACAAGGAAACCTGAGGTTATAACCTGTAAATTTAAGTGACCATCATTTGCCAATGGGAATCTTGCTGATTTCCCTCCTCCCCACTGAATAGCCTTATGCATTTTGAGAAGGATTTTCCAAAACATGCAGCATTGGCCTAACTGCAGCCACTGAAATCAGTTATTAAACTCCCCTTGGCATCATTAAAGGAAAAGTTGGATCGGTTTCCAAAATACAAGGCTGCCTTTCCCTCCCTTTACTTCTTACCTACCCTCAGTCTATCTCACAGATCATTTCAGGATTTCCAGATTTAAACGGACCACCCAAAATAAATATTTTGCTGTATTCACTCTTCACCCAGTAAATACATTTGGAGCCTTCTCTCCCCTGTGGCTCCTCTACTGTAATTCCCACCACCTCAACTCCAAAAAAAAGAGAAAAAAACTAGATAGCTCTGTTCTGCCCCTTGCCTCCCCACCCCCCACCAGATCATAGGCTCTCTGCCACATCCAAAAGCTCTTTCCAGGTAATTATGTTCTCCTAAATGTAAGCAAATCACACAGTTTCTTGCATCACCCTAGGCTGCAGGTCCCAGGATTTCTTCCCCCCTTTACATCTCAGGAACTTCCAGCTACTCCTGCTTCATGCAGCTTTTTAAGTCACCAACTCTATCCCTTCTCTAGGGTCTACATGCCCCCTTTAAACCTATTTGGGATCAGCTGACCAGCCGGGGTTCACTAGCCCTAATCTCTCGTAAAAGGCCAGTATCATCTTCTGACAAATCCCCTAGAATATCCCTCTCCCACTCACAGGACTTCTGTCCTTAGTAATAGGCCCCTCTCTACCTGCTGCCTCTGTCAAATCAGAGCCTGGTTAGCTTTCCGGGGTTTGTGCCCCTTGTGTGGTTTCAATGGTGGGGCTGGAGTTTGCAGAGGGACTACATTGGTCTTAAATTCTGGGTCTAACCTGATTCTGTGTTCCAAACAGGACTCACAAGTAAAATGGGGGTGCAAAAATGGGGGCGCAGACTGCTAATTCCATTTTGTGGAGAATTTCATCCCAATAGGGAACAAAAAACACTATGGAGTGCTGGCTTTAGAGGGGTCTGCCTGGTGGGCTGCCCTAGGGCTGTGGGGCCTGGAAGCCCTGACTCTGAAGCAGTCCATATAGTGAGGCTGCCAAGAACCAGGAAACCAGGCAGGATTTGGGGGGATTCCATTGGAATGCTGTGAAAATTGAACCATCTCCTCAGGAGACTTCATTTTCAGTGACTCTGTAAGGTCCAACAAAAGAATTTCGTTAGTCAGAATTTATCTCACTGGCTCCTCTGAAAAGGCAGCATGTGAACATGCTCTGATCTCAGGGCTTAAAAATTACAGTGGAGGGAGGAACCTTCTTATATCTACACAATCCAGCTCTAGCCCAAGCTGCAACATCTACACAGCTATTTTTAATGTGGCATCATGAGTCCCCCAAGCCCAAATCTGTTGATCAAGGCTTGGAGGCTCCCTGCTGAAGGCTGCTGCTAGCTCTGTTGACATACCTGGGGCTAGACCCTTGCTAACTTTACTTACCTCTCCCTCTGCTGACTGTGGTGGATGATGATGGCATATTGAAGGGGCGAGATGCTGCTAGCTCATCCATCTACTGACTGACTGACTTAATTTAGAGTAAGATCAAAACGTTTAGCAAAAATCTTGTAACTAGCACATCTTATAATTCATAAGCAGGCGGGGCCAGATATAGCTTAACATGTACCATAGGGACTCCTAAGAGGCAATAACCATAATGTGATAGCTAAAACTGATCTAGAGACTACTCCCCGACAGGCACACTCTATCCCGAATTATTTGGAACTGTGTGAAACCCTCCCAGTGGATGTGGAGGCCACCCCACTATCCCTGCCTGGGGCATTCCTCATTCCAAACTCACAGGAGATCCCCAGGGCACACATGATGTGAAGTAGGTCCTTTGCACTGAAACGAATTTTCCCCGGGGAAATACTTTCAAAAAGTCACAAGAGGTTCAAAATAAAACTTTAGTCAATTCAGCCGTTTATGTCATTTGCACCAGGCCTGCGCTGCTAAAGCTCTTTCTGCAAGTCAGAAATGGAGAATCCAGGAATTCCAGGATTGCCTATCCTTGCCCCACAGTTCAGGTTCTGGGGGTATGAACAGCAGCATTGTAACCCCACCTTGTGGATACTATGGGCACAAACAACAAGGTTCCTCATTCGGTTTGTGCACACAGCGTCCACACAAGGGAGTTACAGTGCAGCACTTACGTGTGCACTGCTATTCACACTCCTGCAGTCTGAACTTCTGGGCAAAGTAGACAATCCCTGAGAAGTCCAACACCCATTGATCTTCTATGAGACTTAAACACCGAAGTGCATGTCTCTTATTGTTTAGCTGGTTTATTTTTATTTAGGATATAAGAAATGAGTTGAGGCAGAGCAGGGCCATCCTTAGGACTTATGAGGTCCTACACAGTACAGCTGGTCCCCAAGTTGTGAACGGTCGACTTACGACCGTTCGCAGTTACGACCAAAGCTGTCGTAAATGGCGGACCCCGAGTTACGAACGCGATTTGCGCTTACGAACAGCACGGTCGCATGTATTTCTATGGGGTCTGACTTACGAACAAACCGAGTTACGACCAATTGCTTGGTCCATAACTGGTTCGTAAGTCAGGAAGAGGCTGTACTATTAAACCCATGTCCTTCTGCTTGATGGCAGTTGGGGAGGAGAATGATTTTTTAGAGATGTGATTTTATAATCTTCAGCAACAGACTATTGCAATATTTTTAAAGTAAATTTTAATTTAAAGCCCTATTGACTAACACAGTGAGTTCAGACACTGACAGTGTACACCTGGGGTTGGCAGATGCCTGTTAAATGGCTTCATTATCACTAGGATGGCTTTCACAGGTTCAATGTTCTGCTAATAGCTCTGATGGGCTTTTTTACTTTTACATTAACTAGATCCTCTCCAGAGGCAGATAGACACAGAACAGGGATAGAAAGCGGCAGGTGGGTGGACATTAAGACCCAGTGGTACCCCAGATTTTTGGGTGCCCTTTGCAGCTGTGTATTCTGCATATGGGTAAGGATGACCCTGGGGCAGATGGCTGTGATGTATTTTTTTAAAAGAGGGAAGAGATAGCTAAGGATCAGGTTTTTAAAAGCTATTTAGGCACATAAAGATGTAGGCAAGTATTAAATAGGATTATCAAAATCCTTATATGCCTAACTCTTATTGATTCCTATTGAAAATCTGACCATAAATCACTTTTGAAAATAAGACTTAGGCTCCTAATTCACTTAGGTGATTTTGAAAATGTTAACATATCTCCTTAACAAAAGTTTTCTAAGAAAAATAATTTGCATCTACCAGCCCATTTAGTGGTTATTAATCTTTCCTTTTCCTTCTTCCTTCTCTTTTCATTTTCTTCTTCCTTTTCTTATGCTACCTTTTATATTACAACTTTAAAATTACCTAAAATTGTAAATATTTTGACTAATCTGCATTTGATTCTATTTTAAACACTTTGACATGATAAAAATATCTATAATGTAGACTGAGATTCACTGTACATTTGAAAAGGCAATAAAACACACATTAAATCTATTTTACCATGGTTTTAAAAATGAGATAAATACATTAGCATTGGTGATTTGCATTTGCTTTTGACTGCATACATAGTATAAGAACTACTTTTTAAAAACTTGATCATCTAAATTCCATATTTTGATGCTCAGACATTTAAGTATGTAAATGATCTTATGAGTCTGATCCAACACCCACTCAAGTGAATGGAAAAATTCCTGAAGACATTGGAATAGACAAACATTTGACTGTGGAACTGTGAACATTCTACTCATTTGAAGTACATATATGCACAATTGTGTTTTCGTGGTAATTGAAATGATAGTTTCTAGGAAAATAATGTAGATAATACTTTAAATTATTATTTGTGAAATTCCATAAAATAATATTTGGTTAATATTTCTATTGCAGTACAAAGGAAGTATCCCCTTTTTTCTTGAATTAGAGAAGTTGCATATGCAAAAAAAAAAAAATCCCCTAGTTATATGCTTAATCCCCTAGAGGGCAGTATGACCTAAAATAAATTAAACGGAACCATGCAATTACTATTTTTTCAATAGTAGTTGCTGTTAATAAGATTCTGTTTGTTGCTTGTCCTTACAAATGCTCAAGAAGATACAAATTATTTTGGTATATTTTTAATCTCCAGTGATTGCAACAAAAATGGTAGTTTCATTCATAACAAAATAAACCTATTTATAACTTACTCAAGCAAAACCAAAAGTATGCCCTATTTATAAACACAGTCAAATTTATTATCTGTAAGAACTCATGAGCAAGCTTCTTAAACTAATACTAATGATTATGAATCATCTTGGGATCACTGATAAACTTCCAAGCTTCAACACTAATGCCTGTGGAAAGAATAGATAGAAATCTCCCACAGGATACAGTCATAATTAGTCATTTTGCAGGTTCAAAATTAGTCATCTTTGCCCCAGTCCAAATCAGAATCAGGAGAGCAAAAAAACATTTACCTACATAGTTCAGAACAAAGAAAAAAGGATTGGTTCTAATGATGAGACATGAAAGGGGATTTTTCCAAACTATTATGTTCGTCTCTATTTACAACTTCTTTGGCATATAATGATTTAATGCAAGTTTTCTTGTTTTTTCAGAAAACCTGTGTCCACAATGTACTGCAAAATTAAACAGGAACTAGTGGGAATGATACAGTAGCTATAAATTTAATGGAATACTATTTGCAGAATTATCTGGAAAGTGTATACACAATTGATTACATCGCTCAGTGTAACTGTCAGGTATGATGACAGGTTTTACATGACCTAGTTTAGATTTATTTGTAAGTGAATTTCTTAACAACAATGTTTGTGTTACTCACTTGCTTCATTAATGCCTGTTTGGAGTACAGTGCTTAATGCAGTTTATAGTCTAGAGTAAAACTACATAGAGATAATTTAAAATGATCATATCAACTAACAAACATGTAATCAAGGAGTTCTTAAAAGTCATTAAAATTCAGGACTCTCACTGTTAGCAAAGCCGCTTCATTTAGATATTAAGACAATGTTCCTTTTATAATTAGCTTTTGTTTTCTTTACAGCCTTGTAGTTAAAATTATCCAGTGAGGACTGATGTGAAAGTTCATGTTTTTCTCTGCGGAGGACCTGTATGAGGCCTAGGTTCACAGCTCAGCATTTATAAGCAGTTTTCATTTTTTAACCTTCCCAGACTTGTTCTGCAATGCAACCCACTAAGCAGGCTCAACAACCGTTCTGTGGTGGAGACTGGACAAGCTTTGAACTTCAGTGTTCAACAGAAGGACTATGGGCTGGATTCTGATCCACCTTCCCTTCCCCTCCCTCCCCCACTTCAGTGCAAAGCCCATGGAAAGCCAGTTTGGAAATGTTTTCAACATACACTCTGTGACATCTCTGTTCCCACCCTTAAGTTCAGAATCTGAGATTATACATGTAGTAGAAAAGGAAAACTGACTTGCCAAAAGCCAATCGAGTTGGCAGGGGAGAGGAGTCAACTATTAGACCATGCTGTTTCTCACATATTGAGCTGCCTCTCCTCCTGGCCATCTTAAAATCATGCTAGTTGCTCAGCAAAGGATCTGACTTAGCTGCTGATAGCTGACTGGTAAAGGAGATTGCCCCATACCATCCTCATTAACCCCAGCACTGACCTCCACCGCTGTGGACTTAATTTTCTTCCCCCAAAAAATCAAGAGTCCTATTATGCTGGGTTTTTTTCTGGGCTCCAGATTCAGCCCATAAGGTACTGACTAACCTGTGACCTTAAAATCAGTGAGAAGTTCCCAGCCCTAGTAATGGTTTGCTTCAGTTATATATTCATAGTTATCTTTTGTAAGGAAAAGACAAGGAAGCTATTTTTTTTAAAAAGGAAAACTGAGCTTCCCCTGTATTGTTTTTACTCCCCCTTCTGAAGGGTGACCTGTGAGTCTAGATTTTGCAGGACCTCAGAGGTCAGCTATGTTCACTATGGCATTCCTGACCATACATCTGTACTGTCCAATAAGTGTCATGCATATTTGCAACTACAGCAGCTACAGCAGCTACTTGTAGCCAATGGGAGTAGATTAATTTTAATGCAGACATCTTGGGAGCTATAGGCATCAAACCTTTATATTTGAAGCCTGACATTAAATATGCAAATTGGACTGAGCAATTAAGATCCCCTATTATGTTTTAATTTCCATATTTTAAAAGTTAAAGTTAAGTAGCGTTGAAACAATACTATGCTGTGTGCTGCACATATAAGTGCTAACAGATGCCGGATGGAATATCAATGTTCCAGAGGTTCTTTAGAACTTTCACAGGTGCCAGGCACTTTCAGAGGGAAATGCTAAAGCTCTAAAAGGTGAATAAAAAAGAAGAGATGCTGATTCACCTTTTGGCTTCAGTGAGGGAGGATTACTCCTGACATCTCCTAACAGCCTGACTTTCTTGCAATTACATAAAAAGAGGGAATGCCAGGACTGACCTGGAAAGATGATTGGGAGGTAGAGCTGTGTGTTATCACCCGCTGAGATTCATAAGGAATGACGACGTAAATGACAGGTAGCCACCATGTGGAGAAATCACATCCCTGCAATAGAGTAAACATTCAATTGTGGATGTTCTTAGAGAGTTCAAGAGCCATTTTGTATTGGATCCCTTTGTGCATAATGTAACAATGATCATATTAGGTCTTTTAATGTGAACAATTGGTTGCTAATAAAGATGATTTAAAATGTTATAACTTTAATGTTTTAAAATAACAAATAGACTTGTACAAAACACATGTTCTATATGCCATTCCATTAATTATCAGTGAAGCTCTTTCTGTATTTGTAAACAGTATACTGTATTTTTACATATATATATGTTACATGTCAGAGTCAGAACTGTTAAATAATCAACCCATAGTTCATATATTTTGTGTCAGTGATGTACTACTTCTTTGTTTATATATCAGTATTATAACAGCTGCTGGCATGACTAGCCACATGACTTGTATATTTTGTTCAGTGGCTTGAATGACCATGACCAAGAAAAAGACACAAAAGAGGATGAAAGAAAAAAAAATAAGGAACATCACTACCCAAGATTACATTATTAGAGATTCCAAGGAGCTGATTGTTCTTCACATTTACACTGATTTTACATCAGTTACGCAAGCATGTCATTATGTTGCAATATCATTAGGCTCATCTGCTGATAGGTCTCAGAGGGTGACATAGAATCACAGAATCATAGGACTGGAAGGGACCTTGAAAGGTCATCGAGTCCAGTCCCCTGACCTCATGGCAGGACCAAGTACTGTCTAGACCATCCCTGATAGACGTTTATCTAACCTACTCTTAAATATGTCCAGAGATGGAGATTCCACAACCTCCCTGGGCAATTTATTCCAGTGTTTGACCACCCTGACAGTTAGGAGCTTTTTCCTAATGTCTAACCTAAACCTTCCTTGCTGCAGTTTAAGCCCATTGTTTCTTGTTCTATCCTCAGAGGCCAAGATGAACAAATTTTCTCCCTCCTCCTTATGACACCCTTTTAGATACCTGAAAACTGCTATCATGTCCCCCCTCAATCTTCTCTTTTCTAAACTAAACAAACCCAATTCTTTCAGCCTTCCTTCATAGGTCATGTTCTCTAGTCCTTTAATCATTCTTGTTGCTCTTCTCTGGACCCTCTCCAATTTCTCCACATCTTTCTTGAAATGTGGTGCCCAGAACTGAACACAATACTGCAACTGAGGATATCCCCTTAGGCATTCTCAAGTGAAATCCAAGAGGGTCCAAACTTCCCTTCTTGCAAAAGTTACAGAGGTTGTGTGTCACCATGATTACAGTGTCATCAATATACTGATAACATCCAACTCCACATTTTTTTCAGACCTAGTGGAGATAATGCTATTGTCCAACTGCCTCAGGATTTGAAGGAAACTGGGATCTGGATGGGATGAGACCTGGAGCCACTGACAGAAAGTTGGCTTAAGCTACACCTAGGGCAGATGGAGGTAAACTTAATAGGAAGAAGAAAGCACTTACAGAAAATGGCAAAACCTATGGTTGATCAGAATATCTCTTGAGGTCATCTGCCTTCCAATGGTCAAAAGAAAATGCTGTCATGGAGTTTTATGGAATCCATTGATGATCCTGCTTGCCCAAATAATGGTGTTTGACTAGGAATTCCTTTTCTCATCTTTGGTTAGCCCCCAGCAATAATGAAGTTAGATTCTATTATTCTTCATATAGCTACAGTATTTTGTTACTACTTCAAGTTTTCAGAGTGACTTTTGACTATTTAATCTGACATTCGGAATTCAATAGGAGAACAAACAGATCTTCCCACATGTAAAATGTAAAATAATTGACCTTGGTTTAAACACAGCTTTATCAGATGTAATGCTGCATTGAACCTTCACTTTCAGAGTTTAAAAGACATCAATCTGGAGGTGTTAAAATCCCCCTCTCTTTTTTTAAAATGAGAAATGAATGCTAATAGGCAGATCAGCCATAGATGAAGCACTGTCGAAAGCTGCAGCTGCATCAATGCAAGGGAAAGGAACAAAAATGTTTTTAAAACAGAAACTGCTGATACGGCTTTTGGTGAATCCTCAGCGACAGCTGTGATGCTGTTTAACTTTTATTTTTCATTTGAAAAAATGTTATTTCTTGTACTGTCATTTTTATTAATAACACTGAAAAGTTACAAATCATTAGGACAAGCTCAGAAGCAGGGATAGACTAAGTTAGGTGTGACATGGAGTGACAAAAATATCAGGCTCCAAAATAATTGTGCTGGGGGAAGGTAAATAGAAGTGGGGGAATTGAGAGGTGACCAATCATCCACCAATGGCTGCGTTTAAATACAAGCAAGTGTTAGGCAGAAGTGACAGCTACCAAGAAGCCACTCTGATGAAGCGGAAATACATGGATACCTTTCTGAGGGACACAAAGAAAGGGTGAATCAGAGCCTGAAGACCCAAACTGAGGAACCATGACAGCTCTTCATTGATCTCAAGCAGATGAAGTAAAGATGTGACTGTGAGGAGATGCTTGAGGTTCCAGTTTAAAGAGATCCACTTTCTGCCTGTGGAGGAAAATACATTGGTAGTTCAGCCACTTGCTATTTTCATTTGTGAAGCCCTTGATCAGACCCTCCTTTAAGAATTCCAAGATCTGCAATAGAGGGAATGAAGGAGGAGAGAAGCTACATTTCTTGAACCACTCTCTGAACTTACACCATGTTCTAGAATAGGGAACATTTTGGAAGCTTATATACATGCCAACAGCAGGGATTATGCTTTCTGAATATTTTCTTTTTCATGCGAGACCATTCAAAGACCAGGCAGTTCATCTTAGATTCTCTGGCTCTGGGTTATAAATTGCTGCCTGAGAGGGCAGATCCAATTTGAAATGGGGTCAACTGAGCCATGTTGTGGAGAGTAGAGAACCAGGACCTCCTCGGCTTAAACAGGGCCACTAATATTACCAAGGCTTCTTCCTACTAATCTTCTGGATAGTTTTGGGTAGCAGGAGGTAAGGTATACAGAAGGCCTACTGGCCACCTCTGGGAAACAGCATCCGTGCCTAATCCTTGGCTCCATCTTTCAAGAGAAAAAGGAGAATATCTTTCAGTTCTGATGTAATTCATTGTAAGTACACTGAATTCCCTCAATAGAAATTGAAACACTTCATGATGTAGACCCTTTTTGACTGAATCTATGTTTAATTTCATGGCTAAGTCAGTCACCACAAACAAAAGTGCTTCAGATTTCAGCCAGAGGTAAGTGTAAATGATTTCTGGGCACCATTGTCTTTCAAGAAGTAATATTTAATTCAATATTTTCTTTCATAGGAGAATTACTTGGCTGAGCAAACGGAGGGCCCACCTTCAGCTTAATGGCACTTCTCTGTTTGGATGCTACAGTGGTATCTTTTGACTGTCGCATCCGATCATTTCCAAAATGTCAGAGAATATTCGAGGAATCAGTAGGCAGAGCCCTGTTGATTCTGGGAGATATCAGAATGCTTTAAAGGAGAAAAGGTGGGCACATACCCTCCTTGATTAGCAGGCCCCTCAGCTTTGTTCAAGGCCGCAGTTATCTATAGATGAAAGATCTACTTGATAACAGTCATTCCTATTTAGCAATTCCCTCTACCCTACTCTGTCCTCCCAGCTGAGTGTAATATGTTGACCTCCTGAATTATTTTTCTTCCAAACAGAAACAAAATAAAATTAATGTGCAGGGGAAGGAAGAAATGGGTAGGCATGAAGTGAAAGGGGGAATGAGGATGCACAGAGCCACTGGTGGCAGAGGGAGAGATAGGAAGACTCTGGCCTGGAGGGCGGGGGGAATTGGGAGAGAATTGGACATAGTAGTATGGTGGGAAGGGGGGAAAGGGGACACAGATCTTTGCATCTTGTGAAGAAGGTATTCAGGTCACACACTACCCTTGGCATGGAGAGAAGGGAGAAATGGGGAGGGGGTAGCCAGAGCCTCTGCCATTAAGGAAGAGAATGGAATACCGTTGTATAGGGGGAGTGATAATGGTGCGCGCACAGAAATTTTCTCATGGAGGTAGAATGGGATACATTGTTATCGGGGGAGCAGAGAATGGGAATCACACAGACCCCCTGGCATGGCTTAGTAAAGGGGGGGTTCTGATATTGGACACGTGGCAGGGGACTACACAGAGCCCTTGGCATGAGGGAGGAGGCATTGCAGAAAGTCCCTGAAATACAGGGGAGTGGACTTTGTAGGGAGAAGTGGAGATTTGTGTGGAATGAGGTTGGCCAACAGAAGCAATGAAATGTGAAACCCTCTGGTTACATATTTTTGGTTTCAAGGCTGCCTACATGATGGTGCTTCAGGGGGTAGCCGAGTTAGTCTGTTGCAGAAAAAAACAACAAATGTTCTGGTAGCACTTTATAGACTAACAAAACATGTAGGTGGTATCATGAGCTTTCGTGGGCATAGCCCACTTCTTCAGATGACCAATAAAACAGACTAAGATGAAGACAAAATTCTTCCTGCTAAAGAAGCTAAAATTTATATTTATGGTCTCACCGAGGAATTCAGAAACAAATTGCTCTGGCCTTAAGCATCAGCCTTAAGTTGCCTTTTGAGATTGTTTATAATAGCATTGCTGCTTGAATACCTAACCATATCAAATGGAGGTTATTTGTGCCTCTCTGTTCTCTCAGCAAATCTTGACCTTGAAATAGAATAAATACATATTATGCTCATTACTAACACCACTAGAGCTAGGTACCACAGATAACAAACAAAAACTTGCAAGAATGGGCTTATTCAGCACTATTGGTGTCATTGTTACAAAAACGAGATATCAGAGCTTAAATGCTTAGCACCATCCCTGAATGACTACACATTTGTAACTGACTCAACAGATGGGGATTTTACAATGGGATGAGATGTGGAACTTTTTGTGGTCTGGTCCTGCTCCGGGGTCTGGCTTCTGTCATTCCACGGAGAACCAAATGAACAAAGAGCTTGAGGTGGCTGGGTATGAAGGCTCAGCTTTTTGAAGTTGCCTGAGGGAATTAGTTCTTGTTTAACATTGTTTGTATGCTCACGAAAAGGGGACTGATAACACATTAAATGAAATCAGCTCATTAAAATGAATGGAAATTGGATGTTTAAATCTTGTAGGCAGCTTTGATTATCCCACCTAAATGTTTATATTTATCAGAGTGCTTTAAAGGGGAAATGGGGAGCACATACTTATCTTATCTCACACTGTTAGATAAGTTAAACCTCAGTCTGTAACAATATCAAATGTAGAGTGAAATAATTTACCATTATATAAAGCCAAATTCATCACTAGTATAAATGGGGGTATGTCTATACATGGCTCTGTCAACAGAGCCATGTAGATTAGGTTTCTAGACATAGGGAAATGAAGCGGCAATTTAAATAATCGCCGCTCATTTACATCAAAATGGCTGCCACGCTGTGCCGATCAGCTGTTTGGCGGCACAGCGCGGTAGTCTGGACGCTCCGTGGTCGACAAGGGAAGCCCTTGTCAAGCGCCCTGTTATGCCTTATGGAATGAGGTTTACCGGGGCGGTCGACAAGGGCTTCCCTTGTCGACCGCAGAGCGTCCAGACTACCGCGCTGTGCCGCCAAACAGCTGATCGGCACAGCGCGACAGCCATTTTGATGTAAAGGAAGCGGCGATTATTTAAATCGCCGCTTCATTTCCCTATGTCTAGAAACATAATCTACATGGCTCCACTGACAGAGCCATATAGTCTAGACATACCCTGAGTGTGTAGGCTTCATACAGACTTAATAAAATTGAATATATTTAAACACTCCTGGATTTGGTTCAGGGAGGATAACAGAACCGGAGTGAAAAACAGCATGTATTTGTAAAGATCAATCGTGCCAAAATTAATTAATGGCTGAAAGGAATGCCATAGGTGTAATACAATTGGATTCTACTTAGAGCTATTCCTGAATAACTCCATGTGTGGACATGCTTATGCTGGAATTAAAATCCCTTATTCCTGTTTAGTTCAGAAATACATCTTCAATATGACATTGCAGCAAGTAAGGTCAATTTGATTTTGGTCTGAACACATACTGATGTCATGTCACAGGGTAGGGAAGTGATACATCCTCTCTAATGGCCCAACCCTGCAATTCAGTAATTGCATCTCCATTAATCCAAATTAACTTTCAAGTGTAGACAAGATACGGTATTACATGAAGCTTACTTGCAATACTAATTCAAATTGGTTTGGATATGAGCACTATCATATGGATTGTAAATTGGCTAATTGACTGCAAGGGGTAATGATAATCAGCCGTAATAAATAGAGGAAGGTACCTAGTGGATCATTGTTGGCTCTAGTTTTATTTAATATCTTTAGGAAATTTGTCAAGCGGTTGGCAGGAGGTACTTGGGAGAGATGGAAAGGAGCAAGCGATGGGTGCAGGGTGGAGCATTGGGGCAGGAAGAGGGGGAGTGAAGGTGAAGTCTGGGTGTGGAGCAGGGTGAGGGCAGAGTGAGAGCAGGGCATTGGGGGAAAAGAAGGAGCAGGAGCAGGGCCCTTAGGCGAAGTGGGGGAGGAGCACCCATCGAGGAAAAAAATCAGTGCTTGTGCTATAAACACCTAAATAATTTAGGCAGGGCCAGGGGAACCAGTAGGGCTACTAATCCAGGGGTTTGAAAGAACTGGACCATACTAAATGCAATGGAAACAAAGAGGTGCTTCTTTGCCAGAAGTGATGGAGCTAGAAATGGTAAGCACCAGATAGCCAACCAAAGAGGAGAAATCCAAAGAGTTAGTAGAACACCAAACTGGCAGTAGGATGCAAGGAAAAGGAAAGAATCTAGTTACAATTAGTTTTCTGTACATTTTCCAAACTGTGCCAAAAAGCTTGTAAACAAGATCAGAATTAAATTGTACAGTACTTAGAAATATTCTGGCCCTCATCCAGTTCTAGGGCACGCTAGTGAAAATCAGGAATAACTATTGAAACCAATGGAGTTACAGACAAGTGAAATACTTGTGGGAGTTCAAAGTCAAGCCCTCCAACTCTAATCTATGCTTAGATGAAGCTGTAAGGAAAACTTGTAGCTTACTGAAGAAAAATGTGAAGGGTGTGATTTAAAAATAAAAGAAAGGAATCTGAAATAACTAGAGAAAAAAGTAATTTTAAGAACAGGTAAATATATTTAAATTACGGTTGCCAGATGGTTTCAACAAAAATACCGGACACACTTGGCATTACATCACCATCTACATTACCTTTTATTTAGAAAATACCGGACATCTATATTTTCTCATTTATATTTTCTCAATTTGTTTCCCGAACAGAATTCTCAAATACTGGACTGTCCGGTTCAAAACCAGACACCTGGCAATCCTAATTTAAATACATCTAAATGTGTGTTGTATAAAGCCTCAGTGTGCCCCTCTCACATGAAAAGGAGTAGAAGGAAACTAATCAATTCACATGGAAATTTTGGGACTGCTGTTGGGACACATTTTCCTTCTTGTTCCTTGGAACCCAGGCAAATAAGAAAGTAGGGTTAGAGAAGGCACTAGAGACATGAGGAGATATCCTGGCTCCACTGAAGTCAATGGAAAATCTACCATTGCCTTCCATGGGTCCAGCATCCAAAGGTTCCATTACAAAACCGTCTGGTACCAATGGGTTCCTGGCCAAGCATAGAGAAGCCAACCTCCTGGGTTCCTGGCCAAGCATAGAGAGGCATTTTCCTTCCACAAGTTTTCTAGGCCTCTCTCATCCCTAGGTATTCTGGTCTGTAGACCTGTCTACCAGACTATAGACTGCACTCCATTCATGGGAATAGTGGAGTACAGAGGAGTAGTTAATGTTGCTAGATTCTGCACTAACTAATGTGTATGATGGAGAACATCACATTTAGGGCTTGATTCTCTGTTGTGTCCTAGTGGAGCTCAAATGAAGAACAGATATGGGATCACAGATAAGTACCTCCATCATCTAGAGTCAGCTGCCTCCAGGTCTAAAGACAGAGTTGTAAAGGAGCAGCTCAGATTTATGATACAGGGACCTTATATCAGTGGAGGATTGGATGTGGTGGAACCTTGCTCTACCATGCCCTCTCCATTCTCCACCCTGCTTCTGCTTATGGCATGCCCTCACACCTCTCCTTATTGTGGGGGAGGGGTATCTTGGGCAGCACTTCTTTCTCCAGCAAAGTTCTCCTGAGCAGGGGAAAACTCTTCTGGCCACCTCTGGTTATTTTAAGGCCACTTTGCACTGCTTACAAAACTGGAGATTCTAGCCTATTAAAATGTCTGTTCTCCACCTTCATCCCCTGCTCCCTGACTCTCTTTCTTATATGGGTCAACAGCTATGTAGAATGAGGAGTGGTAAAGAGGTGGCAGAGCTAGGACCATGCCATTTAGCTGTGTTTCCCCTCCTCACAAGTGTCCTACTGCTTTTCATGGATTTTGCTCCCCTCTGCAGCATCAACAGGGGATCCTGTAAGCTCAGCTGCAATTAAATAGATGCAGAAAATAATGAATACAACAAAAGGAGTCAACAGTGTATATAAAAATCTTAACATCTATGAGACACATTCAAATTTAAAGAAAGAAGCAATAAAGTGTGGGTTTGTTGCCAATTTCAATGGTAACAATCACTGGGGCTGTAGTCTCCTCATGTGTACACAACTCTCAGGGATATCAGTGGAAGTGATGCACGCACACAAAGAGAGTAGAATTTGCAAGTGAAGAAGTTTATCTTCTATTCTTTTGGAAGATTATTTCAGAGAGAGAGATTTAAAGGAGGGTTGGTAGAATAAGAAGAAAGATTTTTATAGTATACTAAAGGAATAATGTCTATTGTGAAACTTGATGAAAAACATATGCTGTGTTGAAAGCAAGGCTAAAAAACACCTCACCTATACTCCTAAGAACAAGAAGCAAAGGGGCTTTATAATGCCACTGTAAAACTTACTTTAATGTATGGCAGTACATTGTGAGTATGTAAGGCTATATCACGCAAGATACCAATGGAGAGTTCTGCTTAAAAAGTGATGGTACGATATGGGCCACAGTTTGTAAAATAAAAAGATATTGAATATGTCTCTTTTGGAGATGCAGGATGTTGGTTTCCTGTGAGAATCCATAACAATTAAAGCAGCCACTTTCCTTATTGAAAGGCTAAGTGTGTTGAACAACATATTTTAAAATGTAATAAAAAGAAACCAAGCAGCAAAAGTAGAAAAAATATGGGAGACAGCAATAATAATATGGAGCTGGCAGTGGTTAAAAAACCTCTTTGAAGGGGAAACAAAATGTATGGATTTGATTATATTCAAGCAGGAAGAGATGGAATGAGGCAGCATGTGTCAAAGTAAAGCAAGTTCCACACCATATGTGCAACACTGCAAAGTCATGATAACTTTCCAGCCTGGCTCTGAAATGCCATGATATAATCTCTAAATACTGTGCAGGCTGCGTCTAGACTGGCATGATTTTGCAGAAATGCTTTTAACGGAAAAGTTTTTCTGTTAAAAGCATTTCCGCAAAAGCGCGTCTAGATTGGCATGGATGCTTTTGCGCAAAAAGTGCTTTTGCGCAAAAGCATCCGTGGCCAGTCTAGACACGATTTTGCGCAAGAAAGCCCCGATCGCCGTTTTCACCATCGGGGCTTTCTTGTGCAAAACAGTTCTTCCCTGTCTACACTGGCCCGCTTGCGCAAGTATTCTTGCACAAGAGGGCTTTTTCCCGAGTGGGAGCATGAAAGTATTTGTGCAAGAAGCACTGATTTTGTACATTACAAGGTCAGTGCTCTTGCGCAAATTCAAGTGGCCAGTGTAGACAGCTGGCAAGTTTTTGCGCAAAATCTTGCCAGTCTAGACACAGCCTGCAGTGTGTGGCCACAGTACCCATCAGAATAAGGCTCCAAGGAGAAGGTCCCTAAGGGAACCAAAATGTTCACATAAAAGAAACAGAATTTATCCTTTTGACATAGCTTGTCAGAATGACACAACAGCTACATTACTTGCTTTAACATAACCAAGATGGAGAAGGGACATGACCATGAGTGAAGAACTTCAGGGAACCCAGAAGACAATGGACATCCTCCTCAGAAACCAAGACAGCCCCAGATATTGGCACACAATCGCCCAAGAAGTCCTGGGCTCTGTGAAACACCAAGCCTGGTGAGAACAACTTCTAGGGCAGTTCTGCTATATCCATAAAGAGCATAACAAACTCAACATAAGTGATCTGAATGAATTTCTAATATAATGCAACAATAGCGATTAATCAGAATCTGCTATCCCCAAAAGTTTTCATCTGGACTACTGTTCATGGTGTCTGTGTCAGAAGACTAATATGGTCTCACTCATAGCTATTCTGCACACCTACGTAGAACCTGTATACAGAAAATCTGATTCCAGGTATTTCTCCAGCCATCTCCTTTCCCAAATGTACACCATCTGCTCCATCTCATAGAGATGTGGTGCGAAACCACATGCCCCCAGTCTCCTCTAAGAGAAGGGGTCCCTAGCTGGCTGGACTATATCTCCAATGATGCACTACGGTCATTTGACTCCCATGATGTACCAAGACAGTTCAACCAGAGATGAGACCACATTATGTCATGGGAGATGCAATTTGGCTTGGCCCAAAGAGAAGAACTGAGGCATAAGACATCTGAATCACAACTCCCTTGAGGTTCTGCTGCAGCTCAAGCAGACAGAGATTAATGTCAAAGGGACATGAGACAAAACATTTCAATTGAGTTCTACAAACCAAAATGTATTATTCAAGCCAAACCAACTCAAAACAAAATATTTAGTTGTGATTTTCTTCATAGAAAATTTAAAAAATCAGCAAAACTACATTTTTCTCATCAAAAGGGTTTGTGGAAAATTCCCTCCCAGCACAAACATCCAAACAATTCTTTAGTTAGGAGGCCTAGGACCCATTTTCCTACACTGAAACTATGGAAAGGCTATATAACTCATAGCAACAGAACAATGGCCTTAAAGAAATATACTCAGAATGAAGTTCACCTCAGCACACTGGCCTGTTCACAGGTTGGAAGGCATGAATTTTAGGCCCTCTATAGCCACTTTTCTATGGACTGCAATAGCAGTCATGGCCTCTCCATATTCCTTCCAGTTCCATATTGTTTCTGGGCCACTGCATCCTAAAGACCCTGGCTCCTGTCACACTACCTCTGGCTTAGCTCCAGTCCATTTACATAACAGCCTGTTCAGGATCCATGGCTACAGAGGACAGAGCATTTGTCTGCATTTTCCGCTGCACAGCCCCACCATGGGCTTCACATGGTGTGAAGAGCCTACAGAAGAAATCAGAGGTGCGTTAACTCTAACCACTTCTGTAAGTTAAGGTGCAATAAGACTATGAAGTGCACTGCAGGTCAGATTGTAACGTCTAGCCAAAATGGAACTGGAACACAATGCAACCATCTGAATGAACATAAGAAAACAATGTAGTCAGTGTAAGTATTCATTTGGAAATGTTTTACACAACCAGTGGTTAGTCCAATATGAAAAAACTGCAAGAGAAAAAGTGCATTAACCTGAAGTGTTAGAAGCACAAATACACACTTAGTGACCTTCTGGGAGAGGCAGCAACTTCACTTCACACAGTTCCAGAAATAAGGGACTATTTACCTAAGCGCTCATTTAAAATAAATAGCTCCATACTAGGAAAAGAGCAGTCTAAGCAAAACATTTATATGATATTTTGCCAAAGGAGAAAAATTAACAAGATGAACCTGTAGCACCTAGTTAAATGCTGCTGTTGACCATTGCCAAAACTGAAATGAGACTGGAAAAATATAATTAAACCCATTCTTAATTTTAAGATATGCTTAATTGAGCATTAATAATCTATTCTGGGCCTGTTTTGTTCTAGTAAAGTCCAGCTAATAATATCTATTAAGCTTTAGAAAGTACTTTGAGCTGCATGGATGAAAAATGCTAATTAGTTTTATTAGTATATTAGTACATGTGTGAAAAGTATATCACCTGATCAGGATGGCGATGGCGAATGTGAAATGCTCCACAGTAGTAGAGAGGCTACAAAAATAGAAAACTCAGTAACAATGGGGGATTTCAATTATTTCCATATTGATGGGGCACAGATCACCTCAGGTCACGATGCAAAGATAACATTTTTAGACACCACTAATTATTGCTTCTTGGAGCAGCTAGTCCTGGAACCCACAGAGGGTAAATGATGAAGTTCTAAGTGGTATGCATTATATTATCTATGAAGTAAACAGAGCTGAAACACTGGGTAATAGCAACCATAATGAAATTAAATTTAACATGGGGGGCTCCAAAGAAACATTTAACTTCAAAAAGGGGAACTACCCAAAAATAAAGAGGACCGTTAAACAGAAATTATAAGTGTGAAATGTCTGTAAGATGCAGGGAACCATTTTAGAACACCATATTTAAGCTATTTATTTATCCCCAAAAATGAACCAAAAATTCATTGGGCTAAACAGCAGAGTAGATACAGACAACATTTTTTTTTTTTTGAAAAATTGGAAGTCAAGTCCCGGTGAGGAATCTAAAAAGCAGTATAAAATCTGACAAGTCAGGTGTAAATGTATAATTAGGCAGGACAGAATGAGTTTGCATTGGTCTTTACTACAAAGGATGTGAGGGAGATTCCTACATCTGAGCCATTCTTTTTAGGTGACAAATCTGAGCAATTGTCCCAGACTGAAGTATCAATAGAAGAGCACTTCTGGAGTGAAAACCTGATTTGCAGCATTCAGGAAGCTCCAAAAGGGTGGGAAAGGGGCAGAGATGGGGTGTGCTTAAGGAAGGAGTTGGGGGAGGGGAGCAGGCAGAGGTGGGGCAGGACATAGTCTTGGGGAAGGATAGGATTGGGGACAGAATAAGGGTGGAGCAGGGACAGGGCTTGGAGAAAGGAACTATGGAACTCATTGCCAGGAAATGTAAAGACCAAAAGTATTACAGGGTTCAAACAAGAATTAGAGAGGAATCATGGAATAAGAGAGAAGGTCCTCTCAGGGATCAGTGAGGGTGCATCTACACAGCACCCTTAGCTTGAAATATGCTACACAATTTGCACTACGCAAATAGTGTAGCTTATTTCAATGCTATTTTGAAATAGCTTATTTCATAGTTTGGTGTTGTCTACACAGTGCCAAATTTTGAAATCACTCACTATTCCGAAATGCCCCTTAACCCTCGTGGAACAAGGGTTACCGAGACGTCAGAATAAGCCACCCATTATTTTGAAATCTATTTTGAAATAACAGGCTGCTTCAATAGACATGGAATAGCTATTTCGAGGTACTTCCTGTATCCCGAAATAGCTCCACAGTATACACATACCCTAAGGCTATGTCTACACTGCAGGCTTCTTGCACAACAACTTTTTGCTCAAGAGTTCTTGTGCAAAAGTTCTTGCACAAGAGCACATCCACACTGCCATGTGCTTTTGTGCAAGAGATGTGCTTTTGCACAAGAGCGTCCATGGCAGTGTGGATGCTCTCTTGTGCAAGAAAGCTCTGATGGCCATTTTAGCCTGTTCCCATCCACAGTAGCCTTTTTGCACAAGAGCTCTTGAGCAAAAGGGCTTATTCCTCATGGGGAGAGGAATAACTCTTGCGCAAAAAGCCCTCTCTTCTGACGATCTCCTGTAAACTTTCTTGCACAAGAACAGGCTTGTCGTGTGGGCGCTCCACAAGTTTTTGTGCAAGAATGGCTGTTCTTGTGCAAGAAGCCTGCAGTGTAGACATAGCCTAAGTGGTTAAAAGATAGGTGGAAAAGTAGAAATAATTGGTAAGTTTTCACAGTGGAGAAAGGGTCCCCCAATGATTAGAAGGATAGGTCCATCACGGACTATTCGCCAAGATGGCCTGGAATGTTACCCATGCTCTGGATATCCCTAAACCTCTGACTGGTAACAGGGGATATGAATCCCTCAATAAATTGCCCTGTTCTGTGCATGCCCTCTGAAGCATCCAGCATCAGCCACTGATAGAAGACAGGATACTGGGCTAGATGGGCCATTGGTCTCACTGAATATGGTCATTCTTACTTTCCTATGATTTTTTTCTTAGTTCCTTGGTTAGATGTATAAATACTTATAAATGCCTTGTGCTCTGGAGGATAAATTGTATGGGCATCTAATTCAAAAAACCATCCACCAAATCACACTGCTTTTTTAAAAACAGGAGTAACAGCAGCCTCTTTAAAAGGGAAGGAAGCAATTCTTGCAAATAGTGAGTTCACTATCTGTGCAGAAGTGGGCTGAAAACTGAACATAATTTCCTATGTAGCCAAGAAAACAAATCCTATATAAGAATTCAGACCTCTGGCCACCTCTGAAGGGGAAAGCTAATGGAAACAACACCTCATCGGGGACATTACTGCATATCATAACCCATCAGTGACCCAAAGAGAAATGAAATGGAACAGAAACAACTGTATTCAAGACAGGCAGGACCATTTTCATCTTTGAGCCATCGTGAAAACAGTCTAATTGGATATAAAGCAAAGCAAAATAAATCAACATCATAGGGAAATATTATCAACCTGCATACAGAAATCGCGAGTAAAGAGAGGCAAAGGGAAATGCCATTGTTTATGACCATTTGCAATAAATATGGGGTTTTCTATGAATAATTCAGACAAGGAAAAATGAGGCAAATCAATTCAAAGGACTGCATAGTCTGTTGGGTATAGACCTTTGTAAGGAACAAATCACAGAACACATTATATCCACAGTTCATTAAACAGTATCTTCAGAAGTCAGAGTTCTCAAGCAACCAACTTGTAAAACCTTCCAAATCCTCTTTCTTGCCCAGTTTGTCTTGTCTGGATTGCATTTATCTGAAATGTCTGTCTATTCTAATTCATGGTTGTCTATGGCATAGGTTTTTTGAAGCGGTCTTGGGAGTGGCGTATGTAATATTTGTCAGCCTTTCTCAATGTGATGTTTCTGTGCGGCATTTTTGGTGGTCCATAACAGGATGGAACATTCATATTTCACAAATATTCATTTTATTATAAGAGAAACAAAATGCATTAAAAAAGCATAATATATTGCTACATTGTGTTTTCTTTCCAGGGCAAGCACCAGAAGCTGAGTGACAAATCCTCTTTCCTTTAAAAATCACATGCCCTGTCAAGTGCATGTTCTAATGGGGCCCTTGACAATTGCAGGGGAAGGCAAATATTCTTTGCAGGCCAAAATGTGGCTTCATAGTAATTCTATGAAGATTATGCTAATACTGAAGAAGGTTTCACAGACCTATAAACAGCCTTTTTGGGGAGGTAGATGGAAAGATTCATAAAGATGTGGATCTCTTGACTCCTCCTATCCCTTCTTTTCCATCTCCCCCTATGCACTGCATGCAAGCGGCTCTCAGAGACCTGATGTGATATATAGCATGGAGTTGCACTCCCTATACACTCTGTCATATCCTGTTTCCTTACTTAGGCAGCAAAACTGCACTGGGTCTGCTACCAAGGGAGTGCATGCAACCAAATAGGCAGGGGAAAGTCTTGCTTTAAATGACATAAACTTATTCATCCTTTCACCAAAATATCTTTTCTCAGAGGGGAGCTCTAGGAAAATGAGACCTGACCCACTTAGGTTTTAACACAAACATTTAAAGGGGGTCCACCAAACTAAGCTTGGGGGGAAGGAAGATCTCATGGTTAAGAGACAGGAGCAATACTTGGGAGACCAGGATTTACTCTATTCCTTGTCCAAATATTTCCCACATAACCTTGGGCAAGTCACTTGTATCTACTATGTGCCTGCTTCCTCAGCACTGAAATAGGGATAATAATAATTCCCCACTTCACAGGAGACTTGTGAAGCTAAGTCCATTAACACTTGTAAAGTGCTTTCGGATTCTTGAACGAAAGGTGAGGTGTGAGTGCAAAGTACTATTGCTATATATTGTAAAAACTCAAAACAGACCAGATCCTGAGACCTCCTTCTGGCTACTCTGCAAAGCCCCTGAAAATCTCCAACAGAACTTCTAGGGATTCATTTCATGCAGGGAAATCACTGGGTGCCATAAAGCAGGTACAGACAACTTTTCCCTCCCAAACTTATGCCAGAGGCTGAATCAGCTGCAAGATCAGGTAAGTGGAGACTTAGGGAAACCTTTTCCTCTCCTTAGGCCCTGTGCCCAGTATAATTTGGCTTGACACAGGGATCTGGTACAATGATCAAGTCTGGCTCAACAGACATAAGCACTGCTAGCTCAGGTTTTTATTTATCCAGTGATGATACATAAACAAGTTCACTAAGTTATGTGCTTGCTTCTGCAGACAATGTTATTCTAAGGTAAGGTTGTCCATGATTTATTCTGGATCCGGTTGTGGAAACCAATGTGCATATAATTACTGATGTAGGTGGTAGTCAATCTTGTCCTTCCATACTCCAGTGCAGGACATGATCTCATTGTATTACATCAGCAGCTTTCTTTTCCTGGAATTTGAAACAAGTCAGGCACACAAAATAGTTGTGAAGCCAGTAATTACAGATAAATAATCTTAAAAATTATACAATAGTAAAAAAAATTCATTAATGAACATTACAGTGGTAAATTAATTCCATAAGATAGCTAACCTTCGCCAGGATAAGAATTTCTACACTGAACTTGTAACCTGAATTAACTCAACTGTACAATTAGCTTTTTTTAATAAGTATAACATGCTTTCATTTATTACAGGGCATAGCTGAGTGAAATTTTTTATTTCTTTATGTCCAACATCCAAAGCAATTAAAAAGGTAGTCCTGCAACATGGAGCCTTTTGGATTGGAATGCTAATAATGACTATGATCTGGGAGTATGAAAAATATCCCTGTCAATGAAGGCATGTTGTAATTCTAATGGACTTTCCTCTCAACTTTCCTATAAAGTGCTATTCAACTTGGAAGAATTATTATTTCCCCTCCGTGACTTCTAGTTTGCATTTGTTCAGTTTTCATATAAATATATACTTTTTTTCTAACTGCCAATCCTTCAAACTCAATCCAAGCTATATTCTTTCTTTCCTGCTCATCACTACCAGTATAAGGGTACATCTACACTGCAGCATTATTTCGGGATATTTCTGGTATCCCAAAATAGCTATTCCTGGTCTTGACAGCATGCCTGTTATTTTGAAATATCTTTTGAAACAACAGGTGTTCTATTGCAACTTTCCTGTAAACCTCATTCTACAAGGATTAAGGGATATTTTGGAATATCTGTTTATTTTGAAATTTGGCGTTGTGTAGACAGCACCAAATTATGAAATAAGCTATTTTGAAATACACTCGAAATAAGCTACACAATTTGTGTAGACACACCCTTAAAGATTCTGCAAGCCCTAATCTATGTTCCATTACATCTAAGGAACACCTCTGTTGACACTCAGTTGGAAGAGACTGGAGCTACAGTTAAAACTCAGTTAATAATTCTGAAGTAATGTTTAAGCTGGAAAAGAATCCAGCTCACTCTTTTCCTATGATATCAGTATTTTATACTGATAGCAGGGGTAAAACCTTATTTTTTGTTATTAAAATAAGCAGATAGGTCTCTGAATGGGGAGCAGATTTATGAAGTAAGATGATGATGCTAGATTACAAAATCATTTTTCAGAGTAGACATGAACTTTGACTAAGAAAAATAAACTACAGTAAACTTCCGATAATCCAGCACCTTTAGGACCCAGGGGGTGCCAGATTATCAGATATGCTGGAGTACCGGAAGGGGGGATATGAGGGCTGTGCGGTGGGGGGGTCGGCGGGGAACTGCGCAGCGTGGGTGGGGGGGTGGCGCTGCGGGACCAACCTGGCAGTACCCCAGCTGCTCTGCCCCCCGCTTCCCCAAGTCAGCTGCTGGTCAGTTTCAGCAGCAGCGGACTTGGGGAAGCCGGGGGCAGAGCAGCTCCAATTGTCCGGCTCGCCGGAGCACTTCCGGGTTCCAGTTTGTGCCGGACTATCGGGAGTGCAGGACCACTGGATGCTGGACAATTGGAGTTTTACTGTAACTCCTTATCTTGGGGCCCTGTAAGGAAAAAGGCTTACAACAGAGTTCTAAAGTATTAGAAAGTCTCAGAGGGGTAGCCATGTTAGTCTGTAACTTTAAAAACACACATATATATATATATATATATAGTTCCATGAGCAAGCCCATCTGAAGAAGTGGGTTTTGCCCATGAAAGCTCATGGTACTGTATGTATATTTCTGTTAGTCTCTTAAGGTGCCACAGGGCTACTCATTGTTTCTGAAGTATGAGGTGATTTCTCTACCTAGGGAGTAATTTGCCTGAATATTTGCTCCAGTTTCTATTTATATGGGGTTCACACTGGAATTTCACTTCATAGTACTCTATATTTTGAAATGTTTTCTTCATCTTCTCAGTGCCTACTTTCCTTTAGTCTATATTTTTCAGTCAAATAGTTTTTAAAATGTCCATTTCATTTTTTTTCCTCAGTCCATTCTTCTTATATTTCAAACACCATGCTCAACCACTCTAGTGATAAGCATGGCAAAAGTGCTGACAAAGATAGACAGACAGACATCTCTCTTTTACCTTTTGGTCTTCTCTCTCTCTCTCTCTAGCACAGCTGGGGCTCATGCCTCTGAAAGTTAGGCAACATTCATTCAGGTGCCAAAAGACAGATGTAGATATTTACCTTAGGTATCCACATTTGAAAACACTGGCCTTTAATTTTTAATTAATGGAAAGCCTGTAAGCTCTAGGTATGAAACACTGTTTTGGTCTTCCAACCTCCATGATGAGTGCAGATTTATAACTTAGGAAGACAGCTGGTATAGCCCAAATGGATACCCTGAGCACAAATTTCTTCTTTTACAAAGTTATAGATTGTAACAAGTAGTATTTAGCAGATGAGATTTCCATATTTTCCCTAATTCTGTTTCCTTCTTTGCTGGAAATAGATTCATTTGTTTTTCTGTCAATTTATTTAAAACAGTAAGAGAGTAAAAACTGCCAAGAAATAAAAACAAACACTGTATATGCAGAAATTGATTTGATGTGCAAAATAACCACAACTGGCTCATGAATTATGGATTATGTGCTATTGTAGGATGGGCCCCCAGGTGGATGAATATAATGTATATAATAGTATTACAAGACATTGGTAAAAAACAGAAGGCAACAGCTAGTTAAATGGCATGTGTATTTTTATTTATGACTAATCCCTACCTATCTATATGAGTGGAATGTAGCTAGACCTACTAGCACAGTTTCAGGAAATCAGAACTAGTTGGTTCAACTCACTGGATTTGCAATCCCCGAGTTTCTAATTCATTCAAACCTGAAGGTTCCAAGTGCAATGTCACACCAACACTGTAATCTAATATATATATGCCAGTTTCATAATGCTGCACCTGCTGGATTCTCACCCTGTTGGCCTGCAACCAGCTAACTGAGAGAGTGATCAGAAAGGGTGAAAGGAATAAGATTCAGCAGGAGCAGGTGAGAAGGCAATAGTAATCATGAAGAGGCAGAAAAGCTGTGGGAGAGAAGAACAACTGAAAATGGAGCAAAATAGAGCTAACACAAATAACACAAAGGGACAAAGAGGATGGGAAAAAAAGTGAGAAGACAACAGAAAAGAGGGGTGAAAGAAAAAAAGAACATGGAGATATAAAGGATGGGGAAATGGACAGAGAGATGAACAAAGTGAGCAGATACAAGGGACTAAAAAGAGGAACAAGGGTGAATGCTAGTGTGACACCAAAGGCCAAGAGGAAAGGAGATGCTAGCTAGTTCAGTCTGGCTACATCTAGACTGGCATGATTTTCCGCAAATGCTTTTAACAGAAAAGCTTTTCCGTTAAAAGTATTTGTGCAAAAGCGCGTCTAGATTTGCACGGAGTTATTGTTATAACGATGCGCTTTTGCGCAAAAGCACGTCTACATTGGTGGCGTGCTTTTGCACAAAAGCAGAAGCCAGGAACCATTTTGCAGAGGGAAAAAGGGCACCAGCCCTTTCTGGGTGCTTAAAGGGATCTCTCTGGACAACCGTTTCTCTCCTGCTCCGTGCTTTAGTACCTCTTGTAGGGACTGACAGCCGTAGCAGTTTTGGTGGTTGCCCTCTGCCTTTTGGACACCATTGCCTTTTGCCACCTAGTGCTTTTGCCTGTTTTTTTTTTTCTTTTGCCTTGTTTTGACTGCCATGGAGCCAGGGGAGGCCGTGTGCCTGCTCTGGCCCCTGCCGGCCATTTTGGAGTGCCTGCAGCTGGTGCTCCAGGCTGGTGCCCTCCTGTTCCAGGACCAGGAGGCGCAGACCGCTTTGGACTCCCTCACCAGGGAGGCCATGGTGTCCCTGTGGCATCCCCACCCCAGGGTGGAGAGGCCACTGTGGAGACTGGACACCAGTACGGACTGGTGGGACCGGCTGGTCCTGGGGCAATGGGGTGACCAGCAATGGCTCCGGAACTTCCGCATGTGAAAGCGGACGTTCCTGGAGCTGTGTGCCTGGCTCGCCCCTGCGCTCCAGAGAGCCACCACCCGGCTGCGGGCACCCATCCCCATCAACAAGAGGGTCGCCATCGCACTTTGGAAGCTGGCCACCCAGGACAGCTATCTATCGGTGGCACACCAGTTCGGGGTGGGTAGATCCACCGTCGGTGTCATCGTGATGGAGGTAAGTCCCAGGGGGAGTGGGGAATGGGATGGGGGGAGGGTGCTGCACTCCATGTCCAGGGTCAGCCAAGACTCCAGGCTGGGCCTCCCAGGGGTTTGGGCCGTCCCTCCCTTGCACAGGCCTGCTGGTGGGGGGGGGGGGGCTGGCTGTGGGGTGAGGGGGCCCTGGTGTGTGTGTGTGTGTGTGTGTGTGAGGACAGAGGGAATCATGGGGGGGGCCAAGGGAGCGCACACTCACCCCTGCCTTATGTGGTGTGTTTCCCTGTGTTTCTCTGCACCCTTCTGCAGGTCGTCCACGCCATCAACGATGTCCTGCTCCCAAGAGTGATCCGCCTGCTCGACGTGGATGCTACACTGGCCGGCTTCGCTGCCCTCGGGTTCCCCATCTGCAGAGGAGCCCTGGATGCAACCCACATCCCCGTCCGGGCCCCGGAGCATCGAGCAGCCCATTTCACGAACAGGAAGGGGTACTGCTCGATTGTTCTTCAGGCCCTCGTGGACCACTGTAGCTGCTTCCTGGACGTCTATGCGGGCCGGTCCGGCAGGGCACACGACACCCACATCCTCCACAACTCCGGACTGTTTCACAGGCTGGAGGCGGGCACCTACTTCCCCCGGCGGAAGTTTACTGTTGGGGATGTGCCTATGCCCATCTGTATCATTGGGGATGCGGCCTATCCCCTGCTGCCCTGGCTAATGAGGCCCTACACAGGGCGACCGGACCAGAACCGGGCCCGGTTCAACGACCACCTCAACCGGGTCCGGAATCAAGTGGAGTGCGCCTTCGGCCGCTTAAAAGCCCGCTTCTGTTGTTTGCTCACCCGTCTCGAGATGGGTGAGCGGAATGCAACGGAGGTAGTGGCCACGTGCTGCATGCTCCACAACGTTGTGGAGCGGAGTGGGGAGGCCTTCCTCCCTGCATGGATGGCAGCCGAGGGCCAGACTTATGAACAGCCCCACACAGCTGCCATCCGCCAGGCGCACCAGGATGGGGTGTGCATCCGAGAGGCCCTGGCGGACATGTTCGCACAGGCCCCATAGTACGGTCGCCTCGGTCTCCCGATACAACTCCCCCCCATCACCTACCCTTCCCCCTCCCCTCTCCTTACCTCCCAATAAACACCAAACACAGTTTTGTTTTCAACAGAAAAATTTGTATGTTTTTATTTACAAGGGGTGGAGGGGGAGGAGACCTTGAACTGGGAGGGGGAGGAGACCTTCAACTGGGAGGGGGAGGAGCTACTCCTGGGAGGGGTGGCCCCTGCGACCGCTCCTGCAGGGGAGGATCTGCACATGGGGGGCAGGCCGCGTCGGGGAAGGCTGCACGGGGAGGTGGGCAGGAGGGGCAGGAGCAGGAGGGGCAGGGACAGGAGCAGGAGGGACAGGAGCAGGAGGGGCAGGAGGGGCAGGGACAGGAGCAGGAGGGGCCATTGCAGGAGGGTCGAGGGGCACTGCTAGGAGAGGGATGGCGGGGGCATGGGGCAAGGCCATGCCATAGTGGACGGCATGGCCTATGTGGGCGGTGAGGGCGGCGATGGAATCCACCATACGGACGCACTGGGCCTGGAAGGTGCCCCAAGCCTCCTGGCACCACTGCAGGTCCGCCTCCACGCGCCAAGTGATGGCTGCCTCGACGCGCTCAACGGCCTGCACGTGGCGCCGAAGGAGCTGGTCCCGGTGGTGGAGCCGCTGCCTCGGTGGTTGGGCGGCTGGGGGTGCTGCTGCTGCCGGACTGGAGGGTCCCCGGCTTGTGCCTGGTCCCGCTGCAGGGAACAGAAGAAAGGATGGGTCAGTCAGGCAGCGGCCACTGTCCCTACACCTCATGCCCTCCACCCCACCCCTAAGCCCAGATGACACCACAGTGGTGTGGCTTGGGCCCACTCGGTTACCTCCCCTCCCCCCCCATGTTGTACGTTTGCATAGAGGACCGCCCCTGGAGTAGGGTCCTCCTCCATATATTGTAACCACCCGTCTGTGTCCTGGCCCCGTGGAGGGTGGGAGGGCGCTTGTGTTGTGTTAACCTGTGGAACTCCCTGCTGGTGGAGGCTGTGAGGCTTTGGGCTAATCAATGGTGTTTGACAGGGAGCGAGATGAATTCCCACACAGTGCCTGGGAGCACATTTGGCAGACGTGGTCTGGGCTCTCAGATCCCCATCATGTGGGATGTCTCCTGGACGGAACCAGGAGAGAGTGACTGGGGAGTGTACCATCCTTGCAGCAAAACTCAGGCAGCCTTAGGGCCAGCCTGAGCGCTTCCCTCCTCCCCCTCCCGCTAGCCCTCACACACGTAGCCCAGGGACATGTGTGGCTGCAGTGGGGACTTCCCTTGGGGGGCCAGCCAAGGCACCGGGAGCAGGCGAGGGGCTCAGTGGGGGCCACGCTCACGGTCTGTGCTGCTGCGGTTCTCCCAGAAGCAGCTGGCTGTGCCTCACAGCCAGGCATGGGACAGTGTGCCGTTCTGTGTGCTGCACCCTTGCGGAGGTGCGGGCTCTGGCCTGAGTCCCTGGGGCCCTGGCTGGTTCCAGCCGGCATCCACCCTTCCCCCCGGTCCCGCCAGATGTGTGTGAGCAGCAAGGTCCCAGGCGTGCCCTGCAGCTGCCTGCCGCGGCCACATGCTGCTCGGTCACCAGGCTGCACGTGGTTCCACGTGCTGCTTACTGCCTAATGCTACACAGCCCCTGCAACTCACGTGGCCTGAGTTATGTGCTCTCCCCCTCCCTCCTCCGGGCGCCTGGCTCTCCTCCCCCCCCGCCCTTGTGAGTGCAAAGTGCAACACTCACCGGTGGATCCTTCCCCGGCCTCCAAGGATGCGTGGGAGACATTGGGACTGCTGGAGGGGGCCTGCAGGGTGGCAGTGCTGGCCTCGTCCTCCAACACACTGCTGGGGATGTCTCCTTCCTCCATCTTGGTGGTCCTGGTGACGGGGGGGGGCGGGCGCTTGCTGCTGTCCACCGGGACGTCCGGGGCTTGCGGGGCTGGCTGGCCCAGGATGGCTTGGAGTCGCCGGTAGTGGGGGCAGGTGTCAGCTCCTGCCCCCTGGCCCTCGCTGGCCCGGACATAGCCCAGGTGCAGTTCTTTCACTTTTGCCTGGACTTGTTCCAGGGTCCGGGCTGGATGGCCCTGGTGGGCGAGCGCCTGGGCCATGCGGACAAAGATCTCTGCATTCCGGCGCCGGGAGCGGGTGTCGTGGAGGGCCTCCTCCTCCTGCCACAGATCCAGCAGGGCCTCCAGCTCCCCCGAGGACCAGGATGGGGCCCTTTTTTTTCTGGCCCTGGGGGCCTCCTGCGCTGGGGGTGCGGGTGGCTGATCCCCCCCTGGAGCTGCCATTGCGCTTGGGGGGTTTCTGCTGGACAGCAGGGGCCACGTGGCAGACCTCGGGCCAGAAGTCTGAGGAAGGCTCCTGCTGTGTGAGCTCAGCAGCCTGCATCTGCTTTAAGGGGGCTCGGGTTACCAGGAAGTCCAGGGAGCTGACTGTGGCTACAGAGTCTCCAAGCGACCATAGGGCTTTTTTCCATTTAGCCTGCTTTTGCGCAAAATGTCTTAGCTGCCTGTCTACACTGGCCCTTTTGCGCAAAAACATTTGCGCAAGAGGGCTTTTTCCCAAGCGGGAGCGTCATTGTATTTGTGCAAGAACGCTGATGATCATACATTAGATCGTCAGTGTTCTTGCGCAAATTCAAGCGGCCAGTGTAGACAGCTGGCAAGTTTCTAGACACAGCTTCTATGTATAGAAACAGAAAAAAGAGAACACGGTTCATTTCAGAAATACGTTGGAACAGAACAGCATTCCATTTTTGCTCCTTACCTTAGGTCTTCTCCCACCACTCTTCTCATTCTCCAATGCCTTCATTCCTGGAGGCAGTGTTTCTTGTCAGAGGCCATTAAGAGGGGCACTGTGTCTCATGGAATAAATTTTCTTTGTCATTCTGTTGGTGTGTCCCTACTGCCTGGATTTTCTCTTTTCGCTTCCTCCTATATTGTCTTTGATCTCTCTCTCCCTATTTTCATGGTAAATGATGATAATGTAGAGGAGCCAGGGTAACAGTGTAACAAGTCATTGAAAGTATGGCAAAAACTATGAACATTCATTGCCCTCTTCTTTTCTTTCAGCTAGTTGCTCCGTACTAACTTGGAGGTCTATTGTGTTGGGCTCCAGTCTGAATCCATCCATCCAAATCTTTGAGTCTGATCACATCTTCCACTCCTTCCTCTCCAGATTCTCCATCCCTGAGAAGTGATGACCCTGTGGTCTGAAATAGAAAAGACAACAGGAGATAAGATATGAAAGCTATAAATTCTCCAAAACACTCTGGCTGCTTTGAACTACTGTGACAATGCAAAGCAGCAGTACACCCAGGTTTATCTGCCAGTTAAGTCAGGTTCATGGCTGTTTTCTGTCTTTGGATATGCGCAAAGTAACCAGAGTGTACCAGTGAATGTAGCTCTACATCTTTACTTGACTAAAACCCTCAGAAGGAGTTGTTTTCTTTGCAGACAGTATCTGCTCTGCACTTTTAAACTCTACCCACAATTTCTAATCAGAGTTCATTAGACTGGCATCCATTCCATTATGCTGTCTGTTCCCACACTCAATAGCACAATGAAACTCTAAAAATGTCAAAAGTCATGGACATTTTTAGATAAAACATCATAATTCTAGAATCCCTGACTCCATCCTTCTGCATCACACTCATCTTAAACACTCAATCCTGCTAGATTCCTAAATCAGTATTTAACATTTATTTTTATTCAGCATGAATCATGCAAATATGATTTTTTCCAATGAATTTTCTATTTTAAAAAGAAAAAACAAAATGAGGTGGTGTTTGGAGAGAGAGGTGCGACCTTTCCAAAAACTCTGCAATATAGAATATAGACTATAATAGTCTCAATATACTGGTAAACTTTTGAGACATACAAGCAGCAACTATCTATACATAGTGGCTTTGCAGAAAATCGACCTTCTGAACAGTCTTCTATTATCCAAAACTAATAATAAAATGCCCCTATACTGGGTGTTGTGAAGAAGAACTCCTGGAAATGAGCCCATACCAAGATTATGCAGTGCTAAAAGGTTACTGCTAAGAGGGAGATTAACAGATGACAAGAAAAAACACTACAAATAACCTAATCTGGGAGTAGATTTGTACTCCTTCAATTGCTAGAGTAAAGAAGTGGTTGAAGGAGACTATTCCTCTCTAGGACTATCCCTTGTCAGATTATTGTTTCTTGGAGAGGGGAGTGAGAGAAAAGGAGACATTTCAGTTTAGTGGGCTATGTTCTTCTCCCTTGCAAACAGGAATAACAGTCTGGCACATCCAGTTAGGGTTGCCAGATGGTTGAAACAAAAATACCGAACACCGCCCCCCCCAAAAAAAAAACACCGGGAAAAATTCTGTTGAAGGGGGGGAGACCAAAGTTGTTGGGCAAAAAAAAAAAAAGGACTAAAACAGCATTAAAACAGCATGTCCCCTTTAAGAGTGAGTGCAGGGATAGGAACAGGCTGCCCTTGGTCAGCAGCCATTTTGTGCTGGCAGTCTTCCAGAACCAGGTGAGCATGGGGGCTGGGGTCGGGGGGGCTGGGGGTGTTGGGAGCTGGGGAGGGAGGCCAGGTGCTGAGTGGGTGTTGGGAGCCAGTGGGGGGGTTGGGAGGCCAGGTGCCTGGCATTTTCGCCTCCTGGCTGGGGAAAAAATCAGAAAATACCAGACATTTTAGGTGGCCGGTATTCTCTGAATTTTTTTACTGGACAGGAGGTGAAAATACCAGACTGTCCGGGTGAATACCGGACACCTGGCAACCCTATATCCAGTGTCTTTGGATTGTGCAACCACTTTACAAATTTGCTCTGGTAACTGAATGTCAGCCAGCTAGTAAATGTCAATGCTTGTGCTTGGGATGTTGGAGGATACACAGGATAACAGGGAAACATGGCCACTCTGTTACCCATAGAGTAGGTCCCTATTATAATGTGCCCATGAGAGGAACTGGGGAGTGATATTTTACAATTCACCCACTTCTATTTATAGTATAGCCTCTGGGTACGTCTACACTACAGCGTTATTTCAAAATATCTAATTTTGAAATAGTTAATTTGAAATAAGTTATTTCGAAATAACGCGTCTACACACAAAATGCATTTTGAAATAGCGTTTTGCTATTTCAAAATAGCATGTCCATACTGATTGGACACTGAATCGCATTTAAGGGCAGCTGAAACCACTTCTGACAGGGCATCAGGTCAGGAGTTACTTTGTGTGGCTGCTGCCTGAGGCTATCTGAGGCTTGTGCTTATAGGGACCCCCTTGGACAGCCGCTTCTCATGTTTCCCTGCTTGCTTGTCTACCTCGCTGAGGGACAGCAAAACATTTTTCTTCTGTATGTGCTCTGGTTGCCCTCACTCGGGACACCACAGCACTCTGCACCATGGAGCCGGAGCTGCCCCTAGGCACTCTCATGCTTCTTTTGGATGTGTTGCTGAAAGCCTGGAAGCAGTTTCTGCGGGCTGCCTCGCAGCATCTGCTGCAGCCCAACCCCCAGGCCGTCATCCAGAGCCTCCTGGGGTACATGGAGGACCAGCTGCAGCTCCTGGACACCAGCGTGCCCCGCCGCATCTGGTATCTGGACACCAGCAGCGACTGGTGGGACCACATCATCCTAGAGCACTGGGGAGACCAGCAATGGACCTAGAACTTTAGGATGAAGAAGGACACCTTCATGGAGCTCTGTGAGTGGCTCACCTCTACTCTGCAGCAACGGGACACGCACATGAGGCCCGCCATTCCCCTCCAGAAGCATGTGGCCATCACCCTCTGGAAGCTGTCCCCTCCGGATAGCTATCAATCCATTGGTAACCAGTTCAGCGTGGGGAGATCCACCGTCGGAGCAGTGCTCATGCAGGTATGGCAGTCTCCGGCCATATTTATTTATTTCCCAATGTAAAATAAAGACACATGTGTTGAAGAAAACAAAGTCTCTTTATTGAACAAAACTGGGGTGGGGGGAAGGAAGGCGGGAGAGAGGAGGCGAGAGGGTGGGAGGGAGAGGGGTAAACCTGGGAGGAGGGAGCTGGAAGAGGGAGGCACAGGGGATGAAGTGGGAGGAAAAGCTCAGGGCTGGGTGTCTTGCTGGCCAACCTGTCTCCCAGCACTGTGGGTGCGGGGTCCTTGGCATCCCTGAGGGGGCAGCGGGGAGGGTGGGAAGGAAGAAGCGGGAGGGTGAGCAGGAGTGGGAGGAGGAGTGGTATCTGGGGAGGCAGCAGGGGCTGGAGCAGCAGGAGGCAGCAATCTCTGCACCAGGGTCTGCAGGTGGTCGCAGATGGCACAGTCCTGGGCAAGCAGCTCCCGCCAGCTCTCCCACCAGAGCTGTAGGTCTTCATGCACCCAGAAGTCCAGGCTGTGGTGGTAACCTCGCAGTATCCCCAGGTGCTGCCGCTGGTACTTCTCCTGGTTACGGGTTAGCCTGCCGGCCCTGGTGCAGGAGGATGTCTTGGGTGGGGTGGTGTGCCCTGCACTCGCAACTATTGCGGCTGTGGAGAAACAAGATAAGTGGTCAGTTATCCCTGGGGACACAGTGGGTAAAGCCCAGTCCCCCCCTGCAAGGCAAGGACAGCAGGTCTCCGCACCATCGGAGCCAATGTGCTTGCACACAGGCCATGTTCAGCATGTCCTGCTGTCCCCAGGAGTGGGAGCTGGCCCAGGACTGCACCCATGCCCCTGTGCTGTATATAGTATGGGTGTGTGTGGGGGGGGGGGATGTGCCCTGCCTCTGTGTAGAGGGGGCTTCTGGAGGGAGGGCATTATGCAGTGTCCCACCCCAGGGTCAGCAGCACGTCATGTGCCTTCATACATACACGCGTGTGGATAACAGGCCAAGGCCCCTGTGTGGCAGCCAGCTGGGGCCACGTGCCCAGGGGTAGCATGACACATGCACAGGTTGCTGTGTGATCCGTGGTTAGCAAGGGCCACGCACGCGGTCCCTGGTCTCCCTCTCTCCACCCCCTCCCCAGGGGACAGTGATGGCACTCACATGTTGTTGCCTCCCTGGCCTCGGACGACACCAGCAACAGGCCAGCTGGGATGGCTCAGGGGTCTTGGGTGCATGGCACGCTCCCTCCAGGCTCCTGTAGCTCCTGGCCCTCCTCCTCCTCTGTTTCCTGGTCAGGGCCCTCTGCCCCAGGGTCGATGATGACTTGGGGGGCACAGACTGTCCCACCCCCCACAATGCGGTCCAGGGCATCAAAATAGGGACAGGGGTCTGAGTCTGCCCCTGTTTGGGAGCTGCCCCCTGTGGCTCTGGCAGAGGCCTGCCGCAGCTCCTTTATTTTCATGCGAACCTGCTCCTGGGTTCACATGTGGCCTTTGGTGGCCAGGCTGGCAGCCATCCGCCTGTAGACAGTTGCATTCCTCTGTTTAGTGCGGAGATCATGGACATTGGAGGCATCCCCCCAAACCTGAATTAGGTCTGTGGTCTCCGCACTGGACCAGGCAGGCACCCGCCTTTTCCGGTCCCTGGGAGCTGGCAGACTGGTCCTGGGGAGTGGTGGAGGGCTGGCTGGCACTGGCTGCCTGGCTCATGCTGGGGCCACTGGGTCAGGTGCAGTGACTGCTGGCTCTGGGCTGGCAGACTTGGAGCTGGCACAGACACTGTGGCCAGAGTCTGCCCGGTTAAGGGCTCTGGGGAGAGGCGGGAGGAGAGGAGTTTTCCTGGTTGGGCCCAGAGTGGCCAACAGGGCACCCTGGGAAGGGCTGGAGGCCCCCTATTTTGAAATAAGCATGTACACAGCACTTATTTTGAAATTGCAATTTCAAAATTGGTGCTATTCCTCATGGAATGAGGTTTACCAATTTCGAAATAAGCCCTCCGCTATTTTGAATTAATTTCGAAATAGCGGTTTGGCTGTGTAGACACTGGTAAAGTTATTTTGAAATAACGGCTGTAATTTCAAAATAACTTTGCTGTGTAGACATATCCTAAGAGAGTCAGGTCTCATATAAGCCTGCAGAGACGTGACCACATGTAGGCCTCACTAGATTATGTCACTTAGTCATATGATCTCATCACATCAATAGAAGAATAACCTTGAAAATATATTGTATGATATAAGCTTCTTGGAACACTAGACTTAAAAATAGGGCCATTTATGTGTACAAGCAATTGAACTACTGGCAAAAGGAATTTGTTTGTTACCAGAGTGTCTTACATCTCTCTCTATATATCAACAGTCACCTGACAGAAAATGTGCCCAGAGATGGCTCTTAGGAATATATAGCATTGATAATGGCCCTAGTAGGGCCAAAAAAAGTTCATTCTTGCTGGGCACTGCAGAAGGCTTCCCTTTGTGGAAGCACTTTGCATTCACTTTGAACAGTACCCATCAGTTCTTCTAGCCAGAGCGAGGGCATAATCTTTCCAGGAAAGAAGACATCTTCAAGTGCAAGAACCCCTCTGAAACCTCCCCAGAAGACATTCTCAGCCTCTGAAAGGAGCCTGTTTGCCCATGAGGTCACCAGCTCCCACTTCCCTGTTAGTTGGACAGAAACAAATCCTAGCACAGGGCTGTCTCTGATTGTGTGCATTCAAACATGATATTTTTAGAGAGGAAAACTAAACAAAAATCCTTTTTAAAAATTAATTCTCACTTGAGTAGTAATAAGCCCCTGCAAAATGGCCAACATTGCCAGCTCAGTGGGGGTGGGCAGTGACTCAGGCATGACTCAACTCTTACCAAGCCCTATCATACTGGTTCCGCTAGAGAGAGGGAAATGCATTCCATCATGATGTGTGATGGGAACAGCAGTGCATGTGCAGAGAGCAAAGGGGGATGCAAGGAAATCCTCTCCTAAGCAGGAGGGGTTTTAAGCAGGATATTTTTGCTGCCTAAACTTACCAAGAGCAGGTGCTGAGAATATTTTACTGGTTTGCAGAAACTGGGAGCAAAGCTTACCTGGGCATAGATTAACAGCCTCCTCCTCCTCTTGATCCATGAGCTAGTCTGGACCAGATTCTTTTCAGTGAAGGAAAAAGACATCCTCCTGTTATGGAGATTGGGCTATATGTATGAAAGAGAGCTGCAAACAGCTGCAGAATTAAGGACAAACACAGTAAAAGGATCTAGCCCTTTCCTAGAGAGCAGGAGAAATGCCCATCTGGAGCAATGCCCAGTGACACCCGCTATTGTAATCAGACCTAAGAGCTGGTCACAGCTGCTTCATGGTTTTTATCTGGTCACAATTTGCTTAGGAAGGATTTAAATAAAAAATAATCTACAAGGAAACAGGGACACTGGCACAAAGTGAAGAATGGGGGCGCTGAGAGTCATGGAACCAAACTGCAAATCCTTGTACGGAATGGAAACCCAACACCACATATAGCTCCAACACCTATGCAATGAAATGTATTTGGGGAATGGCCAAGCAAGGCCTTTGCCTTCCTGTCTCCGGAGTGCTGCGGTTCTCACGGTGGCCAGTAGAGGCTGTCGCAGATCGCATCAACTGGAAACGCCCTAGGGCAGCAGATAATCCTGCTACATCGTGTCCTCTAGGCAGGTCGGAAAATCCCGGCGTCCTTCCAATCGCATTGACTCCTCTGGAGCACAGACACAGCGCCCATCCTTCCTTAACACGATTGTACTTACCGCAGAACTTCTTTCAGCTACAAGGGCGCACTGGGAGTCCTCTGAGCTTTCCCGGAGGACCACAGCCAGCCACAGATGTTTTTGGAGGGGTGAGGAATGGAAGAGAATAATTCAGGGCAATTACTGGAGAACTATTGCTTGAGATTGTTCAGAAGGAAATGACAACACGGGGGAGGGTGGATCAGCTTCAGGATTCTTTTCGTCGGAGTTGCCACGTTTCACCGGAGGGGCGGGGGGGGGGGTGTACCTGTAGCATTGTTGGGGAGTCTCTGATCTGATCAATGCTATCCCTGCATTAGCCAGCAGCGCTCTTTGGCACCAAGCGATGAGCGCAGTGCGAGAAATCCGCAGGTAACCGCTCTGAAGGTAGATCCTTAGCAGGTCTCATTTGGCCTCAGTTTTAGTTTGCGTAAAAAACAATCAAGTCCTGCAAGCACAGGACCAATAGAAATATTCCTGTTATGGGATTACAAAATGTCAGTGACAAGAGAGTTTTTTTAATGATCAAGAGTGTAACTGTTGCGCACCCCAGCTGGGAGGGGAAAGGAAGAAAAGCCACAAATACTACAGAAAAGCGATGCAAATAAAAAGGCGTTTGCGTGGTCCCAGCGGAGGAAGGTGAGAAGCAGAAACTGCAGCGCTCAGTGGCAAGAGTCGTCGGATGGGCTGAGACTCATAAAAAATAGACTTGCCATGCAGACTTTTACACATCAGCATCCGTACAGCAAATGCAGACCGTATTGGCTAGCTTTAAACCTTCTCCGTATTTGAAGGTAAATATTTTCGATAAGCGAAGAAAAGAAAATAGCTTTTTTGAATTACAAACTCGAAACCTGCTCACATTATTCCCGATGCAACTATTTGCCCGAGCAGGGCGAAGAAGTTTAGCCACTGAGTCCTGGAAAAATGGTTTAACCAGTCAACATTTTTCCCCTTCCCCATTTCCCTCCCAAGTCACAAGTTTAATTACAATCAGTGGAGAGCTGGCTCCAAAACACAGACACGCAGCTACACAAGTACACCGCTGTGATCCGACGCCGACTCTCTTTCATTCACCCATATCTTAAAGCAAATATATACCTACTGGCAACTTTCTCCCTTGGCTTCATCCTATACCTAGCTGCCCAGACAGAATCCATTTGGGAGCTTTTGCTCTGCGGGCCTGGGAAGTTTTGTACTCCAGAGTTTTAAGCCTCAGCGGCTCTAAAATCTTCAGTGGCCTAAGAAATCGAATTAACACTACTGGTCAGCTGTGGGGAGGAGGGGGCCGCTGCTCCAGATCTATTGCTTTCCAGATTCAGGGCTGCTGGGTGGCTCCCCACAGTGTTGGCATTTGAAATGAGGCGGGTGGAAATGGGTAGGAGTGGCAGTTATCGGGTTAGGGGAAATACTGTTTTGTTTTTCTGAGTTGAGTTCCTAATACAATTGTTTGTAATAAAATCCTCCACAAACGCCGGCAACAGCCACCTCCCCTAAGCTAGCTCCCCACCTTCCCTAACTTGCCAAAGCTTTCCTTCCTGGGGAGCGAAGGGCTGATCTGCCAGCCTGCAAAGAGCTCCCATTCAGCCCCTGATTCCGGGCTGGCATTTCTCCCTCCCTCCACCCCCATCTGTCCTTCGCCAGAAGTTAATCTCCCCTCAGCCAAGGGGCTGTCCGCGTCTCCTGGGTGCATTCCCTACCCGCCCTGCACTCCCAAGGGACAATGCGGCACCCAGGCCAAATCTATCCCAGAGCAGAGGAGGCTGCCCTCTGCATGAGCTAATGGCACCTCACAGCGGGCTGTGGGCCTGGCAGGAGCAGAGTCAGGGCTCTGGGCGGGGGTTATGGGAGAAGCGTTCTGAAGCCGAGGTGGAGGCGAAGGGAATTCTGTACAAACACTGCGCACTAGGAAGCGCGGCGCAAGATCAGCATGGGGGACGGGGCCAAAGGGGACTCTCCACATGGCCAGAGCAGCTTTGGAAATCCGGAACCTGCCCCCACGAGGCATCATAGGGTCCAGGCTCAGAAAGCAGCCTCCAATCCTGTGTGGGGGGCTTTCCTTTTCATTTCCTTAGTACTCAAAACCCTTCACTTCCACCCTGCTCCTGCCTCACTGAAGTAAGCCATGGAGTGGGAATTGTCTACGGAAGGAATAATATAGATTTTTTTCCCGACGATTCCTAACGACAGTTCCTCCCATCAGGGCAATAGATTTTAAGAGGGCATTTACAAGGCGTGTGTGTGGAAAATAGCCTTTCCTTGCAGGAACACCCATTCCTCTTACCTTTGAACAGTAGCTGACTGAAACCTAAGAATACGTCTGTGGAAGTGTCCTAGCAGAATTCAATTATGCTGTTTAAACCCCTCTATTCCCGCTTCTTTTTCCTGCTGTACATATTTAAGTTGAAAAACAAATAGTTTTTTGTTGTTTTTTTAAGTTTTCCTGTTACAGGCTAACTCGGCTACCCCTCTGCATATTTAAGTTGCTCAGATATTTGAGCTGGGGAGGAGAATTCAATGAATAGACAATATATTAATAGGAAGCTGCCTCCAAAGACTAGTTCTGGATCTTCCCTTTCTTATTAACTCTCTGAAACTAAACCAGGCTTGTTTAATGGTACCAAATTATTAGCGTGAAAGGTAACACTGCAGCTGAATTGTCTTTATATAGATAACATTCCATTACACCTCCCAGCGCTATATCGGCAGTGGTTTCAAATGTCCGTCCACTATGTATGTTCTAGGAGTAATTATTTTTATTCTTCTGCAGAGAATGTTACCTATGAGAGCAAAATTGTTCTACTTGCTTATGCATTGGCTCTGGACTCTCCTACCAAAGTTAATCACGTCTAAGCAATGAGTCTAGCTCTAGATGAAAAACGTAAAGCGCCTTCCAAAGGCAAACGCAACTTCACAGAAGGCGGGCAGGTACAACACTGACCTCTCTTATTCACTAACAGGTGGGGAAATTGGATTAGGGGTAACCAAAGGGTAAATTGGATTGCCTTCACACCGACAGCAATATACTCTGCTGGGACCAGCAGCTTGGACTTAAGGAGGCGCCTCTGACTTTCTCAAGTTCTGATTTCAAAACCCGTGGTGGAGAAACAAGCACCCTGTCTGGAAATTGTTGCGCACCCTTTTTGTTGTAAGAGTGGTCCTCGTTTGAGACGGATCCACCAAAGTATTTGAGCACATGCTTAATGTTAAGCACGCGAGGAGTCCCCTTGAAACTTGAGTGCTTTGCTGAATCGGCTCCTTAGTTTTCTCTGTTTCTACGCGGACCCCGCTTGCGCAGGAAAACCAACTGCAAAGCGATCCATTTTCGTCTTAAATGTTCAAAAGAGTGAGAGACACTTTATCTGTTAAACAAGACGCCGAAAAGCACAGAAATTAATTTTTCCCCTTCCCACATCCAGAGAAATAAATGTAGGGGAAATTCTGCCCTCCCCCTCCCCCCCAGTCCCTAGGTTGAGTCTGCCCAGACTAGTTCATCTTATTCCCATTTGGGAGGCGCGCTAGCACGTATTTGAAAAAGATATTGTGAAATGTGGAGAGCCCCGGGCACACTTTAAAAAGCTGCTCCTTGAGTTCCCAACCCCCGCAATCCAGTTGATGAGGAAAGGCTCTGTGGTTTCGGTGGCACCGTTTGCATTGGGATTGGCACCGTTTGATTGACAAAGTCCCCCATTCTTCCGCATCTCGAGTGTTATCAAACGGATTGTGTGGGGTCAGAAGCTATTGAAGAACCGTCCGTGTAGCCGCCGAGAGGAGAATAAAGCATTCTGCAAACACGGGGTGAAGACGGTGGCATTCTCATGCATATGCTTCCAACAGGCGAAATGCATTTCAGCTTTCTTCTGCCTCCTCCTCCCCCTGAGCATTTCCTTTTAACTCAAGCGCTTTAGCAAACAGCAGCACCAGGTAAAAGAACACACTGAGGCCAGGCAGTTAGGTAGGCTCAGACCTGAGAGCTCAGACAGGCTGGACTTCAATTGCTCTGAAGGCAACGCTCTCAAAAGGAAGTCGGAAAGGCGGTTTAAAAACAAACACAAAAACTTTCCCGGTAGTTAGAGAGGAGGATGAACTACCTTGCTGTAATTAACGTGGGGAAAGCGGCCTCTGTGTTAGCATTCCACTAGGATTACTTCTTTTTGCTGAAAAGTGTATGCAAGTCTTATGATCATGTGAAATAATCAATGGCGAGGGGTGTATGCTAAGTGACAACACCTTTGACCTCAGTCCGTATCAGGGACTCGGGACAGGTGTAGCAATCACATTGACTTCCCCTTCCATGATCCAGCGCAGCTCTGGAGTGATCAGCTTAATCCAACTGAGGGATATTTGGAGGCCATTTGAGGTGCATTCAGTCGAGGGGGAGGGGAGACAAATAAGAATGATTAACCACAAAAAGTTCTGAAACGGGAATCATTTCAACACATTCAAAAAGCGCATATGCCCCCAAAGCCAGTAGTCTAGTGTGTATGTGCAGAATCATCATGGGATAGGGCGCCCGCGGGCCATTAGACATTACAAGGGAAGATACAATGATATTTCATAGGAAAGGCACAATAAAGGGGATTTTTAGGCGTGCCGTATGCATAGGTAATACCCTGAATAGAAAACATCGCTTTCCCCTACCCCCGCCCATAACTTTTTGCAATGAGTACATTGAGATTCATCATGGAACTGTTTGGGAAATCCGGTATAATGTAGTGTACATTCCTTTCAAAAGATATGATTAGTGCCTCCTTATTTTCAGAAATAGCATTTGTCCATCTACTTTTTTATGTTTTGATCCTTTTCTAAGGTAATAAAATACGCACGAAATGTTTGTGGAAAACCCGGGGGAAAAGCTTCGAATTTGTAACTGAACATCTTCCTCCACGAAAGGATGGACATACATGTGAAAAAAAAAAAAGACAGATCAATTCAATTATCCTCTGGCAAAGCCAAGAAAGGAAATCTTCCACGTAATTAGAAAAGAGCTAAAGACGTGGCGACGAAAACAGGACGTCTCCAAAGCAGATGCATTTCTAATCAAAAGTTGTCCTGCCCTGATTCCGATTTGCGATGGGCGACACAACGGACACCCAACACACACCCCTTTCGGTATCAAGGCTGGAGATAACCTGATGCCTACTGAGGAGCTGACTGCAGAAAAGTTCGACCGATTATACTTGTGCAGAAAAGCTCACCTCTTGCAGAGCTCTACAGTATAATCAAGGCTCAGGCTTACACTTGAAGGATGTTAATTCTCATACGGGGACCTACTTTCTCCTAAACGGTTTCTTGCCTACTGAATGAGACTCCCAATTGAAGTAAAATGATCCTTATGTACTAATATCAAGCACAGTCACAAAGCGACTGGCCATTTATGCTGCCACTTTAGACAAAGATATTTTGTTATTCCCGGGTAGCAAGTGCACTTTTGCATTTTTAAGCAGGAACAAGCGGAGTGCAAACATATTTACAAGTGCAATTATAAAATAGTGATTTGATGCTTCAAAGTCACTAGGTTAACTGCACCATTGCTGCAATTTTCTTACTATTCAGATAATCCTTTATTAAATTAGCTCCCAACCCTGTGGGCCATTGTGTTAAAATTCATGGAAGGGTTTTCGTTGCGTTCAGGAGAGACACTGAAATGTGTGGTTTGTAGTTACTGTACAATTTGGAAGATTCCTTCAAAGTCTTAGTAATAATCTGAGTCACATTAACTATTCGCCACATGGACATGTATAAATATTAATGAAGTCTGTATTCATTTAAAATTACACTGGGAAAAATACTAGAAAATTCAAGGAACCAAACCTTAGTTGGCAGGGTGATGGACTAGATGAGTTAATGGGTCTTTTCCATCCCTAACTTCCTTGAGTCCTAAATAAAGCTTTAAAAACCATCTTCAGATTCAGGGGGGCTATCAGGCGCTTCTGACACGGCTCCTCTTAGAAAATAAAGAATGACACTTCGGTTTAGGGTATTTTTCAACTGCCTGTCACCCTCGCAAGCTTCCCTCTGCAAAGTAGGCAACACGATCTTTACGGTTTCATGTGCAGAAACGAGACCGTGGTTGTAGTGTTGCAGTTTAGGAGTTACTCTCATGTATGCTATAGAGAAACCTCCTTTGCAGCGTGGCTACAAGGCAGGTGCTGTTCACTAGCCAGCTTTCATACCTGACAATGTGCTGGTCATCTCTAGGACCCTTTCGCCTTGTGCAATGCCCCATGTTGGAAACGGTGCTCAAATACGAAAGCTGGATCCTCAAACTATTCGAGAAGATATTTGTCCCTTCAATGTTTCTTTAACATCTAACTTAGTGGGGAGAGAAGGGAACTAAATCCTTTTGTTCCATAATGTTAAACTCTATAGATCCATCTCTCACAAAGGCTGAGCCTATAGTGTTAGGAGTGGGGCTAGAATTATAAGTCATTTCTCTTTAACGCAGCAAATTTGCCTTGTAAAATTACATTCAATTCCCCACCCATCATCCCCCAGAAGAATAAAATAAAATTTCTTGTGCTCGCTGCGGCTTAAAGAAGACATTAAAACCCTGACAAGTAAAACTTAAAGGTGTTTACCTTGTCATCAGCATGTAAGCTAATTATCTTGGGCAAGATGTAGGCTTCTATTGTCTTGTTGCTTTAGTGCCTATGCCCCGCCTCTGGTGGCAGCCTAAAACCTGGCGTCTGGCTAAAACAAACGAAAGGCAGCCCTGAGCCTCCACTCAATCCAATTAAGGCGGACTTCGTCCACTCGGTTACGTGTACATCCAACAAGATCGGCGTTAAGGCAACACCAGAATATTTGGCAAAAAAGATTTGCCTCCCCTTCCCCCTTTTTTTTTCAGCCGCCGAATCATGTCGATGAGCCCAAAGCATACGACTCCTTTCTCAGTGTCTGACATCTTGAGTCCCTTGGAGGAAAGCTACAAGAAAGTGGGCATGGAGGGTAGCAACTTGGGGGCTCCCTTGGCAGCCTACAGGCAGACTCAGGTTTCTCAGCCAACGATGCAGCAGCACCCCATGGGCCACAACGGGACAGTGACTGCTGCCTACCATATGACAGCGGCAGGCGTCCCCCAACTCTCCCATACCACGATGGGGGGCTACTGCAACGGCAACCTAGGCAACATGGGGGAACTGCCACCCTACCAGGAGACCATGAGGAACAGCGCTTCAGCCACGGGATGGTACGGGGCCAACCCGGACCCCCGCTTCTCTACAAGTAAGTGAGCCCCGGTACCCGTGGGGGAAACTTTCCGCGCATCTCCGGGAGCAAGCTTGCCCCAGGGTAGCCACTTGGAGAAGCCGTGTCGGGTGCGGGGTTGGGGGGGGGGGCGGAAGGCAAGGGGGGAGAGTGGCTTGAAGTCGGAATGGGGTCAGCCCGAAGGGTGGGAGCGGCAGGGCTAGCGAGGAGCCGCACGATCGGTATTTTTTGTGGTTTTGCTCCCAAAGCCCCTGTCCTGTCAGCCCTTCCCCTGTCTCCGGCTTCCCAAATCTTCCCCGGCTCGCTGTAGGAGCCTAGCGAGCCACTTGCCTTGTCGCAGGAGAACCGACGGGGGAAATGCCCCGCGATCGGAGCGATTTTACTGCAGGCGAGGCGAGCTTTGGTGGGCTGTATCCTGGCGGGGGCGGGGGGAGACTCTTCCCAAACCTGCTGCTGTACAGGGGGACAGCGAACGGGAAACAGTGCCATACGGGCAAGAGACGCGTTCAATACATTCCAAGCCCTTCCACCCTAAACCCCGAATAATTCGCAGTGAAACCGGCGCATCGAATTGTGCCTCAGCTCCCCCAACAAGCTTGCTTAACGCTGGGGGCACACCGCGTGCTGGAAGCGGGAACTGACATGTATTCGCTTACTCCGGCTCTGCGGAGCTAGAGGGTTTCCGACGTTTCCTCCTGACCGAGCATGGTTCGGAAGGGGCGTAAGACCGGTTTGAAGGTAGAAACTTTCCCTAGGTAGTGTGTGTGCCTAGGTGCTGCTTTTGTTTTGTTCCCCTGGTCCGGCTCTCGGCTACCCACAGAGCCTGTGTATGGGGGGTGGGGTTCAGTTATTTGCAAAGGTTTTGCTCCCCGCAAATCGTTATCACGCTACCCCCATGCTAGTAACACAGTATATACAGCCCTGCCTGGCTCGGTGGAGGGCTAGGTGGGTTTCAAAGAGCTTGGTAATGGGCAGGTGCTTGATCGGGGAGAGGATCTTGGCTGGGGAGCCGATATTCTACAAGCGTTTCTCTTCCAGGCAGCGCCGGGCCTCTAACCGTGTTGCTTAATATGTGTGATCTTCTTGGTTTTAGTATCCCGCTTTATGGGGCCGTCTTCTGGAATGAACATGGGCGGCATGGGGAGCCTGAGCTCACTTGGAGACGTTAGCAAGAGCATGGCCCCTCTCCAGAGCACGCCACGGAGGAAACGCAGGGTCCTTTTCTCCCAGGCCCAGGTTTACGAGCTGGAGAGACGCTTCAAGCAGCAGAAATACCTCTCGGCTCCGGAGCGAGAGCATTTGGCCAGTATGATCCATCTCACGCCGACGCAGGTCAAGATCTGGTTCCAGAACCACCGCTACAAGATGAAACGCCAGGCCAAAGACAAAGCCGCGCAGCAGCAGATGCAGCAGGACAACAGCGCCTGCCAACAGCAGCAGTCCCCCAGGCGAGTGGCGGTGCCCGTGCTTGTAAAGGATGGCAAGCCGTGTCAAGCGGGCTCCAACACGCCAACGGCAGCGATCCAGAGCCATCAGCAGCAGGCAGCGACAGCCATCACGGTGGCTACCAATGGCAACAGCCTTGGACAGCATCAGAGCCACCAGACAAACAGTGCGGGGCAGTCTCCAGACCTGGGACAGCACTCAGCCAGCCCTTCCTCCCTCCAGAGCCAGGTCTCCAGTTTGTCTCACTTAAACTCTTCTAGTTCTGACTATGGCACGGCCATGTCCTGCTCCACCTTGCTCTACGGTAGGACCTGGTGAAAGGATTTTTTTTTTTTTTTTTGGAAAAAAGCTCAGATGCTCCCAGTCACACAGATCTCTACCCCGTTCAAACGCTTGTTTGATTTTATTTTTTATTTTTACTTTTTCACGAGCGGTTCTCCGAGGAACCCCTAGCAGAGAGAGAAAATGACTTTGTAGGTTGGGAAATGGGTATTTTTTAAAAAAATAGATCACGACGCAGTTGCAGAATGGAGACCATGAATGACCATGGTTCGGAGGCTTGGATTTCAAATGTACAGTTTGCCAGCGAATAGAACTTGCATGTAAATATAGAGATTTTCGGGAGGGAGAGGTGGGCGTTCCCCCAAAACACCATTAGTGTCGCCCAGACAAAAGGAAAGCCCCCCCCCCCATCCCAGCAACCAGGGCCCACCGATGGAGATATTGATTCGTCACAGCTTGGCATTTTCCCCCCTCCCTTACTTTTGATGTGAACCTGTAGCTGTATAATGCTGTCAAAAGTTGGACTAAACCCATAGTTTTTAGTAACCTGTATATTTTGTTGTAAAGAAAAAAAATACAATCAACCAAATCAAACCAAAACACACCCGACCTTTTTTATGGACATTGAACGATCCGTGTAAATCCTTTGGCAGTTTGTTATTTCCGCACGTCTCCTCTTTCTGTTGTAAACTTATGTAGATATTTGGCTTAAATATAGTTCCTAAGAAGCTTCTAATAAATTATACACATTGCAAATATTCTTATTATTATTATTTTCCTTTGCTTTCCCCTTATATCTCTCCCTCCCCCTACCCCCGAAAACAAATGGGGATGCTAATAAATATTGACACCAAAAGCAAAAAAGGCCCAAATCTTGCAGGAGTTCGGGCCACTGGTTTCACTGGGAAGCAGGATTAGGTCCATGTTTTGGAGAGGGATAAGATTACTGTAGTCCTAATGGAGGAATCGACTCTGAATTCATTAGCCAGACATCAAGCTAGGGAGCACATGGCTATTCACAGAGAAAGGAAAGTAGTCCAGAAGCAGAGAAGTTAAATGTGTATAGTTATTAGAAACAAACTAACGAGTAAGGCACTGACAGGCTAGAAAAATACAACCCTTTTAAAAAGCGTGTCCAGTTTTAATAACTTGTGCAAAGATAATTTCTACCAGGTTTTCTTATGTACTTTGTATTTTAAGGAAAGTACAGTCACCTTATTTATAATCAAAATAAAATGATAGATTATTGTGTACGGCGTGTAGTTTGAATTAACTTTCTTCATACAATGTAAATGTGCACACACAGGCGCACTTGCATCACTTTTGTCCTGCACCTTGCATCCTGACAAAACAGGCAGGGGAACTAGCTGGCTACTTTGCTGTGGGTGCTTTTGTTTCGGTGGCTGGACTAGGCTGTGAAGAAATAGGTGAAGAGAAAGTGTGTGTGTGTGTATGTGTGTGTGTGTGTGCGTAGGTGTAGGTGAGAAACATACGTGCATTTATTAGTGAGGTAAACATTATAGGGAATTCAAGAGAGCTAATGTTAACTTCGGGGTAAATAGACAAAGTAAATATTCCACTGAATAATCAACAAATAAGTTTAATTCACAAGCTTTTGGGCCAATATTATTCCTTTTGGAAACTGGAAATCCAAAGTTAGTCTTTCCCATCAACATAAGGACCTCATACGGTCATTTTCTCCAAATCGCCCTTTTAGTGGTAATTTTCCCTCCGATTTTTAAATTAAAATGTGGGCATAAATCTCATAATGGAAAGATCTCTGAAACGCCGAAGAATCCTGAACCAGTTCCTGTTATCTGAGACTGAGCGAGAAAGGAGGTAGCCAAGAGTGGAAACAAACACCTCTGCAGTTTTTGTAGCAGCGCCGGAGAGCTCTGTCATCCTATTTAGACAGGCTATTACTCAAAGCTCGGATAAGAAAAAGGAAAGAGACTAAAAAGATTATCGGATCCTTCTTTTAAATTGGAGGACATCACATGTGTCAGCGGGAATTTGAAGTCTCTCCATTTTTGTAGTATTCCGTAAGTGGATAGAGGAAGATTACCAAATGGGCTCGAACATATTTTAACGTTACTATTTTCGCGACACTTTTCCTCTATTAGGAACATTTAATTTCAAGTTTATAACTAGCATTCAGAGAGCCCAAACGGAGTGCTAGGTGCTGTCGATTAAAATAGAAATACACCGGGAAACTGGAATTTCTTTTAAGTGTAAAACTTATGTGCTTATGTCCTGGTCCAAGGAGAATCGCCATGAGATCTGTGCATGATTAATGCCATACATTTATGAGCAGGTCTTGTTCCATTCTCTCTCCAAATTTTAAAATACACGCTTAAAGTGTGAAATGCGGTGTTTAAATCGACATTTCCCCCTCTTGGGATTTATTTTAGAATCCTTCAAAAATAGGTAATTTTTAAAACTCCAGCGGATCTAGGAATAACTGGGAAATCCTAGAACTATTTTCATGGAATGGAGAAATCACATTGGCATGTTTAGTGTGGAACTAGCTAGAGACTTAACATAATAGACTTTGGGCAATAAATGAATTTTATTGTATCTAGACAACCTCATAAACACATTTGATGGTGGGTGTAATTACTGTAATGGATTATTATGTACACTGGCTTATCTTTCTTAAACTAAATTTAGTTTCGATTAAATAAACTCGTTTCCACTTTGTCTGATGTCGGCTTAGTTTAAAGTCTGTTTGCTTGTTCCACAGAAAGGTGAATTCATCTCTTTATAAAGCACTAGGGACCAGGCAAACACAATTCAAACTATATTTACATATCAATCAGGAGAAATGCAAACAAACTGCCTCTTTAACAAATTTATAGCGTTTTTTTATGACACCGTATTATTGCCTTTTATCATAGACTCCTTTGTACAGCCAGTTATGCCTTCATTAAGATCAAGATATTCCAATGACTTTTAGAAAACATTTAATCGAAAATGTCCCTTGAGCAGACTCACGGGAATTTACCCACTGTATAGCTTTCCTAAATTAAAATATAGGCTACTATGTAAACCCTGGCCTCTTCTCATGCACCGATTTTCAGTCGCTTGTTAATCAATGCAGAACTGGAATAATGGGAAGTTAAAAAGGCGGGGGTGGGGGAGAAACCAGAGCCGGGATCAAAATCTTTGAAATCATGGCACAGAAATACATTGCCAAATGTCTCTGATCGCATATAGAAATCAGACCACGGGCACCATATATGCATTTTGCAGTTAAAGGGATCTAATAAAGAATGGCTATTCCCTCCTTCCACTCCCTCCCCTCCGCCCCCGGCACTGCCTATAGATGTACGAGATTTGCTGAGGGTATTTTTCGGCTTGCTGTAAATAGGAGTTCATGCTTGAGTGCTATGAAGTGTGGATGTAGTGGTACAGCAGGCTGGAAAAAGATCAGGGCTTCGCCATATTTGCTGTTCGGTATCGACGCATTTTTGTTTCAAACGAACGTCCTTTGACTATCAATAGGTGAGGAGTCTCGGAAAGAAATACAGTCAGAAGGATCTCCAGTCTTGAGGTCTGAGCCAAAATGGTATTTCTGTTCCCTGCAGTCAGAATAAGAAGCAGTGCAGGAATTCTTGTTAGACACACGAGAAAACCAATCGGGATGCGAATGCCTGCATTTTAGTTCACAAGGCAGTTCACTGTCCTAATACAGTTCTGTTGCAGAAAGTGCAGGTCCCAAACAATGTAATCCGAGGCAGTTCTAAAATGACACCAAGGGAAGTTGCCACAGGGGGGAAAAAGTATATTAGCCGGTTTATTGCAGACTGCAGGTAAAAGGGCCTCGCTGGGGAGCGAGCTCTATTCTAACTACTCATGGCGACTGCTTTTACAAAGGGAACTTTGGAGGTAAACACTGAATGGCTCCTGAAGAATTTCAATCCTTTCATGGCAATGTTTGGCGCAAAGTTGACACTATCTTTCTATCTGACCAGCTGTTCCTCTTATGACTCCCATCGAAACTGCCCCCTCCCCCCAACAAGTACATGGCAATATTGTGTTTATGTATCAAATGGGTGCAAAGATAGAAATATTATCTTCTATGGCAAATTGGTGATTAACACGAAATGAGATCTGGTTGTCTCTGGCTGCAAGCACATTAGGGATCAGGTAAGGTCAAAGCTTTATATATTATGTCTTTTTCTGTAAGGCTTCTGGTAAATTTCGGATAAATAAAAAATGAGTAAGATGTGTTGTCATACAATTAAATTAAAAATCCTTTTTAATTGCTAACTGCTTCGAAAACCTGCAATGGAAAAAAGTTAGCTATGAGATTCAAACTTAGATTTAAAGGTTCGGTTTAAAAAAAGCTCGATCATTTTTATAACAACAGCAAAAATATGAAAACCAGCAGCTTTATGAGAGAAACTGTGACTTCTTTGACCTCAGTTGCCATATATAAACTTTTCTAAAGTAGCATGTTTAATTTTTTAAAAAAATATTTACAATGTAATGAGTAATATTTAAGCGTTGTTTAATACTTAGGGCCATATCTCACATTAATAACAAGATGTGAAACTGACTAATATACTTTTCTTAAATATATTTTTATTTTACAAATACACAGGCTATTCGTGTTGTTTTTAATCTCCATATCAAACTAGTTTACAGAATATTCTCGCTACATTTAAAAGTTGTCTTGTATTATAGAGATCAGAACTGCTGATGTCTTTTCATACATTGCTTTATCATTGCAGTGGTTCTTTAAAGTGTTTCTTGGGAAAGCACTTCATTGATTAGATATTCAGAAAATGTGTATATAAGAGATCAAGACGATATAGTTTCAATACAGAACCCGAAACAAAGCTTAAGATCTCCACATCCACACGTTCTGGTGGCTTTTACTAGGGATTTTTTTCATTGAGAAAGTGAATTTTCTCGAATAATGCTGGACTAAAAGCATCCGAAATGTGCGCACACCTGGCAACTTTGCAGGAACAAACTTTTCTGTTTCATATTAAAGGTGCATCTGAAGTGGCTGAGTTCATTTCAGTTTGTTAGTGACCTAATAATGTAACTCCAGGACACCGCTCTTTTGGAGTTTCTCTCAGTGCTTTTGTTTGGCAAACTTTGTTTTGTTTTGTTTTTTTGGTTCTCCGAAGTACTTATAAATAGTATACTTTTGTATCCAGTTTCGTTTTGGTCATTTACTCCAAACAAGCAGACTTCTTAAGATAGTTATTGTTATTAAAACTATCAATCCTGATAGTAATAAAATGTAGCCACCCATTTTAGCTCTCTCCTTTTTCCTCATCAGCCTGAAAGAAAAAGAAAAAGAAAAAGAAAGAAAGAAAGAAAGAAGTAATTAGCCCAGATATTTTACAATATATAAATGGTAGGCATAGCCTGTGAAGATGCAGTTCTGACAGGGTGATTTTGAGCACTTAGAAACCTAGCGGGCTCACTTGAAGAAATTACTCTGAAACAAAATCGAATTGTTATGTGGAGGTGTACCCCTTGCTTTTCTTCTTTTCCTCCCAGCATCCCATTTATTTAAAACTATCTGTTCTATACTATTTTTATATTTTCAAAGATTTGTCCTTAAAATATCTCAACACTGATCAGAGTGCCCATAGAAAAATATGACTAGATTTTTCCTGACTGGTAATCTTTTTATCTACCAAATAAAAATCAACGGAAGCATAAAATGAGAGGCCTTCAAGATCAGCTAAGCCATAGTCTGCCAAAGTTTTCTAAATGTTTTTAAAAGATACCCCTCAATATGGAATAGAGTGCCTGATTTTGGTCCCATGTAAACCCATGGGAGTTTTGTCACTGACTTCAGTGGAAGTCAGAACCGGTTTAAAATGATCATCATTTCTAATTTCACTAAAGTGAGAAATAACTCATGTGAAACAGTCTCTGCTCATTCAAAGTAGTGGTCAGGCAAATTTCGGGAGTAGTGGGTGGTAACAATTTTAAGTTAAGTTCAATTTATTGTGATCTACAGGCAATAACAAAGGAGTTTTGTGTGTAAGGTACTTTACACATTAATTTCATTTATTTGTTTAATTTAAATATTAAACAACATAACTGGAGTAAGGAAAAGCCCAATCATTCTAGACTGGACTTTTGTAAATACTATAATGGAAAATCCAAAAGTATAAATGGAGAGCTTCTTTTACTCATATATGGCTATAAGGGTGTGTGTGTGTGTGTGTGTGTGTGTGTGAGTGTGTGAGAGAGAGAGAGAGAGAATTAAAAACACCAAACAGTTAATTTGTTTTACTCGAATGTTAATAATGTCAGTGCAGTCTCCAAGACTACTTAATAATTTCTTCTGAGTGTGATGGTTTCTATTATTTATGGTTAATAACATGGGGTCCTATTTAAATATGCTTATGACTAATGTAATCAAAGTATACATACCAACATATCTAACAATTGTTTAGTTCTCAAGTTACAGAGAGAAGGGTTTATGAAGACCAGTGCTCATTAACTGAACAGACTTTCCCTTTCCTAGCTAGTGTGCTAAAAAGAGAAGGAAGTGGCACACCCGAATAAACACACCAGTTGTGTTTCCTCACAAAATGTGTGTGTGAGCGAGCGCGAATTCTGATGAAGAAGCAATGTAAGCAGGTTACAACCACCCCAGCACTGTTGTCTCTTAAACGTGAACACTGACAAATGGTTCGAATTAAATACTTTGTCGTGGGACTAAAATGGGCTCAGGTACATTGATAACAATGCAGTGCTGCCTAACTCCCGCTGATTTAAATAATCCAATTTAACGCAGTGGGATTAGGCGAAAGTAGAGTAGCTGGTGAGTAAAACCAGCACTACCTGGCCCGTTTCTAGCTATTTTTAATTCTATCCAGACAGCTAACGAGACGCAAAGCTGCTAACAGCATTTTGCAACGTCCTCCTCATAGTGTAACTGCTTATTTACGCCCTGCAGCGCATTTCTGTCCTTTAAAGAAAACCACGTTTTAAAACGACTGTGCTGGGGGGGGGGAGAAGGTTGTTGTTTTTGTTTTTGTTTTTTTAATTAGGACCTAGGCTTGGCTTCAATCGCTTCATATCAGAACGTGAATACATTTATATTTGTAGTTTAGTTACTTCTGCGTGTGATACAAACCATCATGTCTCTGAATTCGTGTGTGTGTGTGCGTGTGTGTGTGTGTGTGTGGATATTAAAATGTCCATCACATGCATAAGGCATTTAGATGAATGGGAATTGAATGTTTTCTGCCAATTTCAGCTACGTTCAGTCTTTTAATCAGTCTGTGTTTTAATTGGTTATTCTTGGGGAAAATAAAAGTTGTTTGAAAGCTCCCACCGCGTATCACTGAAAAGATCCTTCGAATGGAAACCATCGTCAATATTCTGTGTGTGAGCAACGTCTCTCTCTCTCTCTCACACACACACACACACGTGAAAGTAGAGTAGCGAAGGTCGAGAAGCAAACCCCAGACACTGAACTACTTGCGGGGAGTGTAGGGGAAGTGATGACAGATTCGCGTGCGCTTTGCGAGTTTGTTGGAGGGAGGAGGACTGGGACTCTGGGGCTATTGTGGTGGAAACTGCATTTGTGTGGCCGTCGCGTCGTCGGGGTGCAGCTTGTGTTTGTGTTAGGAGTGGCGGTGGTGTGGTGTACCAGATGGGGTAGTAGCTTAAGGGGGGAGGTGTTGGGGTGGTGATGAGTCTGCATCGGTGTTGGGGAGCTTAGAGGAGGTGCTGGATTGGTGGGGATGTTGTGGGGGTTAAGGTGGAGGAGGGGAGTTGAAGGGGTGTGTGAGTTGGCAGTGGGGGAGGAGGGCTGGGGTATTTGTGTGTCAGCGTACCGCCTTTATACAATAATAACGCAATTATCTAGCTGAAACAGTCTCAAATGGCAAAAAGTTGCAAAATAGATCGACCTCCCTGAGATGAGAAGGAGCTGGTTACAGAGGTCTGCAGCCATCATCCTTTTTCAATACATTTTAAACAAGAGGATCTAGTGAGTGATTCCGATTCAATACACATAATCAGTTTGGAAGTCCTATTTCCATTTGAAAACAGGCCTATTTGCAATCATGAGAGCCGGACATGCTGAAAGATACAGAATGCATTCAGAGTAGATGGTAGGTGATAGAATCTGTAGACGAGCACTAAATATTTTTTTCCAGTTTCAGACCTTCTACATTAGACTTTAATCATGATGTATTTTTAATCTAATATTCCTTTTGAAAATATGACTTAATTGCTTTAGAAAGCAAAGCTCTGACCCACAGTGAGACTCCCTGGTGGAGAGAGAGAGAGAGAGAGAAACAAGAAAGAATGGTGATTGAAAAAGCATGTTGATTGTCATACTAGTCTCTTAGGGTTAACAGTCATTTAATCAAGAGTACACTGGGTAAATGATTTTGTGGAAAATGCTAACTTGTTTTTAAAGTAAGGACTGGATGAAGAACATTTGCACAGGGCTATAAATAGAAACTACTATACACAAATGTAAAAGTAGAAAGGACACATAGTGCTGAAAGTATATTGATACAGACAGGAAGTTCTCTTCAGTAACAAAATCACCCGAAACAGTGCCAACAGCTAAGTGTTCTTGCAGTGAATTTTAAGGTCCAACCACTGGAAATAGCTGAGATGCTGTTCCGAGAGATAAGTCATTTTTCATTTATGCCAAATCTCTGAAAACAAACTCATACACCTTATAGTTGTTTGCTATAAAATGAAAAAAAATCTCAATTTAAATGAATACATTTTGTTCCTTAAAACAAACAAACAAACAAAAAACTTTCGACCCGAAAGCAAAAGCCTTCCACACACAAGTCTCTAGGCATCATTAATTCCAGCCCCTCCGAGCATACTCATCCCACCGTCAACACTTCTTAAGAGAGCCATCTTACAAACCTGATATTTTCAGTTCTGCATTCTGTAAAGATTTTTTTTTTTTTTTTTTTTTTTTTTTTTTTTTTGGTGCTACTACTCAAGTGCCAGAAGATAAGAGGCATACAGGACTTCGATAATCATCATCATTTATGACGGGAGTGGTGATGGGAGTTGAGGATTTTCTCTATGTAACCAACCAATCGATAATTAAACTTTCATAATTGAACAGATGTAACACCCTTTTTTTTGGCAGGGGGCACTGAATAAAGTCTACTGGAGTCAGCTATCTTGGCTCTGAAATGAGTTGATAATACCCTTAACTATTGCTGCGATTAGTTATATGGCAGACACTTGCTAATTGCAACTAAAAATACTGCACTACTGTCTGGACTCAGCACCCAGGCTTTCTTCAAATTCCCACTGTCTTCGATATACACACAATTTTATTTTCCACCATTGCGAAGTGAAAAATTAGCCGTGAAAAAGTAACGTTCTAAAAAGCTGGGGTTAGTGTGGAAAAAGTAAATAGTGTTACTACCTACTTTGGAAACATTACACACGCATTTCACTTGCTGATAGACGGGTTTACAAACTTGCTCAAGAATCATTTTCAGCAATTACTGTTTTTATCTTTTGCTATCGCCGCTGTTTCCGGAACAGCCAGAACAATGAAAAATATATGGACCGATGCAATAAAATCAAGAGCGCTGTATTTAGATGGTTTTGCATTTCCCTGTCACTAAATTTCAGCCATCTACTCTGAATAAGCAGAGAAGGGGGATTTACGTTTGGACAGGAGGGACAGCTTCACAAATTGCTGTTAAAGTTTAATGTGGTTGCCTCTTCACTTTCTCAGACTCTACAAACCAAAAAAAGCTACCGTAATATCTGCAGAAACATTTCTCCTTTTTTACTGAGACCAACACAAACACATTTCTGACATTAATTGTATCTTAAGTGTATTATGTCAATGTCTCATCAATGCAGTTGATGCTGCAAAGGTGAACAGATGTTTTCATTTAAGCCACTGAAGAGAAGTAAGCTGCCCTCCTGTATTTTACTTCACATTTATTCACTCCAATGTGCAGAGAAACTAATCTGGATCAGATCCTGCATTTTTCGCTCAGGCCAAACGTCCATTGACGTGAATGGGTGGAGGCCTCATAATACCGATTTTGTTCTTGCCACCTTGCGGGCTGTGACTCATTTTATTGAAATACCCTATACAAGGTATTAATGTGACAAACCTCTACTTTATTCCAGGAGTCTAGACTTCTAGGCATTGATTCAAAATGATACCTCGCATTCAGACAAACATAGGATGTAAGTGGGGGGAGGTTACCTCAGGGCAGGGCAGCTTTGCAGTTTATGAATAAGCCTACACTCCTTGCTGTTGTGGACGCAGGAAATCAAGGGCCAAACTGTATTCCCGGGATATTTAAACCAGCTAGTTCTAAATTAGGTGGAGTTTAATTCTGAAGAACTTTACAAAGTCAGTTACACTTAAGGACAGTTCTAGGATCTCCAGATACAAACTGAAAGGAGTGTGAGCGGAGGGCTTCAAACCGCGATTGGAAAAAAGGAACGTTTACATCAAACAGTCTTTCCAACTCCAGTAGCTCCTGGTGTGATTTGCGTAAAAGTCATTCTAATAGGCAAAGTAGTTGGTTGGAGAGGAGTGTGCAAATGAGAATGCGGGAAAAGTACAGTTGCCCCTGCAAGACTGGCGCCAGTTACCAGCACTGCCCGCACAGTTCGCCCGCCACTATTTCATTTTATTATTCTTTTTTAGTATTGGATTTTGCTTTCTCAGGGGACACGTGACAGTTACATAATGTCAATTCGTAAGAGCAAGTTGTACACTTCAAATTATGGGCTGACGCCTCCTCTATTCGCCCCAGTTTTAGAGAAAGAGGAAAAAATGTCACCAGTCTGCTCAGGAAAAGTTCGTTTCTGGTCCAGACCCCGTTCCGTTTTATTCTCGGGAGTTGTCCCATGGGAACCCAAAGGGTTACGTACATGCGTAAAGGGAGTAGGATTTGGGCTGAATTATTTCTTGTAGAATTCATGCTTTCTTTTGTTTTGTTGCCTTTCCTTTAGCATCATTGAACCTTCTTAATGACACTGAAAACATATCACATCTCCAAATCGAAAAATAGATAGGAAAAAGTAAATGGACACTGATCCGAATTGCCGTCATATCACGATTCCTAGACTTTCGATCATTGATTATTGCTGATTATGGAGCTATATTAGCTGAATACATTATCTGAATATTGTTCAAAGCCAAATTCTAAATTGGGTACTAAAAATGGGTTCTAATCAAACGCTCAGATTTAACTTTCAGGGACAACAGCTATTGTGTGTAACATGCACTGTGCTACATTTACTTATTTAAATACAAATAGCACGTCAATTCCCTTTTATGAATGTTATATGAGTGCTTGTTTTATACACCCATGCGCAAATCCTCAACAAGTGAATATTACTGAACAGTTTATTAAAAAAAAACTATAGTGATTTTTTGCAATGAGTAATACAAGACCTGAAACTGCAGTCCTTGCACAGTCAAGAATCCCAGTTAACTCAAAGGGAGTATTGCTTGTGCACTCCAGGGCTTGGCATCTCATTTACTTACACACTAGAGGTTATCATGGTTTACTGAGAGTCATGGTTAGCCAAAGGAAGACGTCAATATCTTACAAAAGAAACGCACTGAACTTTAGCAATAGCTGGAAAGCTGAAAAAGCAAAACAAACCAAAAAAACACACCCCCCCCAGATTTTCTGGAAACAAGAGGAAAACTATCTCTATCTCTATCGCTATGTATTTAGAGATAGAGATAGAAATAGAGATAGAGATAGAGATTTACAGATAGAGATAAAGACATAGTGAATATAAATTATATTTTTATGTGAGTTTATTTGCATGTTTAAACATGCCATAGTAATTCAGATATAATTAATATAAGATTTGTCAGGCGACAATAAGTAATTGTATAAAGAGGGTAAGTGAGAGCCCGAAGCATCTATTTAATTAGAAATAAAACTTTTCAAGCGAAAGGGTCCTGAAAACGATTTTTGTTCGTGTAGGTGTACGTCTTTCAATCACCTCAGTCGATCCATTTTATTCAGCTCGACTTTGGACTTGTTTTAAAAATCCATTCCTATGACACCTTTTCAGATATTATTCCGAATATTAATCAAAATACCAATTTAGCGACAACTTTCTTCGGGCATTTTAACTATTCCTATAGAAGTGGTAATGTCCATGAACTTTGAATGCCCCTTTTAAAAAATATTTTTTTTAAACCTCAGAGGTGTTAGTCTCTAACTTTCAAAACAAGGAGAAGTCATGTAGCACCTTAATTAGAGACTAACAAATATATAAGATCATGAGCTTTCGTGGGTAAAACGCACTTCAGCAGATGAGTGATTTTTTCAGTACCCTTTCACCTGAAAAAGTTATATTTCTAATTAATTTTTAAATCCCTTCCATGTTTCTCTATCATATGAAACATTTGTTTCTCCTCTTGTTTTCAATGTATTTAAGAAGGACGAAAAGAATAATTATTTTGTCCAATGAATACAAACTAAAATATCAAAGCATGTTTAGGAATAAAATGAGTAGATAATTGTAAATATTTCACACGAAAATTTTTATACCTTTTATGCGTACTTGTCCTTAACTTTAAAAACAACTGCTGTAAATACAAGATCTGTACTTTCTCTAATAGATTTTACCAGGAGCTGGTGACAGAGAACTGATTTCTTTTCTATTAGGCTTTAGCACATCTTTGTTGAAGGCCTGTAGAATGACCAAGGATTAGATTTGCATCTCTTAGACTCCCTGTGTGGTCTTTGTAAGAAGCTTGTAACTGTTAAAAATGACTTGTTAGGAAGCGTGTGGGCTCTCATCTCTTCGCTTTTGACAGAATGATTGTGAAATTCAGATTGGTCCTATAGGCTTTAGCCTGCAGATTCCACCTGAACCTTAAGCAATTAGAGCCTAATCTCAATGCAATCATATTTGAGTTAGGATTTGCTGCACGTTGGTTACTTCAATTAAAAAGCTACAGAATATTCTGGGGCATTTAAAAAATGGTACCCCTAAGGCGCTGCAGAATTTTTTAAATCTCGAATTTGATAATCACTGCCGCTTTATTGGACTCTTTACACTGCAAACCACTTGTCGACTTCTGTGTGCAGAATTTAATAGGAAAACGCGGGGGGCAAAGGGGGAATGGAACAACCCAAGGCGAAGTAACATTACGACCCATCGGGAACATGTAGTTTGTATTTTCACCATTTCTAAACGAAGCATTCAAAAGACAGTTCACTTCTTCCCCATGTTATTTTACTGAAGGGATCTGATACAAGACTAAGGAGGAAAATCTCAGGGCAAATCTACGTGTCCGAGTCTATCCATAGGGAGACAAACCAGCATAGGGATTTCAGGAATGGGTCCACGTTTTCTTTTTGATAAAATTCTGTGCTCAGATTAATGATCGGTTTGTAAGAGACACGCAGGTAACACTGTTAAGCCAACGTATTTGCTTCCCTGGTTATCTACTGCCATTGCCTGAGAAAAGAGGGAACCGTTTACAATTGTAAAGTGAGAGATGAGTTTAAAGACCATAGTTCTTATGAGTTATTGTAAAAAAACAACTCCCGAAATCGTGGCGCTGGTTTGTGATTGTGGGTGGGTCGGAAGGGGATGGTGTGAAAAATGACACTTGTGCGTATTCTTTTACCCTGGTGACAATTTCTTTGTGTTTGGGTTCCGGTTTCTCAGCGCTAGGCTGTGAGTGGCGCTTCTTAATAATAATCCTGAGGATAGTTTTTAAATAGCCTCTGCTCCTTAAACTGGAGCGTTTCCTCTTCATCGAGTCTACATCATTTTGAAAGCCCTTTGTCAACTAATATTCTGGACACAAAAGGGATCGTCCAAAGATGTGTCACCCCCTTCTGAAACACTGCGACCAGTCCCTGCGTCCACGAGGATTGTGTCCCCCGGGTGGCATTGGCCATGAACTGCCCTGTAGCAAAGGAGCCGTGGGCCCGATCCTGCTTCAGTAGCAAAACTCTCTCATTGATTTCAAGGGGCAGCAGAATCACCCTTTGGCCCTAGTGCGAGTTTCCTGCCTCCTCCACACCCATTAGCAGCCCAGCCCAGCCGGCTTTCAAGTCCCAGCCCCCTCCCTCGCCTGGATGAGCTTCCCTAACTCGCTCCCTTCCCCTCTTGCCAAGGAGCCCCTCGCTGGTGGCAGGCACCTGTCACACCTCAAGATTGCAACGTGTTGCACCCCGTGGCTTCAGTCCCCGGGAGTGACCCTTCCACTGTCCTGAGCGGGACAGACTAGCCTGGGCTCCAGGGCTGAGGGGGAGGGTCTGGCACTTGAAAGCTGCAAGCTACCGATTGGCTGAGCAAACCTCTCCTGGCCCAGGAGTGCGGGACCCTGACCTACGGGGAGGCATCCAAACAGCCCCCGCCTTGCTCATTAACTTGGCCTCCCACTCTCGCCCTTTCTGGGGTGTGCTGAGAGCGCCTGCCCGGACGCTTTGAAGCACTGAGCCTCCCCTCGGCGGCTGGTCATTCTTCGCAGGAGCCAGCCTGGCCGGGCTACTTTTGACAGATTCATTCTTGCACTTATTCCCTGCCTCTGGAATGAATACCCCCCCCCCGCGCCCTCAGGTTGTAGTTTTCCCTCCTTGGTTCATAAACACCGACACTGTTTCCCTTTGATGAGGGAGCTTCACCCCGACTCACCCCGAGAGTTCTGCAGGATAAACTCCTCTTCAGCCTTCCCAGAATGAGGGGTGCCTCGCTCATTTCCCTCCCCACGCCTATCAGGCAGGAAAATAAAACAGTGTGACCAAAGCGTATCCCCTGCTGAAAATGTCCCTCCCCCCCCCAATCTACTAGTTTTTATGACAGGAAAATGGTTCTGATTAAAATAGTGGTAGGCAGGCAAATGTCTTCTCTTTCTGCAATCCTGAATTAATTTTTTTGGCCTGTAAATGATGTTTCTCAGCTGACAGCAGCTCAGTCCACAGTTTTAATGAGTTTCATGCCAAGCTCCAGCAGGCTTGAGTGAGCCATGGACTGGAGGGATCTCTTGGGTGTGTGTGTGAATCCAAACATCTTTAAGCCTCAGCAGCCCCATTTCCTTCCTAGCCCCACCAGCAGTTGCCATAGTATTTTAGATGAAATATTCCCAGACTACAAAATAAAGCAACAGCTGAAGAGGAGGCAAAGACAGCAAAGCCAAAGCTCCACAGTGACAAAGGGGAATTGAAACTTATGACACTGCAAGTTAATAACACCAGAAATGAATCTAGGGGCTGGACCAGTGTTAAATAAAAGACTGTAGCTGGAGAATGTTCATAGCAATGTTTTTCAACAATTATTTTTAAATAACATATTAGATTTCTCCCTATTATTGGCCTACAGTCACAAGAGGCATAATGCAAAGAAGGATATTGTGCCTAGTTGGGATAGTTGCAACAAGAACAGTATGAAGCACAAATCAATAGTACCACAAGGTGATTGTGTTGGGGGGTGGGCGGGTGGAGGTAAGATGGATACAGTTTGCATCATCAGAGATATAGCACTGGAGATAAGAAAAAATAGTCTGTTCTCCAGGAACCCTGTCCAACTTCCATTACAATCAGGCCCTTGTGAGCAAGCTGAGGCTACAATTAACTTTGATCTTTATAGCATTGCCTCATCCATAGAGAGATTATTTTTTTCAGATACAGGAAGGCTGAACAACAGTTCTACTCTGAAATATGTGGATTACTTCCCCATTGTGTAAGGAGAGTAATAAGTCATGTTAATTTGGTCAACCAGTGGGCAGAAGGTGGACACTTTTGTCTGGGGACTGTTAAGCACAATCTGCACAGCAGGGCAGAGTCAGGCCACCACAAGTAAAGCATATGAGGCATCATGAAGTACTATCCAGAGTCTGGGATAAAAAACCCCACCCTTCTCTGAGTGACACAGCAGTGTCTGCCATGAATAGAGTTGTTCACATCCCTTATTAATCCTAAAATTCTATACCAGGTACTCAAGACTTTCAGGATGGGATTTTCAAATATACTTGAGGTGGCCTGACTCTGCTCCTGTTGGCACTGACATGAGTTTGAGCATTGACTCCAGTGGAAGCAGAGTTAGGCCAACACTGAGCATTTTTGGAAATCCCATTCTCTGCTTTCGTCAATGGGCATATTTTTGATCACATCATCTTTGAGCTTGTATACCATGGTATGTCCCTCTCCATTCCAAAAGGTAGCAAAAAACATTCAGGTCAGCTCTGGAGAATAGACAATTTTTCTCATCCACAGTGCTATTTCTCTGGTGATGCAAACTTTATGCATCATAACTTCCCCCCCGTCCCTCCGACCTTATACAAATTATGGAAATTATTTTTTAACTCTGACTTAAGATGTCATAACTGATTCTATGTCCACCAATAGAGAGTTGTAGAAAAGGTTTTATATTTCTACCTTTACTTTTGATGTTATTTTAGTGTAAGTGAACACAAAATTAGGGTTGATGTTAACATACACCCTCTTAGAACATGTCAATATGAAAAAGATATGAGGATGAACACTGGACAATTGTCATGGAAGTGCATGCAGATCTCTCTCCATGTCTGGGTTTTATTAGCAGAAAACTTTAAAAGTGGGAAGGCACAGGCTTCTAATGGGTTTTGCCTGGATTTATGAACATATATGCAATTATAATCTATCTTTTTTGCTACAGAATGTTGGCAGATGTGCAGAAGCCTGGATTCAGACAGGCAGCAAGCAAGGCCTGCTTGTTAGTTCAGGTAGGTTACACATGCTGTGTTATCTGTCTGGACTAGGACTGGCTTGCTGAGAGAACTCCCTGGGAGGTAAACAGGGCTCTTCATATGGCTTTTAGTTTTACAGGGATGGTGTGGAACATTGACTCTGGCTAGCATAATTTTTCCTAAATTGTGTGGCATGCTGTACAAGTGCCACAAGCAGAGAGATTTGTATCTGTGCTCAGCATCACACAGAGCCACAAGCAGAGAGACTTGACAGCATCACCCACTGGCGACTAGCTAGAGAAGCTCTGGTTAGTCAGTTTGAGTGCCACAGCCACCATAACAAGCAGAGCAATGGCCAGTAGATTCTATTTTATCAGGAACATATGCTGAGTTGAGACTTGAGACAGGATACCAGAAGGACAAGCAGCTTCAGACACACACATCAGAGTAGTGCTGAAGACTATGGGTCTCCTCTACAGCTTGTTTCACTTTGGCTGCCCTTTCTTCAGACAGGAAAACTCTGCTCACTTCCCAGTTCATTCTGCAAGATAAGTTTCAGGTGGATTAATTAATAAATCAGTAAAAGAGAACTTTTGGTGGAAATCACACAAATCCCAGGAATGGGAGGAATACTAGGATGCTTTCTTTCCCCAGACTAGCCAGTTGTTAAAACTGGGGGGGGAACCCCCCGCTAGCTCTTGCTTCAAAATATGGGCCACAGTAAAAGACACCAGCTTCAAAACCTGGAGTGCAGATGATAAATGAGAGGCAGCAGTAAAATATTACAAATTCAGGTTTCTGAAACAAAAATGCTGGTGTAATAGGTACTGCAGAAGAAGCATAGAGTGATGGAAATGTACAGATAAGCATTGTGGCAAGTTTATAGAGACTAGATAGAACATTTATCCTCAGAACAATGGGTAGGCTTAATAAATAGGGCTGTGTCTAGACTACATGGCTCCATCGACAGAGTCATGTAGATTAGGGTTGTAGGCAAAAGGAAATGAAGCAGCGATTTAAATAATCACCGCTTCATTTAAATTTAAATGGCTGCTGCGCTGAGCCGACAAACAGCTGATCAGTTGTTTGTCAGCTCAGCGCGCTAGTCTGGAAGTTCCACAGTGGACATCAAAGCCCTTTGTCGACCTTCCCCTTATGCCTTGTAGGCTGAGGTTTACTGGGGAGGTCGACAAAGGGCTTTCAGGTCGACAGGGGAGCATCCAGACTGCCTCTATCTGCCGACAAACAGCTGGTCGGCAGAGCGAGCCAGCCATTTAAATTTAAATGAAGCCGCGATTATTTAAATCGCGGCTTCATTTCCCTTTGCCGAACAAACAAATCTACATGGCTCCGTCGATGGAGCCATGTAGTCTAGACATACCCTAGGTCACACAGAAAATGTGAGGTCAGATCAGACCAAAGGTCCATATAGTCCAGTTATCCTTCTTTGTGACAATGGTTACTATCTGTGGCTTTAAGGGAAGGAACAAAAAAGCTCACATTGACATTTATGGAATAACCTGCCTATGGAGGAAATCTTTTTTGATTTTTTGACTTTTGACATCTGCAGTACTTTTTTGACTCTCACTGAGTCCATGGCCTCAGTGATATCTTGTAGCAATCAGTTTTTCAGCTTCATTGTGCACATCCTCTCTCAATCCACTTTGGGTAATTGGCAGCACACAGCATCCTACTCTGCAATTAAACATCTGCAAATGGGCTATGTTAGCTGACTTGGACTCCTAGGACTCCAGCTACAGGGCTGTTTTTTAGTTGTCATGTACACATTTGGGCTCAGACTGGAGCCCAGGCACTGGGATCTTCCTCCTTCCCTGCAATTATACAAAAATCAGATTGTATGTGAGAATCTTAAATGAAAAGTCATTGTTTCAAGCCTCATTTTCAGTGTTTTGGAGAGCCCAAGTTAGCTTTTTGGGAATACAATACATTAGTCATACATCTGAGTACAAAATATGCTCCTGACAATCTCATGGTCTTGACTGTAAATCAGGAAGAATTTGGCCTGCAAACTGAAAGTGTTCTTGGAAATTCTGAAAAGAAAGGCAGAATGGAGTCCACTCTTCTTGGAGACTCTTCTGTGATAAAACCGTGGGGCTTTGTCTACACTGCAGAGTTTTTGCGCAAGAAGCTTTTTGTGGAAGAGGTCTTCTGCAAAAACTTCTTGTGCAAAAGCACATCCACACCTCAAAAGCGCATCACAAAAGTAATGTGCTTTTGCGCAAGAGAGTGTCCACACTGCCTGGACACTCTTGAGCAAGAACGCTCTAATGGCCAATCACAGAATGGCCATCAGAGCACCTGTGCTTTTTCTGATAGGCTCTTTTTGCGCAAGAAACCCCTGCGGAGCGTCCACACATGCCTTTTTGTGCAAGAGTTGTAGCGCAAAAAAGGAGTTATTCCTTATGGGGAGAGGAATAACTCTACCAGCAAAAGCCCTCTGTCCTGTTGATTTACTGTATTTTTTTTTTTTGCACAAAAACGCATTTGAGATGTGGATGCTCTGCCGTTTTTTGCACAAAAATGACCATTTTTGCGCAAAAACCTTTTAGTGTAGACATAGCCTGACTGTACTAATTTCCCCTTTGTGCTGCTCCAGGGGCACAGAAGAGACTTACACAAAAATCCTCACTGGTATAAAGCTGGCATAGTCAGAGCACGCTCCATTCTAGCAATCTTCCCTGTGGCAATGGTTCTACTTGGCTGTTTTAACCAAGTGCAATTTAGAGCTGCTCTGAGAGTGTTCTAAATTGGTCCATGCATGAACTGGCCCAAGCAGACCCAAGCCACCTTTGTTCCATCCCCTAAGGCAGTGGCTCCCAACCTTATTATGCCAGGACTGGCAAACCCATTCACAAACTTTTGGTGGACCGGTAACATTTTATTTGCATTTTTGCATATTCATTCATGATGCATATAAAATGAATATAACATTTTATATGCAAAAAAATGTTACCAGTCCGCCAAAATATGCGACCCAGGCCTGGCCCTCAGAGCCACCGTAAACAGCTGGCTTCAGCTGCGGCAGCCACTGGCCACTCATCCAGGAGTAGCCGGCTTGGGCGTGGCCTGGCAGTGTGCTGCAGCCTGGCAGCCAATGGTTTGCGGCCCAGCACCCGTCCACAGACCAGCGGCTGGGAACCCTAAGGTACAATGCACTGTGAGAGTCCAGCAGTCCCTATCTAATCCCTTCACAGCGGTAATCAGTATCATCTTCTAAACCTACAGTAGGTATTTTCAGTCATTCAGCTTTTCATCAGGATTATACAGGTATTCTAGATAGTGGATGCACATATTGGAGGAATATAAAAAGGCAAAGAATGCCCCCATGTTCTCAAAAGTCTTCCCATAGTATGAGGAAGTTCTTCCTGTGTCCTTCACCTGCTATCTGGGAGCAAAGCTACCCTATGTGTCCCACAGTGAAAACTCATTTTGCTACATGCTAGCTTTAAAACACAACATATTTTACTCCGTTCACTGATAGTACAACTAGCACTGTAGCTATTGTAGTGCTCTCTTTTGTTGTCTCTTGTATAATCCACCTCTGTCCCAGTCAAACAGCAAAACATAAATTCAATTTACTTAAGGAATGGAAAAGGTTTTGAAAACACACATTGTCATTTAAACATGGTTTTACAGTACAACTGAATTTAATGTTTATAACAAATCATACCAGGGTACCACTTTCAGTACCTATTGACAAACACAGTAAGTGTTTTTTTGGATTCCTGAGGCTTTTCCATTTTCAATAGAGAAAAATGTCTAGGTTGTTTGGACTGAAGGGCAATAGACACATTTAATCCTAGAATGCAGTGACACTGAAAAGGATTAGGGGTCGTGGTAGATAACCAGTTGAATATGATTTCCCAGTGCAATGCTGTAGCTAAGAGGATGAATGTGTATAAACAGGCATAGGGAAGTGGTATTACCCCTGCATACAGCTTGAGTGAGCTCATTATTGGAATATTGTGTTCAGGTCTGGTGTGCACACTTCACACAGGATGCTGAAAAAATGGAGGAAGCTCATAAAAGCTCTACAAGAATGATTTAAGATCTGGAAAACATGTGTTACACCGTGGTGTAAGATGTATGAAGCTCAATCAATTTAGTTTACACAAGGGAAGGGGAAGAGGAGATTTGATCACAGTCTACATCTAACTGCACAAGAATGATGTGTTTGATAGTAAATGGCTATTTAATCAAGCAGAAAAATGGCATAACAATATCCAGTAGTTAAAAGATGAAATTAGATGAATTTGAACTAGAAATAAAGTGCAAATTGTTACCTAGGAGGGTAATTAACTACTGGAGTAACTTACCTGGGGCGGTGTTGGATTATCCACCACTTAAAATACTCATCTAAATACTGGCTGTATTTCTACATAGGCTCTACCTCAAATCAAAGTTATGGGCTTGATGCAGAAATAACTAGGTGAAATTCTATGGTTGGTATATGAGGGAATTCAGACTAAATGGTCCCTTCTGACCTTAAAATCTATGAACCTATGAATCATCCTGGCCTTTTGCCACTGCCCACCATCCAACACATACTGAATACCTTCTGGTGTTTAAAAAGATTTTACTCTGTGTCAACACAAAGTTAGCACAGAATTATATTTTAACAATTACAAAACTAAAACAAAAATGTAGGGACTACATCGCAGGACACATTCACAAACAAACCTCCTCGGGTCAAGGTCTACAAAGCCTACATCAACAGAAAAACAAAAAAAACAAGCCTCCTCCACAAAGTAGCCAGTATGCAAGTTAAATAAATACAGGGCCATCGATGCCCCAAATTTACACCTTTACTTTCTGTAAAAGATCAATAAGCTAGTACCACTTGACTACCAGCCTGGCTTCTATCCAAGTAGAAAAGCCCATAGCATTTTAAGTAGAAGTCCCTCACCACCAGCCATCAGTATCTCAGTCACTAGCCACCTACCCAGGAAGCATCCTGCAACCATTCCAGTCCTAGGAATTAGTGAGTGACTATTACTAGACAGATGTAGAGTAGAATCTCAGAGTTTCTTACGCCTCAGGAATGGAGGTGGTTTATAACTCTGAAGTGTCCATAATTCTGGACAAAATGTTATGATTGTTCGTTCAAAACTGAACACTAATTTATTACACCTTTGAAATCTTTGCTATGCAGAAGAAAAATGCTGCTTTTAAAATTTAAATGAAACAAGTTCAGATACATTTCCTTACCTTGTCTAATCTTTTTTTAAGCTTTCCCTTTTTTGGTCTCTCTCTCTTTATATATATTAGAGATTTGTGCATCTGTCAGTGAGTCCATCTGTATGCAAGTCCATTTGTTCAAGAACTCCTCCTAAATGGTAAGAGCTAGACCTACCAAATTTGGTATGCAGTTTCCTCGTATGCTAACTTAAAGCAAGGTCAGGGTTTGTGCTGAGAAAATGAGATGTGCCTGGAATTCAATTGTTTTCCATAACATGGAAAGGAAGGGGGCTGAGCAGAGGGACACTGAACTCACAGTCACCACTGGGGACAGTGAGCACAGGGGACAGCTATACTGCAGAGTAACCACTGTGGGCAGTGGTGGATATAGGGCAGGGCGAGCAGGGCGGCTGCCCCGGGCCCCGCGCTTCCAGAGGCCCCGCGCATACGCCGTAGTGCCACGGTGCCGTGTCAAAAGGGGGGGCCCCATGAAATTGGGCTGCCTGGGGCCCCGCAAAACCTTCATCCGCCCCGACTGTGGGCAGCCGCACACCAAGGGTTCACCACATAGGTTTGGGGTTCACCTTCAGCACTGGACCAGAGTGGGGAGGGGAAAGCCTCACCCACCAATTGCTGCAGCCCCCTCGGCAGCACTGCTGAGGCCAGGCACTGAAGATCCAGCCTCCACCACTAGGGTTGCCAGATGGTCTTCCAAAAAATACTGAACACACGGGCTAAAAATTTGCTGAGCAAAAAAAACCACCCACACCAAACACACATCCTGTGTGGCTACTACCAAGAGCCACCAAGATGGGAACAAAGGGGGAGGCAGCAGAGCCTGCTCTGCAAAGCAGCCGCCTGCTACGCAAAGCAGAGAGAGGCAGACCCTGGGGCAACACAATGGGGGGAGGGGGGGAGGCGACCATGGGTAGGAAGGTGACTCCCCCATAGCCAGGTCTTTGGGTGTCCCAGTGGGAAGAAGCAGAAATTCCACCCCAGTCAGTTTTGGCTGAGAGCCCATGGAAGGTGCCTAAACGCAACTACAATGCACCTGCGAGCTTCTCTCCTGGACTACGGTGCCACAACACGCTTGAACAGTGCTCAGGAGCAGGGACAGGGCTTCTCCTCCTCCCCAAGGCATCACTCCTCCTCAGATGCAATCAGCTGAGGGCTCCCCACCTCCCAGCCACTCCCCCCGCCCTCCTGGGCTTCTGCACACAGCCAAAGGCTTCCAGCTGGGAGGCAGGGCCGCGATCGGCGCTGAGAGCCTATGGTTGCATGCAGAAGCCAAGCTGGGCAGTGGGGGTGGCTGGGAGTCCCAGCCACTCCCCCTGCCCCCGCCAGGCTTTTGCACACTACCACACTACCCCGCCTCCCAGCCACTCCCCCTGCCCCTGCCAGTCTTCCGTCCGGCGCCCAGCTGGAAAAACAGAAAATACCAGACATTGCACATGTCCGGTATTTTCTGGATTTTTTTACCAGATAGAGGGTGCAAAAACTGGACTGTCCAGTAGAATACCGGACACCTGGCAACCCTATCCGCTGCAGGAGCCAGAGCCTGCCACCTCTCCAGCACTGCCAGGCCACTTAGTGTGGCCACATCTGGCTTGTGCAGACTTCCCCTTTCTCCCTGGGGCCAGGCCCAGGGGGCACCAGTGGAAAGCCTGTGTGGCCCTCATCAACCCCGGGGCCAGTCCCAGGGAGCACTGGCAGGAGACTTGCATGGCCCCTCCTACTCCTGGGCTGGGCCCTGGGAGCACCAGCAGGTGGCCTGTGTGTGGCCTCCTGGCCCCCTCCAGACCCAGGGAACACCAACAGGAGTCTTGCATGGCCCTCCCCCATCTCCAGGCACAGGGAATGCCAGCAGAAGGCCTGTGCAAGCCCCCCCGCTAGCTCCAAGCCAGACCCCATGAAATGCTGGGTAAGTCTTCTAGTAGTTTATATTCAACACCGTTCTGTACTGCATTTGCTTTTTTATTTTATTTTATTTTATTTATTTTATTTTTGTCTCTGGTGCTGCTCTATTGCATATTTCTGATCCCAAATGAGGTGTGTGTTTAACAGGTCAGTTCATAACTCCCATGTTCATAACTCTGAGGTTCTACTGTATCAGCAACTGACATTACACTAATATGCTAAGGTACTAGAATGCCACTAGCAGTCACAAAAATCTCCATGCAACAATATCCACAATACCCCTTCTAATGTGCTCAGAGTTAAATTTAAAAATACCTCTCTCATCTTTTTATCTGTCACACTAACTCTACTGCAGGATGTAGATATTGCATGGAAAAACATAGGCAGGTGCTCTGCCCCAGCTCCTGTAGAAGCTAGAGTTAGTCTGGAAGCTTCTCTAACTTGCATCAGTTGGGTAGAGCCTCCCAGGAACAATACACCAACTGGAGATCTTTGGAGAGCATGGCTTTCTTGCCTATTCCTTACCCAGCTCTTGGCACACCAAACAAGCTTCTTGCTGTTCCCAACCTAACCTTGTGCATGGGCCTGCAGAGAAGCAAACATCTCTGCTGATGTGGCCACATATATGGTGGAGGTAGTGCAAAGAGATCGGATTGGAGCAGAGAATCAGTTCAGACTTCACATGACTGGGAAACAGAAATTCTTAAACTCAGATGTGGTAAGCTGGAAAAGCGGAGCCCCCCAAATAGTTAGAAGGAAACATAGGTTTAGATTACAGCCATTTCCCAGAATCAAATTGCCCCTCCTTATCAACAGACCTTTAGTCTGGAATAAAGGGTCCTGGGTATGATTTTTGAAGTAGGAATAGGAAATGGGCTTTGTTTCCCCTTGTCAAGTAATAATACTGCAGGTTAATGAGCTTTCTTTTGCAGGTAGAATGTCACTTCAAACAGAAAATGTATGCTCTGCTTACAGAGCAGTTCTAGACTTATGTTAGTTTGGAGATGCTTTGGGTAGTTTGGAGAGCATAGGGGTATCAAACAAGCAGCCTCCAAACAAGATCTGGCTCACTTGATGTATTTATGTGACCCAGAAGACAAATACACACTATACAGAACCTTATATTTATATTTTTAAAAATTAGGCTAGCTAGTTCTCATGGATATGAAGCAAACTTTCCAAAAGTGAAATGAGTATAAACCTATGCAGAGAGCCTGAAACAATGGCCAGAGGAAATGTGAACTTCACTGCAGAATTAACACTGAAGCTTAATGTCACCACTATATCAATGTTATACTTTGCGGCTGATAATTTTAACAGAGTAGGGAAGGAAGTGAGCAGGAGAGTGCTAGGGGGAATTGGGAATTACTACAGAAAAGAAGAAGAGGGAAACACTGGAGAAACAACAGAGATAGGAAAGAGAGAGGGGGAAAAAAAAGAAGAATCATGGGAAGGAAGAGGAATGAAAAGACAGAAATAAAGGTGTTCCTAAAGGTAAAAAAATTCTCTTACTGAATGACTGAGTAAGAGTTTAATTATTATCTAAAGGCCTTTTTTGACACATCTTCATGTGAACCTCCCACTGAGCTCAGCAGGCATTGTGCTAAAGACTTAATATGTGTCCTTAAACTGACCACTGATCCTAATTGAGAATGGAATCTGCCCTCTCCACGGAATGAATTTGACACCCCACTGTCACATTTACCGCCCAAGGATGTTCTGCACTGTGATGTGCGAAGGGAAGTCAATTAGGTAGAAATTATCTATATTACAGTAGCACACAGAGGCACCATCCATACACAGTAAGAAACAGCCCCCTTCCAACACAACAAGGAGAGGAAGAAAAGGAGTATTACTATTTCTATTTTACAAGTGGGGACCTGAATCATAGGGAGATTAAGGGCATGTCTACACTAGGAAATTATTTCAAAATAAGTAAAATCAAAATAATAACTCCCGAAATAACAACATCAAAATAGTGTGTCTCCACTATGGAGGAGCATCAAAATTAGTCAGAATTATTTCCACACTGATTGAAGCCTGCCTTGGCCTTAGAGCCCCCAGAAGCACTCTGGGGAGAGCACCAGGAGGGCGTACACTTCCTGTGGCTGATGGGTCAGGCAAGCTGTGACACGTGCTTTCAGTGGCTCCTCTCTATGGCTGTGTCTCACACACCACTCCTCTACTGCCTTCCCCCCTTGCGGCACACCAAACAGACACAGTGTGCTCTGGTTGCCATTGTGGACACCACAGCACTCACAACATGGAACCAGAGCTACTGCAAAGTAGTGCCAGGCTCATGAGCCTCATGCTGTGCCTCATGGCACAGTACTTCCACACTACCTGCAAGCTGCTCCAGCAGGACGAGAACCAGCCCAGACAGAGGCCCTGCTCACCCAGGTCCTGGAGCTCCTGCTGCTGCAAAGGCCCCTCAGTCCCCCTGGACACTGTGGAACGCTGCTTCTGGTGAAGGGAGACCAGTTCGGACTGGTGGGATCTCATCGTTGTGCTGCGTCCCTGGCCAGTGGCAACTGAAGGAGCAGCAAGAGTGCTGGAAGCTGTGAGAGGATCTGAAGGAATGCTGGGGTCTGTCATGGTTCCCCCAAATCCTGCTGTGTGGCATGGAGTTGGTCGCATGGTACAAGCCCTTCTCCTGCTGCCTGGACTTTTGAGCTCTGTGTGAGAACGGCAGCAGTGGAGATGGCAGGTGTGGTCAGAGAGGTCAGAAGTGCAGCTGTGAGAGGCCTCTGGAGGTCAATTATTTCGAATTAGCAGCACCAAGTCATCCACACTTATGCTATTTCAAAATAACAATTTTGAAATAAGCATTATTCTCTGAGGCAAACAGGAGTACAGATTTTGAAATAACCAGCCTGTTATGGTGTGGGATGCTCCACTTATTTCGAAATTAGGGGGGTTATTTCAAAATAACTCCCTAGTGTAGACCAGGGCTAAGTGACTTCTTGAAGTCTATCAGAAATTCTACAGCAGAATGGGGGAATCTCCTGAGTCCCATCAATGCTTTAACCACAGAAACCCCTGTCTTGGATCTAAGAAAGCCTAAAAGCAGTGGAAGCAGGGCAACAGAAGGAAAAAAAGAAAAAAACACACTGCTTTAATTCTAATTTATGGAGGCATTATTTCATGGGGATGCAGAATATGCAATGTTTGGCTGAGAGGCACGACAGTGGAGGGAGAAGAATGGTCAAGGAGATGGAGGCTCTGACCAGACTAGCATATATAGTTCTTTGATTTTGTCCTGACTCCTCCCACAATTCTTCAGTGCATGTTCCCCGTTTTGAAGCTTTCAGCTTTTTTGTGACTTCTTTGGGAGGAATATTTTTGTGCCCGTTTTACCTGATGTATGGAATTTGGAGACAGGTTTTAGTAGCCATACATTTTTTGTGAGCAAGTCAGAGGAACATATATAACCAACAAAGTATAGCACTCACTGGCAATGATCGTGTTGTGTGTCGGATTAATGTCAGTATAAGCCCTCAAAAACTACAGATTTAAGGTGTGAGGAAACTCTCCTTGAAGTTAATGGAAAGACTTCTATGTCTTCCCTTTATGTCACAGAAGCTGAACTGTTATTGTATTTTAAAAGGCTTTAAAAGTCCCATTGTTATTATGGTTTCTGGTTTTAAATGTCTTGCCCAAACTCTGTGTTTTCATGTGTGGCAATGCAGAAAAATTAAGTTGCAGGTCTGAGGCAGACAGAAATTTTGGAAAGTGGCACTGTGAAATTGATCCTTAAATATGCAGCTGGTCAATAGGTGTATAAATATAAAAGAACCTCTGTGCATCTGTTTTAAAAAATGTGTTGCTTTTGATTCATGTGGTTTAATGTTGTTTTGCTTAGGAATATATAAACATATATATCTTTGTCTCAATGTATGAGGGTTCCTAAGAAAAAAGAGCATTAAATAAGATAACAAGCAGTACAGACTATAAAAAATTCAGAGTCTATGAATAATTTCTTACCTTTCTCATTTAAGAAGTTAAGCTTGATACACAAATCTTTGAAGACATCAGACTCCAAATGAACAGAATGGTTCAGAATTAAAAATATTAACAAAATTGTAATATTAATTGTACTCACCTTTTCCTTGTGATTTAAATTTCAGCAACACTGGCAAAAATAAATTATAAACTTTCATGTACTTCACCAGTCAAACTTTAAAAACAATCTAATTTAAAAGTGAAAAACTGCCTCTGTCTAAAGCACTGAAACTATACCACAATATTCCAACTCCCAATACTTTGAATTTATCTATGTCTACTTATATATAGAATCAAGTGTTTTAGGAGATACAAGGATCAAGATTACCCTGAAATTGGAAAAGAAAGAAATTTAACACAGAAGAATCTACGGGAGCACTGGGAGGGTGTAATTGCAAGTGCTTCCATGCTCTCTGATACATAACTTTAAAAGAGGAATTTAGTTGCAGTTTGAAAATGCAATAATAAATTATAGAATGTGTAAGATACCTTTGAAATAATACAACAGCATAGTTAAGTTAACTGATTTAACACTCTGTTTCAACACAAATTTTAATGTGCTCTATAAAAATATCAAAGAAAATTTTCCCAAAAAATTGTAAAGAAAAAAAAGATTCAAAAAATAAAAAAACTACCCCAAAAAAATGGTAGATATTGAATTCAACTGTTTTAAGCAAAATCCATTGAAAGGCAAAATAAAAGGTATTGTGTAGCGTTCTCCTGCTTAAAAATGAGAACAACAGTGCAGCACTGAAGTTAATTAGCTCCAGTCAGCACTGGATGCTTTGCAACATTTCTCACATCAATGCTCCATCTGAGCTTTAGAATAAACATTTCCCACACTCTTAATGCAGAAAATAAGTAGAAAATATATACTTTAATCATTCAAAATATGGAGGTCTTTCAGTTTAATCTTTCCATCAACTAGTTAACAAAGATTTGAAACCATAACTATAAAAGCAGATTAAAACCACTGAAGATTGTATTGTGTGTTCCCTGTTTTGTGTGTTAATATCTAGCCTTAATCATCAAATCATATTTATTGCTTTGAATAAAGATCGGTAGTCTTTATTTCATTGTAATGCTAATGTACTTTTGGTATTTACTATCCAAGAGATAACCGTCTTTCTGTTCTGTGAAGTCATCAGTAAAATGCTCCATTTAATGCATTACAAATAATGAAGTGCAACATTATAATAATTATTTTCATATTAACTGAATTCTGAGCTAAGTTAACACTTTGCTTAATGCCTTTAAGTAGCATCTGACTCCCTCCTCCTATTTCAGCTATTCAACCAGTGTCCTGGTCCAGAGGAGATTTGTGGAGTTTGTTTCAGGTTTAGGCAAAGGCAGCTTAGGCAAAGGCAGTGGGAAGCATCATATTTCATGAACAATTTTTATTTCATGGAGTTTATCATTAGTCTGTAATTTACAAGGTGCTTATGTTAGTTATTTATATTCTTAGCATAATATACATCAAACAGGCATGCAACATTTATTAATTGGTATGGTTTTTTTTAATAAAAATGATACAGCAAATGTCTTCACATTGTATTGAAGGTTTGATTTATAATCAAATTTTGTGGCAAAAGCATGGATTGCCAACAGTTTACTATTACAGACCTTTTAGACAGATAATATTTGGTTTTATAATATATTAATTTTAAAATTTTGGACTGTCCTTTTACTATTCATTGTGGAAAATTAATTAGTTATTTGAAAATTTGTGAAATGTTGAGAATAGATTTCCAGTTTCAGATTTTTTTTAAATGGGACCATCACAAGATACATCAGATAAAAAAAATCTTGTGCTTAAAAATGCTTACAGGGAGTATCTTTTTTTTTTCTTGAGCTTAAAAGATGTTATATGATGTATTCTTCAGGTTAAGTTAAGTGATTCTTTATTATCTCCTTGCTATTTACTGCTCTTCAGCTTTGGGACAATAAAATAAATAATGTTAAGAAAATTTCTACACTTCAGCTGTAAATGTATCTAACCATTATGAATGGAGCCACCTTTATTGCAAAAAGTGAATGGAATTTGGGGATGGGATTAATTAGGGGGAGAGAGTGTAAGGGCTTCTGCTTTAAGAGGCAAAGTACTTTGTTTCATTAGTCTGCTTGTTTGGGGGGCAAAACACAATAAAAATCAAAAGCAGAATAAAGTACATTTTTGAACGGCTGCTCTTTAGCCTATCGAATGCTTCAGTTTGTATTTAAGGAAACAAGTAATTATGATAGTTAATAGGTTAAAACACTGTTGCTCTTTAATAGCTTGCTCTGTTAATGCCAAGCATATACCTTGATGAAAATTATGTAATGTTCCCATTAAAGGAGATAGTAAAACCAGACTTCAGTGCAATTGTGCCCTTCATGCTCATATTTATAAATGTTAAACATGTATGAATTGAAATTGGTTGCCTGTAATGAGGCAAATATTGAAAATACTATCTGCACTTTTTATCAACAGTGCTTAGCTACAAATTTTATTGTTGACACTATTTTTAATAAATACATGTCAATGCTCTAATGCCAGCTATGAATATTAAAATAATCACAAACATTGTCTTTAGAGTCATTGCTTCATAGAGCTCTAGATAGGAAAGAAACATGTTTTGGGAAAAAAAAATCTGATCTTCATATGACAAAATAAAGTTATAATAGTATAAATTAAATTTCTTAAAATGAGGTAACATAAAAATCTTCTGAATTAGGTTACATTGCATGGTTAGCTTTTAAGCAGGAAAGTGTTATTTTCAACAGGCCAATTTTCTTCTCAGCTATACAATAGATCTGATCACTGAACTTGATTAAATATGTATAATTTCCAATTAAAAATGTTATGAAAATATATTAAAATTCACAAGCTGGCAATAGGCATTCTATTACACATTTCTATATAGAAAGTATTGCTCCTTAATTTAATCTTTCTAATGTTATTTGACCAAGTAGTGTAATGTTTATGAAGGGAAAATCCTCACTGCTGACTCTCTCCAGTGTTTTGTCTGAGTAAGGACTAATGCAATAGCTCTCAACCTTTCTAGACTACTGTATGCCTTTCAGGACCCTGATTTATCTAGCATATCCTAAATTTCACCTCACATAAAACCAATTTGTTCATACAATCGGATATAAAATACAAGAGTGCCACAGAACACTATTACTGAAAAACTGCTTCCTTTGTCATTTTTACCATATAATTATAAGTCAATTGGAATACAAATATTGTACTTACTTATATTTCTGTGTTTACTACATAGAGATGTATAAACAAGTCATTGTCTTACGAAATTTTAGTATCTAGTGACTTTGTGAGTGCTTTTTATCTGGCCTGTTGTAAATCTAGAGAAGTATCTAGATGAGTATTCTGGACCCCCTCGAAGATCTCTGCACACCCTGAGTGTTACATGTACCCCTGGTTGAGAATCACTGGACTAGAGGAATTGGCAATTATATGGAGCCTGATCTTTCCCTGGCTTACATGTGTTTTATATCAGCATAATACCATCGACTTCATATGAATTGTCCTGTGTACAATGGTGTGAGTGAAGAATCAGATTCCTTGTGTTTTATGTGTTTTATTTCCATACCTTAAATGTCATAGTAAATATTAATGCTAATAAAGCTTATTAACATTTGTCAATGGATCGGTGAAATCTCTTTCCCTTATGCTTTTATTTGCCTCCTTTGTATGTTATGTAATTTAATAGACCTAGTAAAAACAACCGAAGCCACAAAACAGGAGATGAAGTACAAGAAACAAAAGACTGAGTTGCAGGAAAGTTTATTTTTCCATTATTGACTAAGCATGCAGGCATTACAATACAAAAGGCAGGAGAGTGGAAGGCATACAGCGCACAAAATCACACAAGTCAGAATGAAATAAATGAGAAATATGAAATCATTATATTAATGGGAAAGCTGAAGAAGAGAGAGAATTGTTTTTGTTAAATATGCTGCATGTGATTATCAAGAGAAATATCTCCTCCTGAGCATCTATGAATAAAACATGTTTTGAACATTACGTAAACAAACAATAAATAAATTAGTTTAATTGTGACATAATATCATTATATTTAGAAAACATATGTAATCATGGGCCTGATCCCGCAGTCATCCCTAGTCAAAATTTCTATAAATGTTATGGGTACTTTGCCTAAGTAAAGACTGTGCTATAAGATCCAACATTTTTATCCAAAATTCACAGCTAAAACTCCTTCCTTTAGACCAATTGGGAATACCTCACCTTGATATTTTCTTAAAATCCTGCAGTGGTTTTGTCATAATAAATTATTTCCTTTTCAGGAAGAGGCATCTCTTTTAGGCCCCTTTTTGACAACAATTAGGACCTAAATAAACAAGAGTGATTTATTATGCAACTCTGTGTGCGTGCACATGTGTGTGGGGGGGTGTTTGTGAACACGATGGAGACCTAAAATGGTAAACTAGAGAGCCACATTTGCCTTACTTGAACTATTGATATTGTTTCGTTAAAATTCTATGGAAATACAAGCCAATCCTTTCTGCTTGACGAACTGGCTTCAATGGGGCTATTTGCGTCACTAAGTAAAGAATTTTAACCAAATGTGAGGCCAGGATATGGAAAATCCTGTAGAATGATGCTAAGGGGAGAATCTTGTGGCATTTTCCCCAGATTGCTCTGTGGAATGATAGGTTTACGCCCTCCTCCACATGCTCAGAATGTACAAGAGGTTCAGCACCTCACACCCATGGATCCTAGGGAATCTGCTGGACAACAAAGGTTATGCGTAAAGATGTGCCTCTACACTGTGTTTGACTGGTTAGCCTGGGGAATGATGTTCCCCTGTGATATTCGCGGCACAATATGTGGATTCTAAACCCTCCAGAGAACCTTAGGGGCTACGTCTACACTGGCAGCTTCTTGTGCAGGAACTCTTTTGTGGAAGAGTTCTTCTGCATAAACTCTTCCAGAAGAGAGCGTCTACACTGGCATGTGCTTTTGAGCAAGAGATGTGCTTTTGCGCAAGAGCATCCATGCCAGTGTAGACGCTCTCTTGCGCAAGAAAGCTCTGATGGCCATTTTAGCCATAGGGGCTTCTTGAGCAAATCTCTTGTCTGCCTGTCTACACTGGCATCTTCTGGAAGAGCTCTTGCACAAAAGGGCTTCTTCCTGAGTGGGAGCATCACAGTTCTTGTGCAAGAAGCCCTCATTTTCTACAGTAAAACGTCAGTTTATTTGCGCAAGAACAAGTAGCCAGTGTAGACAGGCAGCAAGTTTTTGCGCAAGAGTGGCCGCTTTTGCGCAAGATCGCGCCAGTGTAGGCACAGCCCCTCTGTAGGTTCCATAATGAGTGGACTACAGAGAGGGATGACTCCCAACCTTGGTGCTTAAAGACTCCATTTTGTGTGTGAATCTGGATTGGAGGAAGGCACAATCTGGCCCTTAGTTATACACTTAAGGCCCCATCTTCCTGCCTCTGAATTCGGGGAGTAGATTTGGGCCCTAAATACATCTGGTATGTGATCATATATAATTAGCTGTATTAGGAAACTGACCATAATTCTTTCATTCAGATGGAATTCTATTTGATCACACATGAATGAGGGATGGCATTGAAATCAGGAAAATGAAATTATTCTCATCTGTTATTATTTTTATAACATAGTTAAACAGAAAATGGTGGGTTGAACTCTCTTTAGATATCACTTAATTAAGTGAAGCATCCTAATCAGATTCTCCTCCAACTGTAATGACTGTAGGGAGTCAAGTACATTTCTCTATCACAGGAGCTAGCTTCAGTGGTGTATTGATATTTGTATTTAAAAAATATGACAGAAAATCAACAGAAGAGTGCATGGGCAGCAGGTATCATAGATACAAACTACCTGAGGAGGTTCCGCCCATCCTCTAACTCTAGACCCCTGCCTGCTGGCTCCCAGAGTCTGGGGCAGATAGGCAGGAGAGGTGTAGAAGTAGAGAATGGGGCCACAGTCTGCTTGAGGCCACAATGAACCCCTGTGGCTGCTGGGGCTGGTGGCTCAGCTGAGGAGGGGTTCATGGGCAGGAGGGCTGGCCAGGTAGCATGGCCAGGGGAGGCTGGGGCTGCACTAACTACCTGGTGCTCTGGGAAACCCGTCCAGCTCTCTGGCACTCCACGGGCAGTGATGGCCACCAACCTGACTCTCCAGATATCTGGGGCAGTGGCTATGCTGCCCAGCCATTCCATGCTATGGGTGCTTGGACCACTTTGCCTGGCAATCCTGAGCTCCAGGGCTGGGAAGCAGGAGCCAGTGGTCACAGTGGAGGAGGGAAGGTGCTGGAGCCAGTAGCCACAATGGGGGGCTGTAGCTGGTGGGCATGGAAGGTGTGGGACTTTAGGTGGCAGTGGCAAAGCTGGGGTCTGTCGCCCAAAGCCAGGGGTTCACCGACTGCCCATGGAAGAGAGGACACGTTCACTAAGAAGGAAATCATATATCATTTATGTTCTGGATTCCAGGACTGCTTTTAACAACTACATGTTGGATTTCCTCTGAAGTTGTGTTTACTAAAATAATGTTAAGATCAGCACTCATATATTTGAGGCTTGACTCCATCTGCAGCAAGAGTAAGAGACAAGGCACAAGGACAAGGAGTCTCCCACTTGTGGCCATGTCCTGGTACCAAAAAGAACCACAATCCTCATTGCTCCCCTGAGCACAAGGACTACTTGGGTCTCGCCTAGTCACCACTGGAAGAGATAGTGGTCTGGGAAGGGAATGTAGCTGTAGTCTCTCTCTGACCAGGAGAACTAGCCCCACATAGATAGCTGTGCTTCCTTGGGGCTCCTGGAGCCACAGTGTCTCAGGAGCTCCTACTGACACAGTGTAACTGCCCAGTCCCTTCTCAAGGGTTGTGGATTAAGTGCCACAGTTAAGACCTTTATATTTATAAATAATCCTTGTAGCTTTCTCTACCCATTTATGTACTTGGCTGATTAGTAATTTAAATTATAAGCTCATCGCCCCCATTTCTTTTACAGGGAAGGTAACCTCATCTTAGCGTGTGTAACATTCACCATGGTGCATAGGGCCCGTGCAAGACCTACATACCATTTAAATCCCACTTAAACCTCAAAATAAGGTGAAGTGTGATTTAAATAGCGCATTAAGACTTGTGTTGCCCTCTGCACAGGGGTTAAATTTCGCCCTACATAAGTATAGGTCTGATAAACATGCACTGAAAATTAGATCAAATTTGCTCTGTTTTTAAACACATAAATCTTCCTCCTTTTTTCAAAGGAACTATTGGGAGCTTGGAATGTATATAGCATGTGGGCCACTGGCATTGGCTTCATATGAGACATCTTCTCCCCTTTCCCTGCAAGACTCACTAATAGTTATCTTTAAGCTAGTAGCTACATAAACACCATGTTGTCTCCACATTATTGGCTAGTTAGAAGTATTGCCAGGCCCAAGCCTTCAAAGTCAGGTCCCCCAAAATCACAAGATTGGCTTTAAAAATCATGAACATTTTAAAAAGGAATGAATGTTGTGTTCTTTTTCTGTGTCTTCTGGTGTTGCATCTCTAGGGTTCGCCTTTGCAAACTTTTCTCTGTAATCACAAAGGTTTTCTGGAAACTTAAGTCTCATCTGATCCCATGCGATCTGAGGAGCTGGGTTAAAAAATAGACATTGTGAGACTCATGATAAAATCCCAAGAGCTGGCAACATGAGAAAATCTTGACCCCTGCCCACAGCCAGGGTAGGTGGGATTTGTGCAGGGACAGCAAGAAGTTCGGAGGGATATAATTTAACTGCCAACTTACAGGCAGGACAGATGATTGCAGTGCTACTCTCCAGTAGATGCTGCGCAAGCCTATGGAATTAAATAGTGATTTCTGGCCTTCATCAAGTACACATGAATACAGTGGAGCTGGAAGAGAGCACTCTAATCTATTACACAGGGTGCACAGAGACTCCTTCTTGTGGCCACTGCCCACACTCACTGTACATGTGTACTGTGAGGTTTAAGTCATGAAGAATGTGGTGCCCTGCAGTGAATGTCACTCTTAGAGCATATCAGTGTGTTTGTCTTAGTTCTCCCATTCAAAGTGATCCCCTCCATATTTTTATGCTCTGGAAATTTTCATTACAACTTACAGAAAAATGAATATTTTTACCCTTTTTAGTTAAATAGGAAAATCATCAACTGAATCCAAATTTTGTTGGTCTCACAGCCAAATTACTTTATTTATCTCATACATATTTTCTACCTCTGCTTTTTGACACGCTAGAAACATTTTATTATGAAGCTGTGGTCATAGAATATTTTCGAGGTGTTATATTTAGATAGTCAATTTCATGCTTAGGAGCACTTTTCTTTGGTCACTTGCAAATTCTAAGATTGTCATTAGAGACTTGTGTGCTGCTGCTTTAGGTGATGGGTTTTTTTTTTTAATGTAACACTTCTAGACCAAGCTTCTGGAGTATTTTCATGCTGTGCTCAACAGTTAAAAAGAAAAAAACATGACACTACAAATAATGAAATACTCTGGAACTACCCACGTCTCAATCGATACATTTACTGGATTTTATGAAGTTACCAGTAAGTTTTTATTTGATTTTATTTGATTATCACATAAATGTAAGCACATTAAGTGGGCTGATGTCAGCAATCAGGACTGCTTGTTACACAACATCAATAACAGGGACTCAGGTGTGAAAACTGTAATTATAGGTATTTAGTCAAAATGTACGTCAGTTATAATTGATTAGCTGTGTAAATCTTTATAGTTAATTGAAATACGTTATCAATGAAAGTCTCAGCTAAGCAGTGCGATCAACAACATAGCCATGATAAAGTTCAGTTGACAATATGATTTTTAATTGTTGATACTTTTTTCTCCTCTCTTTTTCCTTGATTCTTACTTTCTCTCTCTCTTGATTTCCTTTTTGGGTGTTTCTTATTTTCTTATTATTTGTGTTTTAGCTGTTTTAAAAATATTTTGTGTAACTAATTGCATGTTAAGTTTCTTGAAAGATTCATATAATAGAAAATTGAAGACAAGTTGTTCAGATGATTCATGGCTACCTGTGATAGTCTATAGCACTATTCTCCTTGAACTGCCATTAAAAGTAGTCATTCTACTGCGGCAGACATAACAGTGGTGTCATGCAGAATCCTCAAGCTCTGTAGGGTTCACTCATGAATTTGAAGCCCTCCAGGCTGTTTCCAATGGACTTTTCACCACATGCACTTAGCATTGCTAGTGACATCCCTCCACTCTACATGCTGTTGCTACTGTTGCCAAATGGAAAGTCCAGAAGCTGTGTCAATCAGCTTTCATAGTTAGTGATGTTATTTTCTTTTCCAGGAAAGAAAGTGGCCGTGGTGTTTTTGAAACATGAATCAAAGAATTTAAATAAAATGTTATGACATGCCTGTCATACTTCAATGACTTGTGCATAACTCTGTAGTATCCATTGGGTATTGTGCACCAATGTCTCATCAGCTGCCTGGTCATATTAACTGACCGTAGAGAGGTTTTTCTTTAGCAGGCATATAAGGAGTATGATTTGACTCCCGTCAGCAGGGCTGGATTAACTCTTCTGGGGGCCAGGGGCTACTAGACTTTGTGAGAAATGGCTTGCAGGGCCAAAAATTAGGAGATCAGTGTTCAGGGGGGGATGTGGGTTGAGGCAGGAGGGTGGTTGCAGTGTGGAAGGAGGTGAAGGCTCTGGCTGAATGGTGCAGGCTCTGGGGTGGGGCTGGGGATGAAATGTTTGGGACTCCAGGCTGCACCTGGAACAATATGAATAAATACTATGCTGAGCAGAATTGGCTAAAGGGCTGCAGAGCTTATGGCCACAGCAATCATCCCCTCAGTTCCTTCCCTCTGCTCACTCCTCCCAGGAAACCTTTTACAACTAAAGTGCTGTGAAACACATGGCACACAGAGAAATCCGTCGTTAAACGTCCCATAGGCACCGTCCTCTGTTATCACATGCCAGGGAGAGAGGATGCCTACACACCAAATCCCCTATGCCTGTCTCTATTCTGTCTGTCTACTGCTTGTTCAGAAGATTTAATTGCAGTTTGAAGCTATGCATGCACAGCGTAGCACGCAGCCAGGTATTGCTGCAACTGCCAAAGTTGACTCACTTGCCATCCACATACAAATAGCAGTGGCCTGACCACTGTGAGTCTTGTCTTCCCATGTGACCAAAGTGTGCCTTACTGCTCTGTGCACTGCTCTGAAAATATCTGGACTGCCTTACTAGAGAAAAAAACATACGACTTTGCACCTGCCAGTATAGAAGTACAACTGTCCTCTGCACCCCATAACCCTCCCCCTTCACATGTCAAAAAGGGAATACAGTAGACGGGGACAATTATTTGAGCACACCCTCTTTTTTATCACAGGGCACTAACATTTCAAAAGATGTTGCTTATATTGAAAAATAGATTTGTTCTTCATGCGTTCAGCTGTACAGAGGTGCCCAGGCATTTCACACCAATAATTAGGAGACTCCTCAGTTATTAGTATGAAATAAACTTTTATGTCGTGACAGGCATACAAGTGGTGGTAATTGGGACCACAAATCTGATGGTATAAGTATTTGTCTATTAAAATACATAGCCGTTACACCTATGCTACATAACAATATGAAGATGGTACATTAAATTATTCTAAATATAACCAAGTATTTTCACTGCTGAAGGGTGATTAGACTGTGTTGGGTGTTCCGATGCAGCAGGAATTACTAGTAATGCTAATGCGTTAGGGGCAGCATAATAATGACTTGTTATCATCAAGCACCTTACCACTTATTGCTGCTGCCTGTTCCAAAACTACATAATGTCTTCATTTGTACTGCAGGAGAAACAAGGACTTTAGAGTTTCTCTCCCATGCGACCATCCTGTTGTTTCTCTTTGCCAGATATATACTAAAAAATGGTAGGCCTCTGACTCCCCTCATAAAAATAAAAGAGGGCACATGTGAGAAAAAACAACCAACTAATACTATAGTTCCTGCTAACTGGGGATGATAAGAATGCAAAAGTTATTAAGCCACGTTAGACCCAGGTTTAAGCGTTTTTCAGGCTTACAGGACTCACTGAGGAAACACATATTCTGGGATTTCTATCACAAGACCAATCCAGTGTAAAACTCAACATCCTTCATGGGAAATTTTTCTTCATTTTTTCACTGACGTCTAGATATAGTACATTAAGCTGTGTGTCTATCTTCAAGGAAAGTTTCACAAATACAAAAACCAAAAATTGAGCAGCACACCACGTTGGTGAGAGAAATTCAGACAAGTTAGGAGGGGAGGATGATTTCTAATACTTTTAGCTATACATTTCAGTGTTGTCACTGATCATATCTTCCTGCCAAACATTGTTAGTATGCACTAAGCAGACCAGTTGCAAGCCTTGCATCCGTGTATATGTCTGAAAGGGGATGCAAGTGAGATCTTTTTGTGGGATATATGTTTATTCTATTGATCTGCTGTATTCTGTCATTCCCCCAAGTATACTTTCATTCAGATCTGCAAACTATCGACCACCATTAAGGCACATGAGGAATTCCCACTGACCTCTATGGAAGTTATGCACCAGAAGGTAGCTCTTCAGATCCCCTGTGTTTCTGAAGCTGACACCTCAAAAAGCCTCCTCTAGCAAAAATGGGTATTTTTAGTATGCTATCTGGCAGACATGCTTTTTTAGGAAAATATATTATCCCTTAATTTATGTGGTATACTACTCCCTTCCATCTCCCTACATGCCAATGGGCTCAATAGGGAGCTTTGCTTAAAAAAACCAATGGTCTTGCATTTTTGGACCTGGATTTGGTAGCATAACCAACCCTAGTTTCAGCTAAAAAAAGAAGTATATGGCTTTGGGACTCACCCTGCAGATTTTAATTTCATAAACAAAACCAAATACATTTAGAATATGTTTTAAATAATACTACACTAACAGTTTACATGAGCAAAATGGATATAACGGTGAATAGATGTTCCACAGTGTTTTGCTTCGCCTGTTTACAACATAGTTCAAATGGCTAAAACATCTTTTCGAGGTTACATGTTTTCATTGGGCCAAATCCTGTGGTCTTTATGTACTTCCTGCTCAGGCAAACACCCACTGAAGGTATTCACCTCTGCCAGCTATACTGTCATCCAATCTAATCCTTTCACCATCGAAATTAGGGCCAAAACTTCCATTGCTTTTCAGGGGATTAAGGTCACCATTGTCACCTCAGGGTGGGGACAGCAAGGCAAGAACAGAGGCACTGGAGACTCTGTATGCAAAGACAAAGTCACATAGTGAGAGACAACAATCCAGTTAGATTTGAATATATTCTCTCTCCCTCTCTCTCTCTGATTTTTATTCTAAGGTGATATGCACTTGGAATACTATAAAGCAGTTATATTAAATACCACAGCTTTCACAGTATAGTCCTATGCACCACTGGTGCAAAGCACTCCTAAAACTGATGCAGCTGAATGTGAGATTATCATCACAAAATAGGGAGATGTTCCAGCATAATACTTCCTATGACAGTATCAGCTCAATTGCTAATGTAGGGTACTAGGCTGGGGGAAGGAGCATGACCAGGACTTCCATCCCCTTTGAGGCAATTAACAGCTGGTGCAATTTAAAGCAGCCTTTAGGTTGCTCTAATATACACAGAGATGAGTCAGTGCACTGTTGATTGCAAAGCTTATTTTAAAGACTTCAGAGTTGTGAACCATCTTGCCTGCTGTCAAAGATCTGAATCATTAGATAGATGTCTGTCTACCCTAAACAGCCATGGACACACACATTTTGTAGTTAGTGTTTTTGATGGCTATTCAGACCACAGCTGAAATCCACATCAGTTATGTAACTTGTATATCTGCACCTTTATTTATCTCTTATTATACAATCTGAATTATCTGAACTAGCTAGGCAGGAGCCCAGACTAGCAATTAAATACTACTTAAACCTTCACAATCAATGCATTTATCTTGTTCAAGATGCATAGCTAATCCAATAAAACATTACTGTTCGACTTAGAAGGATTAGATTTTTATTGGTAAATGTCAGTAAACATCCATTTTACCACACACACAAATTAGTGGAAAAATTCCATACATAATAATTGACATTTATACACAGGCAAAGTAAGAAAAAAGCTACTTTAGAATATACTGCACTTCATTTTTTTATTTTTTATATCTCAAAATGGAAATTGACAATTTGTTGTTTAGGGATTATAAAACTTTAACTGTTTGAATCTCAACATCTACTGTCATGAAGTTTTTATTGTATGACGTCCTGTAATTTCCCAAAACTATGAACATTTAAAGAGAGAAAAAATGTTTAAAACCCATAATTTTGTGCAACTGAGAAAATTTAAATAGATAAACACAAAAAAGTTTAAAATAAATCAGTATTATCCATCACAATTATAAAAATGAATTTTGTTGAATCTAATTATTGTTAGTATTTTAAAAACTTACTAATAAAATAAATTATTTTACCTCTAGTAGTTATCTCCTTTTAATGAGGCTATATTTTTCACTGCCATTTAGTTTTGGTAGAAACCTTTTCAATGCATTTTACAGAATTATCTTGATTCAAAGGTAGATTGTTTAATACATTTTTGAAAAATTAGATGTGGCTTACCAATATAAAGCCATAGTCTTTCTTGACATTCCCTAAAAAATTTTAGCGGTTAAAATGATGTCTTCATCTTTCTACATAAACTATTAAATGTAATAGATGCCTTAAGAACAAAACTATACTGAAACCCTGTCAGCCTTACAGGACTCATCAAGACTAATCTTTGAGTGAGTTAGAAATCCCCAAGAATTATTTGGGGATAAAATGTGGCGAGAGGGTTAAAGTAGCACTATACAGGATCGCGTAATTAAGGTAGATTTAATGAACCCTATTATTGTTGCAAACCTTAGTACTTTCGAACTTAGAATTCACTGCCAAAAGCAGCTGAGAGTCACAGTTCTTTTACACAACACAGTGGGCACTTTTGTAGAAAGATGGTATTTCTGAGGAGTTTTTGCACTTTCCCCAAAAGAAGTGCTTTGAACGGAGAAAGGGAACCTGGCTTGTAACGTGGCAGGTGCAGGTGCCACAGAAGCACAGTCCCATTTCAACATTTACAAAATGAAAGCGACGGGACCGCCTGTTCGCATCTCTTGGGAAAGCTGGCGTTTGGGGCTCGGGCTTTGAGCCTCTGGCTCATCACAACAAACGGGCCACACCTAAATGGTTCTGATTGTCTTGACACGGGAACCTTGGTACATTTAAAGGGGAAACTTGGCTCCGTTCATTGTTATTCTCACGATCCACCCCTATTGCTATTTTAAACTCCCCAGCTCCCAACTTATTTCTGATATCACGCCATCTCTTTTGTTGAATTTTACTTTCTTCTTTCACACCTTGGCAACCTTTCCGGAGGAGTGCAGGCCGCACTTGAATTTACAATTAAACCACTGCATTTACACGATTTCTAATACAAGAAGGGTAGCTACGAAAACAATGCGGACGTCAGAGGATTTCGCGCTTCAATGTCATACATCACTTTTTCTTTGCTCGTTTCATTTCTTCCCTACGCTCATGTCACGTGCTAGTGAGAGGCCGGTCCCTCACTTGAAACGATTTGATTACGCGAGCGATTTTTTGAATGGAAAGGCTCACCGGAGTAATGCGTTGATAGCGCTTTACAGTAACAGGACGTACTGTTAAGTTACTCAGAGCTAGGAAGCGGGGGAGGTAATATCTTCTATTAGACCAGTGATTCTCAACCTTTTTTTAAGGCGCTTAAAGGACACTTTAAAACTTTCCAAAACACACTTTGAAATGGCCGAGCCCTAAACACACTTTTATTACCCGCTGGAAAGTGGAAATCTGCTCTTAGCCGGGTTCTTTTCTTGTTACCCCCTCTCAGTGCGGCTGTTCTCCTTAATTTCCACGTGCAAGTGAAATCATTGACGCTCAGGTTTGGATGTGAGCGCTAATAAGGGCTCTGTTTGATGCCAAGATTGCAGGCATAAGTAATAAAAACCATTTTGGGTATTGGCGTTCTCGTGGGTTTCCTTTGATTGGGAGATGTTTACAGTAGTTTCCCTGAACACCGCCAGCAAGCCCTCCCAGGCGCGGGCAATGTGTACGCTGAAGCCTGTGCAAATTACAGCCAGGAGGGTGCTCTCCTCTCGTACCTAGAGGAGTGTGAAATAAGCCCGTGCGGTGGGCCAGGCAGACTGAAATGGATATTAACGAGGTTTGTAATTAGGCACATTGAAAGCCAGACGAACACGGAACACGTTGGCAATGTTGTTGATTATTATTACCTTGCTACAATAATCCCAAACCGCAGCTCACTGATTTAAGTATAAAGCAGATCCCAGCGCCCGCGGGGACTTTTGTACCAAACGGGGTGCGATGATTTTTGGGGGAGGGGGTAAATTTCACAATGATCTGTCACTGACAACAAGGCACTTACTCCCGTTTTTAGTGGGCTTGAGCAAGGTGGGGGTCTGGGCTGCACACACCGCCTGCCCTCGCTCGGGGAGACCAAATGAATCAGTGGCACACACAAATCACAGCGCTCCGGGAGCTTGCCTGCTCAGCGCATCCCTCGGGTGAATCTTCATCCAGCCACATGGACGCGGCGTTCTGGACAAAGCAAACAACCCTCTCCCTCTTCCTAAGTGATATCCCCTACCAGAGGTGACTGGGCCAGATTATGTGGTCATAACAGGCTCTGCAGAGAACTTCCTCTCCCCCCCCTCAGCCTGAACTTCTCATTGCATGGAGGAGTTTCAAGGGCTTAGACTCCCTCCCTCTCCGAGCCTGCCCCACTTTATGCTCGCTGATGCACAAGCCTGAAAATGGATATTACAGCTTTTTATGATATAATATCCCCCTAATTGGTGCTTCATAGGGGCCGCGCCTGAATTCTTTTCAATTAAGCCTAAACTAGAGTAACTGTTTCCCTCTGTACACGCTGGAAAAGCCATTCAGGAAGGCGAGGACTGGTACTGCACAATTCCAAAGTACCTTAATGTGTCAAAAATGTTTTCTGAAGAAAGCAACACTGTAAATGCAATCACCTACATTGGTGTCCTCATTGTTAACCGGGAGCCAAAGTATTGCTAATTGTCCTGCGTTTTAGCTGGATTTTTAAAGCATTATGTAGTAAGTACATCGAAGGGTCAATTTGTGAAGTGAAATACTTAGCATGCAAAGCGTAATACAAGATGCTGTGTAATACTTGACCTCTCAGCATAATAAATGTAGCAGTGAAACGCTGTGCATTCAAGATTCACTGAATAGAGCCTTCGCAGAGGAACAAAACCAGAAAATGTTCTCTTCATTCCTTTTTTTCCCCCACTAAGCGAAAATTATTCTTTATAATGGCCATTGCAGCAATTAGCCAGCATTTGGGGAGAATAAATGTGCAGAAATAGCAATTTATTATTTTAAATGAGATTTTTGTATGGAGCCTGCAAATTACTTGGAGGTATATGAATAATTGTTGCCTTAGCTTTATGCTACAGAATAGGGTGTGGGTGGGTATAAAGATTTCCTATTTGCAGTTAAATGTTTGGACATTTTATAATTTTAATTTCACTCACAGTCTGTCTCGATTGACCCTGCTTTCCTCATTGATCACTTCATGTATGCCTGGAAGCAAGTGTGCAGATGATGGGAGCTTTCCAATTAGAGGTTTAAAAAAAATCTGACAAATTGTGATATGTCAGTACAATCAAGTTTTACTCTGGGAGTTACAACAGGGTATTTTGAATTTAGACCCCCAAATCAATACATTTAAATAATTTAACATATTTGGTGGACAGTTACCTTTATTCTCTACAGCTGGAAGCCTAATTGGAGCTTTACAGACACATTTAAAATGTTTTATTCTGGCAGAAATAAACTTTGCTAGGCCTTTGGGATTCATGTAATTAATCTGAAGTAGACAGAAAGTACTGCACTTAACTTTATCATTATAAAGTGGACAAAGTTTTGTGAAGCTGAAATTAAGAAATTTGCAAATGAAGTTTGGTAAATTCTAACTTCTGGCACGGTACGGCAGAGTCCTTTTATTTCAGTGAAATCACAGGCATTTTACTGAGAATAGCTGAGGCACAAAACAGTACAGAGTTCTAAAGAGACAGAATATTTGTACACTGAACAGGGGATCTTCCTGAACTGGTCTCTGTGAGCTTTGCCTTGCAAAAAATCTGGAGAGTGAATTTAAAATGTATAACTAGAAACTTGCCGGCTCCAATGTTCCTCCTCACCCTTAGGCCCTAACTCCTCCCATCTATACCCCCCTCTTCCCTACATCCAACTGCTCTGCTCCTGAAAAAATACTGCCTATGATATTGTGGTTTCTTGGGTGGCTAAATGGGATATTGTGAAGAGAGGCACCTACTTGCACCTAATTTGAAGACCTACTATCTTCAGAAATTAAAAATTCCTTCAAACTCCTCATGTTAGTATAGTTTAAATTCAGACAAGCATTTCCTGCTTCTATTATGCTCCCACAGGGGAGGCATCTTTGTAAATAAACCTAGTTTATTCTTTTAGTTGTTTATCTATGATAATCAATGAATAATAAAATATCTGCACTCTTTAAGGATCTGACTCTGTATATCCCAAACCTCTATCTACTTCACAGTATACAAGGTATTCCACTTGAGCACCTTAGTTAAAACTGTGCAATCAGGGTTTTTTAAACCCTGAGAATTAGAAAGGGTCACACCACCATGCCAGAAGACACGGCCGATCCAGTGAACCAAAATATATTATGAACATGGCCTAATAAGGGCTAGTGGTCATTTTAATAATTTCTCCATGTTTATGGTATAATCCCTAGTTTCAGTGAGTGCATCTGGCAGAAAATAAAGCAAGCTTCACAGTTATCCACAAAAGAGCAGAAGTAGGCAACTGTGAATAAGTGTAGAAAGGCACAACATACACAGGTGTATTTTTAGAGGTCTTACAGTATGAGTATCCTAGTAAACAAAAAGAAATTGCTATTGTTACAGAAGGAAATTGAGTTTCTCCTGATATGAAGTGTGAGATCAGAATCAGGCCCCTTCCCACACCCTCTCTGTCCCCACATAAATTGTTGATACTATCCAGGTGATATATTGCAGAGTCAAATGATAAGTTTCACATGCCATTGACATTTAACATCTTCCCTTGTACAATGCCCACTAATTCATTTCCTCTGAAACTTCACACAACCCTTCTCTCCTTTTACAATAAATTTATCATCCTCAAATGTTTCCTTCTTTCCATCTCTACTGGGAAGTGCAGCAGGAGCTCAGTCAGTCCTTTATAAATGACTGGTCCGCATCTCCTGGTATAGAAATAGCTCGGGCCAGATTTTCCAGTGAATTTGTACCAGCAGAGAATTTGGCTTAGGAGCTTTATGGCATTGGAAAGGGGAGAGTATAAGCTTTCCAGGGTAACACACTGAATTTGCTTCTAGCTCTCAGAAGTCCCAAGATATCAGATGGATGTAGATAAATTTTACATGCTTTTAGTATTATTTTTCCTCATCTTCGGAGGTCCATACAGTCAGTGTCATGGCACTAAGAGAGCCAGTTCTAACAGGAGCAGGGATTCCAAAGGAAATGTCAATAATATTATGAAAAGCTCTTGAGACTCTTTTAAAAAATCTTTTTTCCCTGTAAAATAAACAATATATTTGTACCACCTCATCATGTAAACTCATTGAGGATAATCTGTATAGTTCACTCGTTGCTTCACACATTGTTGAGTAAAGAGGCCATACCAAACACCTACCGATAGCATGCTTATACTACACCAATGCATTATCTCTGCCAAATATGATATTTAAGTGCCAGCTCACTGCCAGTGCTGTGCTTGAGAGCTCATGATAGGGCAATGCCCTATCAACTTTATCTACGCTGTCATGATTGGCAATGCCAGACTATAAAAATGCAAAATAAATAAAAGAATTCAACGGTGTTTTCTGTATTTTTGTTAGTTCCATGTAACAATGATTCTTGGCAGTATATTTTGACTACATTTTAAAAAGACATGATAAAAAAGGAAGCCTGCAGTGTTTTTGTGTTTCTGCTGGGTTATAAAGAGAAGATGTTAGAGTCACTAGAACACTGAACAAATCTGCTTTTTTTGTGTGCTCAGCAATCTTTGCTATGTTGTATCTTGTCTTGGGACATACAAGGACAAATGGACAAGGGTTATTAAAATACTCTTTTAAAAATCCATATTTATATTTATGAAAACTAATGGCTTAATTAAAATAAATCCCCAAATCCATCTGCATTATTACTTAGTAAATATCTGTAGTCTAGAGGCTTAGAAAAATAAGATTTGCTTGTTCTGCTTTTTTAAAAAAATGAGTATTGACAGGAAACTGCACTTCCATCACTAGACCCTTCACCTATGGAGTTCCACAAAGATTAATACTCTCTCCAACCCTTCTCAATAGCTACATGAAAGCAGTAGGTGAACTGGACTCAAGTGCCAGCAACATGCCCATGATACACAGCTTTACCTATCCTTCACCTCATACAACCATAGCACTAGACTAGCACCAATAGAGCCCTCTGCATGGGTGCAATCATCTCTTGGATCAAATAACTGGTTGAAATAGAACTCAAGCAAGACAGAGCTGATGCTGGTGGGCAGAGGAAAGTATGGTGTAGTCTCTATTGGTTGATGATATACACCCACAATTGGCCCATTCAGTTCATAATCTGAGTGCACTAGGATTCCTTGCCAACAATGATCTTTTACCCAGCAGCATCTGAAAATAACAGTCTCTACCTCTAGGCTTGCTTAGGAAATCCTGTCACATTCTGATGCATGAAGATCTGGCCTCATTTATTCATACCTTTGCCCAGCTCCTGACTGGATTACCACAATGCAATATACGAGGCAGGAAGCCTTTGGCACTTAGGAAATTTCAACTAGTAAGAATGCTGCAGCATATATTCTCAGCAACACAAGCTACCAACTTACCTCTGCTCTCTACTTCCTTTAGAAGTTTAGAATTTTGAATTTAGATCCAAAGCGTTTAGATTTTGAGTTTAGAGTTTAGAATCTACTTCCTCTAGAATTTTGAATCAAGTTCCAGATCTCAGACCTTTTTTCTGAAGCACTCCATAGTCTCAGCCCAGGGTATCTAAAAGCTCTTGGACAAAGATTGGTTGACAACTAGGTTCCAATGCTACAATGAAACTTTTAACAATACAGGGGGAGTCCTCTGCATGAGACATAGAATCTTCTCCAGGGTGGTCCAAGAATGACATCCCACAGGAACGAAGTATCATCATGAACCACATAACTTTCTGCTCCAACTACAAGGTACATTTCTTTGATTCCCTTCTCTAATACAAACACATAGCAATAAGTATATTTTTTTTAAAATATACATTACTAAAACAAGACACTCTACAGCATATTCTTCTCCCTCTGGAGAGAGGACGAGACACCAAACATGTGAAAGTTATGTAGTTATGTTGCTTAATGCATTTCTGGAAGGAACTTAGATACTACAGTAAAGAGTCAGATAAATGCATCTTACATTACAAGCTGAGTCAGATGATAGAGAATGTACCAGGACAGTGCAAGATAAGGAAGATACCACCTGTCTTATCTTTTATTTCTTATCTTTTATTTTTTTCTGCTACATTTTCTTCCCATCTTTTGTTTGAGCATGTAAATTACACTCATTTTGCTCAATCATGGAATGCCAGATAAATGCAAGTTACTTTGTCTCTTAATCCTTTATGACATTTCCACCACTGTTTCTGTCACCACACAACCAGGTTCAGACAATTACATAAGAACTGCACTAGCTTCCAACAGGAGGAGATTTTGCTCCAGTTATACAGTTGCATCTTTTTTTGAAGCAAACAGGCAATGCACCTCTCCAACAGAATAAAATTTAGCTCAAAATCTGGATTTTGCCCTGGATGTCTGATAAATGTAAAGGTAACTCTGCATTTCATCACATATGAGAAAAAGAGTGGCGATCAGAAACATGAAATGTAAATGAACAATCACTAACATGTTAAAAGAAAAAGTGAATGTAAAATATTAAATAAAATGAGCAAAGCAACAAACAGAAGTAATATAAGGGTATGTCTAAACTACATGGCTCCGTCGACGGAGCCATGTAAATTAGGAGGGACGATAAAGGGAAATGAAGCGGCGATTTAAATAATCGCCGCTTCATTTAAATAAAAATGGCCGCTTACAGGATCTGCCAACCCCAGAACCCTGTCTAGATTGCCGCGCTGTGCCGGCAAACAGCTGATCGGTGCAGCGTGGCAGCCATTTTGATTTAAATGAAGCGGTGATTTTTTAAATTGCCGCTTCATTTCCCTTTTTCGAGTGAACTAATCTACATGGCTCCATCAATGGAGCCATGTAGTTTAGACGTACCCTAAGATAAGCCCATAGAGGGAAAAAGTCAAAGGTCAACAAAAGGAAATATATAAACACAACAAGAAAAACAGTCACTACAACTAAAAGGACTACCCTTGTATATCACATTAATTAAGCAGAGCCAAGTAGAATATAGCAGTTTCACAGGTTCAAGAATCTTTTTTTTTTGGTAGTGATTTGTGAAGGCATTTATCCAAAGTTTCCATTTAAATTTTAGATTAAATGTTTTCTAAAATTACAAATTAAAAAAGCTTCTGAGTGTCACCTGTTTTCATACTGAAGCTCAAAATCATTACTTTTATATGGATTTCAGTGCAAAACTACAAAGGAAGTTTTACTCACAGATAGCTTCAGGGTTTTGGATCTTAGCAGAGTTTCCAAAGAGTTTTGATTTTTTCATGAGACCTAATCTGGGTGGGCAAGTTTTATCTAGCTTCAGAGTTTATGTTCTCACAGTTTTAATCTGAAGATGTTTAACCTCTAAATTAATATATCTCATTGATAATCCTGAATCAGTGAAAGGGGCTTATATAATATTAAAAGGAAATTAATCAATTTTCTAATATAGGTAATGTTTGTTTATGTAATGCTGTCCTGTTAAATTCATAACTCCATTGATTCAATATATTAGTCAGTAGGTTCTAAGGACAAGTAATAACTTGAGCTTTAGGATTAAATATGTCATTTTTTTCTCATTTGGAAAAACAACAAATATAAATATCAGTCTGAATAGCATGAAACTTTGGACTGCTGCAGTAGGATACACAGCTTTATTACACTTGCAAAGCTATTAAACAGAAGTTTAAACTTGAAGATAAGCAATAGTTCATATCTATAAATTTTATTTTGCTAACAGACACCAGTTTGGAAAGCAAGCCTTAAGGAATATCAAACATTAATTAGCTCTGTACAGATTATGAAAAAAATGTTTAGGCAAGTTTTCTTGGTAATTCATGACTATATTTAGATATTGTAATTATTAGAACGTAAAAAAACAAGATAATTACAAACTTCCATCCAAAGCCACATATATATCACAGGTGACAGCTACTGTATATTAAATGAGGAGACCAAATAACTACTACTCTGTAAATGTGATTGTACGTAGTAGTAAGAATATGGTACAGTAAGGCTAACAGTCTTTTCCTGTTCAATGAATTGGAATTAAACATGCTAATCTGAGGTCTCTTTCAAGTATTTTATTAAACTACTTTGGCCTTTAATTCCTTTATCTTGCATCATTTAATGTAATGTTATTTATATATATGAAGTATGTTACACTTATTAACCAATGTGCAAAAATCTGAAGTACAGATTTTATGTAATGGGCTAATTACAGGACTTTAAAGCCACCTACTGAGTTTTGCTAAGCTTAACAACAGGTTCACTGAACTGGATAAATTTATTCAAACTTGTGGAAATGAACCCCATTCTATGTGCAACCGTACTGGGAAAACACACAAATTATACCTCAATACCAGTCTAATGGGTCAAACAGTGAACCTGAATACTGAACTGATCCACATCTTGCAACAGTGCAGAAGCTACAGGTCCATTCATTGTTTCTTCCTTGTGTTTGTAAATAACTAAAATACAGTACATGGGATAAGCTTAAAGTTTTCAATACCTATAAAAATGGGGAAAATATTTCTTACATTGATCTTTCTAACTACCTTGGTATATGTAGCAAATGCAACTTCACTAAACATATTTCAAATATATCATCCTTTACTAGAATATCTTTCTATAACTCCTATTGGATGTGGTTTTCATTTATTTATCTATCTGCACTTATTTTTTAGAACCATCTTCCTTCAACCTTCTAATTTAACATTTATTAATGAGGTCAATTTTCATTTTGCTGATGCTGGTGTAAATCAGGACTAACTTTACAGAAACCAATAGAGTTGCACCAATGTAAAATTTGTGAGATCAAAATCAGGCCCAATAGATTTATTAAGGAAGTATATTACACAAAGTTGCTTTTAGGTCATCATATATGATTACTGCAGGAGTTGTTCTGTTCTGTAACTTATTAAAACTGTCACAGATCCCAATTCTACTCTCATTACATCAATGTATTTCCCGAGTAACTACTTTGACTTCCATAGACTTAGTCTAGATTACACAGTGGAACACTGCAAAATTTGTCCCACGATTTTCTCTTTCTTCAATTTTAAAAACTATTTGTAATAAAAATTTGAAAACAATGTCCAACTCAAATATACAGACCATGACCTGACTTTCAAAAATTACAAGCAGAAGGAGACTTTAAATGCTATTATAGTTCAGGTCCATACGTGAATCTTGATTGGGGTTTGTGGGGGGAGGCGCTCATGGATTATGTAATAAAAACTTGTTTACTCAGAAGTGAAACATGCTATTGCTGATATTCCAAGATTTTATTGGTTATCTATCTATGCACTGTTCTGGATAACTATGCATAATCTATTCAGTGGCTGACATTTGGGTTTTGATGGATACATTCAAGTATGTGCTTTCAGGGATAATAATGCTAGCACACTGTTCTACAATGCGTTCAATGAAGATATGCCTTATAATGCTCGTAATTGTTGCTTAAATTACGAAAATGAATTTTTCAGTAAATGAGGAACAAGACACAATCCTGCTGCCCAAAAAAGAGTTTAAATAAGAAATGCAGAAAATTTAGCCGGCTGCTGTAACAAATGAAATGGTGTTGCAATGAAAAACATTTGAGGCAATTAATCAATGCTGTGTTTGCACATATCATTAAATATATTATACTAAGTTTAGATTTGACTTCTATGCTTCTTTTATAAAGAGTTAAAAGAAAATACATTTGAATTCATGCTGATACTGAAAACATGCTCCTAGCTTCTAGTTTCTTGGATTTCAAATCATTTCCATTAACAAACAGCTATTTGCCCTCTAATAAAATATGTCATTATGCTTTATTCACATCACACAAAAGAATCACTGAAAAATCGCCCCAATGATGGCCAATAATTACACATTTTGCTCCTGCACGAGCAATGAAGAAATCTGTTCATTGGAGAAAGCAGGTGCTGGGGCATCATGCTAATAGTCAATGTGTGCCACAGTAATTAGCCATTGCAATTGCTAAAATTAACAATTAGCTAACATGCAATTCTCTTTTTGCAGGCTGCAGTTTACTTTGTATAATTCTCGTATGTTCTTAGTAATTATTCTGACAGCTTATTATTTTTATTTTTTCTGGTTTGAACACAGCTTTAACATTTGAATCAGTCTACCCTAATGTTCAACAGGCAGTATGAAACAAATGCTTCACTAGGCAATTTCTAAGGAACACATTTGTTTTTATTCTCAACTTTGTATTGTTCAAGAAATATATGATTCTTTTACAGACTAAGAACTCTTCATCTCATTTGTGTGCTGGAGACCGTTGTCAGAGGCTTTAGGTCATTTTTCACAATGGTAGTAGATACAGTCATTCTGAGATTATGAGAATAATTGGAATGAATAGTTTTCATACTATCTACAGCAGTGGTTTAAGGTTCTCAAATAGTGGTCCAGGACCATTGGTTATCTGTGGCGTCCATGGAATCCAGCTGGTCAAATGGTTCTAACTCTCCTCAGCTATAGAACATGAAAAGAAGTCCAAATACATTAACTGCTTTCCTAATATTACTTTTACATGTAAGCAAGTGGTGTTGATGCCCTAGGAAATATTATACAATTGTGAAGGTGTCTACAGTCACAAATAGAAGAGGAGGAGATCCAGGAGAGACTTACGTCAAGATGTAGTCCACATTATGAAAATTTGGTAATGACATACTGCAGTAAAACTCGCTACGATTTTTTTCTTGTCTATATGCTAAGGGTCAGATCTTCAGCAAGTGTAAATCAATATAACTCATTTGAATTCAATGAAAGTTCACTGATTACTTGGCAGTCCTGGAAATGCCAACACCTTTTTAGTCTGTGGGTCAGATTCTCCTGTCCCTTAATCAGCGTAACTCTGCTGACCTTGATAAAAGTCCTCTTGCTTTGCACAGGGAGCTTACTTACTCTTCTCAACTCAGGGATGGCCTGTATATAGGGCACCAAACCATGTGAGACCAGTTTTAAAACAATTTTCCCATAGTTTTAAAATCTGCTCTAAAGTGGTTTAATCCTATGAACATTAGTGAGTAAAACCATGTAATGGCATGTCTAAACTACATTCCTCTTCCGAAAGAGGTATGTAAATGAGCCTGATCAAAAATGCAAATGAAGCATGGATTTACAAATCTTGCACTTCATTTGCATAATCGCGTGAGAGCGCTTTTTTGAAAAAGGGTTTTTTGAAAAAGAAACCTCAGTCTAGATGGGGATCTTTTGAAAAAAAAAAACCCTTTTTCGAAAGAACCCTTACTCCTGAAAAAATGAGGTGTACAGGTTCTTTAGAAAAAGCGGTGGGGTTTTTTTTCGAAAGAATCCTGTCTAGACTGCAGTTTCTTTTTCGAAAAACCCTTTTTCAAAAAAGCGCTCTCAGGTGGTTATGCAAATGAAGCGCGAGATTTGTAAATCTGTGCTTCATTTGCATTTTCGTTTGGGCTCATTTACATTCCTCTTTCGGAAGAGGAATGTAGTTTAGACATAGCCATAGAAAACCATTCAGCAGACTCTGTGCACATACATTCTAACTTTCTTTTAGAACCCTCCCCCCCATTCTCAGCATAGATGGGGACCAGAAAGAAACAATGGCAAGATCCTCTGACTTCAATATGAAATTCCTAGAGCAGATGGGAGAGAGAAGATGCACAATGATTCAAAAGCTGCCACCTGAAAACAGTCTGTACTAACATGAGGTGCAATCATGCAACCTTTATTCAAATGAACAATTTCAGAAGGACTTCTTGCATGAATAAGGACCCACAGAAATGTTTGTTCAGAAGCTAGCACAATAGGATTCTGGCCACTATTGCAATATGAATAAATGAAATAATAATGGAGCATGGAAAAGTATATTCCCTGGCTGGGAAATTGTTTACTAATTAGGACTGCATCCTCAGTCAGTGTAAAAGGCTATATTTCCATTGAGTTTAGTGGAACCATGCACTTATGCACCAGTGGATGATAGGGAGCTTAATGTTTAGAACGGAGAAACAGATAATTTATCATCACCATCATCAACAACCAGGGGCTCAACGGCCGTTGGTGTCTGATGCCTCCCTCACTATTTCCTTCCATCCTCCCTGTCCAGTGCAGAGTGGCTTTGTTTCTGTATACTAGCTCCACACCAATCTACTATATCATCTACCCATTCTCTGTGGAGTCTGCCTCTCCTATTCGGATCATCCATTATGCCGAATACCAAGGTCTTAACTATTCGCTTGTCGTTCATTCTGCAGATATGCCCAAATAGCTGTAACTTCCATTGTATAACCTTGTGTGGTAGGTTCTCTTTCAGCTGTATCTTCATATATAATTCCTCATTGGTGACCTTCTGCATCCATCCTACTCTCAGGATCTTTCTATAACAACTCCTCTTGAACGCCAATATCCTTCTCTTCGAATCTTTCGTTATCACCCATGTCTCATATCCGTACAACATGTACGGATACACACTTTTTCAGGACGCTCAGCTTCGTTCCTAAGCTAATCGCTTTACTTTTCCAGATCTTATCCATCGCCTTCAAACTCGCTCTTACTTTCGCTATTCTAGTCGCTATTTCCTTCTTACAGTTTAGATCATATATCATGTTGCTCCCCAAATACGTGATCTTCTCTACATTCTCTAGTTCGATCCCATCTACACTGATCTTCCTTCCTATTTCCTTATCTCCAGATAGCATTTTCTTTGTTTTACCGAAATTCATAATCAGTCCATACTGCTTCCCGTCCTCATTTAGCACCTGCACCATTCTCACTAACTTCTCTTCATCTTCCTCGATGATAACTATATCATCCGTGAACCTCAAGTTGTTAATTCTCATCCCATGCACCTATATCCCTTCTACCTCTTCCTTGATCTTGTCCATCGCTCTCTCTAGGTGTGTGATGAAGATACTCAGCGATATCGGGTCTCCTTGTCTCGTACCTCAACTTGTTCTAAATTTATGGGATGAAAGAATTGTCCTGACTTTCCCTATAAATGCAAAAAAAAAAAAAAAAAAAAATCACTAAGCTTTTCCATGTCCACAATAACCACAACACATATTCACCCAGACCATCTCTTCTCACTTGCTTGCAGTTTGATCTCTATGATACAGCATGTGATGCTAGGTTTCTTTCGAGGGAGGCTATTATTTGTAACATATTAGCATATTATTCTGCTTTTGCCTGACTACAATTGCAGTAGGTAAGTTTGAAAAATGATGCTATTATAGAACCATTTGAAAAAATACCCGAAACTTTCTAAAAAATCCAATTGTACATGTTGGGGAAAGAAATAATTATTTTTATAGGCGTTCTTCTCTGTTTTTTTCTCAGTATCAGCTCTTTGAGAGCTGCTTATGGATTTGGGATGTCAGAAAGAGGTAATGAAACCCCAAACCAAAAGCCAGTCAATAGAAGGTGATTTCTGAAATCTAGACACAAAACTATATCTGAAGTTTGTGATTCGAGCCAATGCATTTGTAAGAGGTCAAACTGGAACCAAAACCAGTATGAATATTTAAAAATCTAGACCTGGGTTGGAATTTTGCATCCTGGGCCCATCTCTTGCTCAAGTGATATATAAATGGCCAATCCTGCAAAATACAACTCTGCATGACACAAATGTCTAACTGAGTCAATTTGAATAATGGGAAAGCTTGAATTCTGGACCATTTCAAATTTTGAGCTATCTAGGCTGACTCAAGCTCTGTGGTATTTTTGTAGTGTCCTTATATATGTAATGTTCTACAGCTTATATTACTTTATTTATTATTATAAATATAATGTCTTGGTTGATTTATTTGCACTAAATATTTAATAACGTGGTTCTGCTCAGAAAAGCAGTTTTTTAAAAATGGAATTGGGGGGGTAGGGTTCCAATTTTATTGTGTCTCAATGATTTCCACACCACATTTGCTTAGTTTACATGTAAAACAATGTTCTTGTAACTGCCAGCCTTGCAAACTCAACACAGGTTCTGAGCGCTGTTGTGTTCTTTCAGGGTTATTCATCACCTCTTTGTAGTAAAGATTCTTTAAGACAATTTATGTCCGGAGGCATTGATTATCTTCAAATTCTGCACACATATAGATCTTCAAACCTTGTTGCCAAAGCACTAGGAAATATACTATATGGAACAATTCTTTATTGGCAGTGGGAAGGACAAGATAACTCAATACTGCAACTGACTGGTTGGGTACACCCTGAACTCTTGCAGAACCCAAATGAAGTTAACGGGACTCTGTGCAGGTAGAAATATGTGCCTGAACAGACTCAGTTGCAATACTGGGGCCAGCACTGCAGCACTGGGAGTTACCTTGAGCCTACGTAAGCTGTTATTTTCTTATCTATTCTAAGTTTCTGAGTTTAAAAAGTACAATTTTATAAGGAAATGCAAGCAAAAATCTATATATTTACAACTGGATTTAGCAGAACAGATTAATTATGCAACCACACTATTTAAGACTTTTAAATACAGTATTTTTATATAGAGTAATGAAGATTTTATCATTTCTGTTTTAAAATGAATATGCTAGCTATACAAACATATTGTACTGAACACTATACTCTGAATCTGAACTGCCAAAAAAATACATATAGAGTGACTAACTAATAAGGTTGATGAGGAAGAGAAACAGATACAGTATGCAATTCAGAACACTTACCAAGAACCTCAGACAGCATCAGAATGGAGCAATTTGGAAGTACTTACTTTATTACTGCTGAGAAGGAAAGAAGTGAAAGTCTTTCATTTGAAAGCATTGCTTTCTTCACACAGGAGTAATTTCCATATTTTCTTAACTGAAATTAAGCTCCTTTACCTAACCATTTGTCAACTGATTTCATAACATTCAGCTATATATAATTTATTGATAACAATACTCCTGATAGGCCAAGCAATAATTCATTTACAAATAAGAAAATTCAAAATTCTAACAAGTGGGACAAAAACTAGATATACGAGATTGCCCAGATGACTTCGGTAGTACTGCAATGTGGAAACCTTAACATTCTCCTCTTGACATTTTCAAAGTGGCACTTAATGTTTCAGTGTCATAAGGTTGAGTAGCTAAAACCTAAACCCACGTTTCGAACACTTTGAGGTAACTCAGGTGACCAGTGAAGCTTAGGCCTGTTGTAGAAATTATGAGCCTGTCTTCAAGAGAAGAGGCATGATGGTCATGCTCTTTGCTGAGATACCATCTGGTGGCCTGTTCATAGACGTTCCACTGACACTGGATTGAATCAAAGACCACTGAAATCAGCGAAAGAGCTCACACTGACTTCATTGGGCCTTTCGTCAGGCCCATACAGAGGTATTCAGATTAAATAGAGGAAACTATGGCAGCCATCTCTGACAGAGGAAGGAGTGTGAGAGAAGAATGTAACTCCTTTGATTAAATAAATTATACAAAAACCAGGGATCCCATCTTTGGGGGCAAATGTTGGATGGGAAGACAGAACCTGAAGTCAGATGAGCGACAAAGCCACAAAGAGTTTTAAAACAATGATGTCTGCTTTACTTGAGCAACATATTTATTAAGTGATAAATGTGCTAATATAGTTCCAAAAAGTCTTAAATACGCTATATATACACCTCTTAAAGAAGTAGAGTTGTTAAAAGATATTTTTTCTTCACCAAACCAAAGTATATTTAATATGTGGAATGGCACCCTCTTAAATGAACATGCATTGGGAAACAAACCCACTAAAACAAAACGAATGCAGTGTAAGGATCTCTGTCTAGAGATTTCTGCTGCTCTTTAAATATGGAGTAATGGCTTTAAAGTTAAGAAATCTCCCCCACATGTATTTTAAACATAAGAAATGATTTGGCTGATCTTAGTGACATTGTCTTGGGTGTGCTGCAAGGAAAAACGACAGTTTACAAGTTTCCACTGAAGACTGTGTGATGTTAAATACCTTTTTCTTCCATTTCTATTTACTATACATATGTTAAAAGCAAAACTATGGCATATTTCCTTATATATACACATAATACATAATCAAATAACACAAGAACAAATCTACCACCAGCTGCTTCATACCCATGTTGTGCTTTGACTGTGAAGGAAAGCCAACTTTCAAGCCTGGGTCGAGCCTGACTCAGGCCATAACTTGTGAGTCTTGCTATTCTAACCCTTTCTCTTGATCTGCTTTTCAGCATGTCTTAGAGTACACAGCTCAAAGCAGCAGGGGAGTTTCTTAGCAAAGGGCCACCCACTTGCATATTATTCCTTCCTTGCCTGTGACATGACACAAGAACAAAGTAGATATTAACCGCTACATTAAACCCAGAAGGAAAGTAATCAGTAACCTGTTATTCCCTTAATAAAGGGAAACACATGCAGTGTGAAATCCAGAAGACTAATCAATAGCCCCAGACAATGCAACGTGCCAAACAAATTGCAAATCAATTAGAATCCTTGTTTTCTTTGAAATGGTTCACTATACCTAAAGCAATTACTCGTTCATTAGACCTAATTTAACAGCATGACTGCCCTAGCAACAACTGGCAGCGTCTGGCTATCAAATGGAAGAATGGCAGCTTATTTCTGTCTGTCTGTGAGTCTAGCGCCAATCAAAAAATTGAATTCCTTTATATAAGACAACTTCCAATGAATGGGTAAAATATTTTCTGCAAGGAATGCATCAAGTCATCCATTTGTTTTTTGGAAGTTTTTTTTCGGTAGTGGTGATGGGTGGGTGGGAGTTAAATCAACCAAGAGAATGGATGAAAGTTGTGTGAAGGAACCCAGGATTTCTTTACAACATTGGATAAGCACTCATAGCAAGACGTGCTCTGAGGATGGGAAGTTTCAGATCTCAAATCCTTTTTGGGATTTTAAATAAAATTAAGTCCTATGTATGCTTGCATCAGTAGTACTTTTACTACTACTGGACTGACACGCTAAGATTGGTATGGCCCAGCATAGGAAGACACAAATTTGGTCCATAATCCCTTTGAGGGGCACAGAGGGTTTTTAGTGTTTGATCCTTCAGTTGGCACTGGATCAAGCCCTTCATACTCTAGCTACTGTTTTAAGGTAATGTTGTTATCATTTGTTTCCTACTTTATTCAGTAATATTGTGATTTACATAGCCACATATGCCTTATAAGATTTTTTTTATGACAATAATAATACTTGGTTTCTATATAGCATTTTCATCAACAGATCTCAAAGCATTTTGCAAAGGAGGCCAGTATCATTATATCTGACATGTTTATTAATAAATATTCAATTTTATTGTGTAATTCTCTCATATTCACAAGAGCACTTTTCCTTCCTTTACTGTGTTGTGTCACAGCATTACAATACAAAGGATGTGGCTGGAAGGAGCTCAATTGGCAGGAAGCCACTCCAGTGGGAGTGGGATAGCTGGTGGCTCTGTTGTTCCTTTAACATGGGCTATTTCCAGCTTTGTCAATGAATAAAAAGCATATTAATGTGATCTGTCAGTTAAAATAACATATAGGAGTGTTGTACCTTTGGTGTCTGGTATCTTGGGTCCTCCCAGGACTTGAAGAAAATGTCATATTTCCTACTGAGAAGCTGGAAATCTCCTCTTTCCAGTGTCACAAAGCTTTGATTTAAATCTCTGCAGGGTCAAGATACTGAGCCATCAACCTGTCACTGGTACAGAAATGAATGCTGAATACTGCCTATCTTACACTTCAGACCACTGTAATTTTGGTGGGAAAACTCTAAATATGTGGCAAATAAGGAAACCTTTTTCTAGCAGGTTGATTTTTTTTAATGACTAGTATTTGAAATTCCTGAAGCGTTTGTAATGGTAGACTTTAAATAGGTGACACCTTTCTGCAAAAGGCCTGTATAATTTCACAAGTATATATTTAACTAGAGGATCAGACATTAATTTACTTTTTTATTCGCTGGGGTAATTTCTAGTGCTGGAAGCTTCAGAAGCACCTTCAAAAATAATTTAGAAAGCACTTAAAAGTATTTGGGACTATTTTTAGTGCTAAATTGACTTAGTTGCTATGAGTTCAGCTGTGGTTACAGCAAGTCAGGACTTCTAAAAGTGACCGACAATCGTTTCTTTATCTAAGAATATCACAGCTTTACTGTCCAATCTTTCAGGACCTTACAGAATTGAATCCTGGGCCCTATCAACATGAGACTTTCTCTTTTCCAAAGGTCTGAAGCTCTCATTGCTAGCTATAGATAGAAATCCTGCACTGGTAATATTTCCCACCTCAGCCCAAGGAAGGGTGAGAAAGGAGAACGAGGCAAAATTTTTCTGGCAGGCTGGGTTGCTGGTTTGTTGGGGGAGGGAGGTGGGAAGAGGGCAGAGTTAAGTGGCAATTTGAGGCTGCCCATATGAGAATAAGATGAGGTGTTCATAAGTACATAATAAGCTCACATACAGGTCTACATTTTACTATGTACTTATCATTTCCATGTGTAAACACATACACACAAACTGTTTCAACTTGTGATTAAACTCATCTCCCCACACACCTTTTGCACAAACCCTGAGTAACCTGGACTTCATCTGATGGACCTGCATCCAGTCTCCCGGCCAGAGGCCCAGCTCTGGATTGCACTGCAGCCCTATCTGACCACAATTTCAGCTAGTGGCCACAGCTATTATGAATCTTTATTAGAATAGTTTGGGTCACTAGATCCATCTATTAAACCGGATCTCTTGGTGACTCCACAGCCTACTCTTCATCCCATAATACGAATTATTATTTGACTGCCAGAAAAGAGTAGTTCAAAAGGTTAGGCAATTAAACATATAGATCATGCTGTTTCATTTTGAGGGTTCCCTCTCCTGCAGTGCCAGACTATGTGTTATTAAAATTCATATTTTGGTCTGTTTTTAGTGCTGATCTAGGCTGTAACTAAAGTTAGTTCTGAGTAGGGATATAAATGGTTAACCAGTTAACTGGTTAACTGGTAAGCCTCGCCCTGAACAAGAAAGGCTTACTGGTTCTCGTTAACTGGTAGGGGCTGGACCAGCTCTCCTCCCACCCCGGGCAGGAGGCTGCTCCAGCCCTGCCGGGTCTACTTCAGCTGGCTGGAGCAGCCCTGGTCCATGGCAGGTTGGCCCGGCCCCCTCGCTGCAGGTTACACACTGGCTCTCTGGGATCCGGCTGCAGAGCCCACAGCAAAGCCTCCCCAGGAGCAGGGCTGGCAGAGCTCCACCCACACCCCTCCCCATGCTCCTGAAGCAGATACGCTTTGTACTGCAGAGCCCGCAGCACATGTAACCGTTGTTACACAGTTACATTTTTAAATGACTTTTTACATCTCTAGTTCTGAGCAGCTCTGTGGTTTACTTCTTTCTGCATAGCCAGGACATGCAAGTATTTCTATGTTGTGAAATATGGCACAGATTAAAAGTCATTTCAGGATGAAGAAAACTGCTACAGGTTTAGCACCTGAGGCATCATGCAATGGGGAAGATGAATGTGCTTGCAAACCTGCAGCTGGGTCCCATTGCTAAAGGTGCCATGGCCCATCTAGTAACAAACTCCGAGTGAACCAATGGTGGCTCACAGAAACCCCTCAGATGTCTGATTATGTGAGCATGCTTGTGGATTCCTTACCCTTAAATCTGGTGCTAAAACTGCAGAATAGGTGCTACTTTGGTGCCTCAGTACCCTAATGCATGTAAAGGCAGAGTGGCACAGAACCAATTTAATATTTGAACCATGTAAGGTGAATGTCCAGCAGGACATAAACATTTGGTAAAGTAACAGATTGCAGTCTGCACATGGAAATCTACACACCATTATTGGCATTTGGAAAAATATGGAATTGGCATTGGTTGTGTGTGTTAGGTGTTTGTTTGCTGTATAGAGTGGGGTAACAAATCTCAAGCTGGCATGGCAGTTCAATCTTTTTCTGTTTTAAAGCATATATGCGTTTAATGTTAGCTGAGAACTAATGTACCATCTGCACTACTCTTAAAGAGTGGAATATTGAAATGCCTGTTGTTTGGCAACTGTTTGTCTGACTCTGCTAGATGCACAGTTTACACAGAGAACTTCATTGCACCAGTTAAGTACCATTTCACTTGCTTTAGCAGCACAGGACACCCAAGTACATGTGGATGGAAACTGGAGTTGTTTCCCCTTATTACAGGGGAGCATGAAGTTGATTTTGCACTGAGTATCAGTCTGTGATTTGAGTCTCAGTAATGCGATGTTTTATAGAGATGTGACTATGGCTGGGAAGGGAGGATCAGTGCCCTGCTCTGGGAGGCACTAAGGACTGATTGCTGTCAGCCCTGCCCCTTCAACCTGAGGCCCTGCCCCTTTCAGGGCACAGAGCTGGCCTCCTACGTGTTGGCCTCGGCCTGCGGTGCCTGTTGACCCCAAGTGTGTACGACACTGAGGAATATCTGTGTGGTCTAACCTCACAGCAGAAGAAGAATCTGGCCCAACAGCCCTGAAACTGAAACATAGTTATATGAATAATGCAAGAGCTGGAAAAAGATCCAGCTCATGCTCTGGCAGCTATATTGGTTCTACAGGAATGATGCAGCAACAGATGGGGCAGTATGGGCTGGCCACCCAAGAATAAAAGCACTCAGGACTCTGGTGTCACCATCATTGCCACCTGTGCCCCCACAGCTACATTGCAATTTGTAGTGAGCTGTTTCAAAGCTTGCTCAGGTATGCCTACATGGGCTGCAATTGGGCTTAGTGTAGACACACCCCAGTGAGTAGACATGACAGGGGAACCAGGTCTATTGAATAAAAAAAGATAGTCGCTTTTCACTTGAACAGTTTCTATATATCCTCACACACTGTCCATTTACCTGTGCTACCTCCAGACTAGTGCCATGATGATCACTCAAACTAGGCAACCATGCTGCTTAACTAAACTTGCTACACCACCACTGCTGTACAAATTACCTCCTGCTATGCAACCGTGGCTTACCTGCTACTTCCTTCTGCCACATTCTCCTTTTGCTGCCTTTTGGGCAGTCTTTTAAAAGCTGATTAACAGGCTGGGGGAATGAAGAACCATTTAAACCACCCTCCATTTGGAGAGTGTTTGAATTTCTAATATAACGGGTTTTTTAAAAGTTCAGATCCTTCAAAAGTTTTTAATCCATAGTTTCGTCCATCTTGGCAGATGTCTATACATGTACCTGTCATCCCTTTATTAAATACAGACTATTGGTAGCAGACAAAGCTGTACTGTTATTGGATTAAGGTGGTATTCAAGTCTCACTAATGATAAGCTGAAACCTTTGCTTTGCCTTGGGGCTAGTTTAGCAAATATTTGTCTCGAAACAGTCATTGCATAACTTTAATTAACTAACCACATTTAATATAGTTCCAACTAAAGGTCCTGATCCTGCAAGGTGGTAAGTGCCTTAAATTCCTACTGAGGCTCTTGCCCTATCTTCTGATTGCTTCCTCCAGCCTACCAGCATCGCTTCAATCTCATCTGGATTCAGCTTCAGCCAGCCAATTCTCACACTGGGTAAGGCATTCAGTTTTCATGAAGGGGAGGGGGGAAATGGCCAGTGCTGTCAAATGAGTAAAAGGCCAGCCTTTAACAAGGTAAATACATGTTTGAGGTCTGAATAAAAGCCAAAGGGGGGAAAGGAGGCAAGGAAGGGAAAGGTTCTAATCAGCGGCCATACTAAAAGAACACTTCTGGACTACAAAGGTTTTTAAGTTATTTTGAAATAATTGGCTGAGAGTAAAAAATTCAGCAGACGTAGAGGGAGACTTGCTGCACTGACACAAATGTCAAGGTTCGTTAACTTCAAGGCAGCTTATAGTCAGTTGCCCACTTAAGGCAATATATGATTCCTCAGTCCTGGAAGGTGCCAAGTTGATCCTGAAAGCTCGAATGCCTTTAAGTCTCATGGAGATCTGTGGGAATTAAGGGCACTCAGCAACTCTTAGGAGGTACCCAGCAAGGACTGGAATCATATGCAGATTCGCTAAAAGATGGGGGGTATGTGCACACAAATTCTTATTAGAACAAGGCTTACAACTGTCTCAAATACAGCCAAGATCCACTAATGCAATGGGTATTTATAAAATAGCATTGCACACAATGCATGCACAGTCAAATATTACACTGGGTTTGAAAGAAAAACATAAAGATGAACGTCTCTTTGAGGCAGGAGCAATTATTTTCTTTCATAATTGGAAAGTTTCTAGCATAGTAGGCCTCTGATTCTTCATGGGGGCCCTAAACACTGCTGCAATATAAATAAACGCCACAACAAAACCTCTGGATGTTTGCAAATGAACTGAGCTGTAATTCAGACTATAGTTCTTAAAATACAGAATATGTTTTAGAAACACGGATAAATAAAAGCTTGTGGGAACAGTCTAACATAACTGTTTTAAAAATGCCTTTGCATTTGAATTTGTATCAGTAAACAAATCTACTGTCTTTTACTGAAGTTTACACGCGAGTGTTTGTGTGTGAGAGGGAGAGAGAGAGCGAGAGAGAGCGGGAAAGAGAACTTGTGTGCGTGAAAGAGATGTCTATTAGTAAGGGCCCTTAATTCAACTGGCAAACTTTCAGGTACAATTTTCCACAGCTAAATTTCCTGTGAGCAAAACACCCAAATTTGTACATGCATGTTGATAACTACCTTATCTGATTTTTACACAAAAATGCAATTTGTACACATAAGTCTGATGTTTTGAGTATGCAAATAAACTTGTGAATGCACAATTATGTATGAAGAAACTTACTCAAACAACAATGGCCCTGCAGTTTAGGAGACACTTTTGAAACTATTTACAAGAGAGTTGATTTCAAACATTTGGATTTTATGCAATTGTCTGCATTTCTTTATAGCAATAACTTTACAATAACAGCGCTATAGTCAGTCAGAAAAATTCAGACAATGATCCCAGACAATTATTAGAGAATGAACTCATTCTTTTGAAGATTGGCCTATGCATTGAAAAAAAAGAAAAGGTTCAGTTTGAGCTTTTGGTGAAAATTCATAACCAAAGAGGCAGCACAATTTGGGTTTTTATGAGGATGGTAGCAGTGAGATTGTAATTGTAGTAGAGTATTCATTTTCATTGGGAAATTGCCCACATCTTCTTCCAGATTTATAGCCTCTACTTTTGCAAAGAGAAGTACAATTACCTAGAAAACTATCAATAATGGACAGAGATCCTTTCCAATTGAAAACAAATAGATTGTGATTCTGCTCACACTGTCACACTCATTATTTAATATACATGACTAATAGCATTTATGGAAACTATTAACATATTTTATATGGTTCATCAAGGCAAAAGACATGTGAAAAATTATAAGTGAGATTTTCTATATGCAATGTACTTCCCTTTATTATGGCCCATAGCTCAAAGGCTTGATTACTGTTAATGCACAGATAAAAGCCATAACAAAACGGTGACCAAACAACTGAAGACTATAAAGTATGCACTCCTCTTTTGTTTGCTGCTATACAAAAAGTGAATAGACAAGCCCTTTTACAAACTTGCAGAGGACCGACTTTTTCCATACCCCACTCCCTTTCCTGGGAATAAGCCATTTTAATTATTGAAGTTTTTTTGTTTAATCTTCCACCGACAATTAATATGAATATTTTATCCAACACTGATGAATGCTTAACTAATACAGTTCTTCATACAAATGCAAACTTCCTTTTTACTGGCCTCTGGTGACTATGCATCTAATGCCAGAGTGGCATCATTCAGCTCCAGTTGCTATAGCATTTTCAAGAACCTCTCTGTTCTTGTCATAAATTATCTTTAAGTGAAAAAAGCTCAAAGGAGGTCTGCAGCAAACTGTATCAAATAATGAATTTGTAAGCTGTGGTAGAAAACACTTATCTTACTTATACTCTTCTACCATCGATTGTTTAGTGACCTTTCTTTGGGATACAGATGAGCATAACCCTGAAAAATGTTTGTGCTGGCTTTCTTTTGCTGGCAGCCTACAGGCTGCATGATCTAATAAATATTGGCAGGGCCAAATGAAATAATATAGAAGAGCTTCTCTTCTTTAAAGTCCATAGACCAAGAGACTCTTGTCACTTGTTAATATCTCCATCAAACACTGAAGTGTTAACATATGTGATACGACCACGCAATCAAGTAAGGACCGATTTGTTGACTAATTAAACCAACACAACAAGCTCTTTAGCACCTACAAGTGACAAGTTTAGAGCAGGCAAGTGGAAACTCTCAATTGAGTCCCTTTTTATGAGACTATCATGCCAAATTCAATTCTGACTGAGTAGTATTTGAATGTACTTGACTTCCACTATGTGCTGACATGCTTACAATAATTCATCATGTGTGACAATAGCCCAATATTAGAGATTTATGATATATACAAAACAGTTACAAATGAAATGTAGCCCTAACATGTGTCTGCTTTACTTATCTACAGCCTATTGATATTATAATTAATGGTCAATTACTTGGGGATAGAGAATAGAAAATAGTCATTACCAGTTTCAGTCATCATCTGTTTTTGGCAAATTCTGGAAGTAAATGAAACCATTTTCATAGTGTTTGGCGGTTGCTAGAAAGTAAACTGTTGCTCATTAGAAAAAAACAACCACAAGAGACGGTTCAATATCTATTCTACAGACAAGAATGATTTGAGGAATAGTATTTAAGAGTAACAGTATGCAGATGAGCATATATGAGCTTTTCTGAGAAGAAAATAGCCTAGAACTTTGGATCAATATTTTATGACTAACACACATACCGCTAAAATATTTGGCTTACTTTTTAAAACCCTTTGCAGAAAAAAAAAAGGAGGTAAGCACTAACTGCTGATCTTCATGTAGTATGCAAGAGTCTCTTTTATAAAAAATTAAGAATGTCAGCAATTTAAACTATTAGTGGACAAAGGGATTCTGTCAACATGCTTAATATTAAGCATGCAAGTAGTTCCACACAAGTCAGTGGGACTAGTCACATGCTTAAAGTTAAACATATGCAAACATGTTCACAAGATCATGTATAGTCCACAGCAATATTAGTCACAAAAGAGCCAATCTGCCTGTCTCCAATATATAGGGCAGCCACTGCAGCTGTTGCTTTGGCAGAAGATAAATGGGATTAGGCCGAGGAAAATGGAAACTCAGAATGAACCGGAAGGTGAACAAATAATATTCCCATTTTACAGATTAATATACTTAATTACTGACCTGATGAGGAGAGAACCTTCTTGGCATATAATGATGTTGAAGTAGATGGATGATGTGGAGCATACAGGCTTGGATGCTAGTATCTCTTTGCAAAGAAAAAGAAAAAGAAACTATAGATTTAGTTACAGTAAATTACATTCACATTAATTTCATTCATTAATGTTTGCATAGTTCTTGGAAAACTCTGAATGAAAAACAGTGGAATAATTATTCTCTCAGAATAAGCCTGTATCTTGGAAACCACCAACAGCTAAAAAAGAGTTCTTGTTAACTTCAGACTAATAATTATAATGATTTCATTTATATTTTAGTGTTAAGATTCCATTATGATCCACAAATTAATATGAATTTTTAGGCTTTTTAAGCACTTGCCATTTTTGTCATTACAGAGAAACTTACAGGCTTTTAAATAATTCAAATTAAACATTTCAAATTTTATACAGACTATATATAAATAAATACTCATAATTAATCAAATATATCAGAATGAATTGCCAAGATTTCATATATAATGACCTGGAAATCTGTACCTTCTGCTTCACAAGCACAAACATATATCTGCAAAAGAATGAAGCACAGATACTTTTCAAACTAATACCAGTGTCAATCAGGAGTAATAATGTAATTTTAGTTACACACACACACCACGCTTTCCATTCCACTAGTATCTCAGGAAGCTGATGAAAAGCATCTACTAAAGTTAAACATTTTTAAAACAGCAAGTCAGATAACTTGCATCCAAGAGATTTAAAAGAGTGGGCTGAGGAGTTCACTGAACCGTTAATATTGATTTCCACTAAGTCTTAGAATTTGTGAAAGTTCCAGAAGATAGAATAAAGTTATCATTGTGCCAAGGTTTAAAAGGGGTTAATGAAATGTTTTGGGTAACTATATATCTGTTCATTTGACATTGACAGCCCATTAAATTTATCTGATATTTTTCTTTGATGAAATTGTAGGTTTGGTCGATAAAGATAATAGTGTTGATGTAATACACTTACATTTCTATAATGTGTTTGACTTGTAATCTCATGACATTTTTCTTAAAAAATTATAACAATACAAAATTTACATGACACACTAAATGGATTAAAACTGACTAACTGATGGGGTCTCAAAATGTAACTATACATAGGGAATAATCATTAAGTGGACATAGCAGGGATTATTTCTTAGCTCTACCCTATTTAACAATTTTATCAATTACCTGGAAGAAAATATGAAATAATCACTAAAAAATTTGTAGATGACACAGAAACTGGGGGAGTGGTAAATAATGAAAAGGTCAGGTTACTGACACAGAACAATCTGGATCATTTGGTAAGATGGGTGCAAACAAACAATATGAGCTTTAATACACTAAGGCTGTGTCTACACTGGCGCGATCTTGCGCAAAAGCGGCCGCTCTTGCGCAAAAACTTGCTGCCTGTCTACACTGGCCGCGTGTTCTTGCGCAAGTAAACTGACATTCTAACGTATGAAATCAGGGCTTCTTGCGCCAGAACTCTGACGCTCCCACTCAGGAATAAGCCCTTTTGCACAACTGTTCTTGCGCAAGAGGCCAGTGTCGACAGGCAACATGAATTTCTTGCACAAGAAAGCCCTATGGTTAAAATGGCCATCAGAGCTTTCTTGCGCAAGAGAGCATCTACACTGGCATGGATGCTCTTGCGCAAAAGCACGTCTCTTGCGCAAAAGCACATGCCAGTGTAGACGCTCTCTTCTGGAAGAGTTTTTGCAGAAGAACTCTTCCGCAAAAGAGTTTTTGAGTAAGATCACGCCAGTGTAGACGTAGCCTAAATGTTGATAAATACATTTAGGAAGAAAGACTGTAACCCATACTTAAAGAATGAGGCTATGTCTAGACTGCAGATCTTTTCTGGGATGCTGGAGGCATCCCAGAAAAGCTATGCCGTGTCCAAGGAACACGTCCACTTTTTCGGAACAATTCCCGAAAAAATAGACACGTTCTTTCACCATCCCTGTAATCCTCATTGTATGAGGAAGAAGGAGGTGCCAAAATAGGAAGTTTTTCTGAAATTTCAAATTTCAGAAAAGCCTCTTTCGAAAGAAAAGTAGAAAAAGATAGGCAACTTGCAGTTTGCAATTTGCGTATTTTTTCCGACTTTTCTTTGCATTCTAAGCATAGTCTGAGAGACTTTGTCCTACAAAGTCTTGACTCTGGAAATGATTTGGGAACTGTTGATAAATGAACTGTTGATAAATAGGAGATAGTTCAGAGAAGAAGAATACGAATGACTAAAGAATTAGAAAATGTGCTTTTCAACTTTGGAAGAACTGGGAGGCCATGATGATACTCATAGCACATGCCGACGGTCCCAATTTAAGTGTGGTTGCATATATATGCAATATATATGCAAATAAATGCAGATAGCTTCTTTCACACTGACAGGCATGAATACAAAGATTAAAGCAAGACTACACAACACACGGGCCCCATTTAAGTCAGTTCTGTTGATATTAATAAAATGCAATATTTACCCAATTTCCACCCATATGACAGCACTTTTAATAAGCAATGACAGTCCAGGAATTTAACTACTAAAACACATATCAACGGGAGACCATTATATTGACTAATTTTTTGTTTTGGCTCCCACCCATTGGGTGCAAACAGGCCACAGGCCACATACGGCCCACGGGCCGCGTATTGAGTAGCCCTGCTTTATAGTGATAGGCTCAAGGCAGCAAAGGGCAGCCACAGTTAGTAAGTGGGCCACATGAATGGCCCTCTATCTCAGTGGGCCACATGCAGCCTGCACACCCACCTCTCTATACCCCTCCCTCCACATCCCCTTACACACTGGGACACTGGAACCCTGCTCTTACCTGCTCCTCCCCTGCCTTCCCAGTACTTTTGGAGTACCGCAAATCCATTTCAGAGCTGAAATGCCATGAACAGCTGATTCACAGAATTCCAGCTGTGAGAGGGAGGGAGAGGAGTAGGGTTGCCAGATGGTTTCAACAAAAATACCGGACACACTTGACATTACATCACAATCTTCATTACATCTTATTTAGAAAATATTGGACATTTATATTTTCTCATTTATATTTTCTCAATTTGTTTCCTGAACAGAAAGCTCAAATACTGGACTGTCTGGTTCAAAACTGGACACATGGCAACCCTAGTGAGGAGCAGAGACAAAGCATGAATCTGCAGATTCATGGCACTCCAAAAGTGCTAAGAGAGCAAGGGAGAAGCAAGGAAGTGCCTGGCTCCAGTGTGATAGAAGCACATGGGGGAGGAGGGAAGTCTGGGGGTTCACAGGCTACAGGCAGAACACCAGTGGGCCACATGTGGACCACAGACCGGAAGTTACCCACCACTGACTCAAAGGGTTTGATCAGTTTAGTTTAACAAAGAGAAGGATGGTGGTGGCTTTATTTTACTGTCCTTAAGTATCTATAGGGGGAATACATGTTTGATAATTCACTCTTCAATTTAGCTGAGAAATATATAATACAACCCAGTGGCTGGAAGCTGAGGCTAGATGAATTCATACTGGAAATCAGGTGTAAGTTTTTAACAGTAAGAGTAATTAACCATTGGAACATTTTATCAAGAAGAGTGGTGGATTCTCCATCACTGACAATTTATAAATCAAGAGTATTTGGTTTTGGATATCATCTAGGAATTAGTTTGGTGAAGTTCTATGGCTTGTGTTCTACAAGAGGTCAGACAAGGTGATCACCAGGGTCCCTCTGGCCTTGGAATCTCTGAATGTATGCCATACACATGTCTTTTAACTGCAGATTTTATATACAAATTAGATTAAATATTAGTGAAACCTAAACAGCACAAGGCCTAAAATAAAGTTACTATCACTTTAGTTATTTTAAAGGAGAAGAGATTCTATATATGTTCAACTGAGATATGCCTACAAAGCAATTAATATAATTTCAGCAGAAGAATTGTGCCATATTTAATGTGTCATATAAAGCCATTGAAATGAAACTGAATTGATTAAATCTAAATGGAAGAATCACATTGGGCCAGATTTATTTCTGGTCTAGTTCTTGTAGTTATAATTTTAGTTATACTGAGGATGAATTTGGCCCTTGATAGCCAGGTTTCTCATGCACTTTCATTGCTGCTGAATTAGCTGAATGAATATCTTTTCAAATGTGAAATAACATACAAATCACAAATTCAATTAAAGAAAACTTCATTGAGAGAGTATTAAGGGCCTAATTTATAAGAACAAGGGCATATAAAGTGGAAACGTCATCATCAACATACACTATTATCAATATTGATACTGTAGCTCTCATGAAAACAGTTTTATATGGATCTAAAAGGAATGATAGGCACTGTACTAACAGCACTTAAAATCAGTCAAGTTAATTTTAAATTTATTTTTTCTTTTTTTTTTGGGGGGAGGGGAGAGGAAGGTGTGGGGCAGGATTCTAACTGGATTAGCTGGGTCAGATTTTCAACCCTATTCTTTAAAGATTAGTTATTAAGAGATATTAGAAGTCAACTGTAGTTGCAGATGCTCAGAATTTCTCAGGATCAGGAACTTAATTTGCTCCCACAAGTTAGCCCATGCAAAACCCAGTATTTCTGTAGCTGTTTAACAGTTTGTATGGACAGTTAAACATCTAACTACCTGTCTGCATAAGCAAATGCAGACTTATGTTTACAAAAATCTGACACCACTTTGTAAATGTGGCTCTCAATGGAGTTTATTATTTTATTTAAACTTGACTTGTTTTTAATATAAAAATGAAGCCATCAATTCCCTCAACCAAACATATCTGAAAAAAAAATCTAATTGATATCTCTCTCCTGTTAGCTGAGAAAGAATGAAATACTTTATGTATTATTCTCTCACAGTTTCCATCAGCCTGGTTTTGGAATAAAACTGTTGCATGGGAATATAATTATTTACAGACTTCAGAGGCGAAATCCCAGAAACATCTAAAGAAACTGAAAGAAATTAGGGAAAAATCCACACAATTTTTAAAAACAAAATCTCTCCAACATTTCTCACCTAATGGTGACTTTAATTAGCATCTCCAGTGGAATGGAATGGAAAGATCTCCAAGGGTATGTCTACCCAGAAGCATTATTTTGGAATAAATGACATTATTCCAAAATAACAAAGAACATGTCTATTCTACAAGCTTTTATTTCAAAAGAATGTTGAGCTGAAGAACTTCTTACTCCAACTCATGGTAACCCTCATTTCACGAGGAGTAAGGGAAGTCAAAGGAAGAGTGTTCTTCTTTCAACTTCTTCCTATGTAGACAGCACCTAAAGTTGAGTTAAGCTATTTCGACGTAAGCTACGCAATTAACGTAGCTGAAGTTGCGTAGCTTAATTTGACATTATCCCTGCTGTGTAGACACATCCCAAGAAAGAGACTTAAAAAGAATTAAGTGTGCTATTTTTGTTGTGAACTGAAAACATCTATTTCTTCTTCTGTTTAGTCTCTTTCTTTCAAACTAATCAACTGTATCAGTATTGGTATCTTTTGTTATGATTTTCATTTCAAAATCTAATGAGGGACTAATAAATTTATCAAGTTTATTAGCCAACTTCTGACTCTCCTGGACATGTTTTCCTTATGGAATACATGAGAAATATTTTGTTGTTATTTAATGATTATCCCAAGCAAAACCAGATGAGAGTACATATGGATTCTACCCTTTTAATTCAAGATTTATCTAGAATTTTGCATTTACAGAGAGATTTTCACATTCTTAAACCATCAGTCCATGGACCTGTCCCATCAAGTAACAGAGAAACATACACATATGACTATGGTTCAAAAGGCATATTTACACCCAGAATTTTGCAGGTACAGTAAAATGTGCCTGCAAAAAACAGAGTACACAATTCTAATCTCACTTCATCAGAAGTAATTCCATTTAAGCAATATCAGTGTAAAAGCTTGTGTGATATCAGAATCAAACATTATATTTTAGCCCTGCCCCACACTTCAAAACATTAGACTATCTGCTTTACTTAGTCACTGTTTTAAAATGCTTAAAATATTGAGTGCACTGGACTTTTCACTCTTCTAAACATGTAGGCTACGTCTAGACTGGCATGATTTTCCGCAAATGCTTTTAACGGAAAAGTTTTTCCGTTAAAAGCATTTGCAGAAAAGAGCATCTAGATTGGCATGGACGCTTTTGCGCAAAAGCACTTTTTGCGGAAAAGCGTCCATGCCAATCTAGACGCGGTTTTGCGCAAGAAAGCCCCGATCTCCATTTTCGCGGTCGGGGCTTTTTTGCGCAAAACAAATCTGAGCTGTCTACACTGGCCCTTTTGCGCAAAAGCTTTGCGCAAAAAGGACTTTTGCCCGAACGGGAGCGTCATAGTATTTGCGCAAGAACACTGACGATCATACATTAGATCGTCAGTGTTCTTGCGGAAATTCAAGCGGCCAGTGTAGACAGCTGGCAAGTTTTTCCGCAAAAGCGGCTGATTTTCCGGAAAAACTTGCCAGTCTAGACACAGCCGTAGTGTAGTTTACCAGCAGAGTTTCTTTATTCTAATCTCACATTAGTTTTACATTTGTCAGAGAGTTAGTGGGGTTAGTCTGTATCTGCAAAAACAACAAGGAGTCCCGTGGCACCTTAAAGCCTAAAAGGTGCCAGAGGACTCCTTGCTGCTTTTACACTTGTGTAACTCCATTAATTTCAATTAAATTACTCCTGAAATACCACTATAAGGCAAGTCCTGGACTAAACTGAACACCAGTAACTACTGATTTCTAATTCTAGTTCTCAAATTAAATTCCAAGTTGGCTTTATAGAAGTCTCAATCAGTTTCCCCATATGTAAAAGAGGAGAAATAATATTAATTAATTCATAGGAGTGTAACAAGAAATGAGCACACAGGATCACTACACCAACTTCAAAAGGTTTCAGGTTTCTCCTTCTGGAACAGCCTGCAGGCTCAGATACCACAAAACTTACATGGTCAATTTCTTTTCTCATTGTGAACTGAAGTCAATGAGAATGTCACTGAACATAAGCAAGTGAATATTAGCAAGAAACAAAATTCATTAATTTAATAGAATGATCAAGTTATGTAACACAACAAATTACCACCCGAATTCATTATTATAGGCTTTATTCTACACCATCTCTCTCTCTCCCCAACCTTCTGTTTATTACCTTGACATGTGTCATCTCTGAACTTGGATCTCTGTAGAATAGCTTGCCAGACTTGGACATAAGTTCAGGTCAGGGGCAGGGAAAAGTTAAGATACATACATGGCAACTCAGAAAGGCATACACATAATTTGGTGGTTCTATTTAATTTGTTTTTTGTTTTGTGTAAATTATTAACTCGAGTTTTGTTAACACTGTCTGGCTTTAATGGATCTATGCCTAGGTACATGGGTCCTACGCAAAGCAGCTTGTAGGATCGTACTTGCAAAGTTTAATCTTCTGCACTGTGCGTAGCTCCACTGAAGTCATAGAAGCTAAATGGAACAATAGGAAAGTGAAATCATGACACTACTTAAGTCAATGACAGAACTTTCATTAACTTCAGTGGGACCTAGATTTTATTCTGTGAGTAGTCCTACTTAGGGCCACTGGGCCAAACCATAAGTCAATATAGCTCCACTGATTTTAGTGATGCCATGCCACTTTACACACTGTGGCTATGTCTAGACTGCAGGCTTCTTTCAGAAGAAGTTTTTCCGGAAGAGATCCTCCAGAAAAACTTTTTTCGAAAGAGAGCGTCTACACAGCAAAAGTGCAATGAAAAAGTGACATGCTTTTTCAAAATATAGCGTCCACATTAATTGGACACTATCTCGCATTTCAGTTGTGATTACCATGGCCGGAGTGGCCACCAAGGCACCTGTGCTTTTTCCTGGAGGCCTCTTCTTTCAAAAAAACACTCTCTTCCGCATCCACACACACATTTTTCTGAAAAAGTTTTTTCGGAAAAAGGCTTCTTCCTCATAGAAAGAGGTTTACGGCTGTTGGAAAAAACCCTCCATTCTTTCAACTTTCTGTCAAAAGAATGCAATAGCAATGTGGATGTAAGTGTAGTTTTTCTGGGAAAATGGTCATTTTTCCAGAAAAACTCTGCAGTGTAGACATACCCTGTGAGTAGTTCCATTGAGGTCAATGGGCCAGATCCTCTGCTGATGTAAAGTTAAGTATGTGCACAGACTTTGAAGGATCAGAGGCTGAGCTGGTAAATGATTTGGAGCAAGCACCATGAGCCTCATTCTTCTTTACTAAAGCAGATATAACACCATTTAAAATTGACATAGCTACACTAGTGTAAGGCCATGTTGGCATTAGGGTTAAGTGTAAGTAAGATAATATCTATACATATACATGGGAGCTGGAGGAGTCATGTCCTGTTTGGGAAGATGTACACTTAGGAGCTTTGATCAAATTAGCCCATTTAAAATAGAAGTGTAGCTGTGGCAGCCCACTCAGCAGGGCTAGCCACCATGAGTATAATACTGTATCAAACCTAAGTTACAAGGGCAACTAGCCCATTCTGCTGCCCACGCCCAGAGGGACACTTCCATTTTTAGCACACTAGTTCATGCGTGTATCTCTATCTGAACTGGAAATTACATCTTTAGCTTGAAGTGTAGACATTCCCAAAGAGAATGTTTGTCTTTCCTTGTTTTCATTAAGCACTTAGCACAATTATTTGCTCACAAATAACACATAGCACTAATTTTGTAATTAATTTTTATTATCAATCATAATGAGGTTTTGTTTTGCAGGGGGTTATTTTGATTTAACAGAAACTTCAATCTTTACACAAGATACAAATTCTATAGTCAATCCTTTTTTAGTATAGCAGATCTTGAGCTTATTGATACCTCCATGTAAAATTCTTCTCCCCTGGACTCTTGAACTGAAATACTATGTATGTCACAAGTGAAAATGAGCAAGGTATCGCCTTGCAGATTCTCATTACAAAACTGTCACACACTTCAATAGCATTGGCAGTTTCTGTTTAGCTGCAGCCAATCATTTGAACAGCAGGGATGTTACAGCTCAGATCTGAGGAGTATTAGCACAACTGCATGAAAAAATGTCCCTGCCATTTCCCATCTGTAGGCAGTGCTACAGAAGTTCATGAAGTTGAGAAACTAAGTTAGGGCTCAGCCCTACAAAGGAACGAACACTCTGGCCTCAGTGTAGCAAAGTGCCTAAAGCCGCGGGATGGAACTTGGGGTGCTGAGGCTGTTGCCACACCTCCTCGCTTAAAGTGTTTTCTATCAAATACGGTGTCACAATTTGGTTCAAAGACACTCAGAACCTCCAATACAGAAATTGTTACAGTAGTCTAAGACACTTATGTGACCCCACTGCATCTGGGCACTTCATAATATTTTAATGTATGTATTTAGCCTCACAACCAGTACTTTGGTGTCCATTTTACATATGGGGAACTGAGGTACAGAAACACAGAGGTATGTTTACTCTTCACACTGGGGGTGTGATTCCCAAGTTTGAGGTGCCATACCTGCAGTAGATATGATCAAGTTCCTACGCTTAAACTAGAATATAGCTATAGAGGTGTGAGGGACTAGCTGCCCCAAGAACATAAGAAAGGCCATACTTGGTCAGACCAAAGGTCCATCTAGCCCAGTATCCTGTCTTCCAACAGTGGCCAATACCAGATGCCCCAGAGGGAGTGATCACAACAGGTAATCCTCACATGATCCCTCCCCTGTCTCCTACTTCCAGAGAAACAGAGGCTAGGGACACCATTCCTATCCATCCTGGCTAACAGCCATTGATGGACCTCACCTCCATGAATCTATCTAGCTCTTTTTTGAACCCTATTAACCTACCATTGCATGGGTATGCACTTATGGTAGTTAGCCCCTCCCACCACCATGGCTACACACATTCCCCTATGCTAGGGGTAGGCATCCTAACCACTGAGCCAGTCTTCCTCTCCACGTAGTCCTTTTTACATTAAAGAGACTACTCACATGCTTAAAGTTATGCAGGCAGTAGAACCGGGGAATGGAGGTTAACTCTGAAATATTTGTAACTCTGAACAAAATATTATGGATGTTCTTTCAAAAGTTTACAACTAAACATTTACTTAAAACACCTTTGAAACTACTATACAGAAGAAAAATGCTACTTTTAACCATTTTTATTTAAATGAAACAAGCACAGAAACAGTTTCCTTACCTTGTCAAATCTTTTTTTAAATCTTCCCTTTATTTTTTAGTAGTTTATGCTTACCACAAAACTGTGCAATATTCAAGGGTTTGGACTTTTGTTTGTTTGGTGGTTTGCTTTTTTTCTTTTCTTTTCTTTTAGGTCTCTGCTGCTGCCTGATTGTGTACTTCTGGTACTAAATTAGGTCTTTGGCTGACTGGTCAGTTTTTAACTCTGAGGTTCTTCTGTATGCTTAAATGCTTTGCTGGATTATGGCAAGAACCTTTCAGGATCAAGACCTTAATCCCTCAGACATATATGAAAAACCAGCACAGACTACATGCATCTTTATAAAATTAGTAAGAGTATTGCTATTAGCACAGGTCTACAATGCAAACTATGCCCATAAGCCAGCAAAGTTACTCACCTACAGGAATGTTTGCAGGATCATTGCCTTGCTGATAATGCTGTCCAAAGAAAAAGTAAAATGTACTGTTTTTCTAGAAGTCACTATGTTTAGCAGAGAATTACACAATAAACTGAAATGACAGCAGGCAATATGAACTTTTTGGCAAGAGGTCATGGAAGCACACCAGTACAGTTTCTCCATCTGGAAAATGATCCTATGATCATTTTTGGTATTTTGAGACTCAGTCCAAACTCTTGTGGAAGGAGGACAACTGGGGTAAAGAACTACATTGAGTTACATGCCTAAAAGTATGGCCTAAAGGTGTAAAGTAATATAGAAAGAAAAAAAGATGTTTCCAGGCATTTAAAAAAAATCAGGAAGAAAAAGAATATAACGATCAAGACAGACCCAACACACAACTCCGGTTGAACTGTCATTCTCTAGTGGGTTTCAAACATCTGCATGACTTTGAGTGAGATATCATGAATAATTTATAATAGAATAAAGAATTTAAGAAATGTTGGTTTTTTTAAATTTAATACCTCAGAGTAATTACATAGCTTCTTACCAATTAGTGCGGTGCATTTTGGGAGAAAATATCACTGATTTTATGAACCTTTTTGGGAGTTTCTTTTTTTTTTTAAAAAGGAAAAATGATCATTTCAGCTTGATATTATTTTAGTATTTACCACTCTGTATTGTCTTAGATGTCATCTTGGCAAAGGGCTCCTAAACAACTGCCACTTTTAGCACTGCTGCCAAAAGGCCCCCTTTCACAATAAAGCATGCTGTGCTTTGGCAGGAAATCAATAAAGTGAAAATCTGTTCTCATCATCCATACATTTACCATCACAATCAACAATCAAAGGCAAGACCTGGGTTCTTTATCCACAGGCTCCAGCCTCCCAATTTTCTGCTATGAAAGGCAGCATAAATTAGAACCCTTGGTTCCTGTTAGCTGGGCTTAATGGGTATGATTTATGAACCATTAAATGAGGTTATGTAAATTGATCCTTAGCAGAATGCTAGCACACAGGTGACAGGTGCAGTACATTCGAATGATGAGTCCACAAGGGTTCTGCACAAATCAGATTTCAGTGACATTCAGTTTTAGGAAGGAGAAATATGTTGTCAACAAGGAAGTGATTTAAATAGTGCCCTGGGCTTGTCAGCAATTATGCTTTTCTTCTTAATTGCTGCAAACTATATAAATTCTAATAGAAATAAATTAGTGATTTACCAGCTAATGACAAGGGGTACTGACAAGAATGGCTTCAATATTTTAAAAAAGAATTTGACTACTGAGACCATATTCTATGATAATTTCACTTTTGCTGTTAACGATAACAAAGCCTTTAAATACACAACATAAACTTTGACATGAGATAAGTCAAATTGTTTTCACTACTATGGTAAAGAAAACTGGTTTATGTAAAAGAGGCAAACATTCTTAAAATGATCACATCAACTATTTGTACAGCACTGAGAATGATTTTCCTCTATTTTTTTTTTGGCGATAATAACCTTTCCCAAAATCTATTACCTTATATAAAGCACCCCATCTCACTATTGCAAATTTTTTTATAGATAACAAAAATGATCAGATCTAATGATCTGATGTTTGACTCATTTCTTCCTCATTGCTACCAAGAGGGAGCATCCAATGGTCTCCTTCTGACAAAGTTTTCTAATGTGAAAAATGGGTTTACTATTATAATCCATTGTTCTTTGAAATATTAGAGAGAGGCCTGATACACCTCTTTATAATGAGGTGTACCAGTGGCAGGAAGTTGGAAATACCAAATTCTAGACTGTATGTGACTCACTGCAGTAAGTATTTCTGAGGTAATGGCCAAATACCCAAACTGGATGCTCATAGGCACAGAGCACGGCTACTCAACTTTGTATGCCCTGGGGGCCATGACGATAGTCACAGCACATGCTGAGGGCCGCAACTTAAGTGTGGTTGCGTATACATGCAAATATATATGCAAATATATGCAAATAGCTTCTTTCACACTGACAGGCATGAATACAAAGATTAAGGGAAGACTACACAACACACTGGCCCCATTTAAGTCAGTTCTCCTGACATTAATAAAATGCAATATTTACCCAATTTCCACCCATATGACAGCACTTTTAATAAGCAATGACAATCTAGCAATTTAACTACTAAAACGCATATCAACAGAAGACCATTATATTGACTACTTTTTTGTTTTGGCTCCCACCCATGAGCCATGTGTTGAGCCCCGCATAAATCCAAACCGCACTGTGGGCCACAAACAAATGGGCTGCAGGCCACATGCGGCCCACGGGCCGCGTGTTGAGTAGCCCTGACATAGAGGATTAGGAGAAAGGGCCAACCTGGAAATACAGTCAAATTTCTAGAAATAGTAGGGTCTTTTACCTGTGGAAGGAAGATATGGAACAGGGAAGGGAGGAAAGGTTATAGGGACACAGAGAATAATGCCAGAAAACTAGGAAATCAAGTAAGGATTTCTAGATAACTAAACAAGCCTGAGATATTTCTATTTTTCTTTTTGACAACCTGCTCATTGGCTCTGTACTTCCTGTCTTTGCAAAACTCAGTGAGGTTTGTTCAAGCAACAGGCATCAGTTGCTAATTGAATTAGCCTCTCCTATTGTATTTTAATTCAATGGAGATTCCTTCTAAGGTTCAGCTGCTTACTCCTAGCATTGTTCTGCTCAGTGCTCACATGTAGCTCACTGCAACACTTCCCCTTCACAGAAGCTGTCACTTTTATTTTGTGAAGAGGATCAACAGGAGTAAGTCCAGAGTGAGTACTGCTGTTGGTAGCAATGCATGCAAATTAAGGGCTCGCAAGATTCAAATGTGGGAAGTTGTTGGAGCTTGTTTGACTTATGTAGTGGTTTTACACAAGGTGCTAAGGAATATTTGCCTGATTATTTAAAATACTCCATTTACAGAATATTCCTGTTGCAAAGTCAAGCATTCGTAAGATATGAAATGCCATGATTAAGGTTGTCTGTGACACCCTAATTCAGCCACTCTCTTATGTGTATTAATTATGATACAGTCTTTAATTACGTCACATACTTTTTTCACCACTGGCCCCTCCCTCCCTCAGTGCATGGGAGGGATGATGCTTAGCGAATGGGTAGCTATTCAATATTTCTTTTTAACCTTGTCATTCAGTGTGTAGTCCCAGGCATTGTTTACTGTTATGCCAGTGCATGCCACTTCCTGCAGCTCCCATTGGCCGGAAACAGTAAATCACAGCCAACGGAAGCTGTGGGTGGCCAGACCTGTGGACACTCAGGTAAATAAAGCATCTGGCAGCTTGCCAGAGGCTAAAGCCGTTGAACTGTGTCCAACCTGAGAGCTAGTTATTGCCCACTTTTGGTTTAGTGTATGCATAGGCAGAGCTGTCCATAGGATGGTTCAGGGTGGCCCCTCAGGCCCATCACTTTTGGGGACCCCACAGCGGCTGCCCCAACCGTCCATAGGATGGGACCCCTGGGATTATCTGGGGCCAGGGACCTGGTGCACCAGCAGCAGGGGTCACACCCCCACACACATACTCACAAGGATGGGGAGAGCCAGAGTGGCTTGGTAGCCTGCTCTGCTCCACCCCACCTTGCCCCACCCCACTGACCTCTCCCAGCCTGCTGCGTTCGGCTTCTCTGTGGCAGCAGGAAGCAGAGCACCCCAGCCCAGAGCACTTGGCATCCCGCTGCTGTGGAGATGCAGAGTGCATTGGACCTGGGGATGGTGCAGTGAGGCGGGGCAGAATAGAGCAGGCTGCTGGGCCACTTTGGCTCCTGCCACCCTGGGGTGGGGTGTGGGACAACAGGGCCAGGGCTCAGGGGAGGGGTGGAATGGCGCAAGATAGGGCTTGCAGTAGGAGAGGTTGGCCCTGGCCCCAGGTCCCCCTCTTACAGCTACGTGCATTTGTGCTGAAACTAGGGGGGTGCTGCCACATCCCTAGCACTCCTAAGTCTAAAGTGGTTTCCATCATGTACAGGATTTACAGATTAGTTGAATGGCTCTCAGCACCCCCACTATACAAATTGTTCCAGCTCCCCCTCCCCCCTGAGTGTGTCATACAAACTATGTACCGAATATAGAATTAGTAAATCCTTCGTGGACTTTTCTCTGGTGCGATTATCATGGTATCTTAGTTCTTTACAAGCATTACTGAATTTATCTTCAGAACACCTCTGGGAGGGGAGGTGATATGATTAATCCCATTTTACAGATGGTAAGCTGATATGCAGAGATTAGAGCCACCACTGTCAGAAATGTCAATTCATTTGGGGTGTTCCGTTTAAAAAATCTAGGGCCTGATTGCTGATATCTCACATTTTCTAGTACTTTACACGTTCAAAGCAAAGCTTACACTGACCTCTGTTGCAGATATGGGTGCTCAGCACTTATGCAAATCGTACCCCTACATGCCTCAAACAGAGTTCTCAGAAAATGAAGAACACAGTGACAAACTGTGAAAATGTTGGTTTACGTGACTTGCCCAGAATTACGTAAGAATTCTGTGGTGGAGGCAGAGATAGAATCCAGTTCCAGAATCCATTCAACTGTCTTCACCATGAGAATGTCCTTTTTCTGTTACCACAGTGTTCTGCCTCATTTACTACACACTTTCCAACTTGTGCAATAAAAGAGGCAGGGTCCTACAGACAACAGTCTACTTTTCAACAGTACCCTGATGAATCCCCAGAGCAGGCCCAGCCCATTCACTGAAAAAGCTTGGGGTCATGTGGAAAAAATAGCATGTAATCATGTAATTAAAGATTATCATAATGTATTTGCCAAAAGGAGACAAATTAAGTTTACTCAGACAACCTTAATTCTGACATTTCCAATTTAACTATAACTTTAAAAACCCCTTAATTTAAAAACCAAAAACTTTAATGACATGAGTCATTAGCAGGACTGGATTCTTTAGATCCATAGCATACTCCTTTGTCATTTGAGTTCACTGAGTGACTGAAAGCAGTACAAGTATGCTATCTTCTAAGAGGACCTGTCATAAGAGAGCAATGGAGACACACACTTTGCTGCTAGGTTTCACAGCTATTTGCTAGCAACAGATAAATGTTGAGTCTCAGGAATAATGGATTCAGTACCAGAGCCTCCAGAAGAGTGGTTATAGACCCTTTCACGACTATTCTCAGCCATTTCCTGTCTCATTCTGCTCCAATTCTGCAACTGCCCTCTCCCTTTCTGCTGTTCTCTGGTTGTTCTCTGGTTCTTATCCCAGTTGCCTCACAGTGCCAGCTCCTGTCCCTCCCTCTTTTCCTGCCCTAGGGCCCAGCTCTTGCGCATATCTCCTCTCCTTCCAACCCCCTTTTTGTTCCTATCCCTTCATCCCTCTGCTGTGTTCTGTACTACTTTCCTCCTGCATCTGTTCCCTCATCCTAGATGGCTTCTTCTCCTAACCCCACTACTTCCCAAGCTCCTGCCACCTCCCCACCATGCTTCTCTCCATGTCCCCCTACCCTTCATTCCTCAGCCCTCTGCATTTGGGTCAGGCAACTTGAACGTCCTCCTGTTTCACGATGGCTGGGTGCCAGCAGGGGGAGCACTGAGAACACAAAGTAGACAGACTTGCTACTCTTAGTTCTGGTGCCTGGTACCTCAGTGGTTGCCCCATATGTAGGATGTGTAATTGCAAGAATGTGCTGCTCATCCCCTAAGGCCCTCTATGCTCCGTTGCTCTCTGACGATGGTGCAGGCAGAGTCCACTCCACACAGAGGAGCAATGAGGGCCTGTAGTACACTCATTACAGATGGAATCTTTATAAAATTCATCTTCCAACGCTTATCAAACCTCTACTGAGCATGTGCAAACTGAGATTTTTTTCAGAGGGAGTAAATCTACACTATGCAGCTATTTCGGGATACCAGAGGTATCCCGAAGTAGCTATCCCGCATCTTAACAAGCTGCTTGTTACTTCAAAATATTTTTCAAAATAATGGGCGCGCTATTTTGGCATCCCTTTAACTCTCGTTCCATGAGGGTTGTCTCAAAATAGTGCGTTATTTCGAAATTTGGCACCGTGTAGATACGTCAAATTTCAAAATAAGTTATTTCAAATAGAATCGAAATAAGATACGCAATTTGCATAGGGCAAATTGCATATCTTATTTTGAGTTTAGGGTGCTGTGTAAACACACCCAGAGTTATCACTTGTTTTCACAGTGATGGTACCACGGTGAACGTTCTGCCAAATTTCAACTCCATTTCAAAGCATGAAGCAATTATTTTTAATATAGCAAAACAATGTATTTTCTCCTAAACTTGTTCTGAGAAACAGCTGAACCATTTTATCTGTAGTTTCCTCCCCAAGAATCAACACTGTATGTTCTCCAGTCTCCACAGATAGATGGAAATAAGATATAGAAAGAAAGAAATGAAGGGACAAGTACAGAAAAGGAAGAAAAATAAAATAAGATCTGTGTGATTTAGGAACAGCTTTTATAAAAACAATTCTCTTTACAAAATAGAAATGCTGAGACTGCATCAAAAATGCTGGATCAGAACAAAATAGCAAAATTAATCTATGACTATCCCACTCTTTGTTATTGTAGGAAATATTCTGAATATTTCAAATACAGAAGTTATTCTACTATAAATAATTTGGCTATTTTAGGCAGCTGGCAAATTTTTAAGTCCTACTACTCTAATAATTGGGTTAAACATGTAAAAATGAGGACAGAATTTTGCCCACTTGATTTGTATATAGTATTTCAAGAAAGTAAACAAAGCTAATTAATTGGTGTTCCTATGAAATGCAATGTTTTGTTATATATTTTGGAGCTTGGGCTACACCTATTTGGCCATTCCCTGGACAGCATGTCTCAGGCTTTAAGAACGAGAAATTGATCTACTGAAACGTGGAAGCTATGATCAGGGCCTTCCTAGGAAGTGTGGGGCCTGGGACAACCTCTGCAGCTCCCCAGATCCTGCCTCCACTCTGCCTCTTCTCCCATGTGCAGGGTGGGGGGGCAGTCCCATCCCTTCTCTCAAGCCCTTTCCATGAATTATGTGGCTGCACACTAGGGGAAGGTAGTGAGCTGGGGCTGGATCACTCTGCTTCCCACCATGGCCAGTGAGTGTGATGGGGGAACTGACCCGTGCGGCTGGCACTTTGCTAGCACCCCAGGCCACCCTGGGCCCTGTGGGGCTCCCCAAAGTGCAATCCAATGGACGGGATGGCTCTTGCTATGGATATTCTCCAGAAGAAATCTGGCTGCAGAGTGACCAGTATGTAGTGTCTAAGCACTCTGTATATCCTGGGAGCATATGGACTTGAATTTCTGAACCCTTTTTCCCCATCAGTCCTGTACTGCTCCAATGATGATGATAATGGAAGAAATACAATTGGATAACTGTGCTTTTAATGTCATGTCTGATGCCACTAAATCTCCATCAGTGAAATGTTGTGGCCTGTATTTTACAGGAGGTCAAACTTGATGATCATAAGGAAGGGGTCCCTTCTGGCTTTAAAATATATGAATCAGTGCTAGATTAGTAGTGAGAAAAGTGCTTATGGAGACAGGGCAAGTTTTAGTTCGCTGAAAAAAAATCTTATGGGCAAATCAGAGTACATTGCCTATATTAATGGCAGCCATGCCTACAAAAAACAAATACACACAAATAAGCCACACAAATAGGCTATAAAAAGACAGAAGATGGACAATACATTCTGAATAGGCTTATTATGGAGGTTCTGTTATGACTCCATTGTTAAGTTGGATTTTTTTGTATTTAACACAGGGATTTATTATGTATGAAAAAGTGTATCCTCTTGATAATTATAGTTTTTACTCTGACTACAGAATGAATTTGCTCAGAATTTACAAGTAAACTTATTCATTTATAAAATCAAATTAAATGGTCCCTTTACAAAATTTAACATCTTGTGTCAGAACTTTAATTAATACATAATGATCTCAGTGACAAGACAACAGACTCTTCAGACTTCCCATATATTAAATCTCTCCAAAATCTTGTGCATATGTTATATGTGAAATGAAAAAATAGAGTTAGTTGTCATTTGCTGCCATTAGTCTTCATAGCTGAAAGCTTTGTGTTCAGCAGTGGCTAAAATAATAGCTTAGAGTAGACAATGTCAAAATTGCCCTCTTTCAAGATGGCTACCATTTCCCGTTGTTCTCAATGATTCTGAAGCCATATGCTTCCCTTAGAAAAGATGGTCACTGCTTCCATTCACTGGCTCATTGTGTTATTTCTCTCTACCTCTTGAGAGCACAGATAGCACCATCTTTCCTGTGAGCAGTTTGACTTCAGTCAACACTGGAAACAATAGGAGATGGTGTGACCATTTTGAGAGAAGAACATCTCTCTCTCAAAATGAGATAATTGAGTGGAACATTTTTCTTCAGCCTCAATCAGTAGAATAGCTAGGAATGGAAATTTGAGTGAGCATCAGCATATGGTGGACAGGCAATAACCAAAGAGCTTGCCTGGATCTCTTTCTGTCTCTGGGACTTTGGGTCCCATTTCCTTGTTCAGTTGCCCAGTCCCCATAACCCCTTGCACAGTGCACTATTCCCCACACCATAGTGGCCCTTATTCCCACCACCCTCCATTAAGGCATTTATGTTCTCCTTAGTAGTGCATCTCCTCCCTCCTTGTTGAGTGGGTGGCAGGATGTTACTGAAGATCAATAACAGCTGGAGGAAGCAGGAGATGCACCGGAGCAATGTTCCACTACCACAGTTGTTACAGAGGAGAGAATGGAGTTCATGACAGGCTCCAATTCGGGTGGATTTGTATGAGGTCTACCTGGGCCCCAATGGATAATATACCCCCCACCTCCCCACACACACACATAAATCCAATAATCCAAAAACTACCTGATGCACCAGATACATTCAACTCAGGAGGGCAGATAGGAAGAGAAACTAGGTGTGTACTTGTGTTTGTGCAGAGGAATGTGGAGGGCATGATGGGAAAACTGAAATGACACAGCCAACCAACCAGAGCATATTGATGAATCTGGCCCTAAATTTAAAATTAAAATAATGCTTTAAAGGTTGATATTTCATCTCTTCCAATCATTGGAAATATAACAAGGTAACTGCTACAATCTGGCCCAATCCCCCTTCAGGGCTGTCAACCAGTATTTTTTAAGGAGATTTGCTTCTATGCTAGCTAGTGCTAGGCTGAGTATAGTTATGACACCTATTTCTGGGTTACCAGGGCATGCTTCAGGGATCAGATCTCTTGTATGGGATGAGGGTCTCCATAGACTAGCCACCCCAGTTCCTTAACCCTCTCCATCCTAGTTCCTTACATGTGCTTCTCCAGAGTTGCACTTAGCTGTGGGTACTCTGACTTCTACTTTAGCCCTTTCAGGTACACTATGACAGGAAAACAAGGAATATAGTCTTAGGAAAGGAATTCCTTAATCACAGTCAATTTACTCTTAAAAAGCATTAGGCAGCTACAGTTCTCTACAAAACATCTCTGAAATATACCCTCCCCATTTCTAATTACATTCTGACTCCAAGCTTTTGTCAGTGTTTTATGCTTCGCAGAGTCCCTCCTGCCCTCTCTCTCTCTAGACCGGTCTTCTTACATGTAGGAATGTACAGCTTCCCTCAGAAAATCATCCCCTCTTGAATACAGTCTCTCTTTCTCTTTGACCACATGGCCAGGCTGTAAAGTTGCAGACCCGCTAGCCGATGGCCTCAAGCTGCTCTGTGATGGTTTCTGAGGCTTTGTCTACGCTGGCAACTGAGCAACAAAACTTTCGTCATTCACAGGTGTTTAACTCTGCCCCCCCAACAAAAGCTTTGCCATGGCAAGTACTAATGTAAACAGTGTTTTGTTGTCTGGAGCACTCACTTTTGTTTATACTGCCTGACTTTTAGCAATATGGCTGTGTCGATTCAGCCATGTCACTAAAAGCTGTATAGTATAGACATAGCTTCAGTTATAGTAATTAAAGTAGGTGACAAAAACCTTTCCAGGATGGTTGTCTGAAATAAATCGTAACAGCCTTGCCTTGGGCAAGGTAAGACATGAATCTAGCACAGACTACAAAATGAAAATCCTAATCCAAAATGAAGGTTACAATACAAAATGGAGTTCACAATTTGACTCAGACATATCCCACTCTATCATAGTAACATTGACCGATGAGTAAACTATTTAACATTTCCCACCCCAATCAGTGACCCAGAAATTACTTTTGAATAACTTAGTGCAATGTTCTAGTGATTGCCTCCAAAACCAGTCTGGTGGAGTTGATAGGACAATACTAGAAGCAACTTTTTCCTTGACATTTTGTATAAATATTTGGAGTCAACTAATTTAATAGAGCTATACTCATTTACTCTAGCTGAGGATCTGGCCTTTTTCTCTTTTGAGCAATTTTACGGAACATGAGCATTAAGAAATGTCTTGTAAATGTATGACCAGAATACATTTCTGTAATATGCACTTAAAATGATATACAATTCATTTGAGGTATGGAGTATATATTGGTTGAAAGATGTTTGTGATTGGTTGAATTGACTGAAGAAGGGTTTTAATGGAGTTGCCTTTTACTAGCTATAAGAAAAACCCTTCTCTAATTTTTCCAAACTTCAGAATATATAAAGATAAATGTTCCCCAAACCAAGTATCAGTACAAATGCTTAACTACATTAAAGTATTTGTAGGACACCAAACAGTCTTTTGCAATATTTGGAGCACAGATATTGCAGAACTGAGAACCTGAAAGTGAAGATGATGATAAATAAAAAATGGGGAAAAAAATCAGTGAAGTGGTTTTCATTTCTAATAGTTAAGCTGAGTGGAATATAAAAAGTAAACAAACAATATAAATAGTAGAAAAAAATCACAGATTTCAGAAATTCTTTCATTTTAGTAATCTAAAGTAGATAATAGTAATACAGATAAAGAAATTATTTGTTTTTCCTCCCACCATTTTTCACTGTGTAGTCACCCAAGCAAAGTGATTATCAAAGTGAGGGGACAAAACTGCCACTTTGATTAAGCAGCCATTTAAATCCCTAGATGCAAATAACTACATGATATGCAAATCAATAGAGAATCAGACTCATGATTTTTAAATTAATAGTATCTATGTAAACATGGCCAAGGGATATGTTCAATATACTGTCTTAATTCATTAACTTGCTCACTCCAATTTAATGCAGACATGTTAATCTCTTAATATTAAAGACACAGCTGAACACTTATTTCTAACAGTCTTGAGCTAGCTAGCTAGCTATTCTGCAAATGTGTGTCTAACATAAAGCCTGATTACATACTCCAACAGGACTTTTGCCTAAATAAGAGGTGCAAGGGTAAGGCCATCAATCAGCAACCTTGTGAAAATAATCTTGTGTTTTATAGCACAACAAACTTATCTTAAACAGAAATCAAATGCTTATACTCATTTTATACCGGGGTGGGCAATAATTTTTGATAGGGGGTCACTCCAAGATGTTGGAAAGTGGTTGAGGGCTGCCCTTTTCCAGGATATTAATGGAGGAGGTGTGGGGTCTGGGATGGAGGTTGGGTGCAAAAGGGAGCTTGGGGTGCAGGAAGGAGAATGGGGTCTGGGAGGGAGTTTGGGTGAAGGAGGAAGTTGTGACCTAGGGCAGGGCAGTGGGACGCAGGATTTTGGGATGGGACCTATGCTAGGAGGTGCTTGTGATCTGAGGCAGGAGATTGGGATGCCAAATCTGGGAGGAGGTATTGGTGCAGGAGGGGGCAGAAGATTTGGGTATGTGGGGGGGCAGAGGGTCGGGGAAGGGAGAGGTGGGGTAGCAGAGGCAGGCTCTGGCTGAAGGTGGCTTGCTGCTCCACATGGCTCCGCTCCAGGCATGAGAGGGAGGGGAAAGAGAAGGGGAAGTGGGGACAAGGAGGAAGGGAGAAGGTTTCCTATAGTACCAGGAGTGGCCCGAGGCCGGCTGTGGCAGCTGGTGCCCTAGGTGGAAGGCGCAATCGGCACCCCCGCCTGCACGGCTGTCAATGACCGTGACGTAATCACGAGGCACCCCGTGACGTCATCATCGGGTGCCCGGGCCGGCGGCGCCTTAGGCAACTGCCTAGTTTGCCTAGGTTCACGGGCCACTCCTGACAGTACCCCTGCTCCTAGCAAAAATTCCTGGCTCCTATTGGCCGAAAACAGAGAGATTGGCCAATGGCAGCTAAGAAATTTTGCTGGGGGAGGAACAACATGAGAAATCACCCTCCTCCCTCCCCAGCTGTCAAGAGCGGAAAACTGCTGGCTTTCTAAAACATGAACTGATCTCTGCCTAAGGGTTTTGGCGGGGCCGCAGGCTGGATCTGGTGGCTTGGTGGGATGGATCTGGCCCACTGGCAGCCTCTTGCCCACCCCTGTTTTGTATGCTAATGTAAAACTGATGTACACTGCAGTCCAAAACAGGCCAGTTATCTGTATGAAATAAACTTTGGTTAACTAAGATGAAGTGGATTTTACCTACGAAAGCTCATGAATCTATATATTTGTGTTGGTCTCTAAGGTGCCACAGGACTACTCATTGTTTTAAGGTTGCCCTGTAATTGGGGTAAAGTATGATTAGTTCCTCTTATGTGTGTTGATATACTATTAGATTACAATTTAATTACATTACAATGAATAAGGTAAATATTATAGAATGATTGTATTTGGCAATAGAGTTTTCCCTGGCATTTTCCCTTTACATTTATTATGATATATAACTTTTAAATAATTAATCAAGTTGTGCTCTAGTTAGCCTAAGTAAAATGAGTTACATAAGTATAAAATTGGGTGAAATAAAAATGTGCCCTTAGGCTACATCTACACTGCAAGCTTCTTTTGAAATAAGCTTTTCTGGAAGAGATATTTTGAAAGAGAGAATGTCCACACGCAAAAAACACAATGAAATAGCAATGTGCTATTTTGAAAGATAGCATCCACACTTTTTGGACGCTATCTCGCATTTAAGGTCACCCGGAACCAGTTTAGGCAGGGCATTAGGTCAGCAGTTGCTTCTGGGTGCTGCTCTCTTAGGCTATCTGAGACGCGCTTAAAGAGACCCCCCCTGGACAGCAGTTTCTCAGCTTCTTCTGCTTGCTTGCCTACCTCTCCGAGGGATGGTAAAGCATTTGCAGTGCGTGTTCTGGTTGTCCTGCTTCAGGACACCACAGCACTCTTTGACATGGAGCTGGAGTTGCCTCTGCCTTTGGGCATGCGATGGCCCCACATTGCCATGCTTCAGTTTCTGCAGCAGTTTTTGCAGTTTGCCTTCATGGTCCTGTATGTGCTCAACTCAGAGCTCATCTTTGAGAACCTCTGCCAGTGTGCAGGAGCAAGGCCCTTGCAACCGTACCCCACAGTGGAGAGAAGGTTCTGGAAACTGGACACCAGTTCCAACTGGTGGGACCACCTTGTGATGGAGAGGTGGGATGACCAGCAGTGGCTCCGCAACTTCAGGATGAGGAAGTAGATGTTCAGGGAGCTGTGTGCCTGGCTCACCCCTGCCCTCTAATGATGGGACACCCAGATGTGACCCGCCATCCCCCTGGAGAAGCAGATCGCCATTGTTGTCTGGAAGCTTGCAACACCAGACAGTTACCGGTGTTTGGGCAACCAGTTCGGCATAGGAAAGTCTTTGTTGGGGCCCTCCTCAAGGCACTCGGGCTGCAGTCCCTGGAGTGGGGGAGCACTGGGAAGGGGAGGTTGGGGTGCAGGGATGGGCTGCGGGGTGAAGCTCAGTCCCCAGGGGGATTCTACTGTTCTACTGTTCCACCCTCACACAGCCCTCTGGGGGGGGGCAGCTTCAAAGGGGGTGGCTCCTGAGCTGTTTGGAGGGGCCAGAAGAGAGGAGGGGACCTCCCAAGTGCTCAGGCACCCACTTTGATTCTCTCTTTTCTGTCTTTTTTTGTCTCCTTCTGCAGGTGGTGAGGGCCATAAACTCCGTCCTGCTGTGCAGGGTCATCTGCCTGGGAGACCTACACCTCATCATGGCCGGATTTGCCACCCTAGGGTTCCCCAACTGCAAGGGGGCCATAAATGGAACCCACATCCCTATTTGGGTCCCAGAACACCGAGCCACCCAGTACATCAACTGCAAGGGCTATTTTCCAATGGTCCTGCAGGCCCTGGTCGACCACCACAGACAGTTCACAGACATTTTCATCAGGTGGTCGGGCAGGGCACACAACACCTGCGTGTTCAGAAACTCCAGGCTCTACCAGGAGCTAGAGGCTGACACTTTCCTCCCTGAGAGCAACTTCAGGGTCGGACACGTGGAGATGCCACTGTGCATCATGGGGGACGTGGCCTACCCCCTTATGCTGTGGCTGATGAAGCCATACACCGGCCACCAGGACCCAAGCAGGGACCGTTTCAATGCCCTGACCAGGGCCTGCATCCAGGCTGAATCCGTCTTTGGGTGCTTGAAGGCACGATTCAGGTGCCTCCTGACTCGCCTCAAAGTGGGGGAGCACAACATCCCCCAGGTAGTCTCCACATGTGTTCTCCGCACTATCAGAGGCCGATCAGAAGAGAAGGACATTTGAGTAGCCGCGCACAGCTGCCATCTGTCAGGCCATCAAGTGGGGGTGCGCATCCGGGAGGCCCTGAGGGACAGTTTCTCTGAAGGACCCCAGTAACTCTCTCTAGGGCCTCCCTATTAGGGGCTTGTGCCTTGCCCCTCTATGCTTTCCCCACAACAACCCCTCCCTTCCCCCTTCCCTGTACAGTCAATAAAAACAACAGTTTTGTGTTTCCAAAAAAAGTCTTTGTATTTTTTTTAGTAAAAGTAACTGGGGAGGAAGGGGGCTGAGAACATTGGAGAGGGGAGGAGAGGCTCAGAGCTGGGGCTGAGAGTGGCGTGTGGTGCAACTGGAATAGGCAGTTATTCCGGAAAAACACTGCAGTGACCTACTCTTAGGTACCCCTGCTGAGAATTCTGAAATGTCTACAGAGCCAATCAGCCTCCCCAACCTGTCATCCCATAAAGCTTCATGATCTATAAATCTGGTTGGGATTCTCTTCACAGTGCTCTGGAAAGCTATCTCCATCAGTATAAAATAGCAATCACTCCTGTAAAGCCAGGGGACCAAAACTGGTTTACATGAAAGGAGAATCAGACCTCTATATTGCAGACTGCCCTATAAGGATTGCAGCCATTAAGTAATCTTTCCAAAACCTTCCAGCTTCACCTTAACATTTTTGTTCCAATGCCACGTGGTTGCCAGAGCTGTCCTGTCCATAGGACAGTTTGGGGCAGCTATCCTAGACCCCACACTTTTGGAGCCCCCTCAAGGTCTAGGGAATTATGGGGAGGGGGCTGACTCCAATGGCAGGGGCTGGCCCTGCCCTTGCATTCACTAGTGGTGGCAGAAGCTGTGGCAAACAGATTGACCCAGTGCCAGCCTGCTCTGCTACAACCTTTCTCAGATGGGTCACTCCGCTTCACTGCAGCGGCAGGAAGTGGAATGACGTAGCAGCCTGCTCTGCTCTGCCATCTACGCAGCTAGGTTGCTCCCAGCCTGCTCCACTCCCCTGAGTGATGTGTCTGGGACCTGGGCTTAAGGGAGTGAAGTACGCTGGGCCTGGGTTCAGCCACTTCCTGTAACTGCAGTGGGTGTAGGGGGCCTTACTCCACTAGTCTCCCAGGCTGCATTGCTTGGGGAAGAAGTGAACTGGGGGTGGAGCAGGGGCAGAGTTTGAGGGTAGGGATGGTGTGGGGGCGGGGATGGGACCTGGGACAGAAGGGGGTGGTTGCCCCAGGCCCTGCAATCTCCTATACCAGCTGTGGCCAACCTACGGCTCGCGAACCACACGTGGCTCTTCCCCTCCCTCCAGGGTATGGCCTTGCGAAGCCCCCTGCCCCCCGTGGCCGGAAAGCCACCCCCGCGCCCCCAAAAATGGCCCTCTCCTCCTGGCTCCCTGTGCTGACCTGGGCAGGGAGCCATCTGGTGAGGCCATTAAAAATGGAGAATTAATGATGGCGTCAGCTGGCAGGAGCCTGATGTGGCCCAAAAGCCTCTAAATGCGTTTTCTTAAAGGGGCAGACCATTTTTTTTTCTCGACAACTTTGCCCCGGCTCTTTGTGCTGGATCCACTGATATCTTGACTCTTTGCCCAGAAAGGACTGGCCACCCCTGTCCTAGACAGAGCCATGATGGTTGGTCATATTTCTGATCATCTCATCGTCAGAGCATTCTCATTTCTAACATTAAATATTATGTTTCATTACAGCTTAGAAGCAGAACTCTGCTTCCATGGTATAACAGGAATATGTTTACTTAGGCCAATGGATTTCCATTAATCTAGTTTATGGCAGGCAAAATTAGACTCTGATATCTGTTATATACACACTTTATAAAATCATGACATATGCAATCAAACATGCCATACATAGATGACAAAAGCCACTACAAAAAAAGAGAGTCTAAAGGGATAGGATTTTGACTTTCCCTTAAAATGCTTCCAAAATTTCAAAGCTTTCTCTAGAAAGAAAATAGAGAAAACCAAAATGTATTGTTAAATTATTTATAATTCCAGGGTGTGTAGATCTTTAAAAAGCAGAATTTAAAGTGAGCGATACAAGCTATTTTCAACATAGATAATTGCTGCTTTTCAGAAAGGATCTGGGGGACTTAGGAGAAAATAAAAATGGCATTTTCCCACATGCCCCTAATGAGATGAATAAAACACTCTACAATTCATCAGTGTTCATCTAAGCCCTATTACATATTCAGCCTTAAATTCAGGTCCACCTGGGACACAGATCTGGATATTCTACTGGAAAATGAAGGAATATGAATAAAAACAATTCATTAATGTGAGACATTATATGTATTACAAAAGCAGACTTTGACTCCCTCACAGATATGAGGGTCAGGATCCCCTGAGAAGCTAATATGAGGGGGGAAAGGAATCCAGGAGAGGTGGCTGTATTTTAAAAAAGCTTTATTGAGGGTGCAGGAACAAACCATCCCAATGTTCAGCAAGAACAACAAATGTGACAGATCTGCACATTCTTTGATGAGCTTAAACACAAAAAGGAAGCTTACAAGAAGTGGAAACTTGGAGAGATGACTAGGGAGGAATATTAAAACATTGCTTGAGCATGTAAAAGTGTAATCAAGAAGGCAAAAGCACAACTGGTGTTGCAGCTAGCAATAGAGGTGAAGTTCTATAGGAATGTTAGCAACAAGAAGGTAATGAGGGAATGTGTGAGGCCCTGGGGAAGGCAACCTGGGGAAGGCAACCTAGTGACAGATGATGTGGAAAAGCTGAAGTGCTTCTTCAGAGGTAAGGTCAACTCCCAGATTGCTATACTAGGCAGAAAAATATGGAGAGGAGGTGAGCAGGCCTCAGTCATGAAAGAACAGATTTAGGACTATTCAGAAAAGTGGGAAGTGCACAAGTCTCTGGGCTCAGATCTAACATGTCCGAGGTTGCTGAGAGAATTGGCTGATGTGATATTAGAGCCATTGGCCATTATATTTTAAAACTCTTGGTGATTGGGGGAGTCCTGGACAACTAGAAAAAGTCAAATGTAATGCCCATCTTTTAAAAAAAGAAAGAGGAGGATCCAGGAAACTATATAGACCAAGCAGCCTCACCTCAGTCCCTGGAAAAATCATGGAGCAGGTCCTCAAGGAATCCATTTTGAAACACCTGGAGGAGAGAAAACTGATCAGGAACAGTCAGCATGGATTCACCAAGGGAAAGTCAGGCCTGACCAACCTAATTGCAGATCGAGGGAAGTGATTATTCCCCTTTATTCGGCACTGGGGAAGCCACATCTGGAATACTGTGTCCAATTTTGGGCCCCCCGCTACAGAAAAGATGAGGACAATTGGAGCGAGTCCAGCAGAAGGCAACAAAAATGATTAGAGGTCTGGGACACATAGTTTATGAGGAGAGGCTGAAGGAACTGCCTTTATTTAATCTTCAGAAGAGAAGAATGAGGTGGGGGGTTGATAGCAGCCTTAAACTACCTGAAGCGGGGTTCCAAAGAGGATGGAGCCAGACTATTCTGAATGGTGGCGGATGACAGAAGAAGAAGTAATGTTCTCAAGTTGCAGTGGGGGAGGTCTATTTTGGGTATTGGGGAAAACTTCTTCACTAAGAAGATGGTGATTCACTGGAATGGGTTGCTTAAGGAGGTGGTGGATAGGTAGACAAAATCCTCACAAACAACATATGTCGGGAAAGCAGCAGACCAGGATGTATATACAAATAATTAAATACAAATTAGAACTGACTGGAAAATGTTTTGTTCCCAATCCAAATGCTGCTGAAAGTCGAAGGGTTTTTGCTAGGTACGTTTTTCCTCAAATGTTTTCAGGCGCCCCAAACCCAAAATTGTTCGTGTTTTTATGAAAGTTTTTATCTTCATTTGTGAAAGATGACCCCACACAACAATAATAACACCACACACGCTGAGGGTGCATCTACACTGCACCATTATTTTGAGATAACTAGCATGATTTCAAAATAACAATGTGAGTGTCTACACAGTTGTTCCATTATTTCAAAATAATTTCAGAATAACAGACATCTTATTCCAAAATCTGTAAACCTCATTCTACGAGGAATAACGCCTAATCCGAAATAGCTATGATGAAATAAGGCGTGTGTAGATGCTCCACTGCTGCTATTTTGAAATAGCCCTTCACCAGCGCCATTCTAAGTTATTCCTCCCCAGTTCCTCCTGGGACTCTAAATCGAGATAGCACATCTACATTAGCGAAGACTGCCTTGGACTAATTTTGAGGCTTCCCTGCAGTATAGACATTCTATTTCGAAATAAGCTATTTAGGAATAACTATTCTGGAATAGCTTATTTCAAAATAAGCATGCAGTGTAGATGGACCCTGAGCTGAAAACTGATTTTCTCCCAGGAAGTTTCCATTTTGGCAAAAAAACAAAAAACAAAACAAAAACACTTCATCATCCAAAGAAAAACATGAAAAAGTTGAACTCTAACACTAGTATGCTGTTTCATATTTTACAAATAAATATCAGTCTCCTCTGTATGTCAAAGCGTAATCTAGCCTGGCCAACTTGTCATATGCTCTATGGCAGAAGTGGTCCTTGAGAGGGGGTTTGAGGGAGGAGAGGGTAGTGATCTTATGGATCAGTTCTTGGAGGGCGTTTCAGGTATAACTGATGGATGTAATTTTTCCAATTATGTTTTCTGACTGTTTGTTCTTATGTTTTATAATGCGTTATTGAGAATATATAACACCTGCAAAAGCTTACCTTATCACACAGCCCACATCCTAAACTGTACTACTTCCATACTAAAGAATGGACTAATAAAACAGCAGCAAAAACCCAATACAAACAGAAGATCTCCAAGAGCCACGCAACAGGAAAGCTAGTCTTAATGCTAGCTCTTCACTTTGGAAACTCAGTTCTTTATCTTGTCACTGATCAGATTCAAGTACTTCATAGTTATAGCTTAAAAGCCCAAAATGGATTAGTTTATCATAGCATAACATCATGACATTAGTACCTGGGTTCATGCCTAAGGGCTATAAGCTTTGTGCTCTTTGAAGTAACTGAAGGAAGCTTTTATTTTTAAATTTCTACCTACTCACTGCAGTACATCACACAATCAGTTTTAATATATTTAGGGTTAAGTGCACTCTTGTAATTTAGAATTAAATGATTTTTATTAAGCACTTTTACTGAATATCTACATGGTCTACAACTCCACTGATTAAGAAACATAGTGACTGGTAAAACAGCAATCCCCATGAATTAGGGAAGCACTGAAGAAATGCAATTCGTCTATAGCTTAGTGCACATGCAGTATTTGAAAAGTAGTCTGTAAAAAACAAAAACAAAAACAAAAAGACAAATGATATGAAAACTGATGCCTGCTTTACATTTCACTGCCTTTCAACAGGTCAAAGGCACCTCCCTAGACACAGGGGAAGTCCAATTAAAATCCAGAAGGGATGAGATTCATAAGCAAAAGAAACAATTGTTCTGTGGTACTGAAACTTTAAATGAAAAAAATCCAGCTGGAAAGTTTCAAGTACAGAATTAGAAGCAGCATACCATTAGCACCCTGCATTTTGTAGGGAGTCACGTGGAGGCAAAAAATCTAATGAGAAAGAAGTGATCCTGTAAGCTGACCATGGGGCCAGAAGTGAGGGACTCCCAACTTCTAGTCTGAGCACTGATCTTCTTTGTGGTCTTGGACTAGTAACTTGTACCTGCAGCTGTCATTAACTTCAATAGTATATAGAATGAACCGGCCCTCTGAAAATCAGGCTACTAAACTCATTACCACAGTTTTCCCATCTATAAAACGAGGACAATACTTACTTCCTTATTTACCTCACAGAGCAGTTATGAAGATTAATTAGATAATGACGCCAAAGTGCTTTGAACATGAAAAGTGCTAAGAATTGTTAGATTGAAACTATTCTTTATTGCTGTCACAAAAAATAAAAAGAGCGGGGCAAGGAAAGAAGATGTGGGAAATAAAGGGCAATAATGGCTGCTTTTATTTGCACATAGGGTAGTGAATAATCTTTGCAAGAAGAAGCCAATCTTGTGAAAAAGCTATCTTCAGTAATGGTTCTAAGGTTATTGACAGGTCTGGCTATAAGTGCAGGTTCCATTAGATACATCAGCCTCAATGTATTCCCGACAGATCTCACTGATGATTGCCCTCCTGCAGAGGTAGAGATAAGACAAACTATGATTGAAGGAAAAATGTAAACAGTTAAAAGAGAAATAGAAGTTAACCATCATTCTCTCACCAGGGCAAAGAATAAGGATTGTCACACCTGTGAAGCAATAATAATGTCAAATGTTGCAGTAGATGTGTGATTGTAGTGCAAATACCGTTTAGAGCTAGAGTTGAAGGATTTATATTGTTTAGTATTTTTCATATGTATATTCAGTGAAGTGCACTTCCTTAGTCTGGGCCAGTGCACAAATACATTCAGACGAAAAGAGTTTCACATGAGCTCTGTGGCAATTTAAGTTAGTTTGTGCTTTCTGTAGGTCCCTGGTAAAAGTCGCGGAACAAGTGTTGACCCTCTTTATTTCAAGGTTGTGATAAGAAGTGTGTGAGCTGCAATTTTCTAGTTTAGTTTATGCTGTGCCCATCACTGTAACAAAATGTATTATATAATACAGTTTAATAGATTTCTGTTTTATATTAGAAAAGCTAAATGATGTATTCAGAAATGTCAGCAATAATTAAATATTTTCTATTCCACGATAAGCAGGAAAGATGTTAAGCATTAACCCCTTAAGGTACATAATTTTTAAATCTACAGGACCACATAATGTGTACCAAGAGTTAGAAAAGAATTAGCCAAAGAGCTTTTTTGGACTACTGCAACTGAAACTCTGGAAGTTCTAGAAAACTCGGAAAATAAAATAATTGTGTGCCATATTTTAAACAGATAAATGAGATGACCCAAGAAATTCTAGCCTGGCATCAATCCTGGACAAAGCCACAGAAAGTCTGATATGGCATGGAGAGATTTACGGTATGGAAAGATAATTCATTGCAATTAACAGGGTTTTGAAAATGAGACTTGTCAAGCAAATCTGATTTCATTTTTTATTACGATAGAAGTTTGAATAATAAAGGTAACTGTGTAGATATAATATACTTAGAGTTTTAGAAGATACTTGACTTAGTACCACATCATGCTGATTTAAAAATTAGCATTATATATATATATTTAAAAAATCGATGCAATACATTTTAATTGTATTAGCAATGACTAATAGATTTCAAAAATAATTGTAACAACACGGAACCATCATCGAATGGGGGTATTCTTATTGGATTTCAGAAGGATCTGTTATTGGTCTAATGTTACTAGATAAGTTTATCAGAGCTCTAGAATATGAAATTATTGGTGATAAAGTTTCCAAGTGTTACACCAATTATTAGACCAAATTCTACTGGTGTAAGTGCGCAACAAGGACCCATATTTAGGATAGCTTTTTTTGAAAAACCTAATACTTAAAACCAACCTGAGGTGAACATTAACTGAAATGGTACTCCCCTAAACAAAAATGCTCAATGGTAGGCTCATAACATTTAACCCACATTCTAATCTAACAAACACTCATCAGCCTCAGTGTGAGCAGAATGGGCCCATTTTTTTAAAAAAAAATTAGAAATTGTTTCAGCTGACATGGTTTTGTACTACCATGTATTTCAAAATTTCAGCAGAAAATGTCATTTTCACTAATGAAGGTAATTAACGGTTAATTTATCAGATTATAGCAAAGAAAATGTTTTTTCCCATACAATAGCCTTCTTAATTCGACATTCATAGAATGAACATGTTCATTTTGTGCCTAAATCATATTCTTTAATACTGTCTGACAGCAGCTGATAACTATAAAAATTTCAACAAGAAAATTAATAATGCTTCAGCAAACCTTACAAAAGACCCAGTAATGCTAATTTAGGTTTAGGATGAGTCACCTCATTAGTTACTGAAATAGGACCTTGCTGCCATTTTCATAATGTTGAGATTACTGTGCTGTAGGCTTTCCACAGTACCAAACAAAAGTGAACAAATACCGATTAATACCAATTGACTCAAACAGAAAAACACTGGGTCCAAATTCAGTTGTAGAGTGTAGCCCACTAACACCAATGGAATTTGGTCCAAAATATTTGAACTTGCAAGAGACTTTTGAATTCAAAGTGTTAACATATCAATCTACTATTTTCAAATTTGTGTCCTTTTCATTTTTGTTGGGATTCTGTAAAGAGGGCAAAAAGGACTGGAATTTTACATTTGATTTTCTGTGTGTCTTTAAGAATGTGTATAATTACAGAAAAAATATCATTCCTCCTCCTGAAAATCTACAGCCCTGGTATAATCATTACAACTTACCTGTTTTTATTAACTTTCATTTTAGCTTAGTAAATGTTTAATAAGTGTTTGTTTTCTAAATTACTAAACATTGAATGCACAATTTGTTCTCTAAATTACTGTCCTCTGCTGAAAATTGTTAATTCTTTAAGTTAAGTTAATAATTTGCATACAAATAGTTCTTAAGGTCAATTTTCATATTATTCTCTGTATTTAATTTATATTCACAGCAAATCTGTTCCTGAAACATGCCAATCATAAAGGCAACATTCACACTATATTTGATTTAGATCACTATAGTGGTACAATGTAGTGCTTGAGGAATGGACACAGGTGTGAGAAATAGGGATGTAAAATCCCATTTAAGTTAAATGTTACATTTAACTGGTTAACCAATTAAGCGAGATCCCATGGGCTGAAGGCAGGGCTGCTATCTCCCAGCCCCATGGGGTTGCCGATTAACGAGTTATCAGTAAGCATCACCTGCTAAGAGTGATTCTTACCATGTAAACAGTTAACTGGTTACCTGTTCACATCTCTACTGGGAAACCAGGAAATCTAGGGATTTAGTTCTAGTTCTAGCACCAGCTCCTTGCACAAGTCACTAAAGCCAAATATCCTACATATGTTCAGCACCTGTGAATAATCAGGTCACATTTCAGTTCTTAAATATGAAGTTAGGTGCCTATCGTATTGCTGAAATTTGAAAATCTTATCTTTAGCCTCCTTGTCTGTTTCCCTATTTGTGACTGAGAATTCACATCATTAACTACCTCTCTAGGCTGTTGTGAGAATTAATATTTGTAAAGCACTTTGAAGATTAAAAATATAATATAAATTGCTAAGCATAATACAATTCAGTAAGATTTAAGTGAAACCCAAAACTTAATATATGGTTTCAGATTTCAAAATGTGAAATGTCTGAGGATAAGTTGTATGAATCACCAACAATTATGGTTCTGAAAAGATTTTTTTATAAAACCCACTCAACAATCATTTGGCAGTTGCTAAGATGTAACAATTATTCATCACACTGATCATCACAGTCTCATGGTTGTTGTGGGCTTCCCCACGCTGTTGGTGTTTTGATTTCATCGGTTATCATCTATTGCTAGATTGTAAACTTTTTTGGTTAGAGACCATTTTATTGTTAAGTGTTTGTACAGAGCCTAGCACAACGGACCCAAATTTCTGATGGGGCCCAATAGGTGCTATCACTGAACAAACAAATAGGAATGAGACTAATGAATCATACTTTAAAAGCAAAAGCCACTCCATGGTGGATAGGAGTAGGCCACTGGTGAACTGCCTGGATTATTAAGCTACTTAGGGACTCATTACTATAGTGATGAGAGAACCCCTCCTGACGCATACATAGTGTCTACATTTGAAATGCTGCAGCAGTAGCACTTTCTATACTGCCAGGATTCTCCCATCAGTGTAGGTAATCTACCTCAAAAAGGTGGTTGTTAGGTCAACAGAATTCTTCTGTTGACCTAACACTGTCTACACGGGGACTTAAACTGACTTAAGTATGTAGCTCTAAGGGGTGGATTTTTCACATCACTGAGTGACCTAGCTGGATAAATCTCTTTTTATTTTTTTATTATAGGCTAGTCCTTGGCCTTCAGCTCTGGACTTCACAATACACTTGAGATGTATATCAATGCATGTATGTTATGCCATATTGCTTCATGTGTATGAAGCTTACTTACCTGTTTTCATTACCTTTCATTTTAGTTTAGTAAACATTTAATAAGCTAGTGGTATAATCAATAGCCAGGATGTGTAGATTAATTTTAGTTTTAAACTATTTTTCTTTTAATAAAACTTTTCTGTGGGAACTTTTCTTTCAGTTAATACATTGTACTTAATGTTTAAGTCTTTAATTTGGTTCCCCCCGCCCTTAATAGTGCACAAAGAAAAGGCATACTTGATTTTAAGTACATGCACTATACAGGATCCACATGCAGACATACAATTCAAGTGTTCAGATATAATGTTTCAACTGAGTAACTATGTTTTATTTGAGATATAACCAGCAGATTCTATATTGTAAAAGGGAAGCTAACAATGCCCCTGTGATATGATATAGTAAGATCGCCGGACATAGTAAGAATGGTATTCTACAGAGTATTGTTAGGGCAGCTATATTCAGGATTTTTCTACTTTCTTCAGCAACATTATAGAAGATCCTGCAGACATTTTTATAAAGTCACACCATTCAGGAAAGAGCTGATGACTGGAAAGTGGCCAACATAATGTCATTGTTTAAGATAGGATCTGGGAACACTTCAGGAACTTACAGACCATTTAGTTTTTATTCCTTAGTGTGTGTGTGTGTGTGTGTGTGTGTGTGTGGGAGGGGGGAGTCTTAAAAAGCATTTTAGGAGATTAAACGGAGAACATTTAGAAAAGCACAGCTTGATGAAGGATAGCCAATGTAGCCTCAGGAATGAAAGGTCATGCTTCACTAACTTCTGGATTTCTTTGCCTATATAAAGAACAAGGGAAACAAATGGATGCAGTCCACCTATTACTTTATATTTTCCAGAGAGTGTTTGACAAACTTTTAACCCTAAGATTAATATCTATGTATTATGTGGAATTAAGGAATAAAACAAAGAGTCATCCTAAGAGGAATAATTTGTTGTTCTGAAACAAAGATGAATAGAGCAGCATAAATCTCAGTAATAGGACTTCATATTTTAATTTTACATTTACCAAGCAATAGCGAGACCAAACTCTGAATTCCCAGATTACAGGGGATTTTGAATTTCTTATTCTCCAAAGTACTTTTGCCAACAGTGGGCAACCTACGTCCCGCAGGGTGCATGCAGCCTATCAGGATTCTATATGTGGCCCACGAGACATTTTGTTTGCCGTTGTCCATATGCAGAGTTGCCAGATTCCTCTAGTTTCCATCTATGTAGGTTTTTTTCCTACAGGTATTATGAAATTGCCACGCTCATAAAGCCAGGGCACATAAAGTGAGGTATGTGCTGACTGCACTCAACATTGACTGTGATAGCAGTGCACTCTGTGTGCATCCAAAGTACTGCTACGGTTCAATCAGCACACCCTGCAAATTCTAGGTACGCAAGCGCAGTTAGCAAAACTATCCCATCTCCAGAGACCATCTTGGTTATGACAATCTTGTGGCCCGCTGAGATGGAAGGCCACTCATGCGGCCCACTCATTAGCCTAGGTTGCCCATTACTGACTTAAGCCCCATGTGTAACTTTTAGCATGAGTAGTTGCATTAAAATCAACGGGACTACCTGCATGCTTAAGTGCTTTGTAGGATCATGGCAAGAAGGGAACCCACAATGAGGAAAAACGTGATCAGGTTTTTAAAAATGGATGGAATTGCTTGGTGTAAGTACAGTTGATGAGTTTAAATTGGCTCATCAGTTTGGAGTCATGAATGTGGGAGGGGCTGGGTGATAAAAGAAATGTTGTCTGGTAAAAGGAACAATAATGCAACAGGCTCACCAGGATAAGGATTTCATAATCATAGGACAGTTTAACCCTTTTCCCTTCTGGAACACCTAAACCATCCAACCTCATGTCTCCATATCCTTGGGACTTTTGTGCCTCTATCTCAAAAAAAATTTAGATTGCTTTAAATATAACTAAAATGCTGTATGGACAAACCTTTCTAAGGTGATTAATGCTTCTAGGTGTCTGTCTTTCAAAAAGTGCTAAGTGTCCAACATCTGCAAAAGAGGCCCATTTAAAAGGGTTTCAAGCAGAGGATCCAAAAAAAGAGCCACCCCAAATTATTAAGCATTTTTGAAAATACTAGTCATAAGACACAAAAACTTTTAAAATTGGTTAAAGTTAATTGTGTCATATTATAGAAATAAAATGTGAAATCAAATCACTATACTTTTTGGATATATTAGTACTGAAAATTCTTGCACTACAAAAGCATTCATTATAGCTAATTATTGCAGCAATTTACATTCAGTCGATCAATTTCACACCCATAAGAATTAATAAAATATTTTAAAATGAAAGTTTAGGTTGGGTAGAAAATTTGGCAGACCTACTCCTTATCCCTTTTCCTTCCTTTCCTAGTGCTAGAAGACAAGTACATGTTTTACCAATTTAAGGTAAGGTTGACAGCATAGAGTTTTAAGTAAAGGGAAACTAGTAAGCTAAAAACAATATACAAAACGATTCATACAATCCTTTCATGTTTTAGGTTCCATGTTCTATTATCTTTTAATTAAAATCTCTCATTTGTGTTTTGGTATATTCCAGACAACCCCCACCCCCAAAAAACCCTCAATACCCAACCCTAAAAAGTCATCATTTTTAGGTGCTTGTCATTTGAGTATTAACCTAAATATCAGAATCTTTGGTTTAATTATGGCATGTAATTTTGCATTCCTAATATGAGACATCAAGAAATTAGATGCAACACTAGAAGTAAACAACTGGTTAGGTAAGTGGCATAAGGTAAAGTGCTTTGGCTCTCTGGAACATAGGTCCACTTTCCGTATGGAGGGAAAGGTAATGTAGTTTGGATTAAGGATATTAAGGAGCGGCTATCTGACTAATAGTATAGTTGATACAATTTGTATTCACTATACGATTAGTCAATAAAAGGAGGCACTCTGCACAGCCACAGTGCGGGTGGCTCCTGGGGACAGTGCAAGCCAGGACTACTCAGGGGCTGCTCTGGGACCACTGCAGCTCTTCCTCCCTTGCCCTGCCCTCACGCACTGCAGAGACTGTGTTGGTGGGAGCTGGCTTTTAAGCCAGCTCCCCCCAGCACCGGCTTTTGCTTTCCACCCCCCCCCCTTGCTGCCTCTGATATAGAGACAGCAAGGGAGGGGAAGCAAGTACGAGTAGTGACTCAACTACCTGATAAGCCTAGTCACTTACATCCCTACTTTGGATAGCCTTCACCTCAGTAGAAGGAGGACTAATTTCCTAGGGCAGGGCTACTCAACTTTGTAAGCCCTGGGTGCCACAATGATACTCACAGCACATGCTGGGGGCTGCAACTTAAGTGTGGTTGCATATACATGCCAATATATGCAAATAGCTTCTTTTACACTGACGGGCATGAATACAAAGATTAAAGCAAAACTATACAACACACAGGCCCTATTTAAGTCAGCTTTGCTGATATTAATAAAATGCAATATTTACCCGATTTCCACCCATATGACAGCACTTTTAATGAGCAATGACAGTCCAGGAATTTAACTACTAAAACGCATATCAACAGGAGACCATTATATTGACTACTTTTTTGATTTGGCTCCCACCCGCGGGCCACAAACAAATGTGCCGCAGGCCATGGGCCATGTGTTGAGTAGACCTGTCCTAGGGCTAAATTACTCGGGATGGGAGGATGTAAAGAGGACAAATGAACACTCAAAATATCGATTCTGTGATTTAAATAAAGACACTAAAGGACATGAGGGAAGATAGTTGTTAATGGTTTATACAACAAATCTAGGAGCCTGAGTAATAAACAAGAAAAAATGGAATTTCTCATAAGTAAATACAGTAGACTTCCAATAATCCGGAACCTTTGGGACCTAGGTGGTTATTGGATATGCCGGACTATCAGGAGGTACTATAAGATGGTTTTATATATATATATATATATATTATATATATATATATATATATATATACACACACACACACAATACATACTGTATATAAAGTGTTTTTAACCTTTTTTATTGTAGCACAAGCACTGTCCAGCGTCACACAATGCCAGTGGCAGACTGACTCGGTCCCATCTGGTTTCGCTCGGTTCAGCTGCTGCCGCTGCTGCCTTGTGACTCTTTTTTTGCCGAAGCTCACGCACTAGGTTCTTGCCATTTTGATGCCGGACTATCGGGAGTGCCATACAATTGGATGCTGGACTATTGGAGTTTTCCTGTATAAATTTGGCCTAGTATGCATTCCTGAAACCTGGTAAGAAGGTTTACATGGTTGGAATGTTAAAACCACTGATTATACCTATTTAAGAAAGATCAAGTAAGCAAAAGGAAAGTATCACTGTAAAAAATGACATTACCTGTTTTGGAGTCAGAAGCAAATGATCCTGAATGCTTATGGATCTGTTTTCTAACAGACAAAACACAACCTGGGGGTACGAATTGGTGTTTGCTACAAACCATCAAATCACACCAGGGTACAAGATGGCCAGCTCCTTAAACATCTAGTTAAAATACATTTTAAAAAAACCTGTTATCACAGGGGACTCTAGTATGAGTGATATATGCCGATAGTCTTGTGCTGTCAATACTAAAACATCCTGAGAATTTCTAATAATAATAGATGACAATTTCCTAACTGAGAAAGTGTTGCATTTAACCCAAGGGAATTCTATATTACAGCTTATTTTGACAGAAAAAGAAGATCACAGAATTAATTACTGGTAGTAGCTTAGGTATGAGTGATCATAATTTAATCACAGGTGTTACGTGCAAAAAGAATAAAACCAAAACCAGCAATATATATAATTGGTGCTTTAAAAAGGGCTAATTTTACAAAAAGCTGAAAACAGTTATGAGCCATATCAGAGGAGATAAAAATGTGAATATTTTACTCTGTGCTTCCAAAACCAGTCTTATAACTGAGAAAAGGCTCACTCTGTACAAAACCAACTTGGCTTAAGGCAGTGTTTCTCAGAGTGTTCAGCGGACCCACTCTGAGAAAGTTGCTACCAGGCCGCTCAGGTTTGTTAACTTATTGGCTCCGCAGCCATAGAGCATCTCGGCTCCCATTGGCTATGGTTCGCCTTTTGCAGCCAAGGGGAGCCGCAGGAAGCAGCGACCTGGGTCACACTGCTTCCCACGTCTCCGCTTGGGTGCAAATGGTGACCCACAGCCAATGGGAGCCGTGAGGCTCCGTGGCTGCAGAGCTGGTAAGTAAACAAACCAGGGCAGCCTGGTAGCAGCTTTCTCAGAATGGGTCCTTGAACTACTTTGAGAAACACTGCCTTAAGCTATAAAACATATATAAAATCACAGCCCTTTGAGAGGGAACAGAGCCAATGCACCTTTATCACACCAACTGACCTGCATTAGGCTTTCAGAGACCCCGGGAGTCAGTTAAGAAACTGAGCAAGCAGGACTGCCAGTATGTCTGCACTGTAGATGGAAGCTGCACCCTGGGTCTGAGTTTGGGTAGCTAGCTCATGCATTCACCAATGCAGCAATGTCCACACAGCTATTTGTAATGCACTGGCACAAGTCCTTCCAGCACAAGCCTGTCTGACTGAGCTGGGAGGCTTGCCTCCTAAGTGCACTGGGAGGGGATGCAATGAGAACCTGAGAAACTGTATGAAAAGAGGTCTCCTGAGAGAAAAGCCCTGGGTGGCACCTAGGGTTGGCAGGTGTCCGGTATTGACCCAGACAGTCCGGTATTTTCACCTCCTGTCCGGTAAAAAAAATCAGAAAATACCGGACACCTAAAATGTCCAGTATTTTCTGATTTTTTTTCCCTGCCAGGAGGCGAAAATACCAGACACTTGGCAACCCTACAACACACTCAGCAACCGGGCCCAGGCCCCGCCCGGATCCCCCCCAGCCCCTCACGGAGCCCCTCCTCTACCCCACTTACCTGGTTCCGCAGGGGAGCTCTCTTGCAGCACAGATTAAGAAAACAAGATGGCCGCCAGCAAAAAAAAAGCCCCACAGGTCTTAAAGGGGCCATGCTGGGGTTTTTTGTATTTTTTGGCTTGTGACAAGCTAAATACATAGGGAAGGATTGGAATCACACTTCATCCACAAATTCAATTCACACGCTAATGGACTCAATCGAGATATTGGCTGGCTAGGACACTACCTACTTCATAACCACTGAAGGTGCAAACAGCTCTGTGAGTGGTATCCTTCCTGTCTTAGCATCTGTCTATTTACTTTGATCTGCTTAGGTTTAAGTACGCATTCTCCAGATACTTAATGATGCCCTGTCTCACACACCCTTTCCTTTTTTTCTTTCTCTCCCCCCGCTCCTTCCCCTCTCCTATTTATTTCGAGTTTTCATATCCCCTACTCATAACTCTGGTCATCTGAAGAAGTGGGCTGTGCCCATGAAAGCTCATGATACCATCTACATGTTTTGTTAGTCTATAAAGTGCTACCAGACCATTTGTTGTTTTTTTCTATCACTGATATGACCAATATTATCCAAATAAGTCATCACTAATTGGTTTGTGACATCTCTCTGCTTTTTAAAAATATATATTATTGTTATAAATGCACTTTGAAGAAGACTTTGAAACAGACTTTATGTAGTGATTTTTCCCTTTTGGTTTTTGAAAGCTCAGCATGTCTGAGCATGAACAGGGACTTGTCACAGGACACTTAACTCACTGCTATGAGGGCACCTCCTTCTAGCTATTTTGAGGATTAGCTTCATGAGGTCAATACACCTTCCCACAGTTACATTATCTCTCCACCTCTCTTGTAGTTTGCAGCCCTTCTCTCACTCCACGAGCTGCTGCTGCCTCTTCATGACTCAACCCTCCAGCCAGGTCACTATACACATTTTCCCCTTCCTGGATATCAAAGACTTCAGCAATCATAAACAGACTTTCCAATCACTGCTTTGTCACCTTTTCCTCAGTCCTAGGCTGTCTTCCTAGGATACCCGCATTGTGCCATATCCTCAGTGGCTGGCAAGGAAACCCAGGTCTAACCCTTTATTCTAGGTTGCAGCTCAGGGACCCTCTACTCAACAGGCAAAGTCTGGTCCCTCCTAGACTTTACTGCCTTTCCTTAAGCCCGTTCCTTACCATCTGGCACTCCCCTCACTCTGGATTTGCCAGCAGCCCAACAAGTAACTGTGGGCTACCAAACTCTGCATAGAGTTGCCAACTTTCTAATCACACAGACCGAAACACCCTTTCCCTGCCCCTTCCCTCAAACCCAACCCTTCTCCAAGGCCCTACCTCCCTTACTACATCCCCCTCCCTCCATTGCTTGCTCTCCCTCACCTTCACTCCCTTTCACTGGCCTGGAACAGGAGGTTGGAATGCAGCAGGGGATGCAAGCTCTGGGCTGGAGCTGAAGGGTTTGGAGTGTGGGAAGGGGCTCCCAAGCTGAGCCTGAGGTTGGGGGGGTTGGGGTGCAGTAGGGAGTACAGGTTTTGGGAGAGAGTTTGGGTGCAACATGGGGCTCTAGGCTGAAGCAGAGAGTTTGGATGCAGGAGCAGGTGCAGGGGGTGGGCTCTGGGAGGGAGTTAGGGTGCAGGAGGAGGCTCAGAGTTGGGGACTAGGGTGCAGGAGATTGAGATGCAGGCTCTAGGGGGAAGCTCACAACTGGGGCAGGGGTTGGGATATGGGAAGGAGTTTGGGGTGCAGGGTTCAGCATTTACCACAGGTGGCTCCCAGTTGGCAGCACAGCGGGTCTAAAGCAGGCTCCCTTTCTGCACTGATCCCAGAAGAAGCTGTCATATTCCTGCAGCCCGGGGCGGGGGGGGAGGGCCACTGGAGGGGTCCACGCTCTACCCCTGTCTGCAGGCACAATATCCATAGTTCCATAGGCCACAATGTCCACAGGATCAAATGCTGGTGGCATTTGCCATTCACTCAACTCAAGTGCTTCACAGATGAGTACGTTCATGGCCCCATTCCAGTGAACCAAGGATAAAATCATCATCATAATGCTTTGCTGCTCAGTGGGATCCATGATGGGGTCTGTACAGATAACCAAGGAAAAAAGGGTGTGAAAAGATTGGTTGCTGTTGGTCTTGAGTGGGGGGGGGGAAGGGGAGAGGGAGGAAATAAGTTGATTATGGGACACTGACAACATGTACCCACAATTACCCGCTGCACAGTTATGGTCCCAGCATGCATTGGGAACATAACCAGAATGCAAAGGGGCACAGGCACTGTGGGACAGCTATCCACAGTGCATCACTCTCAAAGTCAATGGTAGCCACCCTACTGGGGACATGCTACTTCGAACTACATAAAATTCTTGCACACAGTGGGGACATGCACCATCGCCTTTACAAAATCAGGTGCTACAAAGATGACCTTAATACATTGAACTTTTTCTCATAGTGTAGAGATGGCCTTAGCCACTTGATTCCGCTCAGCTGTGCGTCTTGGGCTAATTAACCTCCTTTTCAATCTGCATTAACTTTTTCACACCCCTTCACAGGACCCTTTACCTTTTGTTGTGAAAAATGAAGGGCCAGTCTGTCCCTGGCCCTTTAACAGGTGTATGGCTGGAGGGAGACACAAGGAACCTTGCTCCTTGCAAAACTGATGCAATTTGTGGAGGAGACAAGAAGGGGCAAGAGGGAGGCCTGGGTGTGAAAATACCAAGGAGCAGATGAACACCAAGGAGCAAATAAATAAGCAGTAGATAAATGCTGGTGTAGATTTAAAATTCATTTTCAAGGAATATGCATTAACTGAGTTTATTATACTCATGGTAGTTTTTTTAATACAGTAGGTTACGTATATCATTGTACTAATGAGACAAAACAAGCCTGAGCCTATGCATTTTAAACTCTATTCAGTAGATGAAGACTATTGTGTTTTTGGTGGGCAAATACAATTTCTTTATCAATGAAATCTGATTTTTAAATGCCTCTCTATGTTGACTACAGCATTTATGCACCTGAACCAGCATTTGAGTAGGAAATATAAAAATGTTTGTATTCTAGCACTGAATGACCTTGAAAACCATGAAACAAATCAGAAAATATATTCTACCTTTATTATAAATCCATTCTCCAGGGTATTATGAAAATTGGTTTTAAGATCATAATAATTTAACAATCCTTCACTCTCTCAAGTAATCTGGCCTTTGATGACTTCCTGACTCTCATACGAGCAGTGCTAGCAAATTTCAGCATGCATTTCTAATACACAAACTCTCTATTTTCATCTTTGAGATATGTTTAAATATAAGGTGATTTAATAAAACACAAAATGTGTCCATTTCATGGTGTTACGTGATAGAGATAAAATATAATGAAAATGTGTATGTACACCAACTTATGTATTATATTGCCTTCACTGATCTGAAATCATGATTTTTTTTTAAATTAAACTACACTACTGAACCTGTATGGAGACAATATCATTGGCATGGAGCAGTAACATGTCTTAGTCCCTATTCTGAAGGTACAGGATCTAGAAATAAATTCTCAGTCCGTGGGCCAGCTCCACTTGTGGCAGATAGGGCTTCTAACCCTCCAGGATTGTCCTGGAATCTCCAGGAGGTCAAGATTCATTTCTAATTACAGATTATATAATGTGATGAAACCTCCAAGCATGCATCCTATCAAAATTGGCAACCCTAATGGCAGAAGAGCCAGTGGAGCTATACTATGGAACAGCGGACACTACTACAGAGTAAGTCTTGAGGGGTATAGTAGTAGTGATTCTCTGTGGGCTTGATGCTCCCTATTGCTGACCTGACCCGTGACCTCCCACAGGGCTGCAATCCTTAGGGTGAAAAATACTGATCTACTTGAGTTGAGTACCCCCAGAAGACCTCTGCATACCCTTAGGGGTTCACATACAGAACCACTGACATACAGCATTTAATTCAGCTAGGGCATGTCTTCACTTGCCGCACCGGAGATCGATGTTCTGACATTCAATTTAGTGGGTCTAGTATAGACCCATAAATCAAATGCTAAGGGCAGCTCTAGCCAGTGCCTATACTCTTTGCAGTCATGAGACATAAGGGAAGCCGAGGAAAGCAAATGCATCTCCCTGCGCCTCCCACTGTGGGGGTGCTGCCAACCTTGGCTTAAGGTAAGCCGACTCCAACCAGCTATGTATTCTATGTAGCTGGAGCTGTATATCTAAAGCCGACCTTCTAGATCTAGTGTAGACCAGGACTTAGAAATGTTCACTGTAGACAATTAAGTACTTTTGTCTATAAAGTTGGGGAGGGATAAAACAATGCACTGTCATCCACAGTAACACAAGGACTCCTCCAAAAGGCATCTATCACAGTCCTACCTTCCCTCTCCCCATTTTCCACCTGTCTTTTTCCCCAAACTCAGGCCCAGCCTAAGGATAAGGTGAGCAAGGCGGTTGGCTTTGGCCCCGTGTCTTCAGGACTCCACACTGCCCGGTGCCCACCCACACGGACACTTGCTCACTGCCCTGGCTGGGAGTCGCCTGGCTGCGCAGTGCAGCGAACCACGGCGTGCCACCTTGGGCCACGCAAACTCTTTAGCCAGGCCTGCCCAAACTACTCCAACTTGGTCTCGTTTGGTTCTCTAAGATTCCATCTCTCTGTGAACTGCTCCCTGTACCAACCACGCAAGGTTCCTTCCCCCTCCCATGTTCCCCCCCACAAATTCCCTCCAAACATCAGCACCCATACCCCAAGTTCCCAGCTTCTCTGTCACTTCCCAAAGTCCCTTCCCTCCTGAGAAGCTTATTCCCCACACAACTAGGGTTGCCAGATACTTTCACAAAAAATACCAAACATGATGGGAAAAAAATTCGTTGAGCAAAAAAAAAACCGGGGGACCAAAAAAAAAAAAGAGTCACTGTGCCTTTAAATCCCCCATTTCTCCCACCAGCTGCGGCAGGGGAAGAATGTCCCAAGCGGCCTTCCGTCCGAGAAAAACAGAAAATACCAGACATTTTACATGTCCCGTATTTTCTGGGTTTTTTTACTGGACAGAGGCTGCAAATACCGGACTGTCTGGGCCAATACCGGACACCTGGCAACCCTACACATAACCCAAAGCTTTCCTCTCCTCATATTGCTTCCTTTGCTCCCAAAGTTTCTGCTCCCCCAGCCTTATGTCCTAAGGGAGAGATGTCAGGTCAGAGGCTAAAGGACCATAGATCTGCACGGGCTACTACAAGTGTCTTCTCAATTGATCCCATGAATGGACTGGGTTTATGAGACACCACTTCCCCACCCCCCCACCCTGTGGATCCAACTGGTCAGAGAGGAGAAGCAGCGTCTATCAATCTGCATTTGAAGCCTATCTAAAGGAACCAATCACACAGAGGCCAGCATACCAACCATGCCCCCACAATCAGCCAGCCTCCCTTCCCTGCAGTTTGACTACGATCTACTGATAACTACTCTTTTAGTATGTTTTTTTCAGACCAGTTGTGCACTCACATTGTATTAATTTCATCTAGACCCCATTTCTCAGGTTTGCTTATACCCATTGGCAAGTGAACCAGCAAGCACAAGGTTAGGTGCAAATAGGTTGAATAGGACAATGAGAAGATTACACATACTCCCAACTGGCATGCATCAGTAAAACAATGAGAAAGGAGAATTCACAATTTTTTCCTGCACAACAAGCAGGAGCACAAAGGCAAAATTGAAATGTTCAGTGCAACAGCACCATTTAGGGACAGCAGAGGGGGTTGAAACCTCTTGTACCAAGATACTGCTTGCTCTTCTTCTCTCTCCCCTCACTATCAGGGAGCAACAAGAAAGCACAAAGCTTGCCTACATTCCTCTCATTCCTGGCTGGTGAGGGAAATGACGCCAGTTATATACTTTCTTCTTACTCTCTGACAGTGAAGGGAAGGGGAAGAAGAACAAGCAGTGTGCCAATACAAGAGGCGTCAGCCCGCTCTAAATGGTACTCTTAGTTCTGTGTCTGATTCTACACATTGTGGTCTCCTCAAATTATAAATGCCTGCTACCAAAAGACAAACTAGTGCAAAAACAATTTCCGTGGTCTCTCTGCATAAGAACATAAGAATGGCCATACTGGGTCAGACGAAAGTATCCTGTATTCCAACAGTGGCCAATACCAGGTGCCCCAGAAGGAATGAATGGAACAGATAATCATCAAATGATCCATTCCTTGTTGCCCATTCCCAGCTTCTGACAAACAGAGGCTAGGGACACCATTCCTATCCATCCTGACTAATAGCCATTGATGGACCTATCCTCAATGAGTTTATCTAGCTCTTTGTTGAAACCTATTAAAGTTCTGGTCTTCACAATATCCTCTAACAAGGAAAGCTGACCATGAGTTGTGTGAGGAAATACTTCTGTTTGTTTGTTTGAAATCTGCTACCTATTAATTTCATTTGGTGAGCCCTAGTTCTTATGTTATGAGAACAAGTACATAACTTTTCCTTATTTACGTTCTCCACACTGTCATGATTTTATAGACCTCCATCATATCCCCCCTTAATCTCCTTTTTTCTATGGTGAAAAGTCCCAGTTTTATTAATCTCTCCTCATACAGCAAACTCCTGTTCCAAACGCCTAATAATTTTTTACCCTTTTCTGAACTTTTTCCAATGCCAAGATATCTTTTTCCAGATGAGGCGACCACATCTGCATTCAGTATTCAAAATGTGGGCATACCATGGATTTATATAACGGCAATAAGATATTCTCTATTTTAGTCTCTCTCCCTTTTAAAATTATTCCTAACGGTGTGTCTACACAGCACCCTTACCTCGAAAAAAGCTACGCAATTTGTGCTATGCAAATTGCATAGCTTATTTCAAGATAATTTCGAAATAGCTTATTTTGAAATTTGGCACTGTCTACCCAGCGCTAAATTTCAAAATAAAGCACTGTTCCATCAAGTCCCTGAACCCTTGTAGATACCGGAATAGCGCGCCCATTATTTCAAAATCTATTTTGAAATAACGGGCACGTTTAAAGACGTGGAATTGCTATTTCAGGATACTAGCCCCACTGTCTAGACGTAGCCTAATATTCTGTTTGCTTTTCAGACTGCTGCTGCCTCTTACCTTCCTCATCCAATCCAGAACATCTGAACCTGAATCTGAGTTTTCTAGGTTAAGGTCAATATTACTATTAGTGAATGTCAGAAGAGCTCAGTTGGAGTAAGAAACAAATGGGATAAATTAAGACATCCAACTGTACATGGGGAAATACGTTTGTGCTTTTGTAATTGTACTTTTGTTTCATACCTTTTCTTCTACCTTTTTCTTACAGATACCTTACATCTGGGAGTTCTCGCTTAGACAGCTCTCATAGACAGTGCAGAAGTGTTCAACTGAGGGTTTCTGTTTGTTTGTTTTTTACTTCCCATATTTGGCTAGGCTGATGGAAAGTGGGGATTGATTATGCATGTTTATTTACTTATCTTTATATTTTAAAAATCTTTTTGGAACCATATGAACATTGGCAGTCTGCCAATAATAATAATAATGTTTCATAAGCTGAGTTCTTTTTTCTCAGAGAGGGTGTAGAGGAAACACTCCATATTCCTGTACTTCTGTTCTTGTTTCTGTTTCATTGATCACTGGATTTTAATGACGCTACTGTTTTACTATATTAAAAATTCATTACATTGTCTCTGTGTCCTCTGAATTTCTCCAAAACTTTCCATGACAGAGAGAAGAGAAACCTAGCAAGGGATGCAGACTAGTTATTGTGGTATAAAAGTTGCTTATGTTAGAACCTACTGGATATCTGGTTTGCTGCTACTACCTGAGCCATGATTCTCAGATCCTGCTTTTTTTATTCCCTACCAATATTTCTCAGCTCTGATTCTATATGCTGGGAGTCACAAAGTATTCACTCTGCTTTGTTATGTTACATGTGATTTTTACTGTCCTGTAGTAACCCCGTTTGCGTGCCTCAGTTTCCCTGGGTACTGCTCTACTATCTAGATGGGTATGGGGATCTCGGGTATGACTTACTGAGAGAGTATACAGCCCATCATGTAGGCAATGGCCAGGCTCATTATGACCTGAGCCTGGGAAGGGGATGTGACCAAGTGATACCTTGGGCCTGGAAAGCTGGATAAAGGAGAAGGCAGGGTTTCCAGCAGGCTGGGACCAGTTGCTGAGGGTATGGGTTCTCTCAGGTGGCTTGGAGCAGAATGGGGGGCCAGGGCCCAGGGGCCCTTCTCCCCAAGATGGATTGTGCTGACTGCTCCTGGTTCCTGTGCTAACAAGACTGTTCTGGCTGTATCCCTGTGAACCAATAAACCTTCTGTTCTACCTGCTGGCTGAGAGTCATATCTGGTGCAATGGGGTGCAGAGCCCAGTGGCTCCCCACACCTCAGTGACACTGAGCATCTGCTTTTTCTTAATTTTTCCTTCCCAAATTACCCTAACATTTGGTAGTGATCTCTGAGAGGTCCCTCCCAACTATTTGCCTTGATGAGAAAGTATTTGTCAGATCCAGTGGGGCCAGCAACACAATATCAGGTACAAGAGACCCAGAAAGACTTTGCTGTTCTGTGCTGGGGCTCCTGTGCTGCTGGTAGATGAGGTGCCAGCTCATGCCAAAGTTACCATGTCTCAACTGAACCCTTACAAATACATTGCTGGAATCAGTTGTAAAATAGGTATTAGACTTATAAGCATGTGTTCAGTGTTTAGACTAATATTTTTGTTAACTGAATGCTTGTGAGTTGCTGCATGCAATAATCTCAGTTGCAACATCTGTATCCAATATTATAAGGTAAATATATAAGTGTTTATTTTGGAAGCCGCTGTGACCATGTAAATCACCAGACAGGAAAGAGATATTAATTAATGTGAAGCACTGATCTACAACAGAAGGTGTTACATCCTTCCCAACAGGAACAATTATGGAATGTTAAAGAGGACAAAAAAGACTTCGTTGTTCTGATTTCTTTTTCTGGAGATGAGTCATGCAAGTGGATTCCTCCCTTCAGCTGAGTTTTCAACTTAGAGCACATGGTCCTACTGAGATCTGGGAAGTGGGTGGGCATAAGCCCACATCCACATCTAGAGAACCCTCCCCCAGCCTAGAGGGAGGAACCACTGATCTCTGGAAACCAACTAATTACATGGGACATATAAAAAGAAAAACAGGGGTGCCGTGAAGGTCAAAGGGACCAAATAAGGGAACCAGAGGAGGACACCGAGCAGAGAACCCTGAACCCATCCACTGCTCCTCAAAAGCATTGAGGAAGCCAGCCTCAGAGCACTTGGTAAGAGGGAGATAAAAACTCCAAACCAAATAAACTAGTTATCTGTATTATACTTGAACTCTGAGGCTACGTCTAGACTGCAAGCCTCTTTCGAAAGAGGCTTTTTCAAAAGAATCTTTCAAAAAAGCCTCTTTCAAAAGAGAGCGTCTAGACTATAAGCAGATTTTTCGAAAAAGCTCCATTTGCATTCAATAGTGCCTTTTTTTGAAAGAGTACTTTCGAAAAAAGGCGTTATTCCTCATAAAATGAGGTTTACCGTGATCGAAAAAACTGCCGCGCTCTTTTGATTTACTTTTGAAAGAACGTGGCTGCAGTCTAGATGCAGGTGAAGTTTTTTCGAAAAAAGGCTACTTTTTTTTCGAAAAAACCCTGTAGACTAGACACACCCTGAGGGGTGAAGGTATTCTAGGCATAAGGAAGAGATTCCCAGCTGCTTGGCCTGGGTTAGCTCTAAAGAACATATAGAGCTTGCTTATTATAGAAGTCTCTATTACCTTTTGACATTTAAGACTGTAACTCACTTGTGTATATATGTTTACCTGCTTTAAGCTGGTAAATAACTTTCATCTTTTTCCTACTTAATAAATCTGTAGTTTGTTTATTATAGTATTGGCTACTAGCATTGTCCTAAGTGAAATAGGGTAACTGACTGGGAGTACTTAAATATTGCTGTAAGGGACCAGTGATCACAAAGAGTATATTTACTTTGGGGGAAAGATAGATTGGAGTTCTCAAGGGGACTACCCATGACTCCATGTTCAGGCTGTTATAGCGCTGAAGTAGTTTACACTTGATAATTGGTTGATGAAAACTAGGTATAGAAGTCACAACCAGTTTGGGTTTGTGCCCTGCTTTCTAATAGTTTGCCCTAATTCTGATATGCATTCTCTTGAGTCACCACAGGTAGCATTACAGTCCCTATGGCCTTACAGCATCTTCTAGCACCTGACATGGGTTTTTTTAAATCATTTGTGCAGTCTTTGCTGTACTTGATTTTACCTCTTGTCTATTGCCCTGCAACTCCATTATGAAGCAGTCACCCTCCTAATTTCTATATGCTCCACCTTCTTTCTAATATTTGATTTATAAATATGTTTTAAAAATCCATTTAAGATTCTGAGTGCTTTCTCCTTCAATTTTATACAGGTAATCCACAAACTGTAGTGTCAACACTCATATCTACTGATGCTTTTTGGAAGATGCAATTTTCAATATGTCTCAGTTTCAGATATCAAAATTACCATCCTGACCATTTCACAAATTCCAACTTGCCAGTAACACAAATTCAGGAAACTACTCTGAACCTAACAAGCGCTTATCAAGTCTAACATTTTTGTTCACCTAGTTTACTGCCTTACCATCTGCCCTTCACTTGTAGAGGACTTAACATAAAACAGGAGCTGAAGTAAATGCAGATATCCCACTGCTGTCTATTTAGCTTTCATTAAGTGAGTTGGTACAGTGCTCAGACTCATTCTCAAAACCAGTCCATCATCTAAAAGTATTTACATAAGACTCTCTGCATTATATTCCAACCTCTGCAACACTAGTATTAACGACTGACATCTGCGAAGTCTGACTAGTAAGTGCTTTACAGTATCAATTCATCCTAAGCAAAAAGCATTTTTGAGTGCTGCAGTGCTCTTGTTAATGCCAATAAGAAGTATCAGAGCTCATATGACACCTAGCAGAAATTAGTACCCACATTCAAAGAAAAGCTTTTGTTATTTCCCAGAGTATTATGTGGACTTTATTGAGATGACTGCATCTGACACCTGCTGTAATATAAAATGCAGCTATAATTAGCCAACTGATGCTCACTGCAGTTTAGGTCGAATCCCTTCTGTGGGAATTATGCTTTAAAATATTCAGAACTCCAAGTGGCTCTCATTACATTTAATTTTTACTTAGAATTAGGTGGTCTAGAAAAAAAATTTAGGATTGTAATAGCCCCCCGCTGAATGCCACACAGCAACGTGAAAACCCATAGATTTTTTCCAGATAAAAAAAATGAGAACAGCAGACTACACTACAGTCTTCAATTGAAGTCTGGCTTTGCTTAATTGTACTTTTTGCACTCATCAGTCTCTCCTCTTCAGAGCAAGCTACAAAAATTGCCTGAATAGCCAAAGAAAAGTTTCCCACAGTCACTGGCCACAGAAAAACACCATTGTCCTTCCTCACAGTTTGATGGACAACATTTCTATAAATGGGTAGCCAGTCTGTCAATGGCACCCTTGCTGAAAAGGCAAAAGAAGAGAACAGATTCTGCCAATATCTGACAAAGAATGTTAACACATAATCAGGCATTCACTAGTCAGGCAGCTGCCCCTGGGACCTTCATAACACAGGTGCCTTTAAGCCATTTCCTATTCACAGATAAAGGAAACAAGCAGGAGATACCTGGGAAAGGAGCAGTCTATTATGGCTTATAAAATGTCCATCTTCTAGGCTGCAGGCATAAAACCAGAAAGAACATAAAAAACCCTTCAGCTTTAATTGTTAAATTACAAAACAGCAAAATACTCACAAAATTCATAACTTTAGTCTAGATCTAAAAAAATGTTTAGTGGCACAGCAGCACCAATCCTCTGATTATAACATGAGTCTTCTTCATCCCTTTGACAACATCAAACTGAGCAAACATGCTCTCATGTCTCCAAAGCCAGCAACTGGAACAAAAATTTAGCCAGCCCAAGTGAAGGTCCCATGGCTATCACCTGCACCTATCACTTATCTCTAGGCTGTTTTTTCCATGTATAATCCTAGCCTTTTTTCACCCAGCAGTGTTCATTAAATTCATCTTCTAACTGGGAAGGTTGGAATTTTCAATACGACAGACTTGGTACTATTCAATAACTAGCCACTAACATTTTGTTAAGCAGTGAGGCAAAGATCCACTTCAGGCTAACAGCATGACTTCATGATATTCTATTCCCAGACAGCCTGAGGAACAAGTGTCATTTGGTAGCCAATGTTATCTATTAGGCTCTCAGAGTGATCATTTTAACTTTAAAGAATGAATTAAGTCTCTAGAGTTTGTTTACTCTTTTACAATTTCTCAATGTAACCTTAATTCAAACACATTGTTAAAAAATGTATCTTTTTCTTGACAACAGACTTGAATCATCTTAAAAATCAGAACATATTAAATGCTAAAACCTATGTCCCCAATCCTGCAACATAAACATACACACACTTAACTTTGAACACAAACATACCTGTGAGCCAGAAATGACAACTTCAATGAGACTACACAAATGCTTAATAATAAGCACATGAGTGTTTGCAGGATCAGGGCCTATGAAAATGGCTGAGGCACATGCAGCTTCTTCTAACAATGCCCTCTCTGAAAGTGGCGAGGATAAAAAAAAATGTAAAACTATCTTTGGAATCCTTCCTACATTGCGGTGAGTCTCCATATGTCCTAATCCGAGTGTAGCACAGCAAAAAGTAGCGACAGTGTGACACAGAATTAGGCTTAATAAATAAACAAACATGAAAAAGCTCCTCTATGTAGTTGTCTATGAGAATGTGCTGAAGTCCTGCCTTCTTGTAGATAGAAATAAGAAATGCATCTATGTGATTTTTGAAAACAATTGCTAGCTAAACAGGTTAGCTTCAAAAATTGACAATTTTTATATACATATAATAGTAAATGCTTTTCTTATTATTAAAGCTCTTCACCTAATATGCTCTGTGTGTGTGTATGTTTTATATATATAAAATTCAGTTTATGCTAAGATCTAATGGAAAACCAGCCTCAGAACATTTACATAAAAATACAGTACCTATATATTATTTTTCTTTAACAGTTTTGAGAACTAAGCACAGCCTGAGACCTCCCAGAATTTTCCATATGTGTCTTGCTCCTGAAATTACTTTTCTTGCTTTTAAAGAAGGTCTGCTTGCTCCCAACAAAGGCATATAAAAATGGATTGGGATTCATCCTATGTGAATCAAGTTCTTTAGATGCCTTAGGTCAATTAATATATATCAACAAAGCAGGAACTATGAAGACAATTGATTCTAGCATTCTTATTTTAAGACAGCCACGTGATATAAGCTAATGTAGTAATGCTTTATCTTTTCTTTTGGGCATTTGTATTTATTATTCCAGACCAATTTTTGGCCTCTTGATTATTGTTATTACAATTAGATAATCCACGTTCTATAAATAAGGAAGTGAGAGATCTAGAAGTCTCTCGTCTTTTAACTCCAAATTAGCTGGATAATAATAATGCTGTATCTGTAGAAATAGAGCTGTAAATGAAAAAAAATATATTTAAATATGAGACATTAAAAAATGACAAGCTCTAAATAATAAGCCAGACATCTGGAAATTTAACAGCACAGTGAAATCGCAGTTGGATCTCTTGTGTCAAATTCTACCCTCAGCTCTCCATACGCATCCCACTGGCTCCAAGAGTACTGCACAGGAGTAACTAAGCATAAAACTTATATGATGGTAACAGCTGGTATTAAAGATTGTATTCAAATTCTTTAAAACAAAAATAAAAAATAAGATGAAACTATGTATAAGTTACCGCATATTATTCTCTATATAAAAATTATGCATATAAAATATTCTTTAGGTATTTGTATGCTGGGTTTTAAACAGGCACAACACAAATTGTAGCACTTGCATGCCTCAACCCTGACTTGGAAACCCTAGCGTTAGATGAAAAAGCTAGCTTGCTGTTCACCTTCTCCACTGAGCCTGCCAACAAAGATGCAAATTATGATAGTGTGGTTTGCAGACTACACTGATCCTAACTCATTTTAATTAGTCTTTAAACTGACATCAAACGGTACAAACTTTCTATTGCTACTGATGTGGACCACATTCAGACTCACAATATAGGCCTCAATCCTGCACAGCCCTACATATGTGCTTAATTTTATAAAGGTGAATAGTCCCATTGAATTTGATGGGACTACTCATGTGCTTAAAGTTAAGCATGTGCAAAAATGTTTTCAGGACTGTGACAGAAGATGCTAAAGACTTCTTTAACAATTCTTTGAGGTCCACAAGAGAAATATATATAGTGAAAAGTGAATGACTCTTTATTTTGTCAGTTTTCTACAATAATGGTAGCTGTATAAGCATATGATTCTTTAAGATAGAGGCTCTTGTTTATGTTTCATAATTAGCCAGCAGCAACAAAAGAATGTAGTATGTGGTAAAGCTACAGAATGGGATTTTCAAAGGCGCCTATCTGAGTTAAGCATCTAATTCTTGTAGTTCATTGTGAGATGGATGTCTAACTCCCTTAGGCTCCTTTTAAACAAGTCCAAGCTAACACACAAAAAACTATGGATCAAAAAAACATACAAAATATAAAAAGAGAGTGTTCTGTCAACCATATATAATGAAATATTAAAAAAGGCTAGAGAATCAGTAGATTATGTGATACCTTTTTGAGCTAACAATCTTTGCCTCTAAAATAAAATTGTTAACTGAACTTAGGCCTGGACCCAATTTCCATGGAAGTAAATGGACAGGTGCTCATTGGATCAGGCCCATGATAGCTGTAATAACTGCCCAGGTACTGGGTTACAGAAATGTATAAGCTCAACTCCTAAAGCATTGTAAATTTGAATGGCCTAATAGTTCTGTAGGAATGGACAGAAAGGTTGTATGCACAGCAAAATATGCAGAACTTGTAGATTACACAATTTGAAATTTTGTCAATTTTAAATATTTCACCTGTCAATGTTATTTTCCCCTTAAAATAGTAGGGAAATCAAATTTTAAAAGATATCATTAAGACAAGCTGAAGGATGTAAAGTCAAGAAATTCCAAAGTTAATGTTTCTCCTGAAGTAAATGTACTATATTTCTGTTTTCCTTGTTAAATATAGACTTTCCTGTATCCTATTAAATATCTCCTAAAATATATGAGACACAACATGGTTGTACTAATGTAATGAGAGAAATTCAGACTTTTGAGTACCCTGATTTTTGAGTGCTTGATTTCCCAACAATGTTGGTTTACTAACAGTTTAATGACAGGAGAAGTACTGTGCACAGATATACTTTAGAAAATTATTTAATAAATTGTCACATGATATACCCATAAGGAAACAAGAAAAATATGTGTTAGATTCAAATCCTATAAGGTAGTTACACAATTGGCTACATTATTTGAACAGACAACAATTATAATAAGTAATAATAGTTCTCTGACCAGTGACAAAATGTATTGAGTTGGACCCTACAGGAGTCAATCAAGAGTCCCATGCAAATCAACATTTACATTAATAAATTGGAAAATGGAGGTAAAACATGCTAATCACATCTGCAGATGATGCAGAAAAGTAAAGGGCAGATAGGAGGATAAAATTAAAATACAGTGTGATTCTCAATAGATTGAAGAAATGAACTAAAACAAATAAAAGGGGATTTAATAAAGACAAGTGAAGTATAATATTTAATAATATAAACAAAATCTCAAGCATAAACTAAGGCATACATTTTCAGAGTTTAAGGAAGATAGGTGACCATTTCCATAGAATTTCAACCCAATGACAACCTGCAATAGTAAAAAAAAGAATTACAGATTTACAGAGAATGATAAAATTAATACAAGCAAAAAATATTGTAATATTGGGCTATTTTAAAAGGGCAAATACTGAACAACTTTAGTTACTAGAGCATCTTTCATACAAATCCCATGCCAAACTGATGCCTGGAGCACAACCAGAACATGACTGAGTTAATTTTGTTAGACTGGGAAGCAACTAGAAGACAGGCAAGAATTATGTCAGCATCAGAGAATCAGATTTGAGAATCAGAATCCCATATGAGAATCAGATTTGCAATGTATGGTCTTAAGTCAGTGAAATACTTAAACATGTCCCCATCTTTAAAGCCCATGTGAGTAAATTTGAGGGTATGTTCACACTGAAGTTAAGACTCACAGTTGGCCTGTGTCAACTGACTCAGGCTTGCGGGGTTCAGACTGCAACTGTTTAATTGTGGTGTAGACTTTTGAGCTCAGACTTTTGAGCTCAGGCAGGAGTGGGCAATAAACAGCCTGCGGGACAGATGCAGTACACCAGGGTTAGCCTCTGACAGGCCGCTAAATGCTTTATTTACCTGACATCCACAGGTATGGCCAATCGCAGCTCCCATTGGCCACAATTTGCTGTTCCTGGCCAATGGAAGCTGTTGGAAGTGGAGGACCATCTCATGCAACTCCCATTGGCTGGGAATGGTGAACCATGGCCACTGGGAGCTGTGAACATACCTGTGGATGCTCAGGTAAATAGCTGCTGGCAGGCCACCAGATGTTTTAACCCTGGTGAACTGCATCTGGCCAAAGAGTCATTTATTGCCCATCTGTAGACTAGAACTTGAGCACTGGGACCCTGCAAAGGTGGACCTTAGCTAAAATTATGCATATTTAAATATTTTAATGTCTTTATATATTAATCTCTCCACCCTAGTATCTATTTTTGTCACTCTTCTATGAACTCTCTCAGCTTTATATGATGCAGCTTTATAAGCAGCCCAGAATTGCATTGGCCGGTTTTATTGCCCTATCACATAGCAAACTTAGGTCTTCTTTACTGTCTACTAAGACTTGTAAGTGTCTTTTGGCATTATAGCTTTTCAGGTTCCTTTCTTCTATTGAATATGCATGTTTCAAACCATTTTCCTCAATACTTTCTCCTCCACACACAGGCCAGACAACTCCTTTTTTTTTTCTTAAGTTATACTTACACCCGCTAAGGTGCATAAGGTTTCAATCCATGTCCTTATCCATACTTCCACACACCCCACTAACTTAGGGGTGCCCCACCTCTTGCTGACTATCCCTTTAGTTCCCTTCATTCTCATTGCAGTCTAGACATAGTCATAGATAGTACGCTGGAAAATGATATGCAAATTGCGAACCACAATTTGCATATCTTTTCCCACTTTTTTTCTGAAGAGGCTTTTCCAAAATTTGTCCCGTCTACACAGGGTCAAATTTCAGAAAAATCTCCTTTCAGAACATCTCTTCTTCCTCATACAATGAGGAATACAGGGATGCTAAAAGAACATGTCTGCTTTTTCAGAAACTGTTCTGAAAAAGTGGATGCGTTCCTTGGATGTGGCATAGCTTTTCCGGAATACCTCCAGTACCCCAGAAAACCTCTGCAGTGTAGACACAGCCTAAGTCTCTGAGTTACCATATGTAGCCAGACAGGAACACCCCACCCCCCCGTAACGTCTTGCTTGCCCCTCTCTGAGATGCCTGGAGCACACAGGGCACACAGAGCAGTAAAATCAGCATAGTCTTTGAAGCATAGACAGGAGGCCCGGATATGCTGGCTGCTGTGACCCTGGATGGCTGTAAACAGAGATACGCCAAATGCTGACCAAGAGGCTGCAGAGGAGTGCCCTTGACTGAAACCCATATTGATATGAACACACACTCGTCCGGGGGGAGGAATCTCCCATCCAGTAAAGAATGTCCAGTACTCAGAATTTAGTTATCTCTCTTACAAGTGTAAATTAAGTTCACAACTCCCTTGTAAGAACTGGCGTCACAAAGACGGACCAACACAATTTGGCATCTTAGATAAGAAAGAGGATACGTGACCCCAAGGGTATAAAGATGGGTCCAGCAGCACACTCACTTTGAGCGTCAATCTACCATCTATCTGCTGGTCGGGTTAGGTGATTGGCCTCCCGAGGTTCCACGGGGACGCCCACCTTGTATTCGTCTTTCCTAGGAATTGAGGGACCGGCACTGGCCTGATATGCTGGAGTCGAGAGGCACAGAAGGGGGTAAAAATTGTACCTGGATGTGTCCTTTGTCTTAAGTGTACACATAGACTTAGAGCTCTTTAAAGATTAAGCTGTCACTTGGTACCATTATTTCTATTTTCTATCTTTATTTTCTTTGTAACCATTTTTAAGATCTATATTTGCTAGCAGTTAAGAAATAGAGCAATAGCCATTGTAACCATATGATTTATAAGCTTCTTTAATAAACCTGTAACTGTTTAAGCTTTTACCTGACTCCTTCAGTTGCTGTAACAGAACCAAGCACAATTTAAAAGAACGCCAGCCGGTCATAAGGGACAGATACAGGCAGAGCTGGGCGTTTGGATCGTGTTGCTTCCAGAGGACAGATCCATGGGGCATCTTTCAGCCTTCCCTAGGCTGCCCGCTGCGAAGGGATCCTGTATCCTAGCAGTCAAAATCTGAGATGTAATAAGCTCTCCCTGTAAACTCTGGGGTGTCTGTCAGCCTGTTGGCTGCCCGCCGCGAAGGGACCCCAGTCCTAGCGGTCACAGACACGGACGTAAAACTTCTCGGGGCGCCTGTCGGCCTCCCCTAAGACCGCCCGCTGTGACAGGACCTTGTGTCCCAGCAGTTGAAGACTCGGGTGTATAACATACACACACGCACTGCCCTAACCATCAGCTGACACCATAGCAACCTGGGGTTATTACAGAATCCCCAAAAATGTTACTATTGGGCATCTTGTGGGATTAACTACTACACTGTGGCATATTTTCCAGTCTAATTCAGTGTGGCTTCCAGAATATCAGCATTTAACACATCTTTGACTGTAATTTTAAACCTGTTTCAGGATTATTTTTTGGTTAACTAGCCATGCCAACTTGTTCCAGTCATGAGGCCTTAGGTGGCTAAGTATCTTACAGGCTAGTTACAATATTCTTATATTTTACCTCTATATCTTAAATATATACTTAATGTCTTTTATTCTTGGCTACTCTGTACTCATTCGTGTTCAGAACTCATTATCTAGTATCTTCTTTGAATTTTAGACTGTGAATGTATTGAAAGATCCCCTTATGAAACTTCAAAATGGATCCAGACCCAAAATGGATAATGAAAACGAAGGAGACTACCTGTGTCTTTTATATTGATACTTAATGCTTCCATGAAGGAAACAAGCATCCATCAACATGAACAATTGCTATGATCTGGGCTTTAATTAAGAAACACATGACATTGGCAGCCCAGAGTATCGTGGTGGGCCAAATTAGAAGCTTTGGTGGGTTTCTGGCCAATGAAAGCTGCCTGGACCGTGCTTATGAGTGTAAGTAGCTTGTGGAACCCCCCCTTCCATGGCGCACAGATGTACATGGCCCCAAAAGCCAGCTGCTTTGAACAGCACGCAGCAGATAAGGAGCCTGCCCAAAAGTCTCGCTGGACTGCTGGCCGGGAGCTGCCTAGGATAAGCACCTCCTGGCCAGAACCTACACCTGGCACCCCACCCAGTCCTGCATTCCAACCTCCTATCCCATGTGACAATCCAAATCCCTGCACTCCTGCTTCTGGTCACAACCCAAACCCCTGACCCTGGTCATAACTCCCTCCCAGACTCAGCACCCCCTCCTACACCTTTCCCCCACATCAGAATCCATTAGGGATGTAAAATCCTGTTTAACTGGTTAACCGGTTAAAGATAATGTTTAACCAGTTAACCAATTAAAGGTAAGGTGGGGGGTGGGAGCCGTACCAGCCTGGCTGGAACAACACTGCCTCTCCCCCTCTCCCCGCTGAAGACAGGGGCTGCTCTGGCCTGGCCAGTGGCAAGTGGGGAGCTACTCCAGCCCCCACTGGTTAACTGGAACCACTAAGATTCAGCTGTTAAGGGCGAGGCTCACTGGTTAACCATTCACATCCTTAGAATCCACTGCACCTAAATTCCCTCCCAGATTCATAGAGCACTAGAACTGAAAGGGACCTCGAGAGGTCATTGAGTCCAGTCCCCTGCCCTCACGGTAGGACCAAGCACTGTCTATATCATCCCTGACAGGTGTCTGTCTAACCTGCTCTTAAATATCTCCAGTGATTCCACACCTCCTGCATCCAAACCCCTCACACCAAGCTCCTTTCTGCACCCCACCTCCATCCCAAACCCACACATAGAAAAGTGCAGCTCTTGACCATTTTCCAAAAACTTGGAATGGCCACCCATCAAAAATTATTGCCCGCTCCTGCTCTAGATATCCAATATCCTCTGCTGATTGGCTGCTTATTATTTCCCTCTCTCACTTTTAATTTCAGATTCATTCATACTGCAGTTTCTTTCTGTCTTTTTGTCACCTCAGAGATTATGTTTACACTGTGGGGGGGGAGGGGTTCGGAAAAAGATACGCAAATTGTGAAACACAATTTGTGTACCTTTTTCCGTTTGTTTTTTCAGAAGAGGCTTTTCCAACATTTGGCCCATCTACATCGGGCCAAATGTCGGAAAAACCTCCTCTTTTGGAACATCACTTATTCCTTATAAAATGAGGAATACAGAGATGCCAAAAGAATGTGCCTACTTTTTCGGAAATTGTTCAGAAAAAGTGGACACGTTCTCTGGATGCAGCAGAGTTTTTCCGGATATCCCAGGAAAACTCTGCAGTCTAGACATAGCCTCTGTGTCCCCTATCCTTTCCTTTTACTTAATTCCTTCCTGCTTTCCCTCCTTACCTACTCCTGTCCTATGAACCAACAAAAACAATAAAAAAACGTCAACCAAGCAACAGCTACCGAAATGTGTAATTAAAATGTTATTTACAAGTATCATTTTGTTCAATCTTCTTGTATAGCCCTTTCTTTCACCTTACATCTGGCTTTTCTATTCAGCTCTCTAGAACATAAATCAGTTCTTACCAGAGTTTCAACTGGGCTTAGCAAAAGGCCCATTCTTAACTGTAGCCTCTAGACATTACTGTAACATAAATAAAAGCTCTGGGTATGCTGGATTATGCTATAATGAAGTGTATATGCATGCTTGCAAGGCACTTGAGTGCAATGGCATAGTGATGGCAGTACATTGTATGGGTGGATGAAACTGCAGCAGTGGAAGGTTGACGCTGTCAGTGTCACAGTGAAAGGCTAGGAGAAAGAGAAGCAAAGCAAGTGCAGGTGGGAAAGGCTGTGGTGGAGCAGGACAACAATGTAGGCAAAGCTTTGAGGGAATGAGGATGAAGCTACGCTGAGTGAATCATACTCGTGGAGAAGATTGTGATGCTTGGGTTTATTTACATTGAAACTCAACAGTACATGAAACTGAACTCTGCAGTAAGGATGTTAAAATGCGGTTAAATGACTAGTTGACTAGTCAATGGAATTTCTAGTACCTGCTGGGGCTCTTGTATATTTCAAAGGAGGAATGCGGAACTCTGCGTACAGCCTGGGCCAGTGGGAAGTCCGGCTGACTCTGGGTTGCACAGGGAGTGCCTGCTTTGAAATGCACAAGAGTCCCCATCAGGGGGTCTTGTGTATTTCAAAGCCATGGAGCCCTGGGTCAGCGGGGGACTTAATCCACCGGTGACCCCGGGCTCCATGCTATGCTGCAGGCTGCTAAGTTCTGGGGAAGTGCCATGCGGAACCGGGGTCAGCTGGGAAGGCCCCAGCTGATCCTGGGCTCCACAGCCTACCCCTTTGAAATGCAGAGCTGGCAGATCAGCTGTGCAGCAGCTGCCCAGTTGAAACACCACCATGGGGTTTCAAAGCAGCAGCGCCACACAGCTGTGTGGTGCTGCCACTTTGAAGTACCCCCCCCCCCCCCCGCCTCTATGGAGGCAGCAAGGGGGGAGATATCAAATGCTTATCAGATAGTCGACTAGTTTTTAACATCCCTACTCTACAGCCGGCCTGTGACAAGCCACCACTCCCCTCCATCCTCTCAAAATAATGAAGGTGAATCCAAGCTATAGTATCTCTGAATCTGCTGTGAAGGAAGTAGGTGAAGGAAGCAAGGTGTGACATTGGTCTATACAGGTTGACATAGGTTAGATCAGGCAGCTGCTCCAAGCAAAAAAGTCAAGCTGGATTTACCAACCCCAAATTGCACTGTCAAAGCAGAGAGCCAATTCAGCCATGCCTACTGCCCCCACAAACGTGGAACCCAAAAGATGCCAACGCAACATTGTCTATTTTGTCACAAGTCTCACAATACTTTGGTGTTTCTCTAAAGCTCCGAGGTTACTACTGTGGGAGCTCATCTTTCATTTAAAAACACGTAAGTTTCCAGTCTGCATGGCTGCAGAGAGGCGCTTGAAAGTGCGCCCCTGCAGTGCTTCCACCCGGGAAGCAAAGAACCCCCGCGGCCTGGCGCTGAAAGCTCACAACTTTAAAGCCACTCTCGGGGGGCCTGTCCCAGCGGTTTGAAGCCCCCGGGTCCTGCCCGGGATAGGACCTTGCCCCCGCACTCCAGGGCAGTCGCATTTGGGAGCCAGGCCAAGCACTCGTAGGTTTCAGGCTGGGCGCGGCTCCCAGGCGGGACGGGCTGTGCCAGCGCACCGTTCTCTCCTCCAGATCGCAGCCCAGGCCCGCTGCCAGTCGCTGCAGGACTGGCCCAAGAGCGGGGCCGAGGATTGGCCGCCCTTCACGTCAGTCAGTCCTGTGGGCGGGGACAGACCCGGCTCTCCAGCGCACTGAGGCCTCCTCCGAGGCTGGGTTACTCGTCATCCCAGAGCGACGGCGGCGGGAGGCGGAGGCGGAGGCGGAGGCATGGTCCCCGCAGCCAGCGGCCTGGACGGGTGTCATGGCCGCCGTGGGGGAGCCCAGGCCGCGCCAGCCCGAGGCCCACACGACAGAGACTCTCGCCGCCCCAGCCGCCAGGGATGTGCTGAGCGGCGTCCTGCGCTCCCTGCCCAGGCTGGCGGGGCAGGTCAGTGAGGGTGGGAAGTCCCTGCCTGGGGCAGGTGGCAGCAGCAGCAGTAGTTCCACACTGGCGGGGCGGGGGGGGGGGCGGTGCGAAGCTCTGCTGGTGGGGGCACAGGAGGTGGGCCCTGTTTGGGGGCGGGAGCAGCAGAGTTATAGGTAGGGGCGTGGCGGTGGGGAGAGATACTCCTTTTGGGGGAACAGCGGCTGTCCAGGGAGAGGGGATGAAAGAAGTAGCTGAAGGCAGCAAGGGCGGGGACTAGGAAATTTGGATTTGTTTGGTTAGAAATCTATTTGAAATTCATAATCCAGCAGAAGCTCCCTTATTTGGGAGAGATCTTTTCATCTGGGATTGCTTTCATGCACTTTGGTACCTGCAGTTACCAAAGATCAAATGCTTTGGAGGGGTAGCTGAGTTAGTCTGTAACAGGAAAAACTTAAAAAAACAACAAATAGTCAAGTAGCACATTAAAGACTAACAAAACATGAAGATGGTATCATGAGCTTTCATGGGCACAACCCACTTCTGTCATCTGAAGAAGTGGGTTGTGCCCCAAAGCTCATGATAAAATCTAACAAAACACATAGATGGTAAGATGGTACTAGACTATTTGTTGTTTAAGTTTTTCAAAGCTCAAATGTCTTGCTGCTGCTTGAGTGATGGATGGCATACACACTCTCATTGCCATTTCATACTAACAGCAAAGCAAATGTGTTGCTCTTAACTATGGCTTTAAAAAGGCGACTGTTACGTGTGAACTTACTTACAAAGGAAATATTTTACCTATAACAAAGTGTAGATTGTATCACACAAAAGAGGTTACTGATTATGAGTGGTGTCCACAAACCATTATAACTTTCATAGTCTATTATAACTTTGGGGAAAAAAAGGCACCTAAAGTTAGAGCTACTGAAACTTTTGGCTTGGGTCAGCCCATGACTTTGCTGCTGTGGAATGTAAGATAATTTTGTTGGGCCAGATTTTTAAAATTGGCTTCAGTTTCAGGGGTGTTTTAGGATTTTAAAAAGTAAAGGCCTATTTTTAGAGCTGAGGAGAGTCCAGTGTCATTTAGTAGTGATATTACAATAGTACTCAGAGGTCCTTATGAAGATCAGGGTCTAAACCCAGACACAGTCCTTGTCCTAAATGGTTTACAATCCTGAAAAATCCCAATCTGAGAGCTCATGAGTCCATTAAAATCAAGTTATTTCCCTGAAGTTAAACCATGCACAAGTGTTTGGAGCCCATTATTAGAAGCTGCATCTGATAAGTGAGTGACAAAGAAATGTATACAACTTGAAACATTTTCTTAATCTAGATATCTACTTTCCCCAACTATTCCTCAGTCTGCCACTAAATACTGTGACCTTTTTTTATATTGGCAAAAACATGTCATGTCTCTCTTGCCATTTCAAGTGGGTGCTGCAACTGCTATGCACCTCTGATAATTGGATCATAACTATCTAAGCACTCAAATATTGAAATACCCAAAATAAAGGGATTGAAAACTTGGGCATTAGCCTTTTCATTTTTCCTATCTTTAAGATGGATAACTGCACTCTGTCTCTTTAGAAGAAACACTGTATGGATTGGTTAATGTTCATACAGTGCTAAGAGGCAGTAAAGTGCTAAGTATTAGGTGTATCACGCTATCATTACATAACAGTATTCCTTTTATTGTGGACAACATTTTCCACAATTCATCGCTCATCACAGCAATTGAGTGGATGAAAAAAAAAAAGTACATTCTGTAACCACTGCTATGTGCATGTTACCCTAAAAGAGTGGTGTTCTTTGTGCTTCTCAGCACTACAGAACCATGTGTGCATGCATGCATGTATGTATAATTAATATATATAAGGAGCTGGTGTATATATACTTAAGGTAAAGTAGGTATCTGATGCTTGAGATGATACATCCTATGTAACAGTTTAAATCCTTGCACATAATTTTTTTTTTTTTTAAATGGTTAAGCTCTGTCCCTTATTCAGTACCTCACTGGTTACCTGAAACTTGGCTACCTATAGGGCCGCATTTTAAATTCTGGGCCTACTGGCACATGTGTATCAAGGTCCACATTCTGATTTAGTAGAATTTAATTACAGTGGTTTTCCTCCACAACAGGGACATCTTATCTAAAAATTGCTAGTCTGTTGATGTTTCGAGCCGTAGGGTTGTATTTTGTGATGACGTGACTTTAAGTTACTACAAAATAGACTGTCAGCCAGTGAGAGTGTAGTAGGTGCAGAAACAAACAGAATGTAATATTGTAATCACAGTCCTTACAAGTGCTTTGAAGGCAAGCAGATACATTTATATGACAGATTAATTTGTACTGAACAAGCAAATTAATACATACAAAAAGTGTACATTATATGGCGATAGGGGTTATCTTTTACTCGTGACTAAAGCATGACTACGAATAATCCCCCATCCTTTTCACTTATATTTTTAACTGTTTATCCCGAAGTTATTCCCATTCAGAAATCTGGCAAGGTTTCCACACTTTGAACTACCTAAATAGGAGCCCCCAAAATATCAAGTAAAGCATATGACTGTATCTGTGACTATTTGAAAAGATGGATTGCTAAGGGAAGGTTGAAGAGTATGCATTTTAATCTATAATACATGGTATAAGTTTTCCCATGGGTAATAGAAACTGTACTTAACAATATAAAAAATAATGTGTACTGTATATTTTTAATGGAAACATGTAGCACAAACTGGGTATGCATGTACACCCGGTTGGCACCGTAGATACAGATAAACAATCTCATGAACTAAATAAAATGTACCCAAGAAAGTGAAACTTTATGTAAATAAAATGTTCGGAATGAGCATGTTTCCGAAAACACGAATTTTCCTGATGTAATACACACAGATTAAATACCAAAAAACATTTTAAACAAAAGTATTATATAAAGAATTATTATTTAGAATAAATTACATCTAACAAACAAAAAAATGGAAAGCTTGAACTTGTTGTGACTGTTAGTTTTTAGAATTTTGATGCTGACTAAGAAGAAAAATACAGACGTACTATTTCACTAATTTTTCTGCTTCTGTAGTAATTGGTGAGTCCCCTTCTTCCTGTCCCTCATATTGGCTTAGGGTCACACATTTACTCAAGTAGAACAGGAATAGGAATGTTCCCTACCTAAAGCGGCAGGATCAGGGTCATATTTTAAGTATACCACTTATTGTGGTTCTTGTTTTTACAGCAAGTATGTAAAGTAGTTTAATATTTAACTTCTTTGCCTCCCAATGTATTGCTTGCACTCTGTTTATTTTATTCACATTTGATTCTCGCTATGTATGCTCTGAACTAGATGTATTTTTGCTCATTTCAATCTTCAATTATCAGCCCTTTAAAAAAAAATCTTCAAGAACTAAATATATATATTCTGTTTTCTTGCCCACATTTGATGTCATTAGGAGACCCACACTTTGTGGAGGGTATTTGTCAAAGGTATTCTGCTTTTGGCATGTAAACGCAATTATCAATCTACCTGTGGTCTAGTTTTCTTTTTTTAACCTGGGAACTTGCACCATTTGCGAGCATCATATTGAGCTAATCTCACAAGTATGTCAATGAATTAGGAATTTTGGACCTGATCCTGAGTGTGGCTATGTCATGCAACCTCTGTTAATTTAAATAGGAATTATGCCAGAGTACAGAGCTCTTCATTCACTTTTGGAGAATCTCTAATGCCTTATTTGATTGGAAAACAACCTATTTAGTTTTGGTGAGAGTTACCAAGTGCTTCCTATTTCTTAGGATCATGCCTGTGAGAACAAGTTTTACTGAAATAAAAATAGAGGTTGAAATGAAGAGTATACATTTATTTCATTAGTGATTATTAAAGTGTACTGTAAAATTATTTTTACAAACATGCACATTGATTAGAGGTTTAATAGGCTGCATGATCAACACAGTTTGTAAAAGCTAACTTCAATACCTGCATATTTGTAAATTATGCATCATTTTTTTCACCAAGGAGTATAATCTCATGGAATTTATGTAATTTGGTTTTGCAATGGTTCAATTGCATAGAAAGTTTAAGCTTTGATTTTTAAATAGGTTTAATTGAGTGGATAAAGTTCTGCTGCATAGACTACATTTTGCTTAACCTACGGTTTAGTAAAGATTATTTATGGAGACTTCTTGCAAAAGAAAATGTAACTTTCGATTATTTTTAGACTAAAAGTTACTCAGCATGTTTCAGAATCAAGGCCATAGTTTATTTTTACATACTGGTAATTAAACACATTTTACCTTTTTAATATTACACTGTTTGCAAAGCAATAATCTCTATGAAACAAGCATAGTGGTGGCTTGGTCTTCTCGTTAGCTATGCTGTCTAGCCAGCTAAAATAAAAGCAAATAAGAAGAGACAAAAATATTTTAGAATAACAGTTAATGGAAGCTGATAGACCGAGTTAACAGAGGTTAGGAGGCTACATTAATGCAATAAAAGTGGCACTGGTTAACTGAGTATTTAAAAAAAAAAAATCAGACTTCATGCAAGTATACCCAGTAATTTATTTGGGCAATGACAGTTACAACTGATGTTTCAATGCAAAACTAACATTTTTGAACCATTTTTCTGCTCTTATATAAAAATGTGGTCAACAGGCTGAGAATTTTTATTGGACTATAGAAGTCCCGTATACGTCTGTGACATTCTGTAATACAGAATAATGGTGTAATTTTTGTGATGATGCTTGTTTTGCCCTTTGAAGCTTAACCTTGGAGATGATGTGAAAATTGTAATCGATTGGAGCAAGCTTCAAAGTACTTCGACACTCCAGCCTACATTGCTTTTTAGTGCACTTCAGCAACATATTTTATATTTGCAGGTAAATATTTTATTGGACACTTTAAACTTGCCCAAAGAGATTAGCATTTAAATGTAGCTAGATTATATAAGATGCATAATTTCAATTGTTTTGATTTAGCATTGAAGTATTTAACTTGAGAAGGATGCAAATATATTGTACATTTGGGATTCCACTACACTTCATAGGTACTCAAACCTGCTCTCTTCCAGATTTGTCAGAATAGGAATAGCCTACCAGGCCACTATGGGTAAGAAGACTGAACAAATGCAGCCCCATTGATTTCTAGACTTGCATTGTAAATTCAATACATTCCTATCTATGGTGGGTTGTAATTAAGCAATAAGACACGGCAGGTGTGTGTCATGCTATGATAATGATTCTATGCCTTGGGTGAGTTTTGAGGCTCATGGAGTGCTTTCAGTGGTTCAAGAAGTGGCATTATCCCAGCATGATACATCCTGGAGTATCTTACTGCAATTAAACATATTTTCAGCATAGGTTTTAACAAGAAAGAAATTTCTTTGACATTAATGTCTCATTTTGCCAAGTAGCCAGTCACTGAATTTTTGTTAACTATTTGAAAGTTTTTGGCCCTATCAGAAGTAGTAACTGTACAAAAATTTTGTTGTGGTTTGTTTTGTTTTGATTTTGGGTTTGGCCAGTCAATAGCTGAACAATATCGAGCCCTTGCCGCTTCATGGTCTGACATCTGAAGAAGGTGGTGATTTGAATACATTTCAGTTTTTCAATTTATCTGTTGAGTGAATTATTCCAAGTGTATTGTATTTGGGTGATGGGGTAAAATTGGAGTAACTTCTATAGGATAAAAAGGGCCTTTATGTTTTACACATTAAGTCTTTAATATGACAAAGAAAAAGGCATAATTTAAGATTTAAAAAAATGTAAAACTTAGTCTTTAAATTCAAACATACTATTTTCATTCTTCTTCAGGAAACTAGACTGGTAGAAATTGTAATGTTGTAAGTAATAGTTAATCCTAGTTTTGTAGAGGAGACAGAAGATACAAAATTCAGTAGTGACTTAAATGTATCGGGGGAGAGGGGATGGATGCCTTACTTATGTGCCAGGATTTCATTTTTTAGATCTTGCAGGAATACATCCAGTGGAATGACAAGCATTTATTTTGCTGCTACAGATACCAGTGCTTTCCCTCATTTAATTTCGTTATATGAGTAGATAATCAGCCATATCAAGAAAACCATGATTATTCAGCATAACACCTTTATATTTCACATCTGTTGTCTCATACACTTTGGACAACTGCAGTTTCAAGTGGAGAATCTTTAGTGATGTAGTAATAAAGTAAGGGCTTTACAGAGTGAGAGCATTGGCTCTCATGTTAAGGAGGAAAAATACTAAGCCTAGTGTTCTGAGTAGGCATCTGAATGACATGTTAATTAAGTGTCACTGGTGGCAAAGGCTGAAGCTTTGATTTGGTTCATAACAGATGAGCAATAGACAGATTTGCTCACATTTTGGATTTTCCCAATTCTCATATACAAACCTATAACAGGATGTGGTCATAAAATTTGGAAGTACTATATTTTTAATTTTTTATTGGATTTTATACTGTATAGTGTTGCAAATTATTTTAACCAGTCTATTTAAAAAATTGTAATGAGAAGTATATGGTCATTTTGAACCCTACCATATATCCTTTCTTGCTCAGCCTCTTTTAGAAAAACTCCAATTATTGATTACAAGGGAAAATGTAGTCCCAGTTGAAGATGCAGATAAAACAGAAGGGAAGAAGTTGGATACAAATACAAAGTTACCTGATAGTACCTCACAGATAGAAGAAAAATATACAAGTTATGATTCAGGAGATCTGAAAGAGGTTCATATTAATTTTGACCCAGAGGTGGTCCAGATAAAAGCTGGAAAAGCAGAAGTAAGTGACCTTCTTGCTTAGTTTTTAGAAATAACCTTTTTATTTTTGAATTACAGCAATGAAATAGTTATGTCACCATGTCTGTTACTTGCAGATTGACAGGAGGATATCAGCCTTCATTGAGAGGAAACAAGCTGAGATCAATGAAAATAATGTCAGGGAATTTTGCAACGTTATTGATTGTAATCAAGGTAATTATCCAACCAGAGTTTAATCTTCCTAGCAATGTAAACATGTTCTTTTGTTTCAAAATGATTTTCATATTTAAAAAAAACCCCTTCATTTTTAAAATAAAGTTTAAGACAATTCGTATGTGTGATGTGGAAATTATTGAACAGACAAAACACAGAGATTACTCTCCCAGTATTAGTGTGTTGATCTAAGTTTCATAAAGTCCATACTGAGAGAGAGGAGCTGTTACTATATTTTTGCAGAGTCTGATCAGATGCCCTCATTACTGTGAAGATACTTACTTTATGAAATTATTGTAATTGTTGACTTTAAAACGAACACCTAAATTAATGCAGAAGAATTGTAGGCAAAAAAAGTCTTACCAATTGTATATTGAAAGTCAAACATAGAGAAGTATACCATGAAGTTTGATTACAAGAGAATATATTCATTGTAACTTATTTGAATTACTAGAGCAATAAGTTATACGAAAAATGTGAAGGGTCTTAAATCAAGTTTTTGTCTTTTTTAAATGTATCCTACTTAAACACTCAGTGATTATATCGAGAGCAAAACAATTGTAGAAGCGTTTTGAAGAGACTTTACTCATTAATGAGTAAAGTACTGCAGTTTTCCTGTCCCCTCTAGTATCTTCAGGATCTGTTATCCCAGATATCACATAAGTAATTGTTGGCCTGCTATCTTTTAGATCTCAAAGATCACTGTTTTATGACTTTCATGTAAGTTGGAATGAGAAGAACAATCAGAAACATTAAAAGTTAATAGACTATAAGAGGTGGTAGATGGTAAAATGCCAATTTTTAAAAGTTCTGTTAAGTAAACTTACATGCAGAAGGGCTGATTATAAAACTTCCCTATTTATGCTCATTTTATTATAAAACAAAACTTAGTATAGCTCTAAGTACATGGACAAGAATAAAATACAAATGATAGAATACGATGAGAGGGAATGAGAGATGGTCTCTGTTCAGGCAGGGGAGTTAAAATTTTACAAGCTACAGTACTACTGTTAATAATAGTGGCAAGCTACAGGACATCAAAAGTGTAACAAGATTACAGATGTGGAGCCTAATAGGAAGGAGTCATAGAAGAAACTAGCTTTAAGGAGGGACTTGAACAAGGAGAAGGGTTATAGGCAGAAAGACTAAATCTGAAGTAGGGGTTAAAGAGATGGAAGAAATAAGTGAAAGATATGGAGAAACACGTGGACCAAGGAACTGAGGACAGATGGAACACAAGTCCATTTGTAACAGAATATGGTTATAATCTTGCAAACATTGATACACGTAAATAATTTTACACAAGTGAGTAGTCCTATTGAACTTGAGGGGTGGATGTAAGTGTTCACAGAACTGGTGCCTTGGCCTTTCATACCTTGTAGGAGGGGGAATTAAAATTTGATGTGGTAAAAGCCAGGAAGCTAGTAGTCAGATAATTTTAATTTAAGGTCTCTGTCTTTTAAAAAAAAAATTCTTAGAGAACAGCTGTGCCAGAACAGATGCAGTTTTCACACCTTATCCTGGATTTAAAAGTCATGTAAAGGGTAAGTGGTAATTAATATCTATGTACCTTTTCCTTTAAAATATATTAGCCACAATGAACACTGTTCAGGTGGGGAAAATGCCAGACCTTTTAGTTGAGCAATATTTAATCTACATTTTTGCATGGATTTATACATTTTGTACATATAGTGTCTATTTTGTATATTATAAAATATCATAGACTTAAAATCAATACAAACATTCCTATTAAACAAATTTGAGTCATTCCCCATGCAAAGCTTCCATCCCAAACCCAGCAGTACAGTGCTAGTGCATGAGAACCTAACAGTGTATTTTACCAGAAGCAAAAATAAACTTCATTGTCTGAAATTTAAAAGAAGGAACAGAAAACCCCACAGTGTAGGTTCAAAATGTAAAAATTATTTGTATTGAACAATCTAAATTGATGTTAACAACCTAGCTAAGAAACTGGATTTTTTTAAAATTATCCTTGGCCAGTGTTGTGGAAAGTCTTAAACCCTTGTCATTTCCTCTCATTATCACTCCAATAATAGAGAGGGTACAGCAGCACTCCATGGGAGGGGACAACACAGGGAACAAGATTCCCTCTCCACCCTTCAAAAAAAAAAAAAAAAAAACCTCTCTCAAAAGTAGAGAAACCCGGAGAAGAACAGTATATAAAATATTCCTTATAATTGCCTGAATAGAGAGCATCACCATAGTATCTGAACTCCTCACAGTCATATTAACTCTCCCAAACCTTAGCAGGTAGAGAAGTACTACTGTCCAGGCACAAAGAGGCTAAGTGATTGCCAAAAGTCACACAAGAAGTCTGAAAGAGCAGGGAATTGAACCAAGATCTCCCAAGTGCTGAAATTAAGTGTGCTTGATCAGTACTCTCTAGGCACACACTTTTTTTGTTGTATTTCAGATAAGTCCCGTCCCCCCCGTCCTCCGCAAAATTGAAATTCTACCTGTGCTACTCACTCAATCTCCTTTTCAGGAAAAGTCTAGGATAACACATTAAATTAGCTCCATAGCATGTTGCAAAGCTTAACCATTTCTGACTCTGCTGTACCAGGAGGAAGATGGGAGAAGTGAGGCTCAGAGTTAAGGTCCTTTCCTTTTTAAACCTAAGGCTGTTAGTTGAGGTGTTTTAGCTTATCTTAAATGGCCCAGAAGAGGCCATTAAACTATAGAAGAGATTGCCCAAACCTATACTGTTCAGACCTTTTTGATAGGTCAAAATCAGCACATATATTTGCATCTGAAAAAGAATTAGAAACAAAGCCAGGGCAGACTGTGGAGCACACATGTAACATGTTCCCTGCATGAAACACCTAGTAATCCTACAACAGTATGCTGCACTTTCTGGGTTCCTGAATGGTGTTCAAGTATAGGTAGGTATAGCATGGGGCTGTAATAGTGTAGTTGATTAACTGATAACCCTAACCTTCCCCCCTGCCTGTACATTTTTTTTAGCAGGCTGGCCAGAAGCCCAGCTCAGTCCTGTCTAGAGCTGGGTCTGAGACCTCCCCCACTGCAGCTCTGCATTTAAAGTGTAGTAGGAGTCAAGCAGGCAGGCAGCCCAACTCAGTTCTGGCTCACACCAGGTGAGAGAGCTCTCAGCCCTCACCCGAACAGGGGCTGCTGCCACCCTGCGCTGCTGCCTCTGTATCAGAGGCAGCAGCATGGGGCGACAGGCAGCTAGTCTTCGAGGGGAGCTGGTTTTTAAACTGGCTACCCTCGCAGAGCAACTCCCACCTGGCACCCCACACTGCTGCCACTGATACAGAAGCAGCAGCTCAGAGTAGCAGCAGACTCCTCAAGAGTGGGGCTGGAGTGCACTGGCTGCCGTCCCCACTCCCAGTGGTAAGAATTTGAGGTCAATCGACTATTCACTTACCAGATATTTAACACTCCTGGTATAGCATAGTTCAGTAAGACCACCCAGAGGAATGCACAATGTTATTCTGAATCTTGCCACAAAGTTGGGTCAAAAAATTGTGACCTGTTGCTGGGGGGGGGGAAGGGGAAGCATGCTTGGCCCAGAAGCAGCGAAGGAGCCAACCAGAGCCCCGGGTTCCAAACCAAAATAACAAAACATGGAGAATGTCCCTGCTAATATTTCTGCTAATTCTTCTTGTTTTCCTCCCCCTATATTCTCCATGTTAACTTAATGGTAGTTGTAATGCTTCCCATATTGTTAGGTCATGGCTCTTTCTCAAATTTTTTTTTTCTTCCCACCCATGTTAGCTCTAGACAATCACTGATTTAGACTGGACATTATATTTGTTTTTCAGTTGCTAATCTAACTGTTGCTGCTATTGAGATGAGCAGATAAAAGACAAATAAAACTTCATTCAACACATTGAATGTTTGCCATATAGAAAGCTGAATAGAAATTGTCCTTTGTCATCAATAAAAAGAAATTAAAGCTCTGAGTTTTTATCCATACTTGTTTTTTGGTTAGGCAACATACTTCTCAGAAATACATTTTATTGAACCTCTAGTTTTAAATGTTTGAGATTTTTATTATGTTGAAAGTTGTAGTAAAATTAGTTTATCACTGTGCAAGGTTTTTTTAGTATAATAATTTTACTGTTATGGATGAAAATATTTTCATTGCAGAATGTTCTTGATAAGAGAAGGACTATGTAGTAATCTTATAACCTCTTTTAATCTAGTTTCTAGAGTTGTAAATACGTATGGTCCTCAGACCAAATCTGAAGGAACACATGGATCCACTCATAAAGCAAATATTCTCCTTCGTGACTGTGGGAACCAAGCAGTAGAGGAAAGACTGCAAAACATTGAAGCTCATTTACGGTTACAAACAGGTGTATACCACGTTTTTTAGCTGTGTGATTAATGTATTTGTACTGTAATTATCACTAATATAGTACAGTTAAGCAAGGTTTTAAATTCAATCAATGTCTACGGATAGAATGCTTCTCATCACATCTCATTGGAAATTGATGAATGAGCTTCCATGCAGAGCCCAGGGACAGCACCATAGTAGAAATTCCAGCAACATTCCCTCTCCTGGCAACTAAATAGAGTTTGGCTTCTCTGCAGGCTATATTAGTTACCCTTCCTCTTACTTCCCCACCCATCTTTCTCATCTCATCTCCTGGCTAGTAGGTGAATTCCTCAAGTCCTACTATGAAGTTTAAGCTTATAATAATGTTGTTCAGATGGTTTTCTGACTCTTCCTATTTGGACTAGGGATGTTAAAGACTAGTTGACTATCCGGGAAGCATTTGCTTATCGGATAGTCAGTTGACTATGATATAGAGGCAGCAAAGGGGGGTGGGGAAGGGTACTTCAAAGTGGTAGCGCCGCACAGCTGTTCGGCGCTGCACCTTTGAAACCCCAAGGCGGGGTTTCAAAGGGGAAGCCATGGAGCCCAGGGTCAGCTGGGGAGTCCCCAGCCGATCCCGGGTTCTGCACAGAATTTCCCCAGAACCCAGGGTTCCAGTGCCACACGCAGCCCAGGATCAGCTGGGAGTCCCCAGCTGACCCTGGGCTTCACGGGGCTACCCCTTTGAAATGCCAGAGGCTGACCCCAGCTGACCCCAGTTCTGTGCAGCATTTCAGAGGAACCCGGGATCAGCTGGGAAGTCCCCAGCTGACCCCGGGCACTGTGTGGCATGCAGTGTAGCATGGAGCCTGGGGTCAGCAGAGGACTCTGAGTCCCCCGGGCTCCATGGCTTTGAAATGCACAAGAGCACCCGCTGGGGATTCTTGTACATTTCAAAGCAGGCACCTGCGTGCAGTCTGGAGTCAGTGGGACTTCCCGCTGGCCCTGGGCTGTACGTGGAGTTCCGCATTCCTCCACTGGGGGCTCATGTACATTTCTAAGTGGAAGTGCCTGTTCCACTTGTTGACTAGTTGATGGAAATTCCATCGACTAGTCAATTAACCGCATTTTAACATCCCTAATTTGGACTGTTACATCTAGGTGGTCCAGTACCTCGGGACATTTATCAGAGAATTAAAAAGCTTGAAGATAAAATTCTTGAGTTGGAAGGATTGTCCCCTGAGTATTTTCAATCTGTGGTAAGTAATTCTCTCTGATTTCCGTTATTCAGCACATACCTGTGCTTGGGGCAAAATTTTCTTAAATCTGTTGTTGGAAATGGATCCTATGAAGTTAGGTGGTAGATATCATTTTTATAGTTGCATGCACACTTTTGCCATAGAAATATGAAAAATCTCTCAACTACAAATAAACTTAACTTGAGCAAAAGTATGACCTTCATATAGGTGACAGCTGGAGTAAGGTCAACCCTGGAATTTTTTGCTTTTATACACAATATGATTACATTTTAAGAACTATACAGAAGTAATGTCAAGAATTGGTGTGAGGAAAAGAGCTATTGCCAACTCAGGTTTTCTTTCAAGTGAGATGCTTGAGCTCCTCTCTCAGGCTAGATCTACACTCTAGGATTTTTTTTTTTTTCCGGAAAAAGCTATGCAAATTGTGCTCCTGTCTAGACGGGACCAAATGGTAGAAAAGCCCCCTCTTTTGGTGGAGCCCTTATCCTTCATAGAACGAGGAATACAGAGCTCCCTGAAAGAGTGTGTTTGCTCTTCCACAAAAAAAAGAAAAACAGAAGAGCAAACATGTTCCTTAGATGTGGCGGAGTTTTTCCAGGATACCTCCAGTATCCCGAAAACCCCTGCAGTGTAGATGTACCCTCAGTGACGTAAGAAGCTCCTGCACTCTTGCAAAGTTAAGGTGCACCAGAAGCAGGCAGAGTTTTACCACAGGAAAGGAAGGAGGAAGAGCCTACCAGCTCAAGGCAGTTCCACTCCCTCCCCTTATGAGAGAGATGGGCAGAATGATATCTCTGCTCCACCACACTCCCCCGCCCCCTTCTGTAACACTGAGCTCAGGATCATGCGGGGGAATGGAAACCTGGCTGCAGCTTCTTCTAATCTGGGAAAGGGGTGTGAAGCACCCCAGGAAGAGCAGAAGCTAGACTAAGGTGGAGAGTTGAACTGAGGCAGGCTGACTAATGGTAGAGGTCCTTATAAGAGCTGAGTGGGCAAAGGAAGGAACTCTGTCTCAGCTGTTACTACCTGTTAATTACCATGGGGAAGGGTTTTCTTCAGTTGTCCTGTTCTCCCTCATTGGTCACTAAAATGAACAGACTCTCTCCCCTGGATTTCTACTTCCTGACTGAATACCTCTCCTCTCCTAAAAACCCAGCAGAAGAGCAGTGTGCATGCAGAAAAAGGGAGCCTTCTGGTAGAGTAAAACAGCAATACTTGAAATTTTAAATGCAACCCTAAGTTTTCACTTGGCTTGTTATATGTGGTGTACATGGGGTTACACCTTGAGGCTGTTTGGAAATTAAAGGTAGAGCAGGACTGAGCTTCCCGCCTAACATGTTGACTTTCCCACAGAAAGTGCTTTGGGATATTCTCTGGGTACCATTAGGTATTTGGATGGAATTCACAGTAGCAGTAATACAGCTAGTATAGGTCAGTGCCTAAAATGGCAGCAGTGCATTGTTACTGTCTGCATGAATGTTTGCACCATCGATACCATCATGGTGAGAAACCTTAGGGAGAAGAACTGGTATGGACAAAGATTCAGCACTAAATATCTAACTACCTGATTACCCCTGGAAGATAGCCTTCATTTAGGATATGATTGGGGTAAATGGGCTGTGCAGTGTAAAGAAGTTTGAGCAGTTTCTAGCTATGCTCAGGAAAAAAACAGTAGGTTATTTGATTTTTTTTTTTCTGGGATTTCTCCAGCCCTTAAAATTCACTTAAAGAGGATTTTTTGGAACCAATGGAATAAAGGTCCATGTTCCCTTCAGAGCCCTGAAGGGATATTCCTGTATCAGTAGAGCTCTGCATGGACACAAATTTTAATAAGTACATGGTGTTGCTGCTCCCAGGTGCCAGTGCCCCACGCCAGTGGCTCCTCCTGGTTGTGCAGTTGTACTACCTCCAGTGGGGTTTTATGACATAAGACAAGAGACACAGTAGTACATGGGAGCAGTAATACCATGTTCTCATTTGGCCATTGCAGTTCAGCAGATATCTGCATCCATGGAAGGAGATTTGTATCTGTTCAGGGATCTATGTATAAGTGATAAATAGGCCTTGTAGCTTCTATGCTTTAAGGAATCCTCTGTGAATGCTGTATTAATGGTGGAATAGCAACTGGACCAGTAGGGTTTGTGTCTGGGTGCTCTGGACAAATGGATGTCCCCACACCCCAACAGACGCTCCTGCCAGGGATCAGGGGATGCAGATGGAAAGAGTGGGGAAAGCCCCAGGGCCCAAGAAACTATAATTTACTTCTCAATATTAAGTTTGGTTAATCTTTATTCCCTCTAGAATTATTCTGGCAAAAGGAGGAAGGTCCAACCACCCCACGTAAGTGTCATAAACAAAAGTTAATCTTAGTTTATGAAATGCTTATAACTACAGCATATCTTCAGTTTTTAGCACAGTATTGTCAAAATGCACCACAAGACTTGCTTTATATTTGTACTTAGCTACATGCTAGGTTACTGAGTTCCCTTCAAATACCAGTAGTTCAGCTGAGTGTACATGTGAATAGTGCACGAATTGAGAATCATTTAGTAGAAAGTGCAGATATTTTTGAGAAGTCAGATACTTAACCCTACATTAGTTTAACAATTGATTGAAAACTAGACAGCTAACCATTCTTTGTTCTGTTGCTAAGAAGTCAAATATTCAGTCTTTTTTTTGTTCCTTCTAAATTGAGGTAGTTACAAGATTGCTATAAGCAACTCTTCAGCTTTCAAATAAATTTCTGAATTTATTTTCATCTTAGCACTGAAACATCAGTGGAATGGAATGACTCTCCTGTAGTAAAATGTGAAGTTGTGCTTGAACAGTGTAGTAATTCCAATGTGTAAACTATTGTGTTTTTTTTTTAAATAGAAATATTCATTGGCTGAACTTGATGAGAAGATCAATGCACTTAAACAAGTATTACTGAGAAAAACAAATGAAGCAAAGTCCAAGGAGTTTGATGAGCTTCTTTGATGAAATCTTCAAATGTCCTCATTGTCTTAACTCTTACAGACTTGAGTACTCTTCACCTGAGATTACTTTGGTAATGAAAATGAAGCATACACAAACTCATTTCAATGTTTTTAGAAACTTGCTTTTTAACTTCATAACAAGGGTCAGCCCAAAATGTACATTAAGTTCCCTAGACTCTGTTTCTTTAAAATGATGAATGCATTGGAAGTAGCATTCTAAAAGTCTATTCCCTTCTGTTGTAAAGGAGGATGTACGTTGTTATTCAGCTGTGAAAACTGCTAATTTAAATGTGCAAAATCTATATTTCATCTGTGTGTTTCTGGAACAGGAAAAAATCTTTTGAATAATGATATTCAAAAGGTCTACCTTAACTAAAATGTCAGTGTTCATGTAAGTAACATAATTTGATGAAACAAAACAAAATACCTACTTATGTTGTAGTGAATTTTTGTTTTAGTAGAAAAATAAAGCAGGTATTACAGAAATCGAGAGAATACACAAGAAGAGCAAATTATGTTAGTAAATGTTTGTCATTTTCATTGTCTCCCGGGCTTCAAACATACATGGAACCATAATATATTGCTAGGCATAAAGATTTGATTACCGATAAATAATACACAGGTGTACAGAGGCAGACTGCACCCATTTTTCAATAGTCCTGTAAAGTTTGACCACAGTTAGCTAAACAAAATTGAACCTTTTAAAATATTTTCTATGGGGTGTTAACCCATTAGCTATTTTTTAAAACACTAACATTTTAAAACTTTCCCTAATCTAGACCAGGCCGCTCACTCAAACTGACTACATATATGAAGTCCGTACAAGTAGATGAATGTAGGGCCTTGTCTTCACAGAATAGTTTTTTTTTTTAAATAAATTGCTTTGCATTCCTGAGTTATTTCCTGAGTCTTATCCCACATCAATTAAATCTGCTTTCAAAGTGAAATAACTATTCCCACATGAGGTTTTTCCCCACAGTAGATGTGTAGATGCAAGGGTATTTTGGATTAACTCTTTTGCTGAAGTCCTACCATGAGTATCCCATACTGCATTGCTGCACAAGTGTGCTCTCTACTGTTTTGAGGTCAACTAGACTCAGTGTTACTTCTTCTATTAAATGTGCTTACAAACAGCTGGGTGCACGCTTTTGTGCTTCAGACTCAGCAATTTCACACAGGCAGAGCCACATACTCATTATAGCAACCCTGCCCCATCCATAGACTTACAGAACAGCATGTCTACTGGTTAGAGCAGAGGAGTGAGCATCAGGAGACCTGGGGCCTGTTCCCACTTCCAGCAAAAAAAGCAGGGGAGGGCTGTCAAGTGCTTCTTGACTCCAACTAGGACAAAAGTCTCAATTCCAAGACAGAGAAACTGCATTTGGTTTTCTAGGGGCTAAGTCAGACTGAAACTGCTTTGGAAGAACACTATTAGTCAGTATCATGTGCTATATTACAGTGGTCTGCTTTTAAACAACTTTGCTTCATGTGGGCATTAGTGTTGGTGTGGATGCCATTTGGTAACACAACTCAAAAAGGTTTATTTCCCTAAAATATCAAATCCCACACTCGTGGGCCAAAGTGCTGCCCCTTCCTGTCCCTGATGAATCTCCCTTACGCAGTCAATCCCTTTCTCCTCAAGATATAGTACTGTGGGGGGTGAGTGTCAAAAGTCAAAATTATAATAGCAAACATAGAACACAAGTACTTTTGCTCACAATTTGATTGGTGTGCTAGACTTTTATCTACCCTTACTTTTAGAAGGTAAATGGCCAGAACTAGGCTATAGAGAAATATCTAACTGGATAGAGATCTGCAGGATGTATGAAAGGGAATACTCTAATTTGGCATGTATTTCAAGGCAATGTGACTTTCTTGGAGCTGCTAGAAGGGTTTTCACTTCTGCTCCTGTATCAGCAAGGGGTGGCACCCTCTTGCCACATAACAGTGCTGCATGTCTTCCAGGTTTGTCCATTTCCTTTTAATCAAGACTTTCCTTTGCTTCTCAGAGACACATCATAGCATGATTTTCTCTAACATAAGGATATTCTGCATAGATGCACATGCAGTTACTAAACCACTCACTACTAATCTCTCCCCCAGCACTAGTACAGGGGCCCTACAGCAAGGGGAAGGTAAGATCCACTTCACCATCAATAAGCACACCCCAACTAGGGGAAAGCAGATGGCAGTGGCATTCCAAAACTGATGATGGTGGTGGTGTAGCAACTTTTTATCATTGTTTCAATAATGGTTTTCATGCCAACAGCTACTTGTGTTTTTTTCTCTTCTGCAAACTCTTCAAATGCTATGACTAACAGAAGCCTTCTCAGATGCTAATCTTCTGAAATATCTTCAAGTGACACACAAGAGGGCATGGAAAATGTTCACTTACCTTGTCAGGGCATCTAACTGCTTTGTTTTATTGTGAAAAATTGGTGAGCAGCTTCATTGAGATTAAACTTCCTCCCAGATCTTCCCAGTTTTGCATTGCTATCCTTTTTCACCAGTTAGGGCCATTACCTGAGCCCACAAGTGGCACTCCAGGTGAAGGCACTCCAGGAAAACATTTTGCAAAACTAATCAGCTGTGTCTCTCTTCTGACCCTGCATGCCTGCTAATACAAGTGGTGCAACCTGTTCGTATTGATGACTGTCAGGATCACAGTGATCAGCATTTTTTCTGTGCTGCTTGACTGTTTAAAAAAATATTGATTGCACCAGAGAGATTGAATTAATGGCCAGGTGGTTAGGGCAGCCTCCTAGGATTTAGGCACCCCAAGTTCAAGTCCTTGCCCCACAAAGTATTTTACACAGAATAGCTTTAACAGGAGAGAGACCTCCCACAAGAATACCTTCTAGCTCAGCAGTTAAGACACACACCTGGGAGGAAAGACTACTATGCAGCAGCCAGAATGGGATTTGAGCCCAGATTTCCACCACCCTGAGTGTTCTGACTATTAGGCTATTGAGCATACAAGAGGCTGTTTTTTCTTTGGGGCTTGATTCAGTAAAAGTGCACTCAGGTGGCCCCTGAACACATGTTGGATCAAGACTGGCAGGAAATGCCTCGTCTGTGAATCCCACTGGGGCATAGGCATGAATTGGGCACAGAGGCGGTTGGTAGCATCAGGAGAGAGGCTGCTGTGTGTATGCCCACCTGCAGATGTTAGGTACTTGGGGGAGTCTAGGCAGCATCTAAACAGGGGTTTTGAGGTTCTAAATTTGGGATTTAGGAGCTTACAGTGGCAGGTAATTGCCTAAATCTCCTTTATGAATCCCATCCAAGCATAGCACCAGTTCTGCAGTTGATGTAAATCAGTATCATTTCACTGGAAATGGAAGTATGCCAACTGTCATCAGCCTGAGATTTGCCCATAGCTTCTTTTCCTAGCTTTCCAGAAAGGGGAGGTGCCTGGATACAACGGCAGCGTCACAGACTTCAAACCCCCATTTATTATCTAGGATCTATGGGATAAAGAAAGCAGTAACGCCTGAAAGGGCTACCTCTTTCCCAGTTTCTGGCAGCAAGTCTCATTCTAGATTCATCCTTCTGTTGGTGTTCTTACTGGTGCCCTCTACAATCTCTCCTCTTGAAAAGGAATGCAGCTGGGGAGTACTGGAGATTAATGTTGCTTGGAGCATCATTAACATTCATGTTAGGATAGGAGTCCCCATCCCATCAGGAGAGTAAAGGAGTATGGTGTTGAGCTGCTCTCCCAGTTAGTCTATGCAAACACACCTGTTTCACACACCTGTTTCACACACCCATGGATTCTGATGGGTTTGGCACCCTTCAGCTAATGCTAGGCTTATGAATTTAGCATTCTTATGCAATTCATCCCTGAAACACTTCAAAACAATAGCAGCAATTAAAGCATAGAAAATATTGTTGTACAATAAGTACATTTCTTTTACAAAAATAAACTGGTTGTAGCTCATCTAGAGAAGATGCAAAGAAATTCTGAAACCAAGAAAAAGTGTTCTTTCCTACACCCATTCATGCTTTGCCCACTTGACATCATCAGCATTACTTCGGTACCACTCCAGAGGAAGGCAGAAGAAAAAATTATTTTTTTTCTTACAGGAAAAATGAAATGTGGTTCTGAGCCACAAAAACCTTGGTCACAGAAAACCAATCCAAGTTTTTTTTATCTACCAATTTTTTCCCTTTTAGAATTTTTGTATTTAATAATCCATAGTAAATTCTAATTATACTAGGTAACAAATTTGAATTAGTTACCAGTTACAATAAACTTAAAATTAATTACTATAATACTACATAATTTTGTTATTAAATCACTTCAAAAGTTTGAGTGGCTTTTTTTTTTTTTTACTATTAAGAGTTTCAGTGTGATTTACCAAGTGCACAAAAATTAGTCAAAACAAAATCAGACAATAAAATAAATCTTAAGCAACTCTTCAATGTTAAACACTCAAAAGCCAACTGAAACCATAATATAGCTAGAGGACTGGTACCTGTATCTGAGTTCCCCCTTACAGCACCCTCTCTTTACATTTAACATCACAGACGTGGTTTTCAGACCTTAAAGTGAAGATGATGTAAAGCCTTTTGACAGTCCCCAAACCCTAACAACCTTTTATAACTAAAGAATTGTTTTTACAGCAATCTATAAGCCCACCATAGTTTCCAATACTACTTTCTCAGTGAAATTTACATGTCAATTTTTTTTCCCAATTTTCAGTACCAGTAGCGATGCCTTTTGGTATGATTACATGTTGTCTGCTATTTCATGAGGAAGAGAACCAGTGTGAGAGGGCAGTAGCCATCTGCTTCCATCTATGTTTATACACACTGCAAGGCCTCTTCTATCACATTTTTAAGGCAAACATTGATTCCATTACTACATAATAGTGCTGCTTTTCTATAGTAAAGATATATCACTATTGTAAAGAGGCCCCATACTGGCACAGATCCAGATAGCTACCAAAACCAGATTAATATTTTAACAAGACAAAAAAATATCATGAGTTTCTGTACACTGTAGCTAGCAGCTTTACAAGCAACATCCCCTCACAAAACTCTGTCACTGCCAGTAAGACCATTCCTGCCAAAAGCAGCACCAGATTTCCAGTCTGTGCCCCCCCCCTTCTGTTTACAGCTTTTGTGGTCAGTGTAAGCACAGCAGAACCCATAGAGCTTATTTGTCAATTAAGTTTAAAAAAAACAGGGGGCAGGGGGAGAATTACCACTAAAGGCTAGAGCATCCTGTTCATGGATAAGCCCACAAATGGGGGACAGAAGGGCCAAGGAATTCCATGACATACATTATTGAACTGCCAGAAAATCATCCACTCAAATCAGATAGCCCTTGTTAGCCATGGAATGGGCAGGGAGTGTGGCTTTCCAATTTGTCTGGGGATCTTCAAATAAGACTAGATGGGCAGCCACCTGGAGAAATGCCCCACTCTATGCAGCCTTGCTGACTTCCTTCCCTAGAAACATAATTCCAACAGCAACCTTGCTGTCATTGGCTGCATTTCCTCATGGCTCTCTTTACAGTAGCCACTGTAAAGAGGAACCCACATAAGTTAATGGTGCTTCTTCCTCTACACAAAACAGAAAAGAACATAGCAGGACTGTTGGCAACATCATCCTTAATGGAATACTAGTCTTGGGAGAAGATCTACTGTATTACTGCTATCAGCCCTCCCGATTTTGCAGAGACTGGAAAAGAAAGGAGAAGTGCCTAATATTGGTAAACAAGCTCAACCAAAGGTGATTTTACCTTTAAGAGTGAGGGTTCATAGGAAAGCTAGTGTAGTTTGTTAAAGCCCAACTTGCCTGGCCTTTAGTATTTAGACATCTGTGGTGAAACCCTGCCCCTGCTGATTATGTTAATGATAAAACTTTCATTCATCCAATGGAGCCAGTTTTTCACATGTGGATTTGAGGTACGTTCATAGAATCATAAAATCATAGGGTTGGAAGAGACCTTAGGAGAGCATCGAATCCAACCCCCCTGCCCAAAGCAGGACCAACCCTGTTATTTGAGTAGTATAGAACCACTCCTCCTCAGGGGCAGTGGGGACCTGTAACTGAGCACTAGCCAAAGGTATCCGAGTCTGGGTTGTACTGCAGTAACTTTGTGCACACTATTTTCTTGTGAGTGGGACTTTCACACATTCAGCACATCTTCATCCCATCACAATACCATATGCATGGATTTAGCTGAAAGCTTTTCAAACATTTCCACATGCTCATGTCTAGCCTCTTTAAAATGAAAAAAAAAACATGTATTTAATTAGAAATAATATTGCTTAATTAAATGCTTGATTTCCAGGCATCCATTCCAAGGATTCCTATAAAACAAGGTAAGTAAACTAAAACTGTAATTCATTAATATAAACTATTATTAGTCAGTATACCCATATGCATACCATAACATGAATCAAACTTAGGCCCCAGTCTATAATCAAGACATCTCTTGCTCCATACAGGTGGACAGTGATGTTCTGTTTAGACAAATCTGCAGGACTAAAGCTTTAATAAATCTCTTGGGCCAATTCTATTCTAGAAACTTTTATCATAGTACTCTCATTTAGGAGCATGGGCATTTTTTCATGATATTTCTATACTGACAAAAGACTTAGTGTAGACTTTAGTGCTTTTGCTACAATGGCTTATTTTACTCAGTGAACCAGTATAAGATAAAGCACTTCTTTGCTTAGTACACACTCTTTCTACAATAGATTTGCCAATAGAGCTCTGCTGGCATAAGTATACTAACAAACCTCTTCTAAGGTAGACCTGGCCTTAATTGTTCTCTTTTCTTCAGCATGCCTGGAAGCTCTTCATCTTGGAAGGGAATTACTAGGTGACCCATGCAGACCCTTCTAACCTATAGTGCTATGAGTCTATGCTCTCCTTGGAGCTGGGACTCCAAAGTACTGTACTTCAGCTAGCAATACTGAAAGGAGCTGTACCTTCTCTCGTCTAATGTTTACTTTACCAAGATGTATGCTTTGACTGAGAAGCTTCAAAACTGACATTCAAAGCCTGAGCATTGTATATCACAAGAGGCCAAGAAAAATCATATCCCACCCACAGTACATAGCATTTCACAGATAATTGAAGAGGATTCTCACCCTTGTCATTCAGCAGACCATTTTAGCCTATGTGAAAGCAGGGTTCAGTAGAGCACTTGCTATCTCTCCAAGTCCAGTCAGAGTACCAGCCTTCAGAATAACACAGGAACAATTACTTTTCTTTACAGCAGTATAATTTTTCAGTTATTAAAGAGCTTCATGTTGAAAGATCACCAAAGGAATCCATTTCCCTAGTACAATGGGCGCTAACAGTATCACTCTTTAAACCACTAGAGTCCACATCATTTTTAGACATCTAACATCCATATTTTAGATATTGAATGGAGGGAATATATATATAAAAAAACCATTTGATCTTATTTTATTTTCTTACTCTGGAATGTATGTATGATCTGCCTCTTTGCTGAAAATTCCCCTGACTAGGGAGTGATTCATCTCTAGGAGGCTAATTTCTTATAGCTGAGTGCAGGGTTTTAATAAATAAACCAAAAAGTGAAGTACCCTTTTGAACAATCCTCACATCAGCAGGAAGTATCAGTGATTTAGGAAACTTGTACCATTCTCTGTTCTAGCCAATCTATTGTTTTGAGCTGCACTGGATTAAAAAAAAAATCGTAAGTGATCTCTTGGCTTAATTTTAATTAAAAAATTACACTACCACAGAGAAACATTAACCCTAAAAATACCAAGCAAAATCATCTGGAACAAAAGCTAATAGGTGAGAACACTGAACATAATCACATTTAAATGATTAAGAAGTCTAGAAATTTGTTTGCATCGGTGAGGATAAATTGAAAGTTTCTGATCCCATCGTGCCAAATTACATGGAGCCAAAGCGTCTTTTCCTGTACAAAAAAGCTGGCTTTTGAAGAGAAAAATTGCCATGAAGATCCTCTCCCATCCTCCAGCATTTCCCCATCAAGAGTGTAAAGTGTGTCATCTGTGGAAAACCTGCTGCAGAGATTTAATTGATGAAGCTGTAGGAAGTTGGAAGCCACAAGAACACTGTTTGCACTAGCATTCCCATCAGGGCCTCAGCTGGTGTGGCAAACTGGCAGCTATAATTGGTGGGCAGGATGTAAGCACTAGAAGTGTGGAAAATACTATAGGCAAATGCCAGATGTGCTTTACTCCAGGAGGCATATTCTAGCACAGGAGTCAAACCACCTCACTTTCTAATGAGAGAAAAAGGCAGCCATCATGCTACAGTGGCTGGGTTGAAAAGCCCTTGCAGAAAGAGTAGTCTTGCATACTCCCAGTAATCCTGTCATTGCTGCCTACTATTTGCCCTCTGGATAACAGGTGAAGAAATGGCTCCTGAAGGAGTGAAGGGACTTGGATGGAACATGGCCTGAAGACTTGGGCTGGCATAGAATCTATAACCTTCCTGGTTCCTAATGAGCCAGTTGGGATGTCCAGCAATTCTTGCAAAGCCTCATCTGCCAATATCTACAGCAACAGCAGTATGGCCTCTCTAGGCTGGACCAGAGACTACACTGACTGATCAAGCACAGGGTGAACCCACAAATCAGGTGAAAACTGGAGCCTGGGCTGTGAGCAGCAGGTTAGTCTCTTGCAGTTCAAAGCATTTTGCAGATGCAGGTCACTGGTGGCAATCAGGAATGGCCTTCCTGCCCCCACAACAGCCAATTTACCCCTACCTAAAAATGGAAAAAGTCCAAACCAAGTGGGGGGAAGCAAACCTCTTCTATATGTAGCTAAATTATTCTGCCTTCCTTTACTAGATATTTGAATGTTACTCACCTTCCGCCCAAGGCTTACTTGATTTGCACTGCCGGAGAGAAGGGAATATGCATTGTATTAAATAATTTGGCAAGGAAAGAGAAAAATCACATTTAAACAATCACCTCTGTAGATCTTCAAATGGAACTATGCCTAGTCATGAACAAAACACTTATAGCAACAATGAACAGAATAGGTATTGTTTAAAGCCTATTATTTAGAAATCATCTAATTTTTAAAGGTTAATTAGTGTAATTTACCCATCTTCGTTTATTAAAAAGGGTTATATGAGAACAATAAATGTAAGAGTTCAATCCATTTTGTTTCTGCAGTTGATTCATCCACATCTGTTTAGCTTTTTATGACCACTTAATTGATTTGTATAATTCTGTCCAGTGCAGATGGGCTACTGTTCATGACTACTTTCATACCATTTATATTACTGTTGTGCTGATTTTTATTCAAGGCCAAATAGAGGGGAATGTAAGAGGTGTGATGTACAATTTAACATAACAATGGCATGAGAAGTCTATTCAGCTGTGTGACTAAAATAGATTTATGGAGAGAGTCCACAATAAATACAAGTAAGTTGTTTATACATATATAGACACATTTCATTATTCTACTGATTTATGGCCTATTTTATACATTTTGCAATATGTTTTGTTATTTTAGTGTGGTTTTTTTACCAGCACCCAGTCTAGAGCCATTGTCGCAACCTAATACTGCTGAAAATTAGTATTATGTCCCTCCTTGTATTTGTGAAATAAGGAGTATAAAATTGCAACTCTATTAGTCCTGTTCTACACAGAATACGATAGCATTATTTATGTAATTGTGATACTAGTAAACCATGTGCCAGCTCTGGCCAGGGCTGTTGATGTTAGTTAAGAACTGACAGAATCATTGCCAGAAACCAAGCCGGCTTACCTGTATGTCAGTTTTGTTCAAAGTAAGTATTAGTCTTATAAAAATGTGTTTAGTGTATAGACACTTGTAAGTAGCTGTATGCATTAATCTCACTTGCAAACAAGGTTCCTTCTAAGCTGCATAGCAGCATGGTCCCATAGCTACTTAATGAGTCCCACCCAGGACCTTAGGGCTGCCTGGGTGGGGGAGAGGCACTTCTCCCTCAGCTACAACAGCAGCTCCCTGCTGAGGACAGAGCAGCAAGCCTCTCCCAGACAATAGGGAGTTTACTACATCTCTGTTATCTTTAGGAATCACTGATGTTTGTATATGTTTGCTTGCTTTAACCTGTAAATAACTTTTTTTATTGTAGTTAATAATCCTTTAGATAGTTTATTACAGGAGTAAGTACAGGTGTTCTTTTTGGTGTAAGAACTAGGGTACCAATTGATCTGAAGTTAGTGACTGGTCTCTTGGGACTGGAATCAACCTGAATATTTTGTGATTTTTTGCTGTAAGGGGACCTTTTATCATTAAGCCCAGCTTGCCTGGGTGGCAAGATAAACTAGAAAGTCTAAGTCTGTCTGTGACTCCATGGTAAGACTGTTACAGTGATCCAGGAGTTCACATTGGTTGCTGGGTCGATAAAATATAATTATATGTAGACCACACTACCAGTTTGGGAAGCCTGCCCTGTTTTTGACAGCCTGTCCTGATGTAGGCATGCATGGTCATGAGTCACTCCAGACACCATGATAATAATCGCATATATAAATACATTGTGATGTACACACACATCCCTTCATATACAGGACCAGATTCTCTCCCCTACTCCAGTCTGGTAGTGCAAAAAGAGAAACTTGCCAGGACTCTTTTGTTGTGATTGCTGCTACTCTGAAGAAGTCCCCAGTGAGTATATTGCCAGCAGCTCTGCCACTATCTACTGAAGCCTATAGTGCAGGAGGTGTAGCCAGAGCACACTGAACTTTGGCTAACCCAGCTGGTAGAAGAACAATTACTAGACGGTAGAGTTTAAAGCAGCTCTCGGGGCTTAAGGCAGCACAGAATTATCCAGAGACTAGAATTAGAGCTAGCTACTGGATATCCCCCACTTCTGTTGTGCCAAGTGGAGCTCTGGTGCAGTAGATGTGACCTATCTCTGATATATATATATTCTGAAGAGTTTTTTATACCGGAGTGTGCTGGGTGAAAGGTTTAAATAATTATCTTTGTTTTTCATGGGAAAAATACATAAAAATATTTGCTAACAAAATTAAAATTGAGTCACTTGTTCAACTGTAATTTTAGTGCAAAGAAAATGTTTACTGTTACAAATCTCAAAAAAAGGGGTGATGTCATGGTATGCATCTACTACAGACTACTGAATCAGGAAGAAGAGGTGGATGAGGCATTTCTAGAATAAACAAACAGACATATCCAAAACCCAAGATGCAGTAGTAATGAGAGACTTTAATTAACCAGACATCTGTTGGAAAAGTAATTGGCAAAACACACAATGTCCATTAAGTTCTTGGAATGTATTGGGTCAATTTCTGTTTCAGAAAGTAGAGGAAGTAAGCAGAGAGACAGCCATTTAGACTTGATTCTGAACAACAGAGAGAAATATGTGATTATGAAGGTGGAAGGCAATTTGGGTGAAACTGATCATGAAGTGATAGACCTCATGGTTCTAAGGAAAGGAAGAAGTGAGAGCAACAGAATAAGAACCAGAGCTTAAATTCTCAGAAATTATTTTCTAGAGCCCCTCTTTCCATTCTGGGCTTCAGCTGTGAGGTGCTGGGGCTTAGGCTTTAGCCCCACTGCGGATGGGGAAGGGGGGGGGAGAGGGTTATGCACCAGGCTCCCATGGGTTTGAAAAATATATACTGGAGCTATGCCTCAGACAGCTCCAGTTGAATTTAAGTCCTCATAAGAATAATAGACTTCAAAAAGACTTCAGCAGACTTTGAGAACTGGTAAGTAAGGTCCCATGAGAAGAAAATCTAAGAGCAAAAGTAGTCCAGGATAGCTAGTAGTTTCTCAAAGGAGACAATATTAAAGGTGCAACTGCAAACTGTCCCAATGTGAAGGAAAGATGGGGAAGAAGCCACCAGGGTCTGTCAGGAGCTCTTTAATATTGACCTGAAAAATCAAAAAAGTAATCCTACAAAAAGTAGAAACATGCACAAATTGCTGAGGAGGGAAAAAATAGCACATGCAAATAGGGACAAAATCAGAAATGTTAAGGATAAAATGAGTTACAGCTAGCAAGTGATGTAGAAGGCAATAAGATATGTTTTTTTTTAAATACATTAGGAGCAAGAGAAAGACAAAGGAAAGCCTAGGCCCTTACTTAGAGAGGAAAAAAATGACAAAAGCTGATGGCATCAAGTGTGCTTAATGCCTGCTTTTCTTCATTCTTCAGCAAAATGGCTGGAATGCAAGCTGAAATAGGGCAAAAAGAGGTTAACGAATATTTAGGTAAGTTGGATGTCTGTAAGTTATCAGGGCCTGATAGAATTTATCTTTAGAGTATTTAAGGAACTAACTGAAGCAATCTTGGAACTGTTAGTTATTTTTGAGAATTAATGGAGGATGGAGGAGGCCCCAGAGGTTAGAAAAGGGCAAAATCTTTAAAAATGGGAACAAAGAGGACCCAGTATATTATAGACCAGTCAGCCTCACTTCAGTACCTGCAATGATTCTGGAACAAATCATGAAACAATCAACTTACATGCCCACTAAAATCTAAGAACAGTAAACCCTGGCCATTTATGGTGGATATACTCCTGACACCATCCCAAATGGCAATATCTGCTAACAGTGAGGGTGGGGTGAAGCAGAGTGAGTGCTCTGTTTCTCGACAGCTTCTGGCCCCTGTGGTGAGGTCCCCCACCCCTGCAGTACTATTCCATATTTTCCTTAGTGACTTGGATATTGGAGTGGAGAGAATTTTTATAAATTTTGCAGGTGCGAGCTGGGATGGGTTGCAAACATTTTGAAACAGTGTTTGAATTCAAAACTACCTCAACAATTGGAGAATTGGTCTGAAATCAGCAAGGTGAAATTCAGTAAAGACAAGTGCAAAGTACTTCACTTAGGAAGGAAAAAAATCAAATGCACCACTGAAAAAATGGGGGATAAGTGGTGAGATGCTTCTGAAAAGAAGATGGGGTTCTGGTTGATCACAAGTTAAATACATGTCCAAAAATATGATAGGCGCTAACAACAATTTGGGGAGTATTTACTATAGTATCATATGCAGGACACTATTCAGCACTGGTGAGGTCTCAGCTGGAATATTGTGTCCAATTCTGAGTGCTACATTTTAGGAACAATGTGAACAAATTTGAAAGTTTAAAGAAGAGCAAGAAAAGTAATCAAATATTAAGAAAACCTGACCTATGAGGAAAGGCTAAAACACTGGGCATGTTTAGTCTTGAGAAAAAATGACTGAGATGAGACCTGATAAGAGTCTTCAAATACGTTAAGGGCTGTTATAACGAGGAGTGTGATCAATTGTTCTCCATGTCCACTTAGGTAGGACAAAGAAGTGACAAGCTTAATTTGCAGCAAGTGCGATTTAGGTTACATAAGAGAAACTTTCTGACTATTACAGTAGGATAGCATTGGAATAGGCTTCCAAGGAATCCTCATCACTGGAAGTTTTTAAGGACAGTTTGGCCAGATATGGTTTAGATTTACTTGGTCCTGTGTTAGCACAGGGGGCTGGACTCAATGACTTCTCAGGGTCCCTTTCAGCCTTTCGTTTTGTATGACTCTATGATTTAACCAATTCTAGCAGGTATGTAGTTTTAAGCAGGTGTTAAAGGAGTATAAAAATTCCAAGCTCCACTTTGTACGTCAGGACATTTCCAAACAAAGAATAAATGTAGTTATAATTGTCTTTGTATATTTTTATTCAGTACAATGCTTGTTTACATAAGGACTCTTTGTTTTATTGCAACTGTAGTTTATCCTGTGGAATAGATGGTCTACAAGGAAAGGGCTTTACAAACGCTGGGTCATAGCTTATAAGGATAAACAGCTGGCTGGCTGCAAAACACTTTGTTTACCTGAGCATCTGCAAGCATGGCTGCTTGCAGCTCCCAGTGCCTACTGTACACTGTTCCCAGCCAATGGGAGCTGTGGGAGGCAGTGCAGGCTGGGTCACCACTTCCTGCAGTTCCCATTGGCTAGGAATGGTGAACAATAGCCACTGGGAGATGCAAGCCACCATACCTGTGGACACTGAGGTAAACAAAGTATCTTGAAGCCAGCTAGTGGCTTATTCTTACAAGCTGCAACCCAAAGTTTGAAAAAAAACCCTGTATTAGCATGTGACAATTACGAGGATTCTACTGTGTGTAATATATATCATTTACGACTGCAGCTGGAAAATCTTATGCTCAACTGAATATTTGCAGTAAAGCAACCTCATCCAGAGTTGCGCCTCCTTCTCATTAAGGAGAAGACTATGACAAAAAGTAATGAGAAATTGTCCAAAAGAAGGCATCTGTTGGTTTTTAAGGGCACTGCCACAATTTATCAGTGCTGTATGATGCAGACAGTAAAGAGGAAAAAGACCATGGATGATCTCTGAAATATTTGAAAAACAATGCAACAAAATTCTCCTCCTACTTTTTTTTTATCCCCACTCCACCAGCCCTTATCTTCTATGGATTTTATTGTTTGCTGCATGACTCTTCCCAAAAGCCAGATGAAGGTTCAGGAGAGTCCCTTCACTGCCATTTGCTCCCAGCAGAGATGAGTTGGAGGGTAACATACTGACCCTAAAATCTGCAGCGATACACCTTGATTTTTTTTTATTTTATTTTACTTTTTTTTCATTTAACATTGGATTTTGTGACAAACTGAAATGTATCAGAACACTTCCACCCGTTGGAAGAAAACACTTAAAAACAAAGGATTTAATTAACATCAAATGGATAAAACAATCAATTATGTATGGGGGAGAAAAGACAGCTTAGTACTATGTCATTGAACTGGCACATGAGATGCTGGGTCAGTCTCATGCTGCTATAGGATATCCAGTTTGGCATAGAAATCAGAGTGTTTCCTCACAGAATGTAGTTGTAGGTGTGCCTCAGAATAAAAAGAGCCCTAATTACAATGTATGTGCCAGTCCAGTGCAGGTTATCACATAGGGCCTTTTCCTCCAGTTGATCTTCACAACTTCTGAAATCAACAGGACTCCATATGGGAATTAAGTTCAGTCTTTGTGGATTAGACTACAGGATCAAGGCCTAAGACTGGATGTCCAGTCAAAGTGGAAGCCATGTTGTCTTATATGTTTGAACTGTAACTACCCCAATGGTACCCTAAACCTGAACGGAACCTTTGGGTGTTACTGCAGTACAAATGATAATTACATAGCCCTTTTTTCCTCAAGGACTGGTATGAATAAAAAATATTTTCTAAAATTTTAATTATTAAATCTATTAAAAACCATCTTTACTAACTAAGGTATAGGAAATGGTGTTTTCACCAGTGGTACAGCAGCAAATATACCTAATCACAACACATTAGTCAACTTCATATGACTGAGCAGGAATGGAAGAAATAACAGGATAATTTGTACACCTTTTTTATTTAACTGAAATTACATTTTTAAATTACCAGCATTAAAAGAAGTAAGAAAGGACACCACAGTACCAAAGGCTTGTGAATCATTTTTACCTTTGGTTTAAACTGAAGTAGGTGTCACCTGTTCAGGAAATATGCTGAAACTGCAGTAGCTTGGCAAGATCCAGCTCGATGATTGCAAAAAGGCTATTCCTAATAGACAGCCTTCACTTTATTTTTCTCTAACTGGAGCTGAGGTTTAAATCTTGAAACCTAGAGCCTGATTAGGAAAAAAAAAAAAGTAGTTTGTAAGAAAACTTTTCGTCTGTGAAAAAAAGCCAGATTTTACTTAGTGTTTTGACATCTTCAGAGCACTGCTAGAGTGACAGCTCTATTCCAAAAGTTTTTTTTAAAGTTAGATACATTGTTCTAAAGACAATAACATATTGTGCTGATTTAAAACAGAATAAGAATAGAAATAGTATCAAATACTTTCCTCCCATCGTTAAGTTCTATCTTTTTGTCAAAACTAAATTTTCTTCTGCAAGCATATGTTTTGAAATTAAAATCTTACATTTTTATTTGTATTTAACAACATATACTTTTAAGAAGACATTTCAGAGCAGTCAATGTTTTCTATCAAAAACACATTACTACTGGTATCTGATTTCAAATATCGTTATGTTCTGTCTTTGGATCAAACTGCAAATTGTCATACCAAGCTTTGGGATTCCTTTAGCTCATGGAGTCTCATCTAAATCCCACTACAGATTTCCATGACTTCACTGTGTTCTGGTTGAGGCCCATAGCCTATTCACTTAAACGGAAGTGCACACAGAAGTAAGTGCTATTCTCAATAGTAGGTGGATCAGACCGTTTGACAGGGGAAAGTCTAGTAAACCAAGGAATCATATGCAATACGTACGAATAAATATTTAGAGTAAGGGTACACTCATTGCACGTACTCCATCAGATCTTAAGTTGCAGCTTTCAAGCACTAGGCACAGCTGTGGAGGAAGGATCAAGAATGCGAGCTAACTGTGTGTCTGCTGATTGTAGGGCTGTTTTACTTAGGGCCAGAGTCCCGTAAGAACAACGGGAATGCCTTTATAATTTGTGCCAATTACCAACAGCACTAAGGATCTGTTTTTGGCAACCAGAAGTCAACCAGCCACAGGGATGCTCAGGTCACACACTGTTTCCCAGCTGCAGGAAAAGGAGAATGGGTAGTGGGTGAAGGCCCAGCTGGGGAAGGCAAGCTCAAGTGCCACCCCTTCCACCCAAAGCCACACCCTTCCCCTGAGACCATGCCCCTTCAACAACTGCCCCCCAGCAAAGTCCCTCCTAACCTCAGCCCTGAGGTCTGATCCTTCCTGGCCACCTAGTAGGCCAGGGTTGCTGTGGTGCAGGCCCAGCCCTCCTGGGTGGCAGGACAGCATAGACAGTTTTGGGAAGGCATGTCTTCCCTTGCCTACATTACCGGCCGCCTATGAAAAGGGGGTCTATATGAGTAACTGGCATTTGCCTTGCACACAAGACCTCCTCTGTGGAACCAGCTAGAATGGTTACAGGCCTGCTTTACACCTGCAAAGTGGCACAAAGAGGAAGAGAATCTCACTCAAGTACTTTTAAATTTAAGAAGTTCACATTAAAATAATAGACTTCTAAAAATAAGTTAGACTTTACTTTACATCTGCTTTTTATGCAGACTTTATCTTATGTAATCACAGTCTGTTGGAAAACATGGATCCAGTCCTGTGATCCCTTAGTGACACACCTATTCTGTACCTGCATGAGCAGTCCCATTGAACACCATTACATTGCTTCTACAAGAGACAACCTGAATCCTTAAGAATTCAATGGACTGTCATATATGTCAAGTCTGAGATCACTCTAACAGCTTTTTCCATTTTTAAAATACTGAATAACAAATATTTTATCCTATTTCTCTCCCCTAAAGTTCATAACTACTGGTTAAATAATAGCTACTCACAGAGAAGGCTTGGTGAATGGTAGTTCACAATACAAAAGTATATTTTCAGACATTCAATAGCTTGTCAATGTGACACAAAATCCTCCAAGCAAATTCATTAGGCCAGAATTAAATGCTTACTTTTGGGGAAAATATAGGAAAAGAAACTTCATCCTTTGTCAACTATACTTTTGTTAACCAAGACTTTGCCAGATTTGCAGCATGTCAAAACCAGTACTTTCCTCAGCCATTTATATATCAAGAATGCATACTCATTGTTAATAATTAGTTTCCGCTTGCATGTGACAAAACAGCTAGCTGGCTAGTCAGCCTCAGTCAGTGTCTATTTATGGCACTATGTCAAAAAAGAATGTCCTTCATTTGTGACTCAACAATAATGAACATGGCTAAATCTAAAAATTAACAAAAGAAAGTGAACAGCTTTTTAAATTCTGAAGAACATTAGATTCGGGTGTCCTTTTTGTTCTGATTGTTGTGGCTTAACACTATGAAAAGACCACCTGTTGGGCTGCCATTTTGTGAGTCTATTAAATGCAGTGATTGCATAAAAGAACACTTTCCAAAATAACCTAGTATTATTATTCACTTATTTTATAGTAAATCTGCATTCAAGACCTGCAGAAAAAAGTATCAGGCTTTTTCCTAAGTGAAATTCAAAGCTGTAAGTTTTCTATAAATGCACACTTACTGCAGATGCATGATTTTATACTCACAACCATGATATTTTTAAAATGAGTTCAAGTAAACCTTTAATGTGACAATTAGGGTTCATATAGCATAAAGCCAATATTTTATAAATGATATAAAAGTGATATAACTTGTGATAATTAGATTAATGAAGATTATATATTGCAGTATAGTTTCAGTAAACTCATATCTTAATTGCGTGAACTTAATATTTTTAGGAACAAACTATTTTTATATTTAATTTAAATAAATATTTTAATGTGTTTATGCAAATAAAATGCATGATGTATGGGCTAGAATCTTATATGGGCATTTTGTTTGTGAGAATAGTTTAATATGAGAAAAGTTTATAACATTTGAAATATTTTTTTTTTATCTGAAATCTCTGGGAAAGTAATGTGAAAGAAGAAAAAAGCTTTTTTATTGATTGTAAAGTGCTTTGGTGAAAAGGGCTATATACATTCAAAGTATTATTATTAATTATTGGTATTTTATTAGAGGAAGAAAAGTTAACATGAATGGTAAAACAAAACAAAAATATAAGCTATTAATAACAATGTTTTGATTGTGAATAATTAAATTTAACAAAATGTTTTGTAAACATTAATTCACCCAAGGCTAGTTCTTAATTACCAAATATGCGAGGATGAGAGTCCATTTACTCAGTTTAACATCTCTTAGAATTCTACATAAAAACAGCATCTTCTTCAATATACATGTGAAGTAATGAAGCAAACACTGTTCATCCATGTTACATTTTCCTAATTCAGAGCATTTGTCAGTTAATAATGTCCAATCAACAGTGTTAGAAAACTTCAAAAACATTATTTTCTTTCCCTTGCCTGCCTAATGAATTCATGAGTTATTCACACTGCCATTCTTATATGTGCCTCAAATGTTCTTAATTTAAAGGTTTAAATGTGGAATTTTAATTTTTGCATCACGAAGAATTAATGACCAAATTGTGCAAATGCCTACTAATAGTGTGTTTCTTATTGCAATGAGTCATGGGCCTACTCACGGTACTGAGGGTTTTTTTAAAATTTATTTATTGCCTGGTGAGCCCAATCAAGAGCCCTGCCCCCCTTGAGCTCGGTGCTGTACAAATACATGTCTACACTGGCCATAGCATGTAAGGCATGTGTGCTTTACATGCCACAGTGTAGAGCAAATTGCAACCACACTTTGGAATGTAACTATACATAGCAGCGAAAGATTGTGGCAGGAGGAAGCAGTGGGGAAAGGTTCAGCTCCCCAATGCTGTCTTTCAGCTTCTTCTCCCCCACCAGAGCCCTTTCCTGCTGCTGCAACCTTTCACAGCAGCAGGAGTCATCTCCAGCAGCTGGGACACTAGGAGGACACTACACTGCTTAAAAAAGAGTAATATAAACATGGGAGGCACTGCTGGGGTATGAAGAGCATTGGGTAGGATGTATACCCTGGGGTTCTGGTGTGGCTTTACAATGTCTTAATGTCTAGACCATGTTCCCTGTAAGCTGACCACTTGGGCGGCCACCCACAAAAACTTCAAATGCTACCCAGCTGATTAGCAAAGTGACCACAGCATGTGTTTCTACTGGTGGTGCACATCCAAACATGCCTCCATGCATATAACAAAATGTATTCTGCGCATGATGGAAAAAATTAAAGGGAATACTGTTCTACACTGCTGTTTATACCCAAGCTAGCTGATCATTCAGAGTCTATACACTACGTGCTCCAGTAACTGTAAACATACATATAGTGTTAGCGTCTCAGCTGGTATAAATGGTGTAAAATCTCCATTGACATCAATGGGGCTATACCAGTATATACCAACTGAAGATATTGCTCCATAGTACAAGACTGTCCCAGGTCAAAGTACTTACAGTCTAGTAGTGATAATAGAAATAAGTAATACACCAGACTGACTGTGTTTGCAGGATCAAGCTATACATTTAAGGTGGCAAATTTCAGTGGATTTCTTTAATTTTGGTTAGCTGCCAAGAATGTTTTAAAGGAATACTCATGTGGTTAAGTCTTTCCATTTTTTATTTTGTTTTCCTTTTTTAGTTTTCACCATTGATAGCAACCTGATGTGGCCTCTTTAAAAGGTTTCACCTTTTCACTTTGTATATTATATGACAATTAATCCTTTAGTGGGGGGGAGGGAGGTGGATTGGTTGTTTTCTACATTTAAAAAAAAATATCACTATTTAGTAAACAACCTACAAAGCCACAGAGAATTATAACTTCTAAACAGTAACAAGTGAAAAAAGACAAGGAGCTGGATGAATTAACACAAAGCTCCTATTCACAAAGAACTTGATCTGGCCATCCCTGACCTTAGGCAAAACTCCAAGGAAATAGTGTGGATTTCACCTGAGGACTGCAGGATTGGGACCAGACAGATAATCAGCTTTCAATGGTTAATGAAGTGGGAAATATATAAGAGTAATTTGAAATATATTTATATCTTTTAATACACAAACATAAAGGTTATATTTAAAAATTTGGATCAATTTTGCCCTCTTGCATCTATGCCGTATCAGAAATGTCAGTGTGGTTGCACATCTGTAAATGAGAACAGAAATTTACTGCTGTCATACACACGATAAAATTTACTTCACCTCCTAAATAACAGTGTTTGTTTTGTTGGTAGATATCCAGTTTAATGTAACATTTATTATCTTGGCATTTCAAAATGAAAATGCGGTTTGTTTCATCTTTACACAAACCATTTTAAAACAAGGTGACTTAAAATATAATGGGTTTTGTATGTCAAACATATTTGCATGGTAAGCAGATTTCCTACATATGGATTGAAATATATTTTATGCTGGAGAAGAATGAGTTTTCTTATGAATATTGGCCTAGCAAAGAAAAACAGGGCAAAATAGAATAGTGTACAATGCACCAGTATAAATTAATGTCTGGGTTTATTGTTCACTGTAATGTAAAGAGTATGTACTGTGCACTTAAGTATTGTATTATGGACTTATGGAAACTGAGTCTAGCAAGCAGAAATGGCTTATGACTGAATAAAAATATGTATCTTTAAGAGATACAATATGTTTGGAACCCTGAGGGTTAATGAGAGGTAAGCTTGTGAAGGGGGAGATGAGATGAAGGAAATAAAAGACGCTGAATAGATGAAAGAAGTGATTCAATGGGAGGCTTTGTTGGTCACAGCTAGGTGTCAGAAACAAACTAGAAAAATGGGAACTGCTTTAACACTGGGAGGAAAATAAAAAAAAGAACTTATATCACATACTAAAAAGAGAAAGAAAATAAGAAATAATAAAAGGCTTTCAGGCTTTCTCCATGGTATGTCTATGAAAAAATAAAGCAAGCAAGAGCAAAAGAAAGCACTGAAATTGAATTCCTCTCTAAAGGTATCTTATGGAGAAGGATTCATTGTCCCATCCTTTTCACATCAAGAATTTAATTTTACATTCCCTTTGTCTGTCTTGAGATACACTTCCAGTTACTCTACATTGCTTTTTTCCCCCTTTTCCCCCCATTTAAGTAGCTTTTATTGATGGAGGAACAGTTAGAATGGAGGGAACACAGTCATGAATAAAAGCAGGCCCTCTCCCATTCTGATTTTTGCCTAAACTTTGGAGCTGCACTTGAAGAGAGAACAAATTTTTATTCATGAACATTTTGGGAAACGGTTGTTATCCTATTCCCTTCACATCCTCCCCGCCCCCTTTTTATTTAAAAAAAAAAAAACCTGGTGTGCTGAGAAATCATTTCAGGAGCATCCATATCTCAAACTAGGTTATTTCTTATAAAACTGCATTACTAATTAACCTATAATTAAGTCTAACTCAGAAAAGCATTATCTGTTTGCCCATTAGTTATTTCTCAAATGACTCTAAAATTACATTCAATAGAATTTCTTCATAATGAAACATGAAAATAGTCAGATACTTTTCGTATCAGGAACATTTCAGTTACCATATCAGATCTGTTATGTTTATCACCATCCCCCATGATTTAACATCGCTTCCCCTGTATTAAGCTTCCCTTTGGTGCCCATAGCAACATCCTGAAATGTTAGTGAAGGGTTTCCAGGATTCCTTATAAAATAAGCTGTTGATTCTGCAGATCTTTCACACCCAGCCACTTATATCGGATTTACAGTTCTCACATCCAAAATTCACTAACACACAAGCTGATCGCTGATTTTCATAAACATCATTACTGACTAAAGACATTGCTTAATACTGGATTTGTGCACTGTAGAAATCAAGTTATTTGTTTTTATCATTAACTTAAAAACATTAAATGTCATTTTAAAAAAATTGGTACATTTCCCCCCTTTTTTTCTCCTCTTTCATCTACAACAGCAGTGGGAAAATACCAGCCAGTGGGCTGGATCTGGTTCACCAGGTTTAGTCCCTGGTGGGCAGCCGGCCACCACTGTATTCACCTGCACCTCTACAGGTACAGGTGATTGCAGCTCCTGTTGGCCACGAATTACCATTTACAGACAATGGGAGCTGCCAGAAGCAGTGCCCCGGTCTGCACCACTTCCTGTGGCTCCCATTGGCCAGGAACAGTGATCTGTGACAATTGGGAGCTGCAGTCGCCCATACCTGCAGAGACACAGGTAAATATAGCAGCAATGGTTCGCTTGGGCTAACCCTGCCAAACTGCCACTGTCTTATTGCCCGCTCCTGATTTATAGGCACATTTGTGAGCACATAGGCCTGTGCTGTCCCATCTGTGCCTGAGAGGTCACTTTTGGCCATTAAGAGCAACTGTGTGAAATTAAAAAAAAAAAAAAAAAGATCAGATCATGAACTGAAAATGAGATTTTTACAATGGACTGTCTGAATGAGACCATTTTTATGGATGCTGCTCAACTGCCTTCAGCCAGGGGTGGCCCGTGGATACAGGCAACCTCGGCAGTCACCTAGGGTGCTGCGTTCAATGCGGCGCCCAATGATGACATCATGCCATTGCGGCCTATGGAGGCAGAGCCGCCAATCGCGAGTTCCGCCTAGGGCGCCAGTTGCCGGTAGTTCTCCTCGAGCCGCTCCTGCCTTCAGCCAACTCACTAGGAGCAGCTCCAGTACAAGCAGGAGAACTCACAACAACTATTGCCAATTCCCTACCATAGTTGCTCAGCATCTCCCCTGCTGGCCACCTGCTGTATCACATAGCAGGGAGGCAAGAGTGTTGCCAACATTTGCGGGCAACAAGATAAAAAACATGATTGGCTTTGTTTGAACCTAACAGGGGAGTTAGTAAGTGGAGGCTCCTTACTCCTCACACTACCATCTAGGAGGGGAGGAAAAGAGAAAAATCAACCACCAGTTACAGTTTCCTGAATTTTAATTGGTCCAATAAATCACAGACCAACTCGGGATAGCTAGAGCTTGGTTACTCCAGCCACTCCCCTGCCCCTGATTTGTGACACATCACCTTTGCCATAGGAGATGGCTGCCATTGTGTGCCAAGGGCATCACCAATAGGAAACATGTGGATTGTTTCTGCTCCTTTTATGCCACCCAAGGGCTGCAGAGGGAACAGTAAGGGCAAAGAATCTCCCCCAAAATATGCAGGATGGCCCTTTTGCCCCTTTGGAAAAAAAATATGATTCTTGGGATGAACAGGGTAGAGATTTCTAATATAAACTGTAGAATCCTTGATAACATGCAGTGTTTGTTGGAAAGCCATTGACTTGAACTTGATGTTTCCAATAATTTTGCTATTTTTTTAAAGGGATACTTCATCTCAAAAGGTTCTTTATTTACTTTGAACAAGTTTCATTTGAATTCTGTATTGTACTGCACAGCACACTAATAAATGGACCCTGTTTTCTGAGACCTCACTCCAGCAGTCTGTTATTACATTTTTGAAGTGAAGTGAGTGCACTTTTAAAATTATATTTTAGTGACATTAATCATGCTCTTGGATTAGCAAAGTAGGTCATGGACTATGATAATACTGCAGGATCTACTGCTGCTTCTAACATTCGAATAAAGATTTTGAATCACATAAATATTTGGCAGTTATTTACTGTAAATATTGGATTCCTCAGAGCACAATAACTCTTTCTCTCTAAAGTTATCCAGAAAACAGGATGGATATATTTGGGCGGTGTTAAGAATGAAGCCAGAGCGTGTGCAATGGCAAGCATGCCATTGGGCAATTGGAAGAACACACAGGAGGACCAGCTGAACAAAAGAATCCCACCATCCATCTCCTTAGAGGGAAATGTTAACAAGGGGTACTTAATGTGGAGAACATATGCAAGGAGAGGTCCCCTGGGTAGTTGAGCATATAAGAGCCATGTTGGTGCCCTAAATGAGCTCTGATGGTGTGGGAAGGATTGAGATGCAGACATATTGTACACATGGCTTGTATTCTGCACATTAAAACTGGATGTGGAAAAATAGGTAAGAACCTGGAACTAAATTCAAAGACGTTTCAGAAGGGTAGCTGTGCTAGTCTGCAATTGTACAAACAACAAATAGTCCTGTGGCACCTTAGAGACTTAGTAACAAAATTACTAGGGCATGAGCTTTTGTGAGTAAAACCCACTTCATCAAATGAGATGGAGTGGAAATGACAAAATTTGGGGCATATATAACAGCAAAAGAAGTTATCTGTGAATTGTAGGACCACTGTTAATGAAGCTAATTAGGTATGTGTGGATGTGTCTCATTCACAGCATTTGATGTGGAGATTGTCAATAACAAAAGTGGAGAAATTGCCTTTGTAGTGCGTTAACCAGCTAAGATCTTTATTCAAGCCTAAGTTGATAGTATTTAAGTTCAATATATGCATACTATTTTCCAGTACTTAGTCCTGTCTAGTTTTCAATGTTTCTCAGCACAGAGCTTCCAGCATTCCCTTTGGAGAAAAATAGTTCACAATTTACATCTGACTCCAGGGGAAGGTTTTTACTGATGTTCAGCCTAAGTTTTCTTTTTTGTAAACTATCTATCCTTATTCTATGCTAAAGAAGTCCATTCCCTCTTTAGTTATATCCTCTTTTGTTATCACGTGGCCATGCTGAACAAATCCAGATTTAAAAAACAAACGAAGGAAACTAGATTTGCTAACAGTACAAGGTGATGCAATATAAATTATGAGTTCCATATACTGAAATTATAAAAGTGACACGAATGAAGTAGTTTTTAAATTAGCTCATCTTATTTATCTAAGATAGAGATTTTATTCCTGTAATCTTTCTTTATAAGCAAATCTCTTCAGCCTCAATCATTTTTCTGCTCTTCTCTCTATTCCTAAATGGAATCTGTTTATCTAAATGTCTCTCATATAAAGAAGAGCCCAGACTGAATATAGAAGTCAGGTATATTTTCATCAGCATTGCATAGGATTGATAGGAAAAAGGAGTTGTGATGAACATAGTTAACTTACAACAGAGGATACACCTCAATACACACATTGACATAATTTTAAATGTTTTTCTCATAATGTCCTTAGGTCTCAAAATAAAGACTTCTAAATCTATATTGTTCAGTTGTTATAAGATAAAGATATTAAACCCATTCCAGTTAGGCAAAATTTGCCTGAATAATAATTAGGGAAAGGGAACATCTTAAGAATGTTTTATGATAAACCAATGGATATCCAGTCTGAAAATATCATTTGTCTCCTCTGCTCCCCCTTTTAAGACTACCTTTCTCTTTGCCAATATAGCAAAACTATTGTGAATGTCATTACACGGATACCCTATAACCCAGGCGACAGGCATTCAGAACTCCACATAAATGCCAGCAACAGATGCAAATGAAAGTAAAGGTCAGCATTTCAAAATGTGGCCTCTGTCTGTGCATCTTTGCTTCCACGTTTTTGTGTATTATTACCTGAATGCTCAAATGAATTTATATTATGAATCTCATGTGTTCACACAATCTGGCATGAATTGAGTGCAAATGGGTTTTGCATTGGGGAAATATCATTTGTATGTACAAAAAATAAAGTTTCACAGGCATGAGCCAAGCTCCCAGTGCCTTCAGTAGGGCCACTGCAGGATCAGGCCCTTTGAGGTCACAGTCTGCTATTACAGAAAATGAGTGATACAGCCCCCTTTGAAAACTTGGCTGACTGCATAAATTAATTATGCATTTTATTCCCTACCTTTAAAAGTAAAGCTGATAATATTTTCATAGAACAGATACAGTAACATTAGTATGGAAAATAATCCAAGCTGCTTTCTATTTATTGTCTGTGGATTTATAGTCAGCAAAGCCCATACTCATTGATTAAGCAATGTTTATACCTCTGGCTAGCTGCAAAACCACAAGTTTTATTATTTGTGTGCATTGTGTTAGTTATCCAGTGGCCCCAATCATGGATCAGGGTACTACTGTGTTACCACACATACAAACACAAATACACACATACAAGTGAGGGGCAAAAAGACAGACTCTGCCCTGATGAGTTTACAATCGATGTACAATATAGACACTTTGTATTTTAGAATGCTGAAACAAAAAGTCATAAACACAAGATTCTTAAAACTTTTTTCAGAAAGTTGATGTTATGTTGTAATTATTTTAGATTAAACATACTAAAAATCTGTTCATACTTTCTAAGGAGCTAATCTAATTGTACAAAATGCTATAAAGATTGTATACATAAAAACATATGGATAGATAAACACAGATTAACTGGGTATTTAAAAAAGCCTTCCATTCTGTATACACATTTACTGTTAAGATTAAGATTAAGAAAAACTAAACATACGTTTAACCTCAGGATCTCACTTAAATTCACAAAGACAAACCCTAAGAAGGATTCTGATGTTCTTGTTCCATTCAGTCTTCAGTTTTTATAGAGAGAAAGTACACGTGTGTATATATTATAACAGCATATATAGAGATACACACACTCATTATGTATATATAATTTTTTGTCCTTAATGGAGAACTTGAACTGCAAACAGCCATGTCAGAACTCAGATGGTTAACATTCACTTCTTGCTGTTTTATTGCATATTACCGTGCGCTCCTGAGCAGCAGGAGCAGATTCAAGCAATTACAATCAAGTCAGGGCACACGCCGTGGCTGAGCAACACGATCATGATGAGGATACTGATGAGGCACTTATCGAAAACCCCACATCATCCACACTCATCAGCAACAACATGTCACCCCAAATGAGGCATCAGCTGCCTTCAAAAGGCTCATTGCACACTGTTTACAGCTTTCTTTGGACCCACTTTTGATTTTGCGGTCAGGGCTTAGTTCAAACAGCAGCTGACTGGTCCTGCAAGTCTCAGGGTTCACTGCAGCTTATTTCCTCAGAGTGAGTGTTTTTCCACTGGGGTAGCTGACCAAGGGGAAAAAAGGTTCCAGTTCAATTCCTCTAAAATCATGGTGTGTCTATGAGACTGGATTGTTAATTATACCAAAAATGTACATTGATGACTCCGAAATCAGGCTGGGAGCAGAGAGGGGAAATGCAAACAAACACATTCCAAAATATTGAATAGTTTTCAATTTGCTCTTTTTAAAAATACGTAATTGGCAATAGAAAATCAAATGTAAACACTACAAGCCAGATTCTCACTTGCACTGAGGCCTCTTTGCACCACTTTGGCAGGGTAAAGGTGTTGCAAAGTAATTTACCTTCTCCTAAGACACTATTTTGTAGGGAGTTTATACTAATTGCCAGAGTTGTTTAAAGGAATCTTAGGGTAAATAAGTATCTGTTCCTTTAGTATGTGAAGACAGTCTGCGAGAAATTTGGACTAGCTTTATATTTTATTTATTCCACTTGTAGCAATGAGGGAAGTATTTTTATATGATTTTTCATCTAAGTGCTTTACAAAATTAATTGTCCCAACATCCCAAACTGACATACTAATTATTTTACCTATATCTATTTTATAAAGGGGTAAACTGAAGAACAGAGACTTACCCAACTCACTTCAAAAGTCACTAAGACAGAAATAAAACCTAAGTCCTGCTCCCAATCTAACTATTATCCCTCACCCCTTCTGTTTCAGCACTGAAACTGTAGCTGGAAGCATATTTTATTATGTTATGTTACAAAACAGTTTTGTTTCCCCATTGGTTCTCACAATTCAGAATGCAAGAAACTTAACACGTCCTATGATATGTTGTTATAGCAAATGTTCACTATGATAATTTAAAACAATATGTAAGGAACTTCATATATCATTTCCTATGTTTGTTAGAACATAAGAATGGCCGTACTGGGTCAGACCAAAGGTCCATCTAGCCCAGTATCCTGTCTGCCGACAGTGGCCAGCACCAGGTGCCCCAGAGAGGGTGGACCGAAGACAATAATCAAGCGATTTGTCTCCTGCCATCCCTCTCCAGCCTCTGACAAACACCTCAGTTTGTTTTCTGATTGCTTTTAGCTACTACCTGTATAACGGCAGGTTGATAATATTCAGTAGGGTGCTTCATGTTTTTCTTCCTATTCTGTATGTTGACTATGTCTTAGTGCAATGATAGATCGAGAAAAAGTATTTTTCAAAGGAGACAGGAATGATTGCAGTAGAAAATAAAGATGATTCTACAATATCCATTTACAATTCTTGTAATTAAATTTACTAGAGCCATGGCTTTCTTTCCCAATAATAGCAAATATTCCAGATAATTGTTTAAAGGAATACATTTCCTCACTATAACTTATAAGCAAGGGAAGGGTGGAAGGGGTGGGTATAACTATTAACATAGAATAGAATAAAGATCCTAGAAATTGTGTAGCCAAAATAAAATGCATCCATTAATGCACAGCATCATAAGGACACTTAACACTGTATAAGTGGTCTTATTACCATGTTTCAATTTAACACATCTTACCTTTAGTATGGACAGAACAATGGACAGAGAACATTGACTTCTGGTAGCTGTGCAGAAAAAGCAGACGTTTACATTTGTGTGTATGCCTGTTTGTCTGAAGTGTATGTGTGTGCTATCTGTTGTTGGGTCACCATCTAATGCTCTTTGTGATGCACATTCTAAATTAGGCAAAAGGGATGCATCTTTCAAATGCAGATCATGTTTGCACTGGAAGAGCAATGAGAACACTTGTCACTTTCAGAACATTTATGTGCGAGAAGTACTGTTAGCAGAAGAGCAGTTTAGATAAATTCAAGACTTTTTTTTGCTGATCACAAACATTAAGCTTCACACCTGAAGCCCTCAACCCCCTGCTGTGCTCTAATCCTAGCACCATTCACCCTTAGAGACTCAAAGTGCTGTGCCACTGCTCTCAAACATTTGATTGCCCTTCGTTTGAATGCCACCACCTGCAAAAATGCCTTTTTATTCCCTTTGAGCCTCTTGAGAAGGAAGTAAAAATGATAATTCATGACAAACATTAATTAATTGTTTACAAGATGATCTTTTCTTTTTCTAACTTCTGTTCAGCAGACATGTTGAGCTGCAAGATTCCACTCTTGATGCCAGAGTTTGTCAAGAGGTCTGCATTGTTGTTTATCACTCAGGCATAGGATAGACTGCAGGTCATTGTTTCTTCAGTTCAAGTAGTCCTGTCTGGCTCTTGTTTGAAGAATGGAAGTGACATGCATGAGTTCCCCAACAGAAAAGAACTACCGGTTCTAGGAAGGAACAGGGGTTTAGCTTCTAATGCAGAGTAAATAAACATTTTTCACCACCTCTTGCTCCCTGTGATTTTTTAAAAGGTCAAGAGGTGCCATCACAGTATTTTAAAAGCTTCAAATTATGTTTAAATAATGTATCACTAAACTCACAGAAATCTTATTGGAATTTAAGAACCTACTGTGATTGTTTTGAGTCCTCAAAATTCACTGTCACAGAAAGACATGTTTCAAATGGAATGCAGAAGGCTGCTGTTGAAATGACTAAGATTCTCTGAAAGTTCGGATGCTGTCAGACTTTCCCCACAGTAAAAAAAAACACTGCAAATGAATACAGATTTGAACCCTTAGCTCTTCAACATTCTAAGAGAAAATAATGCCAGGCAGTTTTAAACAATATGACCAAAGTATTCAAAGTTGGATCATGGGTGTTCAAAGTCATGCTCCTAACTCCATATTAAGGTATTTAAATAATGCAGCTGATTTTCAGAAATGTAGAGCACCCACAAATGTCACTGAAATCAACAGGAGTTATAAGGATTCTACAATTTTAAAAGCAGGCCACCTTTATATAGGCACCTAACTTTAGGTGCCCAAGTTTGAACATTTTGGCCTATTCTTTTCACAAGGAAATGGTTCCATTAACTTCAAACCACATCAAAAGTGCAACAAAATTGTGAAGAGAGTGAAAGGTCTTATTTGTAAGAAGTGCCCAGTAACAGAGCTTCATGAACAACTCAGGCTTCCAGATTCCAAATTAGGAGACCTTAGCTCAAGGCTGCAAGGCTAAAAATCAATTCTGTATTTTCTGAGTTAATACTAAGGATTGCACTTAACAGACATGGAGATAATAAGGTATGCAGGAGGAGTAAAAGCAATGCACAAAGAATTCAGGCCTTAGTCTTGGCGATGATCCAGCACAATGATGTATCAACCAGATTTTGAGGGGGGGGAGGGGGAAATCAATAACATCTGTGGTATAATGGTATTAATTAAAGAAGCTCTTCAGAAGAGCTCAAGATGAGAGGCTCGGCCTGAAATTCAGACAGCTGAAGCTTGATTATCAGGAAAGAATGCTTTTTTAGCTATGAGTGGATAGGCCAAAAGATGCAATGTGTAGAAATGGGGAGAAAAAGAAAGTTAAAATAAAAAGCATTTTAAGTAATCAATATGTGCTTTTCACTTGCATTAGGAGCCTGTCCAGTTTCAAAGCCTGTTCCGATACTTCAAGATGAATTCATTACCTTCTAAATCTGTAGATTTAAAAAAACAACAAGCATATTCATTTTGGGTGCATATTCTTAGTAATTCTTAACATTAAAACTTCTCCATGTTTTCTACTATACTGACCCTTAAGCAGTTTTCCTAAGCAATTGCCATCCCCTTGTTTATGTTGCTCCTCAAGATTTTTCTAAGGGGGGTGCCCACAAGAAAAGAATCAACTTATTACTACTTGTAAAATAATTTATTTAAGAAAATACTTTCACAGTTTAGTCCCTGATACTGGCAAATAAGTGAAAATATAGCCTAGCTAGTTATTGTAATAATTGAGCCCCTACATGAAGACTATGGGTTCAGGTGTTGTTTTTTTTGTTTGGTTGTTCTCCCCCAGTTTTTGTAAATAAAGAACATTGAATTTTGTTCTTTATGTGTTATTTCTATCTTGTACATTCATTTATATATGTTTCATTTTGTTGTGTTTATATTTTATGGAAAAGCAATTTAAAATGTGAAGATGTGCATTCCATAGCACTTTTCCTTCCTTTCCTGTTCTGACCATATTGTTTGTCAACCTCATTTAAGATTACAGTCATAGATTTTAAACCCAGAAGGGACCATTATGATCATATAGTTTGGCTTCTTGAATAACAGGAGAGAGAGTTTCACCCAATAATTCCTACATCTTGCCCTTCTCTTGTGGATGAGCTCCAGAATATCTTTTAGAAAGATACTGATTTATAAACTTCAACTGATGGAGAATACACCATAGCCCTTGATAAGTTGTTTCAATTGTTAATTACTCTCACTGTAAAAATGTATGCCTTGTTTCTAGTTTGAATTTATCTAGCTTCAGCTTCCAGCTATTAGATCTTGTTATGCTGATGTCTGCTAAATTAAGGAGCCCTCTACTATCAGAAAACGACACTCCGTGTAGGCACTTGTAGACTGATCAAGTCACCTCTTAACCTTTCCTTGAATAAACTGAATAGATTGAGCTTCTTTAGTTACTTGCTGTAAAACAGGTTTTCCAGGCCTCCAATCATTCTTACAGCTCTTTTGCAAATCTTTTTCAATTTTGTAAACATCTTTTTTAAGACGTGAGGGCACTAGAACTGGATGCTGTATTCCAGTAATGATCACCCTAGTGCATGATCCTAATAAATACAGTGGCATTAACACCCTACTTCTACACAACATTCCTTGGTTCATTTAGCCAAAGATTTGATTTCCTTTCTTAGACAGCACATCACATTGGAACTCCTCTAAATTGTTTAAACCCCATAATTACTAGTCTTTTTCTGAAGTGCTGTTTTCCAGAATACAGTTCTCTAATCTAGATTATAAAACAGAAGACCACTGTTATAATCTAGCCTGATTTACTGTGTAATGCAGACCATAGAACTTTCCTAAAATTATTCATAGAGCAGATTCTTTAGAAAAACATCTGATATTGATTTAAAACTTAACAGTAATGGAGAATCCACCATGCCCCTTGGTAAATTGTTCCAATGGTTAATTAAACTCACTGTTAAAATTGTACACCTTAGTGCCAGTCTGAACTGTCTAGCTTCAATGTCCAGCCATTGGATCATGTAACACCTTTCTCTGTTAAACTGATGGGCCCATTATACAATTTTTTTCCCCTAAAGTAGCTTCTTATAGACTGTAATCAATTCACTCTACAACCTTGTATTTTTTAAGCTAAATAAATTGAGTTCCTTGAATCTATCACTGTAAGACGTTTTTCTAATCCTTTTTTCTTATCCATTCTTGTAGCTCTTCTCTGAGCTCTCTGCAACTGAACAATGTGCTTCTTGAATTGTGAACACAAAAACAGAACCCTGTATTCCAAGAACAACGCCAAATACAGAGGTGAAACAACCTCTCTGTTCCACCCTGAAGAGCTGACTCATTATTCTCTCCATAAGTGGTTATTGCCACTAGATGGGACAGCACACCACATCCTGGAGGTGTGGGGGTTACATTAGCATTTTTGCTCACAGCTTCACTGGGACCCAAGAATGTCTGAATGTCAACTGGCAAAAGGGTGCAGAGGGTTTACTGGCTTTTCATGGGTTTGGTTCATACATTCTACTTCTCTGAAGACTATCATGTGAGGACTTGAATAAACGCCTGTTTGACTCTGATCATGACAATTATTGAGAAATGCATGTAAAAATAGTATGCAAGGAGTTATGCATAAGAACTGAATATATGTTCTTAAAGTCTGGCTACGTCTAGACTGGCATGATTTTCCGCAAATGCTTTAAACGGAAAAGTTTTTCCGTTAAAAGCATTTGCGGAAAAGAGCGTCTAGATTGGCACGGATGCCTTTGCACAAAAGCACTTTTTGCGGAAAAGCGTCCGTGCCAATCTAGACGCGGTTTTGCGCAAGAAAGCCCCGATCGCCATTTTCGCCATCGGGGCTTTTTTGCACAAAAGAGTTTTTACCTGTCTACACTGGCCCTCTTGCGCAAAAGCATTTGCACAAGAGGGCTTATCCCTGAGCGGGAGCATCATAGTATTTGCGCAAGAACACTGACAATCTTACATTAGATCGTCGGTGTTCTTGCGCAAATTCAAGCGGCCAGTGTAGACAGTTGGCAAGTTTTTACGCAAAAGCAGCTGCTTTTGTGCAAAAACTTGCCAGTCTAGACACAGCCCCTGTGTGTATTGGTCACCAGCAAAGGTGAGAACAGGGTTTCTTTCAGACAAGAGATGTTTATTCAACATCTTTTCACATGAAACTGAATAATGTCTTATTCATATCTGATTTCTTATCCCTAGTGTGAATGGAATGTAAATGACAAGTTCTAAGAACTTCCGAGAGAGGAACTGAAAGAGAGAAAAACGGCAGACTTTCGCTGGAGATACATCTGAAAAGTTTGTTTGACCACTTTCAGAGGACAGAGACAGTACCCAAGCACCCTTCACTGAGGAATGAAAAGGACGGTGGTTTTGCTTTACGCAAAAGGGGTCTCAGCAAAGGTGGGCTGAAAACACTGGAGAGAACTGTGGGTGACAAAACTTCATCAGCATACTAACCCATTAGTTAAAATTTAGAAAGCATGTTATTATTTTGATTTATATGTGTCTGATAATATTGGAGTCACTGTTACTTGAATCTCAAATCTTTGACATTAAACATATCTTTCTTTTTACTACATCTTTGTCCATGTGCTGTGGTACAGGTTGAAACTCTGTAATCAGGACTTGTGTGGTTCAGCAACACCCCCGGTCTGGCATCACTGGTCACCCCATGGGTGCTCTGGGGGTGGAACATTCACAAGGGAAAATCAGTGGGCTGGGGCCAGGAGAACTAGGGAAGAGCAGACCTCTTTGGCAGGCACTGGGAAGGGAGCCCTGGCACCCAGCGGGCTAGCAGTGGGGGGCAGGGGGATTGAGGGCAGGAGCCAGCACCCCCGCCAGCTAGCACTCTGGTGGACCAATGATGTAGCACAGTCCCAGAGCCCCAGGGACCAGTGGCAGGGGGCTGACAGAGGAACCCCAAGGGGGGACAGGGGAGCAGAGCCCCGTTGGCTGGGAATGGAGGAGCTGGCTTTGACGTCCTCTTGTCAAGCAAATTCCCTGGTTTGGAACCAGTCAGGTTCTGAGGGTGCCAGACCAGGAAAGTTCAACCTGTATTAAACAAAGGGGTGGTCCTGGGAGCTGCCTCTCACAAGCTAATGTGAACTGCTCTGGGGACAGTGGCACTGGTAATTATGTGAGTGTTCAGTGAAAAAGGGCTGGCTGCTGGAAAGAACACTCCGATGATTCAGAGGGTAGTGCGTGCCTATCACTAGTCTGTACAGAGAGGGTAAGGCCTGCAGAGGTCTGGAAGGCAGTGTTAGTTTCCTCAGAGATTGGTGATTAAGGGAGATGATCCACAGCATGCACTAACAAGGCTGCATCACACTAACTGCTGCTGGTGGTAAGGTGCCTCACAAACCTAGGTACCCGGGGAGTGTCGCACTCACACTGGGAGACCAGGTTCAGCTAATTATCCCCGCCTTTTTCAGAGATACTAGTTCCCTCCCCCAGGGCCACAGGTGTGGAAAAATCCCACCCTGCCCCTGTGCCACCTCTTCTCCGAAGCCTCACTCCTGTGCTCCATCCTGACCTCTTCCAGCTCGCTGCACTCCGCTTCACCACAGCAGTAGGAAGTGGAAGGCTCGGGGGCCAGAGAGCTCTGCTTCCTGCCATGAAGCAGAGTGCCACAGGCTACGAGAGGACAGCCGAGCAGGGTGAAGCAGGCTGCTGGGTTGTGCCAGTTCCCGCCACTGCAGTGAGTGAGGGTGGGGGGCAACTCCTGCTACAACCCCACGCCAGGCCCCCAGATAAACCCATGGACTCCATCCACAGGACGTTTAGGGCAGCCTCCACATGACCCTCCAATGCAGGGGTCATGAAGCAGCCACCCCAAACTGTCCTATGGATGGGACAGCTCTGTATAGAAGTGTACATTTATGTTTAGTCATATTAAAATGCATTTTGTTTGCTTCCACCCACTTTAATAATCCAGATAGGTTACTAATATAGAGCAATCTTCATTATTTTCCAGCTCAATTTGTGCCTTATCTGAAAACTTTCAGTGATGATTTTATATTTTCTTCTAGGTCATTAATAAATATGTTAAATAGCCATGGGACTAAGAACCAATCCCTAAGGAATTCCACAGGAAAAAAAAACACTTCAGTGATGATTCTTCATTTGCAATTACATTTTGAGACCTATCTATTAGTTAATCCATTAATCCATTAAATGTGTGCTATGTTAATTGTGTATCTTTCTTGTTTTTAATCAGTGTGTCATGTGGTACCAACACCTTACAGAATTCAAAACATATTACGTTATTACCTTCATCAATTAACCCGATGAGCTCATTTAAAAAGATATCAAGTTACTTTGAGAGGATCCATTGTCCATAATTCCAAGTTGATTGGCATTATTACTCTCCCATAATTCTTCATTAATCAAGTTCCATATGAGCCACTCCATTATCTTGACTGGGACTGGTGTCAGACAGATCTGTGATTGGCCCAGGTCATTCCATTTACTCTTAAAATATGGGTACGTTAGCTTTTCCCTAGTTTTCTAGCATTACCCCAGTCTTCCAATACTACCTCCCGTGCTGTTCATTGTAGCTAACCTGTGATCCTTTTCCAGACTGGGCCTAGTCCTCAAGTTCTATGGTAAACATTAGAACATACATACTCTCCCTCCTCTTCACAGCCATCTCTCTCTCTCTCTCTCTTATATCTTGCTCCTGTGTCTGGGGAGTTTTTAAAGGAGTGAGAGAAATAGGATCATCTGGTCAGTGGTGTGTAGAACTACCACTGAGTATCTGGGGCCTCGTGCCTCAGTTGCCCAATCTGCCTCTGCTAGTTAATGACTTGCTTTAGGCAGTAAACCAGGGTGAGCACAAGTGGGCCTCTCTGGGAGCTTTTGAAAATCTTGACGGAGCAGCTAACTTTTAAACATGTCTCAGATCCAACCTCTTGCTGTGCTCAGCCCACTGCGCAATCAGGAAACTTAGTCTGCAACTAAATCACTGTCCTAGAAATCATTTGAGCAGCCAGATACAATCTGAGCTCTAAGTGGGCTGTGTAGAAAGCAAACGTGTACCTCTGCAAGCTTGGCAACAGATCAGTACTAGTTCCCTTGGATCAGTCCTAGCTCTCGCCTTTGAAAGGACCAAACAGTCTTTTTTTTCAGTCCTGACATTAAGACATAAGAGGCTGAGGGGAAATCAAGTTCTATGGTTAATTCAGTCCTCAGCTTCTCTGATGCTGCGATGCGGCTAAATGGTGTAATTCAGGAAGGAGGTTTTTGAGAGATGGAAACATGCACCTTAGGAAATAGACCATCAATGTTCTTCACACACTAACTGCAGCCCAATGAACATATATCAAATGCTCACAATTTTAACTTATTGCCAACCTGGATGGCTTCAGGCAAGTGATGTAGAGATAAAAAGTACACTTCACTGAGCTATAAAGTCACCCCAAATGTGCATTTTACTTGTTGCATGTAGCCTGTAGAGAACATCAGAAATGGCTAGAGTGGATCACATCAATGGGCCATCTAGATCCTGTCTTTGGACATTGACCAGGGCCAAATGCTTCAGAAGGATTGAACAGAACTGGGAAGGTGGTTCATCCTGTTGTCCAGAACAAACCGCTGGGCTGCATCTAGACTGGCAAGTTTTTGCGCAAAAGCAGCCGCTTTTGCACAAAAGCTTGCCAGCTGTCTACACTGGCTGCTTGAATTTGCGCAAGAACACTGACGATCTAATGTATGATCATCAGCGTTCTTGCGCAAATACAATGACACTCCCGCTCGGGAAAAAGCCCTCTTGTGCAAATGTTTTTGCGCAAAAGGGCCAGTGTAGACAGGCAGCTAAGATGTTTTGCGCAAAAGCAGGCTAAACGGAAAAAAGCCCTATGGACGCTTGGAGACTCCATAGCCACAGTCAGCTCCCTGGACTTCCTGATAACCCGAGCCCCCTGAAAGCAGACGCAGGCTGCTGAGCTCACGCGGCAGGATCCCCTCAGACCTCTGGCCAGAGGTCTGCCACGTGGCCCCTGCTGTCCAGCAGAAACCCCCCAAGCGCAATGGCAGCTCCGGGGGGGGATCAGCCACCTGCACACCCAGCACAGGAGGCCCCCAGGGCCAGAAAAAGAAGGGCCCCATCCTGGTCCTTGGGGGAGCTGGAGGCCCTGCTGGATCTGTGGCAGGAGGAGGAGGAGGCCCTCCACGACACCCGCTCCCGGCGCCGGAATGCGGAGATCTTTGTCCACATGGCCCAGGCGCTCGCCCACCAGGGCCATCCAACCCGGACCCTGGAATAAGTCCGGGCAAAAGTGAAAGAACTGCGCTGGGCTACGTCTGGGCCAGTGAGGGCCAGGTGGCAGGAGCCGACACCTGCCCCCACTACCGGCGGCTCCAAGCCATCCTGGGCCAGCCAGCCCCGCAAGCCCCGGACGTCCCGGTGGACAGCAGCAAGCGCCCCCTCCCCCCCCCGTCACCAGGACCACCAAGACGGAGGAAGGAGACATCCCCAGCAGTGCGTCGGAGGACGAGGCCAGCACTGCCACCCTGTAGGCCCCCTCCGGCAGTCCCAATGTCTCCCACGCATCCTCGGAGGCCGGGGAAGGATCCACCGGTGAGTGTTGCACTTTGCTCTCACAAGGGCAGGGGGAGAGGGGGGGAGCCAGGCGCCCGGAGGGGGGAGGGGGAGAGCACGTCACTCAGGCCACATGAGCTGCACAGGCTGTGTAGCATTAGGCATGCAACCACGTGCAGCCTGGTGACCGAGCAGCATGTGGCCGCGGCAGGCAGCTGCAGGGCACGCCTGGGACCGTGCTGCTCACACACATCTGGCGGGACCAGGGGGAAGGGTGGATGCCGGCTGGAACCAGCCAGGGCCCCAGGGACTCAGGCCAGAGCCCGCACCTCCGCAAGGGTGCAGCACACAGAACGGCACACTGTCCCATGCCTGGCTGTGAGGCACAGCCAGCTGCTTCTGGGAGAACCACAGCAGCACAGCCCGTGAGTGTGGCCCCCACTGAGCCCCTCGCCTGCTCCCGGTGCCTTGGCTGGCCCCCCGAGGGAAGTCCCCACTGCAGCCACACATGTCCCTGGGCTACGTGTGTGAGGGCTAGTGGGAGGGGGAGGGGGGGAAGCGCTCAGGCTGGCCCTAGGGCCGCCTGAGTTTTGCTGCAAGGATGGTACACTCCCCAGTCACTCCCTCCTGGTTCCGTCCAGGAGACATCCCACATGATGGGGATCTGAGAGCCCAGACCACGTCTGCCAAATGTGCTCCCAGGCACTGTGTGGGAATTCATCTCACTCCCTGTCAAACACCATTGATTAGCCCAAAAGCCTCACAGCCTCCACTGGCAGGGAGTTCCACAGGTTAACACAACACAAGCGCCCTCCCACCCTCCACAGGGCCAGGACACAGACGGGTGGCTACAATATATGGAGGAGGACCCTACTCCAGGGGCGATCCTCTATGCAAACATACAACACGGGGGGGAGGGGAGGTAACCGAGTGGGCCCAAGCCACACCACTGTGGTGTCATCTGGGCTCAGGGGTGGGGTGGAGGGCATGAGGTGTGGGGGACAGTGGCCACTGCCTGACTGACCCATCCTTTCTTCTGTTCCCTGCAGCGGGACCAGGCACAAGCCGGGGACCCTCCAGTCCGGCAGCAGCAGCACCCCCAGCTGCCCAACCACCGAGGCAGCGGCTCCGCCACCGGGACCAGCTCCTTCGGCGCCATGTGCAGGCCGTTGAGCGCGTGGAGGCAGCCATCACTCGGCGCGTGGAGGCGGACCTGCAGTGGCGCCAGGAGGCCTGGGGCACCTTCCAGGCCCAGTGCGTCCGCATGGCGGATTCCATCGGCACCCTCACCGCCGACATAGGCCATGCCGTCCACTATGGCATGGCCTTGCCCCATGCCCCCGCCATCCTCCCCTAGCAGTGCCCCTCGCCCCTCCTGCAATGGCCCCTCCTGCTCCTGTCCTCCTGCTCCTGTCCCTGCCCCTCCTGCTCCTGTCCCTGTCCCTCCTGCCCCTCCTGCTCCTGTCCCTGCCCCTCCTGCCCACCTCCCCGTGCAGTCTGCCCCGACGCGGCCTGCCCCCCATGTGCAGATCCTCCCCTGCAGGAGCGGTCGCAGGGGCCACCCCTCCCAGGAGTAGCTCCTCCCCCTCCCAATTGAAGGTCTCCTCCCCCTCCCCCTCCCAGTTGAAGGTCTCCTCCCCCTCTACCCCTTGTAAATAAAAACATACAAGTTTTTCTGTTGAAAACAAAACTGCGTTTGGTGTTTATTGGGAGGGGAGGGGGAAGGGTAGGTGATGGGAGGGAGTTGTATGGGGAGACCGAGGCGACCCTACTATGGGGCCTGTGCAAACATGTCCGCCAGGGCCTCTCGGATGCGCACCCCATCCTGGAGCGCCTGGCGGATGGCAGCTGTGTGGGGCTGTTCATAAGTCTGGCCCTCGGCTGCCATCCATGCAGGGAGGAAGGCCTCCCCACTCCACTCCACAACGTTGTGGAGCACGCAGCACGCAGCCACTACCTCTGTTGCATTCCGCTCACCCATCTTGAGACAGGTGAGCAAACAACGGAAGCGGGCTTGTAAGTGGCCAAAGACGTACTCCACTTGATTCCGGGCCCGGTTGAGGTGGTCGTTGAACCGGGCCCGGTTCTGGTCCGGCTGCCCTGCGTAGGGCCGCATTAGCCAGGGCAGCAGGGGGTAGGCCGCATCCCCGATGATACAGATGGGCATAGGCACGTCCCCGACAGTAAACTCCCACTGGGGGAAGTAGGTGCCCGCCTCCAGCCTGTGAAACAGTCCGGACTTGTGGAGGATGCGGGCGTCGTGTGCCCTGCCGGACCAGCCCACATAGACGTCCAGGAAGCGGCCACGGTGATCCACGAGGGCCTGAAGAACAATCGAGCAGTACCCCTTCCTGTTCATGAAATGGGCTGCTCAATGCTCCGGGGCCCGGACGGGGATGTGGGTTGCATCCAGGGCTCCTCCGCAGTTGGGGAACCCGAGGGCAGAGAAGCCAGCCAGCATAGCATCCATGTCGCGCAGGCGGATCACTCTTGGGAGCAGGACATCGTTGATGGCGTGGACGACCTGCAGAAGGGTGCAGAGAAACACAGGGGAACACATCACATAAGGCAGGGGTGAGTGTGCGCTCCCTTGGCCCCCCCCCTGTGATTCCCTCTGTCCTCACGCACACACACACACACGCACACCAGGGCCCCCTCGCCCCACGGCCCCCCCTCCCCCCACCAGCAGGCCTGTGCAAGGGAGGGATGGCCCAAACCCCTGGGTGGCCCAGCCTGGAGTCTTGGCTGACCCTGGACATGGAGTTCAGCACCCTCCCCCCACCCCACTCCCCCTGGGACTTACCTCCATCACGATGACACCGACGGTGGATCTGCCCACCCCGAACTGGTGTGCCACTGATAGGTAGCTGTCCTGGGTGGCCAGCTTCCAAAGTGCGATGGCGACCCTCTTGTCGACGGGGATGGGTGCCTGCAGCCAGGTGGTGGCTCTCTGGAGCGCAGGGGCAAGCCAGGCACACGGCTCCAGGAATGTCCGCTTTCGCATGTGGAAGTTCCGGAGCTATTGCTGGTCGCCCCATTGCCCCAGGACCAGCCGGTCCCACCAGTCCATACTGGTGTCCAGTCTCCACAGTGGCCTCTCCACCCTGGGGTGGGGATGCCACAGGGACACCATGGCCTCCCTGGTGAGGGAGTCCAAAGCGGTCTGCGCCTCCTGGTCCTGGAACAGGAGGGCACCAGCCTGGAGCACCAGCTGCAGGCACTCCAAAATGGCCGGCAGGGGCCAGAGCAGGCACATGGCCACCCCTGGCTCCATGGCAGACAAAACAAGGCAAAAGAAAAAAAAAACAGGCAAAAGCACTAGGTGGCAAAAGGCAGGGGGCAACCACCAAAACTGCTATGGCTGTCAGTCCCTACAAGAGGTACTAAAGCACGGAGCAGGAGAGAAACGGCTGTCCAGGGAGATCCCTTTAAGCACGTGTCTCAAAGGAGCTCCAGCCCCCGCCCCCAGAAAGGGCTGGTGCCCTTTTGCCCTCTCCAAAATGGTTCCAGGCTTCTGCTTTTGTGCAAAAGCACGCCTCCAATGTAGACGCGCTTTTGCGCAAAAGTGCATCGTTATAACGATAACTCCGTGCCAATCTAGACGCGCTTTTGTGCAAATACTTTTAACGGAAAAACTTTTCCGTTAAAAGCATTTGCGGAATATCATGCCAGTCTAGACATAGCCCTGGAGGTCAAATGTTTAGGGCCACCCACAGCATAGAACTGCATCCTGATCAGCAGGGCTAAGAGCCATTCATGGAACTATCCTCCATGAGTTTATCTAATTCCTTTTTAAACCCAGATACACATTTTGCCTTCACAACATCCCTACGCAATGCGTTACAGAAGTTGACTCTGCATTGTATGAGAAAGTACTTCCTTATGTTAGTTTTTAACCTGCTGTCTATTAATTTAATTGGGGGACCCTTCTGTTATGTGAAGGACTAAACAATACTTTCCTATTCACTTTCACCACACCATTCACCTTGCCAGTGAGTGCAGGAGGGTCCGACACCTGCTGTTGGTGCCAGACCTCCACTAGTCGCCCAGGCCTAAAATGTCTGGTATTTTCTGATTTTTTCCCAGACAGAAGGCGAAAATCCGTGCTTACCGTAGGGTTGCCAGGTGTCCAGTTTTGAACCGGACAGTCCGGTATTTGAGCTTTCTATCCGGGAAACAAATTGAGAAAATACTGGACACATAAATGTCCGGTATTTTCTAATTTAGTACGTTTTATTATCATGAGTATCAGTACGTAGTTGCATACTGCCTGGCTGGTAGACACACTCGCACTGCGTGAGAGTGTCTACCAGCCAGGCAATACTCAACTGCGCAGTAGAGAGGAGGGGGGCGGGCCGGGGATGGAATGGAAATCTCTGGGGCCAGATTTGCCCATGCACCCCGCTGGAACCGTGCGCAGGACGGGCATCACCCCAGGATCTGTGTGTGCCCAGGCCAGCCCCGCTCCCCACCAGCTGATTCTCTCCCCCCGCTCCCCACCTGGCCAGCCCCATCCCCCCGACCCCCTCCCGGCCAGCCCCGCTCCCCTCCTGGCCAGTTTCCCTCCCCCCGATCTCCCGGCCAGCCCCGCTCCCTGCTGGCCGGTTCTCCCCGGCCAGCCCTGCTCCCCCTGGCCCCCTCCCAGCCAGCCCTCCTTCTCGTCGTCCAGTTCCCCCCTCACCCCCGATCTCCCCCAGCCAGCCCCGCTCCTCACGACCCCCTCCCAGCTAGCCCTGCTTCCCGCTGGCTAGTTCTCTCCCCCCCATTTCCCCTGGCCAGCCCCGCTCCCCCTACCTCCTCCCAGCCAGCCCCGCTCCCCTCCTGGCCGGTCCACCTCCCCCCCCCCAATCTGAGATCAAGTGTGTCTGTTTTGTTTTGTTTTTTTAAGTCATCTGATAACCCTAGCTTACTTGGTTCTGCCTTCCCGGAGCAGGAAGACAAGATGGTGGATGGCCGCCGGCAGCCTGTTAGGGCCAAAAAGCCTCAAAAGCATTTCTTAAAGGGGCTATGCTGGTTTTTAAATTATTTGTTTATTTATTTATTTATTTTGCTCAACAACTTTGGTCTCCCCCTTTTTTTTTCCTCAACAGAATTTTTTCCCCGGTGGTTTTTTTTGGGGGGAGGCGGTGTTCAGTATTTCTGGTTATACCATCTGGCAACCCTACGTCAGCGGAAGGGGTTGTCCTGGCCCACCCCTGAGCTAGGGGTGATGCCATGGGGAGGCTGCTCACATGACAGATGCCCCCCATGTCCCTTTTAGTAGTCACCCATACTCTGTTGTGTTTTTAAGTAGTTTCCATGCAGCTTGCAGGCATTTCACTCTTGGTTGTTTCCATTTCTCATTTTCAGCTAAGTCTCTCATTTGATGCTAAATGCTACTGTGGTGGGGGTTTTGGGGCATTTTTCTGCCTACTAGAGGGATGTTAAATTTAATATAATTATGATCACTGTTACCAAGCAGTTCAGCTATATTCACCCCTTGGATTAGATCCTGGGCTCATTAGGACTAAACCATGAATTGCCTCAGCCACTGTCGGATCTGGAACTAGCTGTTCCAAGAACTATTAAGGATTTTACCATTTGCTATTAATACTGCACTGGATCAGTCTGCAAGCACAGAATGGTTTTGTGTGTCTTTTCTTGCTTCTTTATGATGTTTAAAGAGGTCCTGAAAGAAGCACAAGTAAAAAAAAAAAGAAATAATAAAATAGGGTAATGAAATTCCAAATGTGCTACAGCTTTTAATAATGGCTTTCTTCTGTGAATTTAATGCAGTTTAACATTTTCGATTTGAATTAATGACATTAAGGTATACATTTCAAAGATGTACGCTGGGAGTCAGACTCAAATCTCAGTGACATAATAGGAATCAAATCCTTCACAAAACACTTTTGCAAGGCCTTGATACCATCTGACAGTGGTCACTTTTCAGAACAGAACCTCTTATTCAGGAGACCTGTCTTCCTGTGCTCATTGAAAATCATATTAACTTAACTAATAAAAAACCCAAAATACACATTTACTATATTTTATTTGTACCCCTATTTTGAATTCTTCTGTAATCTTGGAGCATCTCAGATATGCAACCAAAATTACACTAGAGACCAAATCAAGGGATAAACAGAACCTAGGTGATTTAGAAAAGGTAACAGTTGGGGAATGTAGTTTTTTAAAAGAATTGATCCAAAGAGGTTTAGGCTCAGTTTAGGGAATGAGCCATTTTAAATTTTCCTGAAGTGATTCATCTCTATTAGTGATGTCATCAACTGTAGCAGGAAATAAAAGATTCTGATCTCAAGCATACTGGTATAAATCTGGAGCAAGTCTATTGACTGCTGTCGAGTTACTCTGGCTTTATACTGCTGTAATGGAGATCAGACTCTAGCTCATAGAACCATCCACTCAGACGTTAGCAGGCAGTTTTACTGTTCACTATTACTGTCTATAAATATCTGCTTTGAGAGCTATCCTAATTACAATTAAAAAGAATATTTTATAATCAAATTTTGACTCTTATTCAAATACAGGAAATGAGTCATTCTACAGAGAACAGAAAGACCAGCCAAAGCAAATCAATGAATTGTATAACTCAGCACCTGGCTTTGAACTTAAGGGGGAAAAAACACAGATCTTTACAGTTAACCAATCGGAATGGGACTGAGACATTCACATAAAGCTCACATACACACATTTGAATAGAGGAAATAAAACCAGATTACTGAGAAAGGTTCTCACATGACACAATAATGGGTACAGTATAGAAACTTAGAAACATAATTAAGAATACCCAGTCTAAAGTAGGCTTGGGAGATTTCTCTTTCTACAAATTTGAACAGGTAATATGGAAGTTTATTCTAAAGTTCTTTCCCCAATTTTTACCTACTTAAATTTTCACAATTGTGGGAAATTATGGGGTGAGGTGTCACACTTACTTAAGGACAGCAAATGTTGAGATTCAAAGTTAAAAGCTTTATAACAATTAGAAAATAAATCGTTAATATATTGTCAAAATATACAAAAAAGATATCCTTAAACTCAACTGTAGAGTTCTCAAGAGGCATTTTTCTTACTTGGGCCATCTTGAAATTTCTATTGTTATCAATGAAAATATTTTTTCATCAATTTGTGTGCATATAGTGACATCAAAATTTACTTCTAAAAACCTTATCCTTCCGAGCATAGTTGTAAACCTATCCGTGTCATCTCACTTCTTTGCTGAAACTTATAGCTATCTTCATGCAAAATCAATACATTACAGCCTCAGACATTTTTCTTCTGTGATTGGCATGAGGACAGAGAGGTTACAAGTATGGCATCCAATTTCAGGAGCACATTTTAAACACAATATTATGGCATTTAGTCATTATTCAGTTTCAGGTTTTTCTGTGACACTCATCACCATATCTGTGCGCCTTCCAGAAATGCATCTACCACATGCTGTTTCAACTAGATCTCCAGGCTGAAAATTTACCCTTAAATATTATATCCCAATTATGCCAGTTTTCTAGTACACGCTGCCAAAATATAATATCTATCTAAACTATTGTGGGACAAAAATGGCTGCTGCAGTATCTCTTGTCACAATCAGACCTAATTCACTGTAAGTCATTTTGGGATATCTGAGCAGTAAGGTGAACCGATAGACTCACCAGGCCCCTGGGCAAGGTGGGGAGCTCCCCAGCTCCATGTTCCCAGAAGAGGTGGGGCCAGGACAATGCCACCTTTCCTCCCGACCTCAGCACCATCTGAAGTGTGGTGCATGGCACACCAGCGGTGATTTTAAGGATCTGGGGCTGTGGCTGTCATCGCTGAATTGCTTGTCCCAGGGGGCAACTGTACTCTTTGACCCTCCCCATCAGTGTGCCTGTATAGAACAAGGTCCTGCATATAACGTTGCTTCCACCCCACTTGACTTCCATCTTAAGCCCCTGATAGCTTTCTAAATTTCGGTTTTGGGAGCTAAGTTTTTTAGGTCTAGTCTCCACTTAAAGATTGTTATAGTGCAGTGTGAGCAAGACGAGTTTGTTTTTCCTTTTAAGCAGCATTAAAACAAATCCTTTCCCATGTTTAAAAAAAATAAAATCACAAGAATACTCTAACAGCCCTAGCACCAAAGCAGCTGGTGTTCAAAAGGTGGAAACGAAGCAGGAAAATACTCAGTGAGCAGAAATTCCTTTGAAGGCTGTGATGAAAATTCATTGTGATTTGACTGAATTAGGGGCCTTTAAAATTGTACTTTCTCTCTGTCCTTGTAAAAATCAATACTTATTTTAAAGCATTTTTGGCAACTCTTCCCATGAAGACATGTTGTATTGAGCAGGAGTCCTACCTCATTTGCTGAGCATTGGGCTATGCATTCTTCACAAAGTATACAGGTCAGCCCAGGGCATGGCTCAATGGATAAGCTGTAAATTGTGCATTGAAAGAGGAAGGGCTCCAGAGCCTACTGCAATATGCACATATTAATGTGCCACACAGAATTTTTTTCTGTGAAGTTCTCTCTTTTTCAATGTATACATTGTAAGGTGTACTGTCAATAAGGCAGGGTACCACAAGATTCCTCACCTTATTCAACATGCAACACTTCTAAAATAAAAGCTATGCAGGATTTAATTTTTGCATGAAAGGGATTCTTTTTTTAGGGACTCTACAAGGCATAGTGGCTGTGGAGACACTAGGTATAAGTAGACTAAGCAATTACTCAGAGCCCCAAGCAGCAGAAGCCCTGATTTTGTATTGTCCACATTAAAGAGGAGAAAAGGTATTTTGGGAATTTTTTCCACAAATATAGTAGCTAGTATGTGTTGGTATATTTTTGGGGTTGTGGAAAAAATGCAATTAGTATTTTTAGGGGGTGGTTGAATTAAGAGGGGGTCCTAAAGTATTCCTTCTTAAGGCAGGCCTACAATAGGCTAGAACTACCCCTGTGTAGGGGACAGTAAGTTTTTGCAGCATCTAGCCTTTTATGTATAATTATTTCTTTTTAAAAGTCAGGACAGACCCATAAACAAAAGTGTTGAAGTGTTGAGATACAATGTTCGGTAATTAAAAGTCTGGAAATGGTGAAATTAAGTTCATGTGTCCAAGTTTAATTCTGACTCCTCTGTATACAACACAGGTTTTAAATAGGTCTCTCTTCCCTCCCCCACACCCGATGTATAGTTGCCAGCTTTCTAAATCATACAAAACCCAGCACCCTATCCCCCCACTCAGATTCTACCTGTGCTTGCTTCATCCCCCCACCCTCCTTCACGCTCCTCCACCCTCCCTCGCTTTCACCCAACTGGAGCAGAACATTGGACTGCAGGAGGCATGAGGGCTGTAGCTGAGGATCCAGGTGGGGCTACAAATTAGGGTTCTGGGATGGAGCTGAGGATGAGGAGTTTTGGGTGTAGGTAGGAGACTCTGGGCTGGTGCATGGGGATGGAACTGTGGGGTCCCAGAAGCCCCCTTACTCCTTTTTCCTCCCTCCCTTTCTCTTCCCTTTCCATTTAGCCTCCTCCTAGACCTAAGTAACCGCACCAAAATTATAAACTAACATGATGCTTGCTGCCATTACATTTTTCATTCAGCTTATGTTAGACCCCTTCTCCCACTCTGTGGATGTCTTGTCTATTTACACTGTAAGCTCTTCTGAGCAAAGACCCTTGCTCTGCATTTGTACAGTGCCTTGCACAATGGGACCCCATTCTTGGTTGGCCCTTAAGCACTATATCAATGAGCATGCTTAATATTGTTTGTGAAATACAAATGGATATTACTCTATTACTATCAAGAAGTATCCGTGCCTCATTCACTGTACATGAATCTATGTCCTGTTTCTGGTATGTCCATAGTAGTACACACTATTGCAAGATGGGGCACATTTATATTTAAAAGCTATAGAACACTATTATATAGAATTACCTTGTGTTATCTGAGAAATAGTATGTGATCACATAGCAAAACTATCAACTTGGGAGCCAGAAAAGGTCAGAGTTAACATTGTGTGCGCAAACTCAACTTAGGCATTTCCAGACTTTTGAGAGCTGAATTGTGCAAACTTAATAATAGCCCTCACTTGCAGAGAGATTGATTATAGAAATAATACACCACTGACTTCAGATCCCTAAAATCAGATCCAATGCTCTCAACTTGTCTGTATTTAAAAATCATTCTAATTTTGACCCCCCACTTTTTGATTCTGAGTAGCAGTCCTTCCACTATCAAAGTTAATTGTTAATATACCTAATTAGGGCATCCAAAAAAAACTATTGGCTGTTGGATTCAGGGACAATCATGTGCCTCTTGCTTCCAGCCCCACGGAAACTCAGAAGCATCAGAGGTGATGGAATTCTGGGGAGAGAGGAAAGGAAAGGTAACTGCTATTGCCTGCACGATGCTTCTGCCTGACCATCTACATGGAAGCACTGGCTTTCATTTCACTGATAGCCACTCACTTTTCCCCTTTCCAGAGAGAAGCACACTGCATACAGCCACTTCAGCTACATTGACGGCACAAGTGAAGGTGCAACTGGAGCTGACATAGACCTGGCACAGGTAACAATAGTATATATGTGGTGGCATGGGCTTCAGCACTGGGTAGGTCTAGCTAACTATATATGCTGGCTGTGACAAGAGTGTACTCTGGTTGCTAGCCCGTGCAGAAGCCCATGCTGCTACATCTACACCATTATTGTTGTCTGTGCTAGTTAGCTGGGTATAACTACCCATGCTACACTCATAACTTCATTTGCAGAGCAGACGTGATCTTAGAAGAAAGGCCTGTAGGAATTAGGAAATGAAGGGGAGAGGGGAAGTGCAAGAAGAATGAAAGGGTGAGGGATCATCAGGGAACTGCCTAAACAGCTTTTTGTTAGGGAGCAAGGAACAGCAAGAAGACCTCACACTCCAAGTGTTCGTTCTGAAACTGCCACTGCAAGGAAGAGACAGGCAGTGCTAGCTGACGGCTTTTCTGTCTCTAGTTTCAACTTCCTGTGCAATGACTGGATATCATGTCCTTGCTTTAAAAGAGCAATGCACTTGTTCACTGTATTGACAAGTCTCCTTCTGAGATCTCATCTCTGGCAAGGCACAAGAATGTTTTTCAAATAAGCTACTTGTACAGTAAAGCCTGTGAATCCTGAACAATGACAGATATAAAGCTTTGCAATCTTCCCATTTGAAAGAGATGACATTTCTAAAGTTCAATCCATAGAAGAGAACATTTTAGCTAAAAGGGATGAGCATTTTAGGGGACACTTAAGTCCCTGGATGGTCCTATATATTTAAGACCATATAAAGAGCATCCTAACAGGAGAAATATTAGAAACCTTTCTAAAGAAATATTTGAACTCCAAAATTAGTAGATCCTTTTTAAACAGCAGAAATTCAGATTGAGTGTATATAGAACATGTGTCTCTAAGTAATTTTTCTGCAACTTCCTGAAATATTTTGCATTAAGTCAGCACAAGTCTTAAATATCAGCAAGTCAAGTGGACAGAAACATATCAGCTTCAGCACTATGTTGAGCATCCCAACAGTCAAACGAAGAGGAACATTTGGAATAATAATTCCTTTTAAATGGCCTCCTTTGCTTCCTAGGTCCTATTACAGCAAGCTATTCTTAAATAACTGCTAGCCACTCCGCTCTGACACACAACATACTCCTGGCAACCAGTGCCACATTAACCCTAGAGCTCAGCTTACACCTGGAACTGATATACAGGAAGTAACAATATCACCCTTCATCCCCCATTTAATAAAATGTGATTTTCCAAGCTATTTTAAATATTTATAAAGCTAGGCTGTGCTTGTCCTAAGCTGAGCATGGATGAACAAAGGGGAGATGGTATCAGCAATCTTGTAACACCTTGTCCCCAGCAGGGTTTGGTTCCCTTGCAGTACTAATATTCAGATAGCGTTAGAACTTCTCTTGGCTAGTACCAAGAAGAGGTGGGAGCAGGGCCAAAGAACTTCCCCATGGTAAGTTTAGCCAGTGAGCACATGCTGCAACTTGGTGGTGTCAACATTACACTAGGGTCTGGGAAGTTTCATGTCCTCAGGAGCTCTCTGTGTAGTCAAACACTTATGTAAATCAATCAGGGAGCTTGTCTACATGGGCATTTAGTTGGCAGCAAGCTGAGGTGTGACTCTACCTTGAGGGAAATTACTGTACACGGTGGGGATTAAAGCATACAGCCTCTTAGTGGTTATTACAACGTGTCGGGACAAAGCTTCACTGTATATAAAAGCATAAATTCATTGTTCCCTGACTGCGCTTGCACATACAGACAACCCCACATGGTTTACACAGGTAAGTAATGTCTCTAAATGAGAGTATGGGGTTCCAGTTGAATATTATGCAAACCAGCATATGTACTTGGGCTGGGTGAAGAAAAATACCTAAGTGTATCTGACTTGATCCTGAAAGTGCTTTGCATGTGAAGTGATGTTCAACTTCAATTGGTGTGTGTCTCTCTTTCAGCACTTAAAATATAGACCGTATGTGTTTGTGATCCTGAATGCAGCATATATTCATCCTAGCAGCCAGGGTGGTTTGACTAGCTGCAGCAACCAGGCTCTGCCCCCCCAAGTTTCCCATAAAGAATATTTTTTGACCCTGAAGTCAAATGAGTTAAGATAATGTTTGCCTCATGATAGAGGCAGACAAAGCATACAGTGCCGCATTAGATGCCACTCCGGTCTCCAAAATCCATGCTATTTAACATTTTGTAGTGACAGGAGCTATGCCGAAAAGATGGCAATGGTAGCCTCACTTCATTTCCAGCATTTTGTCTGTCAACTTTCATGTCATTCTCCTCCCCCCCTCCCTTCTCTAGATTAAAGTGTTTGAGGACTTTCCTCGCTTCAGGCATGTTTTCATACATTTTATTCTTTCCTTTGAGTATTAATTAAAATTGGGAGAAAAGTCATTAACAGGCTGCTAGCTAAATAGCCATTTAAAACTAAGGAAATGTAATTGCTCCACCATCTGGTCAGCTGTAATATTTTATTACAACAATATGATGAAAACAATGTTATACATCTCAGAACTTAATATGCTGCCTCCTTGGTGAATTGTTGCAGGATTATTGAGATTCTTCCTCAGAGGCACATTTAATCTGAAGACTAGTTTCCCATGGACAATAGTTGGTGGACAGTTGGAGTACCATAAAGTTTATTTTCCATTTTTTTCCCCTGTGTGAGTTAGGTTTATAGTAATATTTTCTGAAGATAGTGGTTACTAATAAGAATGTGGAGTTGTCACCTTAGTTTATTATTTCTGTATCATATTTTAATTTTTCCTTACTTTGATCCTAATTATTGCATAGCGTGTAGTGGACTTAATAACCTAGATATCATTCAAAGGCTGATGTACAATTCTTCACATTTATAGTGCTAATTAAAAGACATTTTCATGAAACTGCAATAACTATAAATTAATTTTCACAATAGAATCAATACAATTGTGTCTACCCCAAGATAGTGATTTTAATATAAAAGTTTACAGTACTGAATTTTAATTGCTGATTTTAAATGTGTAGATGTTTTTATAAAATGTAAGCACCTAGATAGATGCATGTAACAATTATAAAAGTATACAGATTAGATCTTAATGACCACAGACAATGAGATTTTGCATCTCCTCTGAAAGACCCTCAAACTTGCTGATCTGGAGTAGTATTTTGGTAGCAACTAGAAAAGTATGACATCTACTGAAAAAACCATGGGTAAAATCCTTATCCATTCAAGTCAGGAGGAATTTTATCATTGACTTGAATGGCATCAGAGAGAGAGAGATGTAATTGTATTAAGACTAGATCTGAGTGAAGTTGTGGACAAAATTTCCTGCTCAACCCTCTCCTCCCAAAATATTCAGTCAGATTAAACATTTAGCAAAATTTGTCAAATTTACTTTGTTGCTTAAATGAAAATAACCTAGAAAAGTCAAATGTTTCATTATCATTTCCAAAACAAAAATGTTCAATTTGAAATCACTTTATTTCCATCATCACTTCAATTTATTTTTAAGATAAACACCTCAAACGAACAAAACAATTTTTTTCAATGTCTTGGTTATTCACACAGCTCTAATTAAAACATAACCACAAAAACTCAAGTAACACAAACACACCCATGACTTTGATATAGATATGTCCAGTCTGAATAGACTATGAGAGTTTTTGTTTGAGCATGTATTTCAGATGGTTAGAGTCCTGACTGCTTGCATATAAAAATCCATAAAAAATGGTGTGTACAAACCTTTGGATACAAAGTTCACATCCATAATTTAAAAGGTTCTGTTGAAAATTATACCCCAGTGTTTATGAAAATGCAGTTCTTATTGAGAAGTCTTAGCATGCTAGTATTTTACTCTTACTGTGTTAAGCTGCTAACTGATGTGATGTTTTGTTCTGTATTTGTACAGCACCTTGGACAATGGTCCATAACTGTGGCTTCTTAGGCACAATGATAAAAAATAGCATTGGGGAACCTAAGTGAAATGCAACATTTTCACATAGGCCATGAGGTTAGTAGTGATGAAAGCTAGAAGTAGTCCCCTTGCCCTGAACATTGGTCTGACCCAGTATGGCCCTTTTACATGATATGGTCTGTTTTACGAAAAGTGAAACTTTTACACAAAACATATTGAGACTATCAATATTCAAGTTTGTAGTGAAAATGTCTATATTTTTACCAAGTTAGTTTTTGAAATTGTTGTACTTAGACTAAAATTCTGTTTTCAGTACAATAATTTTTGGTAAATTAAAACATTTTTCCTCAGTTAGTGTCCTCTATAAGCAGTCATTAAAATACCAATGGTTATTTTAGTATAAAAGTATCAAAATGTGGAAAAACTAGAAAGTGTCTATTTCAAAACTTCTACAAAATAAAACTTTGACATTTCAGTGTTCACATACTGGTTTTTCCATTTTTCAGCTCTCTTTTGTAATAATTTGGTTACTACTGATTTTAAGCAAGATTAGAATTTTAAGGTAGAGGTAAATGTTCCTCAGCACTACATAATTATAGAAAACGAAAGAAAAAGAAGTCTTAAAATGCTCATCCCATTTTGTACTCACCCACACATACAGATTTCTAGTCATAAGTTACACTGTTTGTTAAGGAATTTTAGACAAAAAAACCTGGAAAGATATAATGCATAATTAGCACTGGCCATTACGTGTTGTCTGTACCAACAGTGGAATTGAAATCTACCCAAAACTTAAAAGCACAGTAATAGAACAACAAATATTAAGTAGCCAATTCACTGAAGAGAGTTTCTTCAGACAGAGAAATAAAGAACAGGAATTCCAGGACAACAGGAGTACAAGCAATAAAAATTCGTCTGGAGGTGGCATTGACTTTAGTGGCTTTTTCTAACTGAATCTATATCATGCTTTATTATTCTACTAATAATATGTAAATCAAATATACCCAGGAGGAAACAGAGTCTAAAGAGGTATGCGAGTACTGCTTTGGAAGTTTGGCTATCATATCATGTTGGATACTATTCAGAATGACAATGAGAAAATTCAGGGTAACACATACATAAGGTTCCCAGGAAACCTACTGTTATCTCTATGTTGCACACCATGAGCATTCTGAATTTCGTAACAGTGATGGTTCTTACCCCTAGAGCAAGGGTTCCCAAACTTTGTGCTGGCACAGCTCCATTTTAATCAAGTCTTTCTTTCCAGGACCAAGATAGCATGGAGGATACCATTTTGTAGAGCAAAATATGTGGGATCATTTTATGTGGAGAAAAATGGGTCCTTTTCACAGGAGGAATTGCAGCAACTCTATCTGATGATGCTGTGGTCCCCCATTTGTGGGAACACATTTTGGGGACCACTACCCTGGAATTAAGGTAGACTCTCCATTTGCTTTTAGCAGTGTAGGTTCTATGGCACAAACGAGCAAATCCAAGTCTGTCCAGTACGGTATTTCTCACACACATACTAGCCAGATCATAGCAACAACATTCTTGCAGTTCGTCAGAGTATTCTAATGCAAATTTCCTCAATTACCTGCAGGATCTGAATAACTACAAATCCCTCACTGCAGGCTAGAAAATGGTACTTTAGAGAGATCTCCATTGTATAAAATAGCTTTGCATTTTGAAAATTGCTTGAACATTTTTATTCCACATGTGGAACTGAAGTCACCTTTAATAGTTCTATTTTAGATATTTCTTTAGTCATCTTTTTAAAGCTGTTTTTCAACTTAGAAATGCATAAGTGATTATGTGTCTTTTGTCAGTAATTGGGAAACAATTCAGAGTTTGAAATTGCTACTTTATTGTATACTTCATTTAAGGCTTTCTGCTAAGGGAAATATCTATAGTTTTACATTGTGCTAAAAATTTCTCTCTTGAAAAGCCTGACTTTGAACTATTGAGTGGAATATGCATTCCAATTGGAGCAGAAATCAATCCATCCCTAAAACACTTACTTTTACCAAAATATTAGTTAATTGTTGCTAGCTGTTTAAATGGATAAAACAGGTGTTTTTCTTCCTTAAAAAAATCCAATTATTTTATTTGCAGTTGCACTTCCAGTCTGCAGTCAGGGATGGCTAGACAGCAGGAATACTCTCTTTGTGCTAAGCACTGTACACACTTGAAATATAGGCTTTTCCCCGAAAGAGTTTACAGACCAAGTATAAGATGAGGAAAGGCAAATGGCATCAAAAATGGATGGGGGAATCACAAGATAACAGAGATCATTATGATTAGCATGATAAGCAGCCACAGTGGTGAAAGTAACTTAAAAGCTCTTACAGTTACTGTCCTATTGCAAGCCTGGGACCCTGCCAGCTCTTTAAATAGCTCCATACTGGTTTTTGCTACATCTCAGCCAGCTTTTGCCAGAGCTGCACACCTGGGCGCAATCGCTTACTTTCATCTCTGCAGCATACTGTGTAGGCCCACCAAACTGCTTGAGAATGGCAAGCAGTAAGGGTGTGTCTAGACCACAGGGTTTTGTCGACAAAAGTCCACTTTTGTCAACAAAACTATACCTGCGTCTACATTACCGCTGAGTTCTGTCGACATAACGTCGACTGAACTAGGCAGTTTTGTCGACGCCGGTAAACCGCATTCTATGAGGAATAACGCCTTTTGTCGACAGAGTTCTGTCCACAGAAGGCGTTATTGCATCTACACTGTCCTTTGCGTCTACACTCTCATGTCGACAAAGTGGCTTGCTTTGTTGACAGAACTGGATGTAGTCTAGATGCTCTTTGTTGACAGAAGCTTTGTCGACAGTATCTGTCGACAAAGCCTCTGTCGACAAAAGCCTGTAGTCTAGACATACCCTAAGAGGCAATTTGAAGGAGTGTTGACCAGTAGGCCAAATTTATACCAAACATAAGGCCTACTGGTGAAATAAACTTTCAAGATGCCTTAAGAATGCTTTAAACTGTTGTAGGCTGGGGAAAGTCTCAGCTTGCTACAACTTTTAACCTAGCATTCTATGTCAATTAAATAAAAGAATGTTTTAACTGCAAAACAAATGGAAGTGTATACACAATACACTAATGGTATAAGTTACAAGTATACAGCTGTGATCTGGCATCTTGAAATCTATTAAGTGAATCAGAAAAAACCACACGTTTGTATGATCAGAAAGCTACATGCATACAACTGAACTAGACAGATAGCACTGAGATCAGCCTGTCATGTTTGTCATTGACAGCAAGCTTTGGTGCCATAGACTTGTTGTGTACTGTGCTAACAACTGGTCAACCAATCTCAGGTACCAAAGCTTGAGTGATGTCTCCTTTATTATTAAACAAGATCAAACCTAAGGAGATTGGTAACAGAATTATTATATTTGCTTTAGTTTTATGGTTTTTATAGAGGGACAGCATGGGAGAAATTATGACGCTTATGGGGAATATTTTACTAATAGACTAATGAGTGAGAAAAAGGCTGGCATCATGGGCAAATGTCAATGGCTCAAATCATAAACAGTGGTAGGTTGTGGCTAAACAACAAGGGCATGGTAGAAGACAATTAGTCTGTTTTATGTGGTGGAAAGAAGGGAGCCAGAGGAAGGAGGCAAATGGAGGGATGACATGGTTAGAACGAGTAACCAGAGATTTTTTTCTTGGCAACAGAATTTCCAACGATAAAGGACAGTAAGATAGTATTTGACAAGGCCAAAAAGAAGGAGCTTGTAGTAGTCAAGAAGCATGGTAAAGGGCCCTCCATGAGAGTATTAGCTATGTGGATGAAGAGGAAAAGGCAGGATCTTAGAAATGTTCTGCATGAAGCAGCAACAGGTTTTAGACAGTGCCAAAACATATAGGTTTAGAAAGGGTGGATACAAAAATGACACAGATTACAGAAACAATTGCACTGTGAGAAGTGGGGAGTGGAAAGTGGTTAAGGATCACGAGCTAAGTTTTGGTCATGCCAAACCTCAGCTGGATGCTCCATGAGGAGATAGGAGAAAGAAAGTCTGAGGGTTTAGTTTGATGTAAGGAGACAAGGTCTGGAGTGGAAAAAGAACTCTCAATGATCACTGATCACCACTAGTAGTTGAAGCTCTGCTTCCAGTGATGCTGGGACACATTTTACAGTGGGGTGCTCACACACCCCATTAGTCCTGTCTATGCCCCACCAGAGCTGGGGCCAGGAGTGGGGCTGTGGCTCTGGGTGGGTGAGTGGGAAATGCCGACAGGGTTGAGGGGACCAATGTTGGGACCCCAAGTGTGGGTCCAGTGATGGCTGAGACCCCATGTGTGGATTCTTAGGTGCAAGGTGTGAACAGAGCATGGGGTCAGCAGCAGCAGCAGCAGGAGTTGAGCCCCAGGCACAGGGCCGGAAGCAGCCAAGCCCTGCAGGTGGGACTGGGAACAGAGCCTTCGGAATGGGTCCTATAGGTGCAGGGCCAGGAGTAGAGCCAGGAAGTCAGAACCAGGACCCTGGAACCCACACAAAAATGGGGCGGTGCTGCAGCACCCCTAGTTCCCATATTTGTTTCCAAATGAGATCAAGCAGAGACAGGGTGTTAAGATCAAGGATGGTGCTAACATCATGGAGAAAGCTGTGTGGAATCCTCCCTGAAAGATAAATGAGAAGTTTTGATAAATGAAATGGGAATGAGAAGTTAAATGAAAGATAGATAAATGAAATGGGAATGAGAAGTTTTCTCCAAATGAAACACTGAAGGAGTTATTGGAGAGGTAGGAGAAAACCAAGGACAGAATAAAATCACAAAAGCAGAGGGAGGACAAGCTTACAGCGACAGCTCAAAGGCAACCAAGAGGTCTGGAGCATTTGTTCTAAGATTTGGCCAAGAAGACTTCATTCGTGTGTAGAGGGCAAAAGCTGGGCTGGAAAAAAAAAGTCAAGGATTAAAAAAAGAAAAGAAAAATGGAGCTGAGGGCTATTAGTTTGTACCATCCCATCTAGCGTCCTGGTCATGGACCAGGCAGGACGCCATTGTGCTAGGTGTTTATAAACCAAACAAATTGTCCAGATGCCCAGAGGGCTTACAAGTACAGGACAATAGACAAACAGATACAGACAGGGGAGAACAAGCAACAAGTGAGATAATGTTGGTCATCAGTCTAGACAGTGGTATTGGCACACCAATGGCCTAACAACTGTCAAGCTGTTTGATGGCAAAGGAGAGTTTTAAGGAAATATTTGAAGCAAGATAAAGAAGTAACTGAGCAGATGTTTATGGGGAGCTTTCCTAAGCAGGAGGGGCCCTATGGGAAAATGTATAAGGTGCTTTTAAATAAAATAAAATAAAAAGTGTGCAATGGAGGCTGGCGTGACTGGCCAGTTAGAGGTGGGAAAATAGTCAATGAGAGATGATAGGCAGGGTGAGGATAGCATAAAGGGCTTTGAAAGGGAATACAAGCAGCATATGTTTGACATGAGAGAGGAGGAGGAGCTAGTGGAGGATGCAGAGAGAGGACTGAGAGTGACAGGCTATGAAAATCATCTTTGCAGCTGCACTTTGAATAGATAAGAACGGGGCACAATAGCATTTGTCAAGGCCAGACAAGAGAATGCTGCTCTAATTGAGATGTGAGATTATGACAGCCCGGATTACAGTTTTAGTTGGGGAGGAAAGGCCAGCCATCTTATTGTTATGCAGAAAGAATCTGTAATATTTAGATATTGTCTGGATGTGAGGACCTAGAGAGGTCTGAGTTGAAGAGGATGCCCAGGTGATAAGCAAGATGGTGATGTTATCCAGAGGGATCAAGACAGAAGGTAGTAACAGAGAAATTGCAAGTTCTGTTTCATCACAATGATATACCAATTAAATACACCAGTAACTTGCATACTCCTGGCTTGATTTGGGGAATGTTACTGCACAAAGAATTATAGCCATATTGTAATGGAATCGGGCCTGAACAATAACCCTAATCCTAATCACTCATGGTCAAAGCCTTAAGAAAGTTTGTGTTCATTTCAGCACCTGAAGTCCACAATTTAGTTTAGCCTCCTGCAAAGAAGTGAGAAATACAAGCAATATCCTGGGATAGCTGCACCTTGTTAGCAGTATCAGCAATGCAGTATTATTTTACTATTTCTAAAACAAAATAATGGAGTCAAAGAAACACAGCCCAAGCATGACAGTGGTAATGGAATGCCTACACTACTGAGAAAGCTCAGTCTCTATTTTCCTGAGACTAAACATTCAGTGTCCTATCCCCAGCTGCAGCCGTGGAGTCCACAATGTAATTTGGGAGGTGGGAAAGGGATTGTAAGAAGATAACTTTAAGGTGCAATTGCAGTTCCCCAGACATGGACTGGCTGTGGTTGTATACGTAATCCATCGCCTAGCATAAAAGTCAGAGCAGTCTAAAGATGGTAGCCAAGGATTGCGAAGGCACAGGAAAGTCCTAGCCATGCCTCCAGTATATCATGGTCAGGCCCACTGATGGTGGGGGAGGAGGAAAGGGGGACAACTGCCCCAGGTCCTGGAGATTCAAAGTGACCTGGAGCTCCAGGCTGTTGCCACCTCTACCATAGCAGTGGTCAGAGTCCTGGACCCTTTTGAATTGTCATGGGATCACCACCCTGCACAGCTCTGAGGACTAGGGCGGGATTCAGAAATCGTGCTGCAGTCTGGGTGGCACTAAGGGCTGACGGCTCTCAACCCTACCCTTTTGCCCAAGATCACTACCCTTCTGGGGGCACAGAGCCAGACCCCCCTCACCTTGCCCTGCTGATCCCAGTAATAAGTAGGACACTCCATACAGCTTTGCCAGCTTGAGGTTACATTCCCATCTCCTACAAGTGCTGTTGTTTCTCCCCACTGCTCATTCTAAATGTTCAGGTAGCATTCGCTTTTTCACTATTGATGCTTTTGTCATGTTTTGAACAAATCAAAAGCTCACTAAGAAGGACAGTAGGGTTAATCACAAACCACCTTAACCGTCTGTTATCACCAATATATAGTACTGGGAAACCACCCATATCAACATAACAAATCTCTGAAAAGTCAAGATGTATTAACACACGAATTAATCCATTCAGAATTTGGATGCTCAAAGGGTGTATAGAAAGAAACACAGCTTTTTCTTCTCATACATTACATTGTTTTTAATATTTTTAAATTATAGAACTGAATTTAGAGTCAGGTTGGACTGTGTACAGGCAGATCAATAATAATAACCCAAACATTCATCATAATCCTATGTTGAAGTGTAATGCTTGAAGTCATCATCCAAGAATACTTTAGCAACTTTAAGTATAGGCAAACAAATATAAAAGAGGCCCATATATTCAGATTAGATCTCCAGATGATTATTCGCTAAAGGGAGAATGTGAAAAGTGGATGAACTAGAAAGCTAATGAATAGATATACTTTACATAGATTATTCACTTGTTCCACCTATATTTTGGGCATTCTTCCATTTCTAACAAAAGCACAGACTTTTCCTTTAGATTTTTTTAAAATCACCTTTGGAAAGAAACCAGGATTTTATTTACTAGAGGAAAATGAATGACAAAGCCAAAGAACATTTTTGAACCTTGTAAACTCTCAAACACATGAGAGGTTTGCAAAACCTTGAACTCCGCTAGACTAACCCATTCAGCTTTCATAAGAATAGGGAGGTTATATTGTGTCTGTATTTGGCATTGGTGTGACAACTACTGGAATATTGTGTATGATTCTGTGTTTGTAATTCAAGAAGGATGTAGATAAATTGTAGTTCAGAAAAGAGCCACAGGAATGACCGGAGTCTTGGAAAAATATGCCTTAACAAAAAAAAAACAAAAAAAAATAGCAGCTCAATCTTAAACTATTTTCAAAGAGGAGCCTATTAATTCCTGCATGGGAAACAAAAAGTTGATACGAGTGCTCTTTAATTTAGCAGACAAAGGTATATTCAGAGCCAATGGCTGGAAGTTGAAGGAAAACAGACAGACAATCTAGAAATAAGGCACAAATGTTTGCTTAAAAAGGTAGTTAACCACTGGAACAATTTCCCAAAGGGTTGTGGTGGATTCTCCATCACTGGAATTTTTGTAATCAAGATTGGATGTTTTTCTAAGAGATCTTTTATATTTCAAATGGAAATTAATTCAGGGGAGTCATGATTTTTGTTGTTCAGGAGGTCAGAGTAGAGGATCACAATGATCCATTCCTTCTAGTTTTATAATCTATGAATGTAAAATCTGAAAGTTGTTAAGTTTTCCCTTTAGAGTTTAGGGATGTCAAATATCAGTTAACTGAATAGTCGATTAACCTCATGAATTCTTATCGGTTACTTGACTATTCTATAGTACCCAGGGGTGAGGTCAGCAGCCAGTGCACTCTGGCCCTACTCCCGAGGAGCCTCCTGCCACTCCACATCAGATGCAGCAGCATGGGGGTGCCAGGTAGGAGCTGGTCTGCAAGGTGAACCAGTTTAAAAGCCAGCTCCCCTTGCAGACCAGCTGCCTGTCGCCCCATGCTGCTGCCTCTGATACACAGGCAGCAGTGCAGGGTGGCAGCAGCCCCTATCCAGGGGGAATGTGAGCTCCTGGACCCAGCACGAGCTGGGCTGCCTGCCCGCCTAGCTCCTAATACACTTTAAATGCAGAGCCATGTTAGAGAAAAGAAACTGCTCCCCCAGTAAAAAAGTTTGGCCAGGCCGCTCTTGCTATAGTGGGCTGCAGTACTCCTTGAGAGAAACCGGCCGCACCCTTCCTGCATACCATTGTCTTTAGAAAAAGGGAAGGTGTGAAAAGGGGAAAATAGCCTGAGACTCTCCCACCCGTCACCTTGGCGTGAGAACTGCGGGGCTTACCTGGTCGCATGAAACCTGCACAGTTTCGGCCCAACCCCTGGGACACAGACCCCCCCACTTGGTGACCATTGAGCCATATGTGGTAATATGCAAGCGCAGGAAAGCGATGTGCAGATCTGGGGATAAATACCCATGGCACAGTTCGCTCTAGGAGGTCTTCACAACACACGTACCACCGTGCGTGTGCCTTCTCGTATACTTCAAAGTGCTGCCGGCCTGATCAACCGACCAGCCACCTCCCCCGACTCTCGGGCGTAACCAAGGCCTTCGCAACCGAACCGATATCTTTGTAATGTTCCGTGTGCTGTGTAAGTTGGTATGTATGATTTGATTTTTTCCTGTTGTATAAGCTTAGTGTTGTAGTTGTTTTTGGGTAGTACATAAGAGTTTGTAGTTATCACTGTTATTTTATTACTGTAGCTGGATAGTTTAAGATTAGAGACTATTCCCCTTGCCATTCCCATCCTTATATCTCTGACACGTTTTACTAGAAACCATAGAATAAATATAATAAATACTGTAAGTTCATTATTAACACGGTCTATTAAAAATCTTAGAATAAATACTATAAATTCACCACTGTAATAAATAAATAATTTTTATTTGATAAAACTGTCCGCCTGGTTCTGTCCTTCCCCCCTTGGGTATTCATCATCGGACCTGTGATTCTTGCAACAAGCCACAGCAGCTGTAGGTCCTGGACTCAGCATGAGCCAGGACTGAGCTGGCTGCTGGTCAGCCTGCTAAAAAATTTTCTGGTGACGGGGAAGGGGAAATGCATGTAGTCTATAGCATTAACCGATAAGCTTTTGCATATCGGTTAAACGGTTAATCAGCTACACTATTACATCCCGATTAGAGCTATAAATTCTTTCAAATTTTGGTTCAGAGTATTCCAGTGAGCCACAGCTTCCTTTCATACCTCTAACCAGCAGCCACACACCACACCACAGAAACACTTATCGAGGAATCCATCCCTGCAACAAACCCCATTGCTAACTCTGTCCACATATCTATACAAGCGACACCATCACAGGACCTAACCACATAAGCCACAACATCATGGGCTCATCCACCTACCCATCCATTAATGTGATATATGCCATCAAGTGCCAGAAATGTCCCTCTGCCATGTATATTAGACAAACTGGTCTCTGCACCAAAGGATAAATGGACAGAAATCAGACATCAGGAAAGGTAACATTCATAAACCTGTCGGGAACACCTTAGCCTCCCTGGACATTCAATAATGGATTTAAAAGTAACCATCATTCTACAAAACAACTTCAAAACCCAATTACAAAGGGAGACAGCTGAATTGCATTTCATTTTCAAAATCAATATAATCAATTTAGGATTGAATAAGGATCTAAACTGGTTAACGCATTGCAAAGGCAATTTCTCCTCTCTGGATATTCCCATCTCCCAGTCATCTGCTGCTAATGAGCCACACCCAGTCTGACATGATTAGCCTCATTACCACAGGTCCTACTTGACAAGTAACTTCTTTCTTTTATGGTTCTTATATACATATACCCCTGCCTTTAATTCCTACTCTGATTTATCTGATGAAGAGGGGTTTACCCACAAAAGCTTATGCCCTAGTAAATCTGTTAGTTTCTAAGGTGTCACCAGACTCGTAGTTGTTTTTACTTATGTCAATCACTACGAGGTTTCGTTCACACCATGGACTGAATCTGAGAGTACAACAGCCAGGAAAAGGGCTAGACAGGTTCGGCATCTACACCAAACACAATAGGACCAGCAGGAGATTAGAAGAGTTTCAAAAGATATCTGCAATATAAGTACCTCAGAGTATTGGGGGACACTAATGACTTGCAATGAAGAGTCTAACAGCTCAAACAAGAATATTTTCATTCTTATTTTTAATTTTGTAGACACTATGGATGTTCTGGTGCCCTCCAGATGCTTTGCACTGCTCTGAACCCTGGAATACAAGATATGTTTGGGGGCCAGGATGATAGTCAGGGGTATCTTTGCATCTAAGCAAATTCCAGCTGTTAAAATGGCCCCAAAAGCCATCCCTACTGGCTCCCCATAAAGAGGATTGGCAGCACATACAACACTGCAGACTCACACTTAGCCACGTTCTTCCTGCCCACAGAAAGAATCTGGGCAGCTAATATGTAATTTGTTTTTTAAACATTTACCAGTACCGAAGAAGGGTACTGCCTAGACACATTTTTAATCTTATGTAATAGCTACCATGCTAAAGACCATCAGAGGAAGGGGATTAACAAGAGAGAATGGAAATTAGGCCAATTAGATTCTCTAGTATTAGTGCCTAATTATTCTTTAATGCAAGTTGTCCACACTTGCAACACTGAGAGACACACGAACAACTTGTGAAGTTGTCAGCCAGCTGAAATTTGCATATTCACTTCATGCTGTATAAGAAAAGAAGTTGTACAAAACCACAATATTTGCTTATACTTTTATCCTCATTGAAAGATAAGTAGAAACTGCTTGCTCTTTGTGTTACCAGAAGTTAATGGCAACAGTTCCAATTGACTTCAGTGGGGCTGGAATTTCATCACAAGTATTTGCATTGCAACACTCTGCTAACACCATCCCTGGATGAAGGAAAATATATGGTTTTCATCAGTAGGCAGAAGTATACAGATAAAACAGTACATTGTAAGTGACGAAGGCTCAAAATTATTTCACAACACATTGCCTCAAGAAAAGTAAGATTATTTCTGTATCTTAAGTATTCTGGAACAGTAACATATTTGGAGATATCGTGTTAAGAGGAACAAAGGGGAATTAGGAGCTCAACTGAGCTGAAATCCTCCCCCTTTACTTACTTGTAACAAAGTCTGCCACCGCCCAAACAGCATCTCCTGGCCAGAGTCACTCTATGGCTCCCCACTTCTGTTTCTGCTCTTAGCTACTTAGTAACTCCATACCACAGTCTAAAAAGCAATTAAGATACTTCCCTTCTAAGATCCAATTTATTTAGTTTTTACACACTTTGGCTCTCTGGGCACTATTCTCAAATCAGTATGTGTCTCTCTCCCCATTTAGTAGGGGCTCCCCAGTACTGTTTCTTCCAACTTTTTCCATTCATGAGCAGAATAAATTTTGTTATGTCCACCAAGGCATATACAAATCTGTATCACCAATAGACACACATGCTGCCAGCTACCGGCACTGTGCTAATCAGCTGGGCAGCATTTGAATCTATGTTCACCGCCTCTCAGGCTTTAACTGGATAGATAACTGGCCCTATGGGCTCTGACTTCCAAATGCCCCTGGTGTCAGGGTCTTCTTCCTGCCTACACAGGCTACTCCCACTCTTGCAAGCTGGAGCAGCTCCCCTAGTCATTGGGTTTTCCCTGGAGGAGTCTTCTCCATGGTCTCTTCTACCATTTCCTGAACTTTCCAGTTTCACTGCAGTCTCTTGCTGCCCTTCATAGGATAATCAATTGTCCTCTTTCAGGCCCTATCCAGACTCCTAACTCAGGACAGGTGCGCTGAAGCAATTCTTTCAGTAATCAGACCTCAAGTTATGCTAGTCAGACCATTTATGCTAGTTTCATTTCAATGTAACCTTTCTTTCTTTCTTTCTTTCTTTTTTTTTTTTTACTTGCATTATAAGCACTTCGGGGCAGTGTGTTTGTATGGGGAGGAACTGGAGTTAGAAGCCCATATTTTCTTAAGGGACTGTTATTGGGAGGACACTAGGGAAACCAGAGAAGTGCTAAGGGTTTACTAAAGCTGAATGAAGGCTGTGAATAATCAATCCATGGTGGCAGCATCAGAGCTGTGAGTTTCTCTGAAGTGCAGCAGCTGCTGACATGAACCATGGCACTTCAGACAGAAACCTAGCCCAGGGTTGGCCTGGTGGAAAGAGGAGTTAGAGCTATACACAGAGAAGACCACATAAAAGCTTATGATACTATATATATTTTGTTAGTTTCTAAGGTGACACTGGACTACTTGTCATTTTTACAGTGTGTGCAAGAGCAGAAGAAAGTGTCAGAAATTTTCAGTCAGGCTTGTCTAAGGGGGGATGGCATTTTGGACAGACATCAGTGATGACATGACTCTTCTTGAGCATATATCAGGTTCAGGCTTTCGGTTCAAGAAAGCATCAAGGAAGGACACCAACCTCCATGCCAGAAACAATGGACACAGGGAAATGCCCTGTGCAATGTCAGCCGGATGACAGGGCTCCTGCAATGTGACTCCTTGGCATGAATTGGACTCAGACACATCCATTTGCAAAGAATAGTTGCAGTCTAAAATGTGATTAGGGAAAACATGATCTCATAGTGAACTAACCTAAAAAATAAAGAAGGTATCAACTGATGTTTGTGATGGTTCCCCCACAGAGCCCTTTGGGGAACACAGCCATACAAGTCACGGATCTGAACAGAAGGCAATATCAGAATTTTAAAGCTGCAGTGCAAGAAGCAAAAGGGCAATGGACAGAGACAATTTTAAATGTATATGAAGATGTTTTCAGAAGTTACAGGTGCCTTTCATGACAGCTATGACTGGAAGTTGACCCAGCACTACATAATCCTGTCTGCAAAGAGCTTAAATATCTGAATAGCTACAGCACCTGAGCAGGTCAGCACAGTCTCGATAAGCAGCATAATGGTAATAAAGAATCCATCTGCCATACTGCATATTTGATAGAGCCAAAGTCACTGGGCTGGGCATTGAAAAGATGCCACTGCCTATGCTTTTAAAAGCTAGAATTGTTATGATCTGTAATGTGAGGAATGGGCATTGGCACACAAATAAGGCTTCTGGGTTGAGGTTTATTTAATTTAAGAGAGTTTAATTTGAGCTTTATGTAGATGTCCAAAAATGTGAGGTGATGAGGATAGAGCTCTGGATATACTATAGATATTACTCGCTATAGTATAAATTATTCATATTACTTGTTGCAATATACACTTCTGTAATCTTTGTAACATTCCCTAGTGCACTTTAATGTAGTACTATAAGAGAGTCCTTGGTGGGTTAGGGGACCAAGTGGTTAGTACAGTAGGTTGGTCTTACTATCCTGGTCCTACTCTACTCATATTCCGAGGACAGAGAGCTGATCTCTCACCTTGTTTATATAAGGATGCCATGCACAAAAAATATACACAATATTCACCTTACACAGGCTTGAGAGTATATTTTCTGGCTGGGAATGAATACACAATTCTGGTCCTTGATCGAAGTGTATGACACCTGCTGGTCATGTGATCACATGATCTGCCTGCCTGACCACAGGAAAAGGTGGGAGCAGACTTTGGAAAAATAATATTTGAGGACAGTATGCTGCTATTCAATTGCTGGGAGTTTGATGCTCTGCCTGGTACAAGAAGCAAGTCAGTGACTGTAAAACTGAATCCCTACTTTGAGACGTGGCATTCCAAACACTGTTTTCACCAATAACATACCCCAGTTTTGCCTTGGAAAAATTCAAGGAGATTACATGCAAATAGGAGTTTATTCACCACATCTCTTCCTCAGCATATCCACCTCATAATGGTAAGGTAGAATTAGTCTCTTAGCTGTTCTTATAATTGATACACAAGGTTGTTTCTCCAGGTTCAGAGCCCACATAAGCATTTTTGGCACACAGAAATACCTCAGAGGGTGCCAAAACTGTCCAGCACAGGCACTGGTGGGATCAGGAACAAAATGCTGCTGCCAATGAGGGGAGAGCTGTTGAAGCCAGAAGAATGGAAATATTCAACAACTGAAGGAAGCAGGACTAGATTATGACAGGACCACCAAGGGCCTACTTTGCCTGGAGACAGGAATTCCTGTGAAGATTGAGCCATTAGAGAAACACAAGGAATGGACTAAAGGAATCGTGAGGGTCCATTGTCGCTCAGGACATACAAGGAGACTATGCAACAGCGACAAGTCATCTAAAGGACCAGGAGACATAAGCCTGCAGACAACACCCAGAGAGAGTGTACACATATCATTACAGGACAGAGACAAAAAAATCATCTTGAGGCCAACCCCATAGGGAGGGAGGAGATTCCAGGGAGAGCGTTTTTCAATTCCCACAGTGAGTCAGAGATAGGTCATTCCCAGTGTCATTGCCTGTTGATGAGACCAAACTCTCTTGAAGATTATGTATCCCCAGCTCAGTGTGATAATGATAAGATTCTAACTTGGCTATGTGCTAGAAAACTCTGGCTAAAAGAGACACTGGGTCACAGTCAGATCTACTATTGGCCTTTCACAAAGAAATTGCTAGTCAGTTATGTCCACTAACATCTGAAATAGTTAACACAGCTGCTGGCTCTTCAAAACTGCCTAACCATTTTAAAATATTGAAAACTTCATTTTCTAAAAAGTTGTGTTTTGGTTTATTCAGCTCTTCTCCTCCCCACCATATAAATATGTAAATATGATTCTCAATCATAAAAAGCATATGTATTTTTCATTATGGCAATGAAAGTTTTCTTATTTTAAGAAAAAAACAGTACTTCTGACAATTTGGAGATTATCAAAGGAAATTTTTAGTATGCTGGCTAAATTGTTGGATACTGTGAAGAAGCACAACTCTTGTGCTCTGGCATTCTTGATGTGTTGCACCTGTGCAATTGCAGTTTAAGTCACGCTTGAGCACAAAATGATTTGTGCAAAAAAAAAGTGCAGAATTTTGTAATAGATTCAATATGCACCAGAGGTAGCTGAAAAACAAATAACTTTTAATCAATGCATATCCAGTTTTCAGAGATTACAGTAAAAGGCTGGCCATATTTTATTTGTGTCTGTGTATTTGAAAATGTATGTTTATTTTTTTAAAGCTAAATAAAGTTGCCTTGTGACACTCATATTGTATCTATTACATATTTCACTTCAAAACCTCATCTTTCCTAAACCCTCTTCAGAGTGCTTGAAGTAGCTCAGCAAAAGGAAAGGAATTTTCTATTTAACTAGAGCACTGACATTCTGTTACACAATTCCATCTTGTCTATTTACCTGCTCTCAAAAAACAGAAGACACTAAACAAAAAATGCTGAATGCATTTAGTCTGCAGTGCCATAGGTGTCTGAATGCATCTGTAGCTTCCCTCTCACTCATCAGTGTAATTGTTGTCATGTTATTCCATTTTTTTGATTAGTCTAGTCCGCCAAGCTCAAAGCTTTTTCTGGCCAAACGTTCTTCTGCTAGTTGTCATGGTGACTGAATTGTTAGAGAGGAGAAAGGCTCTGTTGTCTGTCATTGTTCTGTTGTGGTTTAGGTAATGCAGGAGGCATCACAAGTGAAGTGGATGGACCTTTTTTGCTCTACATCATTTCAGAGTATTGAAAATCTCACATAAAAAAGGAGCAAATAGGCCCTGACCAAAGAAATAACCAAGTTCTTTTTGAAAGTGCACATTATTATAAAGAGGTAAAATAGCACTAATGACTGAGTAATCTAAGAAAAATGCTACAGAATATTATATTTATTATTAGAATAATTGCAACAATTTGAATGTTACTATACAATACCGCCCATTTTGCAATTTAGATTGAAGATAGCAAAATAGAAATTGCATAGTTAAAAAAACTGTTATTTAACCCCTGATTCCATTTAACCTAAATCATCACATAAGGAAGGAGTGAGTTTTAACATTAAATTCTTTAAAATCTCATGTAGGAATGTTTGAGATTTTTAATTAGCTGTAATAATTAGTTTGTTATGTCACTATTGGAGTTCATATTTTACCAGAAAGGAATTGTTATTCCAGCCATAGCTATTAGTTCTGAAATCTTTAAAATCTCAGGTGTTGAGAGTTTTTACTTTGAAGTTAAATCGCCTATGCTTATTTTAGGGGCAAACGGGAAAACCCTGAAAAAAAGTTGTCTTAATAGGTTTACCATATTGAAATGGCTTGACAGTCAAGACACTTTCTTTTAAATCATGATTAACAACATTTTAATTTACACTTTTAAAATGGCTGCCAACCCTAATGTAAATCCAAAACTGCAGTGATACAATGAGTTGCACTTGTCTGCAAATGCACTGAATTAATCTGTGCTCAAATTCATAGACTAATACACCTAAAGAAGCCATCAGGTTATGAATATTATTCTCATTGTTACCTCAGGGAGAGATACCTTTAAGCAGGCCCTGTCACTGGGTGTCACCAAAGTTCCATTAAACTACAGGTAGAAGAGCATTTATTTAGCAATAAAATTTTAGAGTCTTAAAGCAGGTAAAATTTGACCATTTCAAGTACTTCAGCTTACTTTGTAGAGCCAGATCTTTAGTGGAGGCAAACAGGCATTGTTTTTAAATGAAGCTTCTCCCATTTGCACCACCTGTACATAGCCAGTACTTTTGACTTGCTAAATACTATTCAAATATGAAGGAAGGACAATCATATAGTTAAATCACTGGACTGGGATTTAGGAGATCTAGGCTCAGTTCTCAGCGCTGTGAGACTTCTTCCCATACCTTTGAGCAGGTTGCATATAGCCTGATCCCTTGCCCACTGAAGTCTACTGACACCAGCTCCGCAGCCGTAAAGTGTGGATTATATATCCCTTCTTCTACCTTTTTGTTTGAGTTGTGTGTTTTCAGAGCTGGGATGATCTATCACATGTGTATACTGTGCCTCCGTGCTACTTAATGCAAATAGCAGTAGTATCAGAATGCTGACACTGTTTGAGTTCTAAATGTTCAGCACCTCTGAACATTAGATGTTCCTGGTTGGGAACCCAAAATATAAGCAGCCAAAAGTAATAGACACAAGCTCTGCAACTGAGTTGAATCTTTATGAAAAATACTATGAATTCTTTATAATAATTCTTATGAATTCCAGGATAAATATCCAATTAGCTACATACACTAACATATTAAATATATTTCATTAATCTTATACTTTAACAACATATTTTGAGCAATGGAAGACTATTTCGCCCTTCCACGTAAATGAAGAGAGTCCAATACTGGAACTTTTAAAAAAGAAATAATGGGCTCTATTTCCAGAGACCAGCTTTCAAGCTTACACAGAGTTCTTGACCTGAAGAAAAGCTCTGGGTAAGCTCAAGAGCTTGAATCTTTCAGCAATAGAAGAGGATCCAAGAAAAGATATCACCTTACTCACTCTGTCTCTCTAATAGCCTGGCTCCAACACAGCTAGAGCAACTCTATAAAACCCTATAGAATTATTATACAACCTACCTGGTTCCACTCCATTAAATTCTGTGGACTTTCCATAAGGGATAGCAGCAGGCATTAAAATATTCCAATCTCTGTATTCTGAAGTACTCTGTTGCAAGTTTAATGCCTTAGCATTTGTAAAGGATGATTACTAGCATTTGAAAAGGGTACTTACTGCGTACAGCACAGTAAACATGTATTCTGTTTCTCTTTTACACTGTTAAATAGTATAATATATAGCAAAGATATACCGAAATAGCAATCAAAACAGACACTTTAAGGAAGAGTACCAGCACATCCTAATTTGTACTTCATTTCTCTCATCAGAAATGCTACTAGAATTCATCACAGTGCTGAATATTCATTCATGTTTCTTGTTCTTGGTTTAGTGGAACTGCACTTGGATTCACACAAGTATTTACCGAAGGGGGAGGAGTAAAGGGAACATCAGCTCCAGTTCTGCTAAAGCAGAAAACAGTTCCCCCTTCTTTCTCTGGTTTGGGAAAGCAGTGTTCCTCCTTCCCCCTTTGCTGGTGTTGGGAGAGCTTGCCCACCTTTTTCAGTCTATTTTAACAGCTATGTTCAGATTAATATTAGCTCATTTTAATTCCCCATCTCCGAAAAAGCTTGTCTGGTGCTTTTTTAAACATCCAGAGCTGCTTTCCTTCCATCCTTTTCTTCATATCAGTTATATTAGCAAATAGAAAGAAAATAGAGTTTGTAGCATTTCCAACAATAATAAACATGAGGGATAATGAGACTGAACAGTAACTTCTAAGGCTACATGTATACTGCAACTGGAATGTGATTTGCGGCTTGTATAGAATGTACCGATGCTAGTTTTAATCTAGTTAGGGTGCTAAAATTAGCAGTGAGGACACAGCAGCATGTCAGTGTAGGCCAGCTATGAGAGGATATTGTGGGTGGGGGAATGGACAGGCAGACTTATACAGTCTGCCTCTCTGAATCCTCACTGCTATTTTTAGCATACTAGCCTAGGTCCTTTTGTTCCCCCCCACCCCACCGCGCACAAGCTCTTTTGTCTCCATAGTAATTTTTTGGATGGGTGGTGGGCCTTAGTTTCAGATTTTGCTCTGCCCCTCCCCCAAACCTCTGTGTGGCCCTGCCAATCTCCTTTCTAGTTAAGATAACACATGTTTATTGGACTACAGAATCATAAAATGTATTATTTAAAAGAAAGAGGTGGTATTTTCCGCATGGAGTACAAAGATGAAGTTTCAATTGTGTAGTGAGCCTCTTAACTGCCTAGATGCCTAGGCAAGGACTCCAGTGAAACCATTTCTGCAGCACCCAGAGAGTACATTTGCCTCTAGCAGACATCACACATTAATCAACTTTCCACACCAGTTCATTCTGAACAACTAAAGCAGTGAAGCTGGGATTAAAAGGAGGCTTTCATGAGATTAGATTTAGAATTGGTTTTTTACAGCTTACTTTATATTTTAGAAAGGTATGTCTATCTATCCATCTGTGAGTCTTTTTGTTCAAGAATTTCACTTAAACATTAAGAGCTAGGACCACCAAATTTGGTGTGCAGCTTCCTTTTATCATAACTTAAAGCAAGATCAGGGTTTGCTTGTGCCATACTAATGGGATGTGCATGAAATTTGATTGTTTCTCATAAAATGGAAAGGAAGGCGTCTGGTAGGAGGGAGTTATACTGCAGAATGACTACGGGGAGGGGGACAGCAAAGGGCCAGAGATGGGGACCGGGACATCTATAACCCCATTGGGCTAACAGGGGATAAGGATGAGGAAAGGGATAGCTATCTACTATATATCTCAGAGAGTTTGTCTGTTTGTGTGTCTCTTTGTCTGTATGTCTGTCTGTCCCCAAGCTGGGGGACATGCACACATCCCCCGACTATGCCCACTGCATCTGCAGCCACCATGGACAGGTGCTTCTCACCTGGCCCCAAGTGGCTGTGGTGAAAGAGGGCTGGAGTTGCCCTCTGTCCCTGGAGCAGCCGGCACACAGAACCTCTCATCCCCAACCCCACCCCAGAACAATGATTTCAATGAAGAAAAACAAAACTTACTTGAGTTAAGGACCAGAGTAATGCCAGGAAAATCTTTTAGTGTTAAATATTAGCAAGAACTTTAGGACTCAGCTCAGGACTGAGTACATTTCTGTGTAAATTGACATATATCAGTACATCAAAAGCAATATTAATGTGGACCTGTTTTCTGATCTGTCTGTAGACCCATGCATGGATGACAAAAGTTGCTGTGTGGCATCAATGAGTAATGTGTTCTGGTCATAAGATAGCCAGGTCAGTGAGTGCATGCTCTAAAATGCATGAATATACCACTTCTACCAACTGACTCTGCAATTGAGAGCAAACTCCTTGGCTCTCCTGTTGGTTGACTTTTCCAAATGAGGCTGAAGAAAAGCTGTGTGGAAACTTGAAAGCTGATCTGTCACCAACAGAAGTGGGCCCAATAAAAGATATTACCTCACCCACTTTGTCTCTTTTTCCAGTTATACACATAGGCTATGTCTACACAGCAGCGTTATTTTGGAATAACTGACATCATTCTGAAATAACAAAGAGCGTGTCTACACTACAAGCCATTATTTCAAAGTAATGGCAAACTTGAGGACTTCTTACCCTGACTCCTGGTAATCCTCATATTACGAGAAGTAAGGGAAGTAGAAGGAAGAGTGTTCTTCCTTCAAATTCCTGCTGTGCAGACAGCGCCAACAGCCGAGTTAAGCTATTTTGACTTCAGCTATGCAATTAACATAGCTGAAGTTGCACAGCTCAATTCGACTTTAGCCCTGCTGCTTACACATGCCCGTATTGAAGAAGCATCCTTAACTTTGTTCTTGATCTTGACAAAGCATGCAACTTCCCAGCTCTCACAAAAGTCCCTCGTTTACCAGCTCCATATATTTAAATAATAAAGAAAAGCCTGTTAAGACATTCCATGTGCTATTTTAGCCCGCTCAATGCCTGGACAAACATAGGACTTTCATTTACCGTAGTGTAAGTCAGGAGTTACTCCTCAGAAGTCAATGGAATTAAAACTGGTGACAGAATTACGGTAATAGTTATAATTTGTGTCCTAAATAGAACTGTTACTATATGTTATTATCCTTTTATATGTGCGGGTCAAATATCTTTGCTTTTGTTGCTCTCAGCAACAAAAATGTGACAGCTTCCTATCCTGTTACTAAACAGAGCACACAGACTCTGTGTTAGTGTCCAAACTGACCTCTTTGAAGTTTAGTATTACTGGTAATGCAACAACCTTCAGCCAAAGGTTTCCTCTCTGAGCTTGACTATCCCTAGGACTCCTCTGTCCTCTCTCTCTCCCTTAGCCACTTTTTCCTCCCTCATATCTTACCACAAGGATTTAGCAGCATTTTAGTCATTACATGCAGAGTTCTACCATCTATTTATTGGGTCAGAAAAGCCAAGAGCTCCCTGTTATAGCATGCCTTCAATTGGAGAAAGGCAGAAAAAAGAGTAGTAGGAGCTGTGAAAAACTGCCGCTTCTATTTACCTTCTTTTGCTTTAGCTCAAAAGTACAGTGCATAGATCCACATTGCTGTAATTTCATTATCATGTCCTACAACTGAAGCATTTGCTGTGCACCTGAATCTAAAACCTTCAGGCTGTCCACATTTTTCTCCTTGATGACCTTCAGCAGCATGAATGACTATAATGATAGAAACAAAAGCAAACGTATGGTTCAAAGACATTAGGGGAAAACTGAATGTGTGTACATATTTGCATGACATATGAACAGGGATAATGTTTATATCATATTGATCTTTAGGAATAAATGGAATTTTACTTGAAATGATGCAATATTCAATAATCACAAATTTCCCTCTTAGTAGCGGGAAAGACAGATTAGCTGACTAGTGATGAATAAGTAGTTTGAATAAGGCATACAGAAAATAATATCACCACACAACTTGAAAACACAGCACATTAGTAAGCACACTATTAAGACTTGTTCGAAATTTGCAATTTTATTTCTATTATAGAATTGTTTGTCACATGGAACAATATAGAGAATGGAACATTGTTAGCTAATCTGCTATAATCTTTTCAGCTAAGAGCAACAGGCAATTGATAAGGAGGGTCAGGCTTTGGATCAGGATTTGCATAAGAGATGGCTAAGGAATGCCTATGTGCTTTAGGAAAGCCTGTTTGCAATGTGCAGCTGAAGGAGAAATATCCTTTGGGTGAGACATGGTCCAGAGATCTGGACCAAAGAATCACGTTAGACTTCAGTGATGTAACTAGTCAAACACCAAGTCAGGTATATAAATTCGTTGCCCCTAAAATACCCCCCAGAGGTTTGATTATGTAAGATATTTTCCACATACAGTCCGAAAGTGTTGCAAAATACTGTTGTGCACTGTTAAAACAATTGCCTTGTTTCTCCCGAAGAGTGTCTGCAGTTCAGTTTCATTGCCACCCATTTGTGGGATATTAAAGGTTTTACTATCATTTCCTTCAACTTTTCATAAATTACAAGAATACTAGTTGAATCTGACAATTATTGTGTGTCTGTATTTCTTTTGATACTCTCAGGTGATGATCTACTTACAAACTGTGGCTGATATGTCACAAATGAGCTCGGAGTTAATCTGTTATCTTAAACAAAAATTAGTGAGGCAAATCTGGTCTTGTAATTATTTATTTGGCTTTTTAAACAATACTGTATACACTTTGCTGGCAAAAGTCATTTCTCTCAAAGGAAATATTTCATTGGAAAGTCAGTATCTATAGTCTATTGAAAGCAATGTAGCAGTTTCAAAGAAAGGAATAAAAGCCTCTGTCTCAAACCTCATTTCATGTTTTTTTGTTTCCAGTGAGCATATTTTAGGGGCTAATCAGCCTTATAAAAAGTACCACTGTTAATCTACTGTTTGTCTTGATCTCCATTGCAGATGCTTAAGAGAGAGAGCAAACAAAACCAGAATTAAGGTCATTCCATTTAAATCCTTCAGAAAAGAAGACAAGAACTAAATTATTGCTGAGAATTACATAGAGGAAAAACCCTGGATAAGATAACTATTGTTTATTATTTGCCAGGTCCAGAGTGGCATTACATTTACATATTTGTGAAGGGATTACATTAACATTTTATGAGATTAGTTGTTAGCATGGGAAGATTCTCTGATACACTGTTGACACCACTTAAAAGTGCATTCCTGTGTTTTCAGATACCTAACGTAGATATTATATATGGCTTGTATGGAATATCCAAAACCTGGCAAGTAAATCAGCACTCATGATCATTTAATGCAATTTATTCAGATATGTAATTCAGGCCTACTAAACTATAAAGGATTTCGAATTAAATCTAATAGAAGTTGATATAAGAGGAAATAGCAAAGAAAATAGCATTATCAGTATCCTATATTGATATTGTCTCATCATAGATCACAAGTTTGAATATAGTAGAATTTGAGTAAAGATTATATTATAATGAACACATTTTCCTGACTCTGCTGAAAGACTTAAATCTATATCTTCAAATATATAGAAGACTAAAACATAGCTATTACAATGTATCTATTTTATTATAATAAAAAACAATCATTCTCTAGTGGTCAGCAAATAGTATAATTGCATGAGTATAGGGGTTTAGCCCATCAAAAAGCCACAAAGTTTTCCTTCAAACTGAGATATATTCACTGGGAGCTATTTTATAAATAAAACATGGTAGTTTTTAGTGTACCCTTTAGTGTGAGGACATGCTACCTTTAGAGCCAACAGTAATACCACTTCAAGAAGGGATGCTGTGTGAAAAGAGGATCTTGCAGCTTGCTCCCACTTTAAAATCAAGTACATTGGCTCCACAGGATCTGCAGCCCCCAGGAGCCTGCTGGCTGGAAGTGTGAGTCAGCTCCAGAATTCAGCTCTCTCAAGTGGTAGAGGTATGTCTCTATTTTGTACCATCACACAAGCTCAGACTTCCTGCAATCACTCTGCTAGATTGCAATTCAGGAGTAGAGCTGTGAAATTAAATTTATTTGGGGGAAGGGGGAGGGGATTTGTCAATTTTTTTTGCAGTGTTTATTGTTTTCTGATCAGCTCTATACTCACTTTCCTAATGTGCCTGAATCATTCTTAGGAGATGGCACACACTGAAATATTCATTTATAATGTTTACACTGCTCTGATTTGTTCTAGTTAAAACTATGTTGTCTAGTGAGATGAAGTAATTCAAAGTACCGCTAAGTTTAAGTTCTCTCGTCTTTTACATAAGACCATAAGAATGGCTATACAGAGTCAGGCCAAGGTCCACCTAGCCCAGCATCCTGTCTTCTGACACTGGCCAATGCCAGGTGCTTCAGGAAGAATGAACAGAAGAGGGAATCACCAAGGGAACCATACCTTGTCACTCATTTCTAGCTTCTGGAAAACAGAGGCTAGTAGAGTTGTCAGGTGTCCGGTATTCACCCGGACAGTCCGGTATTTTCGCCTCTTGTCCGGTAAAAAAATTCAGAGAATACCGGACACCTAAAATGTCCGGTATTTTCTGATTTTTTTCCCAGCCAGGAGGTGAAAATGCCAGGCACCTGGCAACCCTACAAACACTCAGCTCCCGGCCTCTTACCCCCAAACCTCCCTGGCTCCCAAAACCCCCAGCCCTCCGACCCCAGCCCCCATGCTTATCTGGTTCCGCAAGGCTGCCGGCACAAAATGGCTGCCAACCAAGGGGAAGCATTCCCCTGGGTCTTAGTGCTCAACCACTCCCCTGTTCCTATCCCTGCACTCACTCTTAAAGGGGACATGCTGTTTTATTTTGTTTTATTTTTGTTTTTGTTTTTTTTTTTTGCTCAACCAAAAAAAAAACCCCTCCTGGAATGAGGTTTAACAGGTAGTTCGAACTAGGGCTTTATTTTGAACTACTGGGTCCCTGCCGCGTGTAGACGCGGGCAGTTAGTCCGGACTTGTAAATTTCAAAAATGGCAACCGGCCAGGAAGATGCAAATCAAGCGCGGGATATTTAAATCCCGGGCTTGATTTGCAACTTCAAATGCCTACATTAGCCTCCCTAGTTCGAACTAGGGGGCTAGTGTAGACATACCCTTATAGATTACACTGTGGTAAAGTGTATGGGCTTGATTTTCAGAGGCACTAACTCTATACGTCTACGGTGGAATTAGACACCCACAGCAGGCTTGGTCCAGTTGACTCAGGTTTGTGGGGCTCAAGCTAAGGAGCTGTTTAATTGCAGTGTAGACATCTGGGTTTGGACTGTAGCCGGAGCTCTGGAACCCTCCCACCTTGCAGGGTCCATCAGCCCAGGCTCCAGCCTGAGCCTGGACATCTACATCACAATTAAACAGCCCCTAGCCTGAGTCCCCCAAGCCTGAGTCAGCTAGCCCAGGCCAACTGACTTCAATGTAGACATACCCTGTGTGGCTTACTTAGGACATACACATCAGTCCCAATGACTTCAATGGAACCCAAGCTTCTTTATCTTTTAAGTGCTTTTTGCAATTCCACCCCATTTTTATTATGTAGCAAATCTAGAGCTTGAGTTAGGCACAAAGAGATAAATCAAAATAAAATAGAATAAAAAACTGCATGGAGCAGAATAAAAAGCATTGATGTATTCCCAGCTTGTACACATCTTTGCTTATTCAGTGGAGGACTGTCAGATCTTAAAAGATACAAAATAACTAAGGCACATGTTCACTGGGATTTAATAAATCAGTAATATCAAAAATGCTGTCTGAATCAGACAGAAACCCCCAAGCAGCAGCAAAGGGGAAAACTGTTTTCTCCCTTCATAACCACAAATTGCCAGAATTTGCTTCATATAAAAGCGACGAGGAGTCCTGTGGCACCTTATAGACTAACAGATTTATTGGCGCATAAGCTTTCGTGGGCAAAGACCCACTTCGTCAGATGCATGTAGTGGAAATTCCAGAGGCAGGTATAAATATACAGGCATAAGAAAAGAGTACCAATCAAGTAAGGCTAGAGATAATGAGGTCAATTCAGTCAGGGAGGATGAGGCCTACTTCTAGCAGCTTTATGTATAAAATTTCTCTACAGAAAATCCCACCACTGATAGACATAGGTCATTTCTATTCTCTCTATAAAAAATGGCTCTTTGTGTCTTACATAGCATACTCAGATCTATCCATCTTTCTGAGCACGTACCATGCCCTCCTCTGAGTACTTTGATGAATTTTCACCGAGGAAAACAGGACTGTTTATGGAGAAGCTCATACAAGTCCTCTACAATGGTCAGAAAGCAGTGGTGAAGTCTGCAGAAGAGATTAGTTTTCTTTTATGTGCTTTTCAGAACACTGCAGTACTTATTAAGAATTACTTACCTACTACATTCAGCGGTGAAAGTAACTTAACATTTCTTACAGATACTGTCCTATTGCAACCCAGGTCCTTGCCAGCTCTTTAAATAGCTCCCTACTGGCTTTTGCTGCAGCTCAGCCAGCTCTTGCTGGAGCTGAGCACCTGGGCGCACCCACTTACTTTCACCTCTGCCTACATCCAGTCATTTTGGTTTTATACCACAAGGGTCTCTCTAAGGTGATATTTTGGAATACTCAAGCAAAAATCTGCCCAGCCAAGATACAGATAATTTCTTAATATTAATAATAAATAACTATAAATACTTATTTAGATGTACAGTCAAATGCCAAAATAATTCACTTACTCATAAGAATTCTTACATAAATTAATACATCAAATAAGATCTATTTTTTTTAAAAAAACAGAACTTATGTTTAGATTTTGACTAAGGATCAAACTCTGCTCAGAGTGTGTTACAAGGGACACGTACAGAAATTGGAGTTTCCTGTATGTATATGATAGCAGAAATTAACTAACTCTAGATCCATCAAATGGAAGAGTCAATGCAACATTAGTGCAGCACATAGGATTCAGGAGTGGGATATCATTTATATAAAGTTGATTGCATTCAAGTAAAATATTAATTTAGATTCCCCCAAATCAGGAGATATTGTTATTTACTATATGTATCATTGTTTGCAGTGTTGTTATAGCCATGTTGGACCCAGGGTATGTCTACACTACAGCATTAATTCGAGTTAACTTAATTCGAAATAGTTAATTCGAATTAAGCTAATTCGAATTAACGCATCTACACAAAAAATGCATTTTGAAATAGCATTTTGCTATTTCGAAATAGCACGTCCACACTGAGTGGACTCTGAATCGGAGTTAAGGCTGGCTGGAACCAGTGCTGGCAGGGCACCAGGTCAGGACCTCCTGTGTGGGGCTGCTGCCTGCGGCTATCTGAGGTCCGTGCTTAAAAGGACCCTATCCCCCACCCCGGACAGCCAGTTCTCAGGTGTCTCTGCTTGCTTGTCTACCTCGATGAGGGACAGCAAAGCATTTGTGTCTCGGAGTGCTCTGGTTGCCCTCACTCGGGACACCCTACCACTCTGCAACATGGAGACAGAGCTGCCTCTGGTCACTCTGGTGCGGCTTGTGGACGCGCTGCCATCAGCCTGGCTGCACTTTCTGCAGGCTGCCATCTGGGAGGTCCATCAGGGGGCTGTCAGTATCCAGGGGGCCCTGCGGGAGAGCATCTGCTCCGAGGAGCACTAACAGTCTCCGTGGTCTGCCCCACTGGGGGCTTGTGCCTCATTCCTCCCTCACGTCCTTTCACTTACCCCTCCCTAGCCCCCCTTCCTGATGTCAAATAAAATACATGTATTTTCAAAAATAAAAACTCTGTTTATTTAACACAACTTGGGGGGGGCAGATGAACCTCTGGGGAGACTGGGGAAAGGAGGCGGGAGAGGACAGGAGAGAGGGTGGGAGAGGGGAGGGGGAAAACTGGGAGGAGGGAGCTGGAAGGGGGAAGCAAGGGGAAGAAGGGGGAGGGGAAGCTCAGGGTGCGGGTCTCGCCGGGCCACATGTCTCCCAGCATGGTGGGCGCGGGGGCCTTGGCATCCCCGGGGGGATTGGGTGGAGAGTGTGGAGGTTGAGGTGGGGGGTGTGGAGATTGAGTAGGAGGGTGAGGAGGTTGAGGAGGGAGAGGCGGGGAGGGGAGAAGGAGTGGGAGCTGGGGAGGCAGCAGGCGTGGGAGCAGCATGAGGCAGCACGCTCTGCACCAGGGTCTGCAGATGGGCACAGATGGCATGACCCTGGGCAAGTAGCTCTCACCGGAACTCCCATTCTTCCTGTGCCTGCTGTTCCATGATGCCGGTCTGGTCTCGCAGGGCCACCAGGTGCTGTTCGTGGTACCCCTGCAGTGTTGCGATGGTCCTGCGGAGCCCTCGGGTGCGGGAGCATGTCCTGGGCAGAGTGGTGCGCCCTGCACGTGCAGGTGGTGTGGCTGTGGAGAAAGAAGAGAAGTGGTCAGTTCTCCCTGGGGACACAGTGGGTGAAGCCCAGCCCCCCTCTGCTAGGTGAGGATGACTGTGCCCTGCACCATCAGAGCCGTTGTGCTTGCCCAGAGGCCATGTTTGGAATGTCCAGCTATCCCTGGGAGTGGGAGGTGCCCCGAGACCGCACCCATGCCCCTGTGTGTCTGAGGTGGGGGGAGATGTCCCCTGACTCTGTGTAGAGGGGAGGTGTGAAGGGAGGGCTGTGTCCTGCCCCGGGGTCAGGAGCATGTCAGGTCTCTTCACACACACGTGTGCCTATCAGGCCACGGCCCCTGGGTGTCATGCAGCTGGAGCCACCTGCCCAAGGGTGGCATGGCACATGCTCTCATGTGCACAGGTTGCTGCGTGATGTGTGGTAGGCAAGGGCCACACGCGCGGTCCCTGGTCTCCCTCCCCACCCCACCCCCCCCAGGTAGGGGACGGTGATGGCACTTACCTGGTGTGGCCTCCCCAGACAACCGTGCTGACTCCGGTGCTGGGACAGCTTGGGGGTCCTGCTGGCGTGGCACCCTCGGCGATGTCCCCTCTGCTGCACACAGGTCAGGGCCCTCCAGTCCTGGCTTGCTGCCCCCCGTGGTGGCGCGGGCCGTCCCACCCCCCCAGGATGAGGTCGAGGGCAAGGAAGTAGGGGCAGGTGTCAGCCCCTGCTGCGGCGCCGCCCCTGGTGTTCCTGGTGTACGCCTGCCGCAGCTCCTTCGCTTTGAGGTGCACCTGCTCCTGCGTGCGCCTGTGGCCCTTTCTGGCCATGGTGGCCGCTATGTGGCTGTAGACGGCCACATTCCTCCACCTAGTGCAGAGATCATGGACATTGGGGGCCTCCCCCCAAACCTCAAGGAGGTCCACGATCTCTGCACTAGTCCACGAGGGCGCGTGCTGTCTACGGCCCCTGGCTGGCCCCTGGGTGCTGGGGGACTGGGCGGGGGACGGCTGGCTGCCACTGGCTGCCATTGTGCTGCCACTGGGTGAGGGGCTGCGGCTGCTGGCAGGCCTGGCTCTGGCACGTGCCCAGTGGCCAGACTCTACCCCTTTAAGGGCCCCAGGGCTGGGGGAGAGGAGAGGAGTTTTCCTGGTTGTGCCCAGAGTGGCCACCAAGGGAAACTGGGAAGGGTTGGAGGCCAGCTAATTTGAATTAAGTGTCTACACAGCACTTATTTCAAATTAGCTATTTCGAATTTGGCGTTACTCCTTTTAGAATGAGGTTTACCAAATTCGAATTAAGCGCTCCACTATTTCAAATTAAATTTGAAATAGAGGTTTGCATGTATAGATGCTACTGAAGTTAATTCAAAATAAGGGCTGTTATTTCAAATTAACTTTTCAGTGTAGACGTACCCCCAGAGTATTAAAGATAATGTGAGTGAGGTAATAGCTTTTACTGGCCCATTGTGAGTATTTGCAATGCACCCATAACTATAGGATCTGGTGCCTTTCCAAAGCTTACATTGAGATAATAAGACATCTTGCTCCTCTGGTGCCTTCAAATTTGAGTATGACTAATCACCTAGGAGCTTGGCATAGGGACCATAAAAAAAATCTTAGGGAATTAGGACTCAAACTCATACTGCAGATCTCAGCTTTAATCATTTGGAAATACCTGATCAAAGAGGTATATCTTGTACTTCATTTTTAAAAGGGTTACATTTATATCGATGCATATTTCTATGGGTGGTAGGCTTTAGACACGCTTGATACTGTGAGTTCTATTGCCTCACCTCCCCACTTGGACCTGAAACATCAAGTACTATTGCTCTGGATAAGTGGAGATCATACAGCAACAGTACAGTATTTCTAAATAAATGTTGCAATACCAAACTCAACTCCAACGTACGGTGAAGTTTTCAAAAGGTATGTTGCTGTGTGGCAACTAGACCATAATTTCATCATGGATTTCTTTACTCACCAGTCATAAAAAATGATAGCTATGGTGGGCTTTTAGACTGAGTACATTCCCTTTTTTGGGAGTTTGGGGGTTGAAGGGGAAATATACAAGAAAGAGTCATAAGTTTGTTATATATATGGCCAAAGACATACAATTTCTTTTAAAAAATTGTCCCTTGAAAGGAAAGTTTCTTGCTGATTATTTAATTTAATCAGTCTAACATAAAGAAGCCATTATGCTTGCATCATGCAAATATTGACTGACTTAGCTAATGAGTGGCTGTGTATAAACAGCCTTCTTTTTTCACTGGAGTCTACAGCAGACAGCTTTGTGTACTCTACAGTCTCTTGTACCTGAGCCAACACTGATAGTGCAGTAGATCAAAGCGTTGATAGAGGGATGCCAGGCAATTTGTATATAAATATACCCCTTAAAAAGCGATAAGAGTACAATTGAAGTCTTAACATACTTTCACCACAATCTGAACAGTAAATAGTTAATTACTTTGATAACATGTCAAAATTGTAGCTGATGCTACAAATGTACTGTAGGATCTCAGTACAGTGACTATTTTCTATTTCTTCCACAAAGTTGGTAACTTACAAGCTATTTCACATTAAAAAGCAAATCAGTTCAGAAAGGAATATAATGCAACACTTTACAGCACACAGCTTGTTAATTTCCTCAGGTTTTTGAGGAAAATGGAATGGAACACAATTTTGTCAGCATAATTTAAGTGAGAATCTTAAATGTAAAGAAGAAAATTTTGCAGTCAATTAAAATGATAAATCTTATTAATGGAAATAAAGCCTATGCAATCGAAGTCAATCCATTTTGCTGATTGATAGCCTATAATACACCATTACTTAACTCCTAACTCCAAAACACAAGCTACAATTCATTGCACTTAAATTCTAACTTACAAATTCAGTTTATAAGAGATTAGTATGAATCCAAAATCACAGTCACCTTGTATAAGTGATCCAGGGAGAAATGTTTAGATTTCCTGGGAATTAAAGGGCAACTAGGAAGATTAATGGTTCAAGACTTCTTTTTAAACACATTTTTGGGCCAGGCCTTGCTCTCTGAAACCCCAATGAAGACAGTAAATATTCCCAATAACAACTAAGGTCAGAATTTTCCCTTCTTTCCCCCTACAGTAATACAGAGAAGAAGAATGGTCCAGTGTTTATTGTAATAGTCTGCATCTTGACGCTCCTGGCTTTGACTCTCTGCTTTGCTACAGATTTTCTGGGTGACCTTAGACAAGTCACTTACCTTCTTCATGCTTCAGTTCTTCATCTGAAAAAGTGATGCTAATACCTTCCCACCTCTCATTGGACTTCAATGCACTCAAGAGACTATGGTAGGGGAGGCCATACAAGGTATTTTCTGTAAAGCTGTACATGAAAAGTATAAATAGTTGTACTGAGTAATGATTTAAGTTATAGGGATTCACTTAATGACTTAGGCAATCAAAATCCAAATTTTAGTTTATAGTTTCTATAAAAGTTATGACCGTGTCTAGATAGATCAGTGGTGTGTTCAATATAATTGCCTAAACAGAACAGGATGCAAGAAAAATCAGTTAAAATGATCAACAGCCACTTTTTATAAACAGTCTGATCAGAGTTCCTGAACTGGAAAACACCACTATAGTGGTTAGCATGGTCAGTCACTATAGTGGTTAGCATGGTCAGTCATTAAAAACTATTGATTATGCTTGCAGTGTTATATTCAAATATTATATAAATGTCAGTTCAAGGGTAAAAACAGACAAGTCATTTCAACTCATAACAAAGCATTTGGCTTCTATGCTTTTATTATGCAATAAGAGATGAGTCAGATGTACAAATACAACACTCATTATGGCTCTTAGAAACCAACATTATAACCCTCGCTTGACTCTTTTCTTACATAGTAAAGTCAAAATTGTTTAGAATATAACACATAGTGAACAGCATACGCTTATTTGCCACTGTAAAGTACATGCAGTCACATAGGCGGGAGAGAGGCTATGTCTAGACTGCAGGCTTCTTTCAGAAGAAGCTTTTCCAGAAGAGATCTTTTGTAAAAACGTCTTCCGAAAGAGAGCATCCACACTGCCAAAGCGCATCGAAAAAGTGATCTGCTTTTTCGAAAGATAGCGTCCACACTGAATGGACACTATTTCGCATTTCAGATGTGATTACTATGGACGGAGTAGCCATCAGGGCACCTGTGTTCTTTCCTCTTTCCTCTTCTTTCGAAAGAATGCCCTCTTCCCCATCCACACACACACCTTTTTCCAAAAGAGCTCTTTCAGAAAAAGGCTCTTAGAATGAACATTACCAATGTTGGAAAATCCCGTCTGTTCTTTCAATTTTCTTTCGGAAGAATGCGACTGCAGTGTGGACATAATTGAAGTTTTTCCAAAAAAAGGCTATTTTTCCCCAAAAAACTCTGTAGTGTAGACATACCCAGAGAAGGCGATTTCTCGACCTAAAAAAAGCTGTCATTTTTTTAAATATAGAAAGTAGTATTTACACCTACTTTACACTGGTTTAAATGACTACACAAGGTGCCAGGGCAGCAGTAGCTCATGCCCACGAAAGTATCCTTGGTAGATTTTCTGTCTCAATGAGTTTGATGTCTATTATGAATATAATCTCTGCCTATTTTACCATGTTGCTGACTGACTATGTAGCATTGCCCTCAGCACATGCATTAATGAAAACACAATGCCAGATCTCACAGAACTGATACCATGTGTGCAGCATTATTAACCACAGTGCAGAGCAATGGGAGGAGATTCTGTGCAATGCCTTTTAGGTTATGTCCGCACCACAATTAAAAACTCATAGCTCACCCAGGCCAGCTGATTCAGGCTCACAGGGCTTAGGCTAAGCAGCTGTTTAATTGCAATGTAGACATTCAGGCTTGGGCTGGAGCCCAGGCTGCAGACTGAGCCAGAATATCTACAACGCAATAAAATAGCTGCTTTGCCCCAAGCCCGAGTCAACTGACACAGGCCAGCTGCAGGTGTCTAATTGCCTTACCTAGTGGTGCTTGAGGCCTGGGCCTGCTAATTTTGGGTTATGGCACCACTAATCTCAACACAATATAGTGCATACTAACCCAACCATGCCTTCATTCACAGCCCCTCCCCCCACAGCACACCCATGCCAGCACTTGGGAGAAGGTCTATGTTCTGCAGTGTCTGTGCCAAGGGAATCCTCCACCACCTGAACACAGGGCTTTTAGGAACTTCTCTACACCACACTCCTCTCTTACCTATCTATAAGAAAGTAGAGTAGCGGTGAGAGTCTCACAGCAATGTTTGTCGACAGATGTGACATCCAACTCAGATGAATTTTTGTTCTTGTATGCCTCTGATTTATTTGGAATGTTTTACTCTGTTCCCATTATCCAGTTATCTTTTATGCCTTACCATTTGCCTGCAAGCCTAGGCTGATCCTATTAGCTGTCCTTCCCCCTTATTATAGATAGAGCTCAATCCTATCTAAGCCAATTGCTATGGTTATGGGTAGTCTATTGTATGCTGAGTCACCAAGACTTGTAAAGATGCATGCTTTCACAACATTTAAGTAACCATTGCCTCTTTCCTGTTCTTTGGCTGAAATCATACACACTAGTCATGCATACATTGCAAATTCATGGAAATGAGACATTATCATGAGAATTTAATTTCCTTTCTATTTTAGAGTAAGTCTGGGGACATTTTTCCCCTTTCTGGTTTCCCGCTCCTCTCCCATCCCTTCACCCCCTTATTAACCCAAATGTGATGATCTGAGCCAAAAACATTCATTTTACCACTTTGTCCCCCACTTCACTATTTTACCCAAAACTATCCATAAGGGCTAATTGTTAATTTAAGGTTTTAAAATGTTACTTCATATATGTTTTAAATAGTTTATCTAGTTATTTGACGAGGAAATTGTACACATGCTTAAGATACTGAAGTAAAATTCCAAACCTGCTACATATGAGAAAATTCAAACATAAATTATTATAAATCCTAAAGCTGATAGTGTAGCCGAATCTTTGAGGTTTTGTTGTAGAAGCCTGACATTTTAAGTGTAGACTTGCTATTATTACAATGAGGTTTTTGCTTCTCTGGGAAGGCATTCAGTTTCTTTCAGTGTAGTTTGTGCATTGTTTGTTCCTTTTGAGGGAAAAACCACACTGATTTAAAATTTTAAAAAACCTACATTAAAACAAACTGTAAGAAATTGTATCAGTCTCAATGTATATTCAGTCCTTGGCCTCACTGCTGAAATTGTGAACAATAGATGTCCTCCTTTGAGTCTATCAGAGAGAGACGAGAAAAAGACCACATGTGTAAATGTAGCTACCTGAATGTGTGATTATTATAATAAATACATGTGCGTGTGCTTTAAAAATAAAGTGCTTAACAGATCACTTTGCAGTTTAAAAAACATTATGCGCTTATTTCAGAATAAATAGTTACATACCTGTTCAAAAGTAAAGTCTTTGCATATTACATACCTTTATTCTCTTAACATCTCTTTTCCTCCATTAAACCAGCAATTAGCAGTTAGGACCTCCATTCATATTGTTAACTTTACTCTTTTTATTGCTGTTACAATTTAAACAATGAAAATGAATTCAAACTTCATTGTAAAGATTATTGACAAGTATCAATTTAACCTGAATTCCATGGTAATGGATGACTAGAAAAAACATAAATATATAAATAAATGTTGACTGTGGATTTTAAAGTATATTGTATTAATAACTACAATAATTCAGAAAGAAACTGATCCTCTGCCATTAATAACGTTTAACATTTTTGGACAGTAATCTTGTCTTTGCATGTGTTTGGATGTGCCATAATAAATCAATGAATAAAAGACATATGTATAGCAGTTTATGACCCTGATTCTCTGGCCTTAATCAACTGTAGTAACACAAGACTCAAGCAGGAGGTAAAGTAACTTAACTCACCTGCAAGTTCTCATGATCCAGGTGTCTGGACAAGCCCCTAGCATAAATGGCAGACTGTGTTAAGAAGAGTCACACAAAGGATTAATGGATTGGAAAACATGATTTCTAGTGAAAGACTCTGGGAGCTCAATTTATTTAGTTTACAAAGAAAACGTTAAGGGATGATTTGATTACCCTCTATAAGCACTTGAATAAGGAATAGAAAATTGATAGTCTATGCTCTAGTACACAGAGATGTAACAAAAGCCTGTGCCTAGAAGTTAAAGCTTAACAAATTCAGACTCAAAAAAGTTTAACAGTGGGAGCAATTAACCAATGTAACAATCAACTGAGGGTTGTTGGTAGATAATAAATTTTAAAATAGATTGGCTGTTTTACTAAGTGGTCTAATTCAAAGAGGTATTCATTCAGGGAAGTCCTGTAAGAAGCCTGTGCTATATAGGATATTATCACAATAGTACTTTCTAGCTTTATAATTTATGAAAATTAGAACAAGGTTACTCTCATTTGTGCCTAATTGCCAATGGCCACAAAAGACCATTCCAGCAGCCAGTATCTCTGAAACATGAGGAAGGGCTTGGGAAATGCTTATCTCTAGTCACATGAAGCCAGGAGAATGATTGTTCCATCCGGAGGTTCCATTTATATATGTATGGTTGAGGATAATCAAAGGGTGTGTGGGTATATTTAGGAAGAATGTAAAGGAAGCTGGATCTTCTGGTCTTCCAACAGTTTTGTGCCACTGTAGCCATATAAATAGTTAAAACTATGGTGATATGTAATTTATAAAAACTAATACTCACATAAAACACCTAATGCTATTAAAATAGACCACATGTTCTTTGATTATCCTCAACCCCTGTAGTGAAACTTTATCTGGCCAACTGTTGATGCCTGGGCAATAGAAATTACATTATTTCTGGATTCCACTCCAAAACTCATTTTCTGGGAACTTTCATTATTACAGTCTGCCAGATAATATTTGATCCTATATGAATGATTATTTCTTTGATTTCCTTCCAACAAGTTTTGTTAGTGAGAAGCAACAAAGATTTTCATTCACAAATGGGTTTTATAGTTCATTCTGCATTTTGTAAGAGGAATAATATGGGTTTGTCATAATTGAAAATCTGCTACTTTACATTTTTTCTAAGCCTGAGTATTATGGTAATGAGGACAGATTGTTCAATAGTCAATTAGAGTTTATGCAGAATGGACGCTAGAAAGTGTTCCTACTAAAATTTCATAAAACTCCTGACATGTTCCTGCATCTGTTGACTTGATGCTACAGCAGAGGCAAATAGTCCAGGTGACAGAGAAGAGCACCATAAAACACAAGACCTTCAGTCAGGAAGGTCCTCCCTCTGCCTCTGGGTTAAGCAGTATTAGACCGGGGCCAACTGGCCACAGAGAAGTCAGGCTGAATTCTTTGTCTGGTGTTTTGGCCTCTGCAGGGCATCCCTCGATACTGCTGTATCTCTGTATATTTGGTCACACAACACTTCCATCTTCCCAGTGAGTCTCTAGCTCATTCTTCTGGGCTGTTCCTATCCCACCCCTGAGGGCACTTTCTCTGAGACTGATCTTCTCTCCAGGAGCTTCTTTGCCTCAGAACCACTTTTGCTCTGCAAGTAGCAACCTGGCAGGTTGAGCTTCCTAACACTGTTTGGGAAATACCTTTGCTGGGACCAGGTCTTTCTGGAGGCCTGCGTTCTGCAGTTCTCCTTATCTCCTATCTTAAAGGGCACCTCCTAGACTACCTGCTCTGGTGAGCTATACTGGAAGGTCCTCTGCTCAGTCTCCTGGCTCTTTGAGAATGCCTTTTGTAATGGGGTTTGGGTTACATTTTTAATATGGCCAGATTCTCATTTATTAATTAACCATTAAGCAGCCACCTGAGGAGTTCGATAACTCCGCATAAACCATCAAAAAATAGTCACATGCACAATCAACCCTGGTTCCCTTGAAGGCCTGTTGCCATGTAATAAGCCACTCTACCAAGTTAGATGCTATTGTGCTAGGAGTTTTTGACCTCTTTTGACTACCTTCTGTCAAGGCTGTTCCCCATTCTGGCACTCCAAGTGCAAAATATGGGGGTTTAGCAAGAGACCTTAAAATACCTTACCTCTGTAGCTTCTGCTTAAAAGCTTCCCAATATCATAGATTCTCTGGCCTTGAGAGGTAACTGCCCCCACCAACTGAAAAACCCCTTTCTTTTTGAACCCAAGAAGAAGCACTTGGACTTCTTCCAGAGTTGTGCCCCCAAGCTCTTTTTCCACAAGAGAGCTTGGAAAAAAGAGAAAAACTGCAATCTCTGATAGCTGACCTCTCAGTCTTAGGCATGCATACACAGACCTCCTATCACCTTCCAGGACACAAGAATTAAATCACCTCCTTAAAAAGGTGATTTTATTATCAAAACAAAAAGATATACTTGATAAAGCATGCTTGGTTGTTAGGTGTTTTAAAGAAAATGAGAAAAGAACAATTTAAAAACACAGAGAAATTTCCATCCCTTAGATACAACCTAAAGTATCTAAGTATCTAAGTATAGGGGGACGGCACATGGACTTACCATAGAAAAGTATGACCAAACAACAAAACAAAGAAAATAACCGGATCGCATCTAACTAGATATTTCCCTATCTGCTCACGATCCATGCTTCAAGGTCCAGTCCATTTCCATGCCCACTATTCTTTGTAGGCATGATAGTTCTGCCTGGTTCGGTTCATCTTGTTTCCCCAACTCCTCGCTTAAATCTCACGCAAATTAAAACAGCAGGCAAGTATATCTTCTAACTCAAATCTTAACACCTTCTCCCATTGGCTCACTTGGTTCCCTGCCAATACCCCATGGCTACTTGAGTTTAACCCTTTACTCACCAAATGCTGGGATGTTCAGAAAAGGCCAGCTCTACTCCTATCCATCATACCTTCTAACATATATTGTCAAAATGCTATTTCACAATAAAGTCTATTCATCATCCACTGGCTCTAGGATTTTACTTAAATAACAGTGTTGTTCTCTCAGAAATTATAGTGTCATCAAACCAGGTATTCTGCTTTGGTCCCCTTTTTCTCCCAGTACATATCCAGCAGCTCTTCCTTACTCAGTTACCTTATATGGAAATTAAGAGACAATGATGCTGGCAGGCCAGGTTCCAGCTCATGGTAAGGTCCTGATGTCTCAGCCAGACATTGATACATAGCTGGAATGTGTCTGACTCCCTGGTGGGTTAATATTGATAAAATAAATGTTCGAATGCTAAGAAAGTCAGGCAATTGTCACAGATACAATGTTCAAGGGGAGTCCCTGAAATTCTAAAGCAAAGGTGATCTCTTCACTGCCTGACAAACTGGTGGCCTGTTACTAATGTTAGAAAGCGCTATACTGTATAATCTCTCAAAACATGTTTACAATTCCTGGGAAACTGTCAGGCCTGCATATGTCACTTCACAAGAAGAGACAAAAGGACAGTTGGAGGAAGTTTTAAAATGGAAGCAAAGCTACCTTCCACCTCCCTTTATAAACCATAGAAACCAGATTCTCCAAGTAGCTCCTTTAAAATGAAATTAGGTTTGTAGAAGATGGTACACCGTTCTACTCCTGTTCCACATATTAAGGGACATTCAGGTGACTATGCTCTTCTAAGTCAGGCATTAGTTATGTATTTAATTATTCTGTATCTAAAGGAGAGGAATCAAACCCTCATCATCATCATGCATCTTAAGACATGCATCAAGGCCAGGGTCTGGAGTCAAGCACATGTCTGTAGATTTGGCACCAATAGATCACATAAAGGTGCCTGCAAAAGCAATTAAAAAGGCATCCTTCATGTTAATCTAACCCTAGGCGGGAAAACCCTTCAAAAGATACACTTTACAACTACCATGATTCTCTATGGATTGCTAGAGGCTCTGGTAGTTTGATTATTTATATAATTTTATTCTTTGGGAATTAAATATCTCTAATTTTCCTGTAAAATTAAGAAAAGAACTAATCATAGATCATTAGAAAATTTGAGCTAGTCATAGACATCAATTTAAAAATTATAATTAGAATGAATATGCTCTGGTTTTACTCTGGGAGATATGTGAACACAATACACTGCTTATACATTTTTATATACATGCTGTAAAAGTGAAATTTTAAAAATCCATTTTTCATGTCTAATTCTACCTTAGCTAACCACTAAAATACAGATTCAGATTGCAATCCAGTTACAATGCAAACCAAGCACAAAAGCCTTCTAATGATCTTTGATTAGTTCTTTATTAAATTCATCAAGGGAGGAAAGAAAATTTAATAATCTTCACCATTTGTCATCTTTCTGATTAGAGATTTGATTAGAACTTTCAGCTTTTATTTTCCTCCTTTCTATCCATTGCTATTACTGTAATACTGCTCCTTTCCTCTAGTTTAAGAAGCTGCATGATAGGGCACCCAGAACAAATTTGTAATGCCTGATGTGTAGTCAGCTCAGTATGTTCATGGAAGGCTAGAGCTAAAATGGAAATATGAGCTCAAAATATTTAAGAAATTTCTGACTCGAAAACACATATAACCCCCCCATATAGTATCCCACAAATTATTCAAATGTACATCCTGTCTCTTCACTACTCAGATACATCAAAAGTGCCCTAAATGTGTTTACTTTAGGTTTAGTATGCATTGCAATGGAAACGAATATTAACAATTTAAGGGGCATAAACTTTTCACAAATGAATAATTTTAGGATTCACTTAGCTTGCATTGTCCAAAAATTTTTAAAAATACTAATTAAACATATACTGTGCAGAGGGCTATTGATATGATTACTGTGAAAGAAGGACTACTACAGGTAAAAATAATCCAATACAAATAAACCCCAAATTGCTAAATATTTAAATCTCTGCATTAGTCAAAGTGTGTATGCCCTACTATTAAAAGAAATTCAATTAAAGATAAAATTCGGTCTTACGCAAGCCCAATTATATAGGTTTTCATTGAGACTTTCCTTAAAACACACAAACCATGTATACCAAATTTAAATTCATATTGTTGTGTTTCTTTGATTGTATGGTGACACACACATTGTTGGTGGTCAATAAAATGTATTATGAATTAGCTCCCCCTAAGACATTGGGAAATTTGGCTCTACAATGACAACAGAACTGGGCAAGTTTTTAACAGGTAATAACCCTACAAAATCTGTAAGTGCAATAGTTTATTATGGGAATGTGTATTTCGCTCCACAGTGGAAAAGAAAAATATCACTTGGCTTAATCATTAATGTCAGTAATCAGCAAATTGTAGCGGTTCTCACCATATAGGGATGGTGGAATGCATTGAAAATTAAAGTGTCGGACAGAAATTTTAAGTTTCCTGGGGGAGGCAGCTAAACTGAAGAAGACTGATAATTGTGACACCAGTAAAATGGGAACAATTTTGCATGCCGTGTGGCCTGAAGCTCTACAGGGTAAGGAATTCTGTTGTCATCTCTTAGTGAAGAGGGAAAAGACCACCCCGCATTTCTCCAGTGACAGTTTTGGAGCCACCACACATATATTGATAACTCAGAATTTCATAACAAGTCATGTGAGTATGGCCAGGCTGGATCCAAGCTCACACTGACACAAAGCCCCTCAAGACCTCCCACAAATTTTAGCCTATCTGGGGAACAAGCCCCTTGACTGACTGCTTTCTCCACTGCAGTCAAGCAAGACTGGTGCAGGAAACAGTCTGAGCCCTTTCTCTCCACTTAGGAACTGACACCATTCTCCAAGGAGGAGAGCAGAAAAGCTAGCAGCTCAGGGTGGCTTTACTCCTTCTGTGAGGGATGGCTCCTTTGCTCCAACTTCCTCACTTCTACCTCCCTGCAACATCCAGACAGAAAAGGAGAATTGAAGAATCCCTGGAGCTGCTCCATAGGCCTATAAGAGGAGGCTGAATAGTGGCAGGAGCAGCAAGAAGAGAAAAAATAGAAGTAGGAAAAAACAGACAGCGACTGGAAGGCAGATCTAATGTGGGGGGCACATAGAGCTTACAAGTGGGCAAACATTGCCTGTTAAAGGCACCCAGGGAAAGTCCTGGTCCCAGAAATTCTGGAAGGGGCCTGGTGCCAGTTATATTTATTATATTTAAGCTCCTCCCTCAGCTATTTGACCCCAGTTCTTATTACTGCCATTTTCCACTTGGCAGAGGGTTATACTAAAGCCGTGGTGTCCGACCAGTTCTGAAGCAGTAGCCACTATAGTGAACTAACCACACTCAACTGGTCAAATAGCCACATGAGGCTAGTGGCTAGCGTGTTGGACACCGCAGCACTAAAGCCTAAAGTTCTCAGTCTCTCTTAACTGGTGGTCGAACCATTTTTGTTCTGCCCCCTAGCTGCTGCAATTTCAATTCTTCTCCACCTGAAGGACACTGTCACAGTATGTGGCAAATTGACTGTGTGTTTGGAACGCTGTTGCTTTCCATTAGCTCAGCCCATAGGGCTCTACTAGTAGTAGCAGGAGCTAAGGAAGTTCTTTAGCATGCTCAGTAAGGATGGAATCTTTGGAGATTTTTAGCTGTTTTTAAAAAATAAAAGAATTCTCTACTAAGTGTGTGTGAAATGAATTGCAATTTTTCAGTGGTCAAATTCAGGTGGATTTTCGCAGGGACAGCAAAAGGCAAATTCCTGACACACAGACTGGTCTCTTGCAAAACTGAGTCCCTGCTCCAAAGCATGAGGCTGCTAATACTGTTCAATTGAAAGAGTTGCTAGATTTGAATAAAAACAACAACAGCAAAAACAAAACCACCCCCTAAGGGCAAACCATTTTTCCGCACCCTCAATCTCGGAAACTGCTGAATTGTTTTGTGTGAACTTTTCCAGAGAAGTTCAGCCTGAGGCAGATGCTCAGCATGGAAAATTTCAGCCCAAACGGACAAACTTATAAGCAACTGAAAACAGGATCTTACAATAGGAATTGTTGGACATCTTAGATAGCACTGCCAGCCGTGCCTAGAATGAGACAAATCCTTCCCAAGGATACCCAGTGCAGTGCTGACTGACTCCATCCCATGATAACAATCCCAGGATATACTTATGCTTTGAAGTCATCATACCAATACAATCATTAAATAAGATTTTGTAACAGGTAAAATGCACAGGTATGATGTATTGGTTTTGTTTCTTTTTCTCTCCTAAATTATGTTAAACTTCACCTTTAGCAAACTCTTACTGATTGCATTTAAATGTATGAAATCATCTTAGTCAACAATTATAGATTTGTGTTTTGTTTGTTTTTAAAGTAACATTAGAGAAACAACTGTACCAAAACTTGGTGCTTATAGCTAATGTCATAATATGCTTTGTTGCAGTTCTCCAGAATATTAAGCACTGTATTTTTCAAATCTTAACATTTTAGAGTACTTAAAATGAGTACTTTGCTTGCTTAATTGGAGCCCTTTTTCTTCCTAACAGGCAGACTACAATCTCCTAAGCGCTTAGAACAATCATGTGATGTCTCAAAGGGGAGATGATAGTCTGGATCTTTTCTTTGTTAATGTATTTATTGTGTTTAGTGCCACATTGATCTTGCAGCCTTTAGGGAACAATCATTTGTTTATCCTCTCCTTGGCTGAATGGTTAAGAAAGTGAAAAAGAACAGAGTTGGGAGCCATTTAATATTGGTACTAGTAGTTGAAAGTCTGTGCTGTCACACAGATATAATTCATAAAGTAATGTGTACAACAAAGCCAAAAAATGGCTGAGAACTTACAAATTGGTTGGCAACAGACCCCAAACACCAGCGATAATTCAACATTGTGACATTCTGAACAAGAAGAGCACTCAAACATCTTGTTGCTGATTCCAATTATTTCACACTAACTCTAGCTTCAGTGTGACAGAGTGAGAATCTTATTATGCAGAAACTCTACATATTCCTTGTGGTATGTGAGATTCATGATTGTCTGTGACAAAACATAAATTGGGATATTAAAACAAAAAATGTATGTTCTGAAGAACTGAATGCTTCACCCATGTGAAAAAATATGCATCATCAGCATATACAGAACTTGTTGAAATGGGAAGAAACTGCAAAAGATGTAGCAGAGATGATAACACCATATAGAAAAAGTCAAAAGTTTTACCCCTCCTAACTGCTGTTTATTAGCAAATGATTTACTCAATGTAAAATAAGTTTTCAAAATGGTAATGGGATTAATCAACTTGTTCAGAGAAAAAAAGTACTGAAATAACTTCATGTTTTAGCTTAGCTAGTTTTCAGACCAGCTCTTCTTGTCATAGGCACTTGTTATAACAGGCAGGGGGCTAACCCTCTCAGACATGGAGCTAATCAGTCCTTGAAAGTCACTTCATCCAGCAGAGTGGAATAATGTATTTTATCCTCATTTGTCCACCTCTAGTATTTTCAGTAACGGAATTTAAATTGTCCATTTTTACTTCATCATCTTATTTTACCTTATCAGCTTCTCAAATTTACATTGTCATTTGTTTTGGATACATTTCAGTCATAATTTCAGTTTAAATATATTACTTCTTACCATCATTTTCACAGCTGGTATTGTTGAGGCCATTATAATGAATATATAGCAAAACAAATAAATAACTGTTATAGCTGGAAGCTCTTCTTTAAGGATAATATGTTAAAGTTCTCACTAAGGAGAGCTTCAGTTATGGCCAGATTGAACACATAGTCACAAGGTGAGCTTTTCCAGTAAACAAATATAATAGCCAAACACACCAGCAGCCAGAGACACAGATTATAAGTGCCACCAAGTTCTCTACAGATGTGAACATAAGAACATAAGAACGGCCATACTGGGTCAGACCAAAGGTCTATCTAGCCCAGTATCCTGTCTGCCGACAGTGGCCAGTGCCAGGTGCCCCAGTGGGGGTGGATGGAAGACAATGATCAAGCAATTTGTCTCCTGCCATCCTTCTCCAGCCTTTGACAAATGGAGGCCAGGGAAATCATTCCTTACCCCCTAGCTAATAGCCTTTTATGGACCTAACCCCCATGAATTTATCTAGCTCTTTTTTAAACTCTGTTATAGTCCTAGCCTCCTCTGGCAAGGAGTTCCACAGGTTGACTGTGAGCTGTGTGAAGAACTTTCTTGTATTAGTTTTAAACCTGCTACCCATTAATTTCATTTGGTGTCTTCTAGTTCTTATATTATGGGAACAAGTAAATAACTTTTCTTTATTCACCCTCTCCACACCACTCATGATTTTATATACCTCTATCATATCCCCCCTCAGTCTCCTCTTTTCTAAACTGAAAAGTCCCAGTCTCTTTAGCCTCTCCTCATATGGGACCCGTTCCAAATCCCTAATAATTTTAGTTGCTCTTTTCTGAATCTTTTCTAATGCCAAAATATCTTTTTTGAGATTAGGAGACCACATCTGTACTCAGTATTCAAGATGTGAGCGTACTATAGTTTTATATAGGGGCAGTAAGATATTCTTTGCCTTATTTTCTATCCCTTTTTTAATAATTCCTAGCATCCTGTTGCTTTTTTGACTACCACTGCACACTGTGTGGATGTTTTCAGAGAACTATCCACTATAACTCCAAGATCTCTTTCCTGATTAGTTGTAGCTAAATTAGCCCCCATCATATTGTATGTATAGTTGGGGTTATTTTTTCCAATGTGCATTACTTTGCTTGCCTCACACCAGGTAAAGTTTAAATATGTGTAATAAATATGTTGGGATATGTGAAATGAATAGTGGTCTGGGATGTTGGTAAGGGGTCAGCCACTGCATTACCCTTTAAACATGCTTTTTTTCTTTTTGTTTCTGTAGTTTGGAAAGATAGATTAAGAGTCCTGCCAAAACCAGTATTATCCTTCCTGATGTATAAACATGCTCTTTCCCTTCATTTTTGCAGCCTAGAAAAATAGATAAGCATGCAGTTGCTCTTCTTTTTTTGTGTCTTTTACCTACCCTCACTGGCACTGTATAAATATTTCAGGGTTACTTTTCTTGTAATCTCTGTAACCTGCTGATTTGGAAAGTTTGTAGCATAGGAAAGTGTTGATTTAATAGAAATTATGTAAATAGTAGTTAGGGGTGGGTATAATTGTATTCATTATTTGCTTATTAATATTATTTTTATGGGAGTTAACATTACTAAATAAGGCTTTAGGAAAAGTAGTGATGGACGTGTGAATTAACATACTAAAATAGATAAAAGGGTATAACTAATGCCAATTTGTTGCCACTCAGACATTGTGTTGAATGTCCAAGTTAAACATGCATAGGCAATAAAGCAGTTCCATTTATCCCATCTGCTCCTGGGTTGCCTGTTTTCTTCTCCAACAAAATATTTCTCATTTCAAATTGTTGTATTTCTTACTACTTGCTGAACTGCAGCACACCAATAGCCTGTTAAATAAACAGCCTGTTTATTTTCACATCATTGCTCACTCACAAGATTACTCTAATTCTGTTATGGGCAGTCCCGCTGAAGAGGCAGGGCAGGAAGGAGCAAAGGGGGAAGTTTCCCTGAGGCCTGGTGATACAAAGAGGCCTGCAGTTCCTGGCTGCTGCTGCCGCTACTACAGTAGCTGCAACAACAGCTGGAGCCCTGGGTCTTTTAAATTGCTGCTGGAGTGCCATGCGGTGTGCTCCAGGCAACTATGAGGCCAGGGAGGGGCGGGGGCGCTGCAGTCTGGGTGGCGTTGAGGGCTGGCTGCCCTCAGCTTTGCCTCTTCTGGGGAATCTAAATCCACAATTTAGGAATGGGTTATGTTCCAAAAGTTCATTTGTAAGTCACTTGTTTGGAACACTCAACACATTTTCCTGTAAAAACAATACTATAAATGGTAGATAGGCTCCCAGGTTAGCCCACAAAAGACTATTTATCACATAATATAGCTGAAAGACTGTTTATTTGCAATGAAAAATAATAGAAATAGTTTTTTATTTAACCTTGAATGCTGGTGCTTCAGGAAAGGCAGGTTTGATTAGAGGAGGAAGGTGGAGATTCTGAAGGGGACTTCTGAGCACCCTCCAGCCACCATCTTCCCCTCCTTCTTGCCACGGGCTCTGTGCCACCTGCTGCAGACAGCACTATTTCCTAGCTGCCCCCTGTAGCCCTTGCAGGCTACCCCCAACTCCTGCTCACCAGGAGGCAATGAGTGGTGCAAGTATGGGCCAGAGGATTCCAGAGGAGGAAGGGGCAAATTTGCAGACGGTGGCTGGAGAAAAGCGGCACTTCCCCTTCAAAGCACCACTTCTCTCCAATCGCTGGCTACACAACCACCTACTGGTCCTCCAGGGTCCTCCAGTCAGCACTTAGGCTATTCACCACCATCTGTGCCTCTTGCCTGTTCCCTTGAGGTTCCAGGTGAGCCTTTATTTGTATCTGCAGATGGCCATAAGTTGGATCTTTGTAACTTGGAGAGTGCCTGTACTGATGCAGGCCCACCAATGGGGGCAAACAGGGCAACTGGCTGTCACCACTGCTACTAAAGCAGTAGCAGCAAGTGGAGCTCCGGGCCCTTTATATCCCTCCCTGAGCTGCTGGCACCGCGCTTCGGGCAACGCTGAGGTTGCCTGTGGGAAACTAAACATAGTCCTGCCCCTTCCACCAAGGTCTCACCTCTTCTAGGGGCAGAGCCACCCTCTGCCTTACCCAGGGGCCTGGCAAGGCTGTTGGCTTCATTGTACTGAGGAGAGAGAAGAAATTATATATACTGGGGAAGAGAGACTTATCCTCTGGTGGCATGGCGCTGGCACTATTAAGAGTTTTCTGAAGTGTCATTACTGTAGAATCTAAATGTTTCTCAGGTAAATTAAATCCACGTAATAAGGTCCCTGTACTTCACCTTTTCCTAGTTAAGGAGGCTCTGCTCAGAAGATATCAGCTACTAAAATAGCATTACTATAATTTATATTAAGGCTCTTCTTGTTCATCAGTATGTATTTTAGCTAGTACCGTATCACTGTATTAAAACTATATTCCTGATCATATTGCAGAAGAGAAAAGGTGATAGAAACTAGCTTTCTATTAAACTCTTGGGCTATGTCTACACTACAGGCTTCTTGCGCAAGAAGCCTTTTGCGCTAGAGGTTTTGCGCAAAAACTTCTTGCACAAGAGTACATCCACACCTTAAAGCACATCGCAAAACCAATGTGCTTTTGCACAAGAGAGTGTCCACACTGCTGGATGCTCTTGTGCAAGAAAGCTTTGATGGCCATTCACAGAATGGCTATCAGAGCACCTGTGCTTTTTTCCATAAGGGTTTCTTGAGCAAAAAACTCCTCTGAAGCATCCACACTTGCCTTCTTGAGCAATAGCTGTAGCGCTAAAAGCAGTTTTGCCTCAGAAAAGGAGGTTTACCTATGGCGGAAAAAGCCCTCTGTTCTGCCGTTTAACTGCCCATTTAATTGCACAAGAATTCATTTGAGGTGTGGACGCTCCCCAGGTTTTTGCGCAAAAACAGCTGGTTTTTGCGCAAAAACCTTGTAGTGTGGACGCCATAGCCTTGGTGCTTAGATACTGTGGCAAGTGCTTTAGAAATAGCTTGTATGGATAGGTAATGTAAACACCTCCTTATTTTAACAATATCAATATAATCCTTACAGTAATCTTTTCAGGCTTTTTTACTAATGGACTGATTATATGGAAACATGTCAATGACAAATCCCTATTATTTCAATTTTGCTTCTACAGCATGGGCAGTGTTAAAAGAATGCAATATTTTCCACTTACTAACAAGCATTTGTTGGATGAAATGCAGTATCACCAAGATGACCTATCTCCCTCTGAAACAACTATATACTAAGCTTTTTATTAATGAGGACAGGTGCAAGTTGCTATACTACCAGCTACACTTTTCTAAACATCTCACTGCTGAATTCGCCATGATGTATATTAATCAAACATCCAGGAAATGAATACAGGCAGGACTAAACAATGTTGAAAATCTGATTGTGTTATACATAGAATTTAGCTATTCATTGAAATCTTCCAGTTATGCTAACTCCCCTCTCCTGATTGCAATTATTTCATCTATATAGTGAATGTTTTAATCTTGTACTGATACTGAGTATTTAAGTAATTTTCTCCCCATACATGTCCTTAAATAGCTTTCAGTTGATCTTTCCAATGCTGGTGGGTAAGAAACAAGAACAAAGCAAAGTTATTTACCCATTTAACTTGAGTAACCCAGTTCTAATAGCTACTGTGCACACAATTATCCAGTGTGCATGGGGAAGTTTAGGATGCAGCTTTATGAGGTGTGATTTTTTGTTATTGTTTTTTCTGGTTGAAGTCTTCCATCAGCTTTTAAATTGGGTCTCCAGTGACTTAACGTAGATAATTTTTCTGACTAAACATTATCCTGAAAAAATATTGTCATTTTTATATTAAAGTGTACAAAGGCTGCTTATGTATTTTGAGAGACATTCTTAGCCCCCAGACTGGGTAGTCTGGGGATTATGAAATTGATACACCTGAAGATCATTAACCCAGGAGTTGTCTCTTTTTCCCTCAGAAAAGTCTTAATAAGTAATCATGCAACAGCTCTTAGCACCTGTTCCAAAATCTCAATAATCTTATTTTGCATAACTAAAGATTGAATGCATAAAATAGTGAGAAATAACTTGATCTGTCACCTGCTTTGACATTTTTGTTAATATAATCTGCTATTCATAATCACAATGATTCATATGCTTGCTTCCTGACCAAAAATCAGATGGAGGGAAACAAATTATTGTGAAAAACAGCAATTTATTGTGTGCATAAATCTTCTCCTCCCCTTCTCTTTCTTCCCCTCAGTCCACAAGAGTAGCCAAGGCATAAGTAGCCACAAGAAGGGAGGGGCTGGGAAATGGAATAAAGATTTGTAGAAATCAGAGGCCACGTCCCCACATACCAGAGGATTGACACTCTGGCAATCAATCTTCCGGAGTTTGATTTAGCAGGTCTAGTAAAGAACTGCTAAATCAAATGCAGAGGGCTTCCCCATCGGCACCAACACTCCTTCCTGTTGTGAGGAGCAAGGGAAGTTGATGGGAGCATTTCTCCCATTAACTTCCTGCTACGGAGACAGCACCAAGCTAGGGTTAAGGTATGTCAACTCCAGATACATTATTTACATAGCTGGAGTTGCATACCTGTCAGTCGGTGGTCGGGGCAGTGCGGTGTGTGTGTGTGTGTTATACACCTGAGTCTTCAACTGCTAGGACCGGGGTCCCTTCGCAGCGGGCAGCCAAAAGGCTGATGGGTGCCCCAAAGTTTTACACCTGAGTCTTCAACTGCTAGGACCGGGGTCCATTCACAGCGGGCAGCTGAAAGGCTGCCGGGTGCCCCAAAGGTTTGCCCCGTGGTGGCGGCACAACCCAACGCTCAGCTCTTACTGTGTTTACCCCTGACCGACTGTGATCCTTTTTAATTGTGTCTGGTTCTGTTACAGCAACAGGAGGAGTCAGGCTAAAGCTTAAACAGTTACTATTTTTATTGTTACAAGGCAAGCTTAGCTGTTAAATGCTACTGCTGTGTTACAGATAACACAGCCACTACAAAAGAACAAGAGGGAAATTACACTAAAAGTCACTTACAGGTACCATGAAACCCTTTTGGTTCTTTGAGCTCTTATTAAATGCATGCAAAATAGACACCTAGCAGGTATATTCTCACCCCTGCAATCCTTACTCCGGCGAAGCCAGGTTCCTCTCAATGCCAATGGGAAGCAGTCAGTACGAGATTTAAGGCGTCCCTAAAGTCTCGGGGGGTCCAAGACCACCTGACCAGCAGGTATGTGGGTGGATCTCCAATTAGAGTGGGGCACAGGGCCCTACTTTATACCCCTGTGGTCATGTAGACGCTTCTCTTGTCATTAAAATGCCAATTAAGTTGGAACGTCTTTGTGATGCCCATTCCCACAGCGGGTCTGAAGCTTAATTTGCACCTGTGAGGTGGAGGTAACTAAATCATTAGGGCCAGACATCCTTTTTCTGATGGGGTGACAGATTCCTCTTCTGGAACGGTGTGTGTAGGCGTAATAATACTGGTACCAGCCATAGGTAGCCCAAGCCCCCTGACCGCCTGCTGGCCCAATTGCCGCTGTTATCTGGTTCCTGTCTAGCAGCCAGGGCCATTGTTATTCCAGCACCTCTGGAGGCCCTGGAGCCTTTGAAGACAGAGTTTCGCTCTCAAGGATTCTCTCTCCCCAGGATGTCAGAGGGAGGAGGGGGAAGAGAGGGAGGAGGGGGTTCTGTCTGGCTACAATACCTTAAGCCGACCTTCCCCCCCCCACCCCACCCCAGTGTAGACCTGGCCTAAGTCTTCAACTTCCTGAAAGAGTGTCCTCTGAACCCCAGTCCACAGCGATTTCAATACTACTGGACAAAGTAGTAATCTTGTTTTCACTGTTTTGCATCTAGAACAGAAAAATTGATTTGGTGGAAGACGATTATTCCTTAAAACTAAGGTGACCAGGTGTCCAGTTTTGGACCAGACAAAAAGAGAACCTGGTGGCTCTGGTCAGCACTGCTGCCAGGGCCATTAACTTGTTGGGAATGCCACATAGTGGGGCGGGCAGGCTCCCTGCAACCTGCTGTATGGCTCCCATGTCAAGAAGTAGCCAGCATGCCCAGCTCCTAGCCTTCGGGGTAGCCAGGGGGGTCTGCATGGTGCCATGCCCCTTGTCCACAGGTGCAGCTCCCACTGGCAAGGGCAGGGGAGGAACTAGGGTAAATCACAAGTGCTCAACAGGCAGCTGTTGAGGGGTCATATGGTGTGCTTCTCTCTCACTTCTGCCCAGCCCTCTTCTCTTTGTGTGGCTGGGCTCGAACTGCAGTCGCCATATCACTGGGAGCCTGGAGTTTGAGGTACTGTGACAAAGCACCTACTTGAACTCGCTGGGCTCTGTGCTTCCAGGCGGATTTGCTTCAGCAGCCCCCAATTCTAGGCACCACACTTAGCCTACATCTACACAGCAAAGTTATTTCAAAATAATAGCCGTTATTTCAAAATAACTTTCCTAGCGTCTATGCAGCCAAACCGCTATTTTGAAATTAATTCAAAATAGCGGAGTGCTTATTTCGAATTTGGTAAACCTCATTCCACGAGGAATAATGCCAAATTCGAAATAGCTATTTCTAAATAAGTGCTGTGTAGACACTTATATCGAAATAGGGGGCCTCCAGCCTTCCCAGGATGCCCTGATGACCACTCCAGCCTCAACCAAGAACACTTCTCTCCCTCCCACCCCCCAGAGCTCTAAAAGGGGTTGACTCTGGCCACAGTGCCTGTGCCAGCTCCAAACCTACCAGCCCAGAGCCAGCTGTCACTGCCCCTGGCCCAGTGGCCCTAAAACATGAGCCAGCAAGCCACTGGCAGCCAGCCCTCCACCGCCCCCCAGAAGCAGTCTACCAGCTCCCAGGAGCCTGCCAGGGCCCAGAGAAGGCAGGCGCCTTCCTGGTCCAGGGTGGAGATCATGGACCTTATTCAGGTTTGGGGGGGATGCCCCCAATGTCCATGATCTCCGCACTAGATGGAGGAACGTGGCCATCTCAGCCTGGCCACCAAAGGCCACATGCAAACCCAGGAGCAGGTTTGCATGACAATCAAGTTGGTCCGGCGAGACCCCCAACCCTGAGCTTCCCCTCCCGCTTCTTTCCCTTGCTTCCCCCTTCCAGCTCCCTCCTCCTAGGTTTCCCCCTCCCCTCTCCCACCCTCTCTTCTCCCCTCTCCTGCCTCCTTTCCCCAGTCTCACCAGAGTTTCATTCCCCACCCCAGTTCTGTTAAATAAAGAGAGTTTGTGTTCATGAAAATATGTGTATTTTATTTGACATCAGGAAGGGGGGCTAGGGAGGGGTAAGTGGAAGGACGTGAGGGAGGAATGAGGTACAAGCCCCCAGTGGGGCAGACCGGGGAGGCTCTTAGTGCTCCTCAGGGTGGAAGCTCTCCCGCAGGGCCTCCTGAATAGTGAGAGCCCCCCAATGGACTTCCTGGATGGCAGCCTGCAGAAAGTGCAGCCAGGCTCGCAGCAACGCATCCATGAGAAGCGCCAGAGTGCCCCGGGGCAGTTCTGGCTCCATGTTGCAGAGTGCTGTGGTGTCCCAAGTGAGGGCAACCAGAGCACGCAGAGACAAAATGCTTTGTTGTCCCTCATCGAGGTAGGCAAACAAGCAGGGAAATCTGAGAACCGGTTGTCCAGAAGGGGGTCCCTTTAAGCACAGGCCTCAGATAGCCTCAGGCAGCAGCCACACAAAGTAACTCCTGACCTGATGCCCTGCCGGACCTGGTTCCAGCCTGCCTTAAATGCGATTCAGCATCCACTCAGTGTGGACGCGCTATTTCGAAATAAGCTATTTCGAAATAATGCTGTAGTGTAGTCATACCCTTAGGCTATGTCTACACTGGCGGGTTCTTGTGTAAGAACAGCCGTTCTTCCACAGAGTGCCCACACTGCCCACCCGCTCTTACACGGGAAGATTTACAGTAAAGCATGGGAAGAGAGGGCTTCTTGCGCAAGAGCTATGCTCTTTTCTAACAAGCGTAAGCCCTTTTGCACAAGAGCTCTTGCACAAGAGGGCAGTGTGGACGCGCGGCAGGGGTTTCTTGTGCAAGAAAGCCCTATGGGTAAAATGGCCCTCAGAGCTTTCTTGCGCAAGAGAGCATCCACACTGCCAAGGAAGCTCTTGCACAAAAGCACATGGTAGTGTGGATGTATTCTTGCACAAGAACCCTTGCACAAGATGTTCTTGTGCAAGAACCCATCAGTGTAGATATAGCCATAGGGCGTTAGATTGCTGTTTACTGAGCTCTTTTCATCATTGGCCAGCATGTGATATAAGGAGAGAACAATCTCCAGTCTTTTCCCCGAGTGGAAATGGGGAGATGGGTGTTGGGGGGGGGGGGGGAGGACCTGGACCCACTCTCTACTCCGGGTTCCAGCTCAAGGCCCTGTAATAGTAGCTGCCTGTGTGAGCCCCTGACACCTGCTATAAGACAGCTCCAAAACCCCTGGGCTACTTTCCCACATCTCCCCCAGCACCTTTCTTCTCTCCAGTTTGTCCTCCTAGTGTCCACTTGATGTCTCTTTTCTTTCTAGTCCCAGCAGTGCTTTATCCTCTCAGCTACACGTGCTCACCACCAACTGTAGGCAAGATCCTTTTATAGCCAGTCTCAACTGGTTTTCCTTAGTTAACCTCAGGTGCCCTAATCTGCCCAGGCTTGCCTGACTCTGCAGGCCTGGTCAATTATCCCCAGGTGTTCTACTGCCCCTGATTGCACCTGCTGGTTCTAGACCAGCCCCTCCCTGTTATTCTGGGAACAAAGATCTCCTCAGTCTGAGGCTTATCTATCTACCCTTCATTACTTTTCAAGTCTGATGCTGTCATGATATGTTTAGCCCCATCTCCTAGTGCTGGAAATTGGACTGCACCCCTATCTCCCTCACTGCATCCCTCCACCTTCCCAGCCCTGTGCCCCTAACAGCTCTCTCCAGCCCACCCTCTCTACCTTCCAGAGCCAGGGCTGGACTATGAAAGGGTTCAGGGAACCCCAGGCTACCCTTACCTTTTATCCTAAACGGGCTCAGGTATGCTTCCTAGGCACCACCCTGCTGGTGTCACTGCCTTAATGATTGGTTGGGGAACCCAAGCCCATTATCAACTCTCGGTTCTGGCTCAGGGACTCTGTAGTCAGCAGACAAGGTCTGTTCCACCCTCTACCTTGCTGCATTTCCATGAGCCCTTTCCTAACCATGTGGCTCTTCCTTCCTCCTCTGAGTCTGCCAGTTTCACCACTTCCTCTTTTCAGGGAGCAACTGCAAGCTACATATTTCTGCAGTCTCCCACTACTCCTTCCTTTTTCTGGGAAGTAACTGCAGACTTTCCCAGCTGTCCCTTCTGCTGCCAGCCTGCTGGCTTATATAGACCCCACCTGTTCCAGCACAGCTGAGCTTCTTCTAATTAAGGCTTTTCTTGCAGTCTTAATCACTAGCCAATTAGGTGGCAATCTGGGAATTGGACCCTCTGGCTTTCCTTAACCCTTTCAGGGCAAATGTAAGGAGGACACTGCAGTGCACCACTCAAATAAAAAATGTAGTATGTAAATACTTTTGGGCAGGATCCATCTATTTCTGTGTTTTCCTATTAAGTATCTAGCACTCTTTGGGGTGATTAATAGAGGACATGAATTTGGTTGTGCAAGACAAAAGTTCAGTTCTTAGGTATTAGAATATTCAGCTGCTTTTTATGTCCTTGATTTTGTTTTCTTGAGGTTTTAATGATTCTTTCAAAATATAACTGCATTCCACATAATAAGTAAGAATATATGCCATGTTAGTTGGAAAAGTGTTCTACAAAGGAAGGCTCAGCATTCTTTGTTAGGATCTGTGCACTGCTGTACCCACTTACATCTGACTGGTGTGCTTGATTTATAGAGTACCAAATTCAACTAAATAATCAGATGAACTTTGACTTAAGTCTCATCTTCAGTCTTTTGAAAGAAGTAAACACTCAGACTACTAGGAGCTGCACACAGTGCAGTTAAATACACTGTACTTACCACCCTTGTAGAGAAGTAGAAGCAGTAATGCTGTCGAGGGAGAGAAACATGATGTGATCTAAGGCTGCATACATACAAATGACACAGACAGACAACTACATGCATGCAGATACCTAAAGAGAATAACCCTTAGGCTGTGTCTACACTGGCGTGATCTCGCGCAAAAGCAGCCGCTCTTGAGCAAAAACTTGCTGCCTGTCTACACTGGCCGCGTGTTCTTGAGCAAGTAAACTGATGTTCTAATGTATAAAATCAGGGCTTCTTGTGCGAGAACTCTGACGCTCCTGCTCAGGAAGAAGCTCTTTGCGCAAGAGCTCTTCCACAAGAGGCCAGTGTAGACAGGCAACATGAATTTCTTGCGCAAGAAAGCCCTATGGTTAAAATGGCCATCAGAGCTTTTTTGCACAAGAGAGCGTCTACACTAGCATGGATGCTCTTGAGCAAAAGCATATCTCTTGCGCAAAAGCACATGCCAGTGTAGACGCTCTCTTCTGGAAGAGTTTTTGCAGAAGAACTCTTCCGCAAAAGAGTTTTTGCATGAGAATGCGCCACTGTAGACATAACCTTTAGAGTTTCATTAATGTGGATCTATACTGAGCAAAACAAAGGGCATTTCTACCTGCTCAGCCTAAAGCGGTCAGTAGCACACATAAACACCCAGTACCTCATTCTCTGCAGTTTGTTTTTTACTTTCTATTAAATATGAAATTTCAGTTTTAAAAGCCCAGATTATCTGGTGACATAACTCCACTGATGCCGGTGAGTTATGCCAGGAGATAGTTTGGCCCACAGCTTCTTAACAGGACTGAAAGATACTTAAGTGCCAGAGGTGACAACATTTAATAAAGTTGAAGGAAAGAAATGGTGCTATCTGGAATACACGCTCATAAACTTCACAGCCAACTAACAGAGAAAGATTTGATACAGCTTCTCAAAATGCCATATATTTTGCCTTTCTGGTTGGTCACAGGGTAAGTGAAATGAAAATCAGGACAGAAAAAAGATGAAAGGACAGACCGAAGAAACTAGAAACAGAATGTGAAACTCAATGTGAAATTAACTTAAATAAGAAGACTAATCGGGGCACTCATTGGGAATTATTGTGTAAGAGTCAGTTTAATGAAACATGCTCTGCTAAGGAAGAATTAAGTAAGTACAGATTAATTATAGCTGACATACAAGAATGTCCAATTTATATAGGAATAAATTGGTATTTCACCATTGTACAATAGTGATTGATGTTGAAGGGGAGATCTGGAGACCTCTACTTTAGGTCCTTATATGTTTCTCACAATATCTGAACACCCCACAGTCTTCAATGCATTTACTCCCCTGTAAGGTTGTACTTCTCTATCATCCCTCAATTTACAGATGAAGAACTAAGGCAGAGAGGGGCTAAATAATTGGCCCAAAGCCACACCGGACGTATGTGACAGAGCAGCAAATTGTACACAGGTCTCCCAAGTCCTAGGATAGTTTCCCTTAACCACTAGGCCTTCCTTCTTTCTGCAGCCCTCCTGTAAGCTTTGTAAAACACTGTTTGGGGTAAGACTTCTGGAGACTGTCTGATACCAGGCAAAAGCCTGGCGCCATTGACCTTAAAGCAAAAACTCTCCATTGCCATTCTGTTGAAGCAGCAAATACAATTTATTAACAGTTATACGTGGCCCCATACCAAGAGTTGCAACGAAACAGGTGTTGTCTGCAGGAGGACTTTATTTCTTCAGTGTCTATAAGGACAATTACATTGAAAACAATGAGTCAGTACATCTCAATTTGGCTGGGACAGTCTCCTTTTGAAGTTCTGTCCTAACTGTCATAACTTTTTTGGTAAAACTGGATATTTGTCCTATTTGCTGTTGCCCTAGAAGGAGTGCGCGGGAACATTTGGCCAAGAGCAAACAGGGCAAATGACCAGTTTGCCAAAAAAAGTCGCAATGTCCGACTTCTGCTCAGGCAAGTGGCAATGCCAGATAGCTCAAGCCAGCCCCATTCAGTGGGGCATAGGCTGTCAGATCCAGCTCAGGCTGTCAGCCCCCTCCCCCCCCCACACACACACACACAGCAGAGCTAAGGCCATCAGCCTGACAGGGCTTATTCTGTCAGCCCCAATGTGGCAGGCCCAGGCTGACAACCCTGTAGCAGGACTTCTGTTGTTCAGGCCAGCTTGGGCTAATAGCCCTACTCAGCAGGGCTTGGGGAGCAGCGATGGTGAGTGGCAATGCCACAGGTGGGCCTGGCCTGAGATGTCTGGCATTGCTGCTTACCCAGTGTCCCATTTTCAGTTTAGGGAAACATGGTCACCCTAATCGGTGATCCCCTGCCCCCCAACTACTCTTACACTCATAGGCTACAGAGTACTTCCACAAACCTTTCTGAATATCCCAGTCAAGTGCACATGAACTATTCCCCATTTGCTCAGCCTCAGACCAGGCAACCCTGCAGTGTCCTTGCATGTACACTAACTCCATAGCCTAATTTTCATAACATTCTGACACTTAACATTACCTTTGAGAATCCCGACCAAATTATGCCTGGCTGTATGTGTGTTTATCTGCTGATTTAATGCTGAGCACTTGGGTTGTGGAAATATGGATGTTAATACTTTTCTGCTAACATTACAGTGCAATTGGAACTATGTTTCTGAAAGAACAATTCAATACATTAGCTCTCAAATATGAAAAAATACACTTTCAGCACTGAAATTACTCACGTTAAGTAGCACTTCAGCAAAACATTGTCCACAATGACCTCGTAATTATGTCACATCTCATGTGTACTGATTTACATACTGTATGGCTTCCACCTGTAATTGAGGCTATTAAACTGAATCCAGAGGATGTGGTTCCCTCACTATATCTAACACATTGCAAGAAATGTGAACCCAATAAAATACATCTAGAGAGAAGTTGCTGCTGGAGTTAGAATACAGGTATCCATGCTTGCAAGGGAGTATTGCTACTGGATTGAAGGAGCAACTCAAGTGGCTTCTGTCAGCAGAAAATCTTCAACTCTGAACCTTATTTAGCAATAAGTAATAACATAACTCACTTAGGGATAACCTGATGCAGACCAAAAAAAGTGATGTTTGGGTGGTACAATCCTGATTTTTCAAAGCATATTCACTTTTCGTTAGAACTTTTCTATTAGAGATGGTTAAACTAGTTTTTACAAATTACATTTATTAGTCTATCCCCCTTTTTTACTCAAGTAATTAATTGTGAATTGATCCTATTTGTCATCTAAGGATTTTGTAATTCATACGTATTCCTCAAATTATTTGCACAAATACTTTCCAGAGTATGGGTTTTCCATGAGTTGATCAGTTTGCTATTTGCAATTTGTATGTAATGTTGTAAGATTGGATTGCCTACATCACTTGGGGTATTTCTGCTCCTTGGTTGGATGACATTTTTTTAAACAGAAAATAGCAAGCAGGGAATAACAAACAAACAATTTTAACTATGAGTCTTCAGGCAAAATTATTTGTCCTACAATTTGTGAAACTTTCAGAATTTGTGAACTCATGTTCAGAAACTTTAAGATTCTCATGAATAATTCCTTACTCCACAAAATCATAGCAAACTGAATTTGCCACTTTTATTTATGAAAATATTTTTTCAATCAGAGTTGTTTTGTTACACTGTTTGATCATCTCTAGTTTCTATTGTCCTGAGAGCCCATTTGATAACCCCATTTACTTTCTGGAATGCAGAGGATGCAAAAAAAAAATGAAGTTTCCTACAAGGCAAGGAGAAAGCTGTAAAAGTAGAAACATACTGAGATACTAAAATGGGAAGGTATATTCTTGCAAAATAAAATAATTAGAGGGATCAAGTATAAGAAATTCCAAACTAAAAGACTGGATGGCATCTAAAAAAAATCATTGTCACGAAGCAAAAGATAATACATTAGCACGTGAAAGTACTGTGAATAGCACCTATGAAGAATTGTGAAATTAATACAGTATTTATTATTATAATTTTGTATCATCATAGTCTTATTTCAGTATGACGCATAAGAATAGATTGACAAGAAAAGAAAATGGCATTAATTTAACATCTTTATCATAAGAACAAGCTGTCAGAATGTTACCATCTAAAATAGTCTGAATTACTGCTGGCAGTGGTTGGACTATTTCCATAGTCTACTATGGTTTGATTGGGTACCTCATCAAGTACTCACTTCCTTATAGACATGCAAGTTCTATACAGGGTAACAGTCAGCTTGAAAGTTCCCTCACTACAAAATGAGAAGTACTTTATTGTTTTTAGTTCATAAGATTAATTAACAGACCAAAACCAAGAAAGAGAGGGAGAAAGAAAAAGGTATCCACAAAGCGATAGAGGCCTGAATAGAGTTCATGGAGCAAGAAGGAATATAGATGAAAACAAAAGAAAAATATACATGTAGTAAAAATAATAGATTTTAAAGATAAAAGATCTCAACACAAAGACAATTATTTGATAATTACAAAAACTGATTTTAAATAACAAAAAAAGAGTTCCGAGTCAAACACAACAATAGCCTGTCCTCCTCTTCAGATAAGAAAAAGTAGTTACCATATTTCAAGTAAAAATGTGTGTTCAAAAGGGGCCTTAAAAAGAAACAATATTTTTGTAAAAACTATTGGTTATTTTTAATTTTCTCTCTTTTTGTCAAAAGTGAAAAGTAGAGGTGATTTTGGAGCAACTGATAAATTAAAAAGTAGTAAGGTAGAACCCAGATGGCACTCACCAAAGAGTCCTGAAGGAACTCAGATATGAAATTGCAGAACTATTAACTGTCTCTGTACCAGATAACTGTAGGATAGCTAATATAATGCTGCTTTAAAAAAAAAAAAAGGCTACTGACATCATCCTTGTGATTACAGGCCATTAAGCCTAACTTCAGTCCAAGGCAAAATGATTGAAATTATACAAAGAACAGAATTTTCAAAAATAAAGATTCATGTAGTAGGATGAGGAAGAGTCAACGTGGCTTTTGTAAAAAGAGAAATCAAGCCTCCACAATCTATCAGAAATCTCTGAGAACATCAAATGCATGTGGACAAGGGTGAGCCAGTGAAGATAGTGTATCTGGACTTTCAGAAAGCCTTTCACAAGGTCCCACACAAAAGGCTCTTAAGCAAAATAGGCAGTTATGGTGTAAAAGGGAAGGTCCTTTTATGGATCGATAATGGGCTAAAAATAGGAAACAAAGGGTAGAAATTAATGGTCAACTTTCATAGTGAAGGAAGTGAATTGTGATGTCCCCTTCCTCGGACAAGTGCTCTTCGACACATTCATAGATGATCTGGGGACTGGGATAAGCAGGAAGATAGCAAAGTTTGCAGATGATGCAAAATTACTTATGATAGTTAAGTCCAAAGCTGAGGTGAAGAATTAAAAAGGGATCTCACAAAACTGAGTGACTGGGCAACAAAACGGCAAATGAAATTCAGTATAGATAAATGCAAAGTAATTCACATTGGAAAACATAAGAGCGCAAATATAGTGACCATCTATAAATAGGGAAATAAAGACAACTTGGGGAATTACAGACCAGTCACCCTAACTTAGTATCCAAAAAGATAATGGAGCAAATAATCAAGCAATCCTCAAATTGCAAACTCCTAGAAAATAATGTGATAAGTAACAGACAGTATGGATTGGTCAAGAACAAATCATGTCAATATCAATAATAGCTTTCTTTGATGGTAACAAGTCTTGTGGCTAGAGGGAAGTGGTCAATGTGGTATTTCTTCACTTTAGAATATTGGGCTAGATGGACCATTGGTCTGATCCAGGGTGGCCATCCTTATGTAAAGTGAAAAATTTAGTCATTTGGGGGTTTTGGTTTTTTCAGTTTGGTCTTTTGCCTTACCCCTTTCTTTTCCTCTTCACTCAACTTCCTTTTTTTGTTGGCAGAATGGAATAAGAGGAAGAAGAATGGAATAAAAGGGGGAAAAGGAAAAATTAACAATTTTTAAAAGAAAACATTTTTTAAACCAACATTGTAATAATAAACTATGTTGAAAAATGTTAAGTGAATGAAAAATCCTTCTTGTCAGAAACAAAATGATTCAAAGTTTCCAGATTCATTAAATTCCCTCCTTTTGCTACTCCTTTTTCAACCAACTTGATTTCTAAGATATAATATAAGCAAACACTTAATCATTAAGAGCAGATATTCCTGTTCACAATTCAACCCAGTTAATTACTGTCTAAACTTTTTGCAATCCTTCTGAGTTTGCAAAACTGGTCGATAAGACTCATATCAGCTCATGCTGTATTTCCTATTCTTTATGGGGAGAATAAGAAGCATCACAAAAATTAAGCTGAACTCTTTTAAGAATCTCAATAAAAGTTTGGTTTGGTTCATTTCTTGGGGTGAAGGTTCAAAGAGAGGATTCTGATGTCATTCTTTTCCTCTCCTACCCCTTATCACCCATCCCTCATTTGTACAAATCCTGCTCAACTTACTCAGATGAAGAATTCCATTGGCTTTGGTGGGAGTGGTTGTATGATTAAGTTAAAGAGGTTTGGGGCCATTGTTTGTCACATAATATTTGTTCGTGAAAGGAACCCTTTGGAATGTTCAGCTCTTTTTTCAACACTGTCTTAGAAACACAGATGCTAATCATACACATAAGGAATTTTCTTTCTATAAATGTAGGAATGGTACTGAGGTGTCTCCCCATGACTAAATAGGGGAAAATATACCCCTGCTTTCATCTAAAAAAAATGAAGATGAACAGATTTACTGCTGCATAGCAATCCATTTGTATTGGCTATGATAGTGCAAAGGGACCAAAGGGTAAATGTCAAGGGAATATTTCCAGCAGAGAGGACTTCTGTATGGCATTCTGGGTGAGGAAGACAAAGGAGATGTGGCCAGAGTGATCTCACCTTGGCAGTTTGCCACTGCCACAAGCCCCATGTAGCAGTGGGAAGCATAAATTATTGCATCCTGCCTCTTCGGGACTCTCCCCAAAAATTTAGATTTTAATATCATTCCTACTCAGAGTTTTTGAGCTCAAAGAACAATTCCTAATAAAAATATTCTTTCTTTTATTGATAAATACAAACTCTTTTATTAAGTGGCACAGTTCACAAATCTCTCACGGCAAAAGGAGTTTCTCTCAAATCTCCCAAATAAAGCAAAGTTAAAACACAGTAGCGCTTCAATCCCATTCAAATGTCACTCTGGCTCTTAGAATCACTATTTGGTCACAGTTCCTTTCTCCACTCTTCCAGGACTCCACTCTTCCACCTGAGAGTTCCAAGACCCACTTCCCTCCAGCAAGTTTTTTCCTATAGGCACAAGTCACATCTGCCATGAGAGGGCTCCCTACATTAATTCGTTTAACCAGGCATCCTCCAGGAGAGGCGTACTCCATCTCAGAGGAAACTTCCTCCAGGAACAAACCCTTGATCCTTGATTCATCTTCTTGCTGCCTTCTACTCAGGCTGCTACAAGGACGTTTCCTACAAGGTTCCACTCCTCCAGATCTCCATGCTTGTTAAGATCCACAATGCTAGATGTTTTGGGTTCAGATTCTCCTCACAAGGCTAGCTCTTCCACATTTTCTAAGGGCCTCTTATGGTTGCCAGCGCAGATTGAATGAAATCCTGGAGATTTCTATCACATGATGTTATCATTAATTGAAGATTAGGCTTGCCTTTAACATGGCAGGCATTTCCTATTACCTAAGCTTTTCCTAATGCCTCTGCCTTCCAGCACTTCTTTGCTGTTGCTCATATTTCTCTCTGAGTCTGGGGTTGTTTTATTTTTTTGCCTCCTCACACAGCTTTTCCTGACTTCTTTGAAAGGGGGAGAGGGGAAAGAAGAGCTCTCCCTTAACACAGGCCTGGTGCCCTCTTTTGATCCCAGCTGGGAAGCAGCTCACAAGTCTCCTTCCCTCTTAAAAGACCAGTATCATCCTGTGGCACCACTTCACTCTTCTACACCCAATCACCTACTGCATGAACAGGTGGGAAGTCTTGAAGGAAATCCCTGACTTTCTCAGACAAAGGGTGAAGGCATTCTATGGGAGAGGACCTACTGCACTGTATGTATGCATGTATGTCTCATAGTTAATAGAACCGACTGCCCTATGATTCATAAAACATCCCAGCTACAAATACAACACGGCATCTTGTGATTTACTGTATCATATTTAATCCATATTACTAGTAGATTATTGCTTTGTGGTCTTGGCCTGATGCCAATTCTGTGAATGTTTTTGTTCGCTTTTGGTTTGGTTTAGTATAAAGTGTGGCATAATCCTACAATGTCATCATTTGAGCTGCTTGTCAATGCTGATCATATTAATTCCACATATGAGCTGTAATTATTCCATCTGCTTCTGGGGGGATGTGCCGATAATAAAAGATATATAATCCAGGTAGGATATTGATTTATGGCCTGGAAGTTGTCTATGCTTATTCAAGTTCCAGAGATAGTATCTGAATTAAGTTAAGGGATGGTACTAGGTTTTTCAGTGACAAAACATAATTCCCACATTATTTTAGACAATACAGACAAAAGTGAAAAAGACATCACAAATGCATGTTATATCCTAAATGGGCCCCATCCTCAGAAACAGATAAGCACATGCATAATTTTGCTCAAACAAGTAGCCCAATTAATACAAATGATCAAAACTGAAATTTATATGCAATACAATCAGAGAGTTTTGAATAAGACAAATTATCACAATCTTTACTCAGACTGGCATTTGCTAGATCACTATGTTTTACATAAAGCTGACTCCCTTATGGTCAAATTATTTTTACTTATGGTACTCATGGTCAAATTATTTTTAAAGTCTCTTTTGTTTTTTAAAGTGCACAAAAATCATAATGGTGCCTGTTAAAGAAGAGTAAAAGAAAACACTTCTAGAGCCATAAGCCCACTCTTTACCTTCAATACCACACTGCAGCCATTCATTTTGTATGATTCTTGGCTTTGCTGATGTTTAACATAAGCATCTGCATTTTGGCTTCCAGAAAGAGACTTATTTATCAGACTATATTTCACATAATTAAACATAGGTTGTATTGATATCAAGTGTTTATTTTTCAATATTATATCTTTTGTATACCTTGAATTCTGATTTCCACTGTATGTAAATTGCCCAGTAAAGAAACTTGAGAGGAACAGAACATTTGTTTCAGGATATTGCTCACCTAAGCTGGAAGGCATTTATAGAAAAACTAGGAGCCTTACCTGGTATTGTTCAGATCCTTCAGGGCAGGAGGCTGAAGGTGTGGGGGTACAGGAGTCGAGGCAGGGTCTTTCGGTCTGTGGGAAGGAGGCTGAGGGTATGGGGTGCAGCAGTCATGGTTAGAGGTAAGGAGGGGCTCAGGGCAGGGGGCTGGAGGTGTGTGGGGGCATGAGACAGGGTTGGAAGGTGAGATGGGGCTCAGGGCAAGGGCTGGGGTGTAAGAGTCAAGGTAGGAGGTAGGAGCTGTGAAGGCTGTGTGACCGGCCAGTGGCTGCTCCCCAGGACAGGCTAGCGTAGCAGGGGCCTTGCTACCCACTTGTGGTCATTCAGCAGTATAACTGTTCCCCCATGCTTGCTGCCCCCACGGGTCATTTGTGAATATAACTGTCCCTGCTATCACACCCCTCCCTTTCCGTTTGATAAGAAAAAATTTCATCCATGCACATCCCATTGTTCTGGAACAACCAAACCCTGATCCTGCTTTAAATTATGATCCGAGGAAGCTGCATACCAAAACTGGGTGGTCCCAGCTCTCACTGTTTAGGAGGAGTTTTTGAACAGACTCACAGATGGATGGATAGACAGACGCACAAACTCTCTTAAATATGTAGTAGATATGGAAACTGCTGGACTCATCAGCTCTTAGTTTATACAGAGGGAAAACTCACCAATGGTCTATGGAAGGCAGCCACAATATACACTCAAGAAAAATTCAGGTAGGTATCTTATTCTTGCTCATTGTTACAAAGATTTTTTCCCTTTTTTCCTCACATACACAACCATCGTCATTATTAAATAGAAATTATAAGCCCCTTGGGAGAAAAGCTCAGATTCCTTAGTGGTGAGCACACATAGGGTTATTGCACATTAGAGTACTTCAAGGTTCCATTTTTCTGAGTAGGATGTGTAATTCCCATCATAACACACTGAAGTAAAAATAAAACTATGAATGATTTTCTGAGATTAACATACCCCGTTAGTATAGGCTTCTGGCATAAATAAGTATGTGCTATGTATGGTTTTGCAAACAAGGTGCTTTAAAAAATAAAAACTGGTTTTATTTTTTCATTTGGCATGTGTTTAAATTAAACTGTAAACCTAACTCTTTTCGGGAGTTTTTCTATTATTCTATGAATAATTTTAATTCACTGAATTGATTTGTATGTAGGTACTTCCTCAGATGCAGTGGTAGAGAGCTACAAAAACAACCTGTTAATCAGAGAAACACAAAAGATTTCCTTAAGTGGAAATTGTCAGTTATATAATTACATTAAAATGTAGTACTCTGCATTTTTTTGCTTAAAAAAGAAAAATGGAGAGCTCGACAACAGACAATGCTTCCTTAAAAGTAAGCCTTTTAATACTTCCTGTAAGGTCAGATCAAAGGTGAAGATATGAGAATTGACCAAACACTATGGCAATTCCCAGCTAAAATAAAAAAAACAGATATTCTTTTCTTCATTGACAATAGAAAATGCACATAGAGACAATAAGGGTTGATCACTGATGCAGAAAATGTACTTTCCTTTCTCTGAGGTTTCTAAAGTCTCTTCCTTTATCCATTTTCTATTTTTCCTCATATTGCTATTCTGTGTTTCTTGTCAATGACCTTTCTTCAGTCCAACTCAGCTTCTGTCTAATGGCTTGAAGAGGACTTCTTCACATGATGGAAAGCTTTAGATTCAAGATCCCCCTTCCCCCACCCCCCTTCATTAGAGTGAAAAATGAACAGTCTCTATGTGCTGGGTGTTAATGAAAGTGAAGAAAGATTTTTTTTTTTGTATGTGTTTTACACATTATGTTCTTGACTCCTCGAGGTGCTACTATAAATTGCCGCGCTCCGTTTATAAGGAGTGATAACAGAAGCAAAATGAGGATCTGGCAGCAAATTACTTCTCAGTTCACCCTAGGTCAGGCTGCTGGGGCTAATGAGAAGAGGTGCTCTAATTTTAAACTCCTCCTCGACCAAGCTATTCTTGCATTAATGTTCACTGCTATAAATTGTAAAGTCAAATGAAGGAGCACTGTTGAAAATTAACCAGTATTTTTATCCTTTGAGTACTCAATAGAACATATTTTGGCTTCTGAGCCTGGTAGTTATCAAAGCCAGCATTGACTACCCCCAAGGTTCCAGCCATACTGAGCAAGGTGATTTGTTTTTATTTTATTTTTTTCTACTGCTATTTCAACCCTTCTTTTAAAAAAAAAAAAAAAAAAAAAAACCAGCAGGAAGAAGTGGTGTAGGTGTTCAGCAAGCTTACAATTCAGCCTGAAAGGGAAATGTTTAAAACCATTCCCTTTGTGTGTCCATTTATCAAGACACTGTACACAGGCATTAAAAGTCATGCAGAATTACACTGTCCATTCAGCACTGCTGATGTGTAATGAACTGTAATTGTGTACGTGGAAGGAGCCCCTGTAAATCACTGACCCATTAGGTCTGTAAGCACTTTGTTGCTCTAAGCCCAAAGCAGGATTTGAGTAACTAATGAGAAACTAATGCAGCACCTGCTTCTCTCATGAAATAACTTGCTAATCCCACATTTTGCCAGTGTGTCCAAATCAAATACAATGGAACTGGGGGGTGATCTAAGATATGGGCGCTATGCTGCTTGAACATGACTCAAGATTTTCATCACAGGCTTTTTATACTGACACCTTGGCACTGACCAAAAATATGGTATTTTATTGAAAGCATATATCAATGCCATGAAGTTCATTTAGTGGAAGATACGTCTGTCCTGGTACATTCTCTCATGGAATAGCTACATAACATACAAATTAACCACACTATCCTACTCTAATCATTGTAATCAGTTATGTTTTCATGTGTACATTACTAATATATAAGGTTGTTGTAGTTCTTGTGTGTGGTTTAATTGCTTGTTTTTGCATATCTTGTGTGATTGATGATGTTCTAGAAATTTTTCCCCTAAAGGAGACTTTCTAAATTACTTTGTTTAGATGCTAATGATTGTATTTCATTAGTGGCCCTCTCATCCAGAATCATCTTTAAATGAATGAATATGCCATAATTAAAAATCTGAATTATGAATTACTTTGAAAGGAGACAACATTGTCCCGATTTCCCACAGCGACTCAGTGTTATTTCAATTATGTAAATATGTTTAATCATTCCTCTTTTGTTTTTCTAATTATTTAATATTAATGTTGCTTTACCCCTTTATTGCTACAAGAAGGGATATGGCATCTTAAATTAGAGTACTTAGACAAGTGACACACAGATGACTAGATTAAAGCAGACATTTATCAGAATGCATAACCATTTCAAAAACAAACATGCTATTAACATTCATACTAATATAGCAACACTAGCAGTAATTGCACGTCATGCATGTTTTGTCTGTATAAGTCGAATATATTCACAATGTAAAATTCCAACCATTATTTTAATTATCAAAGTAAAAATTCATTTTTGAATGTTTAAACTCTCTCAAAGTATAAATTTTAGACAATAAAAAGATATCTTTGCCACATCAGACTGGTCTTTATGAGCAATTTGTGAGGAAAGGGAGACAAAACAGAGGGGGAAAAGCAGCAGGACTTGAGAGATTTTGTATATTGACCACTAAGCCCAGTTACTTGACAAGACAAATAGATTTTATCCCCTGAACGTGAGGAATATTAGGAAATGAATGCTCCCTCAACACTGAATCAGTGTACTGGAAGAAGCTGTTTTTATAGAAAGTCAGAGAAAACAAAGGATCTTGTCATTGGGACTCACAGTCTATTAACATTATACATCCATACTTCATAATTTTGTATAAGTTATTCACATTACGAGTTTAAAAGCTGGGTTTAAAGATTATCTTTATACATCATGTAGAATTCTCCTCAGTTTCATTTCATTTAACTAGATCTACAAATAAAGAATTGTGATTATTCCACGAGGGCATTCTGAATTATTTTAACTGTTAGAACTACAATAATTAATTCCTGAACAATAAAAAGATATATGTTAAAATTCTACTGAAAATATTGCTATACCTAGATTAATCATGTTAAATTTAACTGAAGTAGACATACTAAGGAATGTGAATTTTATTTCCACATCATTTATTGAACTACATACAGTGAAAAACCATTGTGGATAATGGTGTTGGTCTAAAGCTCAGCAGTAACAGTTACAGAAATTGCTTTGATATTCAAATTCAATTTTTTTAAAATCACAAAATTTGAATTTTAGCTACCGCATAAGCAAGTGCTAGAGTTCATTATGTTATGATGTACCAGTGTTACTTGCCCTAGCACCAACTTATCTTCCAGTTTGAGTTTATTATCGTTTACGTTGAAGATTTTACAAACAAAATTAAATATTTTCACTTAGTATCACTGCTCTTTCAATGTATGACTTGAATTAGTCTGATTGGATGTAAATAAAAAATCATATTCAACAGCTAAATGTAAATTAGTTTACAGTTTTGTCATCTAGAGGAAGGCCCTGCATCCATGCAGATTTGAGAAAAATTTAGGGCTGATATATTTGGAATCTATCACAGGCCATTTGAAAAAATATTCATTTGCATCTGAGTGAGTGTTTGTGTGTATATAATTGCGTAAATTTTTTTCAGTATGTGATACTTTATATTCTACTTTAATATAATCTAAATGACAATTTTAACAGTCACAAAAGTGATGTAAAATAGCAACTCCAACTGATGTTGTGTTACTTTCATGTGTTTTAAAGTGCTGATAGGTTTCTCTTATTAGTGGTAGAAATCAGGCATAAAAAACAACCGTGAATATTTCTGAGTCTCTGTTCTAGTGAGTTACCATTTTTGTGGTGACCATTCCCTTTTAACTGAAGATGTTTTTCAAAACTTTGAGAGAAAGAGAAGGGGAGTGATACAACAGGTAAATTACACACTGTCCCAAACATTGACAGTCCTCGTTTTAAATAACATAACACTTCTGTAAGTTTTTTTTTAATTACAAATTATAACAGGGACATGTAAAAGTATCCCACTTAAAAACTCTCTCTGGTCCAACCCAGAGAAAACTATATTCTGTCCTCAGGATTCTTAGATATGCAAATTGTGATTCCACTTAAGATCTCACAGACACAGACTTGGTCAGTGCGTATTACCCAAGCAGTTGGCATTCATAAGAGGTGGTGAGGCAGTTAAAACAGATGAAAGTTGAAGTATAGAACAAAAGCCTACGATTTCATAGAGAAGAGCGTCCTGTACTGTAGTTCTCTGCTCTGTGGGTATGTACTGAAATCTAATCTTCATTTCATAAAATCATACAGCATAAAATCATGCTGGCCTTTTTGAGTCAGTACAGTTTTTCCATTGTCTTCAAGGGGGCCACAATTTCACCCATGAGCTTTACTGTGTATAGACTATATGTCATTTATACAGTGTTCATTGAGCAAATACTTGTTTTTTCAGAATGTTATTATTGAATTTTCAATAATATTGAGTAGTCTGTTCATTCTGAGAATGGATACTCTCAGTCAGTTCAAGCACTAGTTATAATATATTTTGGTATCTTAATTTATTAAGAAATAAGTGTATGTTTCCTGCTACTTCAATTAAGGCATATGTAATTATTAGACTAAGATGCTCTTTTTCTATGAACTATTAATTCTTTTTCTAAAAGTAAAACACAAATATGCATGCAATTCTCAGAAATTATTTTCTGGAATAAATATTAGTGGTCTTGCTCTTTAACCAGCTCTGAAAACAGTCTGTGATTCTATCTTTGGCTTTTCTTCATCGGAAGAATAAATATTACGAGTTTAGGTTCAGATTGTGATAGCCTTACACTGAGTACAACCTTACTCAACAGATGTTCTTACTGATTTCAATGAGTCTACTTACTGTGGAAGGTACTTTTGAAAGGGAGCAAGCAATTATAATGGGAAATAAACAGGCTTTTAGCTAGTGAATTTATATTATGCCAGTTAATAACTTCCACTTAATATATTGAATATCAATTACATCATAGTAAAATCCACTGCAGAGTTTCCTCTTCATGTAATTTTTCCTTCATTCTTTTCTATGCAGTCTTGTCAACTGCAACATAATGTGCTCATAGTCTAATTTAAATATTAATAAAATAGGACCATTTTGATGCAAATTGATACAATCCTATTTGGAGTTTGAATTTCACAAATTATAAAAATAGCAATGTTATTTCAGTGACACTAGCAAGCTTCAATATTTGGGGTCCTTTACATTTTAAATGACTTTTTATTGTCTTTTTCCTTGAACACAGTGATTGTAATTCTCATTATTTGTTTTGTTTATTGATATATTGGGGTTTCTAAAAATAAATATTAAATAGTACCTAGCTAACACTTACAACACCCTTGAAATAAGACTTAAATTAAACTAAACCCAGCAGCTAAGCCTGCAAATTCCCCCCAACAAAACTCCAAATTTTCCGTTCCTGCTTCATTCAAGTCCCTCCCTCCCCAACACCCAGCTAAGTGCATAAGCCTTATTACTAGTAAATAAATATTGACCTGTCATTTTAAAATGTGTTGCTTAAATACATTTTAAAAAGTGTGTAATGGACTGCATGAAATCTTCTTATAGTTGAGTTAAAATAAAAATCCATAGAGGTTAATATCTGTTAACTCACCCTACAGTGAGCATAACTGTAAACATAAGATTCACCGAAAACAAGATGTGTATGGCCTTGTGTAAACTAACTCCCTCTTCTACCCCACATCGATCTACCTTATGCAACTTCAGCTACACAAATAACGTAGCTGAAGTCAACATACTTATCACGGTGTCTTCCACACGATAAAGCTGCTATCCTGTCAACTCCAGCAACTCTTCTCGTCCTGGTGGAGTACCCAAATAGACAGGGCACATTCTGCAAGGCTGAACCTGAACATCTACACTGCAATTTTATACCCTCTGCAGCTCAAGCCCCATGAGCCCGAGTGAGTTCTTGTGCACTAATCGTGTGTATTTTATTGCAATGTAGACATACCGAGAGACCATGCAGACACTGTGGTCACAGACAAAAGGACAGAGAATGGCAGGAAAAAAATATAAAAAAGCCTAGTAGCCTTGGTACAATTTAACCTTGGTAAAAACTAGAGAAAGAGAGCTTTGGGGTCTGTTGGCAAGATGTTTGGAGATGTTTGGAGACTGTAAGCTAAAAAACTGTTCCTTTTGTTCTTGGATCCTTTTGCATTCAGAGACACAGGACTTTGTGCATTCTTTGTAAATAAAAAAAACTGCATCAAAGAAATATCAGAGTCCTTCAGTTTCTACTTCCAATGTGAACACACTCAGAGCTCTGAAATTCAACTTGCTGCTCAGACCACTCTGGTGCCCCAGGTGGGATCCAATTTCCAAGGACCAATCTTCCTGGCAATCCCATTGAAGTAGGGAGGAACACATAATGGAGGTGCTGCAGAAATAAAAAGTTGCTAGAAGGATTTATAGCTAAATATAACAAAATTATATATAGCAGCATCTGAAGGTTTGCCAGAAAAGTCTCAAACGGGACTTGCAAATGGTGGCAAAATCTCTGTTCGAGCAACAGCTACAAAATGTCCAGGCAGATTGGGAAGCCCAACTTCAGGACTCCCAGGCTGCAATGGTAAAATAGATTGTCAAAGTGGCCAGCAATCTGTTTGCCATAGACCAGAAGTTCTTCCATAAAATAGTGCAGACTGTGCAAGCGTTAGCCAATCTGAAATTTGCCAACCATGATGAGCTGCAACAAGGACTTGCAGAGCTGAAAAATTATCTACAGAAGGAAATCAAAGGATTACAGACCACAATAAAAGGCAGCCACCCAAATTAGGATTTGAGTAGCTAGGGTACTTGGGGAAGACCAAATATTTACAACGGTTTTCTACCACATTTGTAACTCACAGAGGTCCAGTGGGAAGTGGTAGGACTGTCCCAACTCAAATAATGTCAAATACATCTTTAAAGGATTATTTGTCTCAATTCAATGACGAATGGCTGAGAAGAGGGACAGAAAGGGTTTTTTAGCAGCTCTAGGTAGCCCAGCTATGATAGTGCCGCAGAATTTGCCCCCATAAACGAAACTGAATAATTCAGACTAGGCATGTCAACAGGTAATAGGTTAACCAGTTACCCAATTATGGTTAACCAGTACCCAGGAGCACCTCGCATAGAGCCAGCAGATCCCCTCTGCCTTGCCCTCCTAGACTGGAACGGCCCCCTGTCTGTGGTGCGGGGGGGGGAGGGGCCATGCCAGACCAGACCAGCTGGGCTTGAGCAGCCTCCCACCCTCCCTCTTTAATTGGTTAACTGATTAAACACCACATTTAACCAGTTAACCAATTACATGGAATTTTACATCCCTCATTCAGACCTTGCACAAGCTCCTGACATGCAGTTTGGAACTATCCATCAATATGAGCTGGACATGGCATGGTTAAAAGCTAGAAAAAGAGGGAAAGAAGAAACCCCATCTGAACAGACAGAGGAGCTGTGGAGGCTTGTAGTAATGGAATTTCTAGATACAACTGAGGGTAAACTGGTGGTGGACCAATTTATAGATGCTCAGCTGAATTTGTCGTTCAAGATTAGGAAAAGGAGACCAAAGACACTTTGAGAAACTATGAATTTGCCCCAGAACGTGGCTCTTCCTTGAAGATGTTCATCAGAAGAGGTAGCAGCTGATATTGAGATAGATGAAAGCTGATTACCATGAACCTTATAAGTACAGCTCTGTACAGCTAATATGTACAATGAATGAGGCATTTCTAATCTGACCTCATTGAACTGATAGATAAATTTGATTTGTAAAACAAGGGAAACAGCAATAATGCAAACATTAAAGGAAGCAGTTCAGTCAAATGCTGGCACTGTATCAAAACTAACCACAAAAAGGAGGATTGTTAAAAGTTTTAATGCAGGCCAAGACAGACTGTTACAAGTTTCTAGCAAAAGCGTCTCTCAGTTCAGGAAAAGGGGATGCCAGCTGAAGAGGCAAACCTTGGATGTACAATGATCAGTCCCACAGGTTTGTTTGTTTTTTTCATTAGAACTGGGCAGTTAAACAACAATGGGAGTCTGATTACTGAATGTGTAATAGGATCGGTGATACATGTAAGGATAACTGACATAGGCCCAAACACAATGGTTATTAAACTAGAAATGCTATAGCATTAGGAATCCAAAATAAGCCACCCAATTGGTCTCAAATGGGGACAGTGACTGGGATAAGGGCACCAGTCCAAAAGTGCAAAAACTGGGTTTGCTGATTGGACCTCGAACATTCAAGCAAGATGTCTGGGTAGTTAAAATAGTGGAAGAGCAAATAACTGACTTAGATTTCATTAGGGCTAATAACTATGCAATCAGAGTCAGGATGGAAAGGTGTCTTACAAATTCAGGCTATGAAAATTTCCTTGTCAGATATGACACAGGAGAGATAAACAAATGGTTTGCAGTCAATTGGTTTGCAGTGAATAAACTGTCCTGCCCCCAGGAGTAGAAACCATTATAATAGCGACATGCTGTGCTAGTTTTACAGCCAGGGAAATATGGGGAGTTGTTGAAATCTGTTTTGAGAACCAGGGTTTCAGAGAAATTTTAGCTGCCAAAGCTCTTGTGGAACTGAATCAAGAACTAATCTCTGTTCATTTGCTGAATGTTTCTGACAAGCAGCAAATAGTGAACAACAAAGAGGGAGGAAGGGGGAATGCCTGTTGCCAGATGTATACTGATGGTAGCTCTGGTAAATATTGGGATAGAAGACTACAAAGGGGAAGTTCCCAGAGTTCCTATTGGGCTTATTTCAGCGCAGTGCTGTACATTTACATGAGGAAAAGCAGAACAGACCAAGACACATGCTGGTTAGGAATCAGGAATTCTTCTCCTGATCCAACAATGCCATAGGCTATACTGCACTGTTGCAGCACAAGATTGATTCTGCAGGAAATCGACCCATTAAATGGCAACCTCACTAGTTACCAGTAGCAAAAAGAGAAGAGGCTATACAGGGCACTGAAGAAATGTATTGGGAAGACATAACTAAGCCTCCAACCAGTCCTTCGGTCACACCTATAGCTCTGATTAAGAAGGGTGACAGCACCAGATTCTGCGTGGCTGATAGAAAAATCAATTAAGTCATTTTTAAGAATTCTTATCCACCACCAGAAATAAATGATACCCTGGATTCAGTCTGGTTTTCCACTCTGGATCCTAAAAGTCAATATTAGCAAGTGGAAGTAGATCTAAAAGACAAAGGAAAAACCTGCTTTCACAGCAAGACAAGGCTTGTGGCAATGTAAAGTGATAGCTTTTGGCTTGTGCAGTGCACCAGCCACGTTTGAAAAGCTAATGGAGCCAGTATTACATGGCATGCCCCTTTCAGCCTTGCCCATTACACTAGATGATATCCTAGTGCAAGCTATAAATGGTCTGTGATAAGCTTATGTCTGTCAATCTGAAATGAAACCCCCCCAAAAATGTGAGTTGTTCCAAACAGAGGTAATTTACCTTGGGGCACACAATCAGTAAGGGGAGAATTTCCCAATGACAAAAAGAAAATTTAGGTTGTATAGAAATGGCCAACTCCCAAGACAGTCACAGATATGTAGCATTTTGTAGGGTTCTGCTCTTGTTTTAGAAGGTTTATTTATGGGTTCACTAATATTGCAAAATTATTGGATAGGTTGGGTGAGAAAAGGTAAACCATTTCAGTGATCATCAGACAGTGAGATTTAGCATTTCAAAGTTGAAAGGAGCTCTTGTGACAGTTCCTGGCTTATCTTGCCTGTGTTCCAAAACCACTTTCATTCTAGACACAGATACTAGGGTAATATTGACACAAGAGTATATAGGATTTGAGACCGTGGTGGTTGATTACAACAAAAAGGCTAAAGTTATGTCTACAATACAGACCTTGCAGACCTGTATCACTGCAGCTTCACCACTGTAGTCTTCTGTGTAGCTGCTCTATGCCAATGGGAGAGACCTCTCCCACTAGGATAATTAACCCTCCCCCACTCCAATCAGTGGCAGCTATGTCAGCAGGACAGTATCTCCATAAGTTGTCAGTGAAACGTATGTCAGTAAGGGGTGTTTTTTTCACACCCCAACCAACAAAAACTTTGACGACAAAAGTGCTAGTGAAGACAAAGCCAAAGTCCTCTGGAGAGAATTTATTTTCCACCCAAAAGTTACTCCTAGCAGTGGTTAAATCTATAGAACATGTCAATGGGGGAAGCTAATTGCAAACACTGTTCTGAGCAGAAGATCAAGGAATGTATTGCTTACAGGACTGAATGTGCTCAGGAAAACACATCTGTCGTCTCTATTCTCATAATTCGCAGAAGTGTATTTCATGTTCATCCATCGGAACAGTGAATGTAAGGTTGCAGATATGGATACCAAAGCTGTTAAACGTGCCAAAGAGGTAATCCTGACACCACTTAGCATGTGCCTAGAAAATCAACTGGCAAACACAGCCACCTTGGCATGTAGTAGCCCCTCGGATATCACAGTAAAAGTTTTCTGGTCACCACGGGAAAGCTTAGAACTTAAAGTTGAAATGCATAGGACAGAGGGAAACAAGAACAGATGATGAGTGCAGGTAAAATGGTTAGGCTGCTAGTGTGCTGAAACCATAGCCTATCATATTGACCAGTATGGTCTCATTGTTTCCTTGTAATCCCCCATATGTCTGTCTATATCTTTTTGTGGTCTTTTGTCTTGTACTTAGGCTTGGTGTACACTTAACAATTAGACTGACCTAACTACATTGCCCGAGGCCAGGGAAACCAGGGGCACTGGAATAATTTTTATAGTGGGGATGCTGAGAGCTGTTGAACCAAACTGGAAACCCTGTATATAATGGAAACCACTTCAAATCAGGGGGGTGCTACAGCACTTCCCACACCCTTAGTTCAAGCACCTATGGGTGGTGGGGGGGAGGGGCGGAATGTTGCACCCTGAGCTCTGCAGTTGGCCAGCCTAGCCCCTACTGTAGATGCACTTAGGTCAAGCTAGCTATTGCCTCTCAGATGGATGGATTAACTACATTGATGGAAAACCCCTTCCATAGATGGCTTCAGCTGTGCCACTGTGACACTTGAAGTAGGGACATAGCCTGAGATTATAAGCTCCTTGGGTCATTGACTGTCTTTTTGTTCTTGTTTGTACAGCACCTGGCACAATGACTGGGACTCCTAGGCTATGTCTACACTGGCGGGTTGTTCTGCAAGAACATCTTGCGCGAGACTTCCTGCACAAGAAATCTTGAGAAGAACACATCCACACGGCCATGTGCTTTTGCGCAAGAGATTTGCTTTTGCACAAGAGCATTGATGGCAGTGTGGACACTCTCTTGCACAAGAAAGCTCTGATTGCCATTTTAGCCATAGGGCTTTCTTGTGCAAGAAACCCCTGCCTCTCGTCCACATTGCCTTCTTGCGCAAGAGCTCCTGCGCAAGAGGGCTTACACCTGTTAGGAAAAAGTGTAGCTGTTGCGCAAGAAGCCCTCTCTAACCACGCCGTACTGTAAATCTTCTTGCGCAAGAGCAGGCGGGCAGTGTGGACGTTCTGTGGAAGAATGGCCTTTCTTGCACAAGAATCCACCAGTGTAGACATAGCCCTAGATGCTACAATAATATAAATAACATAATCAAATATAGGTATCATCTGATTGTACTAGACACATTAAAGCAGAAGGTTCTGAACTTATGCCATGACTTTAACACTGCTGGACATTATAAAATTACAGAAATCTTAACCAAGCTAAGAGAATTTCTATTGGGTAAAATGCAGGATGTAGAAAATTGGTGGCTGTGCTATAAAGGAGGACCTGCCGAAGAAAGGGAGAGCCCCTATTCAGCAGTATCTCATGGGGGCAACCAGCAAAGTGCATTGCTGTTGCTATACTTGAGCTTTTGCCTGAGACAGTCTGTAAATCAGTTTTTGTTGGTTGCCTTGGACTAATTTACCAACTGGCCTAACGTGTACACAGCAAGAAATTAAGAGGCTGTGACAGCAGCCAGAGTCCTAATGAATATATTCTTCACTAGAATTGGGGTCCTGAGTGAGTTACACACAGAACAATGGAAACATTTTTAAACCAAATTAGCATGTTTGTGAGATTCTGGAGATCCACAAAACTCACACCACCCAAGCATGCCCACAATCAGATGGGATGGTTGAAAGTTACAATAGGACTTTAAGGGTTCTTCTGGTTACTTTGTAGAACTGCCCCAAAGGGACTGGGACAAGTTTATCCCATTCCTTTTGGAGGCTTATGAAACAGCAATGAGAGCACAAAGCAAACACAAGCACTCTTCATGTATGGGCATCAACTAAGAATCCAAGCAAAACTCTTGTATGGAATTCTTGAAGAGGACAAAAGGGATCTGAGTCAATATGAACTATGTAGAAACCCTACAATGCAAAAGTAAAAAAGCTCACATCTTTGTAAGCAAAAATGTGTGGCTCACCTCCAATTAAATAGAAAAACTTTATGATATAAACTCATACAGGAAATTTTTAAAAGATAGTTCCACAATCCTAAGAGAAAGGAGAATAGGAGTCCTAAGCTGGATAAACCTGGAGAGGGACACTATACAGTACTGAAACAAATAAATGAAGTGGTGTATGGGATAGAGTTGGTTTCCAGGATTAAATGGAAAGTTATCCTTCAAGACATTGAGAAGGTACGTAGGATCAGGATCTCATCTTGTATTCCCAGAAACTGAGAATATAGCCCTCGTTCTCTTCCCCCAGCAGCCAGGGGCCTCTTTTCTGCCGCCCTCCCCCGACCCCTCAGCTGCCAAGGGCCTCCACCCCATGTTGTGGCCACAGGCCAAGAGGGGAAAAAGAGTTTGGGGGGGGGGGCTACTCACCAGTGTGCTGGCAGGGAAGATGGCAGAACCCCAGCCCTGCTGGCCACTCCCTTGGTCGTACAGCTGCCCCCAGTGGCCATTCTACAATAGAGCTCTCTCCTGCGGGCTCTCTGCCCCAAGTGGCCACTCTTATATCACATCCCGCCAAACAGCAACTCCTCTCTTTGCATTGCATGAAAAACAGTTATTTCCCAGGACTTCTGGTTGTCCCGGAGAGGTCAGGTTTTGGTTGTGCTTTAAGTTAGGAGAGGAGGAAGCTGCATACCAAATTTGGTGGCCCTAGCTCTTACTGTTTAGGAGGAGTTCTTGAACAAATCGACTCAGAGACACACACTAAAAATATAGATAGATAATTTCCAGGGCTGGCCTTACCATGAGGCAAACTGAGGTGGCCGCCTCAGGTGCCAGACTGTGGTAGGGCACCACTAGGACCCAGAGAATGGAGACCTTTCAAAGTTTTGGCCCAAGTGAGAGGGCATGGGGGCATCATTTGAGCTCCCTGCTTCAGGTACCAAAATGTTGTGGGCTGGCCCTGATAATTTCTTATAGATTTATTATTTCCTTAAGGTTTTGATCACATGTTTATTATAGTAAGTAAAGTAGGTTTATATTAAAGTAGCTTGGCTGTAATACAAGGGACTTACAGGCCACATCCTGCATGTTGTGCTAAGACAAAACTAGCAGACACATACCTAGATAAAGCAACCTTCAGCTATATCTACACTGCATGCTTATTTCAAAATAAAAGAGCAAGTTTCTATACAGCAATCCCATTATTTCGAAATAATGGGCTCCTTACTCCGACTTCTGTAACCCTCATTTCAGAAGGAGTAAAGGAAGTCAAAGAAAGAGCGTTCTTCCTTCGACTTCCTGCTGTGTGGACAGCACCAAAAGTCAAGGTACTTCAACTTCAGCTACACAATTAACGTAGCTGAAGTTGCATATCTCAACTTGACTTTAGCCCGCAGTGTAGACATACCCTTCAATGGCATAGAAGGCTTCCAAGAATACTCCCAAATTTAGCAGGCACATCATTACTTGAAAAAACCCAAAATAACTGGTTAAGACCAAACTGAATAACCAGGCAGGACAAAAATAACATGTGACAAAAGGCTGTGACAAAAATATTGATGTATATGATAATAAATTGAGATCAATGATATACTGACCTATAGGACAAAGACACTTTACCATTAGTATGGGAAGAAAATATGAAAGACTAATTAGGAGAAAAAGAAAAATTTCCTACTGAATATGTATCCAATGTAACATCAGATTATAAAAGTGGATTGTGAAAATCCCTCAGTTGCAGTGACTAGCTCCTTTGGATAATATAAGAAAACCACAATTATATTTCAACGATATGAATTTTTATTTTGACAGATAATCATCTGAAAAGGGATGGAGAGACAGGACAGGGAAGAGGGGGTGTCACTTCTTCCCACTTCACAATCAATTTCGCTCACCTTAACCAAAGCACTTCTGTGTCTCCCCAACCTGCACCTTAGTTATTTCACTTTGAGCATCTTGTTGGCCTACATTGGGAGGGGAAAAGAGTGGAAAGGTGTCAGTAGGGTTGCTATGCCCCATTTCATCTTTTGTACTCGGAGCCTGTGATATATATTTAATGCAAGAAGGCTGTTGATAAATTGGAGAGGGTTCCAAGAAGAGCCACAAGAATGACTGAAGGATTAGAAAATGTGTCTTGTAGTGATAGACTCAACAAGCTTACCAGAAAGATGGTTAAGCGGCAATTTGATCACAGTCTGTAAGTACCTTTGTGAGAAAGCTCTTCAGTCTGGCAGACAACAGCATAACAAGATTCAGTGGCTAGAAGTTGAAGCTAGATGAAATCAAACTAGAAATAAGGCATACATTTTTAACACAGTAAGGATAATTAACTATTAGAATAATATACTAAAGCTGTGGTGGATTCTCCATCAGTGACAATTTTATCATCAGGATTGGATTTTTTTTTTTTAAGAAAAGATATGCTCTATCTCAAAAGGAATAATTTTGGGAAACGTTTATGGCCTTAGTTATACAGCAGGTCAGACTAGATCAGTGGTCTCCAATCTTTTTGCAGCAAAAATCACCATTTGAATTTAAGAGCAATGCTCCTTCCTTACAACCCCACCCTTTCACAAAGCCTCATCCACTCCTCCTCACTCTACCTCCCTTGCTTGCTCTCCCCCATCCTCACTCATCTGGAGTCCCCTCCTGCACCAAAACTCGTTCAGAGCTCACACCCCCTCATTCCCTCCTGCATCCCAACACTCTGGGTCCAGGCTAGGACAGTGAGTTGGGTGCAGGGCAGGGGGAGGGGTGTAGGCCCTGGCAAGGAGTTTGGGTGCCAGTTCAGGGCTGGCACAGAGTTAGGGGGGCAGTCTGTGGGCAGGAGGTGGCTCCCAGTCAGCAGTTCAGTGGTGTTCAGGCAAGCTCTCGACCTGGCCTTACACTGCTCCTACAAATGGCTGGCTGACTGGCTGAATGCAGGTACTCTAGGGCACATCTAGACTGTATTTTATTTTTGAAAGAGGATATGCAAATTCCATGGGAATTTGCATATCTTCTTCCGATCGCTTTTTCGGAAGTGGGTTTTTCAAAAGTGAAAGTAGTCTGGATGCAGTTTTTTCAGAAGAAAAAACCCTTTTTCGAAAAACTACATAAACCGCCTTTTCTAAGAAAGAGTGGTTTTTTGAAAAAGGGGGTTTTTTTTCCGAAAAACTGCGTCCAGACTACTTTCACTTTCGAAAGACCTGCTTTTGAAAAAGCAATCAGAAGATATGCAAATTCCACAGGAAAATAAAACATAGTCTAGACATAGTCTCTGTGCGTGGGCCTGAGAGGAGGAAAGAAGGAGGGGGTCTCCATGTACTGCACTGCTGCTCACTCCCACAAGACGATCACATTGACTGGCAAAAACTCCAGGATCTACCAGGTGATCATGATTAACGGGTTGGTGACTACTGGACTAGATAATCACAATGGTCCCTTCTGGCCTTGGAATCTATGCATGACAAAATTCACACACAACAACTCTTTTACAGCATCTTAGCTTGTAATAGCTAACTCAAATAACAGAACAATAATCATACATCTACTTCCACCATAGCTTTATGTGGCATAATAGCAGCTATAAAGGATTATTTGGTATAAATTAACCAGAATAATTTTCAGTTCTACATTTCCATCACTAGATAGTGGTAGCAACAGCTACACTTGCTTCAGTTCAAAGATCAACCAGAATGTGGAACATTAAGTGTATATTTTCTTCTTGTAAGTGCACTTACAAAGTCTCATTGTATGATATCATCAAGGGCTTGTTTCACTTCTGAGAACTGCACTGATGTGCAATTTTTACTCCCTACATCTAATTCCCTACATCTAAACAGGGCTTCAGCCCTAGAGGAAAGACATTGGTACTATTGCTGCTATCCAGGAGAAAAATGCAGCTTTAAACCCTGACCATTGAAATCATAGTTTCTAATGGGTACCCTTGTCCAAACTCATTCTATTAGATTGCCTTGACCACTTACCTGGCTACACAACAGTCTTTCTTCTGGAGTGTGTTTTCAGTAGCAGAGACAGCAAATCTGGCCCCATAATTTGAACCCTGGATGTAAGCACTAATGGTGATGTAAAATTCAGGCTACTAGAGAGAGGAGGTAACTCCGTTGTGCATTGTCACATCTCCCCTTAATAACTGCCTTTGCCATCAGACTCTACTCTGTATATTTTTACCATTTAGTAAAAATCGAATATTTGCAAAGCACATGTTATTTCTTCTCACCTTGTAATCGTACTTCTTCCCTCCCCCAAGCTTCCAGCAACTGCAGGGCAATTGCAAACATCAACATATAATTTCCATGCACAGGTTGGTCTTCAGGATTAACTTCAGCTTGAGATCTTGTATATGCATATTCCACCCATTTTAACAATAGCAAGCGCTGAATTTAACTAAACTTTCACTGAGCTCATTTAAAAATTAAATTCACTTATATATATAAACAAGCTAGCTAAATTATGCCAAAAGCAATTAAATAAAATCAGTGAATTTTGGCATCCGTAAAATGTCATAAAATCTCTACCTTTCTCTAAAATAGAGATGTAAACAGGCAAAAAAGACAAAGATCGTTTTCCTTGCTGGTAACTCACCAGAAACTGTCGATGTAGGAATCACTGACAAATTAGAAAATTCCCATACAGTATTTGGCTAATCTATTTAACTGAAATATGGGCAATTTTATGCATGCTCTGCTGCCAAATAAATTATTGCTATTTGTATTACTGCAGTGCTTGAAAACCCCAACCAAGTTCATTGCACACGTTTAGGAAGAAAGAGTCTCTGCAATCTAAGTAGAAAAGGCAGCTTGAAAGTGGAGATGAAAACAGAACAGAGAGGAAGTGATTTGCCCAAAGTCAATGGGCAAGCTAGGACTAGAATCTAGGACTCTCAAATCTCAGTCTGGTGCTGTAGCTCTTGAACCACACGGCCTCACCCCTAAACTATGAAACTTTCAAGACTACCTGGCTCCACATTCTCTTCCTTCTTTTTTTCCTTTTGCACAGGTAACCTTTCTACAATCAGCTGAGTTATATCTCAAGATCAATTCAGATGCTTTGAAGACAATGATTCTTAATATATAAAGAAGGCAACCAATATAAACCAAAAAAGTTTCAACTCTGTTAATAATTTGTTTACATTTTATTTTTACTTGTTAATTTTTACAGCACTTACTACAGTATTTCCAGATGTATCTCAAATGCTATAAAATCTCAGATCAAAGTCAATGTAAAGTAAAACCTGAGTGATGAATACAAAAGGAATTGTCTATTGCATTGACTAAAAAATGAAGACAGACATTTTTTAAAATTGAAAACAAGCTAGTCATAGATGTCACCTATTTGAAGTGTAAAACCTCATACTGACATTTGAAGAAAGACAAAAAGTGTGAAAGAACTGACTAGAAAAAAAATCCCTGAACCATTCAGACACACTGCTCCTGGCCTATATCTGGCAATAACTCAGGTCTAAGAGCAGAAACAACTCAGCCAACCTCAGACATCTTTGAGGGACATATAGTAAGGACAAGATGGAGATTCAAGTACCTTACAGTAGCTATTAATGATCTGGTTATTACTAATATTACTATACATAACTAAATCCCATAAATTAGGGGATTATTTCTGTATGGATACATATAATTTTAAATTGTGTTATCAGTTAGCCCTATATGACACTCTGAATGCATACTGTCAGCCAGTTTTACCGACCTGCAATACCCAGTTCCACCCATAACAGCTATTGTGATTGCTCATCCAGACTTCACCCTACTGTGGTTACCTAGGTAACCAACACACAGCTGCAGAAACTGGAGTGTTCAAAAGGAAGGAAACCAAAACCATTTGGCAGTATTTCCATTTGTTTCTGTGCCTTTTAACAGTTAAATAACACAAATAATAAAAAAATCTGAATGCTGTATAAACCTATGGGGATGACTGCCTTCCTTGAGGAAAAGTATAGGACTTATACAAGCTACGAATAAAGAACTCAGACAGGTTGGAAAATATTTTGGCTTGTTTTTTCTTTCTCCCATGGAAAAGTTATGTGAAAACAAGCAAAATGTCACCAATATTTTCCATACAAAAAATGTTACTTTTCAGCAGAAAACTTAAAAACTAAAATGTTATTTTCAGAATGGCTGTCCTAGTGCCCCAAGGGAATTTAAGTTTAGGTGCCCTTTATTCTCAATAAGGAGTAACAGTTAATTCGAACTAAAGAGTTAGTTCGAATTAACGTTTAACTGCCGCGTCTAGCCGCAGGTAGTTAGTTCGGACTAAGGGGGATTTAAAAATGGCGGCGCCCGGGAACATGCAAATGAAGCCCGGGATATTTAAATCCCAGGCTTCATTTGCAACTCCGGTTGCCCTCATTTGCCTACCTAGCTTGAACTAATGAGCTAGTGTAGACATACCCTAAGAGGTCATCCTCAGAAATCTTTTTTGCAGGAGCACACTGTGATGTCCTGCAACTCCACTTATAGAGCTCAATCCTTGGGTCCAACTGTGCTGCGTTCAGGGACAAACCTCAGAAATAACCTAGGGGATAAAGGTACCTTTATGCCACCCTGAAGGCACGTCTATGCAGCAGGGCTAAAGCTGAAATAAGCTACACAACTTGAGCTACATCAATTGCATAGCTTAAGTCGACTTCCCTTACTGCTCATAAAATGAGGGTTACAGGAGTCAGAGTAACAAGTCCTCCAGCTCAACATTATTTTGACATTATATCAAAATAAACTGCTTGTAGTATAGACATGGACCTCGTTATTTCAGAATAACGTCAGTTATTCCAAAGTAACAATGCTGTATTGACATACACTTAGAGTCTCTCCCCTCCTGGCCACGCTCTTCGAGCAGGTTGGAGGCCACTTAAGTCCAAGTAAAATTAGAGAAGCATCAGGAAAGCTCTTAATTGTGTTAATCTGAAGTAGTCTCCACAAAGCTGTTCCAACATCTGAGGATCATCAGAACAAAAGAGTGCTTTGAGCATACCCCTTTGGGTATCTTCTGGTGATGACATAAATTTCTGGGTATCTCTGACCTCTGCGCCAGCAGTAGAAGCAGCTCTCTAGGAGATCCTGGAAAGATTCAAAATGAGGAAGCAGCCACCTTGCTTTTCAAGAGATCCAGGAAGGGGCCAATATACCCAAAAAGATCATCACAGATCAGAGAGTATTTTCCCAAGTCACTGCATAGCAATCTTTAACTAGTGACTGGGAGAAAGGGATATCTATGTATTATAGAGGGAAGATGGGTTCAAAGGTGGAGAAATCCCACATCTTAGACCAGCTGTACAAAACGAAACCATTTGTAATTGGCAATGATGCCTAAAACTAGGGGAGTTTCTCCATTACACTTTATATATTGGGATATTGTAGGATTCATGTTAGGAGCGTCTCTGGTGAAGGGTGAACTTCACATGAGTCAACAACTTCAGTCTGTTAATGAGGAATTGAAGTAACTGGTCATAATATAATTGTATTCATATACACTTCCAAGATAATAGCCACTGTGAAACAAGGCATGTATATAGGGAGGAGAAAATATGTGCTCTTCATAAAGCTCTATGTTAGAGCCACTTAACTCTTCCTGCCCAGTTTCCATTTAGCTTAGCAAAGCATAAGTCTAGAGGGTGATGTACCCCCACTGTAAATGGGGCTGCTCCCAGTACATTCTCAATTTAAAATTTCACATGCTTAGATTTACAGAAAACATAACACTTCAGAGTTCATGTTCTACATTTCAGCACTGGGTAGTGAAATACAACTTAATTCCTGCAAAAGTATTTGTAAGAGAGTCAGATGGCTGAAGCAAGACATTCTAGATATTGTTTTAAAGGTCTTTCAGCCTCCTTTAGTATGATCTGAAATTTTGCAAGCATTACTTCATCTTCATTGTGCCAGAAGCTTTCATTTTCCATGATGGTTTGATCCTTTGCACCGAGCCTCTTCAGTTGTAGAAAGTTTCAGTTTACTTTCCAGTTCAGGTTCTCATCTGCCACTTCTAATCCTCATTTTTATTCCTGCTAGTTAGTCATCTGATCTCTTTGATCCTTTGTAGTAAGCCTTGAACTCTGTTTTTATTCAGACTGGAATCCAGTGTCAAGAACTGATGTTTTCTTATTCTTGTGGTTTTGCAGCCTGTAGCTTATTTAAGCTTATTTTCTTCTTTCAAAGTTTTCTATGGCTTCCTTTGTATTGTCTGTGGTTTCAGGCCATTTGTGGCAATATATATCAGTCTCTCTGCTGACACAAAAGCATTTGGTTCATGCCTTCCATTTCCTTATCCCTTCTTTTTTAATTCCTAGATGTTGATTAAAAATTAAAGAAGGTGTGCGTAAAAAAGTATAATATTTAGAAAGGGCAGTTGCTTCCCCTACAGCAACTGTGGCTCTTCAAAGTTTTGCCATCACTGTGTGTGTAATGGCTGGCGTTTATGGACGCAGGGTAGCTGACAGACTTGCCAGGCCCCTGGGCAAGGTGAGCGGGAGGCCAGCAACATGACTCTGGAAGGGGCAGGAATGGGGCCACCAGCGCTCAGTGCTGCCAGGACCATGCCGAGTCCTTCAGCCAAGCTATTAGCACCACCCAGAGAGCAACGCCCAAGACTCAAGCAGCAATGCAAAGGTCCTGCAGTTGCAGCAGTGGTGGCCGGAACCTTGGGCCCTTTTGAATTGCCAGGTCCCTTCCAACACCACCCCTCCCCACCATAGATTGGCGGTCCTGCAAGTATGAAAAGTCAGAGTCTTTGGAACAGCAGGGTCCATCAGAGCCATGCATACCCCCTAGGTCTCCTTGTGCTCCTGTGCAATGGTGCAGCCACAATGAGTCAGCTAGGACTCTGCCTTAGTCCCTTTGTCATTAGACATCTTTTCAGGTCTAGGATGGAATGAAGTCCCCTCCCTCTTTAATTCAGGATACAAAAATATTGGGAACAGAAGCCTCCTCCACTGTCCTCCAGAGGTACCTTAACTGTGATTCCTAGACAATGGGGGGGCCTCTGGAGCCCTCCCTAGGGTCACTTTCCAAAGATAGGGGAAACAGAACCTTACCCAGCATTGGTGAAAACCAGTATATCAGCAAAGGTGATAAAGAATATACGTTCTCAAATGGGGAGGGGCATAGAATGATGTGGCGTCTATGCACGAGGTGCCTGTGCCAGCCACTGCTTTCCTGCTGAGCATGTCTACAGACAGGATGCCAATTTCTCCAGTAAGATGTGTCTCGGACTCTTAATTTGGTGGTGATTGGGGACTTAGTTTCCCAACATGTGTCTGGATAGTTAACACAGCAGGGCACAGACTATCCAATAAGTGCTTGGACTGCATTGGAGACAATTTTTTATTTCAGAAAGTTGAGAAAGCTACTGGGGGGAAGCTGTTCTAGATTTGATTTTAACAAACAGGGAGGAACTGGTTGAAAATCTGAAAGTCAAAGGCAGCTTGGGGGTGAAAGTGATCATGAAAGCACAGAGTTCATTATTCTAAAGAATGGTAGAAGGAAGAACAGAAACAGAGACAATGGATTTCAGGAAGGCAGATCTCAGTAAACTCAGAGAGCTGGCAGGTAATATTCATGGAAAGCAAGACTAAGAGGAAAAACAACTGAAGAGAGTTGGCAGTTTTTCAAAGGGACATTATTAAAGGCCCAAACACAAACTATTCCACTGCACAGGAAGGATGGAAAGTATGGCAAGAGACCACCTTGGCTTAACTAGGAGATATTACAGGATCTAAAAATAAAAAAGAAATAATATAAAAAGTGGAAACTACGTCAAATTACAAAAGATATAAGCAAACAATATTATCTACATGTTTTGTCAGTCTTTAAGTGCTACCTGACCATTTGTTGTTTGCTAATTAATGGTTCTTATCTGCCTCTTTTGACTATCCAACCTTTAGGTACTTAGAAACTATTTGTTTTTCCTGTTACATTCCAGCTCGGCTTTCCCCTTGATATTTTTTACTCACTGCCTCTTCTTGTCCCCCGTCCCTCCCCCCCCCCCCCCGGCCATTTTTTCCTTCTTTCACCCCTCCCCCCCCATATTTATTTTGGTCCTGGACATCCAACACTCCGGTCATCTGAAGAAGTGGGCTGTGCCCACGAAAGCTTATGATACCATCTACATGTTTTGTTAGTCTTTAAAGTGCAACCAGACTATTTGTTGTTGTTTTTTTAAGTTAATACAGGTATGCAGGGCCAAGATTAGACAGGTAAAGGCACAAACAAACTGAAACTAGCTGGAGACATAAAGGGTAACAAGAACACATTCTACAAATACATTAGAAGCAAAAAGATGACCAAGGACAGGGTAAGCCATTGCTCAGCAAACAGGGAGAAACAATAACAGGAAACTTGGAAATGGCAGAGGTGCTTAATTATTTCTGTGTTTCAGTTTTTGTCAAGAAAATCGATAGTGACAGGATGCCTAACAGTGAATGCTAATGGAAATGGGGTAGGTTTAGAAGTTAAAATAAAAAAAAACAAGTTAAAAAAAAAAATCACTAAGTCAAGTTACATGGCTTCAAGTCATCAGGGCCTGATGAAATGCATCCTAGAATACTCAAGGAGCTGATAGAGGGGGTATCTGAGCCTTTAGACATCTTTGAAAAAGTCATGGAAGGCGTGAGAGATTCCAGAAGACTGTAAAAGGGCAAATATAGTGCCCATCTATAAAAAGGGAAATAAGAACAACCCAGGAAACTACATACTAGTCAGTTTAACTTGTGTGCCAGGGAAGATAATGGAGCAAATATTTAAGGAGTTCATCTGCAAACATCTGGAAAATAATAAGGTGGTAGGTAACAACCAGCTTTCTTTGATAGGATGAGTCGTCTGGATAAGGGAGAAGCAATGGACATAGTATACCTAGACTTTAATAAAGCATTTGATATGGTCTCGCATAATCTTCTTATCAATAAACTGGGAAATTGCCACCTAGATGGGGCTACTATAAGGTGGGTGCATAACTGGCTGGATAACCATTCTCAGAGAGTAGTTATTAATGGTTTCCAGTCATGCTGGAAGGGCATAACAAGTGGGGTTCCACAAGGGTCTGTTTTGGGACCGGTTCTGTTCATATCTTCATCAATGATTTAGATATTGGCATAGAGAGTTTGCTTATTAAGTTGGCAGAGGATACCAAGCTGGGAGGTGTTGCAAGTACTTTGGAGGATAGGGTCACAACTCAAACTGATCTGGACAAACTGGAAAAATGGTCTGAGGTAAATAGGATGAAGTTTAATAAGGACAAATGCAAAGTACTCCATTTAGGAAGGATCAATCAGTTTCACGCATACAGAATGGGAAGCAACTGTGCCACGTGCCAAGACTCCCTCCCTCTCCCCTGAGCACACCAAGGCTCTCAACACCCTCCCCTCCCCTGGCAGCCCTGCACTGCCACTTTGGACCTCCCCCACAGCCACACACAGGAGCTCTTGGCTCTCCTGGGCAGCCACTCCAGGCCCCACCAGGACACCGGGTCTCCCAGCCCCACTGGCAAATCATTGCAGGCAAACTACTGCCCTGCCAGCCCTGCAGAGTTACCTACTTCTGGACCTCCACTGGGACTCTCTGGTCCAGCAACATCCATGGTCCGAAATGGATGTTGCAGGACCAGAGAGTCCTGGTTTAGGGAGTTTCAACCGCTACCATTTCAAGGAAAGCTGTGGAGAGTTTTGGTGAAAGAGTGTCTCGTGTCACACTTTTCTTAACTGGCATGTGAAGGGGAGTATCAAATAAAGTTATGTGTGTAGAGGTCTTCCTTAAAACCACTATATTCTCCTGTCTGGGTTCCATAAGTTTCCTGGATAGTTTCCCCCGCCCCCAAATCCTCTTTATGGCCTCTGTATTTTGGCTGGTTGGTTTAGTAACAAAGTACATCTTTATTTTTCTAATTGCTGATGTAACTACTTATGTATATGTTTCATAACACAGTAAAGATGCACCATTTACAGCTCATGATTTGAATAAAACTGGTGAACTTTAGGTAAAGCGTATTCCATTTTGCTCAGGGCTTCTCCTAAAGCAACTGTGGTTCTTTTTCCCAAGGTCTGATCTTCAAATACTGGCTGCATCCTGCTCCCCTATTATCTTTTCCTAAGCTTCTTTCTCATAGTAATAATTTCACAATATCCTTTCCTATATAGAAGATATACGCCATTTACTGCCATGAGTTCTTTAAGTATTTTCAGGTCTGTCCATGTCCTTTGCAATGTAAAATTAAATGTTGTGAATTAGGTTTTTGATTACAGGCTTTACAGTTTCCTGGTTAAAGCTCTAGATGCTAAAGAATGTTGCTAAATGACTTTCAAAAGGCTGCTTGGAATATATTTGCTAATGTTTTGGTGTTGGTTACAACTTGGAAAGGCTGGATTAAGCTATTTCTCAAATTATCTAGCCATAGCCTTCAGAATATAGTGCTCATTATTGACGTTGTGATTTAGGTTTTGACTTTTTATGCAATTTTTACAAAGCGTTTAAAATTCCTGTCAAATTGAGAACTGTAACAGTTATAACTATGTTGACTCAACCAGCTCCAGAATATGTGAATGTGGGTACAGTAGAATCCTGATTATCTGACCTAAATGGGACCAGAGGATGGCTAGATAGTGTTCTGTATTATCCAACATTTCCGCTAATAAAAAACATGGGTATAAATATGTATAAACTCAATTTATTACTAATGCTAATGAAAAGAGAAACATCAAAAAAAAGCACGACTGCACTTGTGTGCATGCTGTGGGTGAGCTGCCCTGATTGTGATTGGCTGTTGTACATGCTGCATTTTTATTCGTCAATTCAGCACATCGGCAGCTGGCACATCGGGTAAAACAGCATGTCAGATAAGCGAAGGTCAGAAAATTGAGACTCTTCTGTATTTATATAGAACTTTATAAACATCAATGGTAAAGACTGGTTTAGCTTTTGTTTCCCAGAAGCAGTAATTTTAAAATTAGGGAATACAGAGCTAGTCTCTATTGACAAACTACCCTAAAACCACACACTCCTCTACCTCTCCTTGTCCTGCCTGGTTTGGGTGGAGAACCAGTTGCATCCATGTCCTCTAGACTCTAGAAACCCATCTGTGAAGTGCAAGGAGAAAGGGAAGGCTGCTAGGAATACACATTCCCCATCCACCATGAGATGTGGGGATGGGGACTCTAGTGCTTGAAGAAGTACATGGTCTCTTTGTGGACGGCCTTTGTTTCTTGGGGACATGCCACATTTGGAAACTTGTGTTTTCTTTGTTCCATTCCACGGGGATCAAATCCTGCACCCACCAACAGGATGATTGTACAGAACCATGACAGAAGATCCTCAAAGACTTCTATAGTGTCCCATGAATTTTCCTGTAGAAGTAGACAATCCTATCTGTGGTCAGGATGGTACATAATATTCATAAACTAGAAATACATAATTCATTGATAATCAGGGAGAGGATGGCACTTAGGCTGCTTTGCATAATGGGAAGTAGTGCTAGAGCTGGCTTAATTGGCAACAAGAGGTTCACTTTCATAAAACCAGTGCAACCTTTCTTAACCCACTCCACAATCTTGCAGCCAGCAAAGGGAGTTGAGGATAAAGGCATGTATCAGTCTCCCCAATCACTGGTGATAGCAGGTGTGAATTACAGCACCCTTAAGGCTGCTCCAACTTGTATCTGGAGACCAGTTTGGTACACAGCCAGCCTGTGATTGTAGAGAATACAATCTTGAGTTATGCTGGTTAGATGGCTACAACCAAAGAACTTTTCTTTGCAACATACAAACAGCCTTCTCTCAAGCTGCCCTGTGATGGCTCAAAATTGCAAGTACCAACCTCATGGCAGACTGTTAAGCAGCAGGGCAAAAACCCCAACTGGGCTGAGAGTTCTATACTTATATAGATTTCATCAACTAAGTATCAAGCGTGAACACCTCAGGCACTATAACAGCCTAAGCATGGAGTCACAGACAGTCCCTTCAGGTGCTCTGATCTATCTGGTCATCAAGGCAAGTTTGTCTTTGTGATAGATGATCCTTTACACCAAATACCACAGCAATATTCAGGTTATTACCAGTCCTGAAAGACCAGTCACTTACCACAGGTCAATTCTACCCTAGATCTCAGAAAGACAATGCTTGTAGCCATTCCTGTAATAATCTAAAGAAATATTAAACTAGAAAAAGGATATATGAATTATCCACAAGATTAAAGTAAACACATAAGTTACAGTCATAGGTTTCAAGAAGTACTAGAAGCTTCTATAAGTTGCAAGTTTATATGTCCCTTAGACAAAAAACTGGGGATCTCTTGCTTATGCCTAGAAAACCATACCTTAGAGAATCCAAGTTGCATAAAGATGCAGATTTTCCTTGTCAGGGATTTTTGTTTCCTCTTCCCCTTCTCTGAACCACAGGCTCAGCTGGCGGGAGGAGGGGTGAGGGAGGAAAGCAATCAAGAAAGTAATTTATCCTCTTCGGTGTTCCACAATAGTTCATTTTGTACTGATGGACCTTCTCTGTTGGGTAGGAACTAATACCTGCTGGAAGCCAGCTTTTCACATGAGTTAATGTCTTTCTCCTATTTGGTGATTTATACACTTTTATAAAGGTAATATTTAAGAGTTTGCTTAGGAACCCTCTAATAGAGAATAAGTGAGATTAATGCATGCAGCAATTGACAAGCATTTCATTAAGTCTAAACAGTGAACACCTTCTTACAATTCTAATACCTATTAACATCAACTAACACACACACAGGTGAGCTAGACTGTCCCAGCTCTGTTCATTTGAGACCTAATGGCCTTGGTATGAGCTGGCAGAATCACACCTTTATCTATCTCTATACCTAACCTAAAATGAAGTTGGGTTTCATAGCAGAGTAATGAGCAAAGCCCACTCATTTTGCAAGTCAACAGTGTCCCTTCAAGCACTGATATGAATGCATCCTGGAGTTTTAAATGCCAAGAGAAGCACTAATTTTAGTGTTCAAACGAAAAAATACCAAGAACATTGAAGCTAGGAAGATACCAGCATAGAAGGTAAACACACACATAGGTAATAGAACAAATACAAATTCTAAATTGACTGCTTTTCATGTACTAGCATTTAATTGCATTTCAAAACATCACAAAATAAGAAACATACAAAGGGAATTCAAAATTTAGATCACATTACAAGAGACTCATATCTGCTTCAAACTACAAAAAATGACCTTTTGGATTCCTAAATCATGTTGATCTGGTACTGGTTCCTGATTGTACCCATGTGAATGAATGAGACTGTAGCTCCTTGATGCAGTGACTGGTTCTTCTCCTATGTATTTGTACAGTGCCATGCATGCTTTAAGAGATCAAATGATAAATAAATACTACTATTCAGAAAATCCATTGAGTTATGTCTTGCTATACCACTCTACACAAAACTAATAAAGTGCTGTATAGAGGCTGTAAGTTGCAACTAGGATGAGAGGGAGGTTAGTGAGATTCAAGAGAAATATGGAAATAAAAGCGATAGAATAGAAATAGTGCAGCATCCATTTCATGTTGCTTTTCTTTGATAAGTTCACGCTTATTCCTGTGCCAATATATATGGAACAAGGAGTAGCAAGTTTGTCTGAATTTTTTTACATTGTGGTTACACCTAAAAAAAAAAAAAAAACAAAAAAAACTTTAAAACTCCACTCCTTAGCCACACTAACCACCAGTTCCTTAACATTACTGAGCCAATGTTCTTCCACTCATAAGAATATTCATTTATCTAGCACATAGTACAACCCTCTACTGTTTCTTCAGGACACCTTGAAAATATAGCAAATTAATAAAAATCCCTTGCATCTTTGCAGTAGGATTCCCTATAGGAAAAACATACTAGGGTATAATGGGACTTTGTGTCATTGTAAAGCAAAGTATTTTTTAAATTAAAACCAATGGAAGAAAAAAGCTATGTATGTCTAATATTAGAGGAAAAGTAGTATGCATGTGCCAGAGCTGGCAACACACTTTGCCAGGCCTTGGGCAAGGTGGAGGGAGCTTGGCTCTAAACCCTCAGAAGGGGTAGGGCCTCAGGTGGAAAGTGCAGGCTACTGTTTCCCTCCATGCTGCCCAAACTGTCTGTACCACTTGGGGCTGAAGCAATGATTTTAAAGGGCCTGCGACTCCAGAGCAGCAGTGGTGGTTTAGAGCCCCATGGCTCCTTTTGAATCGCCAGGCCTCGGGGGCAGCTGTCCCTTTTCTTCCTCCTCATGTCCCCATCAGCAGCCTTGACGTGTATATACACATTAGAAAAGCTACTGAAAATTATTACTGCAGGCACATTCTATTGAAAATATGACTGGGGGGGAGGGAAGGTCAGATATGCTATTTTCTATACCTGTGTTTCCCAAATGGTGTTCCACGGAACCCTGGAGTTCTGCGAAGTGAAAATAAGGGTTCTGTGAGAAAGTTCCATTACAATAACATTTTATGATTTAAAAAAATAAAAATGACCATTTAAGTATTTATGAATTTTATTGAAAATAATTTTCATGTGTTTGCCACAATAAGTGTCCCTGTGTAATGCCAGCTTAGCCAGAGAGTGGGGCCGATGATGTCTCTACTCAGCGCTGATGTCCATGTATTAGACTGTTATTAGGGGTTCTGCAAAATTCTTTTGAGTTTAAAAGGGTTCTGTAGCCAAATAAAATTAGGAAACACTGTTCTATACCAATACTGAGCACGGAGTTTGTAACTGCCCTGCATGCAATTTAACTTCCACCTTCACCTTTGTAGTAACTTTTCTATTCCTGAATCAGTGTTCATTGGCTCATTCATATCATTAGCCTCACCTCCCCATTTTGAACTTGCATCTTTTTCTATCATATCAACATATACTCATTTTGCAATGAGAAAACTGGAATGCTACTAAAAGAAATTAAAATGATGATTTTAAAACAAAACTTTTGTAAAACTTCTGTAATGGTCATCTTGGTCAACACCCATGCTCTACAGTACAGCAGATTGGGTTCTATTTTTAGCCTTTTCAAAAAAACCTGATAAATGGTATGTTATCAATGAAATGTTTAAAAAGTGAACATGTAAAGTTTGAGATTTAGTACTGCTGTTAGTATATTAATCTAGGTAAAAGAAACGGCGCCTCTGCAAATAGTCTTCTTTCTAGATCAAACGTTAGTAAAGATTCCATCTCCCAAAACACTATAACTTTAGTTGCAAATGCCTGGAAAATACTGCAATTTGTTCTAACAAGAAGATGCTGTTATTTTCTGGACTTTGACCAGGGTGCTCAACAGCAGTAAGATAAGAAGCAGTGTCAATTATGCAAGTGTGCCATCTGCTGGCCTAAAAGGAAGAACACACATAGGCAAGCATTCCAAAAGAACAGCACTATTTATATGCATGCTCTTCTGTGTGATCAAATGCATTGACAACTTTTCCTCTTTTTTCCTTCTTTTTCCTCCCTCCCCCCACCCCGTGCTATTTATTTGAACACTGGACCCCCTAAAACTCCATTCATCTGAAGAAGTGGGCTGTGCCCACGAAAGCTCATGATACCATCTACATTTTTTGTTAGTGTCTAAGGTGCTGCAAGACTATTTGTTGTTTTAAGTTTTTCCAGCTACAGACTAACATGGCTACCCCCCTGAAACAAATGCATTCCAGTTATTCCAGCCTCTTTATGCCCTAGAGTTAATTAACCTGGTGCATGTCTTCCTTTTGTAAAATGTGGGACTGTAAGAGTTGATATTTGTGTTGCTTCAAATTGTTCAAAGAGTTTAAATTGTATTAAACAAGGACCCAATGGGATGGTTCATCTCTTCTGTCTTGAATATATAAATTGCATTTCACACACAAAACAGAACACTGTAAATGCTTTAAAGATATATATTTGTCACGTTTCCATTAGTAATAGTCTCTCTAGAACTGAGCCTCTGGAGTTTCCACAGCTATAGAAATGTTTTCAGGAAAAATAACTCTTACATTCCATGGACGTACTTTAGCTTTTTGGTGCTTACCCTGTGACCGTGCCACAACTAGTTGCTTCCCAACGGTAATGCAGCATGGAGGCCACATGATAGGCAAAATTCTGAGCTCTGCTACAACACTGTAAATAGGGAGCAACTGGTGAGAGATCAGAATCCCCTAGTATGCTTTTACTGGAATGGTGCTTCAGCTATTCACTGAAAAAAAGAGTAGCAGAATATTCTGTTTTGTGTAAAGTAATATTTCAGAGTCTGGAAGTGAAATAGATAATTGATTATATTATGAAAAAGAAATTCAATGGATCTTAATTGGAGCTGGAGAGAGAGAGAAAATACCAGTTCTGTGAAGTTTCATCAAAAAGTTTTCACAAAATTTGTACAGTAAGGAAACCAGCTGCAATCACTCGACCATCAAAGCAAGTTCATATTGGCTGATGATCGGATCCTGAAAGTAGGACCTTGGTAGAAGTCGTAGCCTCTAAAAATTATTTTATTTGTCAGGAAAATAGAATCTTTTCAGCACTAAGAGAAAGGGAAAATCAGGGGAGTTAATAGGAGTTAAGATAACTATCAGCTGGAAGGAAGGGAGATAGCAAAATAACCAGTTTAGGGCTCCAGCATTTGTTTCTGACAAATGTGAAGGGTCCTTTAACAGAAAAGCATGCTGGGAAAGGTTCCAGTGAGAGCTGGTCCTAACATTAGGGAGTTTCAGTGCTGATTCGGCAGTCATCCCCAGGGAAAAGATCTGGATTCCCATCATTAAGGGACAGGGATATCATCTCCAAAATGTTTACAGCTTGATCCCTTTGTTTAGAATAGTTAAACCTTTCTGTAACAAAAACTGAGATGTCTCTTGAGACATCAGCTATTTCCTGTATTTAATAAAGGACCATTAGGCTAGGTCATGTATACAGCCCAGTTTCTCACCTCCTTTTCTCCTGTTCATTCTTACACACACAGAACCATTTTGACAGGTCAGGAGCTGTGGTAATTTTACAGCTCTCACCTTCAAAACTGCTACCTCTGAAACTTGAAACTATCTGTCCCAGCAGAAATTGTATGCAGCTGGAGGAATAGATCCCTGTGACCACAAAAGCTCATGATACCATCTACATTTCTTATAAGTCTCTAAGGTGCTGCAGGACTATTCGTTGTTTAAGTTTTACCCCTCTGACTATATATCAGGGGGCTACTTTTAACCTACCTGTGTATTCAGCATTTTAGTTTTATCTGACAGCATGCTTATTAGGAAGGTTGTCACAACACTGTATGGAATTGGTTAACTGACCAAAATAATTCTCTTTCCTTCTAGTCTTTGTCACTGAATACTAGGTTAACAATTTCCTGTAGTATAAAATGAAACACAATAAAGAGTAAAATCCCCAAGGGCAAAATGCTTCAAAAAAATCTTGAAAATCATACCTACTTTCGTTTGTAATGTGTGAAATTATTACAAGTATGTTCACTATGAGGACTATTGATGGATGACTCACAATTTAGCTAAATTCAATAAACCACATACTGTGCCCATCCCAGTAGGTGACTCATGCATTTTGTATTTCAAGTATCAAGTGTTTGCCAAAAACAGTATTTAAAAAAAAGTAGGAAAATTGTTCAAAAGAGCTTATGAATAGGATAGGACTACCCACAGGCAGCTCTTACTTGTGTTCTGACCACTTACACAGGATTTCATGGGACTACTGTAGTATTCAATGATAAGCATGCATACCACAGAAACCCAGCATCCAAGGACATATGGTATTTCTCACATATATTGTACCTTCTTTAAATACATACACATACCAGTATTTAACGCGAGCTTTTAAAGGGGCTACCTTTTAAGGAGAAAACCTTTTTTAAAAAAAGATTATTGCTATATTCACTGTTTAACAATTCATGCTTTTTTAAATTGTCATAAGATTGCTTTGATTTTGCTCTTCCAAAATTAATTGTCAAAAACCCAAAAAATAATTTGGAAAGTTAACAGAGAGAGAACACTTAGGCTACCTCTATACTGCACAATTCTTGCACAAAAGCCTATGCAGATGAAGTGTGGATTAGCATATTTCCATGCTTCATTTGCATAATTAATTAGGGGCCATTTTTGCGCAAATCCTCTTGCGCAAAAACGGCCCCTAATTTATGCAAATGAAGTGTGGCAATATGCTAATCCACACTTCATTTGCATAGGCTTTTGCGCAAGAAGAGTGCAGTATAGATGTAGCCTAACTGTCAGGTGGAAATAAGTCCCCGCACTTTGTGATGCAGGGCTAGTGTATAATTGTACAATAAAACAGTATTGCTTTACATGGGACTACACAACACATGTCGAAGTGACAGAAACAGGCCCATATGAAGAAGCAAGGTGCTATCTTGGTTCTGACATGTTATAGTTTGATCAGCTTTCAGAATGGCAAAAGACTTTTCATGTGCCTATTGACTTTTTCTAAAGATGTCTGGAATTTCCCACAAACTCATTTATATGTAGCTCAGAAGAGTTTATTTTTTGCCTTTGAACAAATATTTTGTTATAGCATGTGTGACATGGAAATGTGGAACATCCACATAACATACCCACTTTTTTTTTTTTAATAGGAAGGGAAATAAATCCCACAGTACTGTTTACATGTCCCCATTATGTCCTTGAGCAAAAAAAAAAAAAGGTCCTTTATCCAGGTCTCTCTTAAATCTATAGTTACTGAGTTGGCACAATTGCCTAAACAAAGATATATAGAAAAATATTCAGATACCATGCCAGTAAATATGATCATGTACTATCTAAGTCACCAGGAATTAACATTAGCTATAATTCCAGAGATATGACCAGTTTTCTGTTGCTATTACTCATGCTGAGTATATTGTTACTCTATAAATACCTCCATGTGTTTTAACAGCCCTACTACAATGGGCTTCAATTGCAGCAATGGAGGTTTACGTTGGACAGTAGGAAAAACTTCCTGTCAGGGTGGTTGAGCACTGGAATAAATTGCCAAGAAAGGTTGTGGAATCAACATTATCTATCCTGCTCTTAAAAATCTCCAATAAACACCTGTTGAGGTAGTTTAGATAATGCTTAGCCCTGCCATGAGTGCAGGAGATGGGACTTGATGATCTCTCCAAGTCCCTTTCAGTCCTACAATTCCCTTCCAGTACTATGATTCTACTCATGAAATAAAGCATTACCACGGATGAGAGCAGGGTGTCAATCTATTTTTAATTTCTAATCTTCCAGATGCATTTCCATTCTCACTTAATTCTTAGATTCCATGGGCAGAAGGGACTTCTGTGATCATCTCATCTAACCTCCTTTAAAACAATGGCCATAAAACTGCCTTGAAAAATTCCTAGAACAGATTTTTAGAAAAATATCCAACCTTGATTTTGAAATGGAAAGTGTTAGAGGATCCACTACATCATTTGATAAATTGTTCCAGCAGTTAATTACTTTCACTGTTAAAAATATATGCCTTATTTCTGGTTTGAAACTTGTTTGGCATCAACTTCTACCCATTGGATCGTGTTATAGCTTTCTCTGCGAGACTGAAGAGTCCATTATTAAATATTTGTTCCCTGTGCAGGTACTTACAGACTAAGCAGGGCACCCCTTAACCTTTTTGTTAAACTAAATAGATTGAACTCCTTGAATTCATCACTATAAGAATCTTTTCTTATCCTTTAATCAGTCTCATGGCTCTTCTCTGAACCATCTCCAATTTATAAACACTTTCTTGAATTATGGACACAGTATTATAGCAGTGCCAAATACACAGCAAAGTAACACCTCTGCCATTTGGGATTCCCCTGTTTATGTATTGAAGGCGTGCAACAGCCCATTTTGGCCACAACAGCAATTCAGGTGCTCCCAATTATCAGCTGACTATCCAACACAATTTCCCAATCACCGCTTCACAGGAAAGAGTCCTTCCTCCTGTAAGTAGGATCTATATTGTTTGCTCTTAGATGTATACGCTCACATATAACTGTATTAAATGTACATTGTTTGCTTCCATCCAAGCTATCCAGTTCAGTCAGTTTTAGTGTCCAGTCCTCTTCATTATTTCTCCTCCCCCAATTTGTCATCTGTAGATTTTATTAGTGATTGTTTTAGTAATTCTTCCAGTTCATTAATAAAAATGATAAATACCACAGGGATTCACCAATGGGATCCCTCTAAAACCCACCTGTTTGAAGATTATTCCCTATTTATAATTACATTTTGAGACCCAGTTATCTAGCTTTTAATCTATTTAATGTGTGCCATGTTAATTTTATATCATTCTAGTTTTGTAATTAAGATGCTATGCAGTACCAAGTCAAATGCCTTACAGAAGTCCGTTTTATCAAAGATATTACCTTTATCAACCAAACTTGTAATCTCATTTAAAAAAGGATATTGTAAGTTTGACAGGATCTATTTGCTGATTGGCATTAATTATATTACTCTTAATTATTTATTAACAGTTTCTGTATTAGGCAATTAATACACATATATTAATCAATTGTCCAAATGCCACTGGACCACAGTATGGGGATCTTGGGTTTAGGTTAATTTTTTTTTATTTTATTTTTTTGCCTCATAATACTACTGGAAAGGAAATATAATAAATTATCAGTAAACAATAGTTTCAGGCTTTACTGCTCATATATGCCCACCAAAATTACTTTAAAGAGAAAGTGCGAATATAGTAATGTATTGAACAATACACAAAGTACATTTTGAAGAATAAAGTATGTGTGTACCTGCTAGATCATTTTAATTATTTATTAGATGAAATTTGTAATTTTATAATTAACAAATGGCCACTGTATGTTTTGATATCTGTGTACCAGGCTTGAAATGCTGTTTAACATCAGAGAGTCAATATTTATTAAGTGCATTTGATACATCTAGTACAATAGTACTCCAAGGTTGCCATTAGTTTGACTGAATGTTATATCTAAACAAACCAAGCATTAATCTCTTCAGGGAAAGTCCTTTGTAATAAATAAAAATATAATGTATGAGTATTTCATTAGCAGATGAATAGGCATCCAAACTTTACTTAAAATGCTTAAAAGCACAAACTGAATATGCTGCCAGTTATCTCATAAAACAGAGTTGGTTGTAGAGCTGGTTGTAATGCTGCTGTTGAAACAGGAAAAATCTATTAGTCAAGTCATTTAACATACTAAAACAATTATGTCATAATTATAAGGAACATAATTATATGTTCTTGATGTCTTTAATTGTGTCAGCCTTACTAATTAACATTAGAAACTCAATCAAAACAAATTAAGCGTTAAGGTTTAAAGCAGAAGTTGAAGATAAAGATCACATTTACTAAATCAAATGATTATAAAACTTTGAATTTCACCTGAGATTAGCCAGACTATTGATGTATACATGCTTGCTCTCTTTTTCTGGGAGGTGGTGGAGGGGAAGAAGGTGCACATCAAAAAAGATATACAAATCCAAAAGGCTTAGTAGTCTATTTTTAAGTCATAAAAGGCTTGAGCCATAACTTACTGAAGTCCACAGAAAGACGTCTAGATCCACAAAAGGAACTAACGTTCATCATTGCCAATGCCCCTGAGAACCAGTGGAATCCCCAACCCCAACTTAGGCACCAGGCTACTCCATATAGTGTATGGAGAGAATTAGGTGACTAAGACTGGGATTCTCAGAAGTCAGTCAGTGAGGTGGGGAGACTCCTACACTACCCAGTAGAAAATGCTGTGGAAACATCTCTTGCTTGGGATTCACAGCCATGAGTCCTCTTTCTTTAAGTGAGGCACCTAAATCGGATACATCCTTTTGCATTAAAAACAGAGATGGAGTAGGTAGTAGTGCCCTTATTCCCAGCAGCCCAGAGGTTAAAGCACTGCTGGTATATGTGGGCCTATGTTCAACTCTCCACTCTGCTGGATATGGAGCAGTGACTTGAACCCAGGTCCCCCACTGAATGTGCCAACCACTGAGTTATGGGATATTCTGGGGTGAGCTCTTTCAACCTCTCCTGTGGATATATATTTTATTTTCAATGAAACCCTAAAATAGCCATTGAAGCAGGATTTGGAATTTGGGTCTCCAAGGTGAGTGGACTAACCACTACACTGCAGCTCAGCCCCATAGGTGAGATAGGAAGGAGAAAACCTAATTTGAGGATTGCACCAGGGCTTAGGCTTTGAGTAGCTCAGTGGCATCAGGACTCAGTGACATTGCACAAGCCCACCACCTGAAATTTAAGAACCTATACTTTTAGGCAGAAGCTGAGGAGAGGTTTTGAGGATCCAATTTTTACACGTAGGAACCTAATGCAGCAATTAGGCACCCAAATTCCTTGGTGGATCTAGTTCTAAAGGTCTTTAGATCAATCTTAAAAAGTTGAGATTCAAAGCTAGATTTCAAACTCTGTGCTTAGCTTGTTCTATTGAGCTCATATACTGAAGTACATACCAGTTAGAGCTGTGGGTTCTGAAATGATGTTTTCAGTTCTCTGTTTGGAAAATGTTCATATTTGGATCCAATCAAAATAATTTGACTTCTCAAACTCAACTGAAACCTTTTGTAACCTTCAGTTAATCCGTGCTTCCCTAAGCCCCTTATGAGAATTGTAGTTCAGGTGTTTCATGCCCCCATTCTTCTCTATCAGCTGGGCTCCTTAACTAGACTATATCTCCCATGATGTAACACAGTCTCCACACTGGTTGAATCACCGTTACATTAAGGAAGTTCAGTGACCACGCTGCATCATGGAGATAAGAGACAGTAAAGGCCCCCAGCCCAAATAGGAAAATGGAAGCATGAAGCAATAGTGAAGGAGGGGTTGGTGGGAAGAGGGGTGGATTCACAAAGGGCAAGTCATGCCTGACCAATCTGATTAGGTTCTATGATGAGGTAACTGGCTCTGTGGATAGGGGAAAGTCAGTGGATGTGATATTCCTTGAGTTTAGCAAAGCTTTTGATACGGTCTCCCACAATATTCTTGCCAGCAAGTTAAGGGAGTATGGATTGGCTAAATGGACTGTAAGATGGATAGAAAGCTGGCTAGACTGTCAGGCCCAATGGGCAGTGATCAACGGCTTGATGTCAGATTGGCGGTCAGTTTGTAGTGGAGTGCCCCAAGGATCGGTTCTTGGACCGGTTTTGTTCAACATCTTTATTAATGACCTGGATGTGGGGATGGATTGCACCCTCAGCAAGTTTGCAGATGACACTAAGCTAGGGGGAGAGGTTGATACGCTGGAGGGCAGGGATAGGGTTCAGAGTGACCTGGACAGATTAGAGGATTGGGCCAAAAGAAATCCGATGAAGTTCAACAAGGACAAGTGTAGAGTCCTGCACTTGGGACAGAAGAATCCCAAGCATTGTTACAGGCTGGGGACTGAATGGCTAAGTAGCAGTTCTGAAGAAAAGGACCTGGGGATTACAGTGGATGAGAAGCTAGATATGAGTTAACAGTGCGCCCTTGTAGCCAAGAAGGCTAATGGCATATTAGGGTGCATTAGGAGGAGCATTGCCAGCAGATCCAGAGAAGTGACTATTTCCCTTTATTCGGCTCTGGTGAGGCCACATCTGAAATATTGTGTCCAGTTCTGGGCCCCCCACTATAGAAAGGATGTGGACGCATTGGAGAGGGTCCAGCGGAGGGCGACCAAAATGATTAGGGGGCTGGAGCGCATGACCTATGAGGAGAGACTGAGGGATTTGGGTTTGTTTAGTCTGCGGAAGAGAAGAGTGACGGGGGATTTGATAGCAGCCTTCAACTTCCTGAAGGGAGGTCCAAAGAGGATGGAGAAAGGCTGTTCACAGTAGACACGGATGGCAGAACAAGGTGCAAATGTCTCAAGTTACAGTGGGGGAGGTCTAGGTTGGATATTAGGAAAAACTATTTCACTAGGGGGTGGTGAAGCACTGGAATGGGTTACCTAGGGAGGTGGTGGAATCTCCATCCCTAGAGGTTTTTAAGTGTTGGCTTGACAAAGCTCTGGCTGGGTTAATTTAGTTGGGATTGGTCCTGCCTTGGGCAGAGGATTGGACCTGATGACCTCCTGAGGTCTCTTCCAGCTCTATGATTCTATGAAGAGAGGACACAAATTAATCTCTAACCAAGCTGGAATGAAACATGTCATGTGGGAATGTCAAAATGTTATCAAAAATCAATTTTTTCAGAACTTTGTTTCATGAAAAGTCTAAATATTTAGAATCTTCATCCTAATTGGAGATGAAAATAAACTTAGAGACCACAGGAAATTGCAGTATTTCTATTTTTTACTGACTCTACTCCTAACTTAGTCTTATCAGGGAGAGTTTGTTTATAAACATTGGAGATTTTCCTGTCTTTCCCAGTCTAAATGGAACACTTAAAGTAGCTCAGACTGAGGAGGACTGAAGGAAAAATATGATCTGCTAATTACAATATTTCAATAAAGAAATGTAATAAATGTGAGAAAACAGGAAAGAAAAAAATGCCTCTTAAAATGTGTGCCATTCCAGCAAGCCCTGTACAGAGCCTTAATATTTTGTACCTTTTCATGTTGAGGCTAGAATGCTTCCCTAAAAAGGCATTGTAAATAGTTAGATCTACTACACTTCTTACTTTGATAAAGATCTTCTGGAATTGATCCAAGTCTTCATGAGGACAGCAATGATGGAAAACTAGGAGACTCACTTTTTTGTCTGAGAGGGAAATTTTACACAAAATAAACAAACTTATTTCACTTTTCAAGTCATTGGCCTCTCCTAGACCTTTTCAGCGTCAAATTAGACTTCACTTGTGAAATAGAAGGATGTGTTATAAAGTAAATCTACCATGAAGTGTAGAGATACCAAGCTTCCCGTATATTCTAGATTCTGTCTTTGGTTTCCTAGGATATACTTCCTGCTGAGGCAGAAACAGAGAAACCCAGAACATGATACTCAAATGCTGCAGCAATACAGAACAGGAAGTTTATATCATAGCTATATATAGTTTGTGTTCCTAAGAAAGGGTCTATCATAAGACTAGTATCCTGATCAGGAAGATACTACATGATACCAGGAGTGGGGAGCACAGTGTGCTGGAAGATCCAATGAAAGGTAACAGTGTTAACAGCTTCTACAGCACCTGTGTAAGAACAAAACTCTCCCACCAGCCCTGAGACTAAAGGGAAATGCTGAAATATGCCTGGAAACAGTTCAAACAGCAATTCATTTCAGTGCTATATGAAAGCCACAGGGGGCAAATAAACTGAAGGGTGACCAAAAGATTGTTTTGCTCTCAGTTTCAGTCACAGAAACCCTGGATGTACACAATGCATTGCATATAAGTTGTAGGGAAAGAGTGGAAAGGTTAGCAGAAATAATGATCCTCAAACATTTTCTTTGTGTTCTTAGGGGGAAAAATAATTTTGAAAGCTGTGTGGTCAGGAAGAGAATACAAAATGAAGGGAAAACAATAGAGGAGTTTGCCATAGACTTAAAACATAAAAGTCAGTCCTGCAATTATGGAACATTCAAGATTGTCCTTGGATGACACAATAAACAAATGTGTGAATGGTTACTAAGGGAGATGGATCTGACACTCAAAAGGACAATATGTATATACTAAGCAGCAGAAAAAACAGAAACAAATAAAAAGCCAAGAGAAAGGTACTGAGCATATGACTACAAGTATAACTAAACCAGGAAGGGAAAACTTCACAGAAATTAAAGTAGTCTGGTACAAAAAAAAATTGGAAAGCAGGGAACTGTGCCAGCCATGTGCCAACCAGCATGAATATAGAAAATGTCCAGCATTCAGGTGAATATTTAGAAACTGTAATAAGCCCAACCATTATGCTAAAATGTGAAGAGAAAGCAGAGAGTACATGTATTAGGTGCACAAATGGATTCCTCAAGTAAAGAGGAAGAACTACTCTTAAGCACAATAATGGTTAAGCTGAAAACTCAAAAGACTGGCTAACTAAAATGTGCACACATGGCACTTATCACATTCCCTTGTCCCCCCGTATATCACAACAGACATTAGGAAACAGAGAGCTGTAAGGAACACAAACGCGTGAAAGACTATAATGGAAGAACAATTCTGTTGTTGGAAGAGTGCATGCTGACCTGTACATAAAATGGGAAAGATGATGTGGTGGGTATTCAGAAACTAGCAACTAGTCTGGGGCCTATATATACGTGAGGTGCTTGGTCTCATTAAGAGGCTATATGCCCTAGAAACAGAAAAACACAGAGCTAGATAGGAATGTACAAGATACAGTTTAAGAAAGGATGGACAATCTGTGGTACATGCTATATGAAGTGCCACAAGCCGTAACGAGGATAGATGAGCAGCAAAACATAACAAATGGCATCATTTGGAGAACAGAAAAATCCAACAGATTAAATGCACTGCTTATTAACTAGTGAAACAAGGAGGGGGACTGTGGTTGTATATGGACCCTTAGGAGTTGAACAGAAACATAAAAAGAGAACACTTAAAATGAACCATTGTCTGACATGATCCATATTCTTCAGTAAATTAGATGCATCACTGAGCTTTTGGTAGATCCCCTTGGATTCTGAGAGCGGGGAGATCTACTCTTTCAACACACCATTTGCTTCTTAAGATTGCTTTTCAGTACATGCTCATCTCCAGAAGCTTCTCACCACACGATGAATCACATGCTAGAGAGTCTTAGGAGTGAAAGTATACAATGATGATGTAATCATTTGGGACAGTGCTACCACTGATTATCAGGAGTGACTGAGGAAAGTGCTGGAGATTGCAAGAGCTAATAATCTTAAAGTGAATAAAGCCAACTGTTAAGTTCAAAGAATGAAAATAAAATATCTGGAAGAGAGGCTGGACTCAAAGGGAGTCTTGCCCAAATAATTAATTCAGGCAATACTGACCATGCCAAGACCTGATGGTAATTAGAAAACTGAAAAGCTACTAGAAATGTTGAATTAGGTCAGTGAGTTCGTAAGAGGCCAATGACTTGAAAAGTGAAATAAGTTTGTTTATTTTGTGTAAAATTTCCCTCTCTCAGACAAAAAAGTGAGTCTCCTAGTTTTCCATCATTGCTGTCCTCATGAAGACTTGGATCAATTCCAGAAGATCTTTATCAAAGTAAGAAGTGTAGTAGATCTAACTATTTACAATGCCTTTTTAGGGAAGCATTCTAGCCTCAACATGAAAAGGTAAGAGTACACCTCACCCATGACACCTCTTCTGCAAGATCTATACATGAACATAGATGCCAGAGCATGAAAGAGTTTAATGACTTAAAGCATATTCTGACATCACGTCCAATGCTGCAATTTTTTTGAACCACTGAAAGACATCAAACTCTTTATAGATGCCTCAAACGGAGGACTGGGAGCATTATTATTACAGTGACACGAAAGAGGGTGATTGAGTCTCATATGCACATAGGTCTGCGATAGCTGCAATAACAATGTATCCATATAGTGGATTACAGTGGTCCCTCCCTCTCTGGATCAATGGGAAGCCACTCTACCTTACTACATCATTGGATATTACTCACAGTTAGGGAATTAGCCAGGCCACCCATAGCCTGTGGCTCTGGCTGGCAGTTGGGGCAGAGCAGTAATCAGTTAAGGTCTCTAGCCTGCAATCAGGGCAAAGGTAGAAAACAGTCAGTAGCCCAAATCCTTAGTCAGGGCACTACAGTGAAGAGTCTATGGCTCGGGCCTGTATTCAGGGCCATGAACAAGATGGTTAGGCATTCTGGCTCTGCCAGATGTCTGACAATCACATGCTCCTTGGTCTAGAGAGGGGAGACAGCCACCCCAAGGGTTGGGTGACAGCAGAAGAGGGATATGGGCCCTCCTGACTCCACCACATCCCAGCACAGGGAACCAACCATGGCCACTGAGTCAGCAGGGAATCCAAGTGCAACAGCCAGACTAGTATCTGCTACCCCTTGGCCTCTACCTACTCTCCCCTCAGAGGGAACTTGGATCTTTAGGGGGTCTTCTGGTTCATCTGGGTAAAAGGACAGTGGCAGTAGCAGCAGCTCCCTGGTGCGGCGGTGCAGAACTGTTTCCATCTTCTAGCTCAGGAACAGGCAGGAGGCTTCTGTCTCCAGCAGCTGCAACCCAGCTGATCCCTAGGATCTGCCCTTTTCTACTTTGTTCCACCTTCTGACTTCCAATAGAAGGGGTGAGCATGGCCTGGCTCTGCCCACCCAGGTTGAAAGAGTGGTATCTCCCCCTCTGGCTCACTGGGAGGTCACTCCACTCCAATAGAATGCACAAATTTTAAAAAAAGAGACAGCAAGAAAAAAAGGCATATGAATATATAAGATTTCATGACTTTCTCCGGGGTCATAGCTTCAAAGCAGAGATAGGTCACAAGTCTCTGATTGCAACACACAAAAAGGGCCCAGGAAAAGGACCACCAGGAAACAGTGTCTACTCTTGAAAATACAGAAGTATGATGTGATTGTGGAGTTCCAATCTTGATGCCACTTGGTAATAGCAGAGACAGTCTCAAGAACATATGCTCCATCTGACAAGGTACAGCTTGATGACCCAAACAGGCAATACATGTGCATATGACTATGATACAAACATCACAGACAGATACAGTGAACTGGAGACAGAAACAGCTAATGATGAAATGTTCCTGAAGGGGGGACAGATTTTAGTTTCCACTGTGAGAAGGAAAACTTTGGAACAAATACATGAAGGGTACCTACGAATGACCAAATTTAAAAAACAAAGGATCACTTTCACTTGACTTCAATAGATTTTTAATCAGGCTCTTGTTGAAGGCTAGATTTCTTGCTCAACAGATTTAACAGCAGAAGAGCAGACATAAGCTAGGTATCTTTAAAACTGAATAATATGGTGTCAGCCGGTGGTCAGAGCAGTGAGTGGTGTGTGTGTATTATACACCCGAGACTTCAACTGCTAGGACTGGGGTCCCTTAGCAGTGGGCAACCTGGAGGAGGTTGACGGGCGCCCCAAGAAGTTTACAGGGAGAGCTTATTACACCTCAGATTTTGATTGCTAGGATACACGATCCCTTCGCAGCGGGCAGCCTGGGGAGGCTGAGAAATGTCCCAACGGATCTGTCCCCCGGAAGCGACATGATCCAATGCTCAAGCTCTCCCTATATCTGTCCCTTATGACCGGCTGGAGTTCTTTTTAAAATTGTGCTTGGTTCCGTTACAGCAACTGAAGGAGTCAGGTCACAGCTTAAACAGTTACTATTTTATTGTTACAGGGTAAACTTAGCTGTTAAATGCTACTACTGTGTTACAGATAACACAGCCACTACAAAGGACAGGACAGAAATTACACTAAGAAGTCACTTACAGGTACCATGAAACCCTTTTGGTTCTCTGACCTCTTATTAAATGCATGCAAAATAGACACCTAGCAGGTATATATTCTCACCCCTGCGTTCCAGACTTGGCGTGGCCAGCATCTTTCTCTCAATCCCTCGGGAAGAAGTAGGGCGAGGTTGGGCGTCCCACAGACCTCGGGAGACAACCAATACCTGCCAGCAGGTGTAGATGATTGGAGCTCAAATGGGGTGGGCTACTAAACCCCTCTTTATACCCCTTGGGTCACGTAGGCTTCTTCCTGGTCTTAAGTGGCCAATTAGGAAAAATGGCTTTGAACGCCAAGTTTCCCACGAAGGGTGCAAAGTATAATTCACACCTGGGAAAATGCAGACAATGGGCACCTCTGGTATGTGATGGGTGAAGATTGCTCTCCTGGGACAGTGCAGGTGTGTCAATTACTGGTACTAGCCATCAGGGCGGCAGGAAGCCCCGGGTCGTCAGCTAGCCCATTTACTGTCTGGTTTCTGTTTATTAGAGTCAGGGACAGGCAGCACACTTGCGTTCCCAGGGCATCAAAGGCTGACTGCCTTTCTCTTGCTCTCTGGGGGGGGAAAACAAGATGGGGTTCATGTCTGGCTACATTCCACCCCCTTGACACACCTCACCATGTCCCAGAACGCAAGATGGCGGTGATGCCAGCACCTTTTGCCCTCCTTGGAGGAAGCTAAAATCGCCCTATCGGCAGGGTCTGATCAGATAATTTTGGATCAAGGGATTGATTAGGATCGCTTCCCAATGCCATATACCGGACTTGCGCAGAGGAGGTGGCAGTGTACACCAAACGCTTAACAATACATAGAAGCATGCAGCAAGCAATTACAACAAGTAAAATGGTTAATATAGTATTTACAATAGAGTGAAGGAACGGAGTTAACAAAAATCCTAGGTGTTGGGCTAGCCAATCTAGCCATGAGGCTTTTCCGTCCTCAGTTACAGCATGTAGCACCTTAACAGCGCCCTTTATAGCGAATACATCTTGTTTAATTTGTAAGCAGCAAGATTGGTTAATTATCGCACATATTCCCCCCTGCTGGGCTAAAACTGCGTCTAAGGCTATTCACTAATGCCTTCTCCAGCTCAGCTACTCCAAGCCAGGGCAGGAATGTGCGGGTGAACTGGTGAAAAATCTGTAGAGCGTTCTATAGGGGGTTCAGGGTGAATCTTCTTGGCATCCGGTGCAGGAAACTTCCAAGGTTAGTGAGACCAGGAGCCATAATGTGGGGGTGCACAGTGAGCCCCACAGGGGTGGTGTGCCCCAGTGAGCAGCGCCCTATTTAATTCAGTGGCAGATACTTGTAGGCTTTCTGCTTGCAAATGAAAAAGAGTCCTGGCTCTTCCTTTAGAATAGGGGAGTAGGGTCCCTTATACCACCCTGTTCCAGTGGGTCCTTTCTTTGGGGTATGGTGGGTAGCACAGTAACTATCATTAGCGGCTGTGCAATGCAAGGCAAGCAGCAAGTCCTGCAGGACCTGATCCGCTGCAAAAAGCTCTGCCCTAGCACACTGGTTTGGGAGTAGGGTGTTACTGGTTACCAGTGTGGGGTTGTATATTTGACCGGTGTTAGGAATAATGAATAATGACTGATTGTACCAGGCTTTTCCTTCCAGGTATTGGCTGAAGTTTAGGGGAATAATGGTAACATTGCTAGATAGTGGTGTGCCACCTTGGGAGATGTTATATCCCCAGCACCTGAAGGGTTTTTGGTGGGTTGCACTGGGATAGACATCCCAGACTTTTAATTTCTTATTAAACTTACAATGTGGGTACACTGCTGGTCCCCTAACCACCCGAGGTGGGGTCCAGTACCATTTTTGTTCTCAAAGCAGATGGGGTACACTTCCCTGGAGCTTCCTGTTATATACTCCAGAGGTTGACCCCATAGGGTAGGTTGCCATTGTCCATGCCACCCCCCAAGTTCCCTTCCCAGAGCCATTCCAAAGATCCTGGTGGTCGGGGTCGCTGTCGTTGAACCAGGCTGGTCCCCACTTGAAAACATTGCTCTTGTTCCACCAGTCATTTAAGTTTAAAGGAACAAATTCAATCCCTAGTCCTGTGGAAAAGTTCAGCAGTGTACACATCCAGCAGTCTGTGGCGCCAGTTTGGATGGCATTCTGGAAAGGGTGTCTGGGAACATTACAACGAGTCCAAACATCATGCTGTCGCTCAGATCGGGGTCTGCCACACAACCAAGTTTGATTCTAAAAGAAAGCACAAAGTCAACCGGTCTTGGATACAATCCAAGCCTTAGTTATAGTTATTGGCATCTTGTCAGGGTTTGCAATAATCCAAACGCCTTTGTCTTTATAAGACTGAAGTACACAGGTATGTGTGCCCAGGCTGGGGTGTTTGACTACAACAGTATCCCCAGGGGCATATTTGGAGTCCTTATCTGATTGTATAACTTGGGGTGTTGGGACGAGTGCTGTTAAGTGGTTTAGTCCCATGATGGTTGACAAACCCATTGCTAATCGGGTCGGGTAGGCAAAGCCAATTCCCGAGACAATCTCTACTCCAGTCAAAACATATTTCCTTCTCTGTCTGGTGGAGGGTAATGGGTCAATGTAATCAATTCGCCAGTTTGCCCATTACCAGTTTTAGCAAGGAGGGTGGCCTTGTTCACTAAGCCCCACACCTCCTGGTCCTTTTCTTAAGCATATTCCTGAAAAAAAAATCTGAGAGTTGCTTTAACTCTCAGTACCCATCCTTAAGGGAATCTAGCTCTGTCTGGGTACTGAGGGACATGCATTTCTACCTCTCTACTTCTGCAGCAGAGGCTTTTACATTTTTCCAGTTTCATATTTGCATTCTTATATTCAGTCAATTTGAAGAACACCTCATTACAGGTTTTCCATAGAAGTCAAGCTGCAGCTGCTTCCCTCTTCATTGGGGCCAAGGGTTTACATATCCACAAGTAGTTAGCCCATTTGTCTTCTAGGTCTGAAATGGTATGGACAGCAGCTAACACTTGATCAGACCAAGGGCTATGCCCGAACTTTTGCAAGATTTTGTTCAAAAGGGGTAACATCTTTTACAAATGCCAATTTCTCAGTCTTCTCTCTGGGAGCCTTCTAAAAAGACTGCTTACATTTAAACATTTTCTAGTATACCCAACCTCCTATTGGGACTAAAATAGCAATACCAATACCTCCTTTTTTTTCTTTCTTTCAGGGGATAAGGCAACACACCACATTTATTGAACATACACAGATCAATCAATACTTATCATATGCATATGATACATTACACTCATGTATTCACACACCCACAAGCACACTCCATCTTGTTGTTACCAAAGGTTGCTCCCCCTTCTGTATCTGTTCTCACATTTAGCATTGTGCAAACATAAATCCTTTTAGATTCTCACTTTTATATTTGACTTCTTTTTCCCCATCTTTCTTTCTGGAGGGCTACAATTTGAACTTTCTGATCTCAGGTAGTTTGCTGATCAAACTTAGCCATTACCTGCAAAGCTTCTTTGTGCTGCCAGCTAGGGCATTTGCATCACAAAGGAAATTAACAACCTGTTGTTGGCTCCTGGAGCCTCCACAGCATTTTAATTTGTTTGCTGTTTTTACCCCTTCTACAATATACATGGCATGTCACAGGAAAATGTGCAATCTTTGTTTACAACACTACTTAGCCACATTAAACTTTGCATAGGGTGTAACTCTTTCTTTATGCTCACAGAGTTTTCCTGTACTTTCAGTAAACAACTTGGACTAAAATGGTCTTACTGAAAGTAAACCAAACCAATTTGTTTTAAACCTACAAAACAAGATTACTGGACCTTGAAAACCTCACTTATTTACACTATATATATGTATATTTACACACAGATACACATACATTCTCTCCGAACCTTTCTTACACTATTTCTACATAGCTGTACAACAATTACATTCCCTTTTTATTCATTGGGGTAGTTAAGTTCCAATAGAACCCCCTTTTAAAGTTCTTTTAGCAGTATCTATAATCAAATGTATGGATTTGAGTCAAAGTTGCCTGGATTATTTACAGACATTCCTTTGGAAAAAGGGCCCATTTTTCCTTCAGAATGGCTGCAAAGAAACCACAATTTTCTATCTACACCATTTTAGCATTTGCACAACTGCTCAATTCTCTCCATTCTCTGTAGAGTTAAATTCTCTGTGGGTTTTTCTTTTCTTAAAACACTTTCTTATCTCTAAAAAAAAAAAAAAAATAGCCTTGTTTCAGATATTACTCTTGTAAGTATTGTTTTAAGGATTTAGATTTCCAGTACATGTACTTACTGCCTTTTTCTCAGTTCTACCGCAAGGCCTTCAATCTATCTGTTACCTGCCTGCTTGTCTGGGCCTGATCCTGTTTTCCTTGCTAAATGGAAAGTGGCTCTTTTCCACAGACTCAGGCTTTGTCCCATTCTTTAACTTGCAGGCAGTTCTATACTTACAGAACTGCAGCCACAGCTCCTCAGGATTTCCCCAATCCTCTTCTAACATTTCTCTATCCCATTTTGGGTTGCCCCAACCTTCCTGGGCAAAATTCTTTTCTACTTTACTGAAATCAGTATTTACCATGACTAGCTTCATGTTGCTGTATTTAAACCTATAACACAATCCTGCCGACTACGCCAATTCTGTCAGCCGGTGGTCAGGGCAATGAGTGGTGTGTGTGTGTATTATATACCCGAGACTTCAACTGCTAGGACTGGGGTCCCTTAACAACGGGCAACCTGGAGGAGGTTGACGGGTGCCCCAAGAAGTTTACAGGGAGAGCTTATTACACCTCAGATTTTGACTGCTAGGATACACGATCCCTTCACAGCGGGCAGCCTGGGGAGGCTGAGAAATGCCCCAACGGATCTGTCCCCTGGAAGCGACATGATCCAACGCTCAAGCTCTCCCTATATCTGCCCTGACCACCGGCTGACATATGGGTATCTATGAATGACAGAGTTAGCAGCTAGACCCTGGTGGTTGTAACTAATGATGGTGAAACTGGCTTCTACTAATGTACAAAAAGAATTGCACTTCTGTGAAAGGAGGAGAGTAGTCAAAAGAAACAGCAAAATCGTGTAAGCCCACACTTGAGGAAAGTCTTCATTGATCAACTTCTACTTGCTGTATAAAGAAAGTCTCTTGCATTATCAAAAAATTAAGTATAACATATGTAGTGGTTTTTAATTGCAGGAAACTGAATTACTGCCACAGGGACAGATTGGTGAATTCTTGTGACACATATCTTGTCCTTTTTTTATTTTGCGTACAACTGACACATTTCATGAAACTGAAAAACAATGGGCTGCACTGACTTGTTAGGTTTTTTTTCCCCCAAAGAACGTTGGTGTAACATTTATGTAAAAGCAGCAAGGAGTCCTGTGGCACCTTATAGACTAACTGAAGTGTTGGAGCATAAGCTTTCGTGGGCAAAGACCCACTTCGTCAGATGCATGTAGTGGAAATTTCCAGAGGCAGGTATAAATACGCAGGCCAGAATCAGGCTGGAGATGACGAGGTGGATCCAATCAGGGAGGATGAGGCCCACTTCTAGTAGCTGATCTGGAGGTGTGAATTCCAAGAGAGGAGAAGCTGCTTTTGTAGTTAGCGAGCCATTCACAGTCTTTGTTTAATCCTGAGTTGATTGTGTCAAACTTGAAGATGAACTGTAGCTCAGCAGTTTCTCTTTGAAGTCTGGTCCTGAAGTTTTTTTGCTGCAGGATGGCTACCTTTAGATCTGCAATTGTGTGTCCAGGGAGATTGAAGTGTTCCCCTACAGGTTTTTGTATGTTGCCATTCCTAATATCGGATTTGTGTCCATTGATTCTTTTATGTAGGGACTGTCTAGTTTGGCCGATGTATATAGCAGTGGGGCATTGTTGGCACATGATGGCATATATTACATTAGTAGATGTGCAGGAGAATGAACCAGTGACAGTATGGCTGATCTGGTTAGGTCCTGTGATGGTATTGCTGGTGTATATATGTGGGCAGAGTTGGCACCAAGGTTTGTTGTATGTCCGCTTTTGCAGATTCAGACTAACACGGCTACCCCTCTGATACATAACATTTATGTGTTATATAATAAAATATAACTTAGGTGGCATTTCCTCCATTGGAGTCACTTCCTCTAAACCAAGAGGCTTTCTTGAACACTCAGAATACATTAAACAGTTTGTTCCCCACTGCATTTCATTTCTTCTTATGCTTTGTAATAGGCTTAATTTATTATTATATTTATGTGACCAGTTGTGCAGTAGAGTGATTTTTGCTTTAATTTTTGCTCAATTGTATCTAAATATATATGCATGATTTTTTTTAAAAGTGCCATGTTTTCTGAGTCTTAACATTCTCTTTTCTCATCCTGTGGGGCTGGTAAAATGTCTTCACTCATGATACCTACAAGCATTTCGGCAGGATTTGGAATGTCAATATTAAGACAAAATGGTAACAAAAAATAAAATAAATAAATGCAAAATCCATTTCACTTTGAAAGAAGTGATTACAGTACTGCTGATTACAATTGGAGAGAAAGCGTGCAGAGGCAAAATGCTAGCAGTAGCAATTGTAGTGAATTAACTGGGGTGCTTTGGCATGCTCTCAAGAAATGGAATAACTCACGGAATGAGTTGTAGTGGTGTGAAAACTTGTGCTCCGTTTCCTCAGCACAAGGAAAAGCAATCTACCTGATTTTCCAAAAAGCAGCAGAGCAATGCAATCAGATATTTTAGCTGTCTATTGCCAGCCAAAGAGATGGGAAGGCAGGTGGAAAACACTAAAGCAGAAGAAAGAATCTAAGTCATCTTTAGCTCACTTTAGTATATTGTTGAAAAATATACTTATTTCTCTAAAGTTTTGTCTAAAAATTGGTCTTAATGAAAATGACGTGTTTTTAATGGAGTCAAAATTGCATTGAGAACAGTGGTCCCTCACTGAATGTTGCTGGCAGAAAACAGCCATGATTCGGACCTTACGTGTTAAAGAAAATGGAAAATAAGCACAGCAAACATTCTGATCTCCATGAATGTCTCAGACTGTGGGCTAATGCAGAAACAGATATAGCAGCAGGAATCTGTTGAAACTACTGGCAAGGAGAGCATTCCCAGTAGTGATGTTGAGCAGACTAGACCCTGCTTTGGGCTCTCTTGGTTGGGTCCTCATCTGTGGATTGGCTGAACCCTGGTTAAATGTTGTGGAGCCTATCACAAGATCTTTGGGTAACTGCCTCTGATGACTAATCACACCGACTCACGGATGACTCATTAAGCTTAAGCAGATCCAGGGTTACAGGTAACTCATAACTGTGGACAGTCTTAGGCAGGGCCAGATTAAGACCTTTAGAGGCCCTAAGCACTGAAAAGATTATGGTACGCCCCTCCCCCATATGTAATTCAAAATAAAAACAATACTATACCGTAAAATCTCTTTTTTTTTTTTTTTTTTTTTTGTGCCCCTGCTTTGCTGGTGCCCTAAGCACATGCTTAGTCTGCCTATTGGGTAATCCAGCCCTGGTCTTAGGGCATGTCTACACTTAAAATGATCCATCAGCATAGCTACACAGATGCAAGCTGTGCTGCTGTAGTGCTTTAATAAAGATGCTCCATGTTGACAAGAGAAAGCTTTCCTATCAGTGTAGTTAATCCACCTCCCCAAGAGGCAGTAACTACACTGGCAAGAGAAGCTCTTCCACCAATGCAGTGTTGTGTTGCTGGGGTGTCAAGTCAATACAACTACATCGCTCAGCAGTGTGGATTTTTCACACCCCTAAGCAAAGTAGTTACACTCATATAGGCCTGTAAATCAGACCTTTCAGAATTCAAGTGGCCTGAATTCAGTTGAGTTTATTTTATTTTAACTAAATTAAAGCCACTTTAATTCTGAGTGTCCACGTGGACTTAATCCAGTTTAACTAAGATGCTTTTAATTAACAATTTTAGTTTATTAGGATTAGTTCATTAAGTGTCCCTTTGTAGACAAGCCCTGAGCTTCTTGAAAATGTTTATAAATTAGATTCAACTGCATGTTAGGTTCACTTGATCCTCAGTTCAACTTCTCATTTACCCTCCACTTTACATACCATGTTCAGAATGCTCTGCTGATCATTGGATAGACAAAGTCTTGCAGGCCTGATCAAACATATATGTTTCTCTATGAGACACAAGATGGGGATTTATAGAGGCATCTAAATTAATTCTCCAGGTCCTGGCTCCCACCTCCCTTCACATACCTGTCCAACCACACCCCAAACCTTCTAACTGTGATTAGAGACATCCACTTGGTCATCTACACGTGAGTGGATTTCCTCACCTTCCACAAGAGATGATACTCTCAGCAAAAGTCCTTTGCCGGTGGCAATGCTTTATATGCCCTTTCCAGTGTGGGTGAGAGTGCTCTTTTAGAGAAGAAGGAGAGATCGGCTTCCTTCAATTCTCCCTCTACTGATACTACTCCCATTGGCATCTGTCTATTATACTTGCTGCTTCTCCCCCAATGGCTTCCTCGCTTTCCATAGCTGCTACAGGCAATGCCTACTTGTCACAAGAGTTTTAGTAGTAAGCAGAGCAGCATGAACTAAATATTACATGGGGGTTGACTGGGTCCACAGACGGTTTCCCGTGTATTTAAGCCAGTCCTTGAAAAAGAGCCAAAAATGGAAAGAGGTACAGATACCAGGGGAAATATCCTAATAACCCATTTAAGGATCATACATTTTTGCCTCAACTCTAACAAAATAGCCAAGAGGCATATTGCATATTAATAGCCAATTTGTTTCACTTGATACATGTAATTAAGTAGATTAAGTGTACAAAATAGGTACAAAAGTCTAGGGGCTGCATTGCCATCACTGGGCTTGAGTGTTCTGTGATGTTATTTAGCTCTAATTTACCCCTAAATGTGTTGTAAGAGCGCAGTAAGTAGTGGAAGTGTTGGTAATGCTGTCAGACAATATTGACTTCCTGTGTTTTGGCAAATTCCCTGGTTTGGCACGGTCAGGTCCTGAGGGTGCCGGTTCAGAGTGGTTCGATCTATATATGAATACCATGAAATGCTCTGAGCAGCAACTGATAATGCTATATAAAACATAACAAGGAAGTAATTGAAATCATGGTAGAACCACACCACCAGATTTCAGGAATAGAATCAGTGTCAATGTGATCACACCTCTGCCAGGTAACACAATGGTCAGCTACTGCCAATTCCTCTGATTTACTCAGGGCAGTCAACTAACAGCACTAGTGCTAGAATCACAGGAGAATTAGACCTCTTGTGTCTATTGTAATATAAATAGCACTGACTGAAATTGGGACCCCATTATGCATTGCACTGTACAGACACATAGTAAAAAAGTTTCAGTAAAACAGTCAGCCACATGTTTTTTCTTAGCCACATTTTTAACTTAGCATTTTAAATACTTATTTTGCCAGTTATGTTTTTTCTTCAAGTCTTCCTTTGGCTGCTCTTTATTTTACTTCAACTTCAAAACATTTTCCTTCATTAAACTAAGCTAACCTAACCCTTTATATGCCTATCTAATCCTACAAGGATTGTGTTCCCAACACCAGAGAAAGTGGACTGGGCCACATGGGATGATCTTTGTACTCCGGGGGTTATGTAGTAGGTGTTTCAGTGTGTGTCTATGCTCTAAGAGCAGAACTAATGAAGGTGACGTAGGGTGGCAGTGGGCTCAGATAAAGCCAAATTCTTGATTCAGTTTCACAATAGGCAAGTGTACTATTTCTGTCTACCACATTACCAGAGCTCGGTACTGCTGTAATGGGCAACTAATGTGGATGTACAATAGTATCATCATACTATTTCTGAGTGCTAGCACCAATAGAGAAATAGCGTAATGATGTTATTCATTAATCCCATCCATGATAGGCAACCAGCCTTTGTTAAGTCACTGCAGTGCAGCATGGGATACGTAGTTTGGTTCTAAGGTACACGGTCCAAGCCTCCCCAGCCCCAGAGCATGAGGAAGGCAAGCAATGCATGGCCCAAGCCTTCTTGGGTGGCATGTGGCCCCAGCCCCAGAACACCGGGAAGGTGGGAGCTCAGAGGCAGTAACACTCCAGAGGCAGTAACACTAAAGTAGGCATTCTTGGGGCGGAGTATGGGCAGGGCCAGACTCGCAGTTTGGGAAGGCAGAGCGTTCCCCTGCCTACCATACCCGCTGCCCATGTAGACCATACCTGACACAGGTTTGTCCAACCTGTCCTTAAAAAAAAAAAAAAAAACTAGCACTGTCGATTCCACACCCTCCATTAATAACCTATTCCAGTACTTAGCTGTCATATTTAAAAAGTCTTTTGTAATATCTAACCTAGGTCTCCCTTGCCGTGGATTAAGTCAACTACTTCTTGTTCTACCTTTAGATAGTTTGGATAACAACTGATCAATGTCCTCTTTATTTCAGCCCTTACTGTAGTAGACTATTTTCAACCAACTCCAGTAGTAAGAAATTTTTAGATGAACAGACTGTTTGACCTTCAGTGACAAGATCTCTTCCCTTTATTTTAAAAAAGCAACTTTTCTTTTTATCTTGTTTTCCTTTAATTTATTTTACTTGAACTAATTCTTTATCCCAATTGGGTCTTCTGTTATCTACTTTTTCAGTTTTATCACATATAATCCCTTTGCTTTTCTAATCCTGCTACAGATGGGTCTCTTAACAGAAACATAGGTTGTACAGCAGCCTGTGGTAGCTTCCATGCATTACACATTAAAGTGTGCCTAAACAAGATTCAGTAATTCAAGAATCCACTTGGGTGTCTAAGAAAGATTCAGTAATTCAAGAATCCACTTGCGCAGGCTATTATGCATTGCATTAGAAATGTTTTCCTTGAGACAACATATACTAGCATGGCTCTCAAACCTCCATTTATTCCTGCTTCCAACTAAAGGTTGGGCCATGGCTTTAATTCTTCATTTTTGTGGGACACAAATTCAACAAAATTTGGGAGGAGGTGGAAGAAAATATAATCAGACATGAATTTTATTTGGCACCTGATCTTGAGGGAGTGCTGAACTATTACCCTTAACTACTTCAACTCCAGTGGTAATTGACAGCACTTTGCAAAATAAAACCTCCAGTCCTTTTTGCTCAGTGTCTTCCCGGGCATAAATTCTGTATCTAGATTTCTTGCAGGATTTAAGTCAAAATTCAGAGAGCTTTGTTCTGATAACCCTTTCTATCCAGTGAAATTTCACTGGATAGACACTCCTCTTCCTGTTTATAAATATTATTCTAAATGTGGGCAAATTCTGAAAAAAAATCCACAAATATTTGCTGGACACTAAAATTCATGTTGGTCTCATTATTAGCATTTGCTTTCTGCAAATATTCTAGCAGAAAAAAATATTCACTGAAAAAATATTCAGGACGACAAAAATTGAGAATATTCTCTGGAAACTTGACTATAAATGTTGCATTTATCCCTTAGCAAGCATATGAGCATCACTGAGAACATGCAATCTGTGGCGTCCCAGCAAAACAAATCAAACTTGGAATGCCAAAAATCTTACAAAAAGATGGTCCTGGACAAGCTCCTGGACAAAAATGATTGGCATTGTGCAAATCATTTAAAACATTTACAAATTTAAGAACTTACAATTTGTTGGCAGACAATTTGTGACCAGGAATAGAAGAAAACATTTGTTTCACATCTCTATTTCTATAGTGCCATTGATGTCCATGTTGCTGCCTTGGTCTTCCTACTGAAACTATGATAGACAGGAACAGAACTTGTTCCTGGACATGGGGACAGTTTGGTTTCTTTGCACAAAGAAGAGCAATCAAAGCAGAAGTCCAGGGGGTTCTACTTCCATTGGTTTGGTACCAGAAAATGTTAAACTCCTGAATAACATGTAAGCTCTACTGGTGCAGAGTCTATAAATTCTGTCACTGGCAACCATGGAACTAAAATGTCTGATGAATGGAGCTCCCTGCGATCAGTGTTATTTATTCCTTATCACAGCAAACAAAAAAAGACTATCAAATGAAAAGAGGAAAAATTCTAAATAAAAATGAGCAGATGGCACTTCAGGCCAAGTGTCTGGCATTGTTATTTTTAGCTAAACAGAGAATATATGATAGTTTGCTATTAGATTGAAAGTATAGTTTCACTTCCAAGACAAAGAGGTCTCACCCTTTTGCATGCTAGTATTTTCCCTTTGCATGCTTTTCCACTAGCAATATGTCGTTTCAGTGACACATTTCTCTTTTTATTCTTAAAGTACTTGCTTTACATTTCTAACTCTTCCTTGTACATGTGGAAGTGAGACAGGCTTGTGTGTGAAAGGACTTATAAAGCAGTTATTGTCAGAGTCAGTGTGAAAGCAGATACATTTATAAAAACACCTTCACACTATTTTTATATAGCAGTATTTTAAAACGAAGCTAACAAAGGATTAAGTTATTCAAACTTTCAAATAATTTTGAATTAATCCCACTTATTCCAGTTCTGACAAACATGTTTATATATTATTTTGTGGCTTTACTCTGCTGTTTAACTCCTTTTAGGGTTTTTTTAAATGATTTTTTTCTTACCAGTGCTTACTCATGCAGTTGGACCCTGAAACTCGTGCAGAGCGCCACTGAAACAGGACACCACACACATGCAAGACTCCACATGTACTAATCTGCTTGCAGAATCAGGGTCCAGTACTACCCTATATCAATTTGCAAACATTGATCTTTTGTCTAGGGTGAAATACCAATCATGGCTGTCAGGCAATGGCTGTCAGGCCACAGCTTGTACTACAGCAGACTGGAGCCTTAACCAGAGCCGTCCCATTCATTAGATGGTTTGGGGATTCCGCCCCAGACTCCATGCTATGAGGGGCCCCGCAGCAGCTGCCTCAAAAGCCCTATACGCTGTGGTGATCTGTGTGAATCCTCTCATCTGGAGAATTGGCAATTGACAACATGTATCACCAACTTGTTACTTCAAAAACAAAGTAACTCCATTCCCCCAAATGACCACTGCAATCAAAATGGGGGAAAAAATGCCAAAAAGGTTATATCCTGCAGTCATCCCTTTTTTGTATCCAGATGGAAGGACATGTCTGGGCACACCTCCTACCTTTGTAAATATCCCAATACCCATATCTCCCAAAGCATTCTTGTGGATATGTAAACCAGCCTCAAGTATCCATTCCTTCCTCTACACTACAATCACTGGCGTGCGTACAGGGTGTGCCAGGTGTGCCCAGGCACACCCTAATGTCTTAGGGTTGCCAGGTGTCTGGTTTTCTACCGGACAGTCCAGTTTTTAGGGCCTCTGTCCAGTAAAAAAATCCAGAAAATACCGGCCATGTGCAATGTCCGGTATTTTCTGGTTTTCCGGCTGGGCACCCGGAAGCCTAGTGAGGGGAGTGGCTGGGAGGCGGGGCGCGATCGGCGCTGGGAGCCCTGGTTGCATGTGAGGAGGAGGGGCAGCCCGGTCCATGCTCCTGCATGCTGGTCAAGCGCGTGGTGGAGCCGCAGCCGGACTGACTTGTGCTTCGCCTGGACCATGTGGGGGGGCGGGAGCGCCCTGGGATCTGCACTGCCCGGGTCAGTCCCACTCCCCACCAGCTGATACTCTCCTCACCCCCAACCCCCTTCTGGCCGGCCAGTTGGTTCTCCCCCACTTCTCCTCCCGATCTTCCCTGGCTAGCCCCGCTGCACCCGCCACCAGCCCTGCTTCCGACAGCCAGTTCTCCCCTCCTCCTCCTGAGCTCCCCCGGCCAGCCCCGCTCCCACTGGCTGGCCTCTTCCCCCCGATTTCCCCCAGCCAGCCCCGCTCCGCCCTCCCCGCTCCCCCCACTGACCAGCTCTGCTTCCCGTTGGCCGCTCCCCCCCCCCGGCCGATCTCCCCTGGCCAGCCCCCGACCCCACCCCGCCTGCCAGCTCTGCTTCCCGGCCACCCCCCCTTCCTCCCAGCCAACCCCGCTCCCCTCCCGGCCGGTCCCCGTCCTCCCCCCCATGAAGTGTGTCCGGTATTTTTAAGACTACCTGGTAACCCTATAATGTTTCAAAAAAAAAGGGGGGCTTTGCGTTTCAATTTAATTGCATGATATGCTCTTTTAGTTTTAAAGTATGGATTGCTGTATTATGCAATAAGCACCGAATTGCACATGTAAAAAACAAACTAAGAAGTACAATGTCCCATACTTAAGTTTGTATTTAAGTAAAGTTTAGTTGTTAATTTAAAAAAAAATTAAGTTTAGTTAAGTTTTAGTTTCTTTAGTTTGATGAATAAAAATAATGTCCTTTACGATTGAGTATTCAATAAATGTTCGCCTTTAAAAAAAATAAAATTCCCTGGGTGTACACTCTAATGAAATGTGCTGCCCACGCCTATGACTACAACACTCCATTAAATCACCCAGAACCTGTTCCTACACTTCCAAATCTTCCTGCATCTCTCTGGTAACTCTTATAAAATAATAAAGTCTGTCTATGCCTGTCGTGGCTGCTACAAGCCAGGACAGAATGCCCATTTTGGGGCTACCACCAACAGGAAAGGCAAAAATGCCCAACAACAGATTGCAGCTCTTTGGAGTGTAACTTTCCTGGTCATTCTACCTCTTCTAATCAATCCCAGGAGCTCCTGAAGCTTATCCTCAGAGAGTCGTGATACATCCACCAGTGTATCTAGCTCAATGCCTAGGTAGCTCAGCACAGTGGAAGGCCCCACTGGTTTTTCCTGTTAGGGAATTTTTTAGTGAGGGCCTGAAAGGCATCCATCAACTTAAGATACTCATCCAAATTCCTCCTGACAAAAGGTTGTCTAAATAAGGCACTTCTTGCTGTAAACCCGACTACCTGCATCATGCCCCCATACAGCCCTTTCCAGAATTTTTCAAATGCCAAACAGGATATTGCACATCCCATGGGCTTCATCAATATAAAATTGTCCTTCAAAAGATAAACGCAAAAGGTTTAAGTCAGAAGGATACACCAGGCCAGCTGAAAACAGACTTGTTATCATTCCTGGCCATCAGTGCTCCTGGGCCACAAGATCTAACCAGTCTCATTGATGGAGGAATAGCACATGGATCAAAAGTCTGGGTCTATTCCTTTGTTAACTGAGCTACCCAATAAGTAAGAGTTGGTGTATTAAGCGATATTCAGCCTGCACTTTCTTAGGGACCAAACCTAAGGGAGAAACCCACAAGTTCAGTGTAGGTAGATGATTGAATGAACCTGCTATCCTATTCTTTTATTCTTGTGTAATCTTTTTCTTTACAACATAGCTCAATCTCACAAAAGACTTCAAATTTTGGACAACACAAGACATCTTTCTGCCATAAAGGGCGATATTAAAACCTGCAAAAAACCATCCCACAAATACGCCTTATCCATTTGTCCAGGCAATTTTAAAAGATCATCCTTAAATAGTTTGATGAAAAATGGCACTCTTGTTCAGCACCCCATTTTCAGGTCACCCTCCCCCCCATTTTGTGCCTTGGTCCCCAGAATAGCTCCTACCCCCAATGGTCAGCAGGTTGCAGCAAATTTACCGCTCATTCTATTTCCCCACTATGGTAGTCCCCAACTTCTGTGGCAATTGCCAGCTGTGGAGGCCCCAGATCACATTTTGCAAGCATGCCAAAATTTGCAGATGCTGCCAAGAGAGCCATTTTCATTCAATGCCCAGCAACTGTCATTACAAGCCACAGGCCTCTGGTGGGCTTGCTACAGAATGAAAAGGGACTTGTCAATGTGGAAACCAGGACCCAGTGGTGCTCTAATCACAGTACATGAGATGGTATGACTGGATGTAACCCAGTCTGTGTTCCTGCCCTCAGTCTAAACTGTTTGTTATAGTTAAATCAAGGCATACCCACAAATGGATTATATCCATATATTTGAACAATGCTGGGCTTCTATCTGGGCAAGCTTCCACAATAATGCATACCCAGATCAGGAAAGTGGGGTCCCAGTTTTGACAGGTTCTAGCCACACATGGCAACTTTGGAATCTCATTGCCCTCTCCCAGCTTACTGTCTGTCAGCACCTCTCTGTGCAACACAGTGATAGCATATCTATACATTTACCTCAAAATGTTATCTTAAGTGGAGAACTCCCCCTGGGTCAGCCACTCAACATAAGCATACTCATGACTGCTCACTGGGCACTACAGTACCCTGTTGCCCCCAGCTGCCCATCGGGCAGTAATTCTACCCCATGAATTCACATACCCTATCAGTGGGTGAGTTGTAGGGTCCATCCAGTTTGCGTATATAGGGAGACCGCCATCCCAGTGAAGGTGTGTTAGATTTTAGAAAGGATTAATCAAAGTTGACTTCTTAGTCAAAAAGAGGCTTCCTTTTCTTTTATGTCAGCTCATTCCACTACATTACGGTCAGCCTTGTGAGCAGAGATTATGGATACCTATCTGTAAGATTTATGCAGGGGAGCACCTAGACATTTCCACCTATAGAGTGGCTGCAGAAGTATCTGATGCAGCATTTGGAAGGTACTGTAGACTGCCATTCAGGAGTCACAGTCAGAGCTAGCATAATAGAGTCAACTCAAGAGAGCAATCACTTAAACTAGGTTTTCTGGAATAAGCTAGTGCTGGCCTAGTAGCTGGAAGGTTTAGATATTGCAAGGTTTTTGTTTGATTGTTTTGCTTTAATGTTAGTATTTTTATAATGTTTATAGTTACTGAGTCTATTCAATCAGAGCTTGGCAATCAACAAGGTAACCACATAAACACGAGTCGTATCCTGACCTGAGCTATGTATTAAAAATCAGTCTCCACCTTCTGGAAGTAAGGTGTAGCCCATTAGGTGATGTCCTGGCCCCAGTTAAGTCAACTGCAAAACTTATTTTGATTTAAGTGGATCCAGGATTTCATCCAATTATCTGGAATATAAATATTCCAATCAAGTAAATTTACAGGTTAGAAATTTTGCTGGTTAAAAATTTTCAAACAATAATATTTTCAATTTTGGTTGAGATTCTCAAAGCAGGGTAAGGAATTTAGCTATTGATCTTCCAAAATCTCAGTCCTTACATTCACACTCACACTATGATAATTCTACAGTACATCTTCCACATTATAAAATCCTCTTTCATAAAACTCTTTCCAATGTGACTAATGCACATTTATACTGATCTTCCTTATAGTTTCTTTTGCTATACCGCTGTAACACTCAAAATGCTATGCTACTGGAGAAGGGAGACTACACAGCTTCTAATAATCTTTTATTTCTCAGGCCTACAACAGAATAATTTCTCAACTAGAAAACTAAAGCTGTCAAATTGCCCTCAGTCATTTCAAAAAGTCCTCTCTCATTTCAAATATATCAGTGTTCTAATCTTGATTAAATTCTCCAGGTATTCACCAAATATTGTTCACATAGTCTATTTATCTTAGCTTAATGGCCACTTTGACGAATCCTCAGCTGATGTGCAGAGGAACAGATCCATAGATATGGAACTATACTGATTTACACAAGCTGATGACACAGCCCTAGGGTTTACTTTAAGAACTGGATTTCCTAGAACAAGAAGAACATCCAGTTAGTATTCACTGTGTTATTTCATGCATTTCTTTTATCTCCACTAGAAAAAAATGTTTAAGAATATTTTATCTTTACAAAACAGTGTATGCCAGATTGTGTGAAGTAAATGCTTAATGACATGCCAAGTGCAATGGCCAACCTATTCATTTAATAAAAGTAGCCGGGGTTTATTTATTCCAGCTATGGGCAAGAAATACTGTGCAGTTATAAGAGGCATATTTTTTTAATTTTGGCTAATGTGACTGACTGCTTAATCTTTGGGAAAAGGAAGTTTACAAATATTTTTACTTGAGTCAGCAGGAGGATTAATTTATATCAAAGTGATTTAAACAAATGATTTAATAAGGATTTAAATTAACAAATAGGAAACCTTGATTTAAACAGTTTAATCTTGCTTTAATACTTACCAGCCAATGAGAATCAACCTTCTTTAGAAAAAAATAACTAAAAAGTGCAAACGCAAAACAAGTTGATTTGCAACTCAATTTATACTAAATCTAGTGTATCTTTTTTCCATCTGGGAAGACCCTTCATATCGATACACATTTATTGGAGCAGTTATATAGTTTAACTTACATTTATTCATATTCTCTATTTTTACATTTTTATTGTGTTAGAAAATGTGAATGACGCATTTCTTATTTGTGATTTGTGTCAACCTATATTTGGATACCAATTCAAATTCAGTTAAAAATGCACAAAACCAGCATTTTAAAATGTTTTTATTTAAACAAAACTATTCTGCTTGCTACAAATGAAGACATTTTTATTAAAAATTGTCCTTCAGAATTTTAGCACTATTAGCTCGTATCCTCTCAAAGCTAATTTTCATTCAGGTATTGGAAGATAAAACAAGTTGTCTTGCTTTCTGAATTCCCATTGGTTTCTTAATTTTGGATAAACTAATCTCTGAACTGAAATCCTTAAAGTGAATCAAAGAAAAATATTGTCTCTGCACCTGCAGGAGAGGCTAAAACGATTAAAAGCTGGTTTCGCATTTCAATTGAATGTGGTTCCAGGTTCTAAGCCAGTGATTTGTATCAGTGTAGTGGTTTGACTTTCTTTAAACCTTGGCAGCAAATATGTAGTGCTTAAAATAATTTAAGTTACATAAAAATTATTAATAGATCATAGTTAGATGAGGACTTACCATACATGGTCATTTCAGATTTAAATAAAGTTATTTATTTATTGCCAGTTTTTATCTGCTACGAATAGGAGACAATATTTCCAAGCAAAATTTAATCTCATAATTTAATCTCATGATTCCACCATGTTTTGTATTCCAAACTTTGAGCTAAAACATTAAGAACAAACACTCCAACATGGAAACCAAGTTGGGGAAGAAAGCAGTGAAGAAAAAAAGTACTCTCTCCGGGGCACAGGGTTTTCATTGCTTCAAATCCTTCTCTCAAATTAACTAAAGCAAAGGTATGGGATGTTCATGGCATCCATTGCAGACTGAATGCATTAGCACACACATCTGGCATACATTGTTCAAATCTTTATAGCAAAAGCCCAGTGATTAAATACTGGAATACAAAAACCTATGGAACAATAGAATGTGAAAAATAACTAAAGCAGAAGAGGTACTACTGGAATACGGGATAACGTATCATTAAATGCATTCATTATGACCCATACCACAGTAATATTGAGTCGTCTGCCAAAAGCATACATAGTAAACAACCTTGAAAAGTTCTATTCACTCACGAGTAATTCTTTTGATAGGTAAGTAAAAGTCTTATTAGTCTGGATGCTCCGCGGTCGACATCAAAGGCATTTGTCGACCTCCCAGGTAAACCTCATCCCAGGAGGCATACCTGGGAGGTCAACAAATGCCTTTGATGTCGACCGTGGAGCGTCCAGACGACCGCGCTGAGCCGACGAACAGCTGATCGGCTCAGCGCGGCAGCCATTTAAATTTAAATGAAGCGGCGATTATTTAAATCACCACTTCATTTTCCTATGCCTAATCTACATGCCTCTGTCGCCAAAGGCATGTAGTCTAGAGGTACCCAAAAAGATGAAATGGAACTGAACTTCAATCTATCCCTGGCAATAGTCCCTGCAAGTAAAGTTTCAGCCAGGGTTGGGAAACAGTTTTGAGTCAGGGGTCACTGACCCACAGAAAAAAAATCAGTTGAGGGCTGCACACAAGTGACAAGGAAAAAAAAAACCCAACCCCCTTACTGAGGTGGCTCCCAACTGACAAGGATAAAAGACATTTCTCCACATTCCCCCCACACACCAAAGCCTTGGGGGAGTGCAGGCTAGTAGACTGTATGCTCCAGCCCTGCAAGTAGGTGTAGCCAGACATGAACCCCATCTTGTTCCCCCCCTCCCCCCAGAGAGCAAGAGAAAGGCAGTCAGCCTTTGATGCCCTGGGAACGCAGGTGTGCTGCCTGTCCCTGACTCTACCATAAACAGAAACCAGACAGTAAATGGGCTAGCTGACGACCCGGGGCCTCCCGCCGCCCTGATGGCTAGTACCAGTAATTGACACACCTGCACTGTCCCAGGAGAGGAATCTTCGCCCATCACATACCAGAGGTGCCCATTGTCTGCATTTTCCCAGGTGTGAATTATGCTTTGCACCCTTCGTGGGAAACTTGGCGTTCAAAGCCATTTTTCCTAATTGGCCACTTGAGACCAGGAAGAAGCCTACGTGACCCAAGGGGTATAAAGAGGGGTTTAGTAGCCCACCCCATTTGAGCTCCAATCATCTACACCTGCTGGCAGGTATTGGTTGTCTCCCGAGGTCTGTGGGACGCCCAACCTCGCCCTACTTCTTCCCGAGGGATTGAGAGAAAGACGCTGGCCACGCCAAGTCTGGAACGCAGGGGTGAGAATATATACCTGCTAGGTGTCTATTTTGCATGCATTTAATAAGAGCTCAGAGAACTAAAAGGGTTTCATGGTACCTGTAAGTGACTTCTTAGTGTAATTTCTGTCCTGTCCTTTGTAGTGGCTGTGTTATCTGTAACACAGTAGTAGCATTTAACAGCTAAGTTTACCCTGTAACAATAAAGCTGTGACCTGACTCCTTCAGTTGCTGTAACGGAACCAAGCACAATTTCAAAAAGAACTCCAGCCGGTCATAAGGGACAGATATAGGGAGAGCTTGAGCGTTGGATCATGTCGCTTCCAGGGGACAGATCCGTTGGGGCATCTCTCAGCCTCCCCAGGCTGCCCGCTGCGAAGGGATCGTGTATCCTAGCAATCAAAATCTGAGGTGTAATAAGCTCTCCCTGTAAACTTCTTGGGGCGCCCGTCAACCTCCTCCAGGTTGCCCGCTGCTAAGGGACCCCAGTCCTAGCAGTTGAAGTCTCGGGTGTATAATACACGCACACCACTCACTGCCCTGACCACCAGCTGACAGTAGGGAGCCCCAAGCCTTGGGGGCCAGCTCCAGGAAAGCCAGGGGCTGCATCTAGCCCACAGGCCTTAGGTTCCCCACTCCTGGTTTATGCCTTCATAGGACAGCATAGAGAAACTTCAGTTAATGCTGCCTGTATTGGGCTGTTATAGATGGATAAGAGAAAAAAGACAAAACTGGGGTGGGTGGGAAACCAAAATCTGCATACTAATGCAAGTAGTAAGGAGAATAAGCAGGAACAACTCAAAATGCTAGTAAATAAACATAGCTATACTTGCCAAGTTTCTGTGATGACAGGATAAAACATGTGACTGGAATATTAGTATAGAAGGGTAAAGTTTGCTCAGGGAAGACAGGAAGGGAAAAATGGGGAAGGTGTTGCCTTATATTAAAAACATTTACACTTGGACTGAAGTTAAAATGGAACTAGGAGGCAGACTTGTTGAAAGTCTCTGGGTAAGGATAAAAGGGGTAAAAAAGCCAAAACAACCCAAGGGTTTTTTAAGAAAGCAAGGATTATATAACAGGGTCCCACTGACTTGTTCTCCACATTTCAAACTCTGTTTTTCTTCCATATGCCACAAAGAGGCACTACTAGACACAAAAGCTAATATGCACAGCCAGTAGGGAGAACATGCATGCAGTTTACACTCTCTTTAAGACATCATTGCTTCAGTGGGAGAAGCTTTGCATACAAAACACTTATGGGCTGCGTCTAGACTGGCATGAATTTGCGCAAATGTTTTTAATGGAAAAGTTTTCCGTTAAAAGTATTTGCACAAGAGAGCATCTAGATTGGCACGGACGCTTTTGTGCAAAAGCGTCCGTGGCCAATCTAGACGCGCTTTTGAGCAAGAAAGCCCCGATCGCCATTTTAGCCATCGGGGCTTTTTTGCGCAAAACAAAACTGAGCTGTCTACACTGGCCCTTTTGTGCAAAAGGTTTTGCGCAAAAGGACTTTTGCCTGAATGGGAGTGTCAAAGTATTTGCTCAAGAAGCACTGATTTCTTACATTAGAACGTCAGTGCTCTTGCGCAAATTCAAGCAGCCAGTGTAGACAGCTGGCAAGTTTTTGCGCAAAAGCAGTCGCTTTTGTGGAAAAACTGGCCAGTCTAGACACAGCCATGGGGTAAAAATGCAGGTTCAGAGACACTAAAATATTTCACAAATTTATTTTTGTTTCATCAAAATTGTTTGTCCAAAACACACCCAAAGCCGAACAAAATAAACCTCCTACTACTAAAAAAACAAAAAGAAAAAAATCACTGTTTTGACACTTAAAAAGAGGTTTTGATTTTTTTTATTCACAGTTGCTTGCTTTCCTTTTCAAAATTTTAAAATTTCAAAACAATACAAAATGTTTTGAAAATGCTCCAGACCAAACAAACATTTTGGATAGGACAAAATGTTATGTTCAACATGAAATTATTTCTTTTTTACTTTTCATTTTCCAAAAAATTTTCCAAAAAACTTTGTTTTCATTTTGACTCCATTTTGACTCCCAGTTCCTACTTTTGACTGGCAAGTTCGTGAAGCAGATTTTCTTAAACAGCCACATATTTTTCCATTGCCATGATGTTGAACTACAGGAAAAATCTTGCTTCAAAAAAAAGTTGAACAAAACAGAATATAGGTCTCATTAAACTGAGGTTGCGAACTAGGGGCTAAGTAATAAGCTCATTAACAAAATTAGTATTGTTAAACCAAGACAATTAGCCTTCCTACATTGTGTATGTATGCAGATGCATATCATAAGTATGTTGTTCCCTTGGGAATCCAGGATACTGTCATGCATCAAGCTGCAGATGACAAACAATTACTTGAATTATCTTAACTTGTCCACCAGATCTCTCAATTGAGAAGATGCTCAAGAATGTTGTGTATAAGGCTACATCTAGACTACATCCCTCTGTCAGGATGCAGAGGGATATAAATGAGGCACTTCGAAAGTGCAAATGAAGCAGGGATTTAAATATCCCATGCTTCATTTGCATAATCGTGTCATGGAGCTCTTTCGAACAAGCGCCATTTGGAAAGTAAAACCGAGGTCTAGACACGGTTCTTTCGAAAATGGCAGGCTTTTTCGAAAGATCCTGTACTCCTCAAAAAGTGTGTACAGGATCTTTCGAAAAAGCCTGCCATTTTCAAAAGAACTGCATCTATACCGTGATTTTACTTTCGAAATGGTGCTTGTTCAAAAGAGTGCCATGACGCAATTATGCAAATGAAGTGTGGGATATTTAAATCCTGCTTCATTTGTGCTTTCAAAGTGCTTCATTTACTGTGTTTTAGCGTATATAACCCACACTTGTGTATAACCCACGGTTTTTCTTTGCTGTGTAAAAAAAAAAAAAAAACACCTAGATTACCCATGGACGCGTATAACCTGCGGGTTCTATAGGCTAATTCACAGTAATTACACATACCAGGGGGAGAATGGAGAGTGCAGAGCAGGCAAGCTGGCTGGCCTGTGGGAGGGGAGCCGCACTCGCACCCAGGCCCCGTGCAGCCACAGTCAGGTGCAACCCACCCTCCTCCAGGAGGGGGAATGAAGAGCACAGTGCAGGCGCGCTGGAAGCTCGTCAGGCCCTCCCTGCAGCGGAGCGGAGCTGACCCGGCCCAGTTCTAATGAGTAAAAATAAACTTGTATACCCCACGGACATGTATACCCTGCAGGGGCGGGGGCTATAAAAATGTGTATAACCCGCAGGTTATATAGGCTAATTTACGGTACATCCCTCTGTCGACAGAGGGATGTAGTCTAGACATAGCCTAAGGTATTCAGAGAGAACAATGAAATGAAATGAGCTTATTTGGAACAGAGTGCAGCTTGGAAACAGAGACTTTTAATACCAGCTAGTAAGACTGCTTTTTAGATAAGGTCTATCGTGAATAGTTAAACTACTCTGCTTCCCTTGAATTCCACTTTTCATGCTATTAAAAAAAAGTTCATCAGAATAAAAAAAGCTGCCACCAGCTTTTTAAGAAAGCAAGGGTTATGTAACACAGTATTTTAAAATGAAGACAATACACAGATGAACTCAGCTGTGTTTATTATAAAACATTCACTTGGATTTAAAAGAACACTATCAAGATAAGTCTTGTTTCTAGAAAATACGCTGCCTGTGATACTAAACACTTACCATTACTGAAGTTGAATGCATTTTAGAACTCTAATTTATATTTTGTCATTTAAGGCATTTATTTACTTTTGAAGAAAGAATGGTCTTGTGTTTGATGCAAATAACTAGAAATTCATTGACTTGGGTCATTTATTTATAGACTTTCAATGGCACTCACTGTTATTTGAGCACTTCACCAATGTGATTCATGTGTTCTATTAAACATTAATCTATGGGTCCTAGTCCTGATTTTACAGTCATCCAATGCAACCTTCAACAATCCACAAATGCCTCAGGCATCATTTTCCTCATATGTGAGGTCAAGGTATTTATCTACCTCACTATGGTTACCTCACTTAGAGTGTAAGCAGTTTGGGAAAGGGACTGGCCTTTGTTCTGTGTTTTTATGTTGCCTCGAACAATGGGTGGTCTTGGTCCATGCATAAGATTCTTAGGTGATATCACAATGCAAATAAATAATGATTGTAGGATGGGTCCTTATTTTCCTGGAATTGTTGCACTTATCTCCAAATGCAGCTACCTATGCTGCATTAGCCTCAGGTTAGATTTATTTAAACAAATATTTTAAAATAATGTAGCAAAGTTAACCATGACATTACAATCCCACCCGAGAAAGATCTCCAGATAGAACTTGTCCTTCGTTCATCAGGGTGAGACAGACAGAGCTGTCCCATCGACAGAACCCCTTGGGAGGTCCCACGCCAGCTGCCTCAAGCATCCTATGGATGGGATGATCCCCAATAAGAAGCTTAGCCCATGGGACCAGCCAGGGGGCCTGCTGCTAGCCTCAAGTCCCCCAGGTAACACTTGGCTTGCATCTCTCAAAGAAAGGGGTTTTGGGGAAGGGGTGGAAAGAGGCAGGGTAGGGCAGAGGGATGGGAACAGACAGGGTAGAGGTGGGTCCTGGAGCATGGGAATTGTCCTGGGCTCCATACCTGGGGCAGGAATAGAGTTGTCTGAGGCCTCATGCCTAGCCTTTAGGGCAGGGGTCCCCAACGCGGTGCCCATGGGTGCCATGGTGCCCACCAGGGCATTTATGTGCGCCCTCCTAGTGACCAGGGCCAGCCCGAGCCATTCTTGTACCCCGGGCGTGCGGTGCATGCGCAGCCACCGGGCACACAGCGCATGCACGGCCCCCGCCCCCGGGCACGTGGCAGCCCCAAAAGGTTGGGGACTACTGCTTTAGATCCAGCCCTGGACACAAGTCTCCAAAAGGACAAACTGAATTCTTAGGCATTGCAGGACACAAATCCAGGAGGGATTTGTTGTAAGATGGTGTCATAGGGTGGGCATACCTGTCCCCCTTGGGATAGGGCAGTAGGCCTCAGAGGCTTCTCAAAGGGTGCTCCACCCAGCATGCGTATCAGCTCCAGTGGCCAAGGGCCAAAAACTTCACCTTATCTCTGAGGCAGTGTGGCCCAGTGGCCCCAGTCAATAAAAACACCACTCCCTGCATGCAGGGCAGTGCAGCCCAGTGGCCCCAGTCAGTAACACCACCACTCCCTTCCTGTAGGTCAGTGTGGCCTAGTGGCCAGAGTCAATGGCAACAGTTGTAGTGCCCCCTCTTGGGTTAATGGGGATGGGGTCAGGGGAGCCGGGCCCACCCTCTTCACTGGGTCCCAGTCAAGGGCCCCCATCAGTAGTGAAGTGGTCCACCACTAGCTCAGTGGGGAATCTGCCCAAAACAAACCAAGTTTCCAGGGAGGATAAGTAGCCCCGTTCTGAGCTACTTCCTAGCAGACTCACTGTTGCAGTTTTCTTTGCCACTTTTCTCTGGACTGAGGGGTTTTCCAGTCATTCCTCACTGCCTAGCCTCTGTGGTTCAGTCCAAGTGCAGCTCTACCTCATGAGCTCCATCAGCACCTCCTTCCTCAGCAACAGTCAACCCAGACTGAGCTGCTCCACTGGCCTTGATAGCTGACCTCCAGCTGGAGCATGCCCAGCAGGGCTATGGGGGTGAGGCCTTCTCAGCCAGGTATCCAGAGTTAACCCTTGCTGGCCCAGTGCAGGGTTGGTACACCCCTCCCAGGTGGGATTTGTTTTTGTATCATCTTTTCCTAGGCAAATAAGTCCTACACATCCTGGCTATTTGCAGATGTTTCTGTCATGCAGGAAGAATGATTTTTTTGATACCTAAACATTTGTTTTCTTCTACATTTTCCATAATAATGAATTTATACCAGTTTCCCAGTGTGGTGAATTGATTGATAGATCACCATTGGGACTTTTGTGCAAACCTCCTATGCCCTAACCCAGCAAAACCCAAAAGCACATGGATAATCTTACACACATGAGTAATCTCATTGGAAGTAGTAGGACTACACATATGTTTAAGTGCTTTACTAGATTGGAGCCCTTACCTTAAATTGTGGCATAGTTGCTCTTCAGAAGTGTATAGCATACACATTAATGGAGCATACATGTTTAATTTCAACACACATGTGGCTGTGTGTAATAGTCGGTGTTTGAGCTGCTTGCATAAATATTTGTTTTAATTAAAGACAGAGCTCTGTATTCTCAGCTATATAATCAGCATAGCAACACGGCCCCCAGCTGAGAATCTGGTTAATTAAATGGTAATAAGTTTCATTCCACTGTAGATCACTTGTTCAAGTCCAGATTATTTGAGTACTTATTAATAAATCATCACTCTCAGAAGGACGTTCTGTAGCCTGTATAAAAAAAGTTGATAGGTCCAGCTTCTTGAAGCAGAGCACAGGCTGGACCCCTTTGGCTCCTGCTCAGTCCACAAAAATCACTGAGACTCTGTGAATAGTAACCACTGGTACAGATTATTCACAGGCTTGTTCCCAAGGGCACCATTTCAGGAGGGCGCTGTGCATACCACGGTGCTGCTTGCTCTTCTTCCCCTTCCCCTCAGTATCAAGGAGTGAGGGGAACATACACAGCTTGCCTGCATTCCTCTCACTCCCAGCTGATATGGGGAAGAGGAGTAACTGGAATAGTCAGAGTTAAGGGAAGAAGAGCAAGAAGTGTCTCAGGACACACAGCTACAGCCTTCCCATCCCTCCCAAAATGGCACCCTTGTTTGTTCCCACCACAGTTTCCCCATGTACAGTTGTCCCTTCACTATCTACAGGGAAGAGGAAGGCCAGTGCTACCTACCTGCTTTACCTGTCTACTTTTCCTTTCTTTTTCTGCTCTTCCCTTCAATTCCTTCCCCTGTGGCTTTTGTACTGCTCAGGCTAATAATCTGGCAGCTGTCTCTGCTTCCTCAGTTAGAGCCAGGTTATCTCCAGCCAGCTCTAATTTATTCCCCTATATGGGAGTTGGCATGACAGAGGGCTGAATCAGCAACCCTTTGCCCAGCATCCTGTCACACTTCCAATGTACAAATAACCAGATCACAATATCTACCATCATTGAAATTAAGTTGCAATCTTGTCTCAGTCTTAGGTGAGGAGCCAATGAATAAATGGCAATGGAAACTGAACTAACCTTTAATCAATGACAGTGGTGGCTTTCACATGAAAACTGAAGTATGCTGATGGGACAGCATACGGGCTAGACCTTAGACTCGTTCTGCAGTGTCTTTATGTAGCTAAGCAGAAGACTTCAGTTTCCATGACTGTCATTGCAGCACCTTTCATTAAACACTGAATTCACACAGAATTTGTTTATTTATTTGGGAGATAAAACATTTTAAACAGCTCAGTTCTGTGCTGAAAAGAATCTCTGTGTTAAGAAAGACAAGATCGTTCAGGTCAAAACAAAAGTACATAGGGAAAGCTCATGATAAGCTGGCTCTGAATTTCCCAGCAATCTACATATCTGACAAATGCCATGAGATCCTAACTTTCATGACAATTCATTTGAACCCACAGAAACTTAAAAAAGGAAGTCACTAAATTATGCCTGAGTTTATACCTTTCTATTCAATCAGAAGCCAAGGCAACAGCATACATAGAAAGATACAGTAAATATCTCAGGGGCACAGCATTAGTGAATCATAAGTTGTTACTTTGCTCCTGACTATTCATATACATTTATTTCTTCAGGAAAAAACACTGTATTTTAGCAGATGGTGCCTGAGAGAATAAAAGTCAGATTAGTAGTTGATTTATCCTTATAAGACACAAGTATGAGGCAAAAAGACTACTGCGTATCATTTATATGGGGTGCTACATCATTGGAATGTAGGAAAGGAATATCGTGTCACTTGGCTGGGGTGATGAATACTGCCTGGAAGAAAGATAAAAGACAAACATTTGCAATTCTCTCCCATAATTTTAATAAAAATACTCTGAAGCCCACATAATTAAAGACACCATCAAATAAATGCTCTTCATTTTTACAGCGATTCCAAGAACATAGAAAGTATCAGTAACTTTTCATAAGGTAAGATTTCCAAAAGTACTTCTGTGACTTTAGGCCCTTAAGGCACATCCAAAGGTATTTCAGCACCTAGAAATGCATATAGGTGCCTAATGAGATTTACAAGAGTCTAAGCAGGTTAGGTGCCTAAATTGTATTGGTTTCTCCCCTTAGGGCTGTCTAGTCTTAGAACACTACAGCAGCACAGCTGCAGTGTGGAGCTGTGCCACTGTAGCAATTCAGTGTAGATGCTATCTATGTCAAAGATAATCTATTTCCCAAGAAGTGGTAATTAGGTTGGCAGAAAAATTCTTCCATTGATCTAGCACAGTCAACACCAGGGGACTAGGTCAGTATAGCCATGTGTCTTGGGGGGGGGGGGGTGGATGTAAGTTCCTAGTGAAAACCAGGGCATAGGCTCCTGGAAGCTGGATCTTTAGTGGCCTTTAGGCACACACTAGGCATCTATCTGCATATTAAAGCACCTATAGACCTTTAAAAATCTGACTTCAGGGTCCAGATCCTCAAAGATTTTTAGACCCCTAACTCTCATGGGCCTAAGTCACTTTTGAAAATGGGACATAGGTGCTCTATAAATCCATGGATACAGCATCTCATTTTTGTGGATACAGATGCAGATGAGGATGTAAAGTCTGTATCCATGCAGGGCTCTATTTATCTAAGCTCTAATTGAGTAGAAAGTAGAAAATTGCTACAGATCAAGAACAAATTCTTTCTAACACATTGTAAAAATATTACTCTGATCTTACTGCAACCTGTAAAATAGATTATGTAGTATAAGAACAAATTATAATTGGCTGAAGTGACAATAATACTGCAGGTTTACGTTCCCCCAAATACTAATACTCTGCCAAAGCACTTCATTAAATCTCAAGTTAAATGCCAGAGTTGCACCATGAAAGAGTAAGATATTCTAAATAATTATGTACTAAGTACTGGTTTATGAGGCCTCACTTCACGAAAAAGTTATTTTTGTGACCCTAAAATTCCATATCCACTAGATAGTTATAGTTCATATGAAGGTATTATATTTGGTTTCAGGATCTCCCTTGTGTTCTTTCTACATAAAATATTTTCTTGGGCTACTTATGAAATCAGTGAAGCGAAGGCATTGCAGTTAATAAAACCTACAATTAAAAATAAATAAAGGCTAGAAAAATATATCCTGTTTCTTTATGAGAAAGTTGGAAATATTTGCCACATAGTTCACTAATTCAGTAATTTGACCATGTCTGGTACTAAAAACCCAGGAGATAGTTAAGTTTGTAAAGCCTAATTCAAGATAGAATTCTTCCCTAACTTCAGTTACACTGTACAACACTCTGCCTTTCTCAGATACACCACAAAACCAGGACACTGGTCCTGATCTTTCTACAAGCAGAAATCCCAAAATCAATGGAAGTTTTGCATGTAAAAGAACTCTGTTTCAGTCTATTTTGATCCCTGCTTTTGCTCAGATTACTAGAGTTCTTACACAGCAGCCAGAGCAAGAATTAATTTCTTCCCTACCATAAAAGAGATTTTTCATTAAACAGTTTTTAAGTTCAAACTATACTATCATATAGGACTTAAGTAATGTTAACCTTCTAGTTTAATGCAAGTAAAACAAAATTGGTTGCCTTATTTACAGATGGTTTTATTCAGCTCCGCTGCTAAAGAACACTCAGACTGGATAATTGGCTTCCTTATACATGCACAGTCGTAAATGAAGCTTAAAACATGGTCCTTTACACTGAACATAATTTGGAGGAAAAAGCATCCTAGACAGATGTCTACTCCATGGTTTATAAGAGTATGTGATACCATCCGCACTTTTCACAGCTCACCCCTTGAAAACTGGGAGATTGACAAAAGGCCCCAAACGTGAAGAGCATTCATTAAAAGATGTAAATAGCCAAGATCCGTGCTGTTTTGTTTCAATCTTCTTTATCCTGTTGAAAACAGGAAAGCCTCCTGTCATGCAGGCTCAGGGATTCTCAGGGCCCAATAAAGGTTAGTGACATTTTCAATTCATGTTTGTTTTCATTCTTCTAATCATGAACCCTGTGTCAGCCTGAGAAACCAGCTGAGCTTAATCCATAACCTTTTACAAGCGAAACATTAACTCACAGCATGTTCTGTTGTCTTTTTAAAGCAATACAAAAGGGGGGAAAAGCCACAATATACATGATAAAACACAGCAGCCAAATGTGAAGGTTATTTGAAAGCAAATACATTTGAAGAAAGCAAGATATTTCAGTAATTGAATTAATCATATTAAGATGTCATATCTGCTAGCTACTGCACAAGGGTATCTTTAGTACAGATAGCAATTGATTACTACTGACAAAAGACATAAATGAAAAACCATTGTATCTGCTTCAGAATTTATTATATCAGACTTCCATATGACACTCCAATTGTGTGTGTGTATATATATGAATATTTGGTGAGATTTTCTCTTTTCTTCTATAAATTAACCAGACATTTTTTCTTAAAGCTTCACACAATAAATGAGAAATAGTTTGCTTTATACAATATTTCTGTGCAATAATCTAGAAGTTACACCAGAGACTAGACTGCATTTTACAGCCCCTCCTTCCCCACCGTTAATACTGACTTATTTTACGGAAATCTAGCAAGATTTACAGAATAAAGATGGATAATTATTTCTCAGATCTGTATGAGGAGATCTATTTATTACCTGTATCACTGCAGGGTAACATATAAGGCCACATATGTATTAAGAAGGTTCTCAAGGCACAAAGGACGGTTTTATTACCCAGGAGGGGAAAAAAAGGCTCCCACCAGAGGACAAACCACTCTGGATCTACTTGATAAGCAACTGATTCAGAATATTAAAAAAAATAGGGAATTTTAGAACCCGTAACCACAAGCTATTTGAATCAGGAATAATAAGGAAGATAGAAATATAAGGAAATTAGATTTCAGGAAAGCAAACTTTGGATTAAGACATCTAGTGACTAAGAACAATGGGAGGAATTATTAGAATTTGTAAGCATGGAAGATAGCTAAGGAACCCTAAAAGACGGTATAATTAAGGTTCAATAGACATTTCCTCTGAAAAAAAGAATTCAAAGAACAAGTAGGCACCTATGTAGCCTTATGAGTTACTGGTGAAAGATCTGATGCTAAAAAGGAACCTATAAAAGAAATGGAAAAGAGAAAGACAGCCAATCACAAATGCTCAGAGTCACTTACAGAGTGGATTACATCATCACAGCCTTTCCTTGGTCACACCAAGAGCAAAGCCTTTGTTACTCTGCTCAGATCATGACCAGCTGTGTTGCAGAGAACAGGAGCTACTCACCTGATACATCTTACTCCAGCAAGTCAGCAGGAACAGGACCAGTCCTAGCTCTGCACCACATCATCAACTCCCAATTGTTGGTCAGATTTTCCAGACTGTTGCACAAGGGGTTGTAAGCTGCACCAAAAAAAAGGATGTAGAAAGTTACTCCTCTCTCAAGGGAGAGCAGGGGAGGAATTGTGATGAAGCTGCAATTCATTCTCTGCTCCTGGATGATTCAGCTACTTACTCTGAGCAGATTGTAAATTGTAATATTACAATTAATGAGTCAAAAGGGCTAAGGGGAACAAAAAGGGCTCTTATGAATAAGCAGGAAGAAAATAAGTACTAAAGAGAAAGGAAGTCCATTAACAAATGAAGGGAAGAAAATAATGATGATTCACAATGGGTGAGATGATAGATTCTTTTATTTAAAAAAAATCTGTCTCTTACTAGAAGAGTAGTTGGAACAATAAGGACCTAAGAAAGGTCTAGTAAAAGTAGCTGTTGATAGGAACAGGTAAGCAAATATGGTAGATGACCAGCCTGGCTTAGCAGTGAAATCCTTGGTGAGTTTAAACCCAAAAAGCTTGCAAGAAGTGGAAACTTGGACTGATGACTAGGGAAGAGTACAAATATAGTGTTCAAGCATGCAGGGGTGTAATCAGGAAGGCCAAAGCGCAATGTAAAGGGTAACAAGAAAGGTTTCTACAGGCATGTTAGCAATAAGAGGGTGATCAGGGAAGGTGTGGGACTCTTACTGAATGAGTGACAGATGATGTGGGAAAAGCTGAAGTACTCTAAACTTTTTTTGTCTCTGTCTTCCCAGACAAGGACAGCTTCCAGACGACTGCACTAGGCAACACAGTTTGGAAAAGAGGTGGGCAGCCCGCAGTGAAGAAAGAACAGGTTAAGAACTACGTAGTAAAGTTTGATATACACAAATCTAAGGGGCCAGATCTAATGCATCCGAGGCTATTGAAGGAGTTGGCTGATGGGATTACAGAGTCATTGGCCATTATCTTTGAAAACTCGTGGCAATATGGGGGAGGCCCCAGACAATTGGAAAAAGGCAAATGTAGTGCCCATCTTTAAAAAAGGGAAGAAGGACAATCCAGTCAGCCTCATCTCAGTCCCTGGAGATCCTCAAGGAATACATTTTGAAGCACTTGGAAGAGAGAGGAAAGTGATCAGGAACAGTCAACATGGATTCACCAAGGGCAAATCAAGCCTGACTCTGTGGATATGGGGAAGGTGATGGATGTGACATATCTTGACTTTAGCAAAGCTTTAGATATGGTCTCCCACAGTATACTTGCCAGCAAGTTAAGGAAGTATGGATTGGATAAATAATCTGTAAGGTGGATAGAAAACTGGCAAGATTGTTGGGCTCAAAGAGTAGTGATCAATGGCTCAATGTCTGGTTGATGGTTGGTGTCAAGCAGAGTACCCCAGCATCAGTTCTGGGGCCAGTTTTGTTCAACATCTTTATTAATGACCTGGATGAGGGGCTGGATTGCATCTTCAGCAAGTTCACAGATGACACTAAGCTAGGGGGAGAGATGGATATGTTGTAGGGTCCAGAATTACCTAAACAAATTGGAGGATTAGGCCAAAAGAAATCTGATGCGGCTCAACAAGGACAAGTGCAGAACCCTGCACTTAGAACAGAAGAATCCTAAGCATTGTTACAGGCTAAGCAGCAGTTCAGCAGAAAAGGATGCAGGGATTACAGTGGATGAGAAGCTGGATACGAGTCAACAGGGTGTCCTTGTAGCCAAGAAGGCTAATGGCATATTAGGGTGCATTAGGAAGAGCATTACCAGCAGATCTAGAAAAGTGATTATTCCCCTTTATTCAGCACTGGTGAGGCTATATCTGGAGTACTGCATCCAATTCTGGGGCCCCCATTACAGGATGGATGTGGGCACATTGGAGAAAATCCAGCAGAGGGCAACAAAAATTATTAGGGGGCTGGAGCACATGACTTACAAGGAGAGGCTGAGGGATTTGGGCTTATTTAGTGTACAGAAGAGAAGAGTGTAAATGGGAGGGGGATTTGATAGCAGCCTTTAACTACCTGAAGAGGGCATCCAAGGAGGATGGAGCCAGGTGTTCTCAGTGGTAACAGATGACAGAATGAGGAGCAATTGGTCTCAAGTTGCAGTGGCGGAGGTCTAGATTGGCTATTAGGAAAAACTATTTCACTAGAAGGATGGTGAAGCACTGGACTGGGTTACCTAAAGAGGTGTTAGAATCTCCATCCCGAGAAGTTTTTAAGCCCTGGCTGGTATGATTTAGTTGGGATTGGTCCTGCTTTGGGCAGGGAGTTGGACTCGATGGCCTCCTGAGGTCTTTTCCAACCCTATAAGTCCATGTAAGAAAATACATTAAATATTTCAGCATAATGTATTAGCTGATCTACATGCTATGAGCTGTACGATGTTAGAGAAAATTAATTATAACAGTCTGTGATAAGGGAATTAGGTAACATTTATTCTGTTGCTATTATAATTTAAGAATCATAAATTGGGCCATACAGAATAACTGAAGAAAAGTAAATGCTCAAAAAGCTATCCTGACACTAGTGATAGCCTGCTTTGAAATCTAAATTCCATTTCTAGAAAAAAAATCAGGATGGGCCAGATTGAGGCCTATCTTGCACACCAGCACAAGGGAGCAGAAGAAGCCTGCTTCTGCCTGTGTTCAGGAAGAGATGGTATGCTTCACTGGCACTATCTCCCCTCATTCGTATGGGCAGGCACTGGGTAGAGTCTTGTTTCTACCATCTCCCTCACAGACAGCTGGTGGCATAGTTCCATTAGCTCATCAGCGAGGGTATGCTGCAACAGGTGTAAACCTGTCACGGTTTATTCCTTCCCTCAGCAGCAGGTAGACCGAGATGGAGAGCACAACTCCTCCCCAGGTCACCATCTTCCTCCTGGGGCACAGCAGGGACAGCCCAATACCACGGTGCTTGTTACTCTGCTCAGACCACACACCAACAACATAGCCTAGAGCAGGGATTCTCAAACTGAGGGTAGCAAGTTTATTTCGAGGAAGTCACGGGTACATGTATGAAGCAAAGATATATTTAAAATAAATATATCATTGACATTAGGCATGTTAGAAAATTACACACACCTTTTCATCACAATGTAGTATAGTTACTTCAAAAAGTATTGTAAAAATAGAATGCAACTAAACAAATATATATTTGTATTTCACCACTAAGGAAATTGGACTCTGGAGATTGCAGGATCATGCACACAAGTTTCTTACCTAGAGACTAAATGTGGGACTGAGACAACATTAGAAGTGCTGATTGTTCAGAAGTGGAAGAGCTGCATTAAGCCACACAACACGGAGATGGGGGGAAAAGTAATTTACTATTTAATACAGGCAGGGGTGGCATTAGTGGGAGTTTTCAGGGACTATAGCCACCTTAAAATTTGTCTTAGCCCCTCCTCCCAATACAAACATGTAGAAGTAAGGGTGGCATGGTATAGCACCCTTATTTCTGGTGTTCAGTGCTGCTGGTTGTGGTGGTGGCAATGTCTTCAGAGCTGGGTGCCCAGTCAACAACCACCTCTCTCTGGCTGCCCAGTTCTAAAGGCAGCATCTGGTGCCAGCAGCAGCACAGAAATAAAGGTGGCAATGTGGTGCTAGCAAGGCTGCTGTGAAAAGTAATGTTTATAACAAATATTGTTTGTTAATATCACTTTTTGCAGCTTTCCCACTAGCTAACAAGTCTGCTGTGAAATCTACACTGGTAAGTCTCCACTAGGAATGTAAAATCCCCATTTAATTGCTAACTGAATAAAGGAGGCAAGCAGGGGGCTCTCCAGTCCAGATGGAGCACCCACCCTCCACCGCAGGCAAGAGCTGTTCTGACCAGGACATAGGAGCAGCCCCTGCCTGCAGTGGGCCAGAGCACCCCACCGGCAGGGGCTACTCTAACATCCCAATCAGAGCAGCTCCTGCTTGTAGGGCACTTGGGCCTGCTGCTGACAGAGGCTGCTCCGGGTCTGTGCTACATCTGCTGTGAAAAGTGATACTGACAAAGTTTTTCTTCCCTCCATGAGCACCATTTATGAGGAGATGGGGGGCAGTACCCCTCCTCCCAAATTTGAACCCCTTGATTTCATACTTGAGGTCCGCTTAAAGCTGCAAGCCCTGGTTCCAAAGGCAGCTCTTAACTGCAACAGAGTTTGAGCTGCTTGCAGCTTTTCCTTTGGGGCAGGGAGTTTGTTATAAAAAGAGGGAGGGAGGTGATTAAGAATAACAAAAGACAGGGTATTCAAGTAATTAAGAGAACATTGGATCATCATGAAAACATTGCCAAGCACTTAAAAGATTGGGGGTGGGGGGCAAGAGTAGCAATGAGTGTTGTACTGCTGGGATTTGAATTTAGACCACTACTGTTAAACTTTTAAATCTCTCTCTATAAAAAACAAAAAACTTTTCCTGCGGAACGACAGAGTGACAGCATCATATCACTCTGCATCCACAGGAACGAGCCCCACCCACTCCCAGCCTGGGCGCTGTGACCCTGGCCTGGTCGGCCTTCCCTTTCCCTCCCCAGTGGCCAGGGGAGAGCCCTCGCTGCCATGGCTGGCTCAGACCCGGTCCTCCTCTGGTGACCAGAAGAGGGCCAAGAGACTGTGGTATGAGCAGCCCCGACCCTCCTCCAGCGGCCAGAGGGGGGCTGAGAGACCGTGGCCTGCAGCTCGGGAGGGGTGGGAGGGGCTGATAGGCCAGGGCTGGCTGCAGTCGGGGGCCCTGAGAGGCTGGGGATGCCTGCGGCCCTCGCCCTCCTTTCCCCGGCAGCCAGGGGGGATGAGAGGCCAGAGCTGGTGCGGCCCAGCCCCACCTCCTCAACAGCTGGTGCGGCCCAGCCCCACCTCCTCAACAGCTGGAGGGAGAGCCAGGCCTGCCTACCCCCAGAAACAGGGGGGGTTGGCAGGCATAGCAAGCAGGGGGTACAGCCTCCTAGCATTCTTGGAAAAGGGGTAAATAGTGAGGTGGCAAAATTTGCAGATACTTCAAAATTACTCAAAATAGTTACGTCCAAAGCTGATGCAAAAAGTTACAAAGGGATCTCACAAAACTGGATGATTGGGCAACACACAGGCAGATGGAATTTAGTGTTGATAAATGCAAAGCATGGAAAAATATAATCCCAACTATACCCACAAAAATGATGGGATCTAAAATAGCTGTTACCACTCAAGAAAGAGATCTTGGAATCATTGTGGATAGTTCCCTGAAAACATCTGCTCAATGTGCAGTGGCAACCTAAAAACCTAACAGAATATTGGGAATCATTAGGAAAGGAATGAATAAGAAGACAGAAAATATCATATTGCCTCTATATAAAGTCATGGCATGCCCACATCTTGAATATTGTATGCAGATTTGGTCATCCTATCTAAAAAAAATATATTGGATTTGGAAAAGGTACAGAAAGGGCAACAGAAATGATTACGGGTAAGGAACAGCTTCCATACGAGGAGAGATTAACAAGACTGGGACTTTTCAGTTTGGAAAAGAAATAACTAAAGAGTGTGTGTGTGGGGGGGGGGGGGTTTAGAGGTCTAGAAAATGAATGGTGTGGAAAAATAGAATAAGGAAATGTTATTTACTCCTTCACTAACACTACACAGGAATTAAACTGAATTTATAGATAGCAGATTTAAAACAAATTGTTTCTTCAGAGTCAACGTGTAGAACTCTTTGCCTGGAGGTGGTGGAAAGGCCCAAATAGGGTTCCAATAAGAACAAAATAAGTTCAGGGAGGATAGGTCCATCAATGGCTACTAGCTAGAATGGGTGGGCATAGTCAGGGCCGGCCCAGTCAGGGCCTGCCCGAGCCATTTTGGCGCCCCGGGCCCTGGGCGGGCAGTGCCTCCCCGGGTGCACGGTGCATGTGTGGGCCCGCCCCCAGGGCGCGCGGGCCTGCCTCCAAGCGCACAGCGCATGCGCGAGCCTGCCTCCGGGGCACACGGGCCTGCCTCCGGGCGCACGGCGCATGCACGAGCCTGCCCCTGGGGCGCGCGGGCCTGCCTCCAAGCACACAGCGCATGCACGAGCCTGCCCCTGGGGCACACGAGCCTGCCCCTGGGGCACACGAGCCTGCCCCTGGGGCGCACGGGCCTGCCTCCGGGGCACACGGGCCTGCCTCCGGGTGCATGGCACATGCGCTGCCTGGCCACCACCGCTGGTGCGCAGCCCGGGGCCGCCCGGGAGGGCCATGCCTGGCCGTGCAGGGCCCTGCGGCCGCAGGGGGAAGAGCACTGTGGGGGTTAACGTGGCCCCCGTCCCGGGCGGCCACTGCAGCCTGCTGAGAGCTGGGCGCCCCCCATTAGTTGGCGCCTCGGGCAGCTGCCCGGCACACCCACCACTTAGTCCGGCCCTGGGCATAGTGTCCCTAGCCTCCATTTGCCAGAAGCTGGGAATGGGCAACAGGGGATGGATCATTTGATGACTGCCTCTTCTGCTGATGCCTTCTGAAGCACCTGGCATTGGCCACTGTTGGAAGACAAGATACTGGGTTAGATGGACCACTGATCTGACCCAGTATGGCCATTCTGATCATATGTAGAGCCCAAATGTATCTGCCCCCTGCTGTAACCCACTAGACCCCACTCCACTGCCAGAGATGAAATAGAGCCCAGGAATCCTGACACTCACTCACTCACTCTCTCTCTGCAGTTAGTAAGAAAGTAAGACTATATATATTAAAATGTTAAGGCTAAGCAGTGTCCTTTAAGTGACTTGCCATAAGATGTCAGAACATGTTAATATTAGATCTGTGAGTCTAATATTTAATTTTTTCTTGTATATAGGAATTAGATACAGCGCTCCTGTCACCTAATTGTTAAGTTATCTGCCAAAAAAACCTTAGAATTTTCCAGTGCCTTACTAGCTCTACAAAAAGGTGATGTGTGTGGGAGGGGCGGGGGGTGAAGGTGAATGGAATCATTCCCTCTCCCCCCCCCCCACATTTGCTGCTTGGCTTGCACTGAGCATGCTCAGTAACACTGCTGAAGCCACTGTCCTCATCTGCCCTCTCCATTCTCTCACTCTCTTCCCCTTCCTGACATCAGGGCATGCACAGGTCCCTCCTCACCAAAATCTGGAATGGCACCCCTGTTCCCCATCCTAAATAACAGGATGAAATTTAGCATATAAAACAGTGTTACTTATAAAAATGTGGTTTTAATTTATAAGGGGAGTGGCACCTAGAGGCTTGCTGTTTGAAAGGGTCACTGATACTGAAAGATTAAGAGCTACCAGTCTCAAAGATAGTGGAAATATGAATAATAATCAGTATGGGCTTATAAAGCTGAAAACCTGACAAACACTTTATTGCCTGTTTTAACAGAAGTACAAAATTATTGCAGGAAGAAAGGGCAAAGGTGTAAAATAGTGGAATTTCAGTAAACTAAATCTCAGAATCTTATCTGAAAAATTCAAATTGCTTTTATGCAAACTCAGTGCCCAACCAGCAGCATTACTGTGCCATCTGTTGCTTTCTGACTGCTGGGCCAAGAATCTCAAAGATCCTGCTTTACTTCTCCCCCTCTGACCACTTCCTCCCACCCCTAATACAGTAACACATTGCCAAGTGATGCATTCTTTATACCTATGAGTAAGCTGAGCTCTAACAAGGTTCTCTTCACTGGTTAGAATATGGTGGGGGCTGAAGGAGGTGGGTAGCTCTGGTCTTTAGCATACCATTTATTTCATTACACCTAATTTGGTTGATATTATCAACATTATTATGCTGATAGTTGTTTCAACTCAAACTAATTTAATTGATAGAATTCTGTGTCCTTGCTATTATATGAGACAATTAGCTCTCATTAGTTCACATTTCACTCATTTTCTACTGACTGATTGCACTACATACTGATACTTGCTAATATCAATATGTAATGCAATCAGTCAGAGGAAAATGTTGGTACAGTACAGTATCTCTAAAAACGATCACATTTATCATTCTGATTGTCCTCAAAGTACCAATATTTTCCTATAATTTAATGGTTTCATAATCTAATATTGTGTATTAATAACAATCTTTGTAAGGTCACATACTTAATCACATATGGATTATACAGCATTTAACTAATGAGAATTGCTATTTATTAATACATTGCAGATGGTATATTTCTATTGTCAAGCATAACCTTCAAATAGAAATCAGACTGAGGTTTGACTTAAAGACTTTTTGCTTCTCTTTCCTTATTTCCTCAGTTTTCTTCTCGAATTCTAAGCTTTTTTTGTATTCTATTGTTAAGGTCCTGCTGTAACCATATGGAGAGCCTTAGAAAAGCAAGAACGTGCAGCTGATGCTTTGTAGAAGAGGTGAAGAGGTTACTCGAATTGTGCTACTGTTAATTTGCCCTTTAAGCATCTACAGCAGGGAGTCTATAATGGCAAGAACCAAAGCACAGATTTGTCTATCAGATTATTATGTCAGAAATGCTAAAGATTCAAAAGAAAGAAAAGGGCAAAAGGCTTTTTGTAATCAATGTAATATAATCCACTGAGCTTTCATTGGGGCCCATTTGTAAATGCTCTGCTAGCTTTTTCAAATAAAATGCAAACATACATACCTACATTTTTCCTTAAGTATTTTTATATTACAGATGTGAATTTGTTCATATGTTTTATAAACACTACACTTTCAGTCCTTGGATTTTTCATGAATTATGAAACCCATCAATACTAAAGTACAGATCATTCTGCAAAAAATAATGGCACCACACACTTTCTGTACTATTCTTTAGGGTTCAGCCCCTCAATAATAAATGTATTTAACAGCCTATATAGCTAGTCTCAAACAAGATCATAATCTTTAAAAGAGAAGTGTTTAATATTGGAAATTTAAAAAAAAACCCTAAAAACAAACAGTGCACAGTTTGGGATTGTAAAAATTCAGAATAATTATTTTCTAAAGAGCAAATCCAAATTAGTTTTGCTATGCTATATTCTACACTGAATAATGACAGAGGATATTTAAATACCATAGTTACTATAATAATCCCTGTTTGAACCATGGCTTCCCTGAACTGGGCTAAGCCTTTAGATAGAAACTAATTGCTACAAATACTAATTTTCAAGTCCCTTTTGTTTCTTATTGTAGGCACCTCTGGATGCAGAAGGTACCCAATTAGCAGAATTCATGGTCCTGATTGTGTATTGTGGGGCTGGTGTGTGAAAAGTATAAATACTGTTGATTACTATTCCACTATAATGGTTGAATTTTTTGATTGCTTAATAAGGCCATCTATTCCACATCAGGCACTGGCAAGGCTGTTGGTGAAATCAGTTAGGTCACTTTTTCTGGTCAGAGTAGCAGGAGGAGCCTGGTGCTGGTAACAGATGACTAAAGACATAATTACAGGCTATTTAATCACATCTGTTTCCCCACTTAACACAGTTTGCTCAAGTTACATGTAGTTAAAGAAATCAAAAGGAAAATAATGGCAAAGACAGTAAAAATTACTATTAAATGGTTAAAACTCTAGGGTTTGTTATAATTAGAGAAAACAGAGTTTACAGTAATTTTAAAAAGGTACTAATTTATATTACTGAGCTTCTATACACACACATACCCTCTGCAAGGTTGGTTGTTGCTGGTTGTATAGTCCATGTCTTTTAAGTACCTATTTGTGTAACAGAAGTGCTTGAAATTTTTTTTAAAAAGCATAGCAAGATTAATATTCTTTGTATATTAAAGTTATTTGTTTGTGCTCATCCAATATTATAATTATATGTCAAGTTAAGTAACTCTTTTCATGGTTTGTGATTAACAGATAATCCTATAAATATACCCTCTATTAAATGGCAATCAGAATAGCAGAAACCAACTGAGTTATCTGTGTAGCCACTCCATTCATCTGGGATACTATTTTCATCCCTTTATCCTTCCAGGTACAGTTCCCACAGTCAGTCAATAATGTACCACTGCTTCACAATCAAATACAGAGATAGAACTAAGAGCTATGTAACTGCCTACTATATGTCAAATCCATGTTGCATGCATACATAGTCATACCAGTGGTAGACACAGGGACAGCTGTCTCTGTTTGCCACCACATATTGTATAGTAAATGTAAAATGTATGCCATGTACAGTAGATACAAATACATACACATAACACACTTCAGCTTCTTATCAGTATGTAACCCTCAAGGAGATTACCTAGATTCCTGGGGCTCTGTCTGCTGGCAGCTCAGGGAAAGGCACACTGTCCCTGGTAGGGAGGGAAAGCCAAGGCAAACTCAGAGTCTGCCCGGCAACAAATAGGGAGTGAGAGGCCCATCCCAGGGAGTTCAGGAGAGGGGAGAAGCCATTGTTTTTTTTATGAGTCAGTCTGGAGCCAGCCAGGTGTCAGCCGACAGTCAGGGCAGTGTGTGTGTGTATGATACACCCAAGTCTTTTCTGCTGGGACACAAGGTCCCGTCGCAGCGGGCAGCCTAGGAAAGGCTGAAGGGCTCCCCGAGGAGTTTTACAGGGAGAGCTTATTACATCTCAGATTTCAGCTGCTAGGATACAGGATCCCTTTGCAGCGGGCAGTCTAGGGAAAACTGAGAGATGCCCCAATGGATCTGTCACCTGGGAGTGACACGATCCAAAACGCCCAAGCTCTCCCTATACCTGTCCCTTATGACCGGCTGAAGTTCTTTTAAATTGTGCTTGGTTCTGTTACAGCAACTGAAGGAGTCAGGTTAAAACTTAAACAGTTACAGGTTTATTAAAGAAGCTTATAAATCATATGGTTACAATGGCTATTGCTCTATTTCTTAACTGCTAGCAAATATATATCTTAAAAATGGTTACAAAGAAAATAAAGATAGAAAATAGAAATAATGGTACCAAGTGACAGCTTAATCTTTAAAGAGCTCTAAGTCTATGTGTACACTTAAAAGACAAAGGACACATCCAGGTACAATATTTACCCCCTTCTGTGCCTCTTGACTCCAGCGGGTCAAGCCAGGGCCAGTCCCTCAATTCCTAGGAAAGACGAATACGAGGTGGGCGTCCCCATGGAACCTCGGGAGGCAATTACCTAACCTGACCAGCAGGCAGATGGTAGATTGACACTCAGAGGAAGTGTGCTGCTGGACCCATCTTTATACCCATAGGGGCTCGTATCCTCTTTCTTATCTAAGATGCCAAATTGTGTTGGTCTGTCTTTGTGACGCCAGTTCTTACAAGGGAGTTTCAACTTAATTTACACTTGCAAGAGAGATAACTAAATTGTGAGTACTGGACATTCTTTACTGGGCGGGAGATTCCTCCCCCCCGGACGAGTGTGTGTTCGTATCAATATGGTTTCAGTCAAGGCAGTTCTCGCAGCCTCGAGGTCAGCAATCGGCGTATCTCTGTTTACAGCCATCCATGGTCACAGCAGCCAGCATATCTGGGCCTGCTGTCAAGGCTTTCAAAGACTATGCTGATGTTACTGCTCTGTGTGCCCTGTATGCTCCAGGGGCTGTACTTGCAAAATGGATGTTACAGGGGGTTTCCTGTCTGGCTACACCAGGGCAAGGGCAGGACTGGCTGTGTGGGGAGCTGGTAAGCCCCAGGCCTGCATGCAGGGTTCCCCTGAAAACTGGCCTCTAGGGACCTGAAGGCAGGATCCCTCAGCTGGGTTTTCCTTCTCCACTGATGATTCCCAGTTTGTACAGTTTGCTGGGAAACTTCCCCAACCAGGCTGAGTTAGCCCTCCAGCTCCCTAGGTGAGACGAGTCACCACATGATCAGCTCTGCTCTGCCTGCTAGTTCAGGGCTGCTGCCTGCTGTGAGTGTCTCTGGACACTGGGCTAGTTGGGTAATCTGCACCTTGAGCCCTGCACCCTTTTGTGGTGAGGGGAAATCCTGGGACCGAAGCAGCCTGATTCCTGCCTGAAGAGGATCCCTGCTAGCAGGGCCGGCTTTAGGAAGTGCGGGGCCCAATTCGAACAATTTCGATGGGGCTCTGCAGCAATTTTGGTTGAGAAAAAAAAACCACCGCACACAAAAGTTTCAATGGGCGGCCCAGAAATTTTTTTGGTTGAGAAAAAAAAACCACACACAAAAAATCCCCAGCTACCTCCCCCACAAAGCCCCAGAGGTAGCTAACCTCCCCCCCCACCCCCACCCCACAGCACAGAGAAACCCTGTGCTCAACTCACACCTCCTCTGGGGCCAATGCCCCCTCCCGCAGCACACCCAGCACACTTCTGGACAGGGGTGGCAGGTTTGTATAATTTTTGGTGGTGCCCCATTAGCCACACCCCCTGACCCCTGTTAACCACGCCACATCCCCTGACCCCCATTAACCAGGCCTCTGGAGGTAACACGCTTGGGGCAAGATGGACACATGACCAGAAGTAAAAGGTGTCATGTCACCCCTCTCGAAGGACTTTTCCCACCATCCTCCTACCAACAGGGATTAGTTTGGCCCCCACCAAACCCCCCTCATGCAACTATCCTGCAATTGCATTAACCCAATGTGTGTGACATTAACTCGGGGGCAGAGAGGCTGGGGGAAGTTTTCCTTATAAGGCTATGTCTACACTTGCGGCTTCTTGCGCAAGTACAGCCATTCTTGCACAAGAACCCACAGAGTATCCACACTGCCCGCCTGCTCTTGCGCAAGGGCATTTACAGTACGGCGTGGTAAGAGGGGGCATCTTGCGCAAGAGCTACGCTCTTTTCTAACAGGTGTAATCTCTCTTGCGCAAGAAGGAAGTGTGGATGCTTGGCAGGGATTTCTTGCGCAAGAAACCCCTGTGGCTAAAATGGCCATCGGAGCTTTCTTGCGCAAGAGAGCGTCCACACAGCCATGGATGCTCTTGCGCAAAAGCACAGCTCGCACATGGCAGTGTGGACGTGTTCTTGTGCAAGACCCTTGTGCAAGATGTTCTTGTGCAAGAAGCCGCCAGTGTAGACATAGCCTAAGAGTTTCCTCCCATGAGCAGAATGAATTGTGTTGTGCACCAGTACTGAGTTCATGTGGCTTGTTTGAATGTGCCACTGTGGCACCCAAGTTATTAATAAATATTTTATAAACCTTTACCTTTTCTCTCTGCTGCCATGTCTCCTCCCCTTGCTCCATCAGCTCCCCTAGTGCCTGCTGCCCCCCAACTCCTCACCCTCCTCTGCTGTCCTGACTCCTGCCCTCAGCCCTCCTGCGACCTGCCCCCCTCCACCAGCCCTTCTCTGCCCCCCTGTGCCCACTCCTCCAGTAGCCCCACTCTGACCATGTCAGCTACCCCTCCTCATCCCCTCTCCTAACACCTCCCTCTACACACCTGCCCTGCCTCTCTCCTCTGGTGCTGGTTCCTCCCTTGCAGGTGTCTGCCCTTCTGCTTCACCCCCAGAATGCCCTGGCACCTGCACCTTCCCTTAGCCCTGCACCCTCCTGGTGCCTCCCCCTTCGCCCTCTTTTTCCCTGATGTCCACCTCCTCACCACTCTCTGCCCCTATTCCCATCATGCCCCTGTGCCCTCACACATGACTTGCTCCATCCCCACCTTTCTTATGCCCACCCCTTCTTTCAAACCTTCTCCCAGCACCTCCCCCACCCCTCTCTAGCCCCCAATGCCCTTACCCTCTCCTCTCGCAGCATCACCCTGTCCCCCCTCCCACTGACACCTCCCCTCCTGCCCTTTTCCTCATTGTCTGCACTTGGCCCCCTGGCATTTGTCTCTCCTCCACCCTGTCTTGGTGCCTTCCCCTGTCTTCCCCCTCCCCCTCCGCACAAGCCCCTTCCTCCCCCTTCTCCTCCTCACCTTACCTTCTGCCTTCCACTTTGCGGGGCCGGAGTCTGCGCTCAGGCTCCGAACCCAGAGCTAGGCCGCACAGCGCAACGCAGCGCCGAGCAGTTTTAAAGTCCCGGGCCGTGATGTCACGTCACGCCAGGGTGTATCCCCGCTCACCTGGGAACACCGCGCATGGTAGTAGGAGCTGGCAGCACACACCAACAAGGGGGAGCCAGACTTAAAGCTGTACATGGCAGGGATGGGATGGGGCCTGGGGGGACGCTCAGGGGCCGGGGTAGGATGACGCACGGGGGGGTGGGGCCCGCTCCAGGCAGGGCTGGGGGAGAGACCCAGCTACACATATTGGCGGACCAGGGCCCCCAACTCTGAATATTGGAGCATGGAGCATGGGCACCACGAGCCCATATAACTCGCCGCCCATGCTTCCAGGTTCAGGGCGCGGGGCCCCTTTAGGCACGGGGTCCGATTCGGGGGAATCGGATGGATCGGCCTAAGGCCGGCCCTGCCTGCTAGCAGAGATCAGCCCTCTGCAGTGACTGAGGAGTCCAGAGTCATCTCTGAACCTGAGGATCATTCATGGAGTTTGTGAGTGCACCACCTTTTAGTCAGTCAGTCAGGAAATTTGTTTTGGGGACCCCCTACTCCCTGAACTGTGTCCTCAAGCCAGGGCGTAAGGATTTGGGATTTTATAACCTCCTGCATTAAACCTGTGGAGGGATTTACCACCTTCTCCCGCTTGTGAGTCCTTTGGGCTGTACTGAACCCGGTCAGCCACACTGCTAAACCACTGCAGAGAAGAATTTTGTGGTCCTAGGTCATCAAGGGTCCCAACAAAGTACACATACCAACGGGACACTAATCTTACATTTGCTACATCAAGTCACGTGACTGGGGAAAGTCACAGGTATTAGCAGCGTGGGCACCTGTGAACCTAAAAATAGTGTTTTACCCTGTTAAGTTATAACTGTTTCCTATTTAATATAATTATTGTGTTGAATATATTTTATGTGTTTGTGTTATTTTTGGAAGTCTCCAACTATCTGGCAAGTAAGTGGGGATTACCCTGTGGTTAGAATTTTCCTCACAAACTGCCCTGGTGACCCTGCCAGGAAGGAGTGAGGGGGGTGAAGGCACCGCTAAATAAATTCATAGGAAAAAATAAAGAAGATACACTCTGCTGAGTGGGTGGTGGGATCCAGAAGAACCCAGACCTGTCCACCGAAACATGTAAGCAGATTGGCATTAAAGAAGGTAACTGGGTGGAGAGGGGCGCTACAAGTATAATGTAAGTAATTTACTTTATAATATATAGACATTATTAAACATTATTATGCATATTATAAAATAATCTGTGTTGCATTTTAATATACAGTAAAATTGAGAGCTCTATGTACTATTGCAGTATGGATATTATATAATAGTGCCATATTTATATCTTTCAGAACAAGAAGTGAGTTGGGGAAACTTAAGGGTTCTTTTTAGCATAAAAAAGAGAGGTTGAAGAGAGTTTGATGAACTCACAAATTAAGCTTAAGTGGCCTTTATTTAAAAAGGCATTTAAGAGTTTCAGAAAAGAAAAAAAGCAACACAATGGACTTAAGATGAGCTACTAAAAGAGGGGTTGCCCCCAAAATATGCCAGCTCTAGTTGTGATGGTAAGAGTGCCTACAAGCCACTAGGCTGTAGAGGTTATTTTCCAAGAAATCTCATGACACCTCCAACTGATGTCCTTAAAATATCAACTCACTCTTCCCCAAACCCACCCTACTTATTCCCAGCTCAAAGCTGAACAAATGATACTCATCCTGCATTGCCATATTTTCATACTGCAAGGCACTGGATAAGAAGTCAGCTATTCGCATGTCAGTCACTTTTTTGAAATGTACATCTACATACTGTAGTATTTTTACAATAGTGACCAGCATGCAAGAAACCATTTAGGTGTCACATCAGGAGTTTTGGGTCACTTTTTGGTCAGAAAATTTCTCATCCTTGAAAATACTGGTCAAACTTTTCACATGGAAACTCTATTTCAAGACATTCTATAATAAACCCTCTGCAGTTCCTCCCTGAGAGAATGGGAGTCCTTGAACCCCAACCCTCTGTCCCAGCCCTGGGCCCTTCATTCCCAGCCTCACTCCAGAGCCCACACCCCCAGCTGGAACCATCACACTCTTGCACCCCCACCCCCCTACCCCAGGCTTGAGGCCCCTACAGAACTCAAAAGCCCTTGGCTCCACCCCTGCCATGAATTTTGTTATGTGCACCAATACAAAGATGGTGTGTCACTGCTAATAATAGACAGATGGAGCAAGCCCTATAGTCAGGGTCTGTCTGGCCCCTACCTCATCTTATGATGTCTATGCACCCATATAGTTCCTCTCAAAAAGAATTCCTTGTGGTTGGCGCATCCTCTTTATCCATAGTAGTATTCTTATTCTATTAAAAGAAACCAGCACTGGGAAACTGTATGGAGGGCCATGTACCAACACATGATCCTTGTGTTTGTATCCCTCAGTGTATGTATCCACTGATGAGGTGTATGGTCCATATGGAGCAAAAAGGGGTTCCCCAGCAGGTAGTAGAGCAAAATTTCAATGGCCCACTTCATGGCCAGTGCTCCCTTTTCGATCGCAGCATTAAGTTCCTTCACGCAGGAAGAGATTTTGGCTTCAATCAGAAGTGACATTAAGATGGTGTGCCCACTCCAGCAAGAGCTGGCTGCACTCTGGCAAAAGCTGGATGGGGTGCTCCGCTGAAAGCCGGCTAGCAGGCAGCACAGCTTGCAGTGCACTCTCCCAGATGGTTTCTAGTGCAGGGTAGTGCTGGCATCCTGGTGCAAGCAGCCAGGTGAGGCCGGAAGAGTAAAGAGGCCAGCTGGGACATACTGTAGGGGAAGCATGCATGCTCCCAGCCAGGCTACTGGTGCATCTGTGTCTGTCCTGCTGCCCCCTAAGTGGACACCGGGCAGCGCACGTGTTGTCCGTGTCATGAGCTGTGGCCTGCGGCCCGTAAGAGGCTGGGGAAGGGAGCAGCAGGTCAAGGGGGAGTCTCACATCTCTGCCAGTTTCTCTGTAGCAGTACCTCCCCACAACCAACCCACACCTCCATTGTGGCAGCAGCAGCAGCAAACAGGAGCATCGGGGCAGGGACCTGTCCACCAGCCAGGCAAGGTAACCAGGTCCCAGTCACACACACCCTTCACCTCACTCCCAGTCCCCTGCCCTAACTCCTGCAGCTCTAGCCCCTTTCCCTGACTCCTGCATCTCCCCCCATACTTCAGCCCCCAGTCTGATTCCCATACACTCACACCCGCTGCCCTGAGCCTCCCCCCACAGTCTCAGCCCCATGCCCTGATTCCTGCTTCCCCCCCACAAACCCCAACCCTCTGCCCTAACCTCCCTCCCCACCCCACACCCACACCCACTTAAATTTCTTATAGGTACTATCAGAATGCAGCTCCCCCATCCGCTGCCCTGAGCCCTGCCCCCCAGGCAAGGTGGGTTATGATAGTACAATACCTGTAAGCAATTTAAGTTACTTTCACCCTGGCCTTAATACACTATGGGGTGTTGTTCTTCCCTTGAAGGTCTGAGGGTATGTCTACACTAGCCCCCTAGTTCGAACTATCTGTTATTCCTCCTGGAATGAGGTTTAACAGGTAGTTCGAACTATGGCTTTATTTCGAACTACCGGGTCCCTGCCGCGTGTAGACACGGGCAGTTAGTCTGGACTTGTAAATTTCAAAAATGGCGACCAGACAGGAAGCTGCAAATCAAGTGCGGGATATTTAAATCCCGGGCTTGATTTGCAACTTCAAATGCCTACATTAGCCTCCCTAGTTCGAACTAGGGGGCTAGTGTAGACATACCCTAAGAGAGCACCACACCAAGTCCTATGTCTGATGCATTGGTATGTAATATAAATTCTTTTGAGCACTGGGTCACAGAACAATGCCTCTTTCAGTGTTTAAAAGGCTGCATCACACTCATCTCACACCTGCACTTTTGGGGGGGGTCTCTCCTCACTCGTCTGTTCTATAATCAAGGCTTTGATGGTGACAAAGTTAGGCAGGATTGCCTGTAGTATCCAGCCAACCATAAAAATTGTTTAACTTGGTTTTTTGGCCATGGGACTGGGTAGTACGCCAACGCCTGAATTTAGTCCATGACCAGGAGAATACACCCACCTCCCACCACTTATCCTAGGTATATGGTTTTACTACTCCCTAATCAACAGTTAGCCACTTTGGCAGTGAGGCCATCTTCGATGATCAGCATTAGCAGTGTGATACCATGATGCAGATGGTTGTCCCAGTCTGAGCTATATATTCCTATCTCCTTTAGATAACTTGTATCATAGTGTCCAGGTGGGAGGAGAATAAGACCCATTAACCTCTGAAAGATTGCCGCCACTCCATGCAGCCCCAACAGCATTGTCAGAAAGTCAAAAAGGCACGTTGAATGCGTCTTTTCCCCTGGATTCTGGTGTTTGCCAATATGAATCTGCCAGTAACCTTTTGTAAGGTTAGTTATGTACAGGTACCGGTCTTTCCCAAGTCATTCCAGTAGCTCATCCACCCATCATATGGAATAAACATCAAGCCTGGATCTCACATTGACCTTGTTGCACTTGTTCTCTCTAGTAAAGTCTAGACAAAATGTTCCACAAGTACAAGATCTGCCCCTTGTACCCATGTTCAGGATTCTAGCTTCAACTAGTGTCGGCAATGATCTCTCAACTTCTGTGCTAACATTTGTGCTTGTACCTCTGGAGAGAACACCTCTTCCTGGAACCGTCACTAGTGTCTCCTTGGTAATATCTAGGTAATCCAGGATTGCATCACTTATCTTGCATAATCTCTGGCAAAGGCTGAGTCAAGTTCCCAAGAGGACGTTTCACCAGTCCCAACAAGTGGGGCACCACTAGTATAGCCCAGTGTTTCAGGATCCACTCTACAGCAGATGCCACCCACTCAAAAGTGGTGAGGAATGCCTTGGGGTCATTGTCTGGTCCTATCTTGGCCAGTTTCACTGGCAGCCTGCTCTATTCCACCCCTCTGTCCAGCCCACTGCACTCCGGTTCACTATAGTGGCAGAAAGCAGAGTGCACTGGGGCTGGGGCCAGCACACACTGCTTCCTGCTGTGGCAGTGAAGTGGAGTGCAGCAGACCAGGAGAGGGTGGCAGAGTGGGTCAGGCTGATGATTCTCTCCAGCTCCTTCCATCGCTGTGGTGAGTGGGGAAGCAGCCCCTGCTGCTACCCCATGCCATTCCCCCAACTAATCTCCCGGGCCTCCTTGGGCCCTGTCCATAGGACGGTTGACGTGGTTGCCCTGAACCATCATATGGATGGGATGGTTCTAGCCATTCCAGATCTCATGATGGATTTTACAACCATAGGCACATTCTTGGGGGGGGGGGGAGAGGTGGAGAGAGGGGTTCCCTCTGTTCACAGCAGAACTCATCTACTACCTGCATTCTCTACCGCTTGTAAGAGAGAGCTCTATCTACTGCTCCTCCCTCAGGGTGGAAGGCAAGTGTATGATGTTCTGCAATGATCTAACGCCATCATAAAGAGTTTTGGGAATCCATTCTGGCTGGGCCTCTGAGTCAAACACATTCTGAATCTGCTGTACTCTCTTCAGGATCTGGGTGAATGTCTCCTGTCTGGGAATTTCCCCTGTGACTCCAGGAGTGACCACTGCTCTCTCCTCCTTAGGGTAACCGTCCCACCTTCTGAAAACAGTTACATGCTTTTAAAGGTCTCCTCCCTCTCATACATGTTTCACAGGGTCACAGGAGTGGGGCTAGTCCTACTTTCAGGGCCTCTGATACCATCCTCTTCCATGTAGAATGTATACATCCAGTTACACATTCCTTTTCAATGTGGATGTATGTTTGTTTCATTGGCAGACATGATCTTGGATCTGATTTTCACCTGGGACAGTATGAAAATAATTCAGTTATCTCCAGAACCCTGTTAGTTTATGGATTTTCCCTGCATTCTTCTAAAGAAAAAGAAAAATTGAGAGGGAAAGAAACACAATGCCCTTAAGTTTAATGCTCTTAAATTATTGTAGATTGCTGTCTTTGGTTTGATTTGTACTTTTTAAACTTTCTACACAGATTCCTGTGGATAAAGTAATAAAATTAAACCTCCCAATTTTTGAGACACAAATATGTATCTATTACACTCAACTGCGGCACATAGAACCTCACTCACCAACTCCTGAAATAGAACCCAACCTCTGGCTGAGTTACTGAAATCTTCAAGTCATGGTTTAAAAACTTCAAGTTACAGAGACTTCACCATTTATACTAATTTAAACCATACCCCATATTGCAGAGGAAGGTGAAAAATCACGAGGACCTTTGTCAGTCTGATGCAGGGGATAATTCCTTAGACAGTGAGCATGCAAGCAAGACCTCACCCACCAGGCAGATACCTGAGAAAGAATTATCTGAGCCATCCCCCTTGTTTGTCTTGTCTCCAGCCATTGAGGATTTTTGCTACTGGCAGTCACTGATGGATCATATGCCATTGTAGCCAGAACTGTGTTGTTTTGCCCTTGTCAGAAGCCTGACCAGTTATGTTCACTACCCAGTATGCCCCTCCTTCAATGTGGCATGGACACACAGACACTGGCCTTTATAAACTGTGCTGAGATTTCCCAAACACTTCATCCAAAACACACTGTTTTAAGTAAAATATAAAACTGATTTATTAACTATAGAAAGACAGATTTTAGCGATTATAAGTAGTAAGAGTAGCAATCAGAAGTGGTTACCTAAAAAATAAAAGTAAATTCACAATCTAAGTTCTATAAACTCAACAGGATTTGAATCAATTGGTATCTCACCCTGACAGATAGTATCAGAGGGGTAGCTGTGTTAGTCTGGATCTGCAAAAGCGACAAGGAGTCCTGTGGCACCTTATAGACTAACAGATGTATTGAAGCATAAGCTTTCGTGGGCAAAGACCCACTTCGTCAGAGGCATCTGTTAGTCTATAAGGTGCCACAGGACTCCTTGTCACTTTGACAGATAGTAGAGTTCATCAATACACAAGTTGAAACTGCCTTACAATCCAGGACTACCCTCCCCAGTTCAAAGTCTATGTCTTCAAATGTGCTTTCAGGTGCTGAGTTTCAGGGAGAGTGAGGCCAAATCACAATGCCACTTCCCATTATTTCATAGTTTCTTCCAGCTTGCTAGAAAGATCTATGTTTCTGACATGGAGGTCCAACCCCATTGGGCAAGTTCTCTAAGAAACCTCCTGGGATGGCTGTGGAGAAAGTAGATTCCCTTTAATGAGCCATCAGCATGTCTGGCTACTCCACTGTTGTACTTATTGTAGTGTTCCCAACCTCACAACCTAGTTCAGTAACACACACGGCAAAACTTCATTACATTACATACAATAGCACATACGATGCAACAGGATGTTAATGTCCAACAGATCAAGACTATTAAAATGATACCTCACAAGGCATACACTGTACAAAACATACCATAATTATATGACAGCAGAAAATACGGTGGCTCCAGGAGTGCTATTTTGAAGTTACAAAGTGTCACAGTAGAGTGCTCTAGAATTTCACTCTAGAATTTCACTCCTCTAATGGTTAGAAACCTTCACCTAATTTGAAGCCTAAACTTGTAGATGGCCAGTTTATAGCCATTTGTTCTTTTGTCCACATTGGCATTTAACCTAAATAACTCCTCTCCTTCTGTGGTATTTATCCCTCCAATGTATTTATAAAGAGCAATCATATCTCCCCTCAGACTTCTTTTCATTCGGCTAAACAAGCCAGGCTCTTGGAGTCTCCTTTCATAAGATAGGCTTTCTATTTCTTAAATCAGTGTTTCCCAATTTTATTTGGCCATGGAACCCTTTTAAACTCTTAAATAATTTTGCGGAACCCCTAATAACAGTCTAATATATGAAGCTGAAAAAGTAGACCACAAATAAATAAGGATAATAATAAACAAATGCTAAACAAGGTCATGAGATCAACATTTAGTGTAATTGCACATATTTAAAAACAAAAAAAATCACATAATGTTAATTCTTATTTTTTTAAAGTCATAAAATGTTATTGTAATGGAATTTTCTCACTGAACCCTTATTTTCATTTTGCGGAACCCCGGGGTTCCACAGAACCATTTGGGAACACAGCCTTAAATCATCCTAGTCTTAACACAGCCTTAAATCATCCTCTACTGCATCTGTTCCAATTTGAATTAATCTTTCTTAAACTTGGGAACCCAAAATATCATACAGTATTTTAGAGAAGGGTTCACCAGTGCCCTGTATAAATGCTACAAACACTTCCTTGTCTCTACTGGAAATATCGCCAAATGCATTCTAGGACTACTTTAGCCTTTTTTTCCCCCAAGGATACATCATACTGACAGTTCATAGTCATCCTGTGATCTACCAATGCACTTAGGTCTTTCTCCTCCTCTGCCGCTTCCAACTTATAAGTCTCTAGCATATAGCAAAAATTTGTTATTAATTGCTAAATGCACAATCTTACACTTTGCACGATTAAATTTCACCCTATTTCGATTATTCTAGTTTGCAAGAATATCCAGCTCTTGTACGATAGTCCTTTTTTGTATTGGCTATACCTCCAAACTTTGTGTCATCCACAAATTTTATTAGCAAACTCTCACTTTTGGTGTCAAGGTCAGTAATAAAAATGTTAAATAAGGTTCGTCCCAAGACCAATCCCTGAGGAGCTCCACTAGTAACCTTCCTCCAGTCTGACCAGCCATCTTCAATATGGTGTGTTGTATTGACACCATGAAGCAGTTCCTCATCCAACTTTCAATCCTCATATTAATCACCATCTTCTCCAATTCAGCTAATAATTTCCCATGTGGAATTGAATTAAATATCTTACTGAAATTTAGGCATATTAGATTTGCTGCATTTCCTTTATCTAAAATAATCAGTTATCTTCTCAGAGATCATCATGTTGGTCTAGAATAATCTACCTTTTGTAAAATCATACTGTATTTAATCTCAATTACCATTTGCCTCTATGTCCTTAACTACTTTCTCTTTCAAAATTTGTTCCAAGACCTTGCAAACAATTGATGACAAACTACCAGACCTGTAGTTTCCTGCATCATTTTTCCCCTTTATTAAAAATAGGAACTATATGAGTAATTCTCCAGTCATAAAGTACAACCCCAGAATTTACAGATTCATTTAAAATCCTTGGTATTGGGCTTGCAATTTCATGTGTCAGTTCCTTTAATATTTTTGGATGGAGATTATCGGGGTGGCGGACCTGATTTAGTCCCATTAAGCTTTTTGAGTTTGACTTACACCTTGGATGTGATCACTACCTCCTTATCCTTGTTGCCATTGACTACCTTGCCACTATCCCTAAACTCTTCATTAGCCTCATTAAAAACTGATGTGAAGTATCTGTTTAGGTATTGCGTGATGCCTAGATAAATGTTAATCTCCATCCCGTCCTCAATGCTTAAAGGCCCACTTCTAGGATTACATACATCCTACAGATTCCACATTCGGTCATCTTCATTATCTCTTTCAGGGCAGGGTCACTGTCACTGCTGCCTTTATACCTGTCGTAGCCTTCCCACCTAAATTCCTGTCATGGGGGAAGAAACCACCAAAGACCTGAGCAAACACCAAAACAAACCCAGAATTCTACACACCCTCATACTCACCTTACAAAGTCCCACTAAAACTCCCATGTTAATAGCTCTCTTTGCTGCTCCTGTGCTCTGGTTTACTGTTTGGCTGCTTTTATAGGCTCCCTAATAGGAAGCCCCTCCTCTTACTCAGGGCTCTGTTTCTCTCACAGTCATAGGTGCTGGAACTAGGGATGTGGGGGGTGCAGCAGCACCTTCTGGCTTGAAGTGGTTTCCCTCATATACAGGATTTACAGTTTGATTTGATGGCTCAGCACCTCCACTATAAAAGTTGTTCCAGCACCCCTGCTCACAATGCACCGTCCACTATCAGTCTCCACTGAAAGGGGACAGTCACTCACTGCCCCATGCTATTTTTAACGTCTATAGAGATATATACCTATCTCTATATTTGATCACTGAGCTATGCATGTTTTTCCTCTCTTTCTCAGCATAGCTTCAGAGTGGTACAAATTAAATATACATATGGCACTTTAAAAAGATAGCTGAAATTGTATCCAAAGCACTTACAAATGCTTGATTCCTTGACAGAATTAATTTAAATTTACTTTCCCCAGTAAAGTGATTTATGATTCTTTATCTCTGTCCTACACTAAAATGTCATCATCCTGATCTGTAGAACTAGCCATAAGAAAGTATTTATTTAGTAGCATGAAAGTTTGTTTTCGCAGTGTAAGCTAGATCAAAGCATCAGTCTTAGGACATATTATGCTTCCATTTAGTAAATAAATGAACTGTTCTTCATTTGATATACATCTATATATATTTTAGAGATTTGTGCGTGTGTCTGTCTGTGTGACTGTTTGCAAGTCCATTTGTTCAAGAACTCCTCTCACATGGTAAGAGCTAGAACCACCAAATTTGGTATGCAGCTTCCTCTTCTCCGACCTTAAAAAGCAAAGTCAGGATTTGGTTGTGCAAGGACAACCAGAAGTGCCAGGAAAGGAACTGTTTTCCATAACATGGAAAAGAAGGGGCTGGGCTATTGCGCTCTCTCTCTCTCACTCTCTCTCTCTCTCTCACCTTCAGTCTCCTCTGCCCCTTTTCATTTATAATCTACATTTCACCATTTCTAGCCCAAGCTGCCACCCATGCCACAATGTCCACATTGCTATTTTTAACATGCTAGTTTGAGCTGAGCTAGCATGAGTGATAATAAACCCTTTAGATTCTAAACATTTTTCTTCTGGTCTGCATAACAGAAAAGTAAGAGATTAAGGATCCCAATTCATAACTGGATACTAACTAAAAATTATCTGTTGCTGCTTGCAGTCAGTATTTTTGTGTTCTCTGCATGCAACATTCCACCACTATAGCCAACATGTTTGCACAGCCGGGCTAAGCATGTCAGCTTTAGGACCTAGATGTCAAGCTCTGGAATGTATAGTCACAGATACAAAGTGGTCTCAGAATTGGCCTTTATGGTAACCTTCTGACAGATCACTGCTGACTTTTATGGCCAATGTGAAATTATACAAACTTGCTAAAAAGTGTCTTCTCCCATCAAATGCAAATGTCTTCTTTGCCCAAACAATGTTCTCCTCCTTTAGAGATTAGGTTTTCACATTAAAATCTAGTACAAATCTCTTATGTCATTCACAGCAATATTTGTTAATGGGAAACTGTGTTTCCTTTGTCTTCATTGTCATCCTTTGCAGACATAGAATCTTTTATGTCAGGGCTAGTTCATTAAACATTTTGGGCTTTCCTACTTAGCTTCCTTTGCTGTGGCTTGTAGGCATCTCTCTATTGGTTCTTTGTAGATAAGCATATATTTTTTAAAATTAAAATCTACTATTTTGGCAAAACTTTTTAAAACTGTTCTGATATATGCAGTTTCATTGAAAATGGAGTCCTAGAGGCCTGTTTGTCTGCTCGCCTTTATTAACCTGCTATGCTTTGTTGTTGTTGTTGTTGTGATATGCTTTCCCTCTTCTCTGTCTTCTTCATGTTTCTATAGCTAGAAGATAAAACTAAGCTAGTTATTGAGAGACTATCATTTATTTCTGTTCTTTAAGCAGACTGCAGCAGAGCCAGAAGATAATGGACATCTCATTTATTCAGGCTTTGAATGATCATATTTAATTCCCAGTGACAGCTGTCTTCACCACATTAGCATTGCAAATCAGCTCGGTTTTGTAATGGCCTTCTATTGAACATGATTCAATTATGTGTGGTCCGTAGTGAGGCCGGATACAATCTTAGTATCTATAGCAATATTTCTGCAAGCTGCTGCTCTTTACACTGCTCACATTTAAGCTGTCTGTTTACCACAATGCTTTCCTTGAACTATACTGAACTCTGTGCACTTTGAAGCTAAATAAGGAAGAATGAATATAATTTGTAAAAGCAGTTATCTGTGCAGACATATTACATGCCTCGTGTTCTTTTCATATGCATGGAACCAGGAAACACTTGTGAAAATAATTGTCTGTTTTTATACTTTAGACATTTATGATATACAGTCATTAAAGCAGATTTAAATGATTATACAGTGTTAAACGGTACCAAGTACTGAGGTTCACTGCTGGTTTAAAGACTTAACATGACGACATATCAAAAAAGTGTTTTCTTGAGTAAATCTGCCTAAAATCAATGTCATTTTCCTGAAAAGGGTTGATGGGTGACAATGTTTGTGAACTAAGGTACAAGCACATTAGACTGGTAAAAATATATTTTTTAAATATTTCAGATTTTTTTATACAATTTGCTGTGCAAATTATTCTGTGTACAGTATATTCCAGGCCTCCTGGATTTGGGAAAGATATGTGCACATGAAATTTCATACTGGTTTACACAAGGCCATGGGCACATTATTATGCTATACAGAGTTTCTATCATTGCTACCGTATTCTAACAAAACAATTCAATAACACAGTAACATAACAATTGTCTTTTAAATTCTGGGCTCATGTCTCATGTAGCACTCCCCTTCACCTCCCAAAATCAAGAGGTTGCCACATCCAACCTTCTCTGCAGGTTCTAATGAAGAGGCAGTCTTCACTCTGGGTGAGATCCTCATACCCACTCCCACCCCTTTATACCATGCATAGGAGCTGGAGCAGCATAAAGAGATCTGAAAGCCCCCAGATCTAGGGAGGGGAGAATTCCCTCATTGCAGAAACAGTCACAGCCTTCCAAAGGCCCCTTTGCAAGTCCTGTCATGGGCATGGGCCAAGCCCCAGGCAACAACACATCACAGCACAGAGCAGTGAACAGAGCCTGAGCAGTGCTGAGGAACATATGGCAGCTTAGGCCTGGAGCAGTAACTGGAAAAGCCCTTCAGGGAGCCTCTTTAGCTCTCCCTCTCCCATGGCTGTGCATAGAGAGAATATGGTGGCCATAGACACCAACTTGCTCTCTTGCCCTGAGGTGCTCAGCCTCCCTTCCTCCACCCAGGCCCTGCCCTCACTTCACCTCTTCCCCCAATCCTCCACCCTGCCTCTTCATGATCCTGCTCTATCCCCACCTCGCCTCTTTCCATCCCCTCCTCGAAGCTTACCCATCCCCAATCCTCCTCCTCCCTCCTGGAGCATGTTGCAAAACAGCTGTGCACGGTGGGCAGGAGGCACTGGGAGAGAGGAGCCTGGTTGATGCTCAGTCCTGAGCATCCACTCATTTCCCCAGTACAAACCTGCCAATGTCTTGACTGCTACTGTTAGCCATGCTAGCTAAAGTGCAATCAAGCTTTCGTTTGTGGTATAAATGTATCTTTAGAAGTACAACACAAAACTTCACCTTCTTTAGTTTTTTGTATGGTCACTCATTGCTAGAGTTCTACCAAATTCATGGCCATGAAAACTGTCATGGTCTATGAAATCTGGTCTCTCCCCCCACTTCCCATTAAATCTGAACTTTTGTGCTTTTAGCCTGTATTATACCAATTTCAGAGGGGAGACCAAACCAGTGTTTTTCAAATTGGGAGTTCCTGACCCAAATGGGAGTTGCAGAGGTGTTCAGGGTTATTTTAGGGGGAATGGTGGTATTACCACACTTACTTCTGCACTGAATTCAGAGCTGGTGGCCTGAGTGTGAGAGGTGATGACCAGCTCTGGAGGCAGCATCCTGCCAGGAACAGTGCAGAAAGGTGGCAATGCCATACCATGCCACCATTACTTCTCCACAGACCCATCCCGTCCACTGGGGCCCAGGGCAGCCTGGGGGGCTAGTGAGGAGCCTGATGCCAGAAGCAGCTGTTGGGTCTGCCCCCGCACTCACCCATGGCTGGAAATGGAACAACCCAGCCCTAGCCTGCTCCATTCTGTCATCTCCCAGCCTGGTCACTCTGCTTCACCACAGCAATAGGAAGCAGAGCAACCCAGCTCCAGCTTGCTCCATTCCCCCAAGCAATGCAGCTGGAAGCTGGGGGAGAAGAGCATGCTGAGGCCCAATTGCTCTGCTTCCCGCCAACACGTACTGTTCAGGGGGGACCTGATCCCTGCTACCAGCTCCAGGCCCCCTGTTAGTCCCCTGGGCTGCATTGAGCAGAAAGAAGGACTTGGGAGAAGGGTCAGAGCAGGGATGGGAATAGGCGAGGTAGAAGCACAGCAGAGGCAGGGCAGGGGTGGGGCCTAGGGTGGAGGGGGGGGTTGGGCTTGGGTCCTGCAGCACCCTTGGGGCAGTGCTGCTTCCATGCTGCTGCTTTCAGAGCTGGGTAATCAGACAATGGAGGCTGCTGAGGGCTCAGTTCTGAAGGCAGCAGTGCAGAAGTGAGGGTGGCAACACCATACCATGCCATCCTGTCTTCTGTGCTGCTGCAGGTGGCGCCTCTCCCTTCTCAGCTTGGCTTCTGGCCAGCAGTCGCTGTTCTACAACTGCCCAACTCTGAAGGCAACACCACCACTTGCATCATTGCAGAAACAAGGTTAGCAGTAGTGCAACCTACCTACAATAATTTTGCAACCCTCCCCCTTCCCCAACTCCTTTTTGGGTCAGGACCCCTACAATAACAACATTGTGAAATTTCAGATTTAAATAGCTGAAATCATGACATTTACTATTTTCAAAATCCTATGACAATGAAATTGACCAAAATGAACAGTGAATTTGGTAGGAACCTACTCATCATCTCGGTAGTTAAGCATCTAATGCTTGCAAAAATATTGCTTCAGACACCAGAACTATATCGTGCTTCACTATGGATCACATACAATCTCTCCTTTCCACATCCTTCATCCTGATGATCATACAAACATACATCAGAAATCTGATATGTCCTATAGGCAGGCAGAAACGATCATGACATACTATAGGATGTTATATCAAATCCAAATTTTGAACCAGAAAGTACCTTGATTATTTAAAGAACTTCCTGGACAATGAGGGACTCTGTCTTTAGAATACCTCTCTTGCTTCTCTTACTACAGTATTATTATTTGGAGCATAGACAGTTGCCCTCTCTGAGTGTAAGGTAGATATAATTACTATTTTAGAACTTGGTGAAATTTGGTGACCCAGAATACCTAAAGGTAGAGCATGTTTATCAAGAGTTTTGAGGTAATTTTTGTTTTTCCAAAAAGAAACTTGTAAGTTTCTCTTCAATTATCTCTAATTGAAGCACCTAAATAAGAGCTAGATTTTCAAAAGTGCTCAGCACCCAACTGCTGCTATTGTGGCACTTATGACACTTTCTTGAAGTCTGATGGTCAATCTGCTGAAAAATCTCTTCTGAAAAAAATCTGGCCAATAGTGTGTTAGTTTGGCTGAGTTTTTTGCTGCAGTCACTCTGGGTGGAAGTGGGGGGAGGAGGTGGAGTAGGTGGAACTACTTCTTTTATGTCTCTTTCTGCCCTTCCCTGACCACATTTTTTTTTAATGTTTTAGTTTGTCCCTTATAAAACCTACGTGTGCAACCTTCCCCCTGCTCTCATATTTCCTATGTTACATCCCCTTCTATTTTCTTTGTTACTTCCTTTGTAAAGGCAAGATTTAATTATGATGTTTTTCTTGTCTGTTATGTTTTTATTACATTACTGTACCCAGAGGGCATGTTACAAACAAAGTTAAACTTAAAAAACAAAAACTGGTCTGGTAGCACTTTATAGACTATCAAAACATATAGATGGTATCATGAAGCTTTCATGGGCACAAGCCCATAGAATCATAGAGCTGGAAGAGACCTCAGGAGGCCATCAAGTCCAGCCCCCTGACCAAGGCAGGACCAATCCCAACTAAATCAACCCAGCCAGGGCTTTGTCAAGCCGAGACTTAAAAACCTCTAAGGATGGAGATTCCACCACCTCCCTAGGTAATCCGTTCCAGTACTTCACCACCCACTTCTTCAGATGACCGGTGTTTTGAGTTTAGGATGTGCAGACCCAAAATAAACAGGGGAGAAGGGGGGGAGGGGAAAGGAGGGGGCGGGAAACAAGGAGCAGAGGTTATGAAAATATCAAAGGGAAAAACAGGAAGGTAGAATAGGCAAATCAGTAAGCACCTGAAGATTGGATAGTTCAGCCGTATGGAGTGGAAATCCATCAACTTTACAAAGAAATTCACGCAGATCCACATTGAGCTTCTGAACAAAGAAAGTTGTTATTATTCCTGATATATTACTTAAACATGGAGTTCTTTGTATTTTTCAGGTAAGGGTCCACTTTGCATGCATAAATTTGCAAATTCACCTATTTAGGAAGCAAACTTACATTGACATCATAAATTCATATTCTAATGACTTAACCAAACACTGGAGGTGCTAATTGTTCTTATCAGCCTCTTGTAACTACTTGAACAATCTACTCACTGTCTCTTTTTTTCCCTCTCTCCCCCCCTTCCCTTATTTATTCTTGGATCTGGACTTCTAATACTCCAGTCATCTGAAGAAGTGGGTTGTGCCCACAAAAGCTCATTATACCATCTACATGTTTTCTTAGTCTTTAAGGTGCTAGACAAGTCATTGTTTTTTAAGTTTTTACATTGACAGAAGCAACTTGAGGAGATAAAGACATCACTTGATTTGCACACCAGTGATAAATTGACAAATACCTGTACTGATTTTTTATTAGTATGGGAAATGCCTCTACTTTTAATAAGGATGGGTTACTTTTTTTTTTTTAAGAGACAGAGAGGTAGCCATGTTAGTCTGAACTTGGTAAAACAAAAAAGCAGTCATGTATCACTTTAAAGACTAACAAAATAGTTTATTAGGTGATGAGCTTTTGTAGGGCAGACCCACTGTTTCAGATCATATTCTGAAAGTGAATAGGCATGACCATTTTATATATCAAAAGGGGTTGTTAAAGGAACTGAGCAGGAAAGATAAAACAATATAAGCAGCATCCTAGGAAATACTCAGATACAACAGGCAGTTTTATGGCCAAGAAGGGGCAACTTCTCAGCCCCAGCCCTGGTGATATACCTGTTCCTTCAAGGCTCAGGAGAAAGAGATCAAAAGGAACACAAAGCCATGACATCATCCTGGGATAAGAAATTGAAGGCATTCAAGTGAGATAAGAGAGGCTGCCCTGAAACAAATCAGTGAAAGTTGACAGACTGCCAATAAAACACAGAGAGTGACAGCAGGCTGAGAGCAGGGTAGCATCTCCCTTTCAGAGACGGGGGATAGCAGGTCTAAGTACTGACAAAAGCTGGCAAGGAAAGATTAAGGTGTAAGACAGATTCATGCATATAGATCTTTCATTATTTGTACCCCTTTTTCTGCATGCTTTGCATCTGTGGAGGAAAGAATTTATAAATAATACTTTGTTCTGAAGATTCTTTCTATCCTCTATCACCAGCTCCCTGGTGACAGGCCCTTGGAGGAAAAGAGTTTGCAGGTGTCAATGAAATTCAGTGAAGACAAGTGCAAAGTGCCACACTTAGGAAGGAAAAAAATCAAATGCTGAAATACAAAATGGGGGGTAAATGGGTAGGCAATAATCCTGCTGAAAGGGATTAGAAGAGGGGGTTACAGTAGATCATAAACAGCATATGAATCAACAGGGTGACAATTGCAAAAAAGGCTACCATCATTCTGAAGTATATTAACAGGAATCTTGTATGTCAGACACAGGAGGCAAATGTCCCATTCTACTTAGCACTTGTGAGGCCTCATCTGAAGTATTGTGCCCAATTTTGAGTGCCACACTTTAAGAAAGATATGGACAAACTGGGAAAATCCAGAGGCAAGCAACAAAAAAATGATAAAAGGTTTGGCAAACCTAACCCATGAGGAAAGATCAAAAAAAGGGGCATGTTTTGTCTTGAGACTGTGGAGGGACCTGATAACAGTCCTCTGTGTGTTACAAGCTGTTTATAAAGTGGACAGTGATAAACTGTTATCCATGTCCACTGAAGGTAGAACAAGTAGTAATGGGCTTAATCTGCAGCAAAGGAGATCCAATTTAGATATTAGGAAAAAAAACAAACCTTTCTAACTATTCGGATAGCTAACCACTGGATTAGGCTCCCAAGGGAGGTAGGAGAATCCCCAGCACTGAAGAGACAGTCTCAGAGTGGTTGGACGGTGTGATTCCACGCAGAGAGCAAGACGACACACCTGTTACCAGAAGGATGCACTCAAGAAGGACAAAAGGCATGACTCTTCAGGTAACCATAACAACATGCAATGTTTTCTTGCATAAAATATTACAAATAGTTGGGCATGCTAATTCCAGCCCTGATCTTGAAACTGAAGCCATGGCTTCAATGTGACTGCATGCCAGAGCCGTGATCTGCTTGCATCAAGTCAGTTGCAGGGCTGGGGCCTCAAAGGCTAAACTGAGGCTGATGAAAAATCTGGCTGTAAATTTTCAAAGGAAGGATTATTATATTTTTAGAAATCATCAAAAGTGCTCTGGAGATAAAAATATGGTCTGCCCAGAGTATGTGCTGAGAATAGGAATATGTTTCTTGTCCAATGTGGATGGCAACGTACAGCTGCAACTTGAACCTCTCTGCTGATTAAAAATAGTCTATAAAGAAAGTAGAATACTTGATAATGAAATAAACTAGTCTGAGGAATGTATAATCTGGCGCTTACAGTCAGATGCTCTAAACTCCTCACAGACAATCAGATGATTTTTTAAAACGTTAGAAGGAGGTTGTTCAGATACTTTTCATGTATTTTTTCTTATTTTTCGTAATAATTCCTTGACAGGTTAAAACTATTCCTTAGGAAAAAGTTTTATCTATTACACTGGTTCATTATAGTAGGTTTTCCCTCAATTGAAATAGAGGGAAGCATAGAATACTGAAAGGAACCTCCAGAGGTCATCAAGTCCATTCTCCTGGACTCATGGCAGGACTAAACACCATATAGACAACATCTGACAGGTATTTGTTTAACCTTTTCTTAAAAATCTCCAATGATAGAGATTCCACAACCTCCCTAGGAAATTTATTCCAGGGTTTAACCACCCTGACAGGCAATTTTTTTCTAATGTCCAACCTAAACCTAAGCCTATCGCTCCTTGTCCTGTCATCAGGAGTTAAGAATACCAATTTTTCTCCCTCCTCCTTGTAGCAACCTTTTAGACACTTGAAATCCATTATGTCCCAGTTCTTTCAATCTTCCCTCATAGGTCATGTTTTCTAGACCTTTAATAATTTTTGTTGCTCTTTTCCATACCTTCTCCAGTTTGACCACATTTTCCTGAAATGTGGTGCCCAGAACTGGACACAAAACGCCAGCTGAAGCCTGATCAGCACAGAGTAGACCAGAAGAATTACTTATGGTGTCTTGCTTGCAGCACTCCAGTTAATATATCCCAGAATGATATTTGCTTTTTTTTAAAAAACAGTTTCATGATGTTGATTCATATTTTACTTGTTGTCCACTATGACCCCTAGATTCCTTTCCACAATACTTCTTCCTAGATAGTCATTTCCCATTCTGTATGTGTGGAATTGATTGCTCTTTCCTAAGTGCCAAGGAGTCCTGTGGCACCTTATAGACTAACAGATGTATTGGAGCATAAGCTTTCGTGGGCAAAGACCCACTTCATCAGATGCATGTAGTAGAAATTTCCAGAGGCAGGTATATGCAGGCCAGAATAAGGCTAGAGATAACGAGGTTAATTCAGTCAAGGAGGCTGAGGCCCACTTCTAGTAGCTGATGTGGAGGTGTGAACACCAAGAGAGGAGAAGCTGCTTTTGTACTTGGCTAGCCATTCACAGTCTTTGTTTAATCCTAAACTGATGGCGTCAAATCATCTGCAAATTTGACACCATTAGTTTAGGATTAAACAAAGGCTGTGAATGGCTCAGTTTGGCTGCAGGAGGAGGTACCAGGAACCTGGGGCTAGACTCAAGGGGAGGGAGGGAGGAAGGGAGGAAGGGGCAGGAAATCAGAGCTGGGCTCAGCAGTTCTGCGGGGCTTGGGGGGAGATGCAGGGAAACGGGGCTCAGCTGTGCTGTGGGGGAGGCATGCAGGGAACCAATGAGGGGCTCAACTGGGCTGAGGTGGGTGGGGAAAGGCATAGGGAACAGAAGGGCAGCTCAGCTGGGCTGTGAGGGGCTGTGGGGAACTGGTGCTGCACTCCCTTGGATTGTGGGGGATGGTGTTTTGGGGGAGGTGCAGGGAACCAGCGGGGGTGAGCAGCTCAGTTGGGTTGCAGGGGACGGAGGTGCAAAGAAGCCTAGTGGGGGGGGGGTGGAAACCAGAAGCCCTGAAATGACCTCCCCTGGTCCAAAAAATCCTTCATCTGGGACCAGTCAGGGAGGTCCAACTCCTACCCAAGTCCCCTCCTTGCACCCTCCCTCCTAGCCAGATACCATACCCCCAATCTGCTCCTGCTCCCACCTCCCGGAGTGCTCATGCGGCTCCAGGTCCCTCAAGCCCTGGGCCGGGCTGGGCGGAGGATGCAGCTGGATGTTCCAGGCTCCTAGAGTGCCCGTGTGGTGCCGGGTCCCCCAAGCCCTGGCCAGGCGGAGGGTGCAGCCGGGTGAAACAGTGAAAATTTATTCATTTTTCATTCTTTTTTTTATATGCGTTTATATTTTTGGGCTGCAAAAAACAGTACTGAAAAAAAAACTAAAGTAAAGTGTTTGGGAAACCCTGATCTAGCCAGCTTTCTATCCATTTTACAGTCCATTTATCCAATCCATATTCCCTTAACTTGCTGGCAAGAATATTGTGGGTGACCGTATCAAAAGCTTTGCTAAAGCTGGCACTGGAGGCTTTGGGAGGACCAGAAACAACTTATTTGCATATCCATAATTTCCTTAATGAATATGCAAATGAATGTTACCAGTCTTCCAAAAGCTCGTGAATGGATTTACTGGTCCCTGTGTCAAAAAGTTTGGGAACCCCTGCTCTAAGCTGTTATCTAAATCACTGATGAAGATATTTAACAGAACTGTACCCAGAACTGATCCCTGCAGAACCCACTCATTATGCCTTTCCAGCACGACTATGAACCATTGGTAACTACTCTCTGGGAATGATTACCCAACCAGTTATGCACCCACCTAAAAGCAGCTCCAGCTGGGTTGTATTTCCCAAGTTTATTAATGAAAAGATAATCCATGATTGTATCAAATGACTTACTAAAGTTTAGATATACCACATCCACTGCTTCCCCCTTATCCACAAGGCTTGTTATCCTATCAGAGAAAGCTGTCAGGTTGTTTTGCCATGATTTGTTCTTTACAAATCATCACCTTATCTTCTAAATGTTTGCTATTGGATTCCTTAATTATTTGCTCCATTATCTTTCCTGGCACAGAAGTTAAGGTGACTGGTCTATAATTTCCTGGGTTGCCCTTATTCCCTTTTTTATAGATGGGCACTATATTTGCCCTTTTCTGGTCTTCTGGAATCTCTCCTGCATTCCATGACTTTTCAAAGATAATTGCTAATGGCTTACTTTCTCAGTTAGCTCCTTGAATATCTAGTATGCATTTCATCAGGCCCCAGTGACTTAAAGGCCCCAGTGACTTTCATCAGGCTCGAACCTGCCTCATTTTCCCTGGCATTCATTATGTTAGAAATAACAAAAAAAAAGTTTGATTCACATAGTTGGGGGGAAAGGGTACCACACATATATATGGCTTTAACAAATAAATAGAACATGTGGGGAGGAGGAAGAGTAAAAAAGGTGGGCCTCCCAACCTAGACAATAACATTTAATCAACTTGTTCTGTTTAAAGAAAGAGGGGGAAACAGTGTAAATGTTTGCTGTAGTGTGACTTTCTCATCTGTTAAATAAACAAGTCTGCTATGGCCTACATTAATTAAGATAGGAGTGTGTGCGTGTGAGAAAAAAACCCTTCATTAGATTTATGTGCAGATTAGATATAAAGCTGTTTTTGTTATATGAAGGTTAGCAAATAAAACATCTATACTTCAACAGGATTTCAACTATTGTATATTTTCACAGCATGGCATTGTAAATATAATCAGACTAGGTAATACCTTTGATATGTGTCCTTAAATTAAATTCATGAATACCATTCTTTCCGCAAAACATTATTTCAATATACATAAAATATTTTTCACATAAAAAACACTTTTCATCACCCACTGGGAAGAGATTGCTATGTAAGATTGGACATAGTTACAGTCAATTAATGAGGAAAACTAGAAAATTTGTCCCTATATTGCTTTATGTAATGGATGCTAATGAAAACGTCTGTCATGTGTAATTTGATCTAATTAGAGTAATTTATAGCATTTGTTCTGGTAATTGAGAAAAGGTCAGGACTGGAGTTCATGAAATATGAATCACTTCTACATCCTCTTTCAATATTTAGCATCCCACACGGCCAAAAGATACCATTAATGCACAAAAACTAAATTGTGAAACATGCATGCATATCTGTCACAATAAATACAAAAGCAAGGAAATGAAAAGTTAAGATATCTAACATTCTCTTACTCTTCCTCCCACAGAAATATCCTATTCCACTACCACAACGCTAAATTTGATACCTGTGGGTGTATCTGCACTGCAATCTAGTAAAAGAGTTTGTTGGAAGTTGGGTACATCCATGGGCGGCGGGTAACATAGGAAAGGGAAGACATTGCCTTCACAAAACTGGGGCTGAGGCACATCTGTCCAGTTCCCTGGCCTTCCAGGTGGGCTGGAACTGCTGTTGCTGCCAGCCCTCTGGCTGGCCAGGAAGGATCAGGCTCTATCACAGCTGCCCAAATCTCCAGCTACCAGGTGTTCTGGCCAGTCAGGAAGAGTAGGGCCATGTCATCCACTAGGATGGGTGAATCTAAGAGGCCTGGGAATGTTCAGGAACTGGGGACAGTAGCCGGAATAGGGGTTGGACTTGGCTCCATTGGGGGAGAGGAGTTTGTGGAAGGTGCAGGGCCTTGAACAGAAGTGGTGGATCAAGGGCTTGCTTTTCCTAGCTGGGTGTTCACCCACTGCCCATGGGTACAGCCGCACTGCCTATTTCCTAGTGCAGCTAGACAGACCTTCAGAAGCTCGCACATTAAAATAGCAATGCAACCACGGGCAGCAAAAGCCACAGCTCAGGTTATCTGAGCAAGTACATAACCACAGGGGGTTATCCTCAAGCAACTAGCCTGAGCTGCTGCCCATGCCACCTCTGGATACACTGCTATTTTCAGTGTGCTACCTTGAATGCAGCTTATGTATGTCCATGTAGCTGACCATGGAAGCACACTCCCAGATGCAGTATAGACGTGCTTTTAAGGTGCCAACTAGCCAACAAACAGCTCCTCAAAACATACCAAACTATCCCTCTGCTCTGCTCTCTCTTGTTCACATTCTATTCACCATACTTCCCTTGCCCTGTGGCATTAAATACTAAACTATCTACATCTGCCAGTTACCAGAACTCAAGAAATTGCTTGAACTGACTTGCTGTTCTGTGTTTCACACCCACTCTTTTGCCCTTGATGCAATCATGACCTCGGACTTTTCCTGACTCATCGTACAACTTTATAGCTGTATGAAATATGCTGACAGCGTTGAAATACACCAACATTTTAGTCAGTAATGATCCAGCTGGGGGATGTTATGTAGCTTCTGATAATTCACTTAGGCAGCTTTTTATCTCTCATGCATTTAATAGAAAAGGCAGAGCCCACAAGAGAAAGGGGAACAAAGTCATTGACTGGGCAGGTTCAAGATGGAGACCCTAGAAGCTGATGACTCGATGGAGACAATTTGAGGTGAACTTTCCCATCTTATTAATTTCTCTGTCAAGCACCAGAAAAGGGATACTATGGACTGTGACAGGGCGGTCCAGCCCCACACTGGCCAAGGGGGGAGGCAGCTGGCCTGCTGGGCTGTGCAGGCCCCACCCCCACAGCAGTGCTGGGCATGCTCCAACTGCGGGCCAGGTATAAAGGCCAGGAGACAACTCAGGTGGGGCTGGCCTCCGGGGAGGGAGGAACTCCTGCCCAACCTCCAGAGCCCCAGCCGGACCTGCCCCCGGAGCCGGAGTCGCCGGACCAGCTGCCGAAGCAGGAGCCGCCAGGCCTGCTGCCCTCTCCACTGCAATTCCCAGGCTGAGCATGACTGCAACACCAACCCTGGGGGGGCAGTCCGCCCAGCCGCGGTGGACAACCCCAGCACCAGCGCCCCAGACATCGAACCTGACAACAGCACGGCCACCACCAGCACCGCGTCGGCAGGTGGGGTCTCCGTCAGCCAGGGAGCTGGGGTAGGAAGCAACCCGGGGCAGGGAACCCCCTGGTGGGCTTGGTGCGTTTTGGGGAGAACTCCCCGCCGAGCCAGTGGTGGGAACCACCCACCGCTACTAGGGCCCTGGGTTGAGGTCCGGTGGAGAGGGAGGGCCCGGACCCCCCTAGCCCATCCTCCCGGAGCAGGGACTAGGCCTCAGGGCCTGCAGTTAGTATGGACTAGGCCTCGGGGCCTGCAGTTAGTATGGACTAGGCCTCGGGGCCAGTGTTTGCTGTGGACTAGGCCTCAGGGCCTGCAGTTACTATGGACTAGGCCTCCGGGCCTATGAGTGTAAAGGCTCCACCCCAGGGCCGAACAGTGCGGGGTGAGACCCCCCGCGACAACTGGTGGAGAATGTGGGTACCTCTCAAGCGATCCCCCCCCCCGGCGAAAAGGGGGAAGGTTTTGGAGGGGCTACCCAGAGAGGAAGAGAGAGAGGGGTGAAGAGACTGTTGATTTGTTCATGTACCCGATTCAGGCAAAGGCCGGGACACGGGCCCACAAGGGGGCCTTCAAGGAGAGTTATGGGGTGATAGGGGGAGCCCCAAGGACTGAGGGGGGGGCAGCGTACCCCAAAATGGGGGAGACCGGCATACAGGTGTGAGGCACCCCCCGGACCCAACAGAGGACCCGGTAGGCCCCAGAGAGGGGAGGCGGAACCACCCCAGGGGAGGGGGTTCCCAGCCGGGAAGTGGACCCCATTAATACGGGGCCAGGCCAGAGGGTTTAAGGACCACCAGAAGGGGTGGTTGGGGCGAGAGGGCCCCTTGGTGGATTGCGGCTATGGACAGATATTGATAGCCAGGGCTCAAACGGAAAAGGGAGCCCAGGCCAAGATAGTAATCCCAGTGAGCATGGATGGCCAGCGGACAATAGCCCTACTGGATTCCGGATGACCCTGATTCAGAAGAGATTAATCCCTAGGCCAGCCCGGGGGGGGAGGGGGCGCCCAGATACAGTTGCAGTGCATCCATGGGGACGTGAGGTCTTACCCCACAACCCGCGTGAGCTGGTGATAGGACCCCATGAAGAATACCGGACAGTGGTCCTAGCCCAGAGACTGGCTTACCCTGTGGTGCTAGGCCGAGACTGGCCCTATTTCATGAGTCTCTTGCAGAAGGGGAAGCTGGTGGGAGAGGGAGAAAGGACCCCGAGCCCCGCACCGGCAGCCTTGGCCGACCCAAAACCCACAGACGACCCAGGAGAAGGAAGTTCTGGGGCCTCAAGGGAAAAAGGCCAGTCACTCCTGGTCACCTCGAGCTTGGAACCCCAGCAGGCCTGCATAGACCTAGATGGGGACTTTCGAGAAGAGCAGCAAAATGACCCGTCCCTTAGCCGGGCATGGGAACAGGCGACAACCCCAGAGCCGAGAGAGCCGCAACCAGCAGTCAGGGTGCAAGGGCCCCAGTTTGAAATCCACAACAACCTCCTGTATCAGCTGGTCCCAGACCCCCAGACGCATGGTGACATCTGTCAGCTGTTGGTGCCCTGACGCTTCTGGCGGCCGTTACTCCAGCTGGCTCACGCAATCCCCTGGGCTGGGCACGTGGGCCGGGAGAAGACATTGCAGAGGGTGGCCCAGCGCTTCTCTTGGCCCGGAATACACCGAGAAGTAGCCGACTATTGCACCTCCTGCCTGGAATGCCAGAGAATGGATACCAGCAGGGTCCCATGAGCACCGTTAGTGCCGCTCCTGGTGGTAGGGACCCCTTTCGACCGTATAGGCCTGGATCTAGTAGGCCCCCTTGAGAGGAGCACGAGCAGGAACAAATATATCCTGGTAATCGTGGACTATGCTACCCGTTATCCGGAGGCGGTTCCACTGCAGGTGACAACGGCCTGGCCAATTGCCGATGAGCTGCTGAAGGTGTTTTCAAGAGTCGGCATCCCAAAAGAGATCCTAACCGACCAAGGGACAAACATCACGTCAAAGCTCATGGCTGAACTGTGCCGCCTCTTGAACATACACACACTAAGGACCTCGGTATATCACCTGCAGACGGATGGTCTCGTCGAGCGTTTTAACAGAACCCTGAAGACCACGTTACGCAAATTCGTAAATGATGACCCCCGTCTATGAGACAAGTGGCTGCCAGCCCTTCTTTTTGCGGTGAGAGAGGTGCCCCAGTCCTCTACAGGGTTTTCACCCTTCAAACTGTTTTATGGATGCCGGCCAAGGGGAATCCTGGACCTGGTCCAGGAGACGTGGGAACAACAAGAGACCTCGGCTCAGGGGTCGGTCCAATACGTGATCCACCTGAGGGAGAAGCTGGAGGAACTAGGCCAATTAGCCCTAGAGAACCTGCAGAAAGCTCAGGGGGAACAGGCCCAGCAATATAATAAAGGGGCAAAGGCCTGAACCTTCCGACCTGGCGATAGGGTACTACTCCTGCTCCCCTCCGTGGAGTCCAAACTGTTAGCAAAATGGCAGGAACCGTTTGAAGTAACCTGGAGACTGGGTCCTGTGGATTACAAAGTATGGCTACCGGGGCGGCGTAAGGAGACCCGCATATACCACGTAAACCTGTTAAAGGCCTGGAAGGAGCAAGATGCCATGCTGATAGCCCCGCATGCCCCAGAGCCAGAGCTGGGGCCACAGGTCGGATCTCCAGGGGAACGCCCAGTAGTAGATCTCGGGAGAGACCTGGACCAGACGCAACGACAGCAGGTAGAAAGCCTGATGGCCAGATTCCCGCATGTCCTGTCGGGCAAGCCAGGGAGAACCCCACTAGCAAGTCACCACATTGCCACTATCACTGGCCAGAAAGTGAGAGATAACAACCGACCCCTACCCCGGAAAATGTGGGACACCGTACATTGAGAGCTGAAAGAGATGTTGGACCTCGGGGTCGTAGAAGAGTCCAGAAGTAAGTGGAGAAGCCCTATCATGTTGGTCCCCAAGCCTGATGGGTCAGTACGGTTCTGTGTCGTTTTCAGAAAAGTCAATGCCATATTACGGTTTGACGCTTATCCAATGCCCAGGGTGGATGAGTTGCTGGAGCGAATAGGAAAACCTGAGTACATCTTCACTCTAGATCTTACAAAGGGGTACTGGCAAATTCCCTTGACCCCAGCCGCGAAAGAAAAGACAGCTTTTCCAACCCCCTTCGGGCTGTATCAGTTCATAATGATGCCGTTCGGTTTGCACGGAGCCGCTGCTATGTTCCAGCGCCTAATCAATCAAGTCCTGAGACCCCACGATGGGTATGCGGCGGTGTACATTGACGACATCGTCGTGTATAGCAGGAATTGGGAGGAGCACCTCCACCACCTAGAAAAGGTGCTAGTAGCCCTGGGAGAAGCTAAGCTGACAGCAAATCCAGCCAAGTGCCACCTAGGCCAACGAAAGGTGACATACCTAGGGTACACCGTGGGAAAAGGGGCAGTAAGACCATTAGGGGATAAGGTGCAGGCCCTCTGAGACCATCCCACCCCGACTACAAAGAAGGCAGTTTTTAGGGATGGCAGGGTACTACCGCAGATTCGTGCCCAACTTTTCCATCCTAGCGGCCCCCTTAACCGATCTGACCAAGAACCAGCGGCCGCGGAAGGTGGAATGGTCCGCAGAGTGTGAAGAGGCATTCTAGGCACTGAGAGACCAGCTGCTCTGAGAACCAGTCCTGGCTCAGCCCAATTTCACAAGGCCTTTCATCCTCCAGACCGATGCCTCGGAAGTTGGGCTGGGAGCGGTGTTATCCCAAGAAACGGACGGGGAGGAACACCCAATCCTTTACATCAGCCGTAAGTTGTATCCCCGGGAAACTAAGTACTCAACAATTGAACGGAAGGCCCTGGCAGCAAAGTGGGCCATTGAGGCCCTTCGCTATTACCTGCTGTGTGGGTCTTTTACCCTAGTTACTGATCATGCCCCGCTCAGATGGCTGCAAACCATGAAGGACACCAACGCCCGAATAACGCGCTGGTATTTGGCACTGCTGCCTTACTCTTTTCAGGTGGTCCATAGACCAGGGGGAGCGGACGCGAATGCTGATTTCTTCTCCCGCAGTAGCCCGGGGGAGGGAGACGAAGAACCCGCTGAGGGAGCCATCTTGGGCGGGAGGTTGTGACGGGGCAGTCCAGCCCCGCACTGGCCAAGGGGGGAAGCAGCTGGCTTGCTGGGCTGTGCAGGCCCCGCCCCCACAGCAGTGCTGGGCATGCTCCAACTGTGGGCCAGGTGTTAGCCGGTGGCCAGGGCAGTGAGTGGTGTGTGTGTATTATACACCCGAGACTTCAACTGCTAGGACTGGGGTCCCTTAGCAGTGGGCAACCTGGAGGAGGTTGACGGGCGCCCCAAGAAGTTTACAGGGAGAGCTTATTACACCTCAGATTTTGACTGCTAGGATACACGATCCCTTCACAGCGGGCAGCCTGGGGAGGCTGAGAGATGCCCCACCGGATCTGTCCCCTGGAAGCGACATGATCCAATGCTCAAGCTCTCCCTATATCTGTCCCTTATGACTGGCTGGAGTTCTTTTTAAAATTGTGCTTGGTTCCGTTACAGCAACTGAAGGAGTCAGGTCACAGCTTAAACAGTTACTATTTTATTGTTACAGGGTAAACTTAGCTGTTAAATGCTACTACTGTGTTACAGATAACACAGCCACTACAAAGGACAGGACAGAAATTACACTAAGAAGTCACTTACAGGTACCATGAAACCTTTTTGGTTCTCTGAGCTCTTATTAAATGCATGCAAAATAGACACCTAGCAGGTATATATTCTCACCCCTGCGTTCCAGACTTGGCGTGGCCAGCGTCTTTCTCTCAATCCCTCGGGAAGAAGTAGGGCGAGGTTGGGCGTCCCACAGACCTTGGGAGACAACCAATACCTGCCAGCAGGTGTAGATGATTGGAGCTCAAATGTGGTGGGCTACTAAACCCATCTTTATACCCCTTGGGTCACGTAGGCTTCTTCCTGGTCTCAAGTGGCCAATTAGGAAAAATGGCTTTGAACGCCAAGTTTCCCACAAAGGGTGCAAAGCATAATTCACACCTGGGAAAATGCAGACAATGGGCACCTCTGGTATGTGATGGGTGAAGATTCCTCTCCTGGGACAGTGCAGGCGTGTCAATTACTGGTACTAGCCATCAGGGCAGCGGGAGGCCCTGGGTCGTCAGCTAGCCCATTTACTGTCTGGTTTCTGTTTATGGTAGAGTCAAGGATAGGCAGCACACCTGCGTTCCCAGGGCATCAAAGGCTGACTGCCTTTCTCTTGCTCTCGGGAGTGGGGGGGAACAAGATGGGGTTCATGTCTGGCTATAACAGGTATAAAGGTCAGGGAGACAGCTCAGCTGGGGCTGGCTGCCGGGGAGGGAGGAACTCCTGCCCAACCTCCAGAGCCCCAGCCGGACCTGCCCCCGGAGCCGGAGTCGCCGGACCAGCCGCCGGAGCAGGAGCCGCCAGGCCTGCCACCCTCACCGCTGCAGTTCCTAGGCTGAGCGCGACCGCAACACCGACCCCAGGGGGGCAGTCCGCCCAGCTGCGGTGGACAGCCCCGGTGCCAGTGCCCCAGACATCGAGCCTGACAACAGCACGGCCACCACCAGCACCGTGTCAGCAGGTGGGGTCTCCGTCAGCCAGGGAGCTGGGGTAGGAAGCAACCCAGGGCAGGGAACCCCCCAGTGGGCTTGGTGCGTTTTGGGGAGAACTCCCCGCCGAGCCAGTGGTGGGAACCACCCACCATGACTAGGGCCCTGGGTTGGGGTCCGGTGGAAAGGGATGGCCCGGACCCCCCTACCCCATCCTCCCGGAGCAGGGACTAGGCCTCGGGGCCTGCAGTTAGTATGGACTAGGCCTTAGGGCCACTGTTTGCTGTGGACTAGGCCTCCAGTTACTATGGACTAGGCCTCCGGGCCTATGAGTGTAAAGGCTCCACCCCAGGGCCAAACAGTGCGGGGTGAGACACCCCCTCCCACCCCCACCCCCCCCGCAACATGGACTTAAAACAGAATCAACCCAAGTGTGAAAATAGGTTGGGAAAGACACCAGCTCACCCTTTCTATTGCATACCAATTTTTGTGTTACACCAGTAACTCTTCCTCAGTAGTACAAAGTCATTTGCATAGCTGAACTTCCACTTCATTTATCATTATTTTAGAAACAGAAGCAAGGTCAACAACAAAGCCCTCCTGCCATCTTACATTCACTTCACTGATTCCATCAGACCAGTCTCCTGAAATGTGGTAGCATCTGTCTGCACCTCATGCCACTTCAAAATATTTTTTTAAACAAATCTAAACACTTTCTTCTAGAAATACTCTACTCCAACGTCATTACTAAAATATAACCCTTCATAACTAGCATAGCAATTAGGACAATAGACTAACCAAGGACCAAAAACGTAACGCATTACATAAGATCACAGATTACTAGAATTAGAAGGGACTCAAGGGGTCATCAAGTCCAGTGCCCTTCCCTTACCTAGATCATCCTTGATAGATGTTTATCTAACCCACTCTTAAATATCTCCAATGATGGAGATTCCACATCTTCTCTGGGCAATTTATTCTAGTGCTTAACCACGCTGACAGTTAGGAAGATTTTCTTAATGGTCTACTTAAAAAACAACAAATAGTCTGGTAGCACTTTAAAGACTAACAAAACATGTAGATGGTATCATGAACTTTTGTGGGCACAGCCCACTTCTTCAGATGACTGGAGACTGTGCCCACGAAAGTTCATACCACCATCTACATGTTTTGTTAGTCTTTAAAGTGTTACCAGACTATTTGTTGTTTTTTAAGTTTTTCCTGTTAGAGACTAACTCGGCTACACCTCTGAACTTTTAATTTTCTACTTTAACCTTCCATGCTGTAATTTAAGGAGGTAAAGGAGAATAATTTTTCTCCCTCCTCCTTGTTTCTCTCTTTTAAGTACCTGAAAATTATGTCCCCTCTCAGTCTTTTCTTTTCCAAACACCTAATTCTTTCAGTCTTACCTCGTAAGTCATGTTTTCTGGACCTTTAATCATTTTTGTTGCTCTTCTCTGGACTTTTTCCAGTTTCTCCACATCTTTCTTGAAATGTGGGCCTAGAACTGGACACAATATTGCAGCTGAGGTCCAATAAGCACAGACTACAGCAGAAGAATTACTTCTCATGTCTTGCTTATAGCACTCCCATTAAAGCATTGCAGATTGATATTTGCTTTTTTTTCCAGCAGTATCACATTGTTAACTCATATTTGGCTTGTCATCCACTATGACTTCTCAATCCCTTTCCACAGTACTCTTCCCTAGGTATACTATGTCTACTACTTCTCCCTTATTCACAAGGCTTATTATTCTATCAAAGAAAGCTATCAGGTTGGTTTGACATGATTTGTTCTTTACAAATCCATGAAGTTACTTATCACTTTATTTCTTTCAGATGTTTGCAGATGGATTCCTTATTTGCTTCAGTATCTTTCCTGGCACAGAAGTTAAGCTGACTGGTCTGTAGCTTGGAGGATTGTCTTTAGTTCCCTTTATTATAGATGTGCACTATATTTGCTCTTTCAGTCTTCTGGAATCTCTCCTGTCTTCCATGACTCTTCAAATATATTAACTAATGGCTTAGATACCTGCTCAGTCAGCTTCTTGAGTATTCTAGGATGCATTTCATCAGGGCCGGGTGACTTGAAGACATCTTACTTTTCTAAGTAATTTTTAACTTGTTCTTTTCCTATTTTAACTTTTGAACCTACCTTTTTTTCCTCCAGCATTCAATATTTTAAGCATCCAATCACCACCCTTTTTGATTAAGACCAAAACAAAGTCATTAAGCCATTTCCATATTTTCTGTTATTGCTTTTCCCTCTTCACTGAGCAATGAACCTACCTGTCCTTGGTCTTCCTCTTGCTACTATTATATTTGTAGAATGTGTTCTTGTTACCCTTTATGGTTCTAGCTAGATTGAGCTTGTTTTGTACCTTTGCCTTCTATTTTTGCCCCTACATACATGTGTTGTTTGTTTATATTCATCCTTTGTATTTTGACAAAGGATGAATATATTATGCTTTTATAGGACTCCTTTTTGATTTTTAGATCATTCAGGATCACCTGGTTAAGCCAGGGTAGTCTCTTGCTATATTGTCCCTTTGAAAGATTACCAACTCTTACTCTTGCTTCCCATGGGACCTTATCTACCATCTCTCCGAGTTTACTGAAGTCTTCCTTCTTGAAATCTATTGTCTTAATTTTGCAGTTCTGCCTTCCACTATTCCTTAGAATCATGAACTATCATTTAATGATCACTTTCACCCAAGCTGCATTCCACTTTCAAATTCTCGGCCAATTCCTCGTATTTGTTTAAAATCAAATCTGGAACAGCCTCCCTCTCTGTAGCTTTCTCCTCCTTCTGAAATAAAAAATTGTCTCTAATACATTACAAGAACTTGTTAGATAATCTGTTCCTTGCTGTGATATTTTCCCAACAGATATTTAAGTACTGTAGTTGAATTCCCCCATCACTATTGAGTCCTGTGCTTTGGATGATTTTGTTAGTTGTTTAAAAAAAAAAAAAAAAAGCCTCGTCCACTTCTTCTTGCTAGGTGATCTGTATTAGACACCTACCATGACATCACCCTTGTTTTTTTACCCCCTTTAACCTTACCCAAAGGCTCTCGACACGTCTGTCTCCTATGTCCATTTCAATTTCAGTCCAAGTGTATGCATTTTTAATCTATAAGGCAATACCTCCTCCCTTTTTCCCCCGCTGCCTATCATTCTGGAGCAAGCTGTACCCTTCTATACCAATATTTCAATCATGTGTATTATCCCACCAAGTCTCTGCAATACCAACTATGTCATAGTTGTGTTTATTTACTAGCATGTCAAGTTCTACCTGCTTATTATCCATACTTCTTGCATTTGCATACAGACAACTAAGATACTGATTTGATTTTGCCCCACATTTCTGCCTTGTCTCTCCTGTATTCCTGCTATTACAACTCATGCTTCCCCCCATTTCTGATCTGTCTCCCAGGTCTCTAAGTTTTTCACTTACCTGTGGCCTTGGTCAACTGCACTGCATAAAACCTAGTTTAAAGGCCTCCTCACTAGGTTTGCCAGTCTGTACCCAAATACTCTCTTTCCCTTCTTCAATAGATGGACCCCATCTCTGCTTAGCAGTTCTTCTTCCTGAAACAGCATCTGGTGGTGAAGGAAGCCAAAGTTCTCCTGGCAACACCATCTTCTCAGCCAAGCACTTTTAGGATGCATCTATCTTTGCCTGGACACCTACCTTTGAAAGTAACAAGTGATTTGCTAGATTCATAGTTTACTGGGAAGGATTCCTGATACCATTTGGCATTAGATTTCAAGACTCTTTATGCCCCCAGTAACATTACCAAATTTTACATATCTTGAAAGTACTATCAGCCAAGTTATCTACTCCAAAGAAATAAAAAAGGAGAATTGGGAAGGTGAACATTGTATTTGGAAGACTCAGAAAGTCTCAAGACAAAAGTGAATCTGTGCAAAGCAATTTATCACCACTACAACATACAGCCGGTCCCCGAGTTACGAACGCGTTATGGACCAAACGCTTGGCCATAACTCGGAATGGTCGTAACTCGGAACCCATTGAGTTACATTGCGACTGCGCTGTTCATAAGCGTGGGTCGCATTCGTAACTCGGAGCCCGCATTTACGACTGCTTTGGTCATAAGTGCGGATGGTCGTAAGTCGAGGTGGCCGTAAGTTAGGGACCGGCTGTATAGCAGTGAAACATGGTGGCTTACCAAGAAAGATATGCAAATATTTGAGAAAAATATTTGAAATGACGGACACACAAAGACGAATGAAGAAGTCAGAAAAATTACTGGACAAGGCATCCTCTCACAAATAGTCTACGAAAGACGACATCAGTGGCTGGAGCATATGCTGAGAATGGTAAATGTTCTTTTACCAAATACCGCCTTGGAATGGAAGCCAGAAAACATGAGAGACCACAAATAACAACATGGAAGAAAAAAAATGAAGAATGGCATTTTAAAGACTAACAAATTTATTTGGGCATAAGCTTTTGTGGGCTGGAACCAGACCTGCTGATGGTGGGTGGGGGGAGGAGGAAAGAAAGAAGGGATGGCAGCCATAGCCCCATGACCACTAAATTGCTGCTGGAGCACAGAAACATGAGCTCCAGACAGTACTAAGGCTGGGGGTTGGGCTCTGCCGTGCTCTGGGCAGTGCTGCCCCTCAGCCCTGCTCCTTCTGGGAGCGTGGAGCCAGCCGCCCCTACCCCACATACACACACCTTGCCCAGGAGCCACAGAGGCTGTTGGCTCCACTATCTGGAACCCACTTCATCCGATGCATGAAGTGGAAATTTCAGTTTACAAAGATGGGAGTGTTATATTACTATACAGAGGACCATTTCTAACAAGATCAATTCAATGGATGTGGCCCATTCCCAACAGTTGATGAGCAAGTGGGCATCACTGGCACATATCACATTAGTAGATGTGCAGGTGAACAAGCCTCTGATGGTGTGGCTGATGTGGTTAGGTCCTATGATGGTATCACTTGAGTATATATGCAGACAGAGTTGGCAATAGGTTTGTTGCAGGGATTGATTCTTGGGTTAGAGTTTCTGTTGTGAGGTGTTTAGTTGCTAGTAAGTATTTGTTTCAGGTTTGGAGAGTTGTCTGTAAGTGAGGAGTGGCCTGCCTTCCAAAGTTTATGGGAGTGAGTGATCATCATCTAGGATAGATTGTAGATACCTGATAGTGCGTTGGAGAGGTTTTAGGTGGGGGCTGGATGCAATGGTCACTGGCATTCTGTTACTTTCCTTCTTGTGTCTATCCTGTAATAGGTAATTTCTGCATACCTGTCAATCTATTTCTTCACCTCCCTGGGTGGAAAAATATTGTTTTAAGAACAATTGATAGAGACCCAATAGATGTCTCTGTCTGAGGGATTGGAGCAAATGCAGTTGTATCTTAGGACTCGGCTATAGGCAATGGATCATGCGATGTGTTCTGGATGAAAGCTGAAGGTAAGCATAGCAATCAGTAGGTTTCTGATATAGAGTGGTGTTTATGTGACCATCACTTAATTTGCACTGAATTGTCCAGTAAGTGGATCTCTTGTGTGGAACGATGCAAGCTAAAGCTGACGGTGGGGTGGAAAGTGTCTCCTTCCCGTGGATGTAGATGATGAAGACGTCATCAGTGTAACGCAAGTCAATGAGGAGCACTTGGAGACGAGAGCTAAGGAAGTGTTGTTCTAAGTCAGCCATAAAAATGTTGGCATACTGTGGAACCATACAGGTACCTATAGCGGTGCTTCTGACTTGATGGTATAAATTGTCCCCAAATCTGAAATGATGGTGGATGAGAACAATCACAAAGATCAGCCACCAGGTGTGCAGTGACATCATTGAATATACCGTTTCTGATGGCTTGTAGTAGATCTGCGTGTGGTATATTGGTGTAGAGAGTTCTAAATCCATAGTGGCCCAGATAGTGTTTTCTGGAAGATCACCAATGGATTGTAGTTTCCTCAGGAAGTCAGTAGTATCTTGAAGATAGCTAGGGGTGTAGGTAGTATAGGGTCTAAGGAGAGAGTCTATATAGCCAGACATTCCTTCTGTAAGAGTGCCAATTCCTGAGGTGGTGGAAGAGAACTGTTCTGAATTCTATCCAGCACCTCCACATGAAATGAGAAGATTTGGAGAGAAGAGCAGTTGAGTGGCAAGCATTACAAATGTAAGTAGCCCAAAGTGCAGCAAAGTATGGGATAGAATAAGGTCTAAGGTAAGTAACATTATCATGTTAATCATACATTGTAATAAAGCACCTTAAAATGAGTCTGAAAGTATTTAAAGCCATTACATGATTACAATTTATTATAGAAGAAAGCAAATAAACAAAACCCTCACCCATATCCCCATCACCCATACAATAAAAGAATAGACTGCTGGTTTATGATTGCCAAGTTCCCCATTTACTATATTAAATCAATCTTCTGACCAATAAAACTAGAACATATTGGGCTAGGCTATCAAATAGCTGTTTCCTTAATATTAAATTATAAGGATTAATCATTTCTCTACAACATACAGATTAAATATAATATGCATTTTACTCTGACTTGTGTGGTCCCTTTCCAAATCTTAAATTAATGAGAAACGTTATAAAAATCTATCTTACTCTCTTAACAGGATTCAGTTATTCCAGAGTTCCAATTTTTTATTATTTTTTGTGGAAAGCAATTTATTTTCTGTTACATTCCTTTCATTAATATAGACTTTCTATACTTGACATGTGTCAATTCAAATTTTTTTTTTTTAAAGGCCTTTAGGAGCACTCCGGATAAAATAAAGTGAAGTTATTCACGTTTCAAAGAGAAAGTTCCCTCGTTCCTTTGTGTACAGCGGAGTCACATTACCAAGATTCCAGAATGGAAGGCAGATGTCCTTCACTTTCTGACATTTTGGTTCTGCTTGCTTTAAAATTAATAAGTGGCAGCCTTAAAAAAAAAAATTCCTCAAGGAAACAGAAAAACAAATAAGAAAATAATTCAGCAAAAACAAAAATTTAAGAATAGCCCACCTATCATAGACCAACATAGCTAAGAAAGATGCAATATAAAATCTGTACTTTTTATATTATACTACAATTCAGTGGTTTCCTAGAACTTCATCGTTGTCATTTAGCTATCATGAGCATTTAGAATTTCCCAACAATAGTGGTGTGTGGGGCAGAGGTAGCATGACTCATGTCCTCCCTGCTCCCGGCCCTGGCAGGAGTGGAGGTGTTCACCACTGAGTCAGTGGGTATCCATGCAGCAGCTTCCTGAGAGAGAGAGCCTGCAGACTGCTTCCTCCCTCTTCAGCAGCCTGCCCAAGTTGAGTTGGGCTACTTCCTATTACACTCTGCCTCTAGGCTGAGCATGTGCAGCAGTCAGGAAGGTGGGGCTTCCTCACCCTGCAAAGCAGAATTAACCCTGTCAGGGCTGGTGCTGTGTTGGTACACATAGTCATCAGGGGGATGGAAAATCACTTCCCAAACTCACAATACTAAGAGGACAGCACCAGAGATCAACACTGCTGTGATCAATGCAGTGATTTAGTAGGTCTGGTAAAGACCCATTAACTTGATGGCAGAGCACTCTCAGGTACTCCACCAGAATGAGAAGAGTAAAGTAAGTTGATGGGAGACCATCTCTTGTCAAAACAGCACAATGTAGACACTGTGGAAAATTAATTGAAGATATGTGGACTCCAATGATATTATTCATGTAGCTGGAATAGCATAGTTTAGGTTGATTTACCCTAGTAGTGTATATCAAGCTTTCGTTGCCTACACTCTTTTCCCCTCATACAAATATCCCACATTATCATATGATACTGTCTACCAGGAAGCAAAGAGCAAACAACAAGGTAAGGGAACGTAAAGTTAGGCTGCATCCTAGGAGGCGATATGGTCTGTGCAGGAAGGAGCCATGTCAGTGTGCCTTTACAGCCTGAGGATAGTGTAAAAGGCATTGAAAAGCACACCAAGGAGAGTGATAGAGAACTTGAGATAAAACTTTGGTGCTGCAGTAACAGATGCCCAACAGAAATGTCTGTTAAGGATCCCCTGAATGGGAAGTACTGTGGCAGGAATCCATATGACTGCACTGAAGTTAAAACCCACAGCTGGTCTGTGTCAGCTGACATGAGCTGTAAATCCGTGGGAGGTGAGAGGGTCCCAGAGTTTGTGCTGCAGCGAGCCTAGGACATCCACACAGCAATTAAACATTCACTTAGCCTGAGCCTGGTGAGTCTGATTCAGCTGTTTAAGACTATGTCTACACTGCAATTAAAAAAACCTCTGCTGTGAAGTAGACAGAACGTAGCAGAAAAAGGCACAAAAGAAGAATGGAGGTAAACCCGTCACTGAGGACTAAGGTAAAGGAGATGAATCCCCCATGGCTTGAGAGAAACAGAGTTCCTATCAACCATCAGAGGTGCATAAGCCAGGGCAGAAACTTGATATGGAGGAGTGAGGCAGAGAAAATGAATCCTACTCAGTGACTGAGAAATAAATTTCTGTTGGAATTTTAAATAGGTTTATTGTTTGATGTAACAATACAAGTGGATGAGCTCTTGGGCTGCTATTCTTTATCCAGCTGACAGCTCACAGACCACATTCCTAGAATGCCACACATTCTCAGGGACTGTCATTTATGCTAACAAAAGTAAATAAAAGGCACCCAGGCTACCCTCTGCTCTATTAGGAAGAGAGTAGCCATCTGTTCTCAAACAAAAAAAATAATAGCAGAAAAAGACATGTTTATTCTGAAGCCTTCTGAAATGTGCATTCCCAGAAATATAATTGTCTTATAATAAATATTAATATTCTCCAATTATATAGCATTGTTTATGAAGATCTTAAAGCAATGGTTATTTTTCCAGCAACATATGCAACAGATAAACAATATATTTTTATTTTTAAAAATGTATCCAGCCACAGGGAGATTAAATGATTTTCCCTGTGTTGCCTCACAGGGTGAGTCAGTGAGAGAGCCGGGAATAGTACTTAAGATTCTTTCCTATTCTAAATTGAACATGTAAATTTCATATCTGCATGTGTCTTAAAAACGTTAAGTTGCAGATCACAGTATTAAGCGAACTTTAAAGATATGCAGAGTGAAATATCCAAAGCCAACCTTTTGCCTTTTCTTTAGTTGCTTTCTTGTTTCCCAAGGCTTTCATCCTGCCTCAGAGTATTACTCCTTTGAATGGACAAATCTTACTTAGAGATCAATTCACCACACAATTGGTCCACCTTTGAACCTGTAACATTTAATTTTCCTACCACAAAGGGGGGGAAAGATCCCTTCTAACCTTTAGCAAGCTTCCGAGAAGCACGTTCTGGACAGATTTTTTTTTTTTTTTTCAGATTGGGCCTTGACAGGAAAAAGGTTCATCAATGTAGACTAGAGCTTTACCCACCAGGAAAGGGAAGACACTCACATTCTCTCTTACCACACTGCTTTTTCCTCTCAGAGAAATCACCTCAAATTAATGGGAAGCTCAGCCTTAACATGAAAATAAAGGATGATATTCACATGGCTCACTGTTCCGCTCATACAATTTTACAACACAAAGATTGAAAAATGCTGAATGATTTGGTACAGTGGTTCTGGTGCTCACTTTACTTAAGCAAAGCTGTAAAGAAATGGAACTGATGTCTGTAGCCAAAATATGGAGACATACCCATGCTTATCTTTTATTTAGCATATGCATATATTCAGATTTCCAAGGTACATGTTCCATTTTCATCCTATTTTTAATAATACTGACAAGAACTGTATACTATTAGATAAAGAAATTTATACCATCGAAAGTGTATAAGATAGCTTTGATAAAAACATTTACCTGAGGTAAGTGTGGAAAGATGAGCAATTTCCAAGGGCTCAGTTTTGTCCCTCGGAAGGTATGCTGACATCACTGTCAGCAGTGTGATTGAGTATGTGTAGACACACCTGACCTAGTTTTAGTACAGCTAGCTCAAACAATAGCAGGTGAGCCACAGCACAGGCCATAGAAGCCCTGATTACTTATGCAGGTGACTAGCTTGGGCTGAGGGCCATGCTGCTATAGTTTCATTACTATTCCTACTCCCAATTAGCTAAATTAAAACTAGCTTGCGTATATCCACACGTACTGCCTGCAATCACACCTTTGATACCTCTCAGCATGACTTAAGTTATCTTATATAACACATTATATAACCTTTGAAATCTTGATTGACTTGAGTATGCAGTAAGATATTAAACTAGAGTAATGGTGAGACCCTAAATATTTATGACTGTGTACTTCATATATTTACATTTTCATTGTGATCCTATACACGGAGAACAGTTTTGAGAATAAAGTTAATTTTCTTTTCCTTATCCTCTTGAATCTATAGATTTCAGATGATCTTTGTTGGTGGCTTGGGAAAATGGCCTTGGGGATCACTATTACAATTGTGTACCAAATATGGTATGCAGTTAATATTCAGCTGTAATCTAGACTATTGCGTTTAAATAGGAAAGTAATTCTGAGTTCCATGTCCTCTTGGTACATTTATGCTGTAATGTGCTATTGTCATTAGCGTAATGTGCTACTGAATTTTTTGATTGTTTATTTACATAGAGCATAAAAATTAATATATCTGACATTACACTCACTTGCCTTTAAATAAAGATATGTGGCAGTCATTTTCTCTCAGTCAGTACATATATAGAGAAGAGCTAATATTTTTATTAACAAAAATAGATTTTTTTTGTCATTTCGACATTGTAAGTTCTTGAAATAAAAGGAACAGGAACAATCCAGTTGCTATCTGAGTGATTCTAACAATGAAGAGAAAAGAGAACCTTAGTTTTCAGGCCTGAGTAAATATCATGAAATAAATTTTCAGTTCAAAAATAGCAATTCTGGATGTAGCTGTTGACATAAGTGATCCCATGGGAATTATTTCAATCTGTCAGCAATTTGTTTTCTTTCTTTGTGTATGGCATGAAAAATTCAATGCATTTTTGTCAAAATACTTCATCATTGCAGTGTCATTTTGAAAATAAATATTAGACGGCAAGTAACAAAAGAAATTACTAGACTAAATTTTTCCTTGCATCACAGTAATTCCCACATTGTACTGGCCAAAAATAAACTTTCATTCAGTTTGATTGGTGTTGATCATAGGAATATATACAAACTGCAAAACAATATCAATCTTCTAGGGCTGGTTTTTGCCAACAACTGTGGTTGATTGCAAGTCATTCGAAAACACTGAGCCATGCATAAGCATGACAAAAGTCAATTTAGGTGGGCATGGAGCAGAACAAAGACTTACAGATGCAACACAATTCAGAATTCAGCACTTTGAAAGCATACGTTTCAATTCAGTGTTCATGTTGTTTCATTAAATGATGTAAGAAGGTCAAAAGTTTAATAAACAATTTTATACACGTATAGAATAACATTTTTATACATCATTCTAAATTATTGAAGATAGAGGGAACAACAAACAGGTCAGTAGAGCAATTTGTAAAGACAACCTTCAACTCTGCATGAACAAAATTAATCACTTGACTTTGAATCATTTCTTAAAACTACAAGATTACTTTAGGGAAATAAATATACACTCTTTTTAATTCCTTCCCTGTCTCACAGCCATAATTGAATTCACTTGCAAAGTCAAAGCACTTGTGATCACTGTACATTATGAGATATTGTATTTTGATGTAACATTTTTGAACAGTGTCACAAAACACTTTATTGAGAGTGTCAGTCTTGGATTCAACAAGAAAGAAAATGGGATTTAAGGTCAGATTTAATGAGGGGAAAAGTTAGTTGGAGAAGAGTGGTGTATTGTGAGGGCAGTACCACTGAGACAGCAAACTCCAACTGTAGAGTTGTGGGATTTAGGATGCAGGCCCAGATTGCAGAAATAACGTGAGCATAGGGGCAAGTGGATACTAGATTAAAGTAAGAATCTCTTAAATATTTTGAAAAGTTATAGAGGGGAGTAAATTTTGAATGGAATTCAGAGATGGAGAGGAGGTCAATCAAGGTGACAGATATATAATTTTAATTCCTTGAGTGGGAAGGAATATAGCCAATTTTCAGATCCACCTGAAATCTAAACAAAATAGGAAATGAATAATGTCAACATCACAATGAAAAGGAATTTACAGTCATAAAGTGGGCTGCAACCAAAAATCCTTTTATGCATTTTAAGCATCCAGAAAAATATTCTTCTTTTTGGAAAACGTTGTACAAATTGTCTTGTGACTAGAGAGAAAACTGAGTCAATACTAGTTATATACAAATATATATATAATATACACACATTTTAACTGTATGTTGCCATAAACTGAGAGCAACCTTTTTTAAAAAGAAAAAATATTAAATTGCCATGCCACTCCTCCTTCTAGTTTTAAGACTATTTCCTAACTTTCCACTGAAGGTGGAAGGAAGATAGCTATTATCGTATTCCACCTCCCGGTACACACACATTTTGCCTTGAAAGTTTCCAATTTTGTCAGATTTACAGGCCTGCTTCTCAGCCACTCAGCCCCTAACACAGCAATCAACACAAGAGAAGTAAGATCATGAGGTAGGAATACAACTATTGAGCTTCCTATTTTGAAATTATGCACACAACACCAATTAATTTAACTTGTGATTTGTGATTATTCAAAGAGTATTTTTATAAAAGGCGTATGATACATATTGGAGCCGTATTAACACCAATGAAACGCTTGAAGACATGATCCCAAAAGTGGTTGGAGCAAATATTTTACCTCATACATTTGCTGAGAAGTATGAGAAGGCTCTCCAGATAGCACAATTTTGAATTTTTTCCCCTTAGTGTGGGTGCCTTTTGTTGCCAACATAATTACAGGTAGTATAGAAAACCACTTGCAGGGAAAACATTCTGTTCTTGTATACTCATGTAACTCTCAGCAAAGTCAATGGGAGCTGTAACTAAGTATCAAAAGGCAGGATTTGCCCATTAGTTAACACAACTGCACAAAAGCGCAGATACTGTTCAGTGTGCTAATATTCACAGGTGCAAAGAGCTGCATTTTCTGTGATTTAAGCATCTTTAATTTTTTATGAGATTAAAGCCTATTGGGGAGGAGAGCAATTGCTTTCTGCAATAAACAAATCTGCCAACTATTTTAACAAGGGGCTTTCACAAAAAGTTTTCTTCTTAGCTTATGCTAAACCAGATGAACCAGAAGTGCATGCACTTAAGTGACTAGGGAATTGAATAGTATCCAAAAGGGTGTGAACTGCAAAAGGTGCAATAGTGGGCTGTGCCCACAAAAGCTCATGATACCATCTACATGTTTTGTTAGTCTTTAAAGTGTTACCAGACTATTTGTTGTTTTTTTAAGTTTTTCAGTTTAATAGTGATATGTTAATCCCTGTGTGCTCCATCTACATCATAACTGTTTCTGCTTTAAAACAGCAAGTGTCATAACAACAGGGATCCAGCATTACTCGTTAGAGACCTGAGAGATAAATGCCCATCAATAGGTCCATGGGGAGGAGAAATCTGACTTTTGGTTAAGATCCTGGACTGAGATTCAAAGATTTGGGTTCAGTTCCCAATTCTCTGCCTCCCATTCCTGCATGACCTTCAGCAGGTCACACTCTCTTGTGCTGCAGTTCCTCATCTGTAAAACAAAGATCTTACTTCCTTTGTCTTAGCCTTTGTCTTGCTTACATAAACTCTTTCGTCAATGAAAATGCTTCTTAGGTGTTCATATGATACATAGCACAAGGAGGCCTTAATGTGCTATCATACAAATAATCTTTTTACAAAATTATTGTTATGGTACAATAATGATAATATATAAGCCACAATAGGCGGGATTTATAATGTATTTCTGTGTTGATATGTTGCTTTAACAGAGATCATTTTTGTTTCTTTTAAAAAAGAAATACGTATCATATTTTGTAATACAATGAAAGGAGTTCATGAAAGAGTCTTTTTCCTGGCATAGTATACTAACCAAATTTATCAAGGGAAGCATCCTTAAAGCTTCCTCATATTTCATTGTGTAATTTTGTGTAAATGTTAAATCTTCAATTTGTGTACTTGAAAATTTGAGCTGCAATATTATTTGCTATTACGATGTACGTAGCTATTTATTCTGTTTTGTTTTCTGCTTATTGCATCTTTAAATGATGTAATCTATCTAGCTGCAGAAGCAAGTGCCTTATTGGGCTCATATACATACCACAGAGGAGATAGGCACACTGTGCTCTCTACAGAGAACTTACTATGTTAGTTTTGCACCACATAAAGATTATTGTAACAAAGTATGTGGTTGCACTTGAAGTATGGAAAAATAAGAACTATTTTATCAATTATTAAAAATATGGTGAAAACGTATTTAACTTCCAGTTTATAGACTTACCAACTGAAAAAATAATAATTAAATTTGATTTGAAAAGTTCTAACAATAATGCACAAAAATGTGTCTTCGATGTGTGTGCACAGTCTAATGGAGGTAGAGGTATTTTGGAAACAATAGAGCGCAATGATATAATTGTGGGCAAATCTTAGCCCCCAAGTAAATAAAATGTATTAATTGACAAAAATGAGTGTTTCCCCCTCTGAATATTAGAGCACCATAACATTTAAACATTTAAAGTTATACAATGACTAATTGATAATGTATTCAGCTACATTACTATGGATTCATTTTTCCTCCTCTATATATATTATGCATAATGATAGCATGCCAATACAATTAGCTATCCATTGTCTCTATGCCATTAACCAAATAAACATTTAAGCTGAAAAATAAAACCATTTGTTTATGATTTGTACAGATGTTTTCTCTAATTATACTATTTTATTAGACATGAAGAACACATGTTTGGAAGAAGGAACAGGTTGTAACAAATGTGCTGACTATCCAAAATCTGTTGTTCTGTGTTTTAAGAGTTTTAAAGTATCTTTCAAAACAGCTATTCCAAACTGTATTGGTAATCTTGAAGTCTCGAAGTTCATTTAAGATATTGCTGTTAAAAATACTAGAGCCCACTGGGTGGAGAAAACACACAGTGGGAAGAGCAAGTTGTTATTTAATTTTACACTAATGTATATCTGGAGGAAAATATTGTAACTTCATTTTAAGTGATTTTTTCCCCCCTCAATGAGGAAGAGTTTAAGTTTAAAATGTGTGCAAGGATAAATATAAAACAGTTTTAAGAGCATTTTTATGCATTATATTCCCATTATTATAAACTTCACTAGTAAAGCTCTAATCATTTTCAGATCAGGGCTATTTAAGCTGGAGAGAGAGGAAGAGAGAATGTATGTGTGTAGTGCATGTGCGCGTGCCTGTGTGTTTTAAAGAAATTGCATACTGTTTTCCCTTTTCTAAGCTGCTAAATGTAGAAAGCATATATCCCCCTGGTGACATTTCTAGATATAAATGCATACTTTTAAGCAACATGTGCCCTTTTCCAAGATTTTTTTTTATTTTGCATTTAACAAAATAACTGCAAATGTCAGGTATTAGAAGGGTTGAAACAACCTTTTCTATTTTGTTGTCTTTAGAACCCCATCTTTTATTCATGACTTCTCTCTTGGTGCTAGAAGGCAGACTGTGTTGCTATAGCAATGCCCTGCATATTCTTGTTGATAGCTTACAGTTTCACTTTTTTTGAACAACAAAGAGCCATTGATACTACACGTTGCCAAAGGTTACAAAAGTTGAATTCTAAAATGAAAATATTTCTTCTGTGCAATTGAACACTATATGTCTGCAGCAAATTCATGAAATCAGGTAAGGTTATGATCCTTTCAGTGAACATTGGTGAACCAAGTATAAACTATTTGACCCAAATTCATTCTTCAGAATACAGAGTATCTGAAATATGATCCTTGTTTTCAGCCTCAGAATTTTTAATTTTTTTTAAAACATGAACTACACTAAGGATAGTGTAGTTTTCTACATAATAATGATGACATAACAAAATGTAATCTCATATTCCTGTTATAATAGTAAATACACTCTCAATGTCAGAGAACAGTTACCCTATGCAATCTCCAGATGCTCACAATGGATATTAAATATAGCTGAGTGTCCCTCAAGAGTGGTGAAGTATGTTTTTTGTTTCCATCTTAATTGATTTCTCTTCTAGATTTGGATCCCACAGACAGATGTTTACATAGTACAAATTCAATAACAGTTCAACAAGCTAAATCAAATAAGGCCTTAGATATAGGAATTCAGAATTGTGTTGGTAAAAAAAAAGACACTTGCACTCATGAATAAGTGGGAATCATCAGCATCACAATAATTTGCAGATGATCAGGAAGCTGGTTGAGTGATATCGTGGACAAAAATGTCTCTGGTGGCTATTGCAGACCATTAACTGTTAGTAAACACTGGAACCTATTTACTTCCCCCAGATCCTGCTGAAGCATATAGGACAAGTTGTTTGTTTAGCAAGTGCCTCCTGATTGAGTTATTTATTGTCAGTTTCAAAAGATGATGTTCAGTTCCATAGGCAATTTCTCTGCCTTTTACCACATTCTGAGAACAGGACAATTGCACGTGTTTAAGTGGCCCAGTGCTAATCAAGCTAGCTGTAGTCATAAGGAGACTTCTCACAAATCTAAGGGCGAAGCAAAAACAGAACGTCACAACTGCACCTAATCTCATTCTCTAACCTACACATGATATTTTGCTTCAAGAAAGAGTAGAGTCATTTATCAAATGAATGGCAGCAATGAAATGTCCCACTGTGTACAGCTTAGGAAATATTTAAGCACATTTTAAAAAAATGAGATTAAATACTTTTTTTTAAATGTCCATTGCTTCAGTTGTCTTATTTCAAACTTGAAAATAGCATCTCTCTATATTGGAATTGTGTTTACTAATTCCCCCGGCCTGTATGCTTGTTAATATAGATAGATAATTATATTGCACCTTTTGGTATCTGTGTTCAGTGTGTGCAGACACTAAAGGAGTTCAAGGCAAGAGTTTGCCTATTTACTTTCAAGCACATGAATGTAGTTATGGGAACAGAATGCTTTAGTTCAGTGGTTCCCATTTACTGACACATATTCTTACACTGGTACCACAATATTAATGAAAAAGTAGTATGACAAAACAAGAGCTTGGAGCAACCCATCTTTCACTATGGATTGGGGCATTGAACGGAAAGCAACAGGCGTTAACTGCTACAGCCAAGGTCTTTGTCTAGAAAAATGATGGCAACTATCCAAATTGCACTGGAATATTTTTGTTCACTAACTTATGCTCCCTCTGCTACCTAACGCCTGGTCTACTCTAGTCCAGGCAGGTCAGCTTAAGGTACACCATCCAGCTACGCAAAATGCATAGCAAGATTTGGCTTACCCTAAGCCAAGCCGCCACAGCGTCTACACTGCGGGAGGCCGACGGGAGCACATGCTCCTGTCAGCTTCCCTTACTTCTCACAGAATGAGTACAGGATGCTGGTGGGGGGCTGCCCTCAGCATTCAATTTGGGGGTCTATACTGGACCTATTAAATCAAACACTAGAAGATCAACCTCCAGAGAGTCAATCTTCTCTGAAGTGTAGACATGCCCTAAATGGCAACCTGTTCTACAACAGCACAGTAAAAGTAATACTGCATGGGTTATATAGAAATAGTAGGTATTTTGTATTCATTTTCTTGATAGAAAATTACTGTATACTTTTCACAAATAGATAAAACATGGACTGCATTCCATATGGTTCCATAATTTTAAGGTCAACCAAGTTTGCTGACTAAGCTAGCACAATATAAGGTATTTCTAGTGAACCCATCACCTGGTATTCAACAAACAAGTATCTTTTTCAGTAAGTACTTCAGAATAAACAAAACTGAATTCTCCACACAGTATGCTCAGATGATAATATAACTTGTTTGTTCCATGTATCACATGTTTACAAAAGGAGTCAAGTTATATGGATTTAAGGAACACAAAAATCCACACTGATGCACAGCTGAAGGTCATGCTTTGAAGAATCATTCACAGAATATAAAAAGGTACTGGCTTTTTCATGTACGTCAAATTACATAACGTGTCCTCTGTAGTTGTTATACAGACAACACACACTTTAAAAGTTTCTGCTTTCCTAGAAGTGGCTCTGATCTGTCCCCAATATGGCACCATGGTAGTATAATAGACCAACCTATTCACCTTCTCCCTGTTCCAGCTATTGCTTTGTGACATGCCTCCTATCTATCTGTATGCCATTGTGGTGTCTCTGGCTAGCAAAATAATATTGCGAGCTCTATAAGGGTACTTCTCTACAGCACTGCATAGCTCAAAATAAGCTATGCAAATTGAGCTATGCAAATTGTGTAGCTTATTTTGAGATAGGCCGTTTTGAAATCTGGTGCTGTCTACACAGAGACAAATTTCAGTATAGATCACTATTCCCACAAGTCCCTTAATCCTCGTGGAATGAGGTTTACTGGGACATCGGAATAGCAAGCCCATTATTTTGAATATATTTCGAATTAACAGGCTTGTTGCCAAGATTCAGAAAACACTATTTCGGGATGTTTCTGGCTCTACCATAGTTCATTGATATTGCCATCTTGTTTGGTTTTTTTCCACTGCTGAAGTAATAATTCAGTGGCTAGTTCTACTGAACACAGAGCTCCACATCACAGCAGCAATTTTTTCCCCACAAATAGCAGCAAACTGACCTGTTATACACCTGTTATTCTGACTGCCAACAGGTCTTTATGTATTGTCCTATTGTTCCTCTCTTACTAGCCACATCAGTTGCCTGTCCTACATCCTTAGCCCTCGCGTACTACACGGTCTTATCTTCCTCATATTGTTTTGCCGGCTTCTTCCTCTTCACACATCTAATTCACCTTTCTCTTTCCTCTCCGATATATTCTACAACTATCTTCCTCACCCATACATTTACCTCCTTCTGGAACCATTAATATTCTCTCCTATTCTTTAATTTATGGTTATATATTTAAAAACCACTTTAGCTTAAACAGTTTAATAAGCAAGGCAAGATCTGCGCATAACAAACTAAGCCATCACCGGATCTTGATGTATAATAACCCTATCTCCACCTTATTAGTCCCCAATTGCTATTTCTCATCATCTGTTACATTTAGATACTGCGACACATATGAATGTAGATTTATTTCTATGAGACCGCCAACTGAAGGTAAATACTAATCATCTAATACAGCCTCTATATTTATTTCTTGACAAAAAACTAATTAACATGGAATTAAAGATGAGAGTACCTATTAACTTATGAAAAAAAAACATTGCAGGACTGTTGTAATTGTGAAGTAGTCTGAGAGGTAGAATATATACATCCCCCATCTCCCAGCTCATCCCCAGCTTGTGGCATGAAAGTAGAGTCTTGCCCCACCTGCTCCACAAAGCGTCTAGTCCCAGGACTGTAAAGAAAATAGTTACCGACATTCTCCCAAACACTACTTATACCTGGAACTGCTTCTTCACCACCAACACGCCTTATTTTCTAAATTTTTTGCATACATCAAGCCTCCCACAATCTTAAAGGGCCATGACAGATGACCGGGATGATCTGGCCATAAGGCACACTACTCTTAAAGGGGTAGGACTACCCTCTCACAATGACAGATGTAATTAGTTAGCAAACACATTTGATAACTGAACTAGGGTGTCCAAATAATGATTATTCAGTTATTTGTTTATGGTATTACCCATTATATATTAGGCACTTCCTGGGTGTTCAAAAGGGGATGAACTCAGAAAAGGAATTCAGAGAGAGGCATTATGAAATTGACATACAAGGAAAATAACTTTAGAAGTTACATGTTGTATGGACTGAAGGGAGACAACATGTGTGTCTGGCAAGCGAGAGAGGAGGTTGTGAAAACAGAAAGAAAAGGACAGATTATGGAGATGCCAAGAAAGAATAAAGGGTGGGATTTGGTTATGGTCCAGATGTGTGGAGCAAAGGAGTGAAATTACATATAGGAATATCAGCTACACAAGGATATGAGAAGGGAATACATAGGATTTATAAATACTATATAATACTAATACTCTCTTGACTGATGGTTATGAAGATTCAGTGTCTATTTTTCTGACTTATGGCTATGAAGTCTTACAATATTGGTTTTAGCTTGCCCAGCTGCAAATGTTAGTGGAAGCCACAAAATTAAGGTCTTATTATTTGTCTGCATGAGCTTCTGTTTCACTAAACTCCACAGGTTTAATATATTCTGTGTAAAGAATTATTTCCTTTTGTTTGTTTAAAATGAATGTCCTTTCATCTTAATAAGTGTCATCTTTTTTACTATTCCACAATATACTAATATCAATTAATAAATAGTCTGCCTTTCATAATCTTATATAAAGTAACCTAATATTCCAAGGAAGATCATGGTATCCCACTGTGAGAGGGCATGTTGACTTTAGCTTTGGCATTTTATATTTCATTTCTTTCACCCTCTAAGACTTTGGACCACATCACAATTTCCAAATTGAATTTCATATGCAATGAAATAGGTAGTTGAAGAAATATACAAACACTGTCTCCAGGTAGGAAGAGGTTACTGTTTACTACTTCACTGCAGGTACTCTTCTCTGGTTCACAATGCAGATAAATGGTTGTTAATATGAAGGTAACATCTCAGAGCCTATCAAAGAAAGAAAGAAAGAAAATCTGGCTCTTTACTGTCCTGCTCCCACCTTTCAACTACAGCACACTTCTGTAGTCTTTGACCCAAGTCTCTGTGATTATAGTTCATGACAAAAGGAACTCCATAATGTTCAATAATTAATAACCATATCAGGCCCAATTTTCAGTGATACTGAACATCTGGCAAGTCCAGCTGTCTTTAATTGGATTGTTGGGTGCCCAGCAAATTTGAATATCAGGCACATAATTTCCAACTCCATGTTCCAAGGTTTGAGCAAAAGGTATAATGAAGTTCAATGGCCCATACTACTATGGTAGAAACCCCCTCCCAAGAAGCAGAAGAGATCATTCTTTCAAAAGGACTGCTATCATAGGGTATGTCTACACTACAACACTAATTCGAACTAACTTAATTTGAATTAGTTAATTCGAATTAAGCTAATTTGAATTAGTGCATCTAGACCTAAAAACTAATTCGAATTAGTGTTTTGCTAATTCAAACTAGCATGTCCACATTGAGTGGACCCTGAACCGAAGTTAAGGCTGGCCGGAACCAGGACTTAGAGTGTGGAGCTGCTGCCTCAGGCTAGCCGAGGGCTGTACTTAAAGGGACCCGAGCCCCCACCCCGGACAGACAGTTCTCAGGGTTCCCCGCTTGCTTGTCTACCTCGATGAGGGACAGCAAAGCAGTCCTGTCTTGGAGTGCCCTGAGTGCCCACACTCGGCACATCACAGCACTCGGCCATCAGCCCGGCTGCACTTGCCGCAGGCTGCCATCCGGGGGTGTCAGTCGGGGGGCTGTCAGGCTCCAGGAGACTCTGCAGGAGAGCTTCCACCCTGAGGAGCCCGCAGAGCCACCCCAGTCCTCCCCATCAGGGGCTCGTGCCCCATACCTCCCTCACCTCCTTCCACTTACCCCTCCCTAGCCCCCCTTCCTGATGTAAAAAATAAAGGACACGTGTTCAAAAATAGAAACTCTCTTTATTTAACAAAACTGGGGGTGGGGGGATTAACCTCTGGGGAGACTGGGAAAAGGAGGTGGGAGAGGGGAGGTGGAAACCTCAGAGGAGGGAGCTGGAAGGGGGAAGCCAGGGGAAGAAGGAGGAGGGGAAGTATAAAACTATGGTACGCCATATCTTCAGTATTGTGTAGAGATGTGGTCTCCTCACCTCAAAAAAGATATTTTGGCCTTGGAAAGGGTTCAGAAAAGGGCAACTACAATGACTAGGGGTTTGGAACAGGTCCCATATGAAGAGAGGCTAAAGAGACTGGGACTTTTCAGCTTAGAAAAGAGGAGACTGAGGGGGGATATGATAGAGGTCTATAAAAGCATGAGTGGTGTGGAGAGGGTGAATAAAGAAAAGTTCTTCATTAGTTCCCATAATACAAGGACTAGAGGACACCAAATGAAATGAATGGGTAGCAGGCTTCAAACTAATAAAAGAAAGTTCTTCTTCACAAAGCAAATAGTCAACCTGTGGAACTCCTTGCCACAGGAGGCTGTGAAGGCTAGAACTATAACAGAGTTTAAAGAGACGTTAGATATAGTCATGGAGGTTGGGTCCATGGAGTGCTATTAGCCAGGGGGTAGGAATGGTGTCCCTGACCTCTGTTTGTGGAAGGCTGGAGATGGATGGCACAAGACAAATGGCTTGGTCATTGTCTTCGGTCCATCCCCTCTGGGGTACCTGGTGTTGGCCGCTGTCGGCAGACAGGCTACTGGGCTAGATGGACCCAGTACAGCCGTTCTTATGTTCTAAGCTCAGGGCTCAGGGTTGGGGGTCTCACTGGACCAACTTGATTTTCATGCAAACCTGCTCCTGGGTTCACATGTGGCCTTTGGTGGCCAGGCTGGCAGCTATCCTGCCTAGACAGCCTCATTCCTGTGCCTAGTGCGGAGGTCGTGGACGTTGGAGGTCTCCCCCCAAACCTCGATGAGGTCCACGATCTCCACACTAGACCAGGTGGGCGCCCGCCTCTTGCAGCCCCGGGCAGGCTCGTAGGAGCCACCAGCCTGGTCCTGGGAAGAGGCGGAGGGCTGGGTGGCAGCGGGTGGCTGGCTCATGCCGTGCCAGGTGCAGGGTCTGCTGGCTGGGTGCTGGCAGGCTTGCATCTGGCATGGGCACTGTAGCCAGACCGTGCCCCTTTAAGGGCTCCGGGGCCGGGAGGGGGGCAGAAGAGTTTCCCTGGCTTGGCCCAGAGTGGACACCAGGGCAAGCTGGGAAGAGCTAGCCTCCAACTAGTTCGAATTACGTGGCTACACAGCCCTTAATTCGAACTACTTAATTCGAACTAGGCGTTAGTCCTCGTAGAATGAGGTTTACCTAGTTCGAATTAAGCGCTCTGCTAGTTCAAATTAAGTTCGAACTAGCGGTTTGCATGTGTAGCGCCTATGAAAGTTAATTCGAACTAACAGCTGTTAGTTCGAATTAACTTTGTAGTGTAGACATACCCATATTTTGGTGCTTTTTACATTAGTGACAACACTTTGATAGGAAACAGGCAACATTACTAGAACCATTTTTTTTTTAAATCATAATTTTAGTAGCTCCTATAACAATTTACAGGGTAACCACATGGAACAAAAGAGTGTTTGAACATGGATAACAGAGAAATTAAACAGATATTGTTGTATGCTTATACAATTGGTAAAATTGGAAAGTCACAAAATTTGAAACTATGTGTTGTATAATCAGGGTAAAAATAAATGTAAAGTATTTAGTATAGAATGCATAGTAAAATCAAAATCCAGTTATCTGAAGACTAAGCAATTACTTTATACTTTAGCTTAGAAAGGTATCTATTATAAACAAAGGAGGTGGTCAGAGACTACCAGTGCCCACCATAGAGTGTATTGATGGCTTCTTGTGAACATGATCCCAACTTTTAATATTAGAAAGCAGAATCTTGAAACCTGGCTTGTCCTAACTCTAAATTTCTCAGATACAGTGATTGCATCCCGTTGCAATGGCTGTTATGGGCCTTCACTATCTTCTTTTCTCTTAAAATTGAAAAGATGTCTATACCCAGAATTCTTGTTTTAAGTCCTTTTGTGAGAGATGAGAGATACCTATGTAAGCAAATGCTGAGTCTTGTATGAACTACTGTATCTCTGAACCTTCCTCAAGAAATGGATGCATATGAATGTTTACAGTTTACATATTTAGAGCCATATACTCATACATATTGTACATACATTCTGCCTAACACTCACTTATTTTTAGACCATGGACTCAAAAGATCTACTAAGTCACAGATTTTGACAGCAGTCGGCCAGTTTTAGTGCATTTTGGCTGGCCTAAGGATTCACTGGTTCAGGAGTCAAATGCTTATCCAGGATGGAGAAGTCTCGCTGCTCATTTTTCCAGCCATTTCAAATGACTGAGCTCTTCATAAGAAGCGGCAACCATGTTATAAGGTTGCTTGAAATTGTAAAATGTCGTTCATTGCAATGGAGCCAAATGACGAACAAGAGCTACAAAAGTTTGCATTAATGGAGGAAGGATAGTTTTGTCATTAAATTCCAGGAATGGAGAACAGGGTTCTAGTCTCAGCTTGCAAAATTACTTCCTGAATCTTTCTTGTCTGCCACTTTGACCATTTCTGGCCCAGCCTCTAATTCCTCCAACCTTCCCCACTCTTCCAAATCAGAGTCAAACTCCTCATTGTTTTCATAGCACTGAACAATGTGGTTCCAGCTGCTTCTCCCTTCTTGCCTCCTTATCTGCTGCTCCCCCCACCCAACAACCACACTCACCACTTTCTCTACGTCCTCTCCTACCTTCTTGTCTTCCACCAGGCCAGAAACTACGCACACAACCCTTGACTTGGCCATCTCCAACATCTGACTCTTCAGACTGCATGGTTTTCATCAAGCCTTCACTCTCTAATCCATAACTCCTACATTGTAGATGACAGAATGTAACACACTGTGGAACTGACAACAGTTTAGGAATTTAAAATAATAAAACTGGAATTTACAAACTACAAGTTACAGCTCCTTCACACTGCTTTTTGTCTCCTCACCATCACTGCGGCTGCATACAACCTGAATTAGTTTAAGATCTTTGAGGGTAGGTCCATGTTGTTTTACATGTCTATAAAGCACCCTGCACATAATATTTTGCTGTATGGCAGGGTAAATTTAACAGAGAGCAATGACTTTTCAGGTTCTGACTTATCATCCTCAGTCAAATCAGAGAATGTTTGGGCTTTTTATAGCCACGCTGACAACTGACCCTGTTCTCTGGCAGCTTCAGAAGTTCCTCCAACAAGGAAAGTGATGGACAGGAAGCAATGTTGGAGTTGGAGAAGATTACACTACAGATATGCTATGTCTGTGCAGCACAGGTCTTAGTTCCCTCATTGAAGGGGGAATTTAACACCTGTACAGCTTTTAGGGTGTCATTTTCACAAAAGTGGAGGCAGAGGTTCATGCGAAGTGCACCCATATTTTGCACATGCAAATTGCAAATTACATAACTGAACAAACAAGAGGTATGTGGAGATAAGAAAGTTTCTCACAGCTCTGCAATTAATCTTTATGGAAAAGCCTAATCTGTTGGGCAAAGATCTCCAGGGAGAGCACAAAAAGCAGTAAGGACAGGGGGGTAGTCTTGCATACTAACCCTATTCAAAAGCAACTAAGGGGAGTTCAAGTCATTGATCCAAATCTGTGTGAGAGCCACAGTACAGTAAAGAGCTTAGACACAAGTAACAGCAATTTCTCTTTCCCCAGCCCTCTCCCAAATCCTCTCTCCATAACTCTGAAAACAAAAAGACCCTCTCTACCTGGAGAATGGCTCTGACGCGGAGTACTTTTAATGGATGCAAGCAACAGTTATTAGCTTCTTACAGATATTGTAGGAAATAAAATGTGGAAGATGCATGCTTTGTAAGTATTAGTAAATAGTAGTAAAAAATTCCCTTTTAACAGAACATGAATTAGAGGATATCTTTTTAGTGATAAATATATTTGTTACCAATACACATAACAAGAACAAAATCTGTGCTATTGTCAATCTGAAATTTGACCAACTGTTTGCAATGCCTGAATAAAAGTTTCTATCCAGATAAGAAAAAGATGCACAAACATCCTAGTGAAAAACTTATATTTAATAAAGTTTAGCTGTCACACACATAAGATATATAAATATATAAAATATATCTAAAATATATATATTTCAATAAATATACATAGTATCTGCAATAGCAGGTTGTTATAAGCACATGATTAAATAGACATTCCACTTAGAATAAAATCAGTTTAAAATAAGTTAAATCTTTAAATGAGGTTATACAAAAGATGTACTTCTGAACACACAGGTAAATGCTACAGAAAAGTTTCAGTACTAAACTAGCCAGAACAGCTTTCCCATAGTAATAGGTATCCCCCTTTTCAGTTCAATAATCAAATAGCTTTGACTGGTCAATGTCTGCCTTTGTCCGGTTCTGACCTACATGTTCCTATGAGGGACATCTTTGTCTCACTTCTCTTTGGTCACTGAGTTCATGTACCTCAATAGGCTGAGACTTGCAGTCCATTAACAAGAGTTCTCAGCTCAGCCCTAGGCCACCCAGAAGCCTTGGTGCATGTTCTCACTGAATGGCTTCACTGGTGGCCCATTCAAATGTGCTAATGTCAGAATAAAGGATTGAATGGAGGAGCCAATGTACACCATTGCTCAGGAAAAGTGACTGCAGCTTCCAACAAAGCCTCCCCTGTGGCGATGTTAAGCAGAGTTATCAATAGTGCTATGGCAGAGCAAGAACTAATGCTCCAATCATGTCATCAACAGGTGGCACAGATGCAGCCACTCCAATACAGAAATCACAGGGCAACATTTACTGGCAATTCTATCCTCTTTCCAGTTCTGATGTACAGATAAATGTGCAAATGTCATGTGTCTCTCTCTTGTACTATGTCAGACCCCCTTGAACTGAGTCCCTAAAGACTTTGTTTCCTGTTCCTTTTATTATTCGCAAAAACTGTATGCAATGTTAAAATCTACATTTTAAAAGTATAAATAAGCAATTTTCTCCAGTTTATTGTTGCAGCTGATAGAGAACATTTCAGTACAAAAAGGAAACAATTTTTTTATTCACAAGACTTGCCCACCCTGTTGCACCAATTTGCTAATTGTCAAAATGCACATTAAACTGTCTTGATACGTATTAAATTAAAAAACCATGCGACCTCTCCTTCATCTCACTTGACTACAACTTATTTTTTCTTCGTGATTTTTTTAAAATAGAGAATAGAAAAAAAAAGTGGTCATAACTATTATGAGGAATGTGTGTGAGAAGACTAAATTTGCTTGTAAAGTACATTATGGGCAGTCACAGAACTGGAGGAGACTGTCCTTGCACAGAACAACAGCTCAGATTTCTTCAGTAGGTTACCACTGCTTTGCTAGTAGCATATTGCTAGAGGAGAAATAGAGGCAATTGTGTCAGAAGGAGGACAGACACCATCATAAAACACTTCTTCCAAATAAAATGGGATCATTCCACTAGGTTATACCTGAAGGCTTAACAACACAAGTCATTTTAAGACTATTCTTATGGGACAGAGGTGGAGGAGACAAACACTAAAGAACCACCAAATCAAAATTCCAAACATTTTCCCAGGACTCGCACTGTAGGGCTCCACCTACAGAATAAGTTACCAAAAAAAAACAAAAAAAACAAAAAAAATAACCCACCAACCTGTGTGTCTTGGACAGCAAATGTGAAGAATAGCAAATTATTGTCTATGATACAAGTGTGTTCTAGGCATTATTGTTGACCCTGACCCCCAAACTTAAAAGATCTGGTAGTGTAGGTGTCATGCTATGCAGGATAGTTTGGTTTCAAATCCTACTTCCTTTCTTCTTGCAGCAGGGAATGTTCCTAAGGAGAGAGAAAATAGCAGCATTCAATGCTATGAAGCCAGAAACATAGCAGCTGCAATACCAGAATTTGAGTTAAACTGATGTAGAATCAAGCAGCACTGCAGGGATTTGATAAAGACAAATGTATCCCCCTAACCTCCTAAGAAAAGCTTTGTCTTTGAGTGTTTGTTTATGACTGTACAGATGTTTCTCTCATCTAGTGTTGTTGCTCCATGAGAGGTACTTTTTAATAGACATGGAGAAATTACAGGCTGAAAGCTCATAATGAGCAATACTCTGTCATGCGTCAGCAAAAGTTTTAACATTCAGTCTCTCTCATATTATGTACAGAAAAACCATTTTAATGGTAGATGTAGTGAGTAAAGGGGTCTAAAATTTATTAGCTTGTAGTATTTCCTTTGCAGCTGTGTATTATGTTACTTCACCTGACTGGCAAAATAATTTAATTTTTCTAATCTCTGAAAATTTTTCTGTAAACTATGTGGTATTCACAGAAATGTGTGAAATAGTGTGAAAATGGTGCTGGTATCTCTATGCCCTGTCCTACATAACTAATTTGTGGCTTCAACATTCATTAATACCGCAGCTATCCCAGATGCAACTTGATTATGCCATCCCTTATGAAAAATCCTCTGGATATACGATAAAGTTATCACTCTTCTATAGAATCCTTAAAATGACCTAGAACTGGGATAGAATTATTTTTTGAATTATATAGGACGGATTAAAACCCACTATAGAAAGGATCTTCTATATTAAATTCTACAAGTGTAAATTCTACAAGGCTTTTTCCATAAGGATTTATATAGTACCACAGCATCATTATTGACTCTCTCTCATGTCAGAGTTTGTGAAAAAAGGAACAAAAAGTGAGGAATATACAAATGAATCAAGGGCTTCTGTTAATTTATTTTTTCCACTTCTAAGTTACTATCTGTTTCATTCCCTCTCCACCATGAGACATATTCCATGAAGTCAATGGAAGTTTTTCCTGAGTGTAAAGCCTGCAATATTGAACCCTACTGTTGTCATACTTCAGCAATCCAGCCAAACCAATACATTTTGAGGCCTTACACAAAAAGATTTTTTCCAGTTATTTAATTAATTTTGTATTTCACTAAAAGATGTTAATTTTTTCACACACATAAGAACCAACTTAGGTCTGTTTCCCAGAATTAAGAACCAATTTTACTGTCTTTTCTACCTCTAACTATTACTGCACTTTCAAATGACTCCTTTAGAGCTTCTCTAGCATAGTATCCCAAGAGGAAGCTAACATCTCTTTTAAAAATTCTTCTCTAATTTGGTTAGAGCACAAGCTGCTTTTGGTTAGTGCGGAGCCACCTGTTTTTCATTATTTCCCCTCCCCCCTTTTTTTTATTCTGTACGCCTATGTCCTTAAAGGCTCAGTAGACCTCTCGGTAACCTTAAATTGCAAAGTGGAGAAGAAATGCCCACTGATTTGCATGACTTAGAAGCTAGTGTGTTGATGCTTTTATAAACCACAAGAAAATGGAGGGCCAAGAAACAAACAATATTGTGCAACCCAGAGCTAGATTTTTTTCTTCTGCATTCCAAACACTCCTCTTCTAAAAGTAACACTTTCCCTCTGCCGTCCTACAGTTATTTCTTTCATAATGTTATGGAACTTTCCAGTGATACTGCTCACTGTGCACATGCCGAGTCAGTTCAATTTCTCCCTTTTTAGTGCATGTGAAGACAACAAATTTCCCAAATGAGTTTAGGACAAATTATACTTATTTTTAAAATTTAAAAAATCCGTTTAAAAAAATCACTTCCAGTAGTTTATTTATTTTCTATCAATTTAGGGATTATAAAGTTGATCTCTCCCCCCTTCTTTTCCAGGTGTTCTCTTCCCCTTTCCGATGTAGGAACGTGTACTGGGCAGGAGAGGCCCTTAGAATTTCAAACCTTGATCCTATGCACAGACACCAAAGTACATGTTTTTCTTTAAATGATCAGAGTGGTCCCAATGAAAAAAAAGTTAACACAGACATGTTTGCAGAACTGAGGCCCAGGTGTTCTCACTGTCTTCTTCCCTGAAAGATATCTCTATATTACCTGTGAGATGCTTTTTGGTGTAGAACACTGTATCGCTACACATTCCTTTTTGTCCAAATTACACACCCTTTGGGGATTCAAAAATGCAGAATTCAAGACATTCAGATATGAATTTTGGAATGTTTTGGAAAGAAGGCAGAAGGTCAGAGATCCTAAATTAACTCTGCTTTTGGATTATAACAAGACAAACACCATCCAAGACACTCTGTGTTATGGATTGATGGATCCAAATGTAAAACTGGTCCATGAGACACTTTGTTTTATGAAATATTGGTGGGTACCAGCCTTCAAAAAGAGTGTCTAATTCCCTCTCTAACTAACCTGACAAAAAAGCAAGAAAGCACTTGCACCTTCTGCATTAAAGATAGTCTAGTGCTCATGATTCTATTTTTAAAAATAAATGTCAGACTAAGGCATCTGTGGTGAGATCTCATTTTTTTAAATAAAAATCTGCTCCGTTTCTTACAAGTCCTATAATGAGCAAATCTATCATTTAGTCTCATGCTTATATTGGCATACAGCTCTCTTGCTTTCTATTGAGTCTCAGATGTGCTCACTTCAAAGAGTACCAGAACAAAAGCAGGATGGGGGAAAAGTTCCCATTCCTCACTGCAAACATGTGTTGTTTCCCTTTTAAAGTTTCACTATGCTAATGGAGCATCTGCATTTCAGCTTCCTAAAATGAGTTTCTTTATCAGGCAGTGTCATTCGTTAAGGCTTTACACATTGACAGGTATGCTCATTTTTCATTAAAAGTGACATAAGCTGTTCTAACTAAAACAGCATAAACTAAAGAGCTAATTGTGACCAATTATTTTGGTTGGGATCATTGCTTCCTGGCTTGGGCAACCACTGCTCCCCCATAACTTCCACACCCCTGGTTGAGGACGGAGAGATTTCCCTTCCCATCTTTTCCTGTTTCAATCTATTTTAAATACGAAATACAGGAAATGATCAGTAGGGTAACCCCCCTGTGGGTTTATGGTGTATAGAAGCATTCTCCAGTTGGGATCCTTACCTGAAGTTATACAAAGTTTCCACTAGGTACCATGACTGTCACCCTAAAACCAGCCTTCATTTGTGTCTTGGCTCCTTCCCTTCCTATTGTGATCTTGTGCAAGGGGTAGGGGGAGTACAGTCACTATTACTCCCCCCTCCCCAGTGTCTAATGCAACTGGAAAAACCATTGGCCCTGGTTGTATCTCTGGTGTATTTGAGAGGCATTTCTTCTTTTCTCTTGCCTCACATGCAACCCAAGAGTTCCTACCTCCAGATCCTTTCTCTCTCTCCAATTTTCTCTCCATCCTGGATGTGGAATCTCTTTCCTATTTGCCCCGGGGTTCTCACCTCTTTTCCTCCCCTCTATCATGTTTTCTTCTCTCCAGTCACACCACACTCCCTCCACCTGATGCCTTGAGCTTAAAATTTGCTGATTCTCCCATGCTGCTTCCAACAAGAAAAAGTAAGTGAACTTCAGTAGCCACTGACTGCTCAGTAGTCAGCAAAGCAGTGGCCTCTGTGTTCCAGTCTGGAACTTCCAGATTAGGGCAAGGAACTGCAACGTCCTAAGCTACTTGAGAAAGGGTGGAGAGAGACTTTGAACAATAGCCAAAAACTAAGACAGTCTTATCCCAAATAGCAAACACACTGTCATTAGTGTCACTCCATTGGCATTACTAATGGCTGCTTATAAGCAGTACGATTGTACTTCAGTGATTTTGCCCCAGATTTTTAAAGGTATTTAAGCACTAAGTCCCCTTGATTTCAATGGGAATTAGGCATCAAATATCTTTGAGGCTCTGGGCTTTTATGTCATCATATTTAGCATGGACTCACTTATTTTTCATTTATGATCCCCTATCTTTTGCTTGCGAATCAAGACAGTGGCCCACCCAACAACATTCTCCAGTTTTTGGTACCTAATCTTCATGCAGCACTCTTCTCTATTATCTTGTGACCCTAAAAGCCCCTTAGCAAAGGGTCCCCGGTTCTTTGCAAACAACTCTCATTTCCTACTTGACGCACCCAGTACGTCAAACATAGGATACTGGCCATAGAGGTAACACGTAAGGCAGGGGTCAGGAGCCTATGGCTCATGAGCCAAATATTGCTCTGTACAGCAGCAAATATGGCTCTTTTGGCAATCCCCACTGCCCCATGTGTTAGAGCTGGAGCTAGGCCGCCCGCGACACAGTGCAGCCTCAGGAACAGCCGCACCACGGACCTGACTCCATCCCCGGCATACGGGACAGTCGTCCACCACACAGCCCCACCCCGGAAGCAGCCGGGCAGCCACAACGTGGCCTTTGCCCCAGCTCTTTCCCAGGGCTGGAGCTGTGGCCAGGGCAGGCCACATGGTGGCAGCCTGGCTGCTCCCGTGCTCTGTGTGCCAGAGCTGGGGCCAAGGCCACGGTGCAGCTGCTCCCACTACAGCCTGGCCAACAAGGCCCCAATCAGGGCCCAGCCTACATCTCGCCACAGCGTCCTGTCCCTGGCTCCAATCCTGGGGCAGGCCTCATAGTCCAACCCCCATCTGGCCTCTGGAAGGGCTGGTGGTGGTCCCTTCCTGCTGTGGCATGAGTAGGAGGGGAGGCCACAATCCAGCTGCGGCGATCCTGGCCCAGCCCCTCGTCCAGCCACTGCTATTGGGTGCAGCAGCCCAGCCTCAGCCAGGTAAGGTAACGAGACTCCAGGATCCCCCCACATACTCTACTTCCCACCCCCAGTGCCCTGCCCTGCCTCCTGCACCTCCCATACACTCCAATTCCCTGCCCTAAGCCCTTCATACACGCCAGCCCTGACTCCTGCCTCGCCCCAGCCCCAACCCCTGCCATAAGATTGACAGAAGACAGGCTGAATGCGTGCACGAAATTGGATTTGACCAGTTAGGAAGTAAACTTCAAAGAAATGTGCAAAAAGATGCAGCAGCAGAGGTCCCATTAAATAAAGTCTGTGAGCACAATGTTTCATTTATGCTATTATTAATCATCATGTCAATTATCAATAATATTAAGTTGTATATTTTCTGTCATGCAAATGGGCATTCTTATACAGCTCTTTATTGATCACTTGTTCTGAATTTTGATGTTGTTTGGCTCTTTGGTTTGAAAAGGTTGCCAACCCCTGATGTAAGGTCTCTATAGAACACGTGCAACTTGTCAATGTTGATAATCATGGCACAACATGTGTGCAGGCAGTATATAAGGAATAATGTAACTATATTGATATTAAGATGAAAAGGCGTCACCGAGACGTAATACTACTAAGATTATATCTACACTTGAGAGCTAACCGTGGCACAGCTATATTAATACAGCTGCGCTGCTGTAAGGTCTCCCTTGTAGCTACACTATGCTGATGGGAGAGAGCTCTCCCACTGACATAATTAAACCACCCCCAACCAGCAGTGGTAGCTATGTTAGTGGGAGAATGTCTGCCACCAACATAGCGCTGTCCACACTGGCACTTCTCTTGGTGTAACATATGTCCCTCAAGGAGGTGTTTTTCATGCCCCCGAGTGACATAAGTTGCACCAATAAAAGTGCTAGTGTAGACACAGCCTTAGTGGTAGCCAGTTCATGCAGGAGGGCATTACCACCCAACTCTGAATAGCCAAGGAAGTAACGGAAGGTTCTATTGTCTACCATTGCCCATCATAGAACAGTCATAGACTAACACAGAGTGGGAAGAGGTACATTGGATCAGTTCAATGAGGAGATACCTGTTGAGCTGGGTGGTTTTCCATGAAAGATTGGATCCTTGGTCCTTTAAGCCAACCAGATCTTGCAGACTGAACCCTGAGGGAAACTACTTTATTAGATGAGAGATGTAATAATTAATAAGGCTACATCCTCCTTCACGTATGATGATTGTGTTTTGTATTGTTACCATTTGTTTCCATCAGTCTCTCTTGCTTCTTAGTGGAATCTATATTCTTTTTAAATAAACGTCCCTTAGTTTCATTATAAGTATTCTGTGTTATTTAGAAGCAATGGCTTAAGGTTATATTGGTATACACTGCTCCTTTGAGGGCAGAGGGTTTGAGATTCCTGTAAGTAGCCAGTGTCAGGGACTGGATATCACAGAAAAATGCTTCAAGGGACTTGCACGTGCCTCTTGTTAACCTGCAGAGGCAAAACAGGTCTGAAAAAGCCCAGAGAAGAGCTCTTAAGTGGCTGAAAGGCTGGTGCTGTGAGGGAGCCAAGACCATCAGCTTCCACAAGAAAGACTCCTTCAGACTAGAGGCAAAGGGTAATAAGGTGACAGACCTAGGTAGCCCAAATATTGCCCCCAAACTGTAAGATACTTTTGCTTTGTAGATGCTGTCATGCAAGGAATTTCTTCATTTTGAGTTTCCATTTCAGAAAGGTAGGGTTTAAAAAAAAGCTAGGTATTATTCCTAAACCAACTGAAATTGCATTTGTGACATCAAAATGGATTTTTTGAAGTAGTATACTGGATTGACAGAAAAGCAGCTGCACAGCAACAAATGAAAGTGGAAATTAATAAGAAACCAAGGGAAAGGAAAAACTATTGGTTTTGCACACCCACAGCAAATTGGCTGGATTTAGAAAAGCACACTTTGATCTTTCCCAGACTAATTACTGCTCTGTGTTTGACTGTTTTGTGCATTAGTTGCCCTTCATAAAAAATGAAACTACTGTATCACAGAGCTGTAATACAAATGAAAATGTGACATCCAATAAACAAAACATGACAAAGGTCACCCAGTATAATAACTGTATAATTCAGCTTTAAAATGTCTCCTGTATACAAATAATGACACATCTAAGGTGCTTTTGAACTGATATTAAATGATGTGAGCATGAGTCTGAGAAAGAGTGAGAGAAACTGTATATACAAAGTCTGATACACAGAGTTTTATGACAAACATTTTTCAGACTTGCTACACAATTTACAAGATTAGATGATCGGATAAATGCATAAGTATTTTGAACACTGAACCTATCAGGAATCTAGGAATATATCATTCTTACTATATGAAACCAAAGAGTGGTAGTTTCACAGCTTTAGAATATATCAGTTATAGCAATAGAAACAAAATAGCTTTACATGAAAGCAAATTGAAAACTTCACCCACAACAACTGGGTACAAAACCATATCAAAACCACAAAAACCTTCCCACTCATCTCAAGTGGCTGTATTCCTGCATTCCCTTTAAGTCTGATCTGGCTTTCAGTCTGCACTCTTGCACACCTGTAGCTCTTCGCTTGCTGAAAAATAAGCAGAGCTATTGGACACTGCAACCTCTGCAGAGACAATGCTGATCTCCAGATCAGATACTAAGAAGAGGAATCACATTGAAGTGACATGTTATTATTAACTAAAGACCTGATCATGCAAGCACTTTGACACGAGTAAATTTACACATGTGAATAAAGTTTAGCTTGTGCATGTCTGCGAAATGTAATTCTTATTTCTAATACAGACTCATGTACATCAAAAGGAAAGCATTCCTACTTGAAGTTTGCTTGCAAAATTTGTCTTCATGCCACCAACTACAGAGGTATTAGTTGCTTTCACAACCAAAGTGTTCTGCTGATTCTAAGAACATATTTTTATGGTTGTTTACTATTCTATATTACCATATTTTCAAGGAGCTAAATATATTGATTTTTAAAAGCTTGGGCTGCACATATTTTTAATATAAGGATAACAAGCTGTCATAGACTGACACTCTTAGTTCAGTATTAAGCTCCTGATATGGATTTGTTCTATATTATTCTCCCCCATCCAAAAATGTTATGTGCATTTGGGACCCTACACACACTTGTAGTCACATCCCACACACTACCTCGGTCATATCTGTACATAATATGCCTTGTGTAGCATCACATGAAAGCTGACAAAACTCTGTTTATTAACATAATTGTAAAATGAAGATGTGCTAGACTTTTATGTGACATTAAGAATTCCCTCTGTATGATGCTACTAGAACATGTTTAAGACAATACTGCCTAGCCTTAGCCTAGGCAACAGTGAAAAACAGGTCTATTCTAAACAAATGAATGTGGAGTTACCTTAATTTACACTAAACAAAGCTATCCAGCTAAACCAGCAAGGGTTATCCTGCCCCTGACCTCAGGAGACAGATAATTAACATAGTTCCTTCACCTGAAAGACACAGGAGACAATCACCAGGAAGCCTTCCTGATTGTAAGAAGAGCAGTCCTGTCCATCGGAGACCCTGCATTTTGAGGGGCCCTGCGGCAGCCACCTCAACCATCCTATGGATGGGATGGTCACCCAGGTTAGCCCAGGGTGGCCTGGGGAATTACCTGGGTGCGGGGGGATGGGGGAGGGTTGGTACCCCCTGCACTCACCATGGCAGGGGGAGCTGCAGCAACCCAGCAGACTGCTCTACTCTGCCACCATCTCCCAGCTCACTGCACTCTCCTTCACCACAGCAGCAATAAGGGGAGTGCCCCGGCGCTGGCCCCAGCCAGCTCCTCTCCCCTAAGCCCCTTGCTCAGGGCAGCAGACTGTAGCATTCCTCTTCCCACCACCACAGTGACGTGGAGCATAGCGGGCTGGGAGAGGGTGGGAGATCACAGCAGGCTGCCAGGTCGCTCTGGTTCCTCCCACCATGGTAAGTACAGGTGGGGCCACCCCATGCCAGCCCCTACCCCAGTAATCCCCTGGCTCATGTTGTGCAGGGCAAGGCCTTAGGGGAAGGGGTGCAATGGGACAGGGAGGGGCAGGAAAAGGAGAGACCTGGGTGTATTAGTCATGGGGTGTGGGCAAGGCCCATGGTGGGGGATTGCCCTGGGCCCCGAGCCCCCCTAACTACAGTCCTGCTTGTGTGACAAAAACATTCTTAGAAGAGCTTACTATCCCTACAGATCTTCAACAGTGGTATATCGCTGAGAAACAGCTATGAGGAGCTTCAGGTCTGGAGTTCATTAATTGTTACCTGATAGGTGAAGTTTGATCCAGGAGAGCCTTGAGGCATTTGCAAGTGAAAGAGACAGACTGATGCAGCGGGGAGCTGACATGCAATCCAATCACCTGCAAAATGCATGCTTCTTGAGATAACACAGCACTTGTAACTCTGGGTATCCTCAAGGGCGCATTACAGTACTTCACAGAAGGCATAAGGAGATGTGATACCAGCTTCAAACAGCATACAAGCAAATTTTAGCTATGGCATAATTCAAGGTAATGAAGTAAGAGAAGGAGTGAGGAGAGAAGTGGCAATTGCATAAGCAGGAAGCACTGAGCCTGTATCTTAACCACTAGACAATTTCCAGCTTTGCCACAGAATCCTGTGTAATTTTGAAAATTTCTTTTAGGGCCTGATTCTGTACCTGCCGGCCCACCAACAGCAGAGGAAGAAAAGAAGCACAGGGGGCAATTGCCCCGGGACCCGATGATACAAAAGGGCCTGAAGCTCCAGGGGTGGCTGAAGCCCCGGGCCCTTTAAAGCACTGCCAGAGCAACATGGAGTGTTCTCTGGACAGCACTGAAAGCTCCCTGGGGAGCACTCTCTGCAATAAGGACTGCCTAGTACCAGTCCTGCCCCTTCCACCTGAGGCCCCATCCCTTTCAGAGTATGAAGCAGGGACACACACACTCCCTAGGGTTGCCAGATGGTTTAACAAAAAATACCAAACACTCCCCCCTCCCCCCTGCAAAAAAAAACCACTGGGAAAAAATTCTGTTGACCAAAGTTGTTAAGCAAAAAAAAAGGCACTGCACCTTTAAATGGCCCCATGCTCCTAACTCCCTCACCTGAAGTGGCAGGGGAAAATTGTCCTCGCCGGGCTTCCTGCGCTCCTCACTGCCACGCCCTCACCAGACACGGCAGGAGAAAATTGTCCCCGCCAGGCTTCCGTCCAAGGGAAACAGGAAATACTGGACATTTCACATTTCTGGTATTTTCTGGTGTTGTGGGTGTTTTTGTTTTTTTTAAACCAGATGGGGGACCTGAATACCGAACTTTCCGGGCAAAAACCGGACATCTGGCAACCCTAACACTCCCTGCCTTGCCCAGGGGTCCAGCAAGGATCCTCCCACATGAAGCTGGTTACAGGCTCATGGCTTCAAGGTCTCTGTGCCTCAGCTCCCTCAGTGTAAAATAGGGATAATAATTCTCCCTCTTCATCTATCTTCAATAATTAGACAGTAAGCTTCTTAGCCTGAGGACAGACAGCCTCATACCAGGCTTATGTACAGCACCCTGGCACAATGGGCTCTCAGTCCCAGTTTATACATATGCACATATGGCTGATTTCTTTAATTCTGGGGTTTGTTCATGTATATAAAAATAAAACAATGAGAAGTCCAGTAGCACCTTAGAGACTAATAGATATATTCAGGCATATGCTTTTGAGGGTAAAAACCCACAAAAGCTTATCCCCTAATAAATCTGTTAGGCCTGGTTTACACTAGGATTTTACATCAACTTTAGCCCCATACACTTGATTTTCTAAGTGATGCATCCACACTACCAAGCTTGTTGCATTAGCCTTAAGGGGCTATGGAAGTTGATTTCAGTACTCCTGCTTTTCACAGGGAGTAACACTATTCTCAATGGTTGAATTTACAGAAGTCTAGATGCAGTGTTGCTAGAAAGTCAATGCTATTGGCCTCTGGAAGGCCTCCCGCAGCTTCCCACACTGACCAGAACCTGTACCTCTAGTGCTCTCCCACTGAGCTCAGAAAGGCCTGGGAACAATAGAAGGGCCTTTCCTGTGCAGCCAGCATTGTAAGCCCACTCATGAGTGAGCAGTACTCCACAGCACACATGGAGATGACTTCCAACAATCTAACCAACAGTGCAATGACTTCGAGGACTTCTGCTCCCACGGACTCCAATTCCCAGGGGCGCAGAAGAGGACCAGTGGGGAGTCTCCAAAGATCTTGGCTCTTATCCAGAAATAGAAAGATGAAGCCATCCTCATTTAGCTCTGAACCAGCAAGTGGAACACTTAGATTTATGGCAGGATCACAGACTACATGGGGGCTAAAGGCTATTACAGGGACACCCAACAGTGCCAAGTAAAAATCAAGGAGCTGCACCAGTCCTACCACAAGGCGAAGGAGGTGAGAATCCCCTTGACCAGAATCCCCTTTACCCTCCTTATAATGGTGATAATATTTCATGTCACACTCTCCTTTAGAGAGGGTAAGTACATAGTGCATTCGAGTCATTCATTCCTGCTGTCACTGGCTGCAGCCATATTGCACCAGAGGATATGGCCCAATGTTTACAAATGACTTTGAAAATAAACACTGCTATTTTTTTATAACAATACTCAGCACTTTTAGCTCTGTTGTTTATATATGTCATATTATATTTTATATATCTGCCCCTCAGGCTGAACATATTCTCGTATTAGGTGCATCTGAAAGCCTTGTAAATAAAATCTTGTTTAGTTTACCCTGTCATGTGTGGATGGATCTTCATTCCTGTAAGAGGTCTAAATGAAGACAATATGTTAGGCACGGTTTTCTTAACGAACAGTGTCCTTTCTTTTTTGCAAAAAGAAGTGAGCTTATTATTGTAAGATTTTTTTTCCCTCCCTCAATATGGAGCAAATTCAAACTTTCTATACTGCAACCTGAGAAAAAAGTCTTTTGAAACAAAAACTGGATTTTTGTTTAGTGACTGAAGCTGTTTCCAATAAAACTGTCCTAACAATCCTATAAAATAATGAAAACTTCTTTCATGTGATATACAATCAATTATATACTAAATGCTGAAAGATTTTGGGGAACTATAGTTAATGCCCCGTATTTCTCCTTTTTATGGAACAAATTCTGCTTTAAATTAAATATTTAATTAGAGAGAGCCCATTCATAAATAACAATGTATACTAAATCAGAATGGAATACTAAGTGTTACATATACGCACCTTGTTTCCATAAAGATTTTGGGTTCATTCATTTCATTCCTCCCAAAGTAACAAAAATGTGTTAATTTATTCAACTGCAATTAACATATCCTCACTTTCTATGCAACCAGATGTCAAAATTAAGGCTAATGTGTGCCAGAAAAATTGAAAATGAATTTCATAAATATATATTTTGAAAGGTTTTCTGTGGGAACAAAATATTTCTCCCTATGTGGTTTATAGATTACTTACACTATAGCAGAGATTTTTACCTTCTGGCAAGGAGTTCCATTCCATTCTAGGCCAAAAAAAGCACCTTAGGGTAAAATATTAAGTTTTTCAGGAAATCTCATAAAAATGAGCTCAACCACATAGGTGCTGGAATAAGGGGATTCAGGAGATGCTGCAGCACCCCTCTGACTTAAGTGATTTTTTTATACACAGTTTGGATAAATGGCTCTCAGCACCCCCACTATAAAGATTGTTCCAGTCCCCCTGCTCACCCAATAATGGAGCCTTAACTGTTCCAAAAATGGCAATTTATCCTCTAAAGGCTGGAGTCTGAAGAATACTTTTGAATAGACATAACACTACATTCCCACTTTGTGAATATTAAAAGCACATACAAACACTTTTCCAAGTAGGAAAGAACACTAGGTATGGCCTTCGCACATCTTACTCGGGTGACAGAACCCAAGAAAGATCTGACTCATTACTATAAATATTTACCACCCCAGTGCAGTTTTTAACCTGTGCATTTCTATACATTTGTAATGTTTCAAAAGCCGCATACACAGAATTTAAGGGATTACATACTACTGGAGGCAAAAAAGTTTCATAACATGCTGAGGAATGTGAACCTGCACAGCAAGTTGTATTGTTGTTACCCCTATGAACAGTACTCTGCTTATACACAGTGTGGTCTTTATGCATAATTCCCAGCGTTTAGTTAGTAATTCAAAGTAATTTTCTTCTCTACAGCCAATCATAATTCTTTTTTCACTATTCAGTTGTCAATATGTGTACTCACCCAGCCAAAAGAAAACATGTTCTGCTGGAGAAAATAGCAATATATACCTGGGTTTTAAATTAAAGGCTTTTTCACCAGCTTTCTAAGGTTCTCCGAAAGACCCTTTCCTCGTGAAAGTGAGTGACGGCACGTGTATCTCATTGTATAAAATGAGAATTAGTACTACATACCAAAACAAATAGATCTCTTCCCTACTGATCTATTGAGTACATGGCATGACAGGCAATTTAATTTAATTACTCATCAACCATCCCTTATTGTCTCTGTTATATAAAGAAAGCTAGTACAGATGCAGTGCAATTATAAAAAATGAAAGTGTCTAGTAATTTAAATATCAGTAATTATTGTGCCACTGTTGAATTTTTTAAAGGCAATATTGTCAACTGTTGTTCATATGTACGGTTTATATAATGTCTGATTCTGATCTCACAGTGATGAAATACAGCAGTAGTTCACTGAAATCAATGGAGTTATAACAATGAGAAACAGGTGTACCAGGACCATAATAATTATAATGTAGCCAATGCATTATTACACTGGTGTGATTTACACAGTTTTTGAGCCACATATCTGAGATGGGAATTGGGCTCTTATTTGAATATATATACACTTCACCTTGCTATAATGTTCTATTCAGATAATGGAAAACACAAGCAGTAGGATTGTGCTTGCATATTGACTGTCAGAATATCTAAAACCTCTTCATATTAAAGCTGACAATGAAAGCATTAAAGGTGGCAGTTAAGGCCATTTTTGAATAACTCATTCATAATGCTTAGAAGATATTTCTTAGCAAAAATCTCATATTGTAGATCTTAACTTCCTACCAAAATACTGTATGAAAGGCAGTATTAAAATTATGCCCCGATAAGATCTTTACTTGTAGCCATCAGATAGAACGTATTAATATGATTCTAAAAATCCACTATGAAGCAAGTTAGTCACTTCTTTTAACTAAACAGAAAAAGAAAACCATAAGCAATATAGTGAAAAATTGCAAAATGGCAAGAGTGTGTAGTCACTAGTGTTAAGATTAAAGCTTTTTTCATTTTTTAAAAATTTCTTACTTTCTCCAATTTGGAGTCCAGAAACAGTAATCTGTTCCTTTTCTTTAAAATAGTTGATGTGAACTTTGCTAACCACCACCAAACAGTTGTCAAATTACTCCTACAAGAAATGGTAGTACAGGTTTAACCTCTCTCAACCAGGACTTCCTGGTCCAGCAACATCCCTGGTCTGGAAGGACCACAGCTGTTGCCAGACAAGAGAGACCCAGTGGAAGGCCAGAGTCAGGAGCCCTGCAGGGGCTATGAACCCAGCCACAGGAGGGTTGAGCCAGTGGTAGGGCGGCTGGAACACCAGCTGGGAGGCCAGGGCAGGATCAGAGCCAGACTGGGAGGCCAGTGGCAGTGGGACCAGAAATGACCTTCCCTCAGGTACCATTTCTGGGCCAGGGAGGTCAACCTGTATTTCATGCTAAATGGTATCAGTACAAAGGTAATTTCTTGGTCACAAAATATAAAAATCTATATTCTGTTCTTTCTTGCATTACTCTTTCAAAAACTCACACTAGATAAACAATTTGATCTCTGGACAGTTTTCTCTTACTCTTTTTACTTTTACATTCTGTTACTAAAAGGGATACTTACTTTTAACTAGATTGCAATTTCAGGTTAAAAGAGCTTGAACAGATTTTCTAGAATGAGTTAAGTAGTCTTACAGAAAATTATCTGCAGATACTTTTAGAAATGCAACAGCAAGGAACAATTATCTATCTAGATTTCCTACAGATAATGTTTGAGTCTCTGAAACAGAAGTAGTGTAACAGTGATAAAGGAAATAAAGTTGTATGTTAGAGTGTATATTTTCTATATTACTATTTATTTTATTGAGCTAATTTTTCTTGCATGCATTTCTAAATCACCCATTCTCACCCCAATGTCCCAGTCAAATTAATCTGTCCCCCACCTATATTGCCTGCAGTACTCAATCCAGTAGGAGTGCTCAGAGCAATTAAGTGCTTATTTCCTTTATCACAGTTACATTACTTCTGTGACTCAGGTGGGTGAGGTAATATCTTTTATTGGACCAACTTCTGCTGGTGAACACATCGTGCTTTTGAACCTACAGAGCTCTTGTTCAGGTTACTGAATAACATCAGATGAGTCCTTTTGGAAACTCAAAACTGCAGTACAAGAATGTTGCAGATCATGATAGAGGTTCATTGTCATTGCCATCTTGGAAAGCTACAAAGTATCTGCTCAAATTACCTCTAGCTAGCAATGTCAACCTCTTATGTTCATGAGCAGTAAAATGTACTTCATGCTAATTTATGAGGAAAAAAGTGGGAAAAAATAATGTTCATTGGCTTTTTGTACTTACTATCCTGTTTCTTGGTCACCTCCCTGAAACATACATTAATTAAATACAATTGAGGTGACAAATATAATTACATTAGATAACATGTTAGCCTAAAGATACTGAAAACTAAAGACAAATTGACAGTCATTGAGGGCCAGGACTGAAGAATGGACTCTCACTCCAAAAAAGAGAGTGGGGTCTTTTCACATAGCTCTCAAAAGCATTAGTTGAGAGCCTACAAATACTTTTGAGTAAATAGAAGAACAATCACTAGTTGCCTGGACAAATCAATCAGATGTTACCAAAAGGAAAATCCACTGTATAATAAAACACTCCACAAATTAAGTACATTAGACATCATCAGTATCTAATATTTCCCAAAACCTGAGTACACACACATTTTAAAATATCAGACAATTTGAAAAATATCACACTATTTACACTGAAGTTAAAGATTGGTGCTTCAAAGCCAGCAAGGAGGCTGAGAGGACTGCCAGCCCCCTGGGCAAGTGTGGGGAGGCAACTCTGCACTCCCAGAAGGGGCGAGACCTTGGGTACAAGGGGTGGGGCTAGCAGCAGCAAGTCTTTGGTGCCTCCTGGACCATGCTACTCTCCCCCTCTTCCCCAGCCCTTAGCACTACCCAGTGCTCCAGCTGCAATTTAAAAAGCTCAGGCCACCATCTCTGCCACAGTAGCAGCAGTGGTGGCTGGGAGCCCCAGCTTCTTTTGAATTGCCAGTGAATACACAAGCTCCTTCTATAGAACTAAGTGACCATTTAATGAAATTACAGCAGAATGAATTCTCATGAACACTAAGGTGTCTGTTCCTGTGACACACACAAATGTCCCTCATCTAAAAGTGTCTTTAAAAAGAGGCTGTTATCAGATAATAAGCCCATGGTTCAATATCTTCAGATGTTATCCATTAAAAACTAGAAAATATTTATCTCTCTAATTAATGGGTTAGGGGAGACTTTTACTAATTGAGTACATTACATGCTGTCAGTGCATAACCATGGGAGAACTGCACAATAAAAGTGCAGTGCTTTGCTTACTTTCACCTATCCAGAAAATGGTTGTGACTTTTTGCACACTTGAAGATAATTTAAAAATTAGCTTTAAAATCATTTCCCACATTAATTATAGCTCAGTAATTAAGAACATTAACAGTAGTTAAGAGCTGCCAAAAAATGACTAATAATCACAGCACTTTTACTTATTTAGTATCCAATGACAAATACAGATTCTCCTTGATGTCAATAGAATATGCATAAAATGTGTGTGTGTGCGCGCGCGCGCACGCGCGCACACACACAAAAGCTGAATCAGGACTATACTCAGGGTCCCCTATTTTCCACAGGTGCAAAATATGTCATGGAATCTAATCTTAGCTACATAATTATTGTCACAGAGCAAATTGGCTCTTTCAGGCTAGGTCTACACTACAGAGTATTTGTGCAAAAACGGCGTCCACATCTCAAGTGCGTTTTTGCGCAAGTAAAACAAAAGAACAGAGGAGTTTTCCCGGTGTAGGTATTCCTCCTTCTACGAGGAATAACTTCTTTTTGCACAAGAACTCTTGCGCAAAAAGGTGTGTGGGGATGGGCAAGAGGGGGTTTTGCACAAAAAGAGACAAACAAAAAAAGCACAGATGCCATGGTGGCCATTCTGTGCATAGCAATCAGAGTTTCCTTTCGAGAGAGTGTGTGCAGTCTGGACGCTCGCTTGCGCAAGAAGTTTTTGCAGAAGATCTCTTCCGCAAAAAGTTTCTTGCTCGAGAAGCCTGTTGTGTAGACATAGCCTCAGAGGGTTGGGGCTCAACCTCACACAGATAGTCTGCCTCCCCAGGTGAGGGGAATGTGTCTGAGGTAAGCAGGGGGTCGCATGATGGGATCATGTGAGTTAGAACCAGGCCTGCTGTAAAATATGAAGGGCAGCTTGCATTCAGTGAGAAAGAAGTACTAGTCCTATCATGTGAACTCTCAGTGTGTGAGAGGAAGGCTGGGATAAGCCTTGCTGGAGGAACACCTCATCAGGGTGAGAACTAAGAATGCAGCACTGACACTACGCACCAGCTAGGAAGGCTGGATGGAGGTTTGTGTTCTTTTGAACTCTGCGTTAATAAACCGGACTCCGAAGAAAGAGGCATGATTAAGAACATCAGCAATGTGAAGTTTTCTTAACTGGGAAAGAAATAGAAATGGAGGCACCAAAGCCAGATCAAGTAAATCCTACTACAATTGTGCTCCCACTTCAATTTCTAAAATAAATAAGAAATAATCATAATAATTCTTCATGACTGCCATGACCTTAAAACCCCAGTATAGTTGGATGTACAGTTATTTTCCACAGTCTGCAGACATCTTGAAACAAAGGCTCTGAGAATCCTGCCATAATGAAAAATGTCGTCACTTATTTCACAGTTAATTTTTCAACAGCAACATCTAACTAATGTACTCATCCTCCCAAACCAACTCCCTCACCCTCTGAGGTACCAAAACCTCCAATTTGCACCAGCCTCTCTTTTCCTCACCTTTTAATGCTCTTATTCATTTCCAATACAAAAACCTGCAGCATGCTGAAAACTGAATTGTAGAAGCATAGTAAAAAAAACTGGAACAAAAAATGGAGTAATAGCAAAATAATCATATAGGTGTTAAATTACTGGTTGTATCATTGATTTTCGTATTTAATTCAGTAACTGCCTCTGTTTGTTAATTTAAGTGGAGTTATTGCATAACTTCCAATCTGCCACCCAAACTCAAAAAATATGCCACAGAATTTCAGTCCAGCTTGTTATATGGCATTGGCTTTTCTTCTAGCGATTGCAGAAGAGAAGTCTGAGATTCCACAATGCCTCAAACATAAGAGTCGTGGTGTCCGACATGCTATTCACATGTGGCTATTTGGCTGGTTGAGTGTGGTTAGCTCGCTATTGCAGTAGCCACTATAGTTGCTACTGCTTCAGAACTGGTTGCTAATTTAATCCTTTAGAGGCTAATTTGTCAACAGGACTCAACCCATTCTCTAAATTTACATGCACAAATTTTGAACTTTAACAATTAGTCCACACAAAACATGTATTTGTACAAACTAATTGTGATGGGACTGGTAACAGAGATCTCATTGTGACTGTCAGCTGATGTGCTGAAACACCACTGAGCCAACTTTCCTGATTCCATGGGTGCCCTCTTTACTCCATCTTACTAATACAGGCCCTCCAGCCTCCTTCAGCACTGACACAGAGATGAGGTCACACCCCTATTCAGTGTAATACAGATGCTGAGATAGGATCAGCTCTTGGAAGGGTCTGTCAAAGGGACTTGCCACAGCACCCAGGTGCACAAACCCAATGGGACCTGAACCCCAGATAAATCCATCTTACTCTGTATAAAGTTATATACAGAGCAAGCTCATATTTTCCCCCCCTCTTTTACATAGAGAGAGAGATGCACAACTGCTCCCCCCTCCTTCCAGGTAACAATTATTTACACTGGGTTTAAATAAACAGGATTTCATTAACGATTAGAAGACTTACCCAGTGTTGCCAGGATCCTTCAGGGCAGGTTGTTGGTGATATTGGAGGGGGTGCACGCACACATGCGTGCATGTTCAGGAGGCTAGGGGAGTGAGAAGGTACACAGGGTGTCCTTCCCAGACATCTCTCCCCCCCCCAACCCCGCTCTCACCAGCATACTGACTATGTCCAGTGGCGGGGGGGTGAGGAGGGCTGGGGCTCTGCCATCTTGCCTGTCAGCACACCGAGTAAATAGTTCCTTTGTCCCAAATTCTTTCCACCCCTCCTGAACCTTGGCTGCAATGACAGGGTGGGGGAAGGCTCCTGGTGGCCAGGGAGGCCTGGGGCAGAAAAAAAGGCCCTGGCCGGTGTGGGGATCTGGGGGAAAGAACAGGGCTCTGGCAGCTGGAGGACTTCTGGCCATCCTGGTACAACCAAACCTTGACCTTGCTTTAAGTTAGGAGAGGAGGAAACTGCATACCAAATTTGGTGACCCTAGCTCTTACCAATAGGAGGAGCTCTTGAACAAACAGACTCACAGACAGACACACTCTAAAATAGATATAAAGGTAAAAAGTAGGATTTAAGTGGTTATGAGTAATCTCACTCAAAACAAAGCAAGTTACTAAGCAAAATAAAACAAAATATGCCAGCTAAGTCTAATACACTATGGAACTGGTTACCTAGAATATCTCAGCCTCAGGTATTCAGATAAGTTTCTTTCATAAGCTGGGCAACCTCACAACCTTGGTTTCATATCTCTCTGCCCCCCAAGCCCCATTCAGTCTTAGATGTTTCCAACAGTCATCTTGGGAGGAAAGCAGTGGTGTTCCAATGTCTGGCAGCCACCCTATTGTTTGGTTTCCCACCTTTATATAGATTTTGTCCAAAGCAGGTATCCTTTGTGTTCAGTTTAAAAACTTTTTTCTCGTCTTCAATGGAAAAGTACAAGGACTAATGTGGGTCCCAGAAACAGGTGACCTAAATACATGTCCCTAGGAGGAATGAGAGTCCCCACATGGACAGATTCATAGGAAAAACAAACCCATTTTCAGATCATTTACCTTATCCTTGAGCTATCTAGTTTCTGAAATACATTTACTGGCCCTCACTTAGCATGTCTATATTAGTAAAAAAGGTTTATACTTCATATTTCTAACTTCATATACAGAAATAATACATGCACACAAAACACACACATTCTGCAGATTACAACTTTTCAAATGATACTTTACATGAAATATTTTGCAGAAAGCATTTTCCAGTTATGCATATTCATATGCATATTTCCATGAAGACTGTGACTCCTGTGCACTAACCACGTAGTTAGGTGCCAATCTGCCTGATTTTTCAGTTGGAATATTTTAATGTGCAAATGGTTGGATATGCATGTGATGGGGTGCGGTCACAGAAGAACCCTTGGGGGTGCTTCCCAGAGTGCTGAAAAAGCCACTGACACTTACCTCTCTGTTCTCTGGGGCTTCTTACCACCCTGTTCTATTGGCCCTCCTCTCCCCCAGCCAAGGCACAGAGCTGAGATCACTGCTCCACCCCCCACAAGGAGCAATATAAACACTGAAAATCTTTAGGTCCAAGAAAAATGCAGTTTGAGGTCTGGCTTCCAGAGAAACCACTCCCCAAATAAATCATTCAGGTAAGCCCCTTTAACAATGAAAGGAGGATGTTCACGAGGATGATTGCTCCCCCAGGTAACAATTATTTACACTGGGCTTGATAATAAAATCACTTTATTAAGTGCAAACAGTAGGATTTAAGTGGTTGCAAGTGAAAACAGACACAGCAAAGTATATTAAAAAAAAAACAGAAAACATGTAGCTAGTTCTAACACTAAAACCTCAGTACAAACTTTCCCTAAGGCTGTTCTTCCCTGCCTTGGAGGTTTAGCTAAAAAAAGATCTTTTTTCCCTGGGAGTCTCTGGTGCATTTTCTTAGGAGTGACATGCCATCCAAAAATAAAGGGACAGCTAGCTTCCCATTGTTTTATAGATTCCACTTTGGGCGGGAACATGGACTTCTCCCCCACCTTCTATGAAAAATTACCTGGTCAGTCCCTACCAGTTGGGGTGATCACATGCCTCACTAAAACCAACCATTGCTAAGAAGTAAAGGACAGAAGAGGCTGTTTACAGGTGATCATCCAGACATTGAGGGAAACACCCTTGATGGCTTTCATTTGCACATTTAAAACCAGAAAACATTCCATATTCCATATCTCTAACTTTACATACAAGCGTGATACATAAACCAAAATAAAATATACAGATCCAGCAGATTGTGACATTAAAATTGATAGGTTGCATGAGGTATCTCATCCAAAGCATCTTTGTGTTATGCTTATTTGTGTCCATAAGTCAATTTCATAAAGCATGGGTGAGGGGGGACTGTCACAATGCATTATTCCTATATGTTGAATCACAGACCACGTTGGAAAATTTTATTTCCATATTTTGATTTCTAAAACTTTATAAAAGCATGTTAAAACTTCTAGACTATTATAAAAGTAACACTTTAAAAAAATTATCATTGAGAAGAGTTAATAGTCACTTCTGTCATTCCCTAATCCCATATTGGTGCCTGCCAGTTTGCAGAGAATATGATCAGGGACAGAGACAACAGCAGAACATTTACACTGAAAGCTGGTGAAAACCAGACAAGGTCTTCTCTATCCCCATACACAAATACCCTATACCTGGTAATTAGTTAATCTCTTACCTATGTTACTCCCTTATTCCTCCCTGGTTTACTCGGGATCAGGTCATACTCATGTGTGCCTGGGCGCCTGATATTTTTAACATAAAAGGAGATCCTGAGTACCCCAGTGGTGATGTTTAGTTGGGAATTCCCTATCCACCTCTTTGCTGCAGTCCCTTGCTCCTAAAGAATATACAATGGTGGTGCCTCCACCTGGCTGGCCCTGTACAAACTTAATGGTGTGTCTTGGGAGCCTCCAGGAATAAAATTATTCCAGTAATAATCTGGATCTAACTCTAAGACAACAATTCTAAATAATATATATCTAATTGATTAAATTAGAATTAACACACATTTACTTAACAACTTGAAGAAACAGGGTTTAACAGATTAAAAGTGAACACAATCAATTAACAAAATACACAGAAAGAAAGGAAACGTATCTATCTGGCATTTACACGGCCATCATTTATCCCACGCCAGAGTGTGCACTCCTCTGGATTCAGAGTTCCAGACACTTGCATGGGTGCACTTGAAGGTCTGCAGCTGGAGTGGCAACAGCACTGTGCAGGATCTGTGGGTATGTCTGCCCAGGGAACCAGAGCTTCTGGGATTTGGTAGGGCCTGTGCCAGTAGCAGAGGGATTTTGCAGCTGGCTGCATGCCTGGAGTAACACACACAGGGTATGTCTACTCTACCACCCTAGTTCAAACTAGGGTGGTTAATGTAGGCATTCGAAGTTGCAAATGAAGCCCGGGATTTAAATATCCCGGGCTTCATCTGCATCTTGCCGGGCGGGCGCCATTTTTAAATCCCCTTAGGTCGAACTCCATGCCCGCGGCTACACGCGGCACAGAGTAGGTAGTTCGAATTAGGATCTCTAATTCGAACTACTGTTACTCCTCGTGGAATGAGGTCCTAATTCGAACTACCTACTCCGTGCCGCGTGTAGCCGCGGGCATGGAGTTCGACCTAAAGGGATTTAAAAATGGCGCCCGCCCGGCAAGATGCAGATGAAGCCCGGGATATTTAAATCCCGGGCTTCATTTGCAACTTCGAATGCCTACATTAACCACCCTAGTTTGAACTAGGGTGGTAGAGTAGACATACCCTGTGTGTGTTACTCCAGGCATGCAGCCAGCTGCAAAATCCCTCTGCTACTGGCACAGGCCCTACCAAATCCCAGAAGCTCTGGTTCCCTGGGCAGATCACTCTGGCTCTCATTGGACCCAGAGTCAGTTTGTCTTCTATGATCTGTCCCAGGCAGCACTTTCCCAAAGAGCCCAGTTACTCACTATTGTGCAGGTTTATGTAGGCCCTTTCCAGCCACAGGCACAACCAGGATCTCTCCCCTCCAAGGACAATCCCCAGCCCCTGAAGTAGCCTACTAGATCCAAGCCCCGGCAGGCTCTCAGTAACAGGCTCTAACTGCAACAACAGCTCCTGGCCTGGAAAAAGCTCCCCACTAGTAGCCTGGTTCCTTTCTCCAAAATGGAGTCTAGCCAAACTCTCTCTTTCCATGCCTGGAAAGCCACCATTCCCCCCTTTTTCCCCAAGGGCTCATGGGAGTTGTAGTCTCTAGGGCTAGATTGCAGCACAAAGGATCCAGTAAAAGTGAAAGGCTCCTTTAGTAAGGGGACTACACCTAGAAACCACATCCTGCAAACACTTTCACACCCAAGTAATGATTAGTCCCATGGATTTCAGGATCAGGCCCAAAGATAACAATTACTTAACTACAGTATCTATAATAAGTAGTAACAAAAGACACTACTCCTGATGAACCACATAGGACAGGAGTCAGCATCTTGCAGCTCTGAAGCCACATGCAGCTCTTTGGCTGCCCCCTCTCCCAGTTACTTGAGATTTTCAGGGGGTGGGAGGAACCAGGAGTCTCTACAAGTGGTTTCTTCCAAGCACTGTCCCAGCATCTTCCATTGGCCGGGAAGAGGAAACTATGTGTGGGCAATGGGAGCTGAGGGGGCAATGCCTGCAGAGAGAGGAAGCACATGGGCCACAGGGCCGGGGATAGGCTGGAAGCCTGTCTTAGCCCCACTGAGCTACCAACCAGGAGCCAATCATAGTAAGTGCCCTTTGGTGGGAGGCTGGACGCCAACCTCCAGCCCCCTCCTAGAGCCAGCAGCCCATACCTCTTCCTGCACCCCAAGCTCTAGCCCCCTCCCAGAGCCTGCCCCCTATACCCCAAATAAATCAGATAAATACCTCCAGTCAAAAAAAATGACAACCAAAAAGAGAAAAATAGAAGATGAACGTTGAGAATTTCAAAATGATTGGACTGAGTCTTATGCTTTTATAGCGAGGTCAGCCAGACTCCTCTGGTGCCTCATTTGCAGTGAGAAACTATCCAACAATAAGAAATCAAACCTAGAAAGACATTTTGAAAAGAAACATTGGATGTTTGCTAAAACCTATCCAGCTGGTGGCATGAGGAATAAAGCAGTATAGGAACTCTGGCACAAAGCTGAACAAACAAGATATACGCTTACTGAATGGATGAAGGCACTGGGCAGGACCACTACTGCTAGTTTTATGGCAGCTCAAGAAATCGTCAAACAAGGGAAGCCATTCATAGATGTAAATATGTGAAAGAATGTTTCATTATAGCATCTGAGCACCTCTTTGGTAATTTTAAAAACAAAGATGAAATATTTAAGAAAATTAGAGAAATACCATTATCTCCAAAGACTGTAAAGGAAGAACTATTAAGATAGCCACAGACATAACCAGCCAGAAGGTTAGTGACATTACAACAGCACCAGGTTTTTCTATTGTCTATGATGAGACATAACTCAGGTTGCTTTACTCGGCAGATATATTAACGATCAAGGTCCTCACAAAGAGTTGATTGTGTTACTGCTACTCTAAGGACAAACTTGGGGCCATGATATTGCATCTGCTGCCACTGAATGTTTGAAATAAAAAGATACTGACATCAACACAATAATTTCTATTGCTACAGATGGAGCACCCAGCATGAAGAGGGCACACAAAGTTTTGTTTCTTTACTTAAAAAAATAAAGAAGCATGATGTAATTGCATTTCACTGCATAATCCACCAAGATGCAGTTTATTCCATCACTTGTTTTGTTTATTTACGTAAGAATTTGTCTGTCATCTGCTACCTTTGGCTGTATCTAGACTGGCAAGATTTTGCACAAAAGCAGTCGCTTTTGCGCAAAAACTTGCCAGCTGTCTACACTGGCCGCTTGAATTTGCGCAAGAGCACTGACATTCTAATGTAAGAAATCAGTGCTTCTTGCGCAAATACTTTGATGCTCCCGTTCGGGCAAAAGTCCTTTTGCGCAAAAGGGCCAGTGTAGACAGCTCAGATTTGTTTTGCGCAAAAAAGCCCCGATGGCTAAAATGGCGATTGGGGCTTTCTTGCGCAAAACCGCGTCTAGATTGGCACGGACGCTTTTCCACAAAAGCATCCGTGCCAATCTAGACGTGCTTTTGCGCCAATACTTTTAACGGAAAAACTTTTCCGTTAAAAGTATTTGCGCAAAATCATGCCAGTCTAGACGTAGCCTTTGTGTATGAGTATAAGTAGCTTGGCATGTGATATGGCTATTGAAATATTTTGGTTAACAACAAAAACAAAAAAATGACTCTTCTCCTTTGCAAGGTTGCAGACCCCTGCCATAGGCAGATCTTTTGTGCTCACACAGTGATCTATTGACTTCAATGAGACTCCATGTGGGTGCAGGGTTCACCTACAGGGCTCTCGGGACAGGATCAGGGATCAAGACAGAACTATTTAATTTACAGTATCCAAAGTACATATCAAGCAAGAGCACACTCCTCTACTTATCCAGATTTTATAAGACAACTAAACCCCCAGAAATTCAGAAACAACAATTGACATTAATTAACATAGCACTCCTCCTTCTTTCTTTCTGCCTTGTCCCCTCCCATACACACACGCACATAAAACAAACCAGCATGATCATATTATTTGGCCTTACCTTTCTCCCTCAGATTCAGATATCATGCAGGATGACTGGTAGCATTTTTTATGCCTGTAGGAACAAACTGCTTCTTCCAACCAGACTGCTGGCCAACTTGTCAATAAGTCTCCTTTATTCCTTAGTTGTTCTGAATAATTCCTTGCTGTCCCAAAACCATTTAATAACTTTCCACCAGGAATCAGTCTCTATTAACCACCTATGTTTATTTTTACAGTTAGCACAATAAGTATAAACTCCCAAATGTGCTGTTATATATAAGATCCTAGAACCTGCTATATTCTTTATCCAGTTATATTGGGTTTTGTCCTCAATTTTCTCAATGGTCAGTTGGTTCCATTTCTGAGCGGCCTGGAAAAGAAAAGATATGATCTATTCTATAGTAACTTCCAGACTACTAAATACTAAGGAAACAGAAATAAGGTCAGCAAGGAAACAACATTAAAAATTAGTCCAATGCATGATATACGGGTCAGAACGAAATTGTGTGTGTGTGTGTGTGTGTGTGTGTGTTTGTTTTCTAGTGGTAAACATTATTGTAAAATTTAACCTTATGCACGTCCTGTTAATGGTTTTGACCTAAAATAGTTTTTTTTTTTATGTTTCAATCCCCCCTTTTAAAAACTCAGACAAAAATCTTCAAATCAAGGACTCGAAGTCACTCCAATCTTCCTTCTTTCCTCTCCCATAAGGAGGAATTTATCCAGATTGCATAAAACAAGTTTTAGAATGACAAGCAGATGCCCATCTGTACATCCAGAGATGCTGCAATGAAGCCACTGAGCCTAGATCAGCAGACGGCAGTATGATGAATTGGCCAAACAATGCATCTGCTGCTCTTATCTCTCCTGACTGGAAGATAACAGGCCAGCAGAGGAGAAGGTTCTGGGGCTATTGACAGGACAGTTTATGAATAGCCCATCAGAGAGGCAGAGTGTCTGGGTTAGTGTGGCAGTTGGAGTGTTTAACAGGTCTTAATTTGCCTAAATTATGACATTATTCTGTGGATCTCATCAACCCAGGCTCTATGGTGTCCTGCATAACATCCTGACAGATACTGAAGCGATAGGATTGCCATTATCAAGGCTAGACTAGCTTTCCAAGATAGGATGATGAGCAGCAGCTTGGGTCCAGACATGGAAATCCCTGCTGCTATGAAAAGCGAACTAAAATTAAAAAGGAGGAGGTCACAAAAAGTACTACACTTCCCCAGCCTCCAGACCTGCTTATGCAAGATGCACTGTACCTATGCAAATCTGTCTGCACTATTGAGACTGCTTCTGCAGTTTGCTGTATGCATGCGCCCATACTTGCCACCGTTACATAACCATTCACCTACATTCAGTGCTCCCAGCTGCTCTGCAGTCATAGGAGTCACTGTTGATTTCCCATGGAACTGCAACAAGGGGTGGAGTTTGATAGAGGCCAGACCATTATCTGCTCCTCTACATCGTGGCCAGAAAGTACTGCAGCGCATACCCAGCATACAGTCTAGACCGAGGAACCATTTTTTGATCACAACCCACAGAAAAATCAGTGAGGGAAGAGAAAACCAACTCATTGCTCACTTACTCTCAAGGGCTGCATCTAGACTGGCATGAATTTGCGCAAATGCTTTTAACGGAAAAGTTTTCCGTTAAAAGTATTTGCGCAAGAGAGCGTCTAGATTGGCACGGACGCTTTTGCGCAAAAGCACTTTTTGCGCAAAAGCGTCCGTGGCCAATCTAGACGCGCTTTTGCGCAAGAAAGCCCCGATCGCCATTTTAGCCATCGGGGCTTTTTTGCGCAAAACAAAACTGAGCTGTCTACACTGGCCCTTTTGCGCAAAAGGACTTTTGCGCAAACGGGAGCGTCAAAGTATTTGCGCAAGAAGCACTGATTTCTTACATTAGAATGTCAGTGCTCTTGCGCAAATTCAAGTGGCCAGTGTAGACAGCTGGCTAGTTTTTGCGCAAAAGCGGCTGCTTTTGCGGAAAAACTGGCCAGTCAAGACACAGCCAAGGTGAAAAGCAAAAAAGAAAAAAAAAAAATCACTCACTCACACCTAACCTGACATGCGGCAGAAGAAAGGTGCAAGGCACTAGGCTTCTTTCTGTGGGACAGATCAAATTAAGACAAAGGTCAGATCTGGGTTGTAGGTTCCCTACCCCTGATCTACATAAAAAGTAAGTAGCTGTGGCTTGCCTGCCTCTAATCTGTGGTTCCCAGGAGCGGCCCGAGGCCGGCTGTAGCAGCTGGCGCCCAGGCGGAAGGTGTGATTGGCGCCCCCACCTGCATGGCCGTCACGTAATCACGGGGCGCCCGGTGACGTCATCGTCGGGTGCCCGGGCTGGCGGCGCCCTAGGCGACCGCCTAGTCTGCCTAGGGTCACGGGCCACCCCTGGTGGTTCCCTTTATACTGTTTTGTTACTGTAGGCTCTAGTAGTGCTGCTCACAATCTCCAGCACATAAATCACTCCCAGCATAGTCTGGGTATCTACAGCCTGCCACTCAAACCTAGGCTTTTACCTGCTTGAATTATACTGCAGCGTGACCCCAGCACGCTCTCTTGTAACACACAAAAACTTATCCCCTAATGCTCTAATAAATTTGTTAGTCTTTAAAGTACCACCAGACTCCTTGTTTTTCCCCAGAATGTGTCTTGTACTGCCCAATCCCTCTCTTGGATAATACAAGGTTACATAAAGTGCATTGTTTTATTACTAGAAATTATATACACAGATCTTGTTGCCCCCAGATGGAGTTTCCCAAACACTTCAACTGAAGCATACTATTTTAGCTTTTAAAGAGTTTATTAGTGACAGGGAGATAGATTTTAAGTGAATACAATTAATGAGGCATAAGAGTCAGAAATATTTACAAGAAAAATAAAGATAAAAGATAACTAATGTCTAATTTAAACTTTGTTAAATTCTAAGTAACATTTTTCTCACCACATGCTCTCAACGCTCTTATTTGGCCAAACTTCTTAGCCCAGGACCTTTTCTTCTCTTTAATTGCTGCTTCCTCTGTTCTTTCTGGTGCTATGAACTGATGGACAAAGAAAGCAAGGAGGAGAGAAAGGATACCTTGAGGGGAATTCCCCTTTCATTTAATAGTCCTCTTCCCACTTTGAAAAGCATCTCCACTTGGGAGCATGGCAACAGGCAGTGTCTGTGGAGGGGAACCCCATGCTGTTTCTTTGATAAAATGTGAATTGTTTCATTAACTTTCTCCTTTTCTGCCAAAAAAAAAATGCCATTTAGCTGGTAATAGTTCACTGGTTTTGTTTACACCTGGGTGACACATCAGCTTGCCCTTGTCTTTGAGGAATTGGTTTGGCCACTCCCCAGACTTGGAACATTATTTTAGTAACTCTACCATAGAGGGGAATTTTATAACTTTACATTAGGTCCACTGATGAGGAGGATAAAAGGGACAATTGCCCTGACCCCAGTGATTGAAAAGGGCCCAGGGCTCTTGGTGGCTACCACCACTACTGCAGTAGTGACAAAGCCTGGAACCCTGGGCCCTTTAAATCACTACCAGAATGTTGCACAGAATGCTCAGGGTGACTCTGAGAGCTGGGGGGGCACACTATAATGCAGGTGACATTGAGAGATGGTTGACCCTGGCCCACCCCTTTTGCCTGAGGCTCTGCCCCTTCCAGGAGAACGGAGTCCCCCTCCAAGACTTTGTCCAGGGGCCCAACGAGGCTATCAGGTCCCCTGCTTTATGTACAGTTTTGCCACATGTATTTGACTGGGACAATAATTATGAGTTGTCAAAGGAAACCTCACAGGGCATACTTGTACAGAAATTATTACAATAGTGGACACAGATATATTCTGTCACACCTTTATATGCAAGAGGGAGACAACAACAAATAATTCAGTCACTCCTAAGTCACATTAGAGGTGACCAAATCCTCTATAAAGAAAATAATTATGGGCCATTACTACCATGTAAAATGGGGCTGAATTGATGACTGTGGGCCTCTCTGCCACACAACGAGTAAGTTAGTGAGAACATTAAAGGAGGTCAACATTAGTGTGTCATTTTTTACATTTTTAAGCAGTACAGATTAAACCAAAATAAAAAATGTACATTTCTTAGGGAAATTGTAAAACTTCAGATATGAAATATGGTTGAACTCAGAATTAGAAAAAATTCCCCTTCCTCTTACAAGCATAGGTGAACCAGTGGCTTCTGAGTCCTGAGGTGAATCCCCAAGATAGAACTCCAACGTGCAAAAAATGAAAATAGACCTGTGTATCTCAGAAGGTAACTTATATAGCTCAGCAGGGGAACTCACTACTCATTAGACTGCACAAACATAGACTGAGGTACTGTTGCCAACCCAGGATTATTTGAATCTACCCATGAAGGCTCAACTCTTACCCTCCAATCATGAGTAGCAGCTTGAAGCCAGGACCACACTGGGTTCAAACCAAAAAGTGAATCCAGAAGGAAACCCTTGGAAGCAAATAATATTGGCAAGATATATTTTGCTTATCAAGCATTTGAAAGCAAATAACTCTCATACAAGATATTTTACTGCTAGAACATTCTGTATTATACATGTTTCTTACCATGATTTGTTAGTTATCTGCCTGTATAAAAAAAGGCATGCTACAAATTTATTTAATGGGCTATATAGCTAACTCAAAACATTGGATCTTTTTGCCCATAGTGAGAGCAGACCAGATCAGCTAACAACAGACAAAATTACCTCCATTTGCATCCTTTACAGTAAAGCAGCATTTACATCCCAAATAGATCCTAGAGGACATTCCTTATATAAATGAAAGAATGGAGGAAGAAAGGACTTCTCTAATTTATGGCACCTTTCATTCAAGGCCCTTGATTAATTTTATAATGAATTTATCCTCAAAATTCCCCTCCTTATGAATTAAGGAACACAGACCCCAAGAGGTTAGAGAAAACTGAGACCCCAAGAGGTTAAACAAGTTGCTCAAGATCACATAGAAAGGAAACTTATGGCACAGCTAGGAATAAAAACCAGTTCCTCACCCTTAACCACAAGATGATCCTTTTACCCATGAAGTATCTCCTAATGATAATTATCAAATGTAGTTATAAACAGCCATTCCATTCATCATCATGGGGAAGGGGGCAAGACATCAAGTTGAAATCAGAGAAATGAGAAGGATCTGGTGTCAGATTCTAGGAGATAAGATTTGATATTAAGGCTTCCTTCACTTAAGAAAATATAAATGCACTATCTGGTGAGTTGTCTATAATAAAATCCTTCACCCACCACAGACAAAAAGCAAATACCCATGTCTTGCACCCTGCTAGACTAACCAGTCATATCTTTGTTCTATATTAATTCATACAATACCAAGCTACTTATATATCATAAGGGTTGAAAGACAGAAAAAAATAAAGACCATTATTTAAAATGAGAAACAAATGTCTCTAGACCATATCAGAGACTTTCATTATAGTCCTCAGTTCTGATGAAGCATGACTTAAATGTGGTTCAGCTTTAGGTGTACTGGAAATTCTTCATTATATTGTCAAACTACAGGAACACTTATTCTCATCTCAATTAAAAAAAATCAGAAATAATTCATGTGAAAATTAGAAAACACTTACCTGCAAATGTTTTTAGAGGAAAAGGGTGCTTTGTGAGTGCATCAAAAAAACAAACAGCAAGGCTATGGTGTAGAAGTAGTGCAAGCTGGTTTTTAAAAAAAGATTATAGAATTAAGAATACTTTATACTTATATAGCGGCTTTCATCATAGCATCTCAATCTTTTTCCATACTGATGCATTACAGTTTGGCTACCTCTGCAAGAAATTGAATTGTTGAAAGAGATTTGTGCAGATTTGTTTTCATTTTTGCTATACTGGTATATATCTGAATCTTATCACACAATTAGTAAATACATCTAGAGCCTTATTTTTCTTACTTTATTCATGCAAGTAATTCCACTGTCTTAATTAATCAGGAGAGCAGAATTTGGTCTGTGAACTGAATATCCTTTTATCACATTGTTTCTTAACTTAATTTTTAATGTTGGATTACTTAGCATTTAACTGAGCTGTAACCTTGTGATATGCAACCATAATTGTGATGAAAATATATTTTATATAATCATATTCTATTAGCTGGCTATCTTAAGGTACACCTACACTTCACTGTTCTTTCAGTGGTTGCAGAATAAGTGTGCATCTCTCTCCCACTCCCAGCAGGGGTTTAAATAGCTGCGTAGCCAGTGAGGCATACAGCTTTGCCACTAAAGACACACCTGAAGAATGCTGATATGTAAGGTGAGTACATACCCTACACTATCTCTACTTGTCCAAACCTTGCCTCCCCATTAAGGTTTCCTCTAAACTGCATGGCAGCAGTGCCCCTCAGCTGACTAATCAGCCCTGCTCAGCTAGACAGCTAGTACTCAGAGCCCTGAGCCTCTGATTGGGTGGGGCTGATTAAACAGCTGCAGGCCAGGTTGCTGCACAGATTAGGGGGAACCTTGCACATTCACATCCACACTACTATTTTTAGCAGTATACTGTTCTGCTACTTCCTCCTCCTTCTCAGTCCCCCCAGCCCTGCTGGAGCCTTTCTCCTCTGCAGGCATGGAAAGATTCTAGCAACAAAGGGATAACAGAGAAAGGCTCCACCCCATTGCTAGAGACTTTCCCCAGGGCTCAGCCAGGTTCATGTTGCTGGATCTTTTCCCTACAGTGAAGAAAGGCTCCAGCTGTGAAGGTCTTCTGCATCATCACATTACTGCAGGACCTTTTCACTGGCACATGTAGCTACACACCATAGTGTGGATATAGTAGATGTTTCACTGTGACATAAATATATATGTAAAATAGGTATGAATTTAAAAAAATAAAAGAAAGTTCAGTTCTGATACTTTCATACAGTTTTTTTCATTTCTTAACTTTCTCTTAAAGTGAAAATTGAGAACATACCTCTAAAAGCTGTTTTGTTTTTAGTAAACAGTGATTGTGAGAAACTTCACTTCTCTTTTGTACACAGCATTATAATCAGCAAATTTAAAATTGAAATTCTCACCAGGCGTCTGATCCTGTATGTAGGCTCAAGAAGAGACTATGTCAATGTTTGCTTAGTTCTTATATTAATATGTATTCTAGCTAACCTTGGGAAAAGGGACACAAAATAATCAAGCCAAGTTATGCCATTTGTATTCTCCCTTCTTCACTTTACAGTCAAGTAGATTCAAACAATGAAGCATAAATGCTTTATTATAGACTTAATTGCCACTGTCAGGACCTGATCAAAAAAAGAAAAAGGTTTATGTGTATATTTTCTGTGCTGTATCTCTCAGCATCTGGAACACAGATTAAAATATCATATTTTACTAATGGTTATTGAGGCTTATTTACTTCTGAGACAACATATTCAATGCACAGGGCTAATTCTAGGGGTATGTAAGCAGGGCAGTCTCTTTCAGGGGGTGCCAGACTGCTGGGTGACTTGGCTTCTTTTGGGGGAAGGAGGTTTGGTCCCAGGGAGATGGAGATTGGAAACATTTTCCAGCCAGTCTGGCCAAACGACTAATGCCACCCCCATAGACAGCTATAACACACTACAAGGAACAATGTACTTTTTTAAAGGTAGAAAGTTGATAATCCCTATTCTTATCTTTGTGCATGTACCATTTCCTCTGAGACAGATTCATCCCTGTATTGACATAAGTAGCAGTCAGGAAAGTGGGGTAGCAGCTTGTAGAGGCACTTGTTAGGAGTAGTGGGGGTTACCTGCACCCCCTCAAAGTACGTACCACAGCAGAACTGGGGTGCTATTGCAGATTTTGGTAGAGATATTGTCTGCCCTCCCTAAATGGTGCCCCTACAGACCAGCTTCAAAGTGCAGGATGGCCAACTCACACTGCCAGACTCTGTACCCCTTCTTCAGGGAATGGCACCAGCAGGAGCTGCACTTCACATGGGGCTGCTGATCACATTGCTGCAGATATTGGATAATGGCTGGTAGGATGGGCAGAAGGAGAAGTCCGTGCAGCTGGCTCCCAGTAGGAGATTAGCTGCTTCAAGTATTTGGGGGACAGAGGGAGGTAGTGCAGGAGGCTAGGGCCATGAGGAAGTGCAGGGGTTAGGGAAGAAGGAGCAGAGAAGGGGTTGGGGAGAGGGGACACAGGAAGGGAGTACTTAGGGGAGTAGGGGGCACAGGAGGGGAGTGCAGTGGTTAGGGGAGCAGGGGATACATGAGCGTGAGCCTAAGTACTAGGAGAATAAGTGGTGCACAAGTGGGGCCATGTGAGGGAGCACACATGAAACATGCTAGGTGCTGTGCGGATCTGTGTATTAAGATCAGAATTTATTCCCTAGAGCCTGTGCCTGGCCATGAGCCCCTGGCTCCACTTCTGCTCCCTAACCTGTGTGCAGGGCTGAGCCCCGCCAGAGCAGTGTCACTGCCTGGGTTCTAGTGTTGACAACTTTCTAGTAGCACAAAACCAAACACCCCTGCACCTCCCCTTCCCTAAAGCCCTACCCATACCCCCCCCTTCTCTGAGGCCCTACCCCCGCTAGCTCCATAGCCCCCTCATTATGTTGCTCACTTTCCCTTACCCACACTTTTACCGGGCTGGGACAGGAATTGGGGTAGGGGGGAAAAGAGGGCTTCTTGGAGCTCCTTATCCACAGCAGGGGGTGTAGACTTTGACAGGGGCCAGAAGTGAGGGGTTCCAAGTGTGGAAGAGGGCTTGGGGCTGGGGCTGGGGAAGAGGGTTAGGATGCGGTTGGACTGGGCTTTGGCTCTGGTGTGGGCTCTAGGGTGAGACTGGAGATGGGGGGCTTGGGCTGCAGGACGGGACTCCAGTCTAGGGCAGGGGAGTGTGGGAAGAGGTTCAGGATCACATCAGAGCTTACCATGGCTCCCAGGAATTGGCTTCCAGGTCTCTGTAAATCCTAGACACAAGGAGGCTCCACACACTGCCCTCACACCTGCAGGTGTCACCCTCACTGCTCCCATTGGTCACAGAGCGGGCACTTAGGGTGGAGGCACTGTACAGAGCTCTCCTGCACCTAGAGGCCACAAGGACCTGATAGCTGCTTCTGGGAGACATGTGAAGCCAGGCAGGTAGGGACCCTGCCTTAGCCTTGGGCCCCTGCTGTATCGCTGACCAGACTTTTAATGGTCTGATTGGCGGTGCTGACTGGAGACACCAAGGTCCTTTTTCAATTGGGCGTCCAATTGAAAACTGGGTTACTGGCAACCCTACTGGGGCTGGCCCTTCCCAGTGTGGGGGAGGAGAGGGCACTGAGGATTAAGGTTATCACTAACATTGTTAATCACCAGTTGTATCCACTAAAGGGTGACTGCAGTTTAAACACACTCCTCCCTGGCCCTCTATGGACAGGCCAGCATGCTGAGCTGCAAGGCCTTGGCTGTTAGGGGGCCTGACTGAGCACTGCACTGACACCCACCCACAGCTCAGGCCATTCCAAGGCTGCTGACAGGTAGGGGTAAAAGGGGTAGCTGCCCCACTGCCTGGCAATGTTTACAGCAGCAAAGGCAGCAGCCAGAGTCCTGGGTCCTTTAAATCACCACGGGAGTCCCAGGCGGTACTGAATGGCTGGCTGCGGGAGGCTAGTCCCCAGAGTCCCCCCTCCCAGAGGTCTGCAGCTGACCACTATCTTTCCCAGATCTAGGTAAAGCCTATCCGCTGCCCCCAGCCATTCACAGGTGCTGCCCTGGGGTCTCTACCACACACAGGCCTAACCTCAGTCCTTGCTTTGACCCTGACGCAACTGCATGGCAGTAGCAAGGAGGAAAGGCCTAGAGCTCCTAGAAATGAGGAATCTCAGGCTGGAATTCCAGCTGATGGGTTGGGAGACAATTTTTTCCACAGCCGCTGATGAAATAATGCTCCCTGTCACTTGCATGTGGATTTCAAATTACAGTGTCTGGGTTTTATTTGACCCTGTTCTATTCTGTAACAACCTATTCAGTGCATTGAACAGCTTGCTGGCATAGTGAAGGTGTAATTCAGGAAGGTATTGCTCTGTAATGACCGTTTCACAGCCAGTTGGATCTGCCATGTGCCACTGAGCAGCCCACACAACAGTTTTAGGCGATGTCTATACTACCAGGTTATTCCAAAATAACAACTCCCGAAATAACTATTTTGAAATAAGCTTATTCCTCTTCACAAGCAGGAGTTATTTCAAAATAAACAGGTCCCTTATTTTGAAATAACTCCCCAGTGTAGACATGCCCTTAGAGAGCGTCACAGCTGCAGCTAGGGCAGAACTAGGGTTGTCAGGTGTCCTGTTTTGAACTGGACAGTCCAATATTTGAGCTTTCTGTTCTGGAAACAAATTGAGAAAATATAAATGTCCAGTATTTTCTAAATAAGATGTAATGTAAATTGTGATGTAATGTCAAGTGTGTCCAGTATTTTTGTTGAAACCATCTGGCAACCCTAGGCATAACTCCACTCACCTGCACCAAACCACTGGGCTCTAATGCCTGAGCTATCAAAGAATCTCTGCTATTTGTTGGCAGTATAGTTAGCATGACAGCCAGGAGGATCATAAGAGGTACATGGTGCACACACACACCAGCCTGTTCATTACCCACTTGCCTAAATAGACAGAGTTTGTCCTCAGAACCAGCTGTTCAGATCTTACTTCTGACCCAAGCATAAGAAATTTCTGTGTACTAATTGCTTCCATCCATAATTTTCAGTGTCTTTTCTCAGGCTTGTCTGAAATGCAATCTTGGGACCCATCATCCCCAAATCCAGAATTATCCCTGGAGTGCAACAGGCCCCTCAATGACTGCAGCTCCCCTCCTCATATGAGACTTTATCCTGGATATAGGTATTGAAATGGATTCCTCCCATTCCCAAAACACAGGTTCCTCCACACAAGCAAGCTGTGAGAGTCTTAAGATTAATAAGACACAGCTGAACAGTTCTGACTCCACCTCAAGGTTTGGGATTGGGAGTATTTTGCTATATTATCCCCTTCTTGTTGTAAATTTACATATAAAATTAAAATATGCCTTTAACTGGAGTTAGTATATGCTTTTTCTTTCTTTATATGGGAATTAGATATAGTGCTCCTGTCAGCCAATTCCTAAGTTATCATCTGAAAAAAAAAAAAAACCACCTAGCATTTTGAGGTACTTAAGTAACCCCTGGAATCACACTTAAAATTGCCCCCACATGTGCACCAAAATCTGAAATGGCTCCCCAGGCAACTTGTGCCTTTCCTATTTAAGTATTGCAATGGCATCTCTGGAGTCTACCTCAGCAGCTCAGATTCTCCTTCCCTTCCCTCCCCCCCAGTGCTTTCCCTAGCTCCTCTGGCCTGTTTGCCCACCTCTGCTCCCCATCCCATTCCAGAACACGTCCTGTGCTGGTGGCGCCTACACAGTTAGTGCAGAGTGGACTCTGTACTTATTATAGGAACATTCTGCAAAAGGAGTATTCCTGGAAGGCCTTGCACCTGCCTGATGGCCCCTTTGTGCCAGCCTATTTGTGGCAGAGGGTCCATAGCAAAATGCTGAATGTGGTCCATGAAATATATAGCCTCTCAATGCAAAACAAATTCAGAATGAAAGAAAATAAAATATTTAAAATGTATAATCCAATTGATTTTCAAAATGTAATGTCTCAGAAATTCTATATATAAATTTTTAAAAAAGAATAATGATGCACAAATATATTCAATATTTTCTTCTGGTTCCAGAATATGTCTACAGTTCAGAGGAAAGGAGAATGCATGCACTAGAAGACCATATCCTGATACAGCAAAACACAAATGCAGATTTTCTCATTAAAAGCACCAGAAATATACCTCACAAATTCTAGAAACTGCAAGAACCAGTTGAAAATAAGAAGGGCAATTCTGAACTGGATCCAGAAATGAATGGAGGAGACAGCACAGGTGTTAAGAGATGGCAGGCATCCATACTTGGAACAAGAATACCATAAAGCTTCCAAATGAGGACCATTCTGCCCATTCTGAGGCCTAGGAGGCTAGGACTTGAAGAGGCACTGAGAAAAAGCAGTAATCAAGATGAAGGCATAAGTGAGATTTGTAGCAAAAAATTGATCTTTTTCAGGAGTTAAGGAGCCCAAAGATGCCCAAAAGTGAAATAAACACTATCCTCTTCTATCCAACCTTGTAGGGAGTCATTTAGGGCTCCCTTATGGGAGCAAGAGAAGAAAGACACCATAAAGGATGCATTAAAATTGTCAGAAGATATGTACATTTGAATTTTATCAGGGTGGAAGTGGTAACATGCCCGTTGATGGGGGGAGGGCAAAGCAGGAAGTTGGCTTGGGCCCTGGTGATTCAAAAGGGCTTGGGACTCCAGCTACCACTGCTGATGAAAATTACAACATGAAAATTACAGTATGCTCTGGGCAACACTGAGGGCTGGCTGGGAAGAGGTACGGCATGGCACAGTCTGAACACTGCTGAGGGATGGCTGCCCTCGCCTCACCCCTTTCACCTGAGGCCCCAACCCTTCTGGGAGTATGGAGTTGGCCCCTCCCATCTTCCCCAGGGGCACAGCAAGTCTGTCAGCCGCCCCATGAGTGGTAAGAAAGAAGAGAAAAATGTCAAACCTCTACTCTTTATTATTTTTTCCTTGGTCAATTTATTTCAATCTTTTATACTAACTAGAATCATAGAAGATTAGGGTTAGAAGAGTCTTCTAGTCCAACCCCCTGTTCAAAGCAGGATCAATCCCACCTACCATATCTACCCTGATGATTTTCATTGTTTAGAGCAGTGTTTCTAAAACTTTCTGAGACCACGGAACACCAAACAATAATATTTTTGATGTGAACACCTATGAAAATTTTCTTCCCAAAAAAAAAAAAAAAAATTGTCAGACAAAAAAAGACAAAAACAAAGAAGAGGTCGTGGCACACCTGCGAGTTGTTCACGGAACACCAGTGTTCCGCAGAACATAGTTTAAGAAAGACTGGCTTAGAGACTCCGTAGTATTGTTGCAAAGGAGCAGCTACCCACAGCACAAGAATACCTATTAGTAAGGCCCTGCTTGAATTGTAGGATGATTATGAAATAATTGCAGCTGAGTTGCAGACAAAACATGGAACATTGCAGAAGAATAATAAGGACCCTTTACTAATTGTAGTAATTTAATCCAGAGAAGACCTATTTGTTTAAGGAAAATTTGCTGGAACAATGTAAGCACTCAAGTATTATATTATGCCTGCTAGGGGTTCGTTTGTTTGTTTTTTGTTAACCAAACATTTTATTTCACCTATATTACAATCACTAATGCACTGCGCTAAGAGCAGGAGCCCTAGGCATCAACCACCCAAGGCTGAAAGTGGGGGAGCCTTAGCTATCGCGGAAGCTTCCACTCTCAGCTCCAGGCAGCTGACAGTCGATCAGCTCTCTGCATGAAAAATTCTACTAGAAGCCTAATATCATGGGATCCCCAATATCACAAATTAAGTAGGACCTTAACTCTTAGATATTTATGAATGGAAAAGTGGCAGGAGGGAACCATAGTTTCCTGCACAGATATGGAGGTGATCCTGAAGTATGAAACATGCCGCAACTATGGCAAAGAGATGAAAAGGGATGGGGAAAGAAGTGACTATCATGAGAAAGGGAAAATGACTACATACTTAGAAGAGAGATGGCTATGCTATTGGCCAATAGCTACATTCATTGCAATTTTCTATTAAAACCAGTCACTGCTGAGCACAATTGTATGAAAAATTATTGAAGAGAGGGGAGAAGGCAACCTCTACAAACAATTTGCCAAGATGGGGAAGGTTAGAGATGGCCTGGTAATACAAAAAAGGGTCAAGGATAGCTTATAAAGAAAAAAGTGGACAGTACTAGATTTAAGAGAGTTATAGAAGGTACCAGAGGTCAAGGAACTATGACAATGGTGGTAAGATAATGAAGAAGAGTTCAGAAATAGGACCTTGACAGCAGCAAATGACTTTTATTGAACTCACATTCCGTAACTTATTGGCTCCCTTCAGCATTCAAACAACTAGTGCTTGCAAAAGAAAATTAGGAATTGCCAGTATTCTTTATCCAGGTTTGCTATTTCATAGACCTCTGTCAGACACTGTAAAGCCATAGCACAAAAATGCCATTAATCATTAAAGAGGGTAGGCCAGTGGTGACAATTCTCCATTATCGTGAGATAATACAGAAGAGTTCTCATGAAAACACTGAATTTGTTACTTGCAATGAAATAATTTTTTTTTCGGTTACTTGTTAGCAGGGTGAAATGTTACACTGGGGTAAACGCAATTACATCAGAGAGGAAAATTACAGAGTGTCAGCACTGTGCATGGGATACATTAATAGTCAGATTAATCACTCAGATTGGCAAGTACTAGATTCTGAGAGTTAATCAGCTTCCTGCAAGAATTAGAAATCAGGATGTACATGTTATGTAGCATTCATGCAAAGGTGCAGAAACACCCAAATGAGCGGACAGAACAAGTGATTCATCTGGCTGTGGGGGTCTCATCCATTCATATATGGATTCAGTTCAAAACATCCTAACAGAGGACCTAGGAAACCAGAGAGGCCAATGAAAAAACTATACAATTTATTTTCTCTCTCTCTCACATCCCAGATTCCTGTTTGCTCCCATGGGATGTCTTCCCACTCCCGTCTTTATTTGCTCCAATGACAGCTAATCTCTTTGTTCTGTCAGGATCAATAATGTGGCAGTCTGACCTATGGTCAGAGCCAGAAGTCATACCAAAGGTCAAAAACAGAGTCAAAGCATGTGAAATTATGTACTTCCGAATGGCATCCTGGAACCCCATATTCACCACTGTCATGTGATTATGGTATGTTTTGTACAATACAAGCCTCATGAGGTATAATTTTAAAAGGTGTGATCTGTTGAACGTTAATAATCTATGGAATTGTAAGTATTACCGGTATGTGAAGTTATGAAGGACTGCTATGGGTTTGTTACTAAAATATATGGGGAAAACCCACAGCTAGCTTTTCAGTGGCATGAAAGGAGTAACTGAGAAGGTTAATTTACCTCAGGACTAGCCAAATGGATTGATGATCATCAAGAAGAATCTACTATCCCAGAGACTCCTCAGAGAAGGGACATACACAATAAGGGATAACCAAACCCCACCCTTATAGCAAGGATTCTTCTAGTAGCTAGAAGAAAGTATAAGTCAGTGACATCACTTGGCCTCTCTATTCCCCCATCTCAAAACCTAGAAGACTTTGAACTGGGCAATTGGTCCCATGCTGAAAGGGACTTGAGTCTGTGAAGAACGGAGAGCTGTCTGAAATACCCTATCAGGGGAGAAACAGCTTGATTCAAACTTCGCCTAGGTTGTAGAATTTAGATAGCACATTTCTTTTTTATTTCTTATGTGACCAACTTTGATCTTTATACCCACTACTTATAATCACTTTAAAAAGTTTTTCTGTAGCTAATAAATATATATTTTACCTGAAACAATGTGGTTTTGACTGAAGTGTTTGGGAACTCTGAGCTCAGGTTAACAAGGGCTATTCCATATCCACTATCCTTTGTCAGAGTGGCAAACTAATTAATTACCTTGCACTGTCCAAGGGATTCTTGAGCAGTGTAAGACAGTATATTTCTGGGATTCAAGTCTGGAGCGGGGTAACTGGCTGGTGCTTCCCTCAGCATAATTCATGAGTAGTTTAAAAATTCTTTATGCACTTTAGCTGTGTCTGGGGCTCCACACATTGAGGGCTGGGCTGAGTGATTACAACAGCTGGAAGGTTTTGCTGCTTGTCACTGGCATAACTTGTGAGAGACAACCAGGCCAAAGAAATAGGGGTGCACAGAAGACACACAGTTCCAAGTTGTACCTCAGGATGCCATCACAGAGTCCAAGACCACACTAGGAGCCACATGATAATCATAAGCTTCAGAGGGGTAGCCGAGTTAGTCTGTAACAGGAAAAACTTAAAAAACAACAAATAGTCTGGTAGCATTTTAAAGGCTAACAAAACATGTAGATAGTATCATGAGCTTTTGTGGGCACATCCAACACTCTGGTCATCTGAAGAAGTGGGCTGTGCCCACAAAAGCTCATGATACCATCCACATGATAATCATAGTCAGGGTCAGAATCAAAAATCTCACCCAAGGCCAAGATGAAGTCAGTAACTGGAGTTAGGACAAAGAATGAGGAACAAGATGTGTTAACAGCAACAAGACCCAAGCAAAGAGACAGAACTTTGGTTTCAGGAGTCCAGTCAGCAACAGTCCATGCAACTAGTTGCTTAGACCAACAGTTTTCAACTAAGGTCTGCAGCCTCCTGAGGGGCCACAAGTCAGTTTCAGAAGATTTGCAAAGCCAGGCTGGAATTAGACTGGCTGGGGTCTAGGGCAAAAGATTTGGGAGCTCTACTATGCTGTAACTGAAGACCTAAATCCCCCACTGCCACTAGGCCCCAGTGTTTTTATAGTAAGGGAATCAGACTCAGAAAGAAAAATGTTGAGAACCCCTTAGACAACGGATAGGACAAGAACAGGAAGTTTTACACTGGTAGTATCCAAGTAGCAGTCTGCTGCTTGTCACCTGAGCTTGCTGAGTCAGCAGGTGTGGCCTCTGGTGATGGGATATTAGCAGTAATTGTATCAGCTGCACTGAGGCACTCAGGGTAAAGTTTCCATTCAGCTGCCCTAGGGTTGAGACTTCTAGTGCCTGACAGCTCCACAGGTGGTGGCTGCTGATCTACTTTGACATAAGAGAAGTCCAGCTCCTGTCTAACTCTCTCTCCATTTCTATAATCCCTTCACCAATAGGCTGTTCCTGCTATTGAGAACGTGGGTGGGTACGTTTTCTCTTCTTATGCCCCTATTGTAGAAGCTTCCTGAAGCTGAGACACCTCCACATTTTAAGCATATGTGACAAGACTTTAATCATCTAAAGCATTCAGCAAAGAAATATGGTTCAGAATGTTATGTACAAGCTGACTTAGTTATCACACAATTAATGACTATTCACTAGCAGCCACCATCCATTCAGATGGCTTTCTTAAGCCTTTTTATAATGTTTTTTAAAATTAAAATCTATTTGTGATCACTTTTCATTGTGTTTCAGAACTATACCAGTTTTAGAATCATAAGAGATCTTCACACATTTGGATGGTTGGTTTTAGTTCTTGTTTTTTAAAGTCACAAGTGTGCAGAAATTCTGAACAAAAATATAGCCCAAAATGTTAAAGGTATGTGCTAAGATATATTGTGTTTGCTTTTGAGGACACATTCACTACTCAGCAACTCAACTGAACTACTGAAGAAGGGAGCAAATGAACCTCTAGCTCACAAAGGGCCCTACCTATGATGGGGCTGAGATGTGCAGTCACACCAATTGGCCGGGAAGCTCTACTTAAACCACAGGAACTTGTCTGAGCAACTAAAGGAATTGCTGGCTGCCTGCTACTATGGACCTTATCTACTTGGCTTACTGCTGATCCCTGTCCTCTTTATCCTAATCCCCTCTCTGTTCCTGCATTCCTGCCTTCCTCCTACACCTTACTACTGATCCTGACTCTGGATCTGACCTTCTACTTAGTACCTGTCTCTGACTCCAGGCTCTTGATCCTAATCATTAAGCCAGCCCACCTATGCCCTAGTCCCAAAAGCCATGACCTGTTGAAACTCAGCAGGAATTGAACCTGTTCTACAAGACTTTTTCCTTACAGTACTTTATTTGCTTTTACTTCCTTTCTTTCCCCTCTTTTCCCACCTTTTAAATATAGTGTCCATTCCATCCCATCCCCAAGTATAAAAGACAACGTTATTAACTTTTTGTTTCTTTACTGGTATATCGGGGGAGGGAGGAGAGTTAGGAAGTAAATATTCAAAACAAATTCTTGAACAGTATTATAGCAGTCTAATTACAGAAGCAAAACAAACAGGTAGAGTTGGCTGAGACCCAGGGAGTCTTTCAATGCCAACTGGCAGAGAACACATCATATTCTAACTCACACCAAGACTGACGCATATATTACCCAAACACACTGTTGTCATAATCTTTATATAAATGGTATCACATAAAAATCAGTAACACACTGGTCATTAATATTATTTGGTGATATATTTACAGGTGGTGTATAAAGAATTATTGATATACACTGTAAATATGCTATTAAAAGGTATTTTGTAAAGTAGTGCATAAGCCCATTCTGTCCTGGACAAAGACATGCTGTTTTGCCTGTTTTCTTGTGTCTACAAAGTTAATTGACCCAGGTAATACCTCAGTGGCAAAGTACATCTGCATAGAAGGTAAACAAAGCCACCAGGCTAAGTGAACAGGAAAAAAGACCACTTAATGATCACATATGCAGAACAGAGTCTACACCTTCCTGACTCTTGAAACTGAGACAACAGATTTTGGAAAATATATGCAGAAACAGAAAGCCTTATAAGCATCTGGTACCTAGAAAACAAAGGAGGAACTGTGGATTTTCTTGGCCTGATAATCAATAGTGGAATTGACTACAGGTGAGACATCTACTCAGACAAAGCCCAAGCCTCACTACTCTGGGCAGGGAGGTCAAAGCTGATGCTCAAGGGCTTGAGCCCCAGGCAGGGGACTTGTATCTTAAGCCCCACCACCCAGGACTGAAGTGGTCAGGCTTTGGCCCTGGGCAGTGGGGCTTGGATGTCAGCCCCAGATCCCAGCAAGTCTAAGCTAATCCTGGTAACTTCATTCAAAGGGGGTCACACCTCAATGTGGGGTCCCAACCCAGAGTTTGAGAACCACTGTTGTAGAATCTTTCTTTGACATGGTCAAGATAGGCAACCTCATGAGCCAGGAAAGTATGGGGTTAGCCGGGTACCCTGGAATCGCCAGTGGTATTTCCACGTCACCGATGGTATCAGCCAGTTAGTCAACAGTACTCCAGCTTGCAGCTTCCCAGACAGTTCTGTGTTCTTACAGATGTCTTAAAAATGTGGAGGACTCACAGAAAACCAGCACATTTTCTAGTTAATTTTTGTTCAGAGAGGATTATGATGATGCTGGTGGATCCTGGTATAAGGTAAAATGCACTTTAAAAATAAATATTTACTAAAATAGTAAAACACTTGTTTTACTTCAGAGCTAAGATGGAGGGATAACTGGTAAGTAGGAAGATCTAAAATGGCTTCACTTCAAGAGTCTAGTTTTATTTCATTTTCCTTTTGTCCCTTAATTTTATTTTCAGACTGAAAGTGGGCAGGCTGAAGACAAGACACACACATTCTCTGTAACAGCATTGGCCAGCACTGTCCTGTTTTATTTAAATGCTTTTTGACAGCTGGTCTGTATCCCCAGTTGGGCTGTATTGAGAGAGGTTGGAAGGGATCTAAACAGGGAAAGTTCCATTTATAGGATAATCCTCTCCCATAGCAGGGAAGAACTATACCAGTGGAGAGAGAGAAAGGGCCCATTTTGCACAGAACCTTGAAGAGGAAATAGAGACATGATTAAGTACTTTTTTCCTTGGGCTAATTGATGTAATATCAGGGGTGTATGCTCTTTCATTTAACCACTCAAACATACAATCTTACACTGAACAGGGTACAGGGTTTTTATTTACTGCCTTTCACATCTCCTTATATAACAATGTGCACATTACTGCTAGATATCAGACAGAATCATATAGCACCAACTGCTCTACAAAAGGTGGACTTGACTGGAAAACCATTGGTGGAAGTCTGCTCTGAGGGATGCTGTGAGGCATAAGAACGTAACAGCCATACTGGGTCAGACCAAAGGTCCATCTAGTCCAGTATTCTGTCCTCTGACAGCGGCCAATGCCAGATTTCCCCAGGGGGAATGAGTTGTTGTTGTTGTTGGTTGTTTCTCGGGAGCCAAGGAAGACATATTGTGCATTTCATTTATGAAAACGCATGTGGCTACGGAGCCCAAAGGTCGATGCCCATGGGATGCCGTTGTCAGGACAGGAGAGAACACAGCTCTATGTTGTCTTTCCCATGCAGCTGTAAGGCGTTGGCGGCGGTCGTCCTCAAACTTTGTCACTGCTTTCCTCGTACAGGAACGCCATTAGTCCTGTCTGCAGCAGCTAGTTCAAATTGTCGAGGGTGAAGGCCTGTCCACTGTAAGTTGGTCTTCAGGTTATCCTTATACCTCTTCCTCGGGCATCCCTGTTTGCGACTACCACGTACCAGCTCCCCATAAAACAGCTGCCTCAGGATCCTGCTTTCGTCCATGCGGAGAACATGGCCAGACCATCGAAGCTGGGTCTGGAGGATCTTAGCTTCGATGCTTGTGGAACCAGCTCTATCAAGCACTTCTTTGTTAGTAATTCAGTCCTGCCAGTGTACTCGCATGATTGATTGTAGGGAGCGCATATGAAACTGCTCCATCCGCTTGATGTGCCTACAGTACAGGGTCCATGTTTCATAGCCATACAAGAGAGAGGTGAGGACCATGGCATTATATACCTTGAGTTTAGTTGAAAGGCGAATATCTTTGTGCTGGAGAACTTTAATACGCAATCTCCCAAGTGCCTGACTGGCTTTCTGGATCCTCACTGTAATCTCTTTGTCAGGGGATCCATCACTTGATATTGTACTGCCCAAGTACTTAAAGCTGTCTACTACCTTCAGTTGTGTACCACTGACAGTGATACATGGCTGTGGAGGAGCACTATTTGGTGCAGGCTGGAAGAGGACTTCTGTCTTTCTGAGGCTAATTGTGAGACCGAACAGGTTGAATGCTTCAGAGACTCTGTCAATGATGGTCTGCAGATGGTTCTCTTGGTGTGCCATAAGGGCGCAGTCATCAGCAAACAGCGCTTCGGTGATAAGCCTCTCCAGTGTCTTGGTCTTTGCAGTAAGGCGTCTCAAATCAAACAAACAGTGAACCCTCGAAACGGTATCTGATGTAACTACCAAGATCTAAGTCTCTGACAGCATGCATGAGGACTTGAGTGAGGAACAGGTTGAAAAGTACCAGGGTGAGTACACAGCTCTGCTTCATGCCATTGGAGATGTTAAATTTCTCAGATGGTACACCATCCGAGAGTACCGCTCCTGTCATGTCGTCATGAAACAGCTTGATGAGCGAGATGAACTTCGGTGGGCAAGCCAGCTTCCTGAGGATGATCCACAATGCATCTCTATTAACCGTGTCGAATGCCTCTGTAAGATCAATGAAGACAGAGCAGAGGTTCATATTCTGCTCAAGGCACTTCTCTTGCACCTGTCTCATTATGAAGATCATATTGACAGTACTGCGATTAGGGCGGAAGCCACATTGTGACTCTGGGAGACTCACTTCTGAAACTGTCGAAATCAGCCTGTTCAGGATGATGCGGGCGAGGATTTTCCCAGCAACGGAAAGCAGCGAGATACCTCTATAGTTCCCGCAGTCAGCTCTTGCACCCTTATTCTTGTACAAAGCAACTATCATGGCATCACGGAGGTCAGATGGCATTTCTTCTTCTTCCCAAATACTGGTCAAGACATTATGAAAAACCTTAAGTGACTCCGCATTAAATGCCTTGTACAGTTCTACGGGAATTCCATCCTTGCCAGATGCCTTGCCGCAACTCATCTGTCTGATGGCCTTTCTAACTTCATCAATAAATGGAGGATCTCCCAGATCTTCAAGGGTTGGCTTCTAAGGAATCTGTTCCAGTGCTGACTGATCAACTGAGGATGGACTATTCAGGAGCTGACTGAAACACTCTTTCCATCGGTTATTAATGCCAGCCTTATCCCTAATCAACGTGGCTCCGTCTGCAGACAACAAGGGGCAAAAGCCAGACTTAGAAGGACCAAAGACTGACTTGATGGAACTGAAGAACTCCCTTGGGTTATCTGAGTCAGCATAGTGTTGCACCTCTTCAGCTTTCTTTTCCCATCACCGATCATGCATTTTGCGGATTTCTCGCTGAGCCTGGGCCTCGAGGGACTTAAACCTGTCTTTCTTAGAGATGGAACCTGGGTCATTCTGCCACTCCATAAATGCCTTGTTCTTCTTGGCAAGCAGGTCCTCAATAGCACTGTTGTTCTCATCAAACCAGTCTTGATGATTGCGTTTCTTGGGACCAAGCACTGACTTTGCTATCTCCATCACTATTTCTCTAAACTGGCTCCACTTCTGAATTGGACCTCCAATCAATGGTCCATTGGCAGTCAACTTTTCATCAAGGCTTGACTGGAACTTGCGCAGATGAGAAGGGTGCTGGAGTCTGGCAATGTTAAAGGCTGTTTGGATAAGCTTTGGGTGCTTTGGGTGATGCTGAGTGATGTGCATTTTGAAAATGGTGTGGACAAGCCTATGGTCAGCCCAGCACTTTTCTCCTCGCATGGCTCTGGTGATAAGGACATCCCGAATATCACGCTGATGAACAATGACCTAATCTATCATGTGCCATTGTTTTGATCTAGGGTGCATCCAGGTGGTCTTGTATTTGTTTGCCATCCTGGACACTGTGTTCGTGATGAGGAGGTCATATTCTGCACATTCTCTCAACAGCAGTAAGCCATTGCTGTTCATCTTGCCAACGCCGTGTTTGCCTAACACTCCCTCCCATTGACTGTGGTCGCAGCCAACTTGTCGTTGGCCGGTACTGAGCACAGAACAGAACTGAGATCGGTGTAGAACTGGTCAATTGTCTCCTCTATGCTGTTCGTGGTGGGAGTGGTATGCACTGATGATTATTGCATACCGCTTATGACTAAGGGGTAGGCGTAGCTTCATGAGCCTCTCGTTAATACCAACAGGCAGGTCCAAAAGTTGTTTCATCAAACTAGTCTTGACAGCCAGGCCGACTCCATGAATCCTATCCTCATTCTGCGCTTTCCTTTTTCAGAAGAAGGTATAACCACTAGCTAGTTCAGAGAGAAATCCTTCTTCAGAAAGCCTGGTTTCACTCAAGGCAGCAATATCAATACCATAGCGTGAAAGCTCTTTAGCAACTAGAGCTGTTCTCTGATGAGGTCTTACTGTGTCCTCATGGTCCATGAGCGTACGGACGTTCCATGCTCCCATTACCAACTTCTTTTTTTTGCACAACATAACCTGTGCATTAAAAATATTATTATAGTGGGAAAGCCTTTGCACAGAGCTGATCCCACCCTCTCGGCCTCAGAAGTCGGAATCCAGTGGCACGAAAACAATTGTTACTTCTGCAGACTACCTCAGCTGTACTGGATGGCCATGTCACCTTAAATGTTCTGACATGCCCCATGCACTCCATAGTGCGCTGCTGCAACGCCTTCTCAGCCGTTGAATCATAAAGATTTCCTCCGCCTGATCCATCGAAGCAGTCTTCGCATGCTGGGATGAGCAAGTCCCTAACTCACCAAGGGTTTCAATCCCATCAGCTACCCTCACCTGGTTTAGCCAGCCTGTCAAAGCCGTTGCCCGGGGTATGGCCGCTGCTGCATGCAAAGCAACTACATGGAACCACAGGTGAGAGCTGGGTGCCGGTAAAAAATCAATAAAGGATGGGCCACTCCCGAAGAAGTGCAACAAGCCCTCCTTTAGAGGTACTACCCCATTAGAGGTACTACCATGCAACCCCATACACCCAGGTGGGGGGGTGGAGGGGAGGAAATGAACAGAACAGGTAACCCTCCCCTTTTACCCATTCCCAGCTTCTGACAGACAGAAGCTAGGGACACCATTCCTACCCATCCTGGCTAATAGCCATTGATGGACCTATCATCCTTGAAATTATCTAGTTCTTTTTTGAACCTTGTTAAAGTCCTGGTCTTCACAACATCCTCTGGCAAGGAGTTCCACAGGCTGACTCTGTGTTTTGTTAAAAAATACTTTCTTTTGTTTGTTTTAAATCTGCTGCCTATTAATTTCATTTGGTGACCCCTAGTTCTTGTGTTACGAGCAAGTAAATAATTTTTCCTTGTCTTTCTCAACACCAGTCATGATTTTATAGGTATCTATCACAGCCCCCCTTAATCTCCTCTTTTCTATGCTGAAAAGTCCCAGTTTTATTAATCTCTCCTCATAAGGCAGCTGTTCCAAACCCCTAATTGTTTTTGTTGCCCTTTTCTGAACTTTTTCCAATGCCAAGATATATTTTTGAGATGAGGTGATCACATTTTCATGCAGTATTCAAGATGTGGGCATAACATGGATTTATACAGAGGCAATAAGATATTCTGTCATTTTCTATCCCTTTGAAAATTATTTCTAACACTCCCTAAAAATCTCTGCTTTCTGGATTTTGTGGTGGAAAACTTGATCAAATCCAGATTCAAGTTGATGAAAAGATTATAAGAACGTTTGAATAGAATTGGGATAATACAATCATAACCCTTTTCCAGTAAAGGTATATGTTAAACTACTATAGTCACCGTACATCCCCAAGAGGTGGGGAAACACTATAATTGTTGCTTTTTAATCAAAATTGAATTATAATTGGCACTCAAGAAAAAAATAGAAAGTTCTGGGAACTGAAGTTGAAATTTTGAAAATTAATAGCATTGATAACATAAGAAAACTCAAAGTGCCCTCTTCTGGAAGCTGTTATTAACAGCTAGTTAATTTGAAATACTTGTTAAAACCACAGCATTTCTAGTTTGTGATGTACATTTTTTCTGACACACTATATATTATTTCTGTTATCAGATTATCTCAAAATAGTTCGATTTTTCTCTGATTTTGGCCAAGTTTTTTAAGTTCACTTTTGATTTTTCCATCCTGATAAGTATTACATTTAATGTCATTAATTTGCAAGAGCACTGAAATGAGTTTTCAGAGCCAACGCTTCTCAATTTGTATTATTCTTAACGCACCTTTTTATAAATCAATTTGAGGAAACAAAACAATGTTTTGTCAGTTCAGAGCAAAAAATTCAGTGGGTGAATTTTTTTTTTTTTTTAAAGCTACCCTGACCCCAGCCTAGTTGTTGATTTAGCGTTCCCATATAAAGCTCTAATTCATTGTGCCAATCCTAAGTACTTTCATCAGGGTAACTGTTCTTATAGGTTTCCTTTTGTTTAATTACATACTTTGTTTCTATAGCAACTAGAAAGCATATAATCAGTTTTAGTTCCTGAGTCTTTACACAGTGATTTTGCTTTCAGCTTACAGTAGTAAAAAATAATCCTCCTTTAGAACCCTAGACACTACCTTCTCGTTCTGAATATCCCTTAATTAGTATGCAATAGGATTAAATCCAATAATAGTTCTACAGCAAGTACAAAAAACTGAACAATATACACTAATATTACACTGAAATAGAAAATTCTAAAACTATTGCTAACTCCTGCATGAATTTACTGCCACCTTCAGGCTTTCCTCAAAATGTATCTTTGGCATAGTTGTCATTTTTCTTCTGGTCAAATTATTTGGTTGGGGCAGGTTTAACTTTCCCAAGTGTCATGGACTATTTTGGATTTAATTTCCTTTAGGGGAGTTCTAAATGAACTAGTAGAGTATTTTGGTTTCAGAAAAAAAAATATATGTAGCCTGGTAAATTTACACACAGTATGAGGAGAAATTCAATATTCCCTTCATAAACTTGCTCTCTTACTAGATCTTCCTTTTTTCCTGTCATTTGCCACTGAGCCACTGGAAAAATAAAGGCCATTATATTGTCTGAAGATTTTCCCATTGCACAGTTCTGTTGAACAAGAATGCAAAATCCAGGACAGCTAACCAAATATTAATGCTAAAAACTGAGCACTTTCTAGGTTTTCCCTTTAAAAAAAAATATTTGTAGAAACAAAGAAGCCTCTTAAAGTAGATCCAGATACTGACTAAGAAAGTTAGCTCTTGTAACGTGAGTCATGTCTGTAACCTTTGCTATGACACTATTCCACAATGCCTCTTTAGTACTTAGATGTAGTTATTTTTAAAAGAGATGTCTTACACTCAATAAAGAACGAACTTTATTTTAAAAAACAATAAAGATGTTTAGCAGCAGAATGGGAATAGTACAACCTTCACTAAACTGCCTAAGCTGGTGTGTCCTTGATTTTTATATTGTTTTTACACACAGCATTATCCTGGGCCCACTTGTGCCTGTGCATTATTATATAGTCTTTAATACCTGATCTTACTTTTCCCACGGGACTCCTGCCTCATTCAGTGCACAGGATGGATGATGGTCAATGAATGGTTATTCAATGTTTTCTTTTTATCTCCTTCTTCAGTATGTGACCTCATGCATGGTTTACTGCACACTATTAAGACCCTGTCCTGCAGACAGAATTATTAATTTCATTATGAGATTTTTCTATGGTATTCATCACTGTAGTATTGGAGTGCTTCACAAGCATTAATACATTTACCTACTCAAGATCCATTTTTTCCACAGAACGCTTCAGGGAGAAAAAAATCCCTGCCTTATTCAATTCACAGGAAGGAACTGCCCCGCGGATGAATCAAAGCTATGTAGTAAAGGAGGGTGTTTTCCATAAGACCCTTGCCTCATTTGTTACTGAAGTTGGAAGGTGTGTAGTGAATGTGAAGGAGGCAGGTGATTGATTGCATGAAGAGAAAGGAGAGGGGTTTGTGGCTAAAAGACAATCTGTTGCTGGAGATCTGCTTTCTAACTCTGCCTTTCCCAGGGTATATCTACACTACAGAGTTTTTTCCAGAAGAATGGCCATTTTTCTGAAAAAACTTCAATTACGTCCACACTGCAATTGCGTTCTTTCGAAAGAAAATGGAAAAAACAGAGGGGTTTTTCTGGCATTAGTAATCCTGTTTCTACAAGGAAGAAGCCTTTTTCCAAAAGAGCTCTTTCAGAAAAAGGCATGTGTGGACAGGAAGAGGAAGTTCTTTCGGAAGAAGAGGAAAGAGGAAAAAGCACAGGTGCCCTGGTGGCCACCCCATCTCAGTTTAAATGCGAGCTAGTATCCAGACTGAATGGATGCTATCTTCTGAAAAAGCAGATCGCTTTTTTGATGCGCTTTGGCAGTGTGGACGCTCTCTTTTGGAAGAAGTTTTTTTGGAGGATCTCTTCCAGAAAAGCTTCTTCTGAAAGAAACCTGCAGTCTAGACGTAGCCCTAAAGAGTTCTTGTGTGATAAATCACTTAAATCAAACTTTTCAGTTTGTCACTGTGTGCTACCCATTTTTGGGAGTGCCTGACTTGATACTCTGAGGTCTGATTTGCAAGTGTGCTGAGCATGCATAACTGCTACAGAAGTGATTTGAACTTATAAAATCTATATAACGTTAAGGGCTTGAAATATCAGGTCCTAAGCATCTCACAAGGGGCATCAACAATTTTAATGTCAGTTTGTGTGTACTGTGTCTCTCTTGCAAAATGGGAGAATAACACCCCCTTGTAGCAAAGCAAGTAACTAAAAACCATTTCATAATGTACATGCCTATAGGGGCAGAATTAAGATTGCACAGGCAACACATTACTCTGGAAATTCCTAATAGCATCATGAGGTATTATATTAACATCCACATGTTTATCAGCTGAGCTGGAATTAGACCTAAACAAGAAAGTTTTCCTATCCTACAAGATTTAAGGTATTGACTTTTTTTTTCTGATCTGAATTGCCAAAGTGAAAATATTTACAAGATCCAACAAAATTTTTGATTCAGGGCAACCAAAATGTCCCATCTTTTCTTCGCCTACTTAGCCCTAAGCTCCACTTCTCAGTCTTCTCATCCAAGCCCAGTCTTCTAGCCCAGACAGTAAGCTCAGGGAGGACAGAGTTTTCAGCTGTTTCCTGTTTCAGTTACTAAAATTGGGCAACTCATTGTGGATTTTCAGAGACAACAAAAGGCACATTTGTCCCACAAATACCATCCCCTGCCACATTACAAAGCTTTATTCCAAAGCACATAGCCCCTAATAAGCTTTTCAAAGAAATGTCTCCACAAATTTTTAACATGGACAAAACAATGTATTTTTCCTAGTCTCATTCTCAAAAAAATGGCTGAACCCTTTTGGCTGAAATTATCCAAAACGTTTCAGTCTAAGGAAGACACTCAGCAGGGAAAATTTCAGCCAAACAGTTAATGTTTCACAAAATTACAAAAACAACCAAAACCAGGCTCCTATAATGGGAAGCATCAGGGAATCTTAATTAGCAGTGCTACAAATCCCACTTACAATACACACATACATATGCTTATTTCCAGTATATGTGCTATTTAACTAAATGTGCATTAAACACATTGGTTTATGAACCTAGAGTGACTACAGCTGAAATACCTGTGTGCCCCCCCACACACACTTTTAGGGCTCTTTCACTCCTGATCCCCGGTCTTGAATTCAGGCCAGTGCGAGTCTACCCAGACATTGCATCCTGGCCTCTATCCACAAGCTGAAAAAACCTGTGAGGCTAACAGCAAGTAGGACTATTGCCTCATTCAAGACACTACCAAAAGGAGCCTAGATTGGAGGATTGCCCAGCTCCACCAAATCACTCTAAGCCAGAAGGAGACCCAGGAAGCAACTGGGCGATTTTCTATTGTGTTTCTGTTATGTCTGCTTCTTGCACCTAAGCCTGCTCCTGCTCGGCTCCCATCTCCCCTCTGCCTTCACTCTTGTTCCCAGTGTGCTCCTGTTCCATGCTTGATCTTTGTCTCTTCTCTGGTTCCTGTCCCTATGACTTGCTTCCAACCATCAGTTCTAGTACCCTGGGCTTTGGCATTTAGTATTTGACGTCGGCTCTGACTCGGTTTCGATTCCTGGCTTGACCCTGGCTCTGGGATTTGGCAGTAAACTCTGGTGCTGACTCTTGGCATTGCTCCTCAACTAAGGCAGACTGTCCATAACAGATAATGGGAGTCTCTTAACTAGAGAAGTAATGTCACTCTTCTTCCTTGAATGCTTGGAGATTTTACTATGGTACTTTACTGGGTTTAGGAGACTGTAGATCTCTTTTCCTGGGTTACCCAATTATCACTTGTTCTTAAGAATCCAACTAGTCCCAGGATTGTTTCCTATAGGATCTCACTAGATAATGTCCTCCCAGTTTGACAAAAAACCATAGATGATTACTGTCACACTGTCTGGACTAGTTCTTGATTTGGGGCTCTCTTTGTAGGGTGAACTCCTTTCTCCTTACATAACTTTAAGGGCTTTTGGGTCAAGACTCTTGTCTGATTAGCAATGAATGAATCACACTTACATTTAAGTCTTAAAACTTTCAATATCAAGTTTAAACTTTTAACAGGCTTAGGGTGTGTCTAGACTACATCCCTTTTTCGAAAATATTGCAAATTAAGATGGGATTTGAATTTCTAGCACTGTATTTGCATAATGGTGGCTGCTGTTTTTCCAAAATGGGGCTTCCAAAAAAAAACAAAACACCCACAAAAAAACAAACCACACCCCCCCCCCCAGCAGGTTAGATGGGGATTTTTCAAAAATAAAACCCTATTTCGAAAGATCCTGTAAACCTCATTTTTTTCATCCTGAGGTTTACAGGATCTTTCGAAAAAGGGTTTATTTTCGAAAGATCCCTGTCTAAACTGCCGGGTTGTGGTCCCCCCCCCCCCCAAAAAAGCCCCGTTTTGAAAAAAAAGCAGCAGCCGTCATTATGCAAATGAAGCACAGGAAATTCAAATCCTAGCTTCATTTGCAATATTGATGTGCCTAATTTAAATCCCTTTCTCGAAAAAGGGATGGAGTCTAGACATCCTTAGAACCCCAGCACTAATTGTCATGGGGCATTTGAATCCTGCCAAGACAATGCCAACTGTCACATTGTCTGGAGTGCTTCATAACTGAGTGCAAGTCAGAGTTGATTGTTAAGTACAGCAGAACCCCAAGTTGGCTGCAAGATCTATTAGATTTCACCAACCCAGAAACAAATATGAACTCCTGAAATACAACAATCTTACTATAGGGTTACAGGCAATCCCCCAGGGCATTTTAGTCTACCTTTCTACTTAGGCAAGCTGAACTTAGTGATTACCACCAACTAAGATCACAACATATTCAGGTTGCTCCCAGTCTCAAGAGACCACTCACTGCAGCTCTATTTGTACATTAGATCACTCACCAAAGAGAATGCTTGTAGTCAAAGATTTATTCAAACGAGAAAAATCAGTTACAAGGTTTAAAGCAGACAAGCATATACACAAATGAGTGACAGTTTATGGTTGTAAAAAGGTGACAGCTGTAGTAATCTGTCAAATCTCAATGTCTTTCAGGGCTAACCGAGGTTGATCATGGGTTCTAGTTCATAACTTTGGCACGGAAAGAGTCCGAACATCAAAAGATGAAAAATTGTCAGTTACTGTCATTTCTTCCTTCTAGAATATAAACTGCTCAGGCAAGCCCTTTAACATGTAGCTTCTTCATAGGTGTGAAGGGAGCAAATTAGGCCTTTTGTATTGGAATGTCTCACAATGTCCCATTTAGTTTGGATAGGCCTTGATGGTCAGAAGACAATCCCTCCTGACTGGGTTCATTGTTTCAGAGCAAACACTTTTTACAGTTATCAAGCAAAACTTATTACCTTATAGCATGTGATAAAGATGTTACAAGTGAGATTAATGCAAGCAGCAAATTACAAACATCTCAGAGTCTAAACACATGGTTAATAAAGTTCAGCACCTGTCTTAACCATACCAACACAGGTGAAACAGACTTGTTTCCAGCAATGAATTTGCAAGTGCTCTGCTCAGGCCTAAAGCCTTGGCAAGAGCTGGTATGTGGTCTGCCAACATCACAATTACTCTTTCGAAGCAAAGGAAATACAGCCGCTCCCCGAGTTACGAACAAGTTACAGACCAACACTTGGTCCGTAACTCGAAGTGTTCATAACTCGGATCCCATAGAGTTACATGGCGACCGCGCTGTTTGTAAGCGCGGATCGCCGTTCGTAACTCGGATCTGCATTTACGACCACTTTGGTCGTAAGTGCGGATGGTCGTAAGTGGAGGTGGTCGTAACCCGGGGAGCGGCTGTACACAGAAACCTGTTGGAGAACACTTTAACCTGCCTGGGCACTCATTAATGAATCTCCAAGTCACTGTGTTGTTTCAGGCCAATTCCACAAGTCAAATACACAGGGAAGAGTTGGAACTTAACTGCATTTACAAGTTTAATTCTTATGCAAATGGAATGAACAGAGACATCTGCCGGTTCACACACTGCTTTCTGCATCCTAAAGACTTAACCAAACAAACATTGGAGGTGCTAATTGTTCTTATCAGCCTCTTGTAACTACTTGAACAATCTACTCACTGTCTCTTTTTTCCCTCCTTCCCCCATCCCCTTCCCTTATTTATTCTTGGATCTGGACTTCTAATACTCCAGTCATCTGGAGAAATGGGTTGTGCCCACAAAAACTCATGATACCATCTACATGTTTTGTTAGTCTTCAAGTTGCTACTAGACTATTCATTGTTTTTAAAAGTTTTTCCTGTTACAGACTAACTCGGCTACCCTTCTGAATCTTTCAAAATAGTTTTTCAACCAGTTGTACACACATCTTATAGTAATTTCATCTAGATTCCATTTCCCTAGTCTAGGTCTACATTACAGCTTTTTCCGATTTTTTTTTTCAGAAGAGGCTTTTCCAAAATTTGGCCTATCTACACTAGGCCAAATTTCAGAAAAATCCCCCTTTTTTGGAAGATCCTTTTTTCCTCATGGAATGAGGAAGACATGGCTTCCGAAAGAGCGTGTTTGCACTTCCGCAAAAAAAAAAAAAGTGGACGAGCAAACGCGTTCCCTAGACATGGCAGAGTTTTTCCAGGATACGTATCTCGGAAAAACCCCACAATGTAGACATACCCCTAGTTTGCTTATGACAATATCATTTGTGACTGCATCAAAAGCCTTACTAACCTCAAGATATGACTACTGCTTCTCCTCATCTAGAAAGACAGGAACCCTGTCAAAGAAGGAAGTTATGTTGGTTTCGCATGATTTGTTCCTAACAAATTCAGATTGGATGTTCCTTATAACCCTGTAATCCTCTAGATCAGTAGTTTCCAACCTTTTCCAGATGGGGACCCATTTTGACAATTCAGGAAGACTTGGTGACCCAAGGCAATTCAAAAACAGGGGGAGGAGGGAGGGCAGAGCCACCTGGGGCAACACTTGGCGACCCTTTTGAAATGTAACGGCGACCCATATTTGAGTCCCAACCAATAGGTTGGGAAACCCTGCTGTAGATATTTTCCCCTACAAGTTGTCAAAAAACTGCTAACTGTACCAAAGTTGATTCATATAATTCTTTAAATACCCTTGGATGAATTTAATCAGATCTTGACAACTTGAATACATCTAATGTGCTGGCCGCTACTTCCCACAACTTTAATTGGCTAGGACTAGCTAACTATAACCACTGGGAGCAGTTGGGGGGGGGGGTGGGATGTGGCTGGTCAACATAAAATATCTCACTGCCCACCAGCGGATTTCCCAGATGGGTCATGTGCCAGAAGTTTTCTCCCCCGTTTTTCATACCAATTATGTTTAATATCTGGTCACTATTACTCATTTTACTGAAGACCGATGCAAAAGAGGCATTAAGTACCTCAGCTTTCTTCCTGGCATCTATTAGTTCTCCTTGGGTCTACACTTTTTCTTCATCTTTTTCTTGCTTTACATATTTAAAGAACCTTGTATTGTCTTTGACATCCCTTGCTAGATGTTTCTCATTTTGTCCCTACATGGTTGTGCTAGTCTTCTGTATTCCTCAGCAGTTCATCCGTGTTTCCACTTTACAAGATTTTTTTATTATTATTTTCAGGTCATTAAAGGGCTCCTGATAGAGCTGTACTAGCTTCTTCCTATCTTTCCTTCAGATTGGAATAACTATCAATTATGCCTTTAATACTGTCTCCTCAAGAATAGGGATGTAAAATCCTGTTTAATGTTTAAATAAACATAATGTTTAATCAGTTAACTGATTAAACAGGGGGAGGGTAGGGGGACTGCTCCAGCCAGGCTGGAGCACACCTGTCAGCAGCATGCCTGGGACCAGGTCCGCTGTAGGTGAGGGCTGCAGCGACCCCTGCCAGTAGTGGAGGGGCTACTCCAGCCTCCTGACTATGGTGGGCTGCTCCAGGCTCCACTAGTTAACCATTCACATCCCTACCTGAGAAACTGCCAGTTTTCCTGTACTCCTTTTTCCCTTACATTTTTTCCACAGGAGATCTTACCTACCTATCCTCTTGAGTTTGTTGTCCTTACTACGCCTCTCTCACTCCTTCCTTTCCCTTGAATCTTGAAACCTATTATTTCATGATCAATTTCACCCACATTGCCTTCAACCTCCAGATTGCCAGATTGGCAAAACTAAATTCTCCTCCAGGTTACTTCCTCCACTTTCTGAAACAAAAAGTTGTCCCCAGTGCATTCAAAGTACTTACTTGATGTTTTGTTATATTATTTTTCCAGCAGAAGTCTAAGTAGTTACAGTCCCCCATTACTACCAGCTCTTCTGTTTAGGATATTTGTTATTTTGTTCTAAAAATGCTTCATCCATCTCCTCTTCCTAATTTGGTGGTCTATAGTAGACCCTTCTTTCTTAAGCAGCATAGTCAAGTTCCTATAATGTTCTGGATGTTCTCTGCATTTGATTAAGTAATTGAGTCTACAAATTTTGCTCTAGCACAGCTCCTTCCTTTTTCCTGATCACTAATAAATCGAGAGCACTAACAAAAGCAAAATAAACTCTTGAAGTTCCAGCTTCTCTCTGGCAACTGATATCCATGTTTACTCCATGGTCTTGCCCTTTTCTTCTGAACATGCAAGAGTAAAATAATTTTCAGAGGACAGAAAATAATTCTGCTTTGAAATTAACTTGACTTGAAATGCCAATTTTAAAAATTCCAAGTTAAAAAGTGGTTCACCTGTATCTAAGGCGAAAGAGTTCAGAATCTCACATAACCTCTTACTTGCCACACAAACCAAGAATGTGCTTAAGTAAATCTATACTGTAGCAGGGAGATGTGATTGCTAGCATGGGTAGAGAGAGAGCTTCATGCTAGCACTGGCTGGATGTAGTGCACTGAAAACTGCAGTATGGACAGTGCAGCATAGATAGTAATTTGGACTAATCACTCACCTCGAAGCCCACGCAACTCCCTAGACTTGTGTGTGGGTGCTAGCCTGAGCATACACCCATGCCATAACATCCACAATGCTATTTTTAAAATTTGCTAGATTGAGCAGAGTATGTGAAAATTGTCTGCCTGTGCCAGGAATCTCATCTCCCAGATGCAGTGCAGACACACACTCTGCTTACTTTTTAACTTGCCTGATTTATTTATTAGTCATTCAATGTGCTTTTTAAATACAATCTTTCAATATGGATTTCCAATTTCCTTCCTAAACTCAATTGTGTGCCACTCATATCAGTTGCAGACAGACATTACTTTGTACCCAGCGCTCATACTTGCTCTATACTATAAAATTTAAGGGCAACAATTGTGCTCTCTCAAATGGGATTGAATAAGGTTTAGTTGTAAATACTACTTGTCTACATAGTGTCTGAACAGTGTTAAGGTGTCAGTTGACAGTCACATTTGTTAGTGTAGAGCAGGTCAAAAAGTGTAATACTCCCTTGCTTCTGATAACAAGGAATAGCATGGACACAGAGCAGCAAAGCTTGTATTCAAAGACTATACTCTCAAGGTACATGCCCAATATAAACTAAGATTCCCCAGCACACCTACTTTAGATTGAACAATTTTTTCCACAATGCTTAAGTTTGCTTTACACTCTTACTCTCTCTTGTAGGCAAAAGTGTATATTAATGCTACTGTAGCCAGCTAATAAACAATGCTAAAGTAATGCATTACCCTATTACAGTAATGCTCCCAAAAATTTACTTCCCAATCCCAAATAAATAAAAGTTGCACATGTACACATATAGGTAACATTTGTGAGTATCTTGTACAATTTCTTTCAGAGATTGAAAAAAGTGTCAACTTTCAAATGAACAAGTGTATGTTTCTACAATTTTTAAAACAAACCTTTTTTAGAACACATGTACAACTTCTGTTGAGGTTTAAGCTTTCACATACTTCACATTCACAAAGACATGAGGTAAAGAAGCCAGAAAGACTGAGAGACTTGTAGTATATGTCTGTTGTATAAGTCCACATATATACTGGAATGTAGATGTCTACATTCTAGTTTATTGTAAACATATTAGGTTTAAAAGTGATTTTCCAGAAAAATATCTGTATTCACCTTTTTAGATTCTGTGGAACAAATACATTTCTAGGCAATATTAAATACTACAATATTTTAACTGTCTTTAGAATTAGACATCTGCAACTCTTAAGAAAAAACTGTACAAAATGTCTACTACCACAGATCATTTATTTATATATTGCATTAAAAATACAAATTACAAAATTTTTATCAAACTGTGTACATACAGTAAGTACTCAAAAGCCAACACTTCAATTGTTATTTTATATACAGTTGGCTAATGTTAATACGACATGCAGTTTATCCTGAGCAATGCTTTTCTATCACTGTAAAGGTCCAATATTTTAGAATTTTGGCAACAATCAAGTAGTTACCACCCTGCACACCAGCAATGACATTTTAGAAGTAAAGCTGTTAAGTATTAAGTAGGACAATGCAAATACTCTTTTGCCATGATCAGTTTAAATAAATGCACGTTTTCCTTGCATTAAAAAGAGAGTCTCATCATAATAGACAATGAAGTACACACACAATCACCAGAAAAATCTTATTTTTCTCCAATCCCACCTGTTAGTCTACAGGCTCCAAACATGTATTAACATTAAGGATTTCAGACTCTATTCCTGATGTCCTGAAAGGTAACTTTTGTGCAAGCTTAACTTCCCAAACTGCATGAAACAATTCTTTAGGGGGAAAAAAAAAAAAAAAAAAAAAAAGAGTAAAATATGGGAAATTTAGAAAGATGCCATATAATGAACAGGTCATTGTTAATTTGTCCCAGATATACCATTTCTGAGGGTAACATTTATTGTTGACAAAGTGTTTTTAGAATATTTGTTTCGTAAGACTATAGATCAGACAAGTACAGCATGCAACATAATACTTTCAGTTATTTACCATTTACACAGTAATACTGCCAGACCCTCATACCCTTTCTGGGCCATATACACTTCAGGTAGAGGCTGTGCTAATTACATTGGTTTTGCTAGTGACATTCTTTCATAACCTGGAAAAGAACATCACCAACATTGTTAATTTATTATTGGGTACCAGAAAGTGCTCCTCAAACTTTTAATGGTGGCTTTCTTTTGCGACAGGAGGCATGGCGAAACTTATAGAAGTCAGAGCTGTTCAGGGTTTCAAGTTTAAAAAAAAAAAAAAAAAAATCTAGTCACCAATAATAAAGTGAATGTTTTGCATTTTACATACATTTTAAAATCAGAAGTTCAGCCATTATTTGTGAAGGTATACTTCATATTTTAGGCACTGGACCCAGTTTAGAGGTAAAATGTACTGGTCAACATGATTAAGAGTCTTAACCTAGTCAAGGACACCCATATGAAGTTTACGTACAGTACTACAAATACATCAAATACTGCCATAAATTTAATGAAAATACAAAACATTAAATACATCTTTCATCTCATTGGCACATCAAGCATGGTAACACCACTTGTTACACATCTGTTTAGTAATGGTCAATTGTGGTTATGTTTTATTGAATACTTTCCTTTCTGTAACTGAGAAATGTACAGTTTGGATTTACTTCCATCAGGCCTCTTAAACCACACTTCATCATGGTTAATCGTTGTAATTATAGCACTAAAAAGAAAGAAAATAGAAAACAAATGATCTTATAAACCAAACGACCAACCCCACAAGTAGAATGATCTTTTGGAATACTAAGTATCTGCATTAAGAAGTACCACGCCCAGACAGTTATTGCCTCTGATTACACTGATATTTTTAACAGAATTCTGTAGCTGATGCTAAAGATACATGGACATATCTAGAAACACTGTATCTTCACTAATAATTTTCATCCAAGCATCTCAATGTAATAAAAATGATTGTTCTAATGAATATCAAACATTTAATTTAGTTAAATAAAACATTCACCTTGCCTCTAGTGTCTGTAGTGAACACAAGTTTGACTCACAGTACACACTAAGGCAGCTTACCAATCCACAAGTTTGAAGTGGGCTTCATGGGGAAAAAAAAAAAAAAATGATCGGGCCAAACAAAATTGTTCTCCAACAAAAAGACAATGAGGAAGAACTTGTATTTTTACTGTTAGCCAATACTCATGTAGAGGAAAAGATTAACTATTTAGCCAGTTACATGGACTTTCTCTGCATTTGTTACTTAAACATTAATGTGAACATTTTATGAGTTGTTTTTCTAAAGTGTTGCTAGAAAGCAGGTACAAGATAAATTCATTAAGTTCCTTTGTGCCATCTGATTTAAGGATTGTAAACATTTAATTGCTAGTGGTATGCCTATACAGTCATTATTACTTTGTTAATCAGCTGAAGATAATTCACAGAAACATAAAACTGTAGGAACTGAAGGGCCAGACAGAGGACATCTAGTCCATCTCCCTGAACTGCAGCAGGACCAAATATGTCTAAACCATCTCTGATAGGGGTTTGTCTAATCTACTCTTAGACAACTCCAAAGATGAGTATTGCACAACCTCCCTTGGTAGCTATTTCAGTACTTAGTTATCTTTCTAATTTGCAAGTTCCCCCCACCCCATATCTAACTTTAATCTGCAGCAAGGGGGATTGAAGACCATTACTTCTTATCCTACTGTCAGTGGAAAACCATTATTCCCCATTTCGTATTTATGCATTTGCTTTTCCCTTCTTAAGTGAAAAAAACTCTGCATTTATCTTTACTACATTTCATCTTGTTGATTTTAGAGATGTAAAAGAGTAGTCGAATAGCTGACTACCTGATAAACCTAGCTTATCAAGTAGTAGTCGACTACTTGCTGCCTCTGATAGAGACAGCAGGTGGAGGCAGGGAATGCAAGGGTGGGGGGAGCAGGAGCTGGGGGGAAGCCGGCTTAAAAACTGGTGCCCCCCAGCACTGTCTCTGCTGGGGGCTGGGAGCAGGGGGGCAGGGGAGGCAGAGGGTGACCCAGCACAAGCTAGGACTGCTTCAGTCCTGGCTCGCGCTGGGTCCAGGCAGCTCTTACTACATTTAAAAGGCAGAGCCACAGCGGGGGAAGCAAGCGGCCCCCACTTGTTGACTAACTGAGTAGTGGACGGAAATTCCGACTACTCAATTAGCTGATTATCTGCAATTTAACATCTCTATTTCAGAGCAAGTCTCTAATTCATCAAGGTAGTTCTAATCCTCTCCTCCAAAGTGTTTGATATTCCCTCCAGCGGCATCATTCACAAAGTTTATAAGCATACTCCATTATCCAGTTAATGAAAGTATTGTCTAGTACAGAACGCAGGACAGACCTCCTACCTCTATATATGTGAAAGCAAGCCACTGAGTATGGTTTTTCAACCAGTCCAGCATTGACTTTACATCAATTTTATCTAGACCACATTTTCTTAGTTTGCATATGACAGCATCACATGGGACTGCGTCAAAAGTGTCACAAAAAAAATTAAGTGTTCACTGTTTCCTCTGCCTCTTATCTAGCAGGCCAGTAATCCAGTCAAAGGAAGAATTAGCTTGGTTTGACATGGTTTGTTCTTCACAAATTCATGTTGGCTATTGCTGTCATCTATTGTCTTCTAGGTACTTAAAAATGGAATCTCTAATACTTCATTCCAGTATCTTTCCAGGCATAGAAATTTAGCTGACTGGTCGATAGTTTCCCTCAGGTCCCCTCCATTTCTCTTTTTAAACACACTTCTTCAGACCTTCTGGACCTCAACCATCGTTCACGAGTTCTCAGATATTCTCTATATCACACTGAAATTGCTACAGTTTACTCAGCCTTGAAATAACCAACACATTTTAAAGGATCTTGATGTACTTGGATATTTGCAGTGTACAAATTACAGTTTAATTCTGTGGTGACCTCAGATAACGTCAAAGAAAGAGCTATTTATTTACAGAATACACACCACAGCACAAATCAGATCTCCAGATTATCTCAATATTGTAAATTTAACGTACTCTTAATCATTGATGAATGGCATAACTCCTCTGATGGGGCAGCTGTAGCATATGTAAATCAGAGCATGGCTTTCATAAGCATTTGAACACATTTACCTGTGTGATCTGATTTCCACAGACCTTTTCATTGTCTGTTAGTATAAGTGCTAAAACAATGTATAATTGTATTCAAATTCTTTCCTGTTTGAGCTCTGAACAGTTTTTAAAACTCCTGTTCAAATGTGTTCCCACATCATAAAAAAATAACAAAAATAATCAGATATAGCTGACTTCAATTACTATTGTTCGCTTCAGATGGATTCCTTCATTACAGAAGAGTAGTTTCTCACACCAACCTTTGTGGCTTTATATATATTGGATCAAACTCTGTCCTGAGTTTTATTTGCATCATTTCATTGAAGCTGATGGCTGTTGAACTTTGAAGGAGGAAATTTAGCTGTGAATACATTTACCCATATGCTGGACAGAAGTTCACATTTATCGTCTTTCAACTTACTGCTTAAAATTCACTGAAATTTAATAGGTCCTACAAATTCAACATAATTTGTACTCTATTTCCAGAATCTTTGTTAAATATGGATTAGTTAAAAGGCTCACATTATAAACAGAGCTCCAACTTTTTAGAACATCAAACATTTGAAAGCAGACACGTTTTACTATTGATTTGAAGCTGTTGTCTGCAAATTTGGAAATATTCAGGTATGAGTCCACTAAAACTCGGTCAAAACTAATCTCTTTGAACTAAACACTCTGAGATTGTGAAGTTTTCTCCTCATAAGAAGTTTCATGGCTTCAGTCTACACCAGGGCTACTCAACACACGGCCCGCGGTGTAGTTTGGGTTTATGTGGGGCTCAATGCATGGACCACGGTTGGGATCCTTTGAACGTGGCCTCCACTGGGAGCACAAGCCACAACGGCGAGGCATCTCCCAGGCGGGGTAAGCATTGAAAGACGCAAGGGGATGGGCTTGCTGGAACAGATGGGTACAGAGTGTTGGCCTTTCTAGCCCCCAGAGAGGAGGTGCCGGGACCGCCGGGGCATTGTGGAAAATGCTTTGTATTCATGCCCATCAGTGTGAAAGAAGCTATTTGCAAATGTTTGCAACCACACTTAAGTTGCAGCCCTCAGCATGTGCTGTGAGTTCATTGTGGCCCCCGTGGCTTCCAAAGTTGACTAGCCCTGGTCTACACAGTAAAATCCTGGTCCCATTTTATTCCCATTAACTTCAAGGGAGCCAAAACTTCACCCATAGTTCAAAGATCTATCACATCTCTGCTCCTTTACATAGAAATTGCCATACCAGATCAGACCAATGCTCAATCTAGTCTACTCTCCTGTCTGATGACAGCACCAAATCCTATCTTGTCACTATCAAGTAGTGGTAACCACAAAGAGAACAGCTATACAAATTACCTTTAACATGTTTTTAGTCAGACTTTTTCCTGAAGTGGAGCAACTTGTAAAAGATTGAGCTGGAATAAAACAGGGGCAAGTATATGACATTTTCAATGACTTTTTAATTAAAATGTATTACACACATTTAGCACATGGGCTCAGATTTCATCTTCATAAACAGAGTCAGATAACCTGACGTCCCCTCTTCAGATGTGGATTAGTAGCCAGAAAAAAATATAGATGGAAAACCCAAGAAAATAATAGTATTTTAAGTGTAGTATATCTAGTGGTTTAAGAGATGGAATTTTGTTTATGATCATGTTTTAGGCTATTATTTCAGAAATACACATCAGTAGTCAAATTTTAAGTATTTTAAATATTAAGATAATTAAGCCCTTACATTTACATAATTTAGTACTTATCCTGTAGGAAGGCAAAAATAGATATCTAGAAAACAGCAGCTGGTTATCTTTTAACATAGAAAAATACTGATAAATAACTTGACATGGCAACAGCTGACAAATTGTAAGGGTGGGTTTTTCATTCACTATATGACACTGTATAATGTATGCTATTGTAAACAGAAGTAGGATATAATGATCTTTACCTTGTGGGGCACTCATCTTTCTTATCAATACATATTGTCTGTCCACGGCCATACCACTCTCCATCATAATAGAGTCTTCCTTCTTCAGACCTAGCACTGTGTAAATGCTTTTCTAATTTGACAGGTGCTAAAATGATCAATAGAAATATTTATTACTGATCATGCAGATATTAAAGTCAGGTTTATAAATTTATTTTCAAATACTTAGCTACATCAACACATGTATGCATGTGAAGTGTTTATAAAAAGGGCACTGCTACCTTGGGCAACATCCAAACTGAAATCTAAGATAGTGAATAGAAGAGATTTTTTTTTTCCTTTCATCTCCTGTTGCAGTGGGGTCTATTAAAAATGAAATTTCCATCTTCAGATAAAATTAACATTAAACCACAGTATCTCTAGCATTCCCATATCAATAATATGACATTTGCAAACATCATGGTAGCTGGTATTTGGGGCAAGTCTTAAGTATCAGCCACTGATCAAATTTCTTCCTCTTTTTCCCTACTTCACATATTTCAACTCTTCTCATCCCCAAGACAAATGTGTCGGCATACTATTTCAGGGGTTCTCAAACTTCATGACACTGTGACCCCCTTCTAACACCAAAAATTACAACAAGATTCTAGAAGCGTGAGCCTGGACGGGTGTAGAGGAGGCAAAGCCAAAGCTCAACTGTGTCAGACCTAGATTGGGAGCCAGTAACCATACTCCTGCCACCCAGGTCTGAAACCTATGGTGGCTTGGGCTTTGGTCACAGGTAGTGGGACTTGGGCTTCAGCTTCAATGCTGGGCCCCAGCAAGTCTAAAGGCAATCTGGTAACTGTATTAAAAAAAAAGAGGGTCATGATCCACTTTAGAGTCCCAAACCAGTTTGGGAGCCACTGTACTATGTCATTAACCATAGTACCCAAACAGAAATTTGTCATTAAAAACAGCCACACCTATCCACTTTCTCTTCTCTTGTTTCCCAGCCAATTCCTCTCCTTTGTTTCCTTTTCTACCTAACTCGGGCATCTAAAGAGCATATCACCTTGCTAACTAAACACTGTGCCCTTTCTATATCCCAAGTTCTCTTTTTCATTGGCTCGGAGCAGTAGAGCATAGTGAAATGGATAAGCTTTCAAAGGACTACCTGAAGCTCTGCTTAACTTCAATTAGCCACAGTACAAAGATCAACTAGGGAAGATGGAAGCCACAGAAAAAGCATTAATAAACTGCACTGATATGCATCAAGCCAATCCAATTCTCTAATGGTCTACTCTTTCCATTGGTATTCTTCCACCATTTAAGTATTAACCTTGCTTTGAAAAAAAAAAACACTTCATTTAGAAGATACTGAAACGATAATAGAAAGAACTACTTCATATTAATTTATGTAAGAAAGTAAGACTATCAGTGGAGGGAACAACCCCTCTGCAAAGCACAGAACACTTCTGTGCCTCAGCTAAGGCCTGAGAGAAAGGATGCAGCTTAGGGTATGCCTACAATGCAGCAAACACAAAACATACACATAGTCGAGAGTCTCAGAGCCCCGGTCAACTGACCAGGCTTACATGGCAGGACTAAAAACAGCAGTGTGGATGTTCCTACTCAGGCTGGAACCTGAGCACTGAGGCTCAGGCTATGTCTACACTACGTGTTTTGTCGGAAGAGGCAATGCAAATGAAGTGCTTATTAGCATTTTCTCATGCTTCATTTTCATTGCCTCTTCCAACAAAACATGTAGTGTAGGTATAGACTCAGAGACTGGGCTCAGACTGAGCGGGAATATCTAGACTGCTATTTATAGCCCCATAGTGAAAGTCTGAGTCAGATGACCAGAGCTGTGCAACTTGCTGCTGGGGGTTTTTTCCCCCCCTCTCTTTTTGAAGTAAAGACATACCCTTAACGCCTTCTGGTTTCCTTTCCCCTGCTCAACCACTGCAATCCCTTTTGTGTCTGATAAATCTCTGTGCTGTCTAGAGGAAATCTATGCTGTTGTGCATAAAGAGTTTTGTTTTATGAAAGCAGAATGTATTAAGTAGTGAGGTTTTTATGACTTACGTTCTGGCTTTACTCTGTGTGGCCCCAGCGTTGCCATTGCCTGGAATTACAGAACAGGAAACACCAAGAAAGTTTACTTGAACATAATTACTGCAGTGAAGTTCTTTACTATATTAGCATTTACATATTTTAGAACAAGCATGTAAACATGCATAGCAAATTATTTTATAATACTGCATACTATAGAATACCTACATATAAGCATGCAGAGAAATAGATCAAAAATAGCTTTAACAGGCTTTTGATTTTAAATAAACTAAGAGCAATTCTTTATACAACACTGTATAATTGGTGTTATATCACTCTCTGCAGGTTGCCAACCAAACCCAAAATAGCACAAAACATTCTTAATTCGTCTTATAATCAATAGCTGCTAAATAAAGATTTTGGAAAATGAAAAGCACGCCCAAAAAAGCTATAGAAACAATCCTGCCTAGCTTGGATCCAAGTAGCAGTTTTAGCCAAATAAGTTCTATGGTTGTGCTTTACTTACTCTCAGACATACTCAAGAGCTACGAGGGTGAAATTGTGTTTATGTCCAATATTTGTTCAACATAATTCCTGCTGTAGTTCAAGCAAAGCAGTTTCCAACTTTGTGTGTTTGAGACTCAATTGTGATGGATTTGCTCATGCTCCCTTGTACTTCACTTTGTTCACCTTCTTCCACATTTATCTCCTACCCTCATACACCTTCAGTGTCTTCTCTGTGTATTTCTCATCTGTATATTTTTCTACTGTGCTTTCCCATCTTCTAGTGCCGTAGAAGAAGGAAGACAGGTGGGCTTTTAAGTAATCATCCAGTTATATATGCAGTTTAGGGAAATGTTCACAGTCAGGGAGTACAGATGTAAAGGGGTAACCAGCTAACTGGTACCCAACTCAGCTGGAGTATGCCACAGACAGGGGTCTGTTACAGCCCAGCCAGGCCCACCGTGCCACAGGCAAGGGGCACTCCAGCAGTTCCCACCCACAACACAGTGGGACGGTTAACCATGTAGTTTAACCAATTAACATTTTAAACGAGATTTTACATCTATCAGAAAATGAGGTGGATCCAATAAATTTCCCTGTCCTTATTCTCTCCATGGCCAACCTTCCTTTAAAATAGTCTGGTGCTCCACAAGATGGGAAATACTGCTTCTAGAACCAGCTAATCATCAGGTTGTAAGTTTTATTAGGTCTCAGGACATTATGATAGGAAGGAGGTTTTCTAAGTACTGGGAAATGGAGTGGTGATGTTTAGTCAAGTTAGACTCTTGTCTAGAGTCCCAACAGCCAAGCTCCATTCATTCATTCATCCTCCAATCATACCTTCCTTATTGTTGTCCAGTCTTCAAGTATATCGAGGTCTTGTAACATATAAACTATATAAGGGCGTTGAAAAGTTAAGGAAACTACCTTTAACAGTGAAATACGCATAAAGTCTGCAATCTTCATAATTTGAAGTGACTTAATTCTATTCTGCAAGTGCTCCACACACAGAATACCAAATGAAGTGAAAGAACACTGCAAAAATCAGGTCTTGAGAGCCACACAGTATGCAAGTGTCACTTAAGTTTCCCAGAAGCTATCATATTCACAATTACATTAAGACTGTTATTGCAGTACACCACAGGGTTACAAGATTATGAGAGACATTATAAACCCATTCTATACTTGACACCAAAATGTTTCTTGTACTCCAAACAGAATAAAATCAATCCTGGAGGCTTATTTTTCTACAAGATTGAAAGCAAGCACCTAAATTAACATCTCCAGTGCAATCTCTTAGTGACACTAAATCATATACTATTACGTGGAAAAAATATTTAGGTTGAGAAATCAAGTACCTGAAAGACGAAATACAGAGTTTTAAAAAAGTTTAAAAGCTCTATCTTAAAATATCAGTTCTGTACCATAAGTTATTTACTAGAATATACACAATCCAAAAACAGAAATTTATACATACTAGTTTACAGTATAGTGTTCAGATCTATCTTGTTTTTTTCCATTCTCAGCAAGCTCCATAACAAAAAAGTTAAGAAAGTTGAGAAATTATGAACATTTATAAGTTAAATAGCCCTGACTTTAAATAGCACATTAAGCTTTGAGGCAGTTTGAGAAACTAGAAATTTAAGTTGTTTATCATTAAACTTTCATTATTCGTACTTTATTTTGTAGTTCTCATTGAGATTTACAAATCAAGGCAAATGTAAATAATGTATTTATTTTAACATACTGAAAGATAAGAAATTCCAATATGCTTTATATATTGCATTAGAAAAACAACACCATACTTTAAAAAAAAAAAAAATAACTACAAGACAGCAAATTAACATGGATCTTTCAATCTTGACTCAGTTTCAATTTGAATAATTTTCTGAAATGACTGCTTAATGTCTCAGACTTATTAACACTTGTTTTTCACATGGAATTATCTCTCTCTCAAAATAAGTAACAACTGCCTATGTAGCTTGTAATTTCTAAGCTAGTCTGCTAGATACCTCCAGCACAGCCATCCAGAGCGTGAATACTTGGAAGTTTATACCCCCTAATTCCTTTTAGCTATTTCTGTACTAGAAAACCAGATGACAAAGTTACACCTGACTAATGAATAACCTCTAGGGATGTTCACTGAATAATATTTGATGTGGTTACATGATTATCAGTCACACAACTATTCGATAGTCCGCAAGGGTGGGGCCAGCAGTCAGTGCACTCCCAACCCCAATCCTGGAGAGGCCCCTGCAACCCCACGCTGCTGCCTCTGTATCAGAAGCAACAGCGGGGTGGCAGGTGGGAGCCAGTCCATGAGGGGAGCTCATTTGAAAACCAGCTCCCTGTGCACACCAGTTCCTGCCTGCTGCCCTGATACAGAGGCAGCACTGCAGGGAAGCAGCAGCAGTCCTTGTCCACAGGAGACCCCAAGTTCCCCGCAGACAGCATCCCACAGAGCAGCCTACACTGCGCCCCCGCAGCTGAATCTGATAGAGGCAGCAACAGGGCAGGGGGCACGTGGCTCCCCCCTCACACCAGCTCCTGCTTGCCCCTCCATGCTATCTCTATGAAAGGCAGCAAGGGGGGCAGGGTGGAGGCAGCTCTGCAGAGCCAGCACGCAAGGAGAGACTGCTTAAAAGCTGGCTTCCCGCATGTACCAGCTCCTGCTCCCCTGCCCTTGCTGCCTCTGATACAGGCTTATCGGTTAATCAGGTATTCGACTACACTATGTATGGTGACCATATTTTCTGAACCAAAATTAGGCACATTAGCCACACCCCTGACCTGTTAACCACGCCCCTGATAACACTAGCCACGCCTCTGGAGATAACACTCTCAGGGTCAAGATGGACACATGACCAGAAGTAAAAGGTGTTGTGTGACCCTCTAAGAACTTTTCCCACCATCCTCCTACTAATAGGGATGAGTTTGGCCTCCCACCGAATCCCCCTCATGCAACTATCCTGCAATTACATTAACCCAATGTATATCACATTAACTTGGGGGGGGGGGGGGGAGGGGAGGAGGGGAGGATGGAGAGAGGCTGGGAGAAGTGTTCCCTCTAAGATTTTCCTCCAATTTTGTGGGAATGAATTTTGTGTTGTGTGCCAATATCGAGTTCATGTGGCTTGTTTGGATGTGCCACTGTGGCACCCAAGTTGTTAATAAATCTCTTATAAAACTCTACCTTTTCCATCTGTTGCCCTGTCTCCTCCCCTTACTCCATCAGCTCCCCTGGTGCCTGCTGCCCCCCAAACTCCTCACCTTCCTCTGCTGTCCTGACTCCTGCCCTTCTAACTGCCCTCAGCCCTCCTGGGACCTGCCCCCCTGCACCAGTCCTTCTCTCCCTGCCCCCATGCCCACTCCTCCAGTAGCCCCACTCTGACCATGTCAGCTACCCCTCCTCATCCCCTCTCCTAACACCTCCCTCCACACACCTGCCCTGCCTCTCTCCTCTGGTGCTGGTCCCTCCCCTGCAGATGTCTGCCCTTCTGCCTCACCCCCAGAATCCCCTGGCACCTTCCCTTACTCCTGCACCCTCCTGGTGCCTCCTCCTTCCCTCACTGTCCCTGCACCCCTTGTCCTCTTGCTCCCTGATGCCCACCCCTTCACCACACTCTGCCCCAGTTCCCCTCATGTCCCTCTGTGCCCTCACACATGACTTGCTCCATCCCTGCCTTCCTCATGCCCACTCCTCCTTTCAACCCCTCTTCTCCCACCCCTCCCCCTTCTCTTCCTCCCTCTTGCCCCCAATTCCCCTCCCCTCTCCTCTCCCAGCATCACTCTGTCCCCTTCACCCTCCCATCCCCACTGACAACTCCCCTCCCTCCTCCTGTCCTTTTCCTCATTGTCTCCACTTGGCCCCCTGGCATTTGTCTCTCCTCCACCCTGCCCCTTGGTACCTTTCCCTTTCTTCTCCTGCCCTGGCCCCCTCCCCTCAGCACAAGCCCCTTCCTCTCCCACCCCCCTTTCCCCTAGTCCTCCCCCTAGCCCTCCCCCACCTTCTGCCTTCCAGTTTGGGGGACTGGCGTCTGTGGTCGGGCCCCAGAAGTTCCCACAGCCCCAGCCACTTCCAGGGCAGGACTGCTTGCCGGGCCTGGAGCTGGGCCGCCCGCGGTGCTAATTCTAGTGTGTTCCAGTCCCCGCACCAGCTTTGACTCCCATTAGGAGGAGCGCAGGGGGAAGAAACCCACCACCCCGCCAGACCCGGCTTGCGGAGCACAGCTGGGCGAGTGGGTCTGTGCACTGCCGCTCCCCCAGCGGAGTGGGAAGGGGCGAGGGGAAGAAACGGCTGTGCACAGAGCACACCAGCAGAACCCAAACATTCCCCGCTCTGCAGCTCTCCAGCTGGGCTGTGTGCGCTCTCTGCCAGGATTCTGGCAGAAGCTCCCAGGAGTGGTTTGCCGGGTTTATCCCGCAACCAGTGCCCCTCCCCCTCCAGCAGCAGTGGCGGCTGCCTGTGGATGGAGGAGGCCGGGCTGGTGGCCACACATGGCAGAGGCAGTCCCACAGCAGGAGGGAAGGGGCCACGCGGTGGTGAGGGCTTGCTGGACAGCAGCACATGCTGCACTGGAACTCGGAACTCTGAAAACTGCGCGCCAGCGGCAGTGGCCCTGGCTGCCCACGCAAAGCACCAAAGGAGCTGCTTACATGCTAGGTGGAGGTGGGGAGTTGCTGCTGCGCCGCGCTAGCACTGGGTGTATGCGAGGGTGTCCTAAGGAAGGAGGGAAATGGTGGTGCCATTTGTAGTCAGAGCTGAACGGGTTTTCCGGGACCTTTGCCTCCTTTATCGGGACACCGGGACAGAACCTTTAAATCCAGGACTGTCCCGGGAAAAAAGGCACATATAGTCACCATAACACTATGACATCCCTAATAACTACCACTTAAATTTCAGGCACTAGCTAAAAGTACCTCCACTATGCTGAATTTATGATAATGCCATCCTAATTGAGTAACATTCATTACTAGTCATTAGAACAGGTCATCTTTCTGAGAAAGATTCTAATAAAGCAACACTCTGACATCGTGTATCCCACTTAGAGACTCTCAGAATAAAACAGTGATAGAATTTAAAAAAAAAAAGCCACAATCTTTAATTTCACTTTGAACAGGGGGGCCTAAACACCTCAAATGTTTGGAGTCCAGTGTGATGTCAAATGGCCTCCATGCTAAAAAATGTTAACTCCAGGAGTTCAGCCCACCCCTAAATTTTCTCATTCTCCCTTGCATCTGAAGGATACCTTACAGTCAGCAAAGACTTCAGGCCTCCTCTCCTTCCTCCAGGATTGGAGATAGTTGATACACAACTCAGGGAGGTTCTGTTTATTTTTGGAAGCTGGCCTCTTTGAGCCTCTCACCTGCACTGGACAGCAGCTGCAAACTGTGACAAAACCATGAATTCACAACTTTTAGGTCTCTGTCAAGATCTAAAAGTTGTGAATTCATGATTTTGTCATAGTTTGCAACTTATTTACCTAAAGCCTGCAAAACATTAGCAACCAAATACCTCCGGAATTTAATATACACAATTGAAAAGTGACAAACAGGTTCTTAAGTCTTAAATTAGACCACAGTCAGTAAACAAAGTAAAGAAAATTCAAGATATGGAGTTAAATTGCACAAGCTATGGAACATAATACAAGAAAAGGTCAACAAGGCTTTGTCTACAATGGCATGTTTTGTCACCAAAAACCACCTTTTGTTGACAAAAATAGTGAGAGGGTACACACTAAAATGCAACTTTTGTGCAGGGCGGGAAGAGACACGAAATTTCGGCAACAAAAAACTTTTACCTCTGTGAGAGACATTTGTCTTTTCCCTTCCCTTTATTGTCAACAAAGAGCCAGTGTGGACTCTGTCTGTTTTGTCCAGATAATTGGCTTCTGCCAGTAAGCCATCAGGGCAGGCATTGTGGGTGTGCTCAGTGTTTTATGATTTCTGCTAAGTGTTTTGTGATCAATGCTGCCCTGCAGGCATGCGTCCCTCCCCTTTCAAAGCTCAGGAAGTATCTGACAGCTGAGTGAGCTGCTCCATTTGGGAAACAAACAAAAAGAACAAATCAGTGGAATGCTCCCATTCTGCACAGATACAAACATAGCAGCAAGCAGACTACTGTTGCAGGGGGAAGGCTGGACAGACTGCTGCACTGCTTTGCATTCCTCAGCACAGAGAGCTCACAGAAATACTCATGATGCTTCTTCCAACAGCTGAGAGTGCTGTGGGAGAACTCAGAGAATCCCAAGAAGCACAGGGATCAGCTCTGCCTTCCCACAACACTGCACTGTGGGATGTTTACCCACATTGCTTTGCTCTATCTACAGACAGGGGAGCTAGCAATGCGGCTACGAAATGTCAACAATGGGAGGCACAAACACAGTATGTCAACAATGGGAGGCACATGCACAGTTTTCACTTGTGCATGTCAACAAACCTTCCCAGTGTAGACATAGCCAATTTTTTTTTCTACATAGCATAACTCTTCTTAAAAGAGTTACCTAGACAGGGGTATCTTTTGTTCAAGTTTTACAGTTTTTACTCCACAGCTGAACATTCCACTATCAGATGAACTCAGCTCAATAGTGTCATATTATGCCTCCTCTCTCTGCCTACTGCCAAATTCTGTCATTTTATTTCAGTGGAACTAGAAGTGTGTTTGGCTCTGTACAAAACAAATGCAAATCTTTGCCTTTGTTTAAGATTACAGGCGCCTCAAACAAACAAAAAAAAACCCCACACCCACAATTTTCTACCTCTAAAGCAAAGTATAATTTACTACCACCTCTTCGTTTAGTTTTCCTGCTTCCCACATCACTTTACCTTTCATCCTCTTAAAAATTCTACTATTGATTATGTCACTCTTTAAATTGTCTCTCTACTATTCACAAAACTATGTTTCTAATCTTCATTTTCAAAACACCAACTACAACTCCACCTACATTTATTTTATCTTCCTTTTACCTACATCTCCCAAGTCATCCTCCAGAATCATTCATTTCATCCTCCATTTCCTGAGCCTTGTATCATGCCCTCCTTAATCTTTTAACTCCTTACTTATCCTTATGTCCTAGGAAGCTGTAATTTTCATTCATATTTATCCATTTCTTAGACTTCTGAAGCTTGGACTTCAGTGTCTTAATATTATCAGAAAAATACATTGTCACATCGTCTTGCATACCAAGTGCATGGAACTGTATACCTTTTAAAGACTGCCAACTTCTTGGAGTCAGAATCATGTGTTTCTCCATGCACCAAGTATAATTATACTATTACTAGACATATCAAATAATGCTTTAGTAATGTACCAGAACAATATTATACCGATTTTTAAATATTCTAGAATTTGTGATTAAATCCCTTATCATATATATAGTAGCCCAATATATATAGTGCTGCATGGGGAGCATAGGGCCCAAACAGCCACTTGTGCCGCTTGCTCTCCCGCGGTGGCCCAGCTGAGCGGCGCAGAAGGGAGGCAAAGGGGGGCAGGGTGGTGACGTACACAGCCAGGGGGCAGGGCCTGGTTGTGTACGTCACCGCCCCGCCCCCCTTCGCCTCCTGCCATGGCACTAGGCTGACTTCTGCGCTGCTCAGCCAGGCCGCCGTGGGGGAGCCCAAACAGCCGCTTGCGCCACTTGCTCCCCAGCGGCAGCCCGGCTGAGCAGTGCAGAAGTCAGCTGAGCGCCACGGTGGGAGGCGAAGGGGGGCGGGGTGGTGACATGCAGCATGACAGCGGCTCCAGGCCCTGCCCGCTGGCCCTGAATGTCACCACCCCGCCTCCCTTTGCCTCCCGCTGTGGCGCTCGGTTGACTTCTGCGCTGTTCAGCCAGACCGCCTCGCGGGAGCAAGCAGCCGTTTGGGCTCCGCAGTCCCCTGAGTGAAAGGCAGGAGGGGGAGAAGAGGAGAAAGAGAGAGGCAGGAGGCACGGGGGGGAGGGAAGGGGAAGGCAGGAGGAGGAGGAGAGACCTGAAAATCCCGTCTTAAAACTAGCCAATAGCCCATCATAAAAGATTACTATCAATGACCAGTAGAATGAGTTTCCAAATGTCACCTAAATTTAGAATATTCTCTGTGGTTTCTCACTTATGTTTTGCTTGTTTTCCCCTAAGCCTTCCCTTGTGTCCTCTCCATTCGCTCCAATTTGTTTGCTAAGCATGATTAGAACAGGCTTTTCCTCTTTTTTCAGCCTATGTTACTCTCACTGTTATGATTGCTACTCTGTAACAACTTCCTTCCTCTGGTTTTTCTACTTGGAGCCAATGCAATGGACAAGTGTATTGAAACAGAGTCACAGCAGAAACCTGGCTGACATGTTCAGGAATTCAATTGCTTCTATTTTTGGAAATGGAAAACCAGATGGAATTTAAAACAGTCACTTCTGTAAATAGTATTTTGAAAACAGTGATCTTAATCTGGATTTTAGTCACAAAAGATGACTTACCAACTAGATTTCAGCCACCACAATTCGAACCAAATCTGTCTGCCAACAGCAGTAAGCATGTATATTTTTAAGCATTCTTTTGGAGTTGAGCTATCTTTGTTTTTCCAAAGAGAGGCTATTAGTAGCTACTATCAGATAAGAGAATGTCATGGAAAAACTAATACACCAATTATGTACCCAACAAAACAAACGACGGACAAATCTACTAGATTTGAGAGAGTTTGTCTGTCCATCCGTTTGTTCAAGAACTCCTCCTAAACAGTAAGAGCTAGGACCACCAGACTTGGTATGCAGCTTCCTCTTATTACAGCTTACAGCAAGGTATAGGTTTGGTTGTGCCAGGACAATGGAATGTGCCTGGAACGTGATAGTTTTTCATAACGCAGAAAGGGAAGTGCTGCTAGCAGGGACAGTTATACTATGTAGTAACCATAGGGTAGCGGCAAGGGGCCAGAAATGGTGATAGTATGGAGATATGGGCAGCAGGATAGCCTTGGGGAGCTGCTGTGTAGCGGTGCACCCTGACTAGCTTCTGCACCAACCCACACACACCTCCAGCCCTGAGCCCCTCTCCTCACCCCCCCCAGCCCTGACTCCTGCACCCCCCGCCCTGCCCCGAGCCTCCCACAACCTCAAGTCCCTGCCCTGATTCCTGCACCCCTCACATGCTCCTGCCCTGAAGGACCCAGGCAAGGCCAGGTAAGTCTTCTAGTACTTGCATATGCATAGTCAGACAAGATATAGTCACCTGCAAAAAAAAAAAAAAAAAAAAAAAAAAAAAAAAACACAAACAAACAAACCCCAAAGAAAACCAATTTTTGAAATATTAACATTTTATATTTATGCTTGGTCTGCCTATTCAGAGATTTCACTGTATTTACTAAAAATCACTAGAAGTCATGGATTTTGTAATCATGCTCACTCTGATATGGTAGGTTAAACACAGATACGCTGAACATATAACTGTATAAAGTCTCCCTAAACAAAAGTTGTAAATTGTGTTACTGATATTTACATGGCAAGAATGTGCAAGTCTGTTAACACTTCCTAACTATATTAAAATATAGGATTGCTTGAGCAGACAATGTAAGGGGGAACATGTGATAAGTAGGCTATAAAAAATATTGCACAGACAAGAACACCAGAAAAAGGATATCTGATATGACAACGGGTTTCTTTTTATCTGGACTAAATGGATCCTTTCTTTTTTTCCTGGACTGTAGTTCATCATTCCATAACTCTGGAAAAAAAAACCATCAGAATGCTACAGTTAGATGGACACATGTATTACTCATGCATTTGATGTTTAACTCTTTTACAGTAAAAAAAAAAATATTGTCTAAAAGCATAGATCTGAAAATGTGACCTATAACAGTTTGTGAGAAGAATGGCAATTGCCATATTTTAATGTACCTATATTGTGTAGACCTTTATTTTACCTATCTACCAAAATTAACTGATTCTCCTCATAGCACAGTGATTCCCAAACTTAGGGTTGCAGGACATGCAGCACTGGGATGACAGCAGAGGTGAAAGTCTCTGGCAAGAGTTGGTTTGGGCACACCATTCTACGGAGGCAGGCAGGCAATTTAAAGGGGACAGCTGCGGGCATGCTGTAGGGGAGGTATGCACACTCCTAGCTGGGCTACTGGGAGAAGCTGGCAACAGCTCCCATCTGGCCATGTGCCCAGCCCCATTCCTGCCAAGGGGTGACGCGTGGAATCAGTCCCTGTCCAGCCAGGCTGCAGCTGCTGCAACACAGCCCTGGCTCTGGCCTGCCACGTGAACGGCTGGCGGTGGCATCTCCACTCCTGCCAGAGTGGCCTAGCCCCAGCCTTGTTTCTTTTGAGGGGAGGGGAACAGAGGGCAGAACTGGTCCTTGCTTGGCTGTGGTTAAAGCAGCCCTGCCCCAATCCTGGGGGCCAGGCCACAGGTCCTGCCCCATCTGGCCACAGCCTCAGCCTCACTCCTGCTGTGGGGTGGAGCATGGAATGAGCCCCTCACTGGCTGGGACATGGCTCCTGCTGTGGTGGCTCAGCTCCAGCGTCGCACTTGAGGGGAGGAAGGGGCCGAAATTGCCCCCTGTGCAGCCACGGGAGCCTGGCCTCAATCCTGGAGCAGGCCCCACAGTCTGGTCCCCATCCGGTCACAGCCCCATTCCTGGCACAGTGGTCCAGCCCCAGCCCCGATCCTGTCAGGGGGCGGGGCACAGAAATAGCTCTTGTCCAGCCACAATTGCGGTGGCCTGGCTCCAACCCCAACCCCAACCCCAGCCCCGGGATAGGCCCCATGGCCTGTCCCCATCTGCTGCAGGAGGGACTGGCAGCAGTCCCATCTGGCCCTGGCAGCCTGGTCCCAGTCTCAGTCCTGCATGGTGCTGGTAGGAAGGGAGATGGAATTGGCTGCACTGGCCCAGTCTGGACCAGGTCGGTTAATCCAGCCCACACCCCACACTCTCTCCCCCATACATCCCAACCCCCTGCCCTGAATCTCTCACACCCAATCCAGACTCCTGCACCTTCCCCCCCACATACACCCTAAAGCCTGTTCCCTGAGCACCTCATACATCCTAACTCTTGCTCCTACACCCCCCCATATCACCAGTCTTCTGCCTTGACTCCTGCACCCTCCACCCTTCTGCCTTGAACCCCTTGCACTCCACCCCACACTTACATTTCTTACAGGTACTGCTGTATTGCAAACGCCCCCCTCACCCTGGTTGTGATAGTACAGTACCTGTATGAAATTTAGTTCCTTTCACCCATGGTCAGCAGGCAAAGCTCTGCGGGGGGGGGGGGGGGGTGAGGGGAATTCCCCAGCGCCACACAGAGAGCTCTGCAGGGCAGGGGAGTCACGTGAGAGCTCGTGTGGAGGAGGGAGGGAGGGAGAGACAGACTTTAAAAAGGTATTATTGGGTCACAGGCATAAATGATTTTTCCCAACTGGGTCTCACAAAAAAAAAAAAAAAAAAACAACAAAACAAAAAAAGGGCAGCTTGAAAACCACTGCTATAGCAGACAAGGTATGGTAACATCTTCTGACACCAGATTGTATCTACTTTAAGTTCACTAAGGCTAGAATAAAGTCTAAAAATACAATTAACAGCATTTCAGTGTGATGAAAGGCTCTATGGATGCAGTACATGTACATAATTGACTCAGTAGCTAGCTACAAAATGAGAGATATGGCAATTTTCTGCAATACCCTTGAAAAGCTATATTGAATCAAATTTAAGTATTTTTTGGTCCATTGTATTAAAAGGCAAAGATTATGGATTATTATAGACTCCAGGATTGCATGCAACTTCTCCTGGGGCAGGGGAGGTGAGATGGGATGTGACCCCTGGAATGTTATGAACTTTAAAAGGACTATGACAAGCAGTGTGCCACACAAGAATGAACTTTTGGGACAAACCATATCAAGTGTTTTCTCTAGAGATCAGTACAATTTCTTCTCTGCAGTTATGCAAAAATCTAGCCTATTGAAATTACACCCTGAAAAGGGAACCATTGTCTACTAATTACTTCTTCCCATAACCTGAAGATCAAAAGTCCAATCTATATAAAGGGAAATTCATGGATGTGCTAGTTCTGAACTAAGTTTATAAAATTGTAACCACAGAAAAACATCTTTGTGAGGTATGAAGGATTGACTCCTGCCATAGCCCTAGCTAGAGATGGGAGAGATGTCTGGTAAGCTTGTTGGCATTTGTTTAAATTCTTTTCTGTAATACAGTCAGGAGGGAGAGAGATGTTGGTCTCTGCCCAAGAGACATGATAGCTGAGGAACCTAGGGTAGGTGCTCTTAATGGCTCATGGAGGGACATTACTAGTGCACTTCCCTGAACTATGATACCAGGTAATTAAAAATCTTTCAAATCCTATTTACCTGAGGTAATATCAATGCTATGTCTGTCTTCTTCTAATCTTCTAATCTTCTCTTCTAGTTCACTTTGTACAGTATCATACAACAAGAGCTTCTCACTCTGAAACAAAGGCAAATAATTATAAACGATGCATGAATGCATACATTTATCATCAACTAAACGCACTTAACTTATTTAAAGCTCAGGTGCCACATAATAAAAGTAGCTTTTGAAGCATTTTGCTACCATCATGAATCATAAGCCACATTTTGCACCTGATTCTAAGTCCCTCATTCATCTGCTTTTTCAATGCGAGGTCCTGAGCTTACTCTTATTCCAGATAATTCATGTGGATACAAGATATACAGATATAAAAGAAGCATGTATGTGCTGAAGATCTGAGTTGGACAATGACAGGAAGGAGATGTAAAGCAAACTTCTAGATCTCCAAAAGAACATTCTCTAGTTGGACATTATTCCCCCCTCATGACTGTCTGATGAAAGACTCATGATGAGAAGATGATAGACCCATCACTCATGCTCTTCAAGATATGGAGTAGATCTAAAGCGAAGATGGAACACAATGTGCACTGGAAACAGTCTATTGATTTGGTCAGGATAGCAATGAATAAACCTGAATGAATGGTAGTTCTTACCAAATTGGAGGGGTTTGGGTGTGGGTCAAAAACACAGATCACGTGCATTGATCAAGACATGCCCACTCACTTCTTCAGTCCTATAAAGTCATGCCCAGGGACACAAGAAATACCAGACTGGGGTAGAGGACCCAGGGAAGCAGGGAAATGAAGCTCCCCAATTTGTACAGGAACATTGCTGGCTGTTCTTCCCCAGCCAGGGAACATGCACCGCTTCCTTGGCTATGCCTGCTGGAGTTGCAGCTATGATAGAGAGACATTTCTCACCTGGCCCCTACCTGCTGCACTGAGAGAAAGTTGGAGTAGCTCTCTCTTCCTGGGACAGCCTGTATGCTGAAACCCTCATGCTCAGCTCCGCCATTTTAATTACGGTCCCAAGGAATGCTGGGTAAATCTTCTAATAGTACATATTTGAAGCAGTATCTATGAACTGCTTAGATAGAGCAATGAGAGTTTTTAAACCATTTTAAACAGTATCTGAAATCCCAGAACTGTGCAAGTCATTTTACATTAAATGAGTGTGGGACTTGGGGGGGGGGGGGGATGTACTTTTATTTTCCCTTCATTTACAGGGATGTCTCCTAAAGGATGACAAATATATATGCATATTTGGAGGATTTGGAGTTTTTTTTATTTTAATTGCAACCAATATTTTATCTCAGTCCTTCCTGGAGTCATTAATGAAGAGAAAAAAAACATTCATTAGTTGTGTTCTCTTTTATCTACAATAGCACCCGAGACAGTTCAAGCTGGCTGAGAAATTATATGGAATCAATCAGTTTCTTCGGTTGCATCTAAAATTTCACTAGTTTCTCTCTTCTGTAATTTAAAGCCTTGGATGCCTGATTTGATTCATGAGAATATATCAGATTCCCCATTGTCAAAAATAACCAAAAGTAAAGAAAAACAGATGAACCTAAAAAAATATTAAGGAAATACAAGAAAAGATGGAGGCTCTCTCAAGTCCTTATTAAGAACAAATAGCCAAGATGTATATAAAATCTTTTAGATAAGGATAATCAAGATATATTTACTAACACTTTCAAATATAAAAAATACCTTTAATTCTAAATGAAGGTTAAATGTGCATGAACTTAAGTCAGTTCCACAAATTTCTATTTTATCTTTCATATCAGTGAATGAAAGAGGCTAATGACTTATGTCTGTAATATTAATAACCAGTACATTTGAGCTCCTGTCAGTGGAGACAGAGTAGCACACTTGTAAAAACATCCACTTGCCCCTATGTGGCCATGCCTGGTATGGGTCTGATCCAGCTTTCTGGAAAGGCAAGAGTCACCATCCCTCCAGAACCACCCCCATCAGCCTCCACTTATCCTGACAGCCCTCCCCACATCCCAGCATCCCTGACATACATCCTCTTCACTGCAGCTCCACCAGCTAGTTCCCCCACCCCAACATCCTGCTCCCCAAAAGTCCCCCCATTCCTGCCACAGCACAACATCTGCCATTCATCCCCACTCATCCTGTAGACTGCCCCCAATGTTTCCCACTCATTTCCTAACCTGCCACCGGCACCCTCCCAGCCACTGACCAGACACCTCCTAGCTCAGTGCTCTGCTCTCATCCTGAGCTAGGAAGGCTCTTCCCAGTCCCAGCTACCCAGCAGCTCTGCTTACTATCATCATCCACTCTATACTTGAGGCCAAATTTGAGTGATGAGCGGCTCTGCAACTCGGTGCACCACATTGTAACACTATCCACCCAAATCCAGTGACTGGGGCTCCACATAAGCACACCGAGTGCACATGAGCTAATCCAGGCCTGTCCTAAAAGAATGCAAAGGCAGGGCTTTCAGGGGTGGCAAAGACACTGAAGGGGATTGCATTTGGGAACTGTTTTCAATGGGTCTGTAATTCTTGTGATTTAAGAGAAGAGACTGCGATTTCTTTGCTAAGCTTGTGTTTTACTGCCATGTTGTCCCTGAAAAGTATAACAAGGAAACTGAAGCTCCTACAGCTGTTTGTAGGGAGAGTAAACAAAGACTTGTCTAACAACTAGAGGTTCAGGAGGGCTAACTCACTTGGTCTGGAGTGTAGGAAACCAAACTGCAAGGTCCCGCTGCTCAAGAATGGTGTCAGACATGAGATCTGCACCTCAGGAGTATGCTTCAGAAATCTAGAACTAGTAGTAGTGATCAGTCACTATCCGGACCTGGGGGCTTAGAAGTACATGGAATTCATCACAGCAGACTGATCTATTCAGACAGAGACTAGATCATGTTGTGACAATTAATATCTGGGCAAAAGGGCAATAGTATCAAAATATGAGGCTCCATATTAGTTCAGACATTTCAAGTACTATATGCATTAACAAGAAGAAATTGGCTTTTAAGGATTAACAGACGTAATTGTTCTACAACTTTGTCTATGCACATACTTCAAAAAAAAAAAAAAAAAAAAAAAGATCTACTGCTAAAATGATCAGAGATTCTACTGAAATAGAGAGGTCTATTTTTGAATAGTGACCATATATGGGGTATATAAGAGACTCCCAAAATGATCAAAGATCTTTTCAATATTAGATGGGTCCTATTCATGACATTTAATAAACAAGATAATGCTAACCAGACACCTAGCTGAGGTCTCATTTCCTAGTTGTTAACGATCTATTTATTCTGAAATGATAAAGAAAGTTACATCAAACTATTAAAGTTACAGTAACAATACAAGCTTAAAGTGTACCAATCTTGTAAACTGTTACATATCCATTAAGGATGAATTTGATTAGCCACCAGTTTAAACAAGCTGATAATACCTCACAGTGTTGGCGAGAAGCTTGAATTTCACATTCATATTTGTTCTTTACAGACTCTAAACAGAGCTCTCTATAGATACCTGTAACCAGACAAATTATAGCATTATTACTTATATAAAATAGGAGTAACTGATTTCAGAATTAACCGTTAAGATCATTATTGCTAGTCCTAAGGTAATGTAAATGTGCAAAAACAATACTATTTTATATACTGACATCGTTCAGACAGTACACAGAGTATAAAAATTCGTATGGAAAAATTGGCTGAATTCAAGAGACTGCAGAAATAACTGTCTTCAGTTTGTTCACTTCTGTATTTATAAAGATTAAAAGTTTATCATGCTAGCAATATAGGTGGAAAAGAAACTAATTTACCCCATAAAATTCTGCCAGTACAACACAAGATAGATTTACTATGTTACAGGTTTGCCACCTCTGGCTGAGATACTTCCTGCATTGGAGGAAGACCAATCCAAGCAGATTATATAATCTGCTTGGATTGGTCTTCCTCCAATGCAGGAAGTCCAATCCAAGCATATTTTTATACATATCACACACACACACACACACGTCGGTGCATACAGTGCCTAGCATAACAGGGCCCCAACCTGGCTGACGTCTAAGTGCTACTGCAGAATTATGTTTAATGGTAATAAATGGGAGATTTGTTATTGTATTATTGTTAAAATCAACAGAAGATGGAAAAATGTATTCAGCCAACATCAGTAGTTCTTGAGTATTACTGTCTGTTTCTTGACAACATTTTAAAGACCACCAGACAGGGGACCCCCCCAACACAAGCCGCTACAACTGCCAATCTTGTGATATTGGCCAATGATGAAATGATCATGGAATGTTATGAAGGCCAAAAGTATAACTGGGTTAAAAAAATATTAGATAAATTCATGGTGGGATTGGATATAGTCCATCAATGGATACTAGCCAAAATGATGAGGGACATAACACCATGCTCGGGGTGTCCTCAAACCTCTGACTGCCAGAAGTGGAACTGGATGACAGAGAATGGATCACTCCACACATTTCTTTGTTCTGTTCATTTCCTCTGAAGCATCTGGCAAACAGTTGGAAGACAGGATACTGGGCTAGCTGGACCAATGATCCGATTCAATATGGCCATTATTCTGTTCACCTATTTGACCTGGGAGGAAAAGTTTCTTGCTTGAAAAGCATGAGAACTGAAGTGCTCTTCCATTTTTACTGGTGGTCCATCTTGTATCTCTTTTCTAAAATTGGATAACTTGAACCTTATGAACCGTCACTTGCAGTTTAAAAAAAATAATAATAATAATCACTGAATTCTCGGTAACCTCAAATTCTATTTGCATAAATTTCTGCTCAGATAAGTTTTCATTTAAGGGCTTTGAATAGTTAAAATACAATTAAACTGCCTCATGCTAATACATTTGTTTGCAAATTGAGTTTCTTTCACAAAGTACTTCCCCAATAAATTGGTACAAATTAGCAATTTCTCTACTCTACTTCCAAGAGTCACTTCTAAAAATTAAAAAGGCATTTTCCATATTGATTTAATGACCATTTTTATTTTTAATAAAGTTTCTTTACTGTGTCAAATATTAGCTTCTAAAAACTTTTGCAGCCTGCTCCTCCAACCCTCCCTATGCAACAGATACTAGATTAACATCTTAATCTGACATTAATAAGAGATCTAGAATGTCTAACATCACTAAATTTTTACTCCATAATAACCCCCCCCCCAATCTAACAAGAAAGAGTTAAGTCAGAAGACAAATCATGTTTCTTAATCTGCTCTTTTCATTCTCAGTAAACTGCCGATCAACAAAACAGTTTTTCAGCTCACTTTTGGGTAATGAGACTATAGTATGGGTAACAGTTTTAGCTATTGAGTTTAAGAAATAGTTACTATAAAATAAAACTGCAATGAATGCTATTACTGTTTAATAATGGGACATGGTAATATAGCACTTCTGATTCAGGCATGAATTAAAACTCCAATTTAAATGAACAGGGAACACTGTAGTGCTCCTGCATATTAGTGTGAAACAGAATCTAAGCAAGTTGGCTAAAGAAGTGAAGGGGCTAAGTAAGTGGGTTGAGAAAAGATTTGGGCTATTTGTTTTAAATCTTTTACCATTTTGGTTTATAATTTCTCTGGTTGGTAACTGACTGATAGCTGTATAGTCCAAGGTCTGGTGTGCTTCAGCAGCAACAGTGGGAAGTATAAGTGGACTTCAAACTGCTGCATGTTGGGAAACTTACTGGGTTCTGCCAAAATTCCCCTCTACCTTCCCAGAAGGAAGTTTTAGCATAGAAACAGGGAGTCTAACAAGCAGAGAGGAAGTTATTGGACTTCAATACAGTTCTATGTTTCCTCACAAAATAAAGCTTTGTTCGCAGTGGCTTGTCGGAGCAGGTCTTGTCAGAGGTGATGACATGCTGGCACACAATGCAAAGCACAATGAAGAACCTCAAGCCTGGTTCCCCAAAGTTTTGTAAGAAAGAGATACAAGGCAGACTTACCCTGTTTGTGCACAATCTCATACAACTGTAGGGGGATTACAGCTGGAACAACTGAAAGACTGTTCAACTGTATCCCAAATACCATGACAATTTAGAAGACTTCCATAGCAGAGATGGTCAACATTTAATATGTTAAACATCAAACAGTCCACAAAATTATCTGAGAGAGTTTTCCTCTCCAAGAAGTAGGACTATCTGTATCTGTATTTGGATGATTCATGTAAGACTGGTGTTCCTGAATAACATACAGTCAGTAGTCTTGTTCTCAATAAATATCCTAAACCTGGATAACGTTGGTATATGCATACATGGACAATCTTGCACTTTTCAGAGAACAAATTACAGTACTATAATGCAAATTAACTGAGTAGTTTCCCTTTTCAAATAATTTGTTCAAGAATGAGGCCTAATGTTGCTTTATGTCTAATATTGCCTTATATTGCTGAGCTGTTATGTCAGTTTTCTGTGATCCCAGACACAAGTAAAATTTATAATCCAGCGCTTTGGCAACCTAGCTATGGAAGAGTCTTCACAGAAATTTGGTGCTCTCTGATGTAAGTGCCTCTCTATAACAATTTAGAAACACCACCCCCCATAGTGGTAGCATCACTATTGATGCAGCGTCAGTGTGAATACTGCATTGCAGTCAACTGACTGGCTTTCAGGAGCTCTCTCATGATGCCTCACATTGACAATACAATTGGTACAAGCACTCTCAGTGATAATGCACACTAACACCACAACTAGCCAAGCATGCTTAAACACGCAAGTGATAGAACAGAATCACTGCAGTTATTAAAACACAAGTTAGGTCAACATAATTTTGTACTGTAGACATGACTTGACAACATAATTTGTGTAGGGAATGAAGAAGTAGGTTGCAAGAGTTTCTTCTAGAGTTGTGGTTCTCAACTAGAAGTACACATATCCCTGGAAATACCCAGAAATCTTCCAACATGTACACAGCTCATCTAGATATTTGCCTGGATTCACAACAGGCTACATAAAAAGCATTAGCCAAGTCAATGCAAACTAAAATTGTATACAATGAAATGTTTATATTGCTCTATATCCTTGTGATGGGGTGTCTCCCCTGCACTAGCCCTTTAAGGGTAAAACCCAGCCCTGGGAGAGGGCTGAGAGAGCAAAGCCCCACAGCTGAGGCAAGTAATAGCTAATTAGGACCCAGCTGAGAAGGCATAAATAAAGGTTCCTGAAAGGGGGGGGGGGGGAAAATCAGACTCACTCTTGCTGAGGAGCAAGATGAATCTAGCTACCTCTAGTGAAGCTAGAGGCTTCCTGACTTAGAGCAAGGCTGGGGAAAAGGAGAGCTGGGGAAGCTCTGGCGGGACAAGCTCCCAGGCTGCAGGGCCTGAAGCAAGTTGGCCTGAGGCTACTAGGGCTGCAGAGAGTCAGCCCGGGTAGGCAAGGGCAGCAGGTCCACACCCCCTTGCCAATGATGAATGGCCATTTCAGTCTGCAGTTTTCCCTTGAGATAAGGAGCTAGAGAATAACTGACAGCGGGTCACTGAGGAAGGTGGGTATAGAAGACTTGGAGTTCCCAGAGGGAGAGAGGTAGATACACTGGAGGGCAGGGATAGTATCCAGAGTGACCTAGACAGATTAGAGGATTGGGCCAAAAGAAATCTGATGAGGTTCAACAAGGACAAGTGTAGAGTCCTGCACCTGGGACGGAAGAATCCCAAACATCGTTACAGGCTGGGGACCGACTGGCTAAGTAGCAGTTCTGCAGAAAAGGACCTGGGGATTACAGTGGATGAGAAGCTGGATATGAGTCAACAGTGTGCCCTTGTAGCCAAGAAGGCTAATGGCATATTAGGTTGCATTAGGAGGAGCACTGCCAGTAGATCTAGAGAAGTGATTATTCCCCTTTATTCGGCTCTGGTGAGGCCACATCTGGAGTATTGTGTCCAGTTCTGGGCCCCCCACTACAGAAAGGATGTGGACGCATTGGAGAGGGTCCAGCAGAGGGCAACCAAAATGATTAGGGGGGTGGAGCACATGACCTGAGGGATTTGGGTTTGTTTAGTCTGCAGAAGAAAAGAGTGATGGGGGATTTGATAGCAGCCTTCAACTTCCTGAAGGGAGGTTCCAGAGAGGAAGGAGAAAGGCTGTTCACAGTAGTGGCGGATGGCAGAACAAGAAGCAATGGGCTCAAGTTACAGTGGGGGAGATCTAGGTTGGATATTAAGAAAAACTAATTCACTAGGAGGGTGGTGAAGTACTGGAATGGGTTACCTAGGGAGGTGGTGGAATCTCCATCCCTCGAGATTTTTAAGTCTTGATTAACAAAGCCCTGGCTGGGTTGATTTAGTTGGGATTGGTCCTGCCTTGGGCAGGAGGCTGGACTTGATGACCTCCTGAGGTCACTTCCAGCTCTATGGTTCTATGATTCTATGACCCCAGAGTGTAGGGGCGCTGTGATAGGGCAGTACCCAGAGGTAGAGAGAAAAATAGATAATTGTGGCTGAATAGATAAATAGATAAATAGAAACACTGGCTGAAAGCGAGTGCTCCCGGGCTGAATGAGCTAACTTCCAACTGACCAGCAGGAGGCACCCGTGGCAGTGAGGCATGCTCAGATACATTTCAGTGTATAAGTATTGTAAGTACACATTTATATTCCAATTGGTTTATTTTATATTTACATAGTAAAACTGAGAAATTAAGCAATTTTTAGTAGTTGTGTGCTTTGTTACTTTTGTATTTTTGTGTCTGATTCTGTAAGCAAGTAGTTTAAGTGAGGTGAGATCTGGGGGGACACTAGACAAACCAGACTGCTGAAAGGGGTACAGTAGTCGAGAGAGGTTCAGAACCACTGTTCTAGAGGCCAGTACTTCCTGAGAGCTGGTCTACACTGGAAGTTTACGTTGAATTTGGCCTCATGAAGGTCCATTTTCTAAACAATGAGTCCACACTATCAACCCCGTTCTGTCAACTTTAAGGGCTGCTGAATTAGATTTCAGTACTCTGGCTTTTCATGAGGAGTAACACTAAATTCAACCTTGCACAGTCAACTTTATGGAAATGAAGTTGCAGCGTTGCTAAAGTTGACACTTTTGGCCTCTGGTAGGCATCCCACAGTGCCCGCTGTGACCACTCTGGCCAGGACTCATGACTCTATTGTTTTCCTGTTCACCTGAAGAAACCGCATGAAACTTTGAATTTAATTTCCTGTATGAACAGTGTGGCAAGCACACCTCAGAAGAGGCAGCTCATCTGAGCAGCATACCTGGCCATGAGCTCCAGTTCCCTTGGGTGCAGATAAGCACCAGCATGGAGGGTGAAGGAGATCTTGGACTTCACTGATGCATAGGGAGAGGAATTCATTCGCACGGAGCTCCGAACCAGCAAATGAAACGCAGATATATATGTGAAGATCACAAAGTCTATAGTTATTGTAGGGGGGGGCACAGTATTGACACTATTACTTCTACGGTGCTTTCAGAGCTGGGTGGCTGGAGAGCAACAGCTTGTGGCTAGCTGCCCGGCTCCAAAGGCAGCACCCAACCAGCAGCACTGACGGAAGGATAGCAACACGGTTGGATCCCTCACCTCTAAGCCTACAGTTATTGCACCATGCAATTTCAGGTTTATAAATCAGAAATCATGACATTTATGACTTTTTAAAATTCTATGATCAGGAAACTGACCAAAATGGACTGTGAATTTGGTAGGCCCTACTCACTGGATAAGTGCTATGGACATTGCAAAAAAAGTTGACCTGTCTTTCCAGCATTTTGATCTTTGTGAATATAAATGAGATCTTCTAAGGCAGCAAGTAAGGAAATGTATAGGGCTGCCTATCAGGGACCAAACTAGTCTCATCCTCCTGCCTTCTCTCTTGTAAAGGACAAAGGGGGACTGGGAGGAGTTATCTAGCAAGCTCTAGTCTTGCTACTACCCTGTGTAAAGCGTCTCATACTATTCTGGGACAAATAGTTTTTCTTACCCTTCCTTCTCTTAAGCTTCCTGCTCATCTTCTGATAGCTGACCTTTAATTCCCCAATTGTACTGAAGATGTGACTGGGTGTGGGAATCTCAATTTATTGCCTCTCCATACCACTCGGACTCTAGACTTAGTACTTGTAATAAAGGTCTGAGCCACAGGAGCCAAGACCGAGATTAGGGTAATAGAACACATTACAATAATTTGTCAAAGAGAGAGAGACCAATTATGAAGATGGACATCTAGAATTGAAGACGGGCTGGGTGATCTCCTGAGGAGAAAGAATCACCATCTCCAGAAATCCAAAGTTGTCTTTATATGAAGGAGCAGTGAGGAAACCCCCCACTGAGAGGAACCCACAGAATAAAGAGAAGAGAGGAATGAGGCGAGCCAAAAGCTTCCTTATTCCCCATTTGATCCTCTAGGCCTGACCTGATTTTGCATAGTAGCCTGGTGTTAAGTAATGAGGAAGGAGATGTTGGCAGTGCTTGTGATCACCAGCACTAATGATACAAGCCTGTGCATTTTCTCATTTTTCTACATTGTTTAACTGTATTTTCTTTCTGTTTGTCTTCCTCTCAGAGGAGATGGGCATGGTTCTTCTTGGCTTTTTTCTAGCCTGTGTTAGGGAACACCTCTCTATCACAGACAGGTTCAACTTCTGTGGATTAATTAACCTAAAGTGATTGCCTCTGAAAATTTAGTAAGGGTGTAGAAAAGGAGAAGCAGATTTGTTTTCCTCTTCTATTTCTTTGTCATGTCAACATTCCATGTAACTGCCATAAGGCTTGGCCAATACTGTAACTGAGCAGACAAAATGGAGTTAGCAAGAATTCTTAATAAAATGATGTCCAAATATTAAGATCCATTTTAGCTAAATGCTAAGAGTTTAAAACTCCTGGAAATGTTTGGGGGTTGGGGGGGACCCTGTTAAGAACTGCACCCCGGTATAGCCTCATTGTTAAGGAATGTACATGCCCTATATCCTCTGCACAATAAGGTCTGGATAGGTGCATTGCAAGGCAGCTGAACTGGTTATAGAAAACTATAACTAAAAGCTATTTAGAAAGTGATTGAATATATTTTGTGCTAGATGTTCAAAATAAACAAGCACACTTAAGTTTGTAGTCATACTGTCTTCTAAAGTTGTATCTTAAGGATCTAAAATTTTTATACAGTAGTAGTTTTAAAATTTGTAGAAGACAACTAACATCACAACTCAAAACAAGATTTTTAAAGCTATAAAAGAGTAGTCTGAACTCAAAATTTGATCAATTTAAAATTAATCTAAAAGGTAAAGTCTCCTTCACTTTCTCATATCCTTTATTTTTTAAATCCTCTGACACTAATAGAAATAGCAACCCTTATTAATGCAGAAATGCAATCATTTTGTACAATGCTATGGAGACAGACAACAGATGCAGCAAAAGTTAACATCACAATACCTAGGGTTTAATCAAACAATACCTTCATAAAACCAGACAACCTATTACAACGTTGGCTTCTGCTAAAAGAGCACCCATTAGTTTTTGCTTCTGAGGTATTGACTTTAAAGTTGCATAGTAGTTCTATATTGTTAAACAGCAACAATCACATCACATTCCTACCTGCCACCTTTGTTCGGATTTGCATGTTTTCTTGCAAAGCTGCTAACGGTTCCAAGTATTCTTGTGCCTTTCCAGCTATGACTTCCTGTAGTTTTGCATCTACTTGGCTTAATCTTTCTTTGTAAAGTCTTAAAATAAAAATGTAGTGCATTACTTAAGAGCCAACACAAGACGAAACAATAGTTTCGTATAAGAACACTTTACACAATCATATCTACAAATCATGAAATTTTATAATCCCATGACAAATCTACTAATACCTAAAAATTTAAGTCTGTTGCCACTAAGTTCTAAAACAAAAGTCACTTTTAAAGTAAACTATTTTATTTTCATCTACTTCACCCTTCTAGAAAAGGTGTACAAGCATAGCTTTTCTATCCTTTCTTTCTGAAGATGAAATTGCAGATATTAATAGCACTACAGAATATGATCACTTCACCTTAAAAAGATACAAGGAAAAAGCAACTAGGAACTGGTGATGGCATCCAGAAACTTTTATGAATATTTCCCAAATTGGTAGCAACAGAACTATCAGATAACACTACACACAAAAAGATGAGACACCAACATAGAAAGAGATGAGCCTTCATGTGTGTTTTCAGTGGACAGATTCTGCATACCACAAACTCTCACCATGACTATTAAGACTAACTGGCATGTTCAGCTAAGATATCACATACTCAACTGGCATGGGAAGTGAGCTTATATTTTAAAAACTTCTAAAATGGATCCCTTCTCAACAAGTTCATATTGGCAGAGCAATGTGGGAAAAATCCTTTACTTATAGCACAGGTTAAATCTAAGGATTACAATGTAGTGTCTATCAAACAGTTCTCACAGTTCCTAAAACAAAGCCCCATTCTCATATGCAGCTTCCTAGTTCAAGAGTAATAGTGGAGATGCAATACGCCTTTTAAAAGTTACGTAGAAAGCTGTATGGTCATCCATCAATATTAGCTTACCTGTTTTAGTTTTCACTTCATGCCTATTAAAATATAAATCTATTTAAAGACACTGAAGGAGAGAAGAATAGATTGGTAGAACTTTAGCAGCAATTAATACCTACTTAAAACAAAAAATGTTGACATTACAGAATTATTTCTGGAAATAAAATCTACATGGAATTTTAAACACACTTTATTGCTGAGACTATTAGCTGAGAGTCTGCTGCATTGATGTTGAAGACTTAAGTTGGCTCAACCAGTTTACTGTTCACATCTCTAGTTTAACTGGTTACCTGGTAAGCATCACCCTTATCCAGTGTTCCCTCTAAGCTGTGTGGCAGCACAGCTTCACAGGTGATTAATCAGGCCTGCCCAATCAGCTCCATGCAGGGAGCCATGAGCCTCTGACGGGGCAGGGCTGATTAATCACCTGTGAAGCTGTCTGCTGCACAGCTTAGAGGGAACACTGCCCTTAACCCATTACCCAAGTGCAGCTCACTTCAGGCGGAGAGCTGCTTCAGCTCCACAGGACTGCCAGCTCCCAGCCCACAGAAGCTGGGAACTGGCAATCACACGCGGGGCCAGGAAAAAATGAGGTGGGTTGCCACTTCTGGACCTGCGTGAGGCTGCCTACTCCCAGCCTGTGCAGGCTCGGAACCTGCAGACCAGCGTGGGGCCAGAAGGAGCCAGGCTGGAGCAGCCCCTTAATTAGTTAACCCCTTAAACATTAAACAGGATTTTACATCCCTAGCTTTGTCTACACTACAAAATTTTTCCGGAAAAACAGCCATTTTTCTGAAACAACTTCAATTATGTACACACTGCAATCGCATTCTTCCGAAAGAAAAAAAAAATATCAAAAGAACAGAGGGGTTTTTCCAACATTGGTAATCCTCTTTCTATGAGGAAGAAGCCTTTTTCTGAAAGAGCTCTTTAAGAAAAAGGCGTATGTGGATGGGGAAGAGGAAAGAGGAAAAAGCACAGGTGCCCTGGTGGCCACTCTGTCCACAGTAATCACAGCTTACATGCGAGATAGCATGTCCATTCCACAGTAGGCGATTCCAAGCAGTACCCTCCAAAGGTGGGAAGGAGTTCATGGAACATGGCTGAGGAACCCAGCATCTCTTTCATGGTGAACAGGCTGCAAAAGTGTGAACTGAAGACCATATACCTCCTCTGCAAGTGTCCTGGACTGGAATGTGAGCCAGGAATGTCAATGCTAACGCCTAGGCCTTAAATAAATGGGCTCTAACAAATTGGTGGAGGGGAAGACTCCTGCCAGGTCATAGCAATATGAATACACGAGGTGATCCAGTTTGAGATTTGTGAAGATACTGGGAGACCTGTCATCCTCTCAGCTGTGCAGATGAAAAATTATCGACTTGAGGAAAGACTTGGTCTACTCTACACAGAAAGCCAGGGCTTCTCTCCCATCCAACGAATGAAGGCATCTCTCTTCTGGTCCACTGCCCCAAGCTGCACAGGATGCATGGAGGAAGATGTGTTGGTTTATGTGGAAAGTACACACCACCTTGGAGAGGAAAGTCTAATGGGGTTAGAACCGAAAGACTACACACAGAGGCTCTAAGGTTAAGGCTCAAAACTCGGAGACCCATCTAGCCAATGTTATTGCCACCAAGGTCACCTTCCACAAGAGGTGGGAGAAGGAGCATGAAGCCCAAGGTTCTAAGCATGGCCCAGTGAGACTAACCAATAGCCTCCCCCCCGCCCCCCCCCCCAAAAAAAAAGTCTTACTAGGAGACTGGAAGATTCATCTGAGGGAAGAGCCAGTGTGACCCTGTATCAGCAAGTGAAAGGTGGAAATAGCGGTCAGATGCACTTTAATCAAGGAATCCAACAAACCATGGCTCTTTAGATGAAGCAGGTAATCCAGGATCAACTGGAGCAGTGCCCTCAAGAGGGAGAGGTCTATTAGCAACCAAATGCAAGAATCTGGTCCATTTTGCCACATAGGTTTGTCTGGCTTTCTGGTCTCAAGGAGCTCCTGCTGGACAGTCTCTGTGCAAGTTTGTTTCTTGAGGTTCAACCATGCAGCATCCATGCTGTAAGGTGGGAGAACTCTGAGTTTCAGGTGCAAGAGTTGGCCATTGTGCTAGAAGAGGAGGTCCAGACGGTCTGGTATGGGCCACAGGAGAAGCATTGCCAAGTTTGACAGGATGCCAAACCAGTGTTGCTGTGGTCATGCTGGGGCAATTACAATAACTCAAGTCTTGTCTGTCTTGATTTTCATTAAAGCTTTCCTAATAAGCAGAATCAGGGGAAATACATACATAAGTCCCCTGCCCATCGAGATGAGCAAGGTGTTGGAAAAGGAACCCACCTCTAACTCTCATCTGGAACAGAATCAGAGGCACTTCTTGTTCTGGTCAGTTGCAAGGAGATACATTTGGGGAGTTCCCCACCTTTGAAAGACTGCATGGACTATTTCTGGATGGAGCTCTCACTCATGGTGAGAGGAAGAGTCCCTGCTCAGGTGATCTGCCAGGGTGTTCTGACTCCTGGGAGTTGAGAAGCTTTGAGCTCGATTCTGTGGCAGATACTGAATTCCCAGAACTTGATGGCCTCATGGCAGAGAGTCAACATTTGGGCTACATTTGCCTGCTGATATAGAACAGAGGCCATATTGTCCATGAGGACCCTGACTATTCTGCCTTCCAGATGAGGTAAGAAAGCTACACTTGCGAGACAGACTGCCCTGAGCTATGTGACATTTACATGAAGGTCTGCCTCTTCTTGGGACCATGCCTCCTTGGGTTCCGATCTCACTGAGGTGGGCTCCCCACTGAGATCCAAGACATCTGACACCAACTTGAACAATGAAGGGGCACTCTGGAATGGGACTCCTTCTAGAATGTCCCTCAGATCACACTACCACTGAAGGGAGATAAGAACTGTTCTTGGAAGAATTTTTTCCAGGTGGTCCCCTGACTGGGAGAAAACCAAGGCCAGCAACAGTTGGAAAGGCCACATACGAAGTCTACCAAGTACTTACAACACAGCATAGGAGGTGCGTGATATCCTGGCTGTTGTCATTGGGTATGTGGAGACCTCTATGAGGGTTGTTGACAGTGTTCCCTGTAAATTTATGTCCATGGGTGGAATGAATTTTGTTATGAGCACCAACATTGAGATGATTGCAACACATCACCACCATCCTGGTGCACATGAAAAAATTCATTCTGCCCAAGGACAATCTATAGCGGGGGAGGGGGAGGGTGCCAAGGGGTTTGGAGCATTGGCGAGAGCTTAGGATTGGGAGGTAAGGGCTATGAGTGGAGGTGTGGGCTCTGGATGAGAGGTTTGGATACAAATGGGCCTCTAGGTTGGGGCCAATGGGTCTGGAGCATGGAAGCGGGGTCTAAGAGGGGTTAAAGGGTAGAAGAAATTCAGGGGGTTGGAGTGTAGGATGCATACCTGGGACAGCTCCCATATGGGGGTGAGGGAACAGGTGACTCTGCACAGCTGGTCCTCAGCTGTAGGCATCACTCTATGTAGCTTCCATTGACCATGATTCCTGGCCAATGGAAGCTGCAGGGACAACTTCCCAGTGCTCACGGTGATGTAGCTCCAGTGGGGGTTGGACGTGAGGGAGGAACGGCAGCATGAGCAGCTGCCTTCCTCCCCCTCACCAGGAAAGAATGGCCCAAGGCACAGGGGTTTTATGGGTTGCAGCCTTTCTTGCTACTGGGGCTGAAGGAGTGTGCCACTGCCACGGCTAGAGGAGCACTACTCTCCGCCAACCTCAGCAAGGAGCTGCCACTGCTGCAGCAGCCCGGAGCCCCCATGCAGGGCTTATAAGGCAGCTGTGCAGCCACACAGCTTGGCTGTCATCATTCCAAATCTATCCATCAGTAGGAACATTCTCGCCACTGTAGCATTGACTATCCCTCAGATGAATTCTATCCTCTGCACCAGAACGTGGATTTTTTTTAATGTTAACAACAGGCCCAGGGAGCAGCATGTAGGCAACAAGAATACAACATCCTCCTGCACCTGAGACCTGGAATGGCCCTTGACCATTTGTTGAGTTGTTGAAATATGGATAAATTTGAATACCTCAATGTCGGAGGTAAAGTGCCACCACCAACATGCATTTGGTCAACACTCTTGGAGTAGTGCTAGACCAAATGGGAGGATAGCAAATTAGGGATGCAAGAAACTAGTAGACTATCGATAAGCATATGCTTATCGGACAGTCAGCTAGTGACTCGACTAGTCGCTTACCCCTCCCTGCCACTGCCTCTATCAGAGAAAGAAAGCAGGGAGGGAAGTGGGGAGGGGGGAAAAAAAAAGAAGAGAGAGATCAGGAGCTGGTGCTGGGAGGAGCTGGCTTAAAAGCCAGCACTGGCCCCGTGCTTCCCCTGGCGCTTTGCCTTTGAAATGTAGCAAAAGCCCCACCAGCTCTTGCTACATTTCAAAAGCAGAGATGCCCTTATTGACTTAATGGAATTTGCATCGACTATTCAATGACTATTCAATTAGTTGATTAATCTGAATTTAACATCCCTACAGCTAATTGGTAATGTTTGGGACCTATCATAAAACACAGAAAGCATCTGTGGCCCTTGAAGATGGCTATATAGAAGTACGCATCCTGAAGATCAAAGGCAGTGTATTGTTCTCTTGGATTGAAATGTTCAAAGCCAGAAAGACCATGTGGAATGTGAGCTTTGCCAGATAACAGTTCAAATCTCACAAGTCCAGAACAGGTCTGAGCCCACCTTTGGCTTCTGGGGGGATTGGTCTGGCTTTGGGCAGGGGATTGGACTCAATGACCTCCTGAGGTCTTTTCCAACTCTGATAAAAAACAAACAAACCAGAAGACAGCAGGAATAAAACCCCTTGTTCCTGTGCTCTGAAGGAACAGCTTCCACTGCTCTTATGCATAGAAGTTCCTTCACCTTCTGCTTCAGAAGATGATTGAGTGATTCCTGAAGAGGGATGGGGAAGGGGGTGGAAGGAGGGGTAGAAAGTAACTGGAGGGTGTACCCCTGAGAAATGACATTGAGGATTCAATGGCCTGATGTGATCAATGCCCACAAAAGGAGGAACCTGAAAGCTGGCTAGAAAACACAGGTGGAAAAGTATCCAGAGAGCTGACTAGTAAGTTCCCCACGAGCATCACATCAAAAACGGTGCGTGCCTGTCTGTCTGTCCTTGGAGGAACTGGGCTGAGCCACAGATTGTGGCTGGCAGGAAAAAAAGTTTCCTATAGCCCCTATACTTCTTGAATCAAGGCTACTGGCAAGGATGACCCCCTGGCCCTGAGCCTGCAAGGTACTGAATATTTTATGTGCTGGTTTGGGAATATAAAGGCCCAAGATTTCCAGAGTGGTATGGGAATCCTTGAGACAGTGGAGTTGATAGTCTGTTTATTCAGCAAACAGGACCCATCCATCAAAGGGAAGATCCTGCAACAAATTGCTTCTCCTGGGCCTCAGCAGTTCCCAGTCATGACACCTTGCAAATCATTATTGAAGCCATAGTGCAGACAGCTAGATCTGTGACATCTGCTGCTGCCTGAAGGGTCTCCCTGGCAGCTGCTATACCCTCCTGAAGAGCCTTGAGCTCCTTCCTGACATCTTCTGGAAAAGAAACCTTGAACTTAACCATGTTTTGCCACAGGTGAAGTCACAATAGCCCTAGAGGGCCTGGTGGTTGGCTACCCTAAGGTGCAGGCTCAAGGACAAATATGCTTTATGTCCAAAAACTTCGGTCTCCTGGAATCCTCCTTTTTAGGGAGAGCCCCGGATTGGCCTGGTCTCTGTGGTTCACCACCTCCACCACAAGGGAGTTTGGGGATGGGTGTACAAATATCTGTGATCCTTAGATGGAACAAAATACTTCCTTTCCATCCTCTTAGAAAAGGGGGTCAGGGAGGATGGAGTCTGCTGCAAGGCATTAATTTTAGCTATTCCCCCTCATGAATGGGTAGCACTACCTTTGCTGCTGCCACAAAAGAGAGAACATTGAAGAGCTGCATTTGAGGCATCCTTTGGGGGGAAGAAGGGAGAGAAATTCAGGCAGCTGCTCTCAGACATTGCAGACAATTTGGGGGTGAATCCACCGAATGCAGTCAGTATCACAGAAGCCGCCACATGTGTGACTCAAGGTCCTCGACACTGGACTCCAGCTCAAGATCCCGACACTGACCTCAGCATAGCTACTCTGGGTTCTGGTAATCAGGCAGTGGCAGATCTGACCTATAATCTCTGAACAAATAAGCTTTGTATAGACTAACAGCCCAACGGGAAACCCCAAAAATTTGGGGAGGAGAAAAATAGAGATTAAAGGGCCAAAGTCCTTTAGATGGAAACCCCTGTTCATTCTGCGTGTACTTCAATAGTCACTCCAAGTGATGCAGACATGGCTGTGAGGAGCAGACAGGCTGAAATAACAGAAGATTCAATCTTTAGAAAAGTTGATATCCAGGTTAGCGGTGACCACAAGAATCATGGTCTCTTTGGTGAATTGCACAACATGTACAGAGATAGTTGCTCTCTCAAGACTTCTAAACATGTTTTTAATTAATGCTGGGAGGTTGCCTCTGGTGGCATATATACTGGTACCAATGATATATGGAAGCAAAAGGGATCCTGATGCTGCCCCCACAAGAATGCAGGCCCACATATCACCTGAACATTTTGGGACAGGAGACTCATGCTGGCACCTCCGCCAAGCAACTGCATTTGAGATCCCCATTCTTACTTTAAAGCTACATTTATCTGCACCTTAAAAGTTCTACTCAAAGAATGAAGTAGAAATTTGGCTACCTCCACAATTATTCCATTTTAGAGCACCAATTTAACACTATGCTCTTTGAAGAGTCAATAGCTGCTGGAATGATAGATTCTTCTTCCAAATAAGAGTAATTCCTGCAACACAGGAAAGGACAGACTGCTTGTTTGTGTCATTTATAACTCTACTAAAAGTATGAGCTCCCATAAGGAAGAAACTATTAAAAAAAAATACTTACTGATCTTTGAGATCTGTAAATTGTTTTTCAAGATTGGACATCTCATCTAAGCATTCCATTCTTCTTCTTTCACAATCCTCATCATCCATTTCTGAAAGTTGAAAAAAAAAATTTTTTTTTAAACAAGATCTCAAAATAAATTCACTGGAAATGAAGTGAAGTATAAAACTTAAGCCTTCATGAATCACAAGCAATTTATAAAAAAAACTGAGCCAGCTGCTGTATGTTCTGCAAGTTGAAGGTTTAAGAGATATTAGTCCCTGCTGAACACAATTCCAAAATTCAGAACTCTCTTACACTTACTGTAATATACAAAAGTAATTGATCTTATTGGGTTTGTTCTAGAATTAGAGATGGAGATCAATTTATACTCCCCAAAACATAAAATTTGAAAGTTATTGTTGAATTCCATAAAGTTTGACTTTTGTAAATGCAGTTTGAATTCTTAAACAAGATAGAATGCTTTTAGAAAGCACAGAGGAAACGAAGTCGTACAAGCAAAGAATTTTAAGAGCTTTCAACTAGGGATGTTAAATATTGGTTAACTGAATAGTCAATTAAACTCATGAATTCTTATCAGTTACTTGACTATTATGTAGTCCCTGGGGGTGAAGCCAGTGGCCAGTGTGCTCTAGCTCCACTTCATGCTGCTGTATGAGAGGTAGCAGCATGGGGTACCAGGTGAGAGCTGGTCCACAAGGGAAGCCAGTTTTAAAAACCAGCTTACTTCACAGATCGGCTGCCTGTCACCCCACGCTGCTACCTCTGATACAAAGGCAGCAGCGTGGGGTGGCAGCAGCCCTTATCCAGGGCAGGGTCTGAATTCCAACACACACGGGGTCCAGGAGCTGAGCCAAGCTGCCTGCCCGCCTGGCTCCTAATACACTTTAAATGCAGAGCCCCAGCGGGGGTAGGTCCTGGACCCGGCGCAAGCTGCGACTGAGCCAGGCTGCTGGCGAGCCAGCTAATAAATTTACTGGCTGGGAAGAAATGCATGTAATCTATAGCATTAACCCTATAAGCTTTTGCTTATCAGTTAATCAATCACACTATTACATCCGTACTGTCAACTGCAGTTATGAGTATAAGAGTTAGTAGGAGCACAGCAATTCACAGAAAGTGATTGCATAAACCATGGAGTTATTGACAGAATGTTAATTTGAACAGATTAACCTCTCTAAAAAACCAAAGTTGTCTGAAGAATTACATTAATTGCTTTCTTGGTTTTGCAGCCGAAGTGCTCATATATAAGTAACTGCCTCATTTATCCTAGTGCCTTTTTTACATAAATATTTTAAAGCAATGCAATAAAAACAGTTTCATCACTATAGCTAGAGTTATTTTATTGACATTTCTGGATAATGTCATTAAATATGCTTGCATATAGAAATCAAAGTACCTTTTTAAACAAAGAATGTTGGATTTTTGGCAAAGCTCTCCTGCCAGACTTTTCCTAAGAACATCTATTGACACCTATTACTATGGAGGTACACAATGGCTTAGTTACTTTCTTAATGCAGGAAAGTTTTTAATAGCCTAGAAACAGATGGAAACCCCAACGGTATAGGGTAAGTGTGCCAAAATACTGAACTTTAAATTTATGGGGGTTTTCAGGGTAGAATTTATCTGTTTTCTATGATGTACAAGAAAGTCTGAAAAGTGTTTCCTCCACAACAGTTTCTGTTCCCTCCCCTTCTTTTTTGCCAAGATTGGATGAGACTCCTAAAAGAAGGGAAGGTGTCTCAAGTGACACCTATATATTCATACAGTGTCTAGCAAGAAGTTGGTCCCTACAGGGTCACAAAATAGAATACAGAACCACACACAGGTCATAATTTTCAAAGGTACTGGACACCCAAAAGTCCTACAGAGTTGTGGGAGGCTAGACATCTCTGAAAAATATCAGGCCTGTTCAAACTTTACACATCATGGTTTTTTTTTAAGATGACGACAATGGCTATTGTGCACACCGCAATGAAGATTAGCATAGTAAGACAAGCCAGGTGCAAGACTGAATCTCTTACTTTACTGCCTGAAATATCTGTATAAACTCAAGCCACAAAAAATTACCCACAAGTATATAGATAAACTGTAGTTTAAAGAGGCAATACCTCAGTATTGAGTTGTAGTGACTACTACAACATGGCACACACAAAACCCCTCTCAAATTGGAAGAAATTTAGCCAAACCTGGACTACTTATCAGAATTTTTCATCAGCTTCTGCATTTTACCTTTTCCCGTTACAGCAAATTTGGTGATTAAAAATGTTTAAACTCAATGTGCATACGTTATTAAGCAGCAGCAGCGGAAGTAAGTGTGTGTAGGGATGTAAAATTTCAATTATTTGGTTAATCGAATAGTTGATGCAATTTGCATTGACTAGTCAATAAGGGCGCTTCTGCCTTTGAAGTATAGCAACAGCATTTAAAATAGCCCAAACATATGTAGTATAAAACCCAACAACGTTATTTCTAACTGCATTAAATGATGGCAGTCGTTGTCCATATATTGTGTTGAATTACTTTGTTACTGTTAATCTCTAAGAGCATGTCTACACTGCAGGGCAAATGTCAAATTAAGATACGCAACTTCAGCTATATCAATTGCTTAGCTGAAATCGAAATAGCTTAACTCTGCTTTTGGCGCTATCTACACAGCAGGAAGTCAAAGGAAGAACACACTTCCTTCGACTCCTGTAACCCTCATTTCACGAGGAATAAGGGAAGTTGGAGTAAGAAGTCCTCCAGCTTCACATTATTTCAAAGTAACAGCTTGCTGCATAGACATGCATTTTATTATTTCAACATCAGTTATTCTGAAATAAAGCTGCTGTGTAGACATGCCCTAAAAAGCAACATTTCATCTTTGCAAAGTTCATGAGAAGAAGAATGCTTCTGGTCACAACACACCAGTGCAATTATTTATTTCATTTATGCAAACTGTTTATAACAGATTGTGTCATTGCACGTAAGACTTAACATAAAGAATGCTTTCTAAAAATTCCTCTATCTTGTTGGGAAGTTTTATTTCTATCAAAAGGTAGTGACAGCAACAAAAAAGCAAACCAGTCAGGTTCACTCAAGTCTGTACTCCAGCTACAGTGTGTTTGAGAACTTTAACCCAAAACTGCTCCTAGTTATTCCGAACAGGTTTCCAGTGAACCACAGGCAAAACACTTCACTGCTGCTCCAACTGCCTGAGGTCTCCACAAAACAGTTGCTCTCTCATTTTTGCTAATCTAGGTCATGCAGGATTGAGCGCAATAGACTTACTATCTACCACAAAGGATTCCACTGATGTTATTTTACATGTTTCAAACACTCCAACCTGAACTCTCAACACTTACTTTTGAGGTCTTTAACAAAAACGTTTAGTGAATATTTTGAAGGTTCCACTGAAAAGCAACTCCATTATAGACTGCACAAAACAGTAAATTTGACTCAAAGATGACGTCTTAGTTTAACATAGCAGTCCAGTTCTCAAAATGAACATGGTTTCACAGCTCTCACCACCAGACTTTGGTAGACTGTCATCAAATCCTGCAGCAGCTTTCCTGCCTTAGTTCTTTCCAATTGAAACATTTGGTTTATCCTCCAGGCTACCTGAAGGTTTGGACATAGAAAAAAAAAAATCAGGTAAGTTTTGTTCACCTGATCACTGTACATGAGATAAAGAAGTTTGGTGTCATAGGTTTTCTCTTTGACTATCTGAAAATTTAGCTCCAGTTTACTGAACTGATAAAGAAGCATGTTTACATAGCAATTAATAGAAAGCTATCTTGTGAAAGAAAGCTGCATTATGGGTTGCTAAGTAGAGTGGCTGTTTCATTGCTTGAGTTTCAATTGCTACACATGAATCTTATCATTTATACTCTAATATACACCCGTTCATTTATAAGCCAACCCCCTGCCTAACTTACAGAGAAAAAAAAAAAAAAAAAAAAAAAAGAGTCACTGACCTGTTTATAAGCTGTCTCTAGAGTACAGCAGTCTGGGATCTTATAAATGGGCCAGTGACTTTTTACCACTTTTCCCTCTAAGTTTGGGAGGGGTTGCACCAGGTCCCAGACTACTGCTGCTCTGCTTTTTAAATGTAGTAAGAGACACCAGGCATCTGCCAACTTAACTTCTATATAGCTGTAGAAGGGAAGACTAAAAAGAGGAGGTTCTTAGCCAGGTGTTGATTATGGCTAGGCATTAAAGATGAAAATGGTTATCCAGATGTCTATAATAACTCACAAACATGAATACCAACCTCAGGACAGACTCTTAGAAACCAAGTTACTCCCAGTACCAAACAGCAAGTCAACTTAAACAAGGTCAACTACACCTTACACCTCACAAAGATGTTTGAAACTAAAGATGTGTTAGTTATGGGAGTGATTAACTAAGAAAAAATAAGTTATTTATAAGGTTAATGCAGGTAAACATACACACAGAAAAGGCAAGAGAAGCTGCTGAACTATGCAAACTTTCTACATCTTTTATAGCTAACCCAAACTAAGCAGCTTAGAGAGTCCCCCCCCTTGATTATTCTTAGAAAAATATTGACCTCTCCAAATTCCATGCAGCACATTGATATTGTTCCTTCTGATCACAGATTTTTATTCCCTTCCCCCAGAGTTCAACCTCATGGAACAAGTGTTTGCACTCATCTCCTCTTCATGGATGTGGGGTGAGGAGGGAGACAGCAATCAACAAAGTCTTTGTCCTTTGATGTTTCACAATGACTCATTTTGTTGCAATGGGGCTTCTTGTGTGCAGGACCTGCATTTTACTTAATTCTTCTTTCCTGTTTGGTGAATTACACAATTAGATGTTTATACTGAATGTCTGCATTGTAACTTTATACTATGGGATACAGATGTTATAAGTGAGATCAATACATACAGCAGCCTTACACTTAAATACTAGGGATATTAGCAGCTAGTTAGCTAACCATTTAACCGATAAGTGATTGCTTATTGGTTAACACACCACACCCCAATTTGCATTTAAACCTCCAACTGGCAGGCTGGCTCAGTCCCAGACTGCTGGTCTGAGTTTTCTATATCAGAGGCAGCAGTGCCGGGCTTGCCACAGACAGAGGCTGCTCCACAGGATGCCAGAGCAGCTTCTGTCCACGGGGAGCTTGGGCCTCCTGTGGACAGGGGCTGCTGCCTCCCCACACTGCTGCCTCTGATACAGGAGACATAGGGATGTCAGCATATAGTAGACTATACGATTAACCAATAAGCCAAAGTTTAGGTTTATTGGTTAATCTTGTCGACTACACACATTTCCCCCCCACCCCCACCCCTCTGTAACAGAGGCATTAAGGGGAGGAAGTGGCAGGAGCCGTGTCAGGAGGAGCCGGCTGCCCTCCCCTGTGCTGCTGCCTCTATCACAGCAGCGGGGGAGTGGGGGGAAAGCATGGGAGACCGCTATGAAGCAGCCTCTGTCTGCAGCAGGCCCAAGCACCCCACAGACAGAGGCTGCTCTGCATCCCACCAAGCAGCCTCTGTCCGTGGGGAGCTCAGAACCCTCCCCGGACAGTAGCTGCTGCCACTCCACACTGCTGTCTCGGTATCAGAGACTGCAGCACAGGGCAGCAGGCAGCTGGTCTGCACAGGGAGCTGGTTTTTAAACTGGCTCCCCTTGTGGACCAGCTCCCCCCTACTACCGTGTGCCAGAGGGCTTTCCAGGAGTGGGGCCGGGAGTGCAATGGGTTCCAGCTCCACCTCCAGGGAATATCAAATAGTCGTGTAACTGCTAAGATTTCATGTGGTTATATGACTGTTCAATTACCCAATACCTAACTCCCTACAGAGGCAGCAGCATGGGACAGAAGGTGGAAACTGATCTGCGCAGGGAGACAGTTTTTAAACTGGGTGCCCTCGCAGACTGGCTTCAGCTTGCCACCCCATGCTGCTGCCGGGAGTGGAGCTGGGAGCATGCTGGCTGTTGATCCTGCCCCCTCCCCCGAGAGCATTGCATAACCATGTAACTCCTAAGAAATTTAGGGTTACATGATTATTAAAGTAACTGCTTTCTAACATCCCTATCAAACACATTCTTATAAACTTAAGATCTATTTAAAGAATATTAACAAAATGATAACCATCCAGAATGATAACTAGTTAAGCATTTGTTAGTGTTTGGTGAGACCTAGGACTTGGCATGAGAAGATACCTGGTCTACCAACATCACAATGGTATAGTTTATATGTGATGTACAGTTGGGTTGTCCACATGCTGTTGGCACTTTAAATTGACTCTCATAGTTGAACAGCATGGTAGGATGACTGAACAGGGTACTCCATAAGTGCAGAAAGCTTTGGAGGTGATCAAGAGCATACCACAATGAACTTTTTGGCTCCTTCTAAAAGGAAGGACATTCACCCCAGCTTTTGATAAGTAGGCAGGGACTTATGTATCAGACTCCACAGTTTGCATACATACATTCAGAGAAGTAATATTAGTTCAGAAATGACTGTGGAATTTTTAGATAAATAACTTCATTTCAAATTGTAATTTAGTAACAGACTTCTGTTGATTAAAATATTATTTTACTTTTAACAGGAAAGAAGCAAGAATAGGATGGGACAAATTATTCATTATTGACTTGATGCAACAAGTAAACCATAAGGGGAAAAGGCAACAAAGACCAGGGCAATAGAAAGTTAGTAAGAAAAGTTATGTGGACTGAAAATATGCAAAAAACCTTACTGACTCAAAATATTTTTTTTTAAATATCCTATTAAGTTCATCCTGAACACTTGCAACAGTTATTCCCAATTATTGGTCTGCCTTGCAGGCATCATAAACATGAAGGGAAAAGAGCACAAACAAACCTCCTACCCTTAACTCCCATAAATACTAGGGATGTAAGGTAAGTGACTAGTTGAGTAGTCGCCTACCGATAAGCCTAGTGGGGGGGGAGGGGAAGGGAGAGAAGGGGAGAGCAGGAGCCAGTGCCAGGGGGAGCCAGCTTAAAAGCCACTTCCCCCAGCACCGTCTCCACAGTGCCAGGGGAGGGAGCAGGGAGGCAGAGGCTCATGCCAGGTCCTGGACCAATCCCTCACTACAGCTCTGCAGTTTAAATGTAATAGGAGCTGGACTGCCTGCACACCTGGGTCCTATCATATTTAAACTGCAGAGCCTCAGGGCCCCTTATCGACTACTCGTGTAGTCGATACAAATTGTATCAACTACCTGATTAGTCAGTTACCTGCTTCTTAACATCCTTAATAACTACCCCATCAATTTACTACTCAGGAGGTCTGCCTTACGAAAGTAGGAAGGCAAACAAGGTGTTAAAATATCTTCCATTGTTCAGATGGGTCTCCAGTATGTTTTAGGTTCTAGATATATTTCAGTATTTTTGTAACTATTGCTTTGTTTTAAATTCATCAGCAGCTATTTACTTTCTAAACAGATGTCAAGGGAGTTTAAAATCAAGATAAGCAACATCAATTCCAATCATGCTTGAGAATCAGTGGTCCTCTGGACCCTTTCCCTTCTGCACAGCATACTGGGTTGCGTATATGTGTACTCCTGTCATCTGCTACAATGTGGAATGCACCACCTTGAAATGTGGGAGAATAGTACCCTCCTCCAGCTGCAACTAGCACAACCATAGGCCCTCCATTTCTATAGCTAAGTACATACATACTCAAGCAAGTCTGACTTTCCACCAAGCAGAAGGCAGAGTTTCACTTATACAATCACACATGAAATCACCCTCATGTTCACCTGGATTTATCATGCACCTCTGACTACCTCACATGCACTGTGCCCACTAATCCATCTCCACTAGGATTATTGGTAATGTTTCAAAACTCCAAATAGCTACAAAGTATCTTTAAAAATACTGCCAGTAGTTTATTATATTCTTCAATTCCCAAAATGTGGTATTTCTTCCCTGAAGGTGCATAAACTTGAAAAGCATGATGGGTAATAGTCAGTCTTAGAAAAGTAACTGGTTTAATGTCAGATATTTTACTACCCATCATGCAAGAAGTTAGACACGGATATCAAATCCCTCATTTCGCAAGATCATTTGTTTCTAGTCCTGGGATACCACAAGGTATCTGACATTAAAAATCACCATTTATGCATGGGAGAATTGTTTTGGTAATTTGGATAGGTTTCTAAAATTTCTTCTCCCTCTAAAGACTGAGTGGGGGGACACATGGTAATTAGAGCAGCCTGGTTTAAAGGTGGAGATAGTAAAAACAGCACCAACAGTAAAATTCTGAACTAGCTCTTCTATAAAATGTGGCCAAAACTGAGATAAGGTGTCCTGAAAAATGTTTGAGTTCTCATCTGGAATGATGAACGCAACTTGTGGCTGTGACATCCATCACTAATATAGCATTTCTAAACTCAAGGGAGTGAGCTTGGAGGAATCTTGATTCTCAAGCATAGAGTGCATTGATTATCTAACTTCCAGACAACTGTTGATAAAATAAAGCAACTGAAGTTGAAGGTAAGAATTGGGAATAATTTGTGAGCTTATCAAAATGTCATTCTAGCCAAACCTTCTTCTCTTGCTTTAAAGCAGAATTTGCTATTTAACTCAACCTCGCTTTTTGCTTATTAGAAGCAATACGGTAGCTTAAAAAACAACAGAAAAGTTGACACTAAGGTAATTTCTTTTATTGAACCAACTTATGTTGCTGGAAGGCATATATTATTCATTAACCCCTAAGCTTGTCTGTCCCAACTTGTATTTAACTCAGACACTCTTGAAGTCCTTCTCCTGACCTGAAGAAGAGCTCTGTATTACTGGAAAGATTGTACTGTCCACCAACAGATGTTGGTCCAGTAAAAGACATTACTTCACCCATCTTGTGCATTTCATATCTGGACCATCACTACTATTAAACAGGTATTTATTGTGATATGTGGTATTTTAAAATTTATATTTATTCCTTGGCAAGTCTTTTCTATAGAACTTTTCATAAGTTATCTAGAGTTTCTTTAAACAGTTTCAAAAAGCCTTAAATGGGGTACAAGACAATATTATGCAAGAGCTGGCAAATATACTCCCCCACACTCCTGGGAGGGGACAAGATGCTACAATGCAGTGAATGGAGAGGGGAGATTGCGCTTTGCTTCCCATATCAAAAGGTGGGGGTGGGGGATTGAGGACAAGGTACTATGCCGGGCATGGGAGAAGAAGCAGACAGTGACCCCCTAAATCAAGGAAAGGTAGATAAGGAAAAGCTGTCATACAGGGAAGGAGCAGGATGAAGGTGAGAGGGGGGGTATGCCCCTCAGGTCAGGAAGAGAAACTGCCAGAAAGGGAAAGGGGACTGTGGCCCCACATCAGGCAAATAGGGCAAGAAGAAACTGACATGCACAGGGAGCATGGTAGCACAGCCTGTGACCACATGAGGTAAAGCGAATGAACGGTGGGCAAGGGGGTACCCTGGGAAAAGAAGCGGTTCAGAAAGTGCCAAGCAGGGAAGAAGGGGAAGGCAACTCCCTTAGCTAGAAGAAGGGGCCCATACGCTGCCATACAAGGGAGAAGAGATGTCTCCATAAGCTACCATGCAGAGGGGACAGGCAGGCCGAGCCCCCAGTAAAGGGTTGTGTGTGTCACCAGTTGCCCAGCAGGGAAGGGGGTGGGCTGCACGCCCCGGCTCCTCCAAGGAGAGGATTCGGAAGTTGCCGTGCAGGGAAGCCGGGGTCGAGCCGGGGGGCGGGGCAGACGGTGCCGTACGGAGGGGCGGGGTCAGATGTTGCCGGGTGGGGGTGGGGGCTGGGGCAGACTGTGGCGAAGGCGTTAACAGTCGCTTACACACACACACACCCCGCGCGCAGCGTTATCCAGCGAGCTGCCGCCCTGCCCCAGCATCTGTAATCAGCCCCTAGTCCCCGGTACCTGAGCTGTCTCCCTCCTCGGACACGGACGAGCTCTCGGTTTCCTCCTCTTCCGAGGAGCTCCCCTCGTTCTCCCCGTAATCCACCTCCATCTCATCGTGGTTGTTCTCCTTCTTCTCCCGGGAATGGACCGGCATCCTCCCCGGAGATGCCGCCGAGCTCCGGGACCGCCCTTCCCTCTGCCGCCACCACTGGCAGCTCCTCCCCCTGCCCGCCCCTCAGCAAAACCGCGCCATTCCCGCACGCCACACAACGCAACCCCAGTGCCTGCCGCATGGCTCTTCGCGCCGCTTATTGGTGGATATTGGCCCGAGTGGGCGTGTCCCCCGCCGAACGCAGTTAGTATGGTTGGCCGTTGCGCGAAGCATTGTGGTAATTGTAGTTAATCTGGAGAAGACTCGCTGTGGCTTCATGGCCATGGATTAGATAGCGGAGTTGCCAGGCTGAGGCTTGTGAGCACTTTGAATTAGGGAATTCCCATCTTTCCATGGAATCTCCATTGCAGAAAAGGTGCTGATCTAATTGAAAGACTCCTTGATTGTTACAGTTTATGAATTAGAGCTAGGAATATGCCAGCCCTCGGCTGGTTGCAGCTCTTTTCAGGCTTGGATGAAGACAACATGAAAAGGTCGGGTTGGTTGGCTGGCACTTGGGCAAATGATCACAGAGTAGGTCCTGAATATCAGAACCCTACATCCCCTTTTTTTCCTCCACTCAAGATCATCTCAACTGAAGAAATGGGTTTTGCCCACAAAAGATCATTATACTATATACAGTAATTCCTCATTTAACAATATAGATATGTTTCAGAAAATGATCGTGTTAAGTGAAAATGTGTTATGCGGGGTCAGTTTTCCCATTGAAAATAATGAAAAAGGTGGGGTTGCATTTCAAGCGGTGGTGTCTGTTGGGAGTGGTGGGGGAGAAAGGGGACTAGGTTACAGCAGGGAGGGGAGGTGTTTGGCTCTGGAGAAGGGAAGAGGAGGAGAGGGGAGGGGGATTGGGTTGGGAGTATGTCCCTGTGACGGGTCTTCTGGGACCTGCACTGCGTCCGGCGAGGGGAGGTCGCCAGGGAAAGGTGCGGCGAGCGGTGAACCTTCTGCCACTTTGCAGGGAGGCAGGGGAAGCTCCGTGCAGCCGCCGGCGACAGGCCGGCTGGGGAAACCCAGCCGCCGGCCTCCAAGCGGGCGGAGGAGAGGGGGCAAGGCGTCCAGCGAGGGAGAGTCAGCGGGGAACGGCGCGGCGAGTGGCGAACCTTCCGCCACTTTGCAGGGAGATGGGGGAAGCCCTGTGCAGCTGCCGGCAATGGGCCGGCTAGGGAAATCGTGTTATTCCGAGGACGGTTGTGTAATTCAAAAATGTTCCCTAAAAAAAAAATCGTGCTATTGCGAAAACGTGTTAAGCGGGCACGTGTTAAATGAGGAATTACTGTATATAAACTTCAGTTTATTCAAACCCCAATTCTCCAAAATGCTTACAAGGGGTTTTTTGGTATTGTTTTGTCTTTTATCTGCAATTACTTAATTAAGTTTTACTTCAGATTAACTAATACATTTATACCTGAACTAGACAGACCACAAACATTCATGACATATCCTAGGCTGAGCCACATGTCATAAGATTAAATCTCTACAGCTTCAGATTTGGGGATCAGATAAGAAAAGATTGAATAATGGAGGTATCCAGGTGGTTTGTTCAAAACTGATAAACTCCATGGGAAGGAAGCAGAAGCAGGTAGCAAGGATGGAGGTCACAGAGCTAGAGAAGAGGGACGCAGATGACTGAACCTTCAGAAGAAAAAACTTTGAGCAGATGAGAAGTAGGAAGGGGCACCGAGGAGCTAGCTGTCTCTTCTCCCCATCCAAACTATGTTTTATATTTGCTCTTAAACAAATAAAAGGTTCGTATTTTTCCACAGATGCATGCACACAACTTTTCAATGGTGAATGAGTTGCATTTCTGGGGATAAGACCCAAGAGTTTCATTGGCTTCCCTTCCGCTGAGACAATCAGTCTTGGACAAGCATTCAAGCTTCTAAATTAAATTATTAATTAATAATTAATAATAACTTGAAACTCGCCTTCACTTATTTATCTTAAAGTGGAGTGCTCTGCTCTTTTATCCACATTAATCATTATGTATTTCACTGCTCTTTAAAATTGTTACCCACAACATTGTGAATTACATGATACTTTTCTATACATACCAGAGAAACTTAAGTAGACTTTCCTCCTCTGCTTTAGAACACTAGTAAAGCAAGACATCAAAAAAGATTTGTAACAATGGGATCCATGTAAGAATCCACAATACAACATTTCTCTATTAATTTCAGAGATTAATGTCTCCTTAAATGAGATTGGGATGTATTCAAAGATACTTTGTGAAGTGTTTAGCATCAGCTGGAGCAGGGTTTCTTACACAGAGAATTCCAAATCACAACTGCAGGTAGCTGGTGGGATGGGTAGTGAATAAGAAACCAAGGTTTACGTATGTGACAGACTTACTAACCACTGTTTTATGAAACTGCAGCTAGAAAGACCTGTAATAGAGTGTAAATTATTACATTTATTAATGAGGCCCACAAGTACTAAAACACATTGATCATGGAAGGATGACAAGGAAAAATAACAAACACTAAAGCAAAAAGAAAAAAAATCACCATCTTCTGACTCATGTAATACTTCTTGTCTTATCTGTTTCTCCTTTGGATTAGTATGTACATCTATACAGCAGGGCTAAAGTCGAACTAAGCTACGCAACTTCAGCTACGTCAATTACATAGCTTAAGTCAAAATAGCTTAACTCAGCTTTAGGCACTATCTACGCAGCAGGAAGTAGAAGGAAGAACATTCTTCCTTCAACTTCCTTTACTCCTTATAAAGGATTATTAGAGTTGAAGTAAGAAGTGCTCCAGCTCAACATTATTTCAAAATAAAGGCTAGTAGTGTAGATGTGCTCTTTGTTATTTTGGAATAATGTCCGTTATTCCGAAATAACACTGCTGTGTAGACATGCGCCAAGACATGAGCCTATGTAAATATACGTGTTTGGAAGCTGAACACCTAGATACCTTGGAGGAGTCTGAAGTGCTGTTGAAACTAATCTCCCAATAACCAGACATTTTCCTATCCTGTTGTATTTAGACTGCTGCATAATAAGGGATTCAATAATACAAAAAAAATGTTAAACTTCCTTATCTTCTGTATTTGTGCACTGCCTAATGGAACTAAAAATAAACATAACAGACCTGGTCTAGACTTAGAAGTTTTCCCATCATAGTTATGTTAGTTAGGGGTGTAATTTTTGCCTACATAACTCAGCTAGTAAAAACCTTAGTATAGCTGTAGCTATACCAGCAAAGCTTCTAATTGCAGATAAAAAACAGGAGGGTTATGCAATTTAACTAAGTTAGTATACATATGCAAGGGAAACCCTCCAAGCAAAGACAATGTTTAAATAAAATACTTTATTAATGGTTACAAAACACCATCAAATTACATTTTATTGCTTTGATATTTTATTGCTTTGAAATCTACTGCTTCTCTTTTCCCACCATAGAATCTTCTAAAAGCAGCTCATCCTCTCAGCCAGGAACATTCAACTGCTATGGAATCTAAAAACCTCATAATTGGGTTCCCTGTTCTATTGTCAATCTTCTGTAAAGCATTCTTGCTTTTCAAATATCCTCCCTTATACATGTTGCATTCTCTTCTCCCATGGCCTAGTCCAAATGCTGCTAGTTCACCAGTCTACACCAGATAAGAAAAAGGCCATTACAGTATTGATCAAAGCCCAGAGGTGGGCAATAATTTTTCCCCGGGGGCCACTTCAAACATTTTTGGACTAGTCCCGGGCCACCCTGGAAAGGACATGGCCTAAACAGGAAGGGGCGTGGCCTAAATGGGAAGGGGCGGGGCTACCCCATTGCCAGACCATGATTGGTCTGGGGATGGGGGAGCCCCTTTGCCCCCTCTTCCCACTAGGTACCCATGCCCTGGAAAAGGCTTGGCATGCTTCCCCACCCCTAGGCCAATCAGGGCCTGAGGGTGGGGGAGCACAGGAAGCCTCCTCCTGCCCTGCGAGGAGCACATGACACTTTGAAGTGTCCTGGGCTCCTTGCAAGGCCGGGCAGGGCGAAGGAAGCTTCACGCAGCTCCCCTGCCCCCAGGCCCTGATTGGCCTGTGGGCGGGGGTGCGCGCGAAGTCTCCTCTGCTCTCCCCTCTGCACTGCGAGCAGTGCGCAGTGCTTCAAAGAGCCACATGCTTCTGGGAGGGTGGGAGGAGGCTTTGCGCGCTCCCCCGCCCCCAGGCCAATTAAGGCTTGGGGGCAGGGGATCACACAAATCCTTCTCTACTCTGCCCCCGCCACACGCTGCTCGCAGGGCGGGGGCAGAGCGGAGAAGGCATCAGGCACTCCCCCGTCCCCAGGCCTTAATTGGCCTGGGGGCAGGGAAGCAGCAGAGCCTCCGCAGGCCAGATCCACCTGCTTGGTGGGCCAGATCCGGCCCCCAGAGGCCCTTTTGCCCACTCCTGTCAAAGATCATGTATGCTGGGCAATTAGTTGCCCATCCAAAAGGCTTGTTAACTGAAACATACCACAGTAATGCTCAAGGACACTACATCATACAAAAATGTTATTGCAGTGTTTTGGACTACTATTACTACTACTACTACTACTAATTTAATAATTTTGGTTCAGAGAAGGACTAGTTAAACCACCTCAGTGGTTTAGAACAATCTTTGTGGCCTTAAAAAAAGATAGAAAATATGTCCATTGTCAATCTCAGAAAGTAGAAGAAATATACCTGTACATGTTAAGTTTTACAAAATTAAAAAGGGGCTTTTGTGATGCTTCCCAGTTTTATATGTACATTCATAAAAACAGAACTAGAATGGAACATTGCTAGGTCATCTAATTCAGGCTCCTGCATTGAAGCAAGACTAAGTATTATTTAGGCCATCCCTGATAGGTGTTTGTCTAACAAGTGGTTCTCAATCTGTGGCCCCTGCATCACTTATAGCCCAATTACCACACAGTTAAGGCTCAGGTGACATCCTCCAGGCCACAACTAGGGCAGGTCCCCTGGTCTCAGAGCTGGAAGGGGCTATGTATGCAAAAATGGGATGGTGCATGACTGGCCCAACATTACCCCCCACCAGCAGGATCAGGGCCCGCAGCATCGGCAGGAGGCCAAGGTGCTCAGCGCTCTCCCATCCCCCAGAATCACAGATCCAGTGACCTTGACTGGATCAGGCTCCTCAGCACTAGGGCTTGCTGCAGCCAAGGTAGGAGAACAGCATGTGCGGAATGGGATGTAGTAGGCTTGGGATGCAGGATCTGTGGGAACGGGGGGGGGGGTGCAGGGTGCTGGGACATGGGGAGGGGGTACAAGTAGCAAAGGCCATGTAGAAGGGTATGCAGCCTGTGCATGGGCACAGACTATAGGTGGGCCAGCTGGTTGTTAGGGGCAGTCCCTGGATGGAGGGCTAGATACTGGAACACAGATTGTCCATAGAAGGAAGGTTGATTGCTGATGGGCACTCCGGGTAAGGAAGGTCTGGGCACTAGGGAGCAATTGTTGGGGGGAAATCCTGGAGTGGGAGAGTGGATGTTGGAGGGGGCAGTCCCTGAGATGTGTGCCAGTTCAGTGCTGAGGGTGGTGGTTCATGCTGGGGGAACAGTTCCAGGGGAAATGGGTGATGGTTTTTTTTTCCTGACTGGTGGGCATTCTGTGGAGGGATTGAGGGGCAATCACTGGGTGGAGGACAGGGGAACCGAGCTGGCAGGCTGCCATCATTGCAGACAGGTTCTCCAGCCATGCTTGCTGGGCACTCAGTCTAGGCCAGCCATGCTGTCAGCAGCAACATAGAAGTGAGGATGGCAATATAGCATGCCAAGCTATGCTTAACAGTAAATTAATTAATTTTAACAGCTTATATGTTGACTTATGTTGCTAATTTTAAATACTCTTAGAAGATATTTGTCAGTGTTGAAATGATAGGTACTGTATCTATTTGACTTATATTGCTGTCACATAACAAATATTAAACCTTTTTCTTTATATGTTCAGGTAATAAATATTTTTTATGGATGTGGCCCACAAGACATATAGAGAACTGCATATGTGCGTCACAGTGGTAAATAGATTGAGAAACACTGGTCTAACCTGTTCTTAAAAACCTCCAACCATAGGTGCCAACTCTGTGGATGCTCCAGGGCTAGAACACCCACAGAAAAAATGCCCCAATCAGCTCCTCCCCTTCTCCCAGCTCCTCCTCTGTGCCAGTGATGTGTGCAAGAGGTGGGGCGGGGGTGGGATCTTGAGGAAAAAAGTGAGCAGGGCCAGAGCCTGGGGCAGAAACAGGGGGAGCACCCTCTGGCACATTAGAAAGTCAGTGCCTCTGCCTCCAATTACAGATATTTCAGAACCTCCTTAGGTAATTAGTTCCAGCGTCTGACTATCCTACAGATAGAGAGCCTTTCCAAATGTTTCACCTAAATTTCCCTTGCTGTAATTTAAACCAACTTGTCCTGACCTCAGTGGTTTAGGAGGACAATTTATAATCATTATCATCATCATTACCATAAATGTATTGGTAGTAAGACCATCATTATTGATGAGCAATCAAAAAATTGTCTCTACCCCCTGACGATTATGTCAGTGCTTATGTCTCATCTTTATAAGCACCTTTTACATAGCTGAAGACTATTATCATGTCTCCCTCCAGTCTTCTCTTCTCGAGTAAATGAGCTACATTTTTTAAATCTTTCCTTGGAGTTCATATTTTCTAGATTTTTAACCATTTTCCGCTATAGCCCCCAGATCTTTTTCTGCAGTATTCTTTCCTGGACAGTCATGTCCAATGGGGTATTTGTGCAGTTGATTATTCCTTTTGAAGTGTAATAACTTTGTAATTGTCCTTACTGAATTTCATTTAATTGATTTCAGGAGAAGTTAAATAAGGAAGTGTTATCTTGGCACTGCAAAGAGTTCAGAAAAGGGTAACAAAAATAATTAGGAGTATGGGACAGCTGCCATATGAAGAGAGATTAATAAGACTGGGACTTTTCAGCTTGGAAAAGAGACAATTAAGGGGGGATGTACTAGAGGTCTGTAAAATCACAGCTGAGTGTAAGAAGTGAATAAAGAAGAGTTTTTACTCCTTTCCATAACACAAGAACAAACGATCACCAAAAGAAAGACTATAAGAGGGTTCAAAAAAGAACTAAATAAATTCATGGAGGATAGGTCCGTCAATGGCTATTTGCCAAGATGGGCAAGGATGGAGTTGCTAGCTCCTGGATGCAAGAAGCAAGGAATGGACAACAGGGGATGGAACACTTGATGATTACCTGTTCAGTTCATTCCCTCTGGGACTCCTGGCAGTGGCCACTGTTAGAAGACAGGATACTGGGCTAGATGGACCTTTGATCTGAACCAGTATGGCTATTCTTATATTACGATCGTATCTCCCATTTGTCAAGATTATTTTGAATTCTAATCCTATGCTCCAAAAGTGCTTGCAATGAATGTTCCCCCTAATTTTTTCCATCCATGTGCAGAAAAAAATTTATGTGCACCATAGGGATGTAAGCAACTAAGCTTACTGGATAGTCGTCTAGTGATGTGACTAGTTGCTTCTCCCCCTTGCTGCCTCTATCAGAGAGAGGCAACAAGGGGAGGGGGGAGGAGCAGGAGCCAGTGCTGGGGGGAGCCGGCGGGGAGCAGGGGAAGTAGAAGCACAGCAGGAAATGGTATGAGCGAGGACTGAAGCAGTTCAAAGGTGGAGGCACCCTTATAGACTAATCAAATAAGTTGATGGAAATCCCATTGACTATTCGATTAGCTAATTAATCTAAATTTAACATCCCTAGTGCACTGAGGCATGTGTGGATGTACACTACAAGTAGAAACACATTCTGCCAGCTACTGCTGGCTGTGGGCACTTTGCTAAACAGCAGGGAGGCATTTGAATTTCTCCTGGGCTGCCACCCAAGCACTCATCTTAGAGGAACAATGCTTGCAACCCCTTCCAGTTTTGTATTATCCACAAACTTTGTAAGTGTACTTTCTATGCCATTGTCCAAATAATTTATGAAGATAGAGACTAATTTATAGAAGAGCTTTGCAATACACACATATCTGCTATGGCGTGAGCACAGGGTGGACTCTCCCAGCCTCAGAGCTTTCCCCCCAGTTCTTTACCATGAAATTTACTTAAAATTTATGTGCAAAAATTATAGCCTTAAGTATGAATGCTAAAAGATTACTTTTTAAAATTAAAGTTGAATTTCTCAGGTGGTAATGTTATCCAGCGGCGGATATAGGGCAGGGCGAGCGAGGCGGCTGCCCCGGGCCCCGCGCTTCAATAGGCACCGTGCATGCGCTACTACCTGTTGGCTGTGGCACATGCGTGAAATTATGCTGCCCCGGGCCCCGCGCTTCAATAGGCCCCGCAAAACTCTCATCCGCCCCTGATGCTAGCCCAGTAGCTGGAGCTTTCAGAAATATGTAAACTGTCATAAAATTCCTAGCACACAAGGTCATAGTGCCACTACAGGTTTGATATATCAGTGTCTCCTTTAATGCAGGAGGGATGGGCCAAACCTGAGTAGCACTGTAATGCTATGCACTAAATCACAACATTTAGGCTACGTCCATACTGCAGCCTTCTTCCGCAAAAACTTATGTAAATGAGTGCGGAGTAGAATATCACTGCACTTCATTTGCATAATTAATTAGCAGCCATTTTTGCACAAGAGGCTTTTGCGCAAAGCCTCTTGCGCAAAAACAGCTGCTAATTAATTATGCAAATGAAGCATGGCAATATTCTACTCCACGCTTCATTCGCATAAACTTTTGCGGAATAAGGCTGCAGTATAGATGTAGCCTAAATGTTGTGATTTAGTGCATAGCATTACAGCCCTGCAACTGCCACTGAAGGGTGAGTGCAGGATAGGCTCCTCACAGACTTTATTCAAATAGACAATTACAGTGAACACAGCTTCACTCACAATTTCAGAAAAAATCCTTGAAAACATGAACCCTAAATGCACTAGAAGTCAGACACAAAATTACTTTTAAGTCATTTTCAGTGTTGGCAAATGTTTTACTTCATAGACTGGGCCAGCCAGACTCTACTCTCAGGTTCAGAGGGTAACCAAGAAGACACAAATCGCTTAATGCGAATAAGTGCAAGGTTTATTAGATATAAAAAGAAAACAAGAGAACGCTTACAACATCTCTTTGGCTTGCTGGGGACTCCGACTCAGCAAAGGATGGACTCCTGGGCCAGGTCCGAAAGGTACTTCTGTACAGTTCCAGGTCCTTCGTGAAGTCCATCCTTTGCTGAGTCGGAGTCCCCAGCAAGTCAAAGGGATGTTGTAAGCCTTCTCTTGTTTTTTTATATTATCTAATAAATCTTGCACTTATTCGAATTAAGCGATTTGTGTCTTCTTTGCTACCTTCTGAACCTGAGAGGAGAGTCTGGCTGGCCCAGACTCTGAAGTAAGATAGCAGGTTACATAATTTTTGAATGCCAGGTGTGGGCTACATTGCCAATCTTAGCTTTGGGTATTTTTTAATTATTTGGAATATTGTTATTTTCCTTCCCTGGCTACGGTCCCTTTCATGTCCTGAATGAGACTCAGCAATGAGCCATGATACCAAATGACTTCCCTTCCTGCTCCAGCCTAGCAGATGCAGTTCGAAAACTACGACGGACAGATTTTGCTACTGATCATAAGAAGGGTATGCCACAGTGTTAGCAAGAAATTGAAACTTTATTTCCTGATCTTATTGGTCAGGGTTATCCTAAGGCTAGAGTCACTTTCCGTTGACACCAATCAGCCCACAGCTTATTCTGCTCCTGCTACTAACCCAGTCCAGTCCTGTACTCTACTTTCTCCACAGGCCCACGCGTTTCCGCAAACTCCTCCCTTTTGCCCAATTCCTGGGCGCAGCTTTGTAAGGCAGAATGGAACCTTCCGCCTCAACATGCGTTTCGAACCTCAACCCCGCTGTGACGTCACGGCGCGGTTGCCACGGGAATACTTGACGGCTGTCGTGAAAGGACGGGACTAGAGAGCTGTGGAAGGAGGGGAGAGCCTAGGCCCTGCCCCCTCCCGGGGCACTAACTCTCCGCCGCTCCCCCTCCCCCTTCCCCTCCCGCCGTATCGCTCGCAGCCGGAGGAGCTGGTGCTGCCGCTGTTTGCTATGTAAGGGGCCTGGTGCGGGCGGATCCGGAGGCCGCTGTTCGCCTCTTGAGAGCGGGAGGCTCCGATTGCCGGGCCGGGGCGTCCGGCGGGATGTTCTCCAAGAAGCCACACGGGGATGTGCGGAAATCCACGCAGAAGGTGCTGGACACCCGCAAGGACCCGCTCACCCGCTCAAGCACCTGCGCGTCCTCATCGGTGAGGCCCAGGGTTGGTGCCCGGGCGTGGGGAGCCACTGGGGCCCAGGCGGGGCCGGGGAGGGGAAGCGAGAAGGGTCCAGGTGGGGGCCGGATGGGGGAAGGCGTCCACGTCGGCGCGGGGGGCGGTGAGAGGGGTCCTGCTCTCGGGGACTGAGGGAGACGTCAGTCCAGTCTGGGGTGTGGTCCAGTGTGACTTGTGCTCGGGGACCTGGGTTTGTGGGCTCCACCTGATGAGGGCTTCTTGGCCCAGGCTCCTGGTTTAGAAAAACGCAAAACTTTGAGCCTTGAGCTGTCCCACTGCATGGCTGAGGGGCAGAGAGGAGGGGGAAGATGGGTGGTGTCGCTTATAGGGGCGGGAGGATTCTCCCTCAAAGAGAGAAGGGCAGGCCTGGAATCTTAAACCAAACCTATTTGTTGGTAATGGCACGTCAGACAGTCTACACCAGGGATGGGCAGTAACTTTTTGATGGGGAGGCTGCTCCAAGATTTTGGTATGTGGTAAAGAGCTGCACTCTTCTATAGAGGGAGTGTGGGGTCTGGGATAGAGGTTGGGTGCCAAAGGGAGTTTGGGGTAGGGGACTGATATGCAGGGGAGAGTGTGGGTGAAGGGAATGGGGAATTGCATGATCCAGGGAGGGTGTAAGAATCCTCTCCAGCACTCAAGCTTGGAGGAGGGTTGTAGGAAAGATGCAGGATTTAGGAGGGAGTTGTGACCTGGGGGAAGAGAGGTGCACAGGGTTTGGGTGACGGCCTGGGGGAGGGAATTGGGGTGCAGGATAGAGATGTAAAATCCTGTTTAATTAGCTAATTGGTTTAAATGTTATGTTTGACTGGTTAACTGATTAAATATGGATGGGCAGGCTGGAGTGGTGGGCAGGGAGTTGTTCCAGCTCTTGCATTGCCCTGTAAGGGTGATGCTTACCAGTTAACCATTCACATTCTTAGGGCAGGATTGGGTATGGATGCAGGAGAGGATTCTGGCTTGGGGTAGGGTTGTAGGAGGAAGTGCAATGTCTGGGAGGGAGTTGGCACCTCCCTGCCCTCCCTCCAGGTCACAAGTCCAGGCTCTGGCTGAGAGGCACTTACCTAGGTCAGCAGGTTTCCTGTGAAAGAAATATGTGCTAAATCTGTATATTGTAATAGAGATGTTAAATTAGATTAATTAAGTACACTATTCAAAGCAGAAGCCCCTCAGGGGGTGCAGGGCCAGCGAGGGACTGGCCCTGAGCTCCCTGTGGCACCTGAGCCTTTGAAATATACAAGAATGCCAACAGGGCTCTTGTACCTTTCAAAAGCAGAATGGAAGCAGAAGCAGCGCCAGTGGAGACTGCTTTAGTCTCTCTTAAGCTGGCTCCTCCCAGCACCGGCTCCTGCTCCTGCTCCTGCTCCTGCTCCCGCTCCCATGCCTTGCTCATAGTGGCAGCAAGGGTGGGGTAGGGGGGAAGCTTACTGGACAGTTGACTAGTCACTTACATTCCTATACTGTAACATTGTTTGATATCTTTGACTAAAAACTGCTAATGAACTTTAATGGCATTTGTATCCCCTCTTATCCATTTTACATGAACGCTTGCATTAGCAACTTTTGTTTGTAAGAATTTTCATGATAACAGCATCACAAATATGTGCTGAAATGGATTCAGGTGCGTATTTATGCTGGACTTGTTCATGTGACCATCCTTGGGTTTGGGAGTCATTCAGTTGGGGGGTGGAATCCGCGCTAAGCAGTAGCTTAGTACGCAGAGTGAATGATAAGTAATGAATACATGAGATAGTAGTTATGGTGGTGATAATTTGTTGGAAATCAGTAGATTTAAATAACAAATACATTTGTAAAAATTCAAGTCTGTTCAAGGATACTTGGAGAACAGAAAAAGTGATTACATTCACTGCAAACAGCTGTGTCCTGTTCTTCTGTCCTGAAATACACTAGTTGAAATTATCGTGGCTGTCATTTTCTCTACATATGTTTATAGCTGGGTTAAAAAGAATTACCTTGATGTATCTGCATTTCTTAGTTTTTGGGTAGGAATCAATGCTCCCAACTACTCATATTTTGTGAGCGTATACATTTCTTGTCCTTATAGTTCAAAACTACCAAGTACAATAGTTGTTATAGGCTCTTGTTCCTCTAGATTGGGGTGGGTAATAAGAGCTGTGGTTCACCAGGGTTAGCTCCCTGGTGGGACACTGCTGCTATATTTACCTGCACCTCCTCAGGTACAAGCAATGGCAGCTCCCATTGACCGGCTGCGGCCAACAGGAGTTGTGATCCCTAGTACCTGTGGAGGTGCAGGTAAATATGGCGGTGTGGGGGTCCACCGAGGGCTAACCCTGGTGAACCAACTCCATCATGGGGGCTGGTATTTGCCCAACACTGCTCTAGATGCCAATGTAGGGGTACAGCTGTTAACATGTGAGAGTATCCACAATCGGGATGTAAATGGTTAACCAGCTAACTGGTAAGCATCCCAGCATGCTGTGGGCAGGGGGCACTCCAGCCCAGACAGACCAGACCCTACCCGTGGAGGGGGGCACGCCGGCCATGGTGGGCATGGGGACTGCTCCAGCCTAGCCAGGCTGATGCGGCCTGCTCCCCCCCACCCATACCTGCTTAAGTGGTTAACTGGTTAAATATAATGTTTAATTGGCTAACTGATGAAAAAGGATTTTACATCCTTAGTCCACAGTCCCCTAACTTACAGTTTACAGCAGTTGTTATTACAATGTCTCAAATGAGGATATTATGTCCTTGTAATTAGGTGTTCCAGCCCACCCCAGCAGTAAGAGAAGTCCTCTTCCCCCATCCTTGAAATCATTGAACTGTTCTTACCTGTTTATCCTTGGATCATTTATGGCTTGTGTTATCAAAAATATTTATATACTTCATTTTCTCCAGTGTTTGGAGAAATCTACTCTAGGAACCTGCCTCACAAAGGAACAATATAAAAATCAGAATTTAGATTACTTGGTTACTTTTAGTGTATGTTATTTTGTTTGGTTTGTACATTCAGTATGTACTTTCGCCCCCTCAGTCAGATGTGGTTGATGCGGAACCAAGGGCTGCAGCTCTAGTAAGAACATCACAGCATCAAGCTAATAGTCCTTGTTTAATGTGAGGTTTTATGCAACAACTATAAAACGGATTACATCTGTTGAGACATGTTTTCCTGTGACTCCTCCCCCACTGCAGTTCCTGTCTGTTCCTTCTGCCACAGTCTTAGAGTACAGTCCTGTGCATGTCTATGTAGAAAAAAGCAGATTCGCTGGGTGTGACTCTGCGTCCCATCCTTTCTTTTTTGCCATATTCTGGCTACAGAATTGTGCTGCCTTCTCGATGTGCTTTCCTACAAAACTGAGTTGGAAAAATGACAGGACTTAGTCTGGATGACTCTCTTGGCACCTCCCTCATGTACACTTGACAACAAGAGAAATAGATTGTTGATTATAATTAGGGATGTTAAATTTAGATTAAGCAATCGAGTAGTTGATGGGATTTCCATTGACTATTCAATTAGTCTATAAGAGTGCCTCCATCTTTGAACTATAGCAAGAGCCCTGTAGGGGCATGGGGCCAGTGGGGAACTAGCCCCGTGCTCCCTGAGGTGTCTCAGTGGGGTTTTTGTACATTTCAAAAGGAAGCCCCACAGGGAGCACAGGGCCAGCAGGGGAGTCCCCGCTTGCACCATTTCCCGCTGTGCCCCTACCTCCCCTGCTCCCTGCGGAGATGGTGCTGGGGAGAACCGGCTTTTAAGCTGGCTCCCCCCAGCACCGGCTCCTGCTTCCCCACCCCTTGCTGCCTCTCTCTGATAGAGGCAACAAGGGGGGAAAGCGACTAGTTGCATCGCTAGTTGCTTACATCCCTAATTGTAATCCTATATTCTGTAAGGGTTATCCCTTGATTCCCTAAAAAACATGATACATGCACATTATGCAAGCATATCTGCTGCTTTATTACAAGACATCCTCACCTCACCTTATTTCTTTTCTTTTCCGCCTCCTTTCATGATTGGTCTGCGGGATCAAATTTAAAAATATTGCTGTCAGTTTCAGATGATTGCTAGCGATAGATAGGGATAACCAGGAGTTGTCCCTCTTCTGAGCAGTGAAGCATCTTCCTGTTTACCATCTTCTGAGTGTACTTCATCACAGTGTTGAATAGTGGGCACTCTGCCATATGCTCCATAGGAGCCATCCCAATCACTCCAGTGTAGTCTCTGGGAAAAGTTTTCTCCAGTCTCTGCTCTATTTTGCTTCCTCTCTTTGTGAAGACTGACTTCTGTACCTGTCAGATCACTTCTTTCCCCAGCCCTTGCATATCAGCAAATTGTAGAAAAAGGAGAATTTCCCTGCTGTTTCACACCCATCAGAGAAGATAAGTGCTTACCTCCTTTTGTAAACTTAAAACTCCTTTAATGCAGTCTGACAGTGGGCAATGATTTTTGATGAGGAGCTCCCTACCTGCCATGCTCTCTCATGCCACTCAAAGCGGCCAGCTGAGGGGGTAGGGGGGAGCAGCTTGTGCATTTGTGTGTCTCCCACCATGGGGGAGAGGGACTTCATGAGCTATCTGACACAGAAACCAGCTAATGGGACCTGTGAAGATTGTGCTGTGATGGAGAGGAGGAGCTCTGTACACTACCCCCAAGGGGCATGTGCTATGCAGGCGTGCGCGCACACACACACACACACATATATGCTAGCCCCAGCAGCTGGCCGTTTGAGTGGCATGTGGGGGCACAGAAGGCAGCAGATGCAGTGTGCTGGCATGGATCAGAAACTGGCTAAGAAATAGAAAACAGTAGGTTTTGTATTAATATCAGTGTTTTATGTATTTAATAGCAAGGGAGATATGCAGTGAGGTGTCAAATCATGTAGATAACGTAATATTGTTTAAAAGTTTCAGAGAGGTAGCCAAGTTAGTCTTTGAAGTGCTATCAGATTATTGGTTGTTTAAGTCTTTCCCGTTACAGACTAACAAAACATGTAGATGGTATGACACGTGAAATGTATTGTTGACAAATGCAAAGTAAAGACATTGGAGGGAATTATTTGAATTAGTTTTATAGCTCAGTTGGTTCTAAAGTAACTGCATCATCTTGAGAATGGCCTTGGCATCATTGTGGACAGCTCAATTCAGACTTGTGCTCAATGTGTAGTAACAATAAAAATGTAAACAGTGTTAAGGATGCACAAAAAATAGGATGAAGACAAATATGGAAAATATGCCAATATAAGTAATGATGTGCCGTCATATAGAATACAGAGTTCAGTGCAGTAACCCCTATAATATAAGGAAGATTAAAATTATTCAGATCTGGAAAATCCCTCATGAAGACACATTAAAATAATTGAGACTGTGGATTTCAGAGAGGGCATATAAATACCAGCGATGTAATAGTACAGTCAGTTAACTGATAAGCAAAAGCTTATCAGTTAATGCTGTAGACTACATGCATTCTCCTCCCCCTTCTTCTCTCCCCTCGCCCCCCCTCCCTCCCCCCCCCACAAAATTTTTTAGCAGGCTGGCCAGCAGCCCTGCTTAGTCCCAGCTTGTGCTGGGTCTAGGACCTACCCCTGCTGTGGCTCTGCATTCAAAGTGTTTTAGGAGGAGGGCAGGTGGGCAGCCCAGTTCAGTTCCAGCTTGTGCTGAGTCTGGGAGCTCAGACTCTTCTCCCGGACAAGGGTTGCTGCCACCTTGCACTGTTGCCTCTGTACCCTGGGCTCTTGTATGTTTTGAAAGCAGGGAACATGGGACTGGGTGGGGTGTGTGTGTGTGTGTGTGTCTGCTTGAGTCCCCCATTCACGCTCTGCTCCTGCAGCCCTTCTGCTCTTGCTACATTTCAAAGGCAGAAGTACCTCCAGTTCCCCACTGCCCTCTGTCCCCCACCCGAGATGGTGCTGGGGGGGAGCCAGCTTTTAAGATGGCTCCCCTCAGCACCATCTCCTGCTACCCCCCTTGCTGCCTCTTTCTGATAGAAGCAGCAAGGGGCGGGGAAGCGACAAGTTGAGTTGTCTATCTGATAAGCATATGCTTATCAGACAGTTGACTGGTCACTTGCATTCCTATACAGTACTCCCTCAAATTTTTGTATAGTCCATTTGCTGCATGGAATTAATGAAATATGCATTGTCAGGACTCGCCAAGCAGCGGCGAGCCCTGCTCGCCAGCCGCGCAGAACCACACACTGCGCATGCGCAGACCGTGCTGCACGGCCGCGCTGGGCTAAAATCTACTCGCCACCGGCGAGTAGATTACATTAATTGTCGAGCCCTGTTCATTGTTGTAAATTGGGTCCTTTAGCAAAACTTTTGTATATTCTGGCCCTGATACTTTTAAATAACTGGATGCAAAAATAGATCTGTTTTCCCCCATTCCAAAGTAAAAATGTAATAAAACAAGACCACCTTAATAATTGCTAATGCAAACCAAGTTATTTCTTATGTTGTGTTTGTAACTATGCTCCACAATTGAATTTACTGTTGTAAAATTTTAAATTGTTGGAGAACTCAAGAATTTTCATTCATAGCAGTTCTGTTTGTTTTGAGTTATCTATAGCTATCTGTAGAGAGGAAAAAGTCATCCTGTCGTACCTTAGAGACTAACAAACATAGTATTCATGAGCAACACCCACTTCTTTAGATGAGCTTGAGATGAGGAAATCAGTCTGTACCTTCCAGCTGGATGAAATGTATGTTGGACACCCAGTTTGACTGGTCTCTTGTTCAGTATTTCTCAGGTGCTTATAGGTGTGGATTGGCCTACATAGGTCAAATCAGAAGGTCTCTTAATTTAAAGAAAAAGCTGTATGAACATGTCAGTTACAAAATTTCAAAAGAACAAATATCTGTTCACTTTACACTGTAAAATGGTGCTTTATATCTGTCTTGCAAACTATAGCAACTGAAAGAGTTAATGATTCACCAAGAAAAGGTGATGCGGGGTGGGGGGGAGGTGGGGAGGAACTATTGCAAAGAGAAGCACTCTGGAATTTTTGTTGTAGGGATGATAGGCCATGAAGTTTTAGCTGGTTTGTTAAACACATATAGAAAATGATGCAAGTTTAAGTAGCATTAGCTGCTGTACTTAATCATAGGACATGTTGCTGCTGTTGTTCTTGGGCTCATGTAAAGGAATTGCCTTCCAGTTAAAGCAGTGGTTCCCAAACTTTTTGGCATCATGCCCCCTTTTTGATTTTTGAGAAACCCTCACGCCCACGCCCCTCTCCCACAAATAGCAGCAAAACTTGTTGAGCAAAAAAAAAAAAAAAAAGAAATAGCAGCAAAACTTGGGGGGGGGGGGGTCGCCTTGTCCCCCCTGGAATTTCTTCTCACACCCCTGGGGGGGCGCACACATCCAGTTTGGGAACCCATGCGTTAAAGGTATCTGGACTAGGTTAAGTTTTGGCCTTGACTTGTAAGCCCACTGTTTTAAACCTTTGACCGTACCTCTGATCCTGTTTTTCATCATTTGTCCCCCATAATCTGAGTCCTGGGTCCAGTGGTCCCCCTCGCAAGGCTGAAGGAGGGCCTTTAGCTTGCACCCACCCCCTTGTATTCAAATAGTGCTCTTGTAAGCCTGCTGTTTATCTGTGTGAGGGAGGGCATTGTCAAAGTGAGTTTTGACAGATGAGTTTGTGCTTGAAAACAGTTTGGGATCAGATCAAAGGTACAGGCTAGGGATGTTAAAATGCAATTATTTTCCTAGTCAAGTAGTCTATACTCTTATCGACTAATCAATTAGTCGATAAGGATAGGTAGTTAGAGTGCTCAGCGTGGCTTGCACCGGATCCCAGCATAACCTTCCCTGCTGCTGCTCTGCACTATAAAGGACAGGGAAGCTGGTGCATGAAGTCCTTGGGGAATTCCCTGGTCCCCTGAGTCTCCCATCAGTCAGCATGACCCCACCCCCCTCCTTCCCATGCTGCTGCTCTGCATTATAAAGGACAGGTTAAGAGGGGTAATGCTGAAGAATGAGAGACATGTGGCCCGGGGACTGCCCCGGTGACTTCGCGCACTAGCTTCCCTGTCATTAATAATGTAGAGTGGCAGGGGGAGGGAATGCGACTAGTCGATAGTGCTAACTTATAAGCTTCTGCTTATCAGTTAGTCGATTAGTTGCTTACATCTCTAGTACAGGATAGGTAAAGAAGTAGTTTTGGCTTCTGGAGGCAGTCCTGAGTTTGTGTGGGCTAAATTTGTGACTTAAGACTTGCAAATAATGTGTTAAGAACTTCTTAAAGTTGCCTCATATCTGTTTGGGCAACTGAAGAAGAGCTCTGTATAAGTTCAAAAGCTTGTTTGTTTCCCCGAAGTCTACACTAAAAATATTAAAATGCATTTATTTTAAATGAAAAATTCAGCAGTTACATGAAAGGATGTTAAATATCGAGTAATTCACTAATCAAATAGTTGATGCATTTTTTTTACATCGACTATTCAATTAGTCGATAGGGCGGCGCTGCCACTTTGAAATGCCACTGCGGCGTTTCAAAGGGGCAGCGCTGCACAGCTGATCCCGGGCTCCATGCAGCACTGCCCCTTTGAAATGACACTATGGCATTTCAAAGAGGCAGCGCTGCATGTATTGGGACAGTTATGTACCTCAGTTTGGCACTGCCCTTCTTCCAACAGGTGCTGGGAGTCTAACACTAGTGCTTTACAGTGCTGAAATTTGCTGCATTCATGGGAGTCTTTTTTTTTTTTTACAACTCTGAGCGAAAAAGTTGCAGCGCAGTAAAGTGACTGTTTAGACATGGCTTTAAAACAAACAAAAGAAAGTTTTTCATCACTCAGCACACAGTCAACCTGTGGTACTCCTTGCCAGAGGATGCGGTGAAGGCTAGAACTTTAACAGGGTTAAAAAAAAAGCTAGCTAGATTCATGGAGGTTAGGTTCATCAATGGCTATAAGCCAGGATGGGTAGGAATGGTGTCCCTAGCCTCTGTTTCTCTGGAGGTGGGTGACAGGGGAGGGATCACATGAGGATTACCTGTTGTGATCCCTCCCTCTGGGGGCATCTGGTATGGGCCAGTATCGGCAGACAGGATACTGATCTAGATCAGTGTTTCTCAACTAGTGGTACAAGTACCCTTAGGGGTACTTGAGAGAAGTCTGGGGGGTATGTCAACATAAGTGAAATTTGGAGAAAACTGAATTTTTGTTTTAAGTTTACAGCGCTTTATTATTTTTGTACTTTTTACACCTGAAAATTTCATTTCCCACCTGGCTATGATTAAGTTGTTTAAACAAATGTGTTGCAATGTTAGAAAGTTTTGTGTGTCTGAAAGCTAGGTATTGGGGGTACTTATACTTAAAAAAAAAAAAAAAAAAAGGGGGGGGGGAGGTTACTTTATAAAAAAAAAAAAAAAAAAAAAAAAAATTTGAGAAACACTGGGCTACATGGACCTTTGGTCTGTCCCAGTATGGCCGTTCTTCTGCTCTTAGAGAGGTTGGTCCAATAAAAGAGGTTGTCTCACCCATCTTGTTTCCCTCTTCTCCCCTAACCCCCAGCCTAATTTTTCATTAAATTTTGTAAGGTTCCAGTATATAGTTACAGTGAGAATCTTAAAAATGGAATAAATGTAAACTAATATTCATTACTCCTGAGTCTGCTGGTAACCTGGAACAACTATGTTTGAGAGCTTTCAGATAATCTATTAATCTCAATAGAATGTTAAAATTTAAACCCAATGATGATGTTTATGTCAATGTTCACTATTTCACTGCTGTTCAGTTTAGCAAAAACATGAGCTTATTCAACAATATTTGGAATGTTGAAGGCTGAACATACCAGATGTCAAAACATCCAGCTGTTTTCCCCGGCAGCTTTTATAAATCAGGAATGAATTTTCCATACAAAAATCTGATTGCACACTGAAATAATTTGTGTCAGCATTAAAAATAATATAAAGAAACCAAAATCGATAATATTATATTGGAAGGACTGTTGCATAGATTTGGAACTGATGATGCGTCATTTAGATCTAATGTACCACATAAGATATAGACTACTTTATAGTATACACTTTTGGGCTTGATCCAAAGTCTGTTGAAGTCTGAAGAGGTGCATGGTGTGTTTTCAGATCCTAACTAAATCTTTAACAAAACCACCTTTTCCAAATATTTAGTTAAACGTTGGCATACAATGAGAGTTTAAAAACCCTCCTGCCGTTTTAACAGGTAAGGGCTGGAAAACTCCTTACTGAATAACAATGCCACCTTCCCCATCTCCAATTGGTATGAACCGGGCAGTAATTTAAGCGGTATGGCTTATCATATATTGTATCTTATTTTAACCTACTTTCTGTTAACTTTCTCATTACCTCTAAGTTCTGAGAATTTTCTAATGAACTTCTCCAAATGATTAGTTCCTTTATTTAATTCAGAGAATGGTCACTTTCAAAATTGCTGCTCTGTGTAGTTTACTGTTACCTACTGAAAGGCAGCAAACAGATTACTTGAAGTCAGGAATAATTAAACATTTTGTACATTTGCCTTCTTGCTTAGATATATACAAGAATTTTGGACAGAAATATTTCCTATTGATTGCATAGATCATCACAAAAACTACATTTCAGACTGCTAAGAGTTCAAAATCCCAATACTATAAAATCTCAATAGAAAACTTACAAAGGGCTAGGTTCATAATTGCAAAGCGGTACTTGCCACTGGTGTCTTTGCATCCGTGTGGGAAAATATACATTTTTTTTTAATGTTTTTTAGTGTTGCCACATCCTTTCTGTTCACCCATAACTTTTGTTCACTTTTAAACGAAACTAATGTTGAAAATTATTTAAACAGTAAAAAATCAAATGTTAAAGTAGCTATGGTTTGGTCTGTAAGCATATCATATAGGATTGCATATACAGCATTTGGTAGTGATAACTGCATCATTAAGCATAAATCCTAGTCCTGCATTGATTGTTTCCGCTTTATCTTGAATAAACCGTGATCATAGGGGAGATAACATTTGTCTCTTAAAAAAAATGTTTGGTAGAGGTATTTAATTCGAGTCCACTGTCCTATGCAGAGAATATTATTTCATTTTAAAATTACTACTAGAGTCCTCTCTATAAAATATCTATTTTGCTAAGTCCAACTTAGACATAAATACAAATGAGGAGTGGGAAATTCAGTAAGCTAAACTGTATTTAACTGTGTTGGATGACATGGCTGGATCTTTCAATCTACTTACTGGATAATTTTTTAATTTGAGGCGGTAATAAACTTCAGAAGTGCATGACATGCACCCCCCACCCCCCCCCCCAGTTTAAAGTAAACTCACTATATATGGTCATTTTTAACTTGATTCTGGCCTCTATCAAATAATTAGTAAATAAGTAGATTTGAGGCATTTGGCGCCCGTTCATATGATCATGTAAAATTGCTTTACCAGCTAACAGTTGCCATTGGTGGGTAATCACTGTCTTCCTTTTGTATCACTATTAATAGGGCTTGTGAAGTAATGGAGTTTTATTTGTGTGTGCAAAGAAAATATGTACTTTGGGCATTTTATTTTTTTAAAAAATACATTATACCTTTGTAATTTGTTAATGGAGGGAAGCATTAGGAAAAGTTGCCTATAGCATACTAATAACTAGATATTACAGCTTCTCTGTCAATTTGTCAGTTACAAGGTATTTGTTCAGAGTATTAAAGTATTCTGAAATTTTGAGATTCAGCAATTTGAAAAATATATTTCTAGAATTTATCTGCTAAAGTACTGCATTCTTAGGTTTTGTGCTATAGCAAGATGTTAGGTGAACTGTGTTTTCCTTTTAAACACTGTTATTTGTAATGATGTGGGGAAAGTTAGCTTGGTTATGATGGAGCTATATTTATACAGTGTAAGCTTTGGCCTTCCAGTCTCTTAATATAGAAGTACATTCTCTCCTTGTCCCTTGTTACCTTCCCAGCCTCCGACAAACTTTTCTGATGGAATAATATAGTGCCAGATCTATTTTGGGGGGTTTATTTCCATTAGAGCATAGGTTACCAAGAAAACAAGGAATAAATTGGGTTGTGTTGGAAATATGTAGCAGCAGATAAAGGATAGGGATGGATTTGTAAACTAACTTTAGTTAAGATTGAAGATGTTTCATTACAGTCTCAATAACATACACGGTCTTCATTAAGAAACATATAGTTTCTTTTAAAAAACTCCAAACACTGAAGTGTCTAGAAATGAAGGTTGAAGGATTCAGCTTGTTTACATTGCTGCATATCCTTTTCTTACTTATTGTCACCCTACTCCAGTGTTTCTCAACCTTTATTTTGTTTTTAAGAGGGGTATTTTGGTTTAAAAAAAAAAAAAAAAAGTGCCCCCGTTCTAACCCAGTGCACCCACCCATCCCCCAGAGCCAGGCATGCCCAGCCCCCCCTCCCCAACCCAATGCACCCACCCATCCCCCAGAACCAGGCACACCCAGCTCGCCACACCCCCACTCTCACCCAATGCCCTTCCTCTCCAGAGCCAGGCACTGGACATATGGTAACCCTACCTTTGAAGTGCTCACTACCGCCGCCTGGCCCTGCTTCGGCGGCTTGTCTGCAGGGACCAAGTGGCCCGCCAGTGCCAGGCTCGCTGCGCTCCCACCTCAGCCTGACGCCCCCATAGCGTGGTCCCTGGGGGCAACTGCCCCCCCAGACACACACACTATGCCACTGATGCGGAGGTGGGGGTGGTCCTTTGGAGCAAAGCTTGTTGTGCCGCTTCACCACCTTTTAGCTCCTCTCCGCAGCGCCATGGGGATGCATTGTACTAGCTGCTGGCGGGGGTGGGGATAATGTGCGTTTCTTGGTTCAGCCTCCCTCCCTGCTGGAGCACCCCGGGGAGGCTGCTGGAGAGGAAACAAACTAGGAGAGGCGGCCGTGGAAGTGGTGTTTTGTTTTTTTTTTTTTTTTTTTCCCCCTCCCTCCACGCCCAAACCTGCCCCTAGGTCTCACCAGAGCTGCCACCACCACAGCCATGCACTTTTCCCACCAGCGCTGGGGCATGCGCACAGAGCAGCTGTTAATGTCCAGGCGCATGGCTCCGAACATTCAATATGACAGGCACGTGCCGCTGCCCCCTCCCCAATCTCCTTTGCAGGGCAAAATCCCAGACATTTTTTTGCCAAATTTCACTTGTGTTGATGTACCCCCAGACTTCTCTTGCGTACCCCTAAGGGTACGCATATCACTGGTTGAGAAACACTGCCCTATTCCACTTTTTTCACCACCCCATCTTTACCTCCTTAAAACTTCAAAGAAGGAGGAGGGATCAGTTATCAAAGTCATAGCTGGCAATTAATATCCAATATCTGTTCAGACTACATAAAATAATCTGGTGGCCTTGGTGCAGATGGATATGTGCGCATGTCACCAAAATCCCCATCACAACTTTGAACTTTATGATGCCTTGGCAAAGGAAACAACAACTGAACTTCCATGAGACTGCACTGCTGTTTTGTTCCAAAGGAGATTATGCTCTCTGTTTCAGGTTGTTACTAGCTTGTATGTTCTAGGGTTTTGTCTACACTGGCAACTTTTGTTGAGATAAAGTGCCTTTTGTTAACAAAACTGCATGAACATTCACACTGCCACACAATTCTTATCATGAAAACATCTGTTTTTGTTGATTAAAAAACATCCAGCTCCCGAGGGACTTTTTTTTTCTTTCCTTTCCTCATGTTGACAAACATGCAGGGTAGATATCCTGAAGGCCAGAATCAGTAATAAAATGCCTCAAGAAGTAGCCCACAGTTTCCAATTAGCCACTCTGTTCAGCAGTTTGAACTCCACTGCCCTGCAGCCAGGTGACCAACCCTATCCCTTGCAAGCGCTGCAAAATTTAAATCCCATTTCCTGCTGCACCTGGATCCACTGGCCCCCTGTAGGTTGGCTCAGCATGCAGTGGTCTCATGGTGTCTTCCCAGGTGCCCATGCCTGGTCATCTCACCAAACACTTCTCCCACTTGGACCACTGCAGAGCTGTTGGATCTGATCCATGTATGAGGAGTAGTGATGTCCCTATAGAGGCCCAGCTGGCTGGCAGCAGCGGGCCAGAGCAAACAATTTCCCTTTAGATTCATACAAATTGTGCAAAGTGTAACAAGCTGTGGTAAGTGGGAATATTGTCTTTAGTAAGGCCATAGCGACACCTCCATCTCCCCTTCTGTCGCCCAAAAGAGCATTTGACCACCATGCGGCACCTGCTCAGCCTGTTGTTTAAAATGCTCCTTACTGCTGTCCAGCTGCCCTGTGCATGACTTCATGAGCCCGGGCTGCAAGAAGTAAGCTGGGTTTCCCAGGATCACAATGGGCATCTCCACATCCCCCTCTGTAATCTTGTGGTCTGGAAAGAAAATCCTGTCTTGCAGTTTTCTGTATAGGCCAGTGTTCCTGAAGATACATTCATCACTCAACTTTCCAAACCACCCAGGGTTGACGACTGTGAAATGCCCATGTTGATCCACAAGCCCCTGAAACACCATCAAGAAGTATCCCTTCCTGTTAGTGTACTTAGTGGCAAGGTGGGCTGGAGCTAAAACTGGAATATTTTTGTCATCTGTTGCTCTCCTCCAGTTGGAAAATCCCATGTCCAAAAAGCCAACCACTATGTCATAAAGGTTTCCCAGAGTCATGGCTCTCCATACCAGAATGCAATTTATTGCCCTGCATATTTGCAGCAGTGTCGCTCCAATGGTAGAGTTCCCTGCTCCAGACTGATTTGCAACTGACCGGTAGCAATTGGAGTCACCGGCTTAAACACAGCAAATGCCACATGCTTCTCAAGCGAGAGGGCAGCTCTCATTCTAGTGTCTTTGCGCCACACTTCGTAGGCCAGCTTAGCGCAGAGTCCCAGGAAGGTTGCTAAAGTTCTGTAGCTGCTGGTCTTTATCCCACATCTGCATGACAGTGTAATCCCACCAATCAGTGCTGGCTTCCCTAGCCCAGAAGCACTTCTCTACCCTGAAAAATGGCTTTGAGACTGCCAAATACAATGGCAGGTTGCTGCCGTCCATATCATGCACACTGTCCGGTCCCAAGAAACCAGCCACAGGTCCTAATCAATTTACACTCTGAATCTTACCCACAAGACCATGCTGAGCCAATCGTTTAGAATCTAAAGGTTTATTATTAAAAGAAAGAAAAGCATGAGAGTAAGGTTGTTAAGGAGAATACATTACATGCATCGAATCACCCAATTTTCGATACAGGCTCTTAGCAGAGATGTTATAAACTGCTATCTTAAGTCTCTGGTGAACATCCTAGGTCAGGATGGGTCCACAGTTCTTTCCGGCTCGTTGTTCCCTGCAAGGCCGCATCTGGGATCAGGAGCTGAACTGAAGACCAGATGGAGGGTGCCACATGGCACTTATATACCTCTCCTGGCATCCTCCTGGCCAGAGCAGGTCACATGGTCGAGTGACCTATCTTTAGTTCACATGCTGGCAGCCATTATGCCCTGGCTGTTTGCAGATATCAGTCACATTCCTCAGGTGTGTATTGTCTCCTTGCTAATTAGCATAGCCACTGGCTGAACATTCTTTGCCTATTGCTCTGTCTCAGACAGAGAATTTTCCAGCATCGACACAGAGTACATATTTATAACTCCACATACCGATATTATTCAAGTACATGAATAGCATATACAGAATCAGTAGAACATAAGCTTTCATTTAACATCTCACATGACCCCCCCTTTGTACAGACTTTTGGGGCCAACCCCCTCCACCCATGGGTGCATCAGTGATCTTTAGAATCCAATAACATGACAGTAGTATAGACATACACTAGGAGTAAAGAATGCGGGCCATACCAACAGAATGGTAGGCTGAGTCCTGGAAAGCAGTGACTCTCTGAAAAGGATATGGGGTCATAGCAGACAAGCAATTCAGCATGAGCTCCTAGTGCAATGTAGTGGCAAAAAAGGCTAATGCAATCCTTGGACATACAACTGGAGGAGGAGGGAGGTCATTTTACCTTTCTCTATAACTTGATAAGGTTGATATTGGAATATTGCATCTAGCTCTGAGGTTCACATTTAAAAAGAATAGTGAAAAACCAAAGAGGGTACATTAAAAAGCCACAAAAATTATCTGAGGGCTGGAAAACATTCCTTACCAGGAGAGACTTGGAGCTCAATCTGTTTAGTGTATCAGAAATATGATTGAGAGGTGACTTGATCTGCATATAAGTACTTTTAGGAGAAGAAAATACCAAGTACTGAAGAGCTCTTCAGTGGAGGAAAGCGTAACAGGAACCAATGCATGGAAGTGAGAGTGAGACCATCTCAAATTAGAAATAAGGTGTGATGATGTGGGACCCTTGGGATGCCAACTGAGGTGCTTAAGAATAATAAAGCATTGAGCCTGCCTTCTCTACCAGACTGTGCTCCCTCTTACATAGTCTTGCTGAGCCAGGCTCTCAAGCCTCTAGCAAAGTACACAGGCAGGGCAACAACCAGCTGCTGATACAGACATAAATCAGCTGTAGGAGGATTCGGCTTACTGCTGAAACGTGGGGATTTACTGCAGCATCCACATGTTCATCCCAGCTTGGAGTACAAACCCAAAGTTATATGGCGTTCACCTCCTTAATAGGCAGGAAGGAGGTGCCAAGCCTTCCCCCTCCCCAGTTCGAAATTATATAAACTGGGTTGTATTATAAACCAGCAATACCTTTTATTTCTATGAAAAGGTGTATTGTGAGTGTTCAAAGAGGTAGCAAAGTGAACAAAGCAGATTACTACAAAAATAATACAAAGCATGGAGTCTAAGCTAGAGTCACTAAAAAGCTGGTTACAAATAATAAATTCTCATCCTAGTTTCTGTTTCTGGTAGTCTTTCACAGACCAGATAACTCTCTAGTCTGGATCCAGCCATTCTTCTTTTCTGCCCCCGCCCTTCAGTTACAGTCCTTTTTGTTTCCAAGTATTTTTGGGAGGCAGAGATGAATCAAAGGGAAGACAGTCATTGTTTTCCTCCCCTCCCCCTGCCTTATAGAATTTCCTTAAGATGTGAAACCTTTGATTTATCCCACTTTCCCTCCCAACAGTTCAGTAGTCTAACATGCAGGTTAATACCAGGTGACCAAGTCACCTGATTACATCAACCTAGAGTCAGTATGGAATGTCTATAGGAAGACCAAGCCTTTACATGTTCCATGTTTTGACTGAAGACCATTAAGCCCTGTCTGGCTTTTCCATTGTAGTCCCTCAAGTGTCAACAGTGGAAGTGACCCAAAATAGCAAATATGAAATACAGATATACAGGTCAATATTCCTGTCTCCTGATGCAAAAATGATACATGCATACAAAAGGAATAATCATGTTCAGTAGATGATAACCTTTCCAGTGATACCTACATGAACCATCTTGTATAAAGCATATTTTCATAAAGTATATGGAATGCTAGATTCATCACATAAGGCACAGATCATAGAACCATAGAGCTGAAAGAGACCTCAGGAGGTCATCAAGTCCCGCCCCCTGCTCTTAACAGGAACCAATGCATGGAAGTGAGAGTGAGACCATCTCAAATTAGAAATAAGGTGTGATGATGTGCTTACCGTCCATTTATCCAATCCACATTCCCTGAATACCGTGGGAGACCGTATCAAAAGCCTTGCTAAAGTCAAGGTATATCACATCCACTGACTTTCCCATATCCACAGAGCTAGTTACCTCATCATAGAAGCTAATCAGATTGGTCAGGCAGGACTTGCCCTTTGTGAATCCATGCTGACTATTCCTAATCACTTTCCTCTCCTCCAAGTGCCTCAAAATGGATTCCTTAAGGATCCCTTCCATGATTTTACCAGGAACCGAGGTAAGACTGACCGGCCTATAGTTCCCTGGATCGTCCTTCTTGCCTTTTTTGAAGATGGGCACTACATTTGCCTTTTTCCAATCATCCGGGATCTCTCCCGATCTCCACGACTTTTCAAAGATAATGGCCAAAGGCTCCTCAATGACATTTGCCGACTCCCTCAGTACCCTCGGATGCATTAAGTCCGGACCCATGGATTTGTGTACGTTTAGCTTTTCTAAATAGTTCCTAACCTGTTCTTTACCCACTAAGGGCTGTCCATCTTCATCCCATCTTGCATCACTTAGCGCATTAGTCCGGAAGCCCACCTTGTCCGTGAATACAGAGGCAAAGAAAGCATTGAGTACTTCAGCTTTCCCCACATAATCTGTCACTAGATTACCTCCTTCATCCAGTAGGGGCCACACACCCTCTCTGATCATCTTCTTCTTGTTAACGTGCCTGTAGAAACCTTTCTTGTTATCCTTCACATCCTTAGCCAGTCGCAATTCCACTTGCGCTTTTGCCTTCCTGATAACCCCCCGGCATTCTCGAGCTATACATTTAAACCCCTCCCTGGTCATTTGTCTAAGTTTCCACTTTTTGTAAGCTTCCTTTTTGTGCTTAAGTTCACCAAGGATTTGCCCTGTAAGCCAATCCGGTCTCCTACCATGTTTGTCTCGCTTGCTACGCATCGGGATGGTTTCTTTCTGTGCTTTCAATAAGGCTTCTTTAAAATACTGCCAGCTGTCCTGGACTCCTTTCCCCTTCATGTTAGCATCCCAGGGGATTCTGCCCATCAGGTCTCTGAGGGAGTCAAAATCTGCTTTTCTGAAGTCCAAGGTGTGTATTTCGCTACTCTTTTCTTCCTTTAGTCAGGATCCTGAAATCTACCATCTCATGATCACTGCTTCCCAGGTTGTCACCCACCTCTACTTCCCCTATTAGTTCCTCCCTGTTTGTGAGCAGAAGGTCAAGCTGCGCACGGCCCCTGGTCGGATCCTTCATCACTTGTACCAAGAAGTTATCCCCAACATTCTCCAAAAGCTTCCTGGATTGCCTGTGTACTGCCGCATTGGTTTCCCAACAGATGTCAGAGTGATTAAAGTCCCCTACGAGAACCAGGGCCTGCGATCTGGAAGCTTCTCTCAGTTGTCCCAAGAAAGCCTCATCTACCTCATCCACCTGATTCGGTGGCCTATAGTAGACACCAACCACAACACCACTGCTGTTGTTTGCACCTCTCAACTTAACCCATAGACTCTCAACAGGTTTTTCTTCCTCTATATACTGAAGTTTAGAGCAATCATAGTGCTCTCTTACGTATAGTGCAACTCCTCCTCCTTTTCTCCCCTACCTGTTTTTCCTGAACAGTCTATACCCTTCCATGACAGCGCTCCAGTCATGCGAGTCATCCTACCAAGTCTCTGTTATCCCAATTAAATCATATTTCTTGGACTGGGCCAGGGCCTCCAGTTCTTCCTGTTTGTTGCCCAGGCTTCTCGCATTAGTGTACAAACACTTCAGATAACCAGCTGATCACCCCCATCTTCTCCATTCGAATCAGGGGTCCTCCTTTCTTGCTCGTTCCTCTTTGCATTCCTTCCCGGTATCCGACTTTCCCACTCCCCTCATCGTCCCCCAACGAACCTAGTTTAAAGCCCTCCTCACTAGGTTTGCAAGCCTGCCCGTGAAGATGCTCCTTCCTCTCTTCGTTAGGTGGATCCCATCTCTTCCTAACAATCCTTGTGCCCGGAACAGAGTCCCATGGTCGAAGAAACCAAAGCCCTCTCTGCGACACTATCTGCGCAACCACGCATTTACTTCCTCAATTCGACGATCCCTGCCCAGTCCTTTCCCTTTAACAGGGAGGATGGACGAGAACACCAGTTGCGCTCCGAATTCTTGGGTCCTTCTTCCCAGCGCTACATAATCCGCAGTAACCCGCTCAAGGTCATTCTTGGCCGTATCGTTAGTTCCCACGTGGAGAAGCAGGAAGGGGTAGCGATCCGAAGGTTTGATCAGCTTGGTAAGCCTCTCAGTCACATCCTGAATTTGAGCTCCTGGTAAGCAGCACGCCTCTTGAGATTCCAGGTCCGGATGGCAGATGGATGGTTCAGTCCCTCTTAGGAGGGAGTCCCCAACCACCAGCACCACCCATAGTCGTCTTTTGGGGGTGGTGGTCGTGGAACCCCCATCCCTAGGACTACGCATCCCATGCCTTCCAGTAGATGGTGTTCCCTTGCGGTTTCTTCCTTGTGAGGTCCCTTGCAAAGCATTCACCACCGCAGAGACTGTGGAGAGAGCCTGAAAGCGATTACTTACCTCTATAGCATTGGGGGATTCCCGTGCTGGCCTTTTTCCCCTTCTAGCTCCCAGTTCTCTTCCTGGTCCCGTACTGCCGTCTCTGGCTCTTCTGCCTGCCGTGCTTGTAGGATTAACCGCTGCCTTCTATCGAGGAAGTCTTCATCCTCTCTGATCGAGCGTAGGGTCGACACTTGTGCCTCCAGTCCTCTAATTTTTTCTTCCAAAATGGCAACCAGCTTGCACCTCGTGCAGACGAAATCCGTTCTTTCTTCCGGGAGGAAGACAAACATGGCACACACTGTGCAGGTAACAACAGCAGACCTATCACCATCCATCCCTGCTGTCCTGGAAAAAGGATTTAACACACACAAAAAAAAAAGAACCCCAACACAACACCAAACAAACCACCACACACCAACCCTCACTCACAAACACAAGCTAGCACACAGTAAGAAAGCCCTAATAACAACACACACTTCCCTCGAGTCCTGTATCTGCTTCTCCTTTACTTGGAGAACTCCCTCTCTAAACTCCCTGTTAGCACTCACCTGTTCGCAAAAGATCTTAATAGTGAAAGTGAATAACTTCTGAAAGAAACTGTCAAGGAAATGAGTGGATTCTCATTTTCTGATGTCTTTGTATCAAGACTGGGCAGTAAGTTAAACACACATTTTTCAGCTCAATTCAGGGATAACTGGATGAAATACTGTGGTCTGTGTCCATATCTACACTATGAGATGAGGCCAAATCTATTACAGCTGGTTGACTGTTCTCATTTACGACCAAAGCTCCCATGGAGTGGTTGTAAAGGCGGTCCCCGAGTTACGAACGCGACCCGCGCTTACAAACAGCGCGGTCGCCATTAACTCGATGGGGTCCAAGTTACGAACAGATTGAGTTACAGCCAACTGTTTGGTCCGTAAGTCATTCGTAACTCGGGGAGAGGCTGTATTGTCAATTTCTGGTCACCCGATTTTGCAAAGTCAGAGGTCTGTGTCCGCACTGAAGAGAAGAATTCAGTATAGTTACAAGTAACGTCCTCATTAGGGAGACTGCCACCGACTTTGAGAGTGATGCACTGAGAATAGCTATCCCACAGTGCCTGTGCTGGGTTATGCTCCTGGTGCATGCTGGGACCAAAACTGTGCAGCAGGTGATAATGGATTCATGTTGTCAGCATCCTATAATGTGCTGGTCTACGCCCACCTTGATTAAAATCAGTGGGCACTCCCCCCCCAACCCCCCATGCCGTATCGGAGGTGGCAGCACTGGGGAAGGGGGGGGGGGCAGGAAGCAGGCTCCAGGTATGTGTGGGCTTTTAAGGTGGCTCCCTGCGCACATGTGACTACCAGGGAGCTCCTTGTTCCCCTTCTCCTGCCCCCGAGCTACTGCTTCTATATCAGGCAGATGGGAGCCTGTGGGTACCATCTCCTGGGAAGCTGCTTTCCTCTTCCCTGCATGTAACCATATAATCACTGAATTTCAGCAGTTACATGCTTATTTGATTAAACACATTTTAACATCCCTGCCATAGGCAGACACACACCCCAACTTAGTTACATGAATGCTTTTGCCAGCCTATCAGGAACCAGCCAATTTGCCCAGCTCTGCAGTCTAGAACCCCAGGGCTGTACTGTCCTTGCCTGGCTCAGAAGCCTGACCAGTGTAAATTTATAATGCAGTATGTCCCTCCCTCAGTCTGGAGAGGATATGCACCAGCTTTTATTCCTGAGCAGATTCCCAAGTACTTCACCCAAAACCCTGTTTAGGTAAAGTAAAAAACAGGTTTATTAAGTACAGATTTTAAGTGATTATAAGTCATGTTCCCTTTAGTCTTGCCCATCCATGTGCAGAATACGCTTTTTTTTGTGTGCACAAAGGTGTGTGTGTGTGTGTGTGTGCGCCCCAACAGTAGAAACAAAAATCCTAGGTGTGGGCTCTCTGCTGATCAGTTGGGCAGTATTTGAATCTTACCTGAGTGGCTACCCAAGCACGTTGCTTACAGGGAACACTGATTATAAGTAGAGAGCATATAGATAAAAGTTGATTACTTAAGAAATAAACGTAAATTTACAATCCAAGTTCTACAAACTAAACTGGATTTGAATCAAGCAGTGTCTCACCTCAGATGATGCATGCAGGTTACAAATCCATACAAAGTCTGGAACTCTCCTTCATCCTAAACCACCTTCCCCAGATCAGTCTTTGCTCTCCAGATGTGTTTTCAGGTGTTCAGTTGTGTGTGGTGGCGGGGGGGAGGGTTGTTGTCACTTCCATTCTTTTATAGTTTCTTCTAGCTTGCTGGAAAGATCTTTGGCTTTGACATGAGTCAAGCAGTCTCCATCATTTTTGTGCTATCTGTGAGAAGTCTCAGTTGTATATGGTTCTATGGATAGTTCTTTGGCATGTGGATTCCTTTTAATAAGCCATCAATATGTCTGCTCTTCCACTGTAACACCTGAAAGGCTGGGTTGTGGGTGTTTTCAATGTCACAGTAAATTCAAGTAACACACACAGCACAACTTCCCTTATTGATAGCGCATACAATCCAACAGGATATTAACGTTTAACAGATCAAGACTTTTAAAATAGCAACTCACAAAGCACACTTAGTACAAAACATGTCATAATTCTATGACATTGTTGAATATGGGGATTCCAGGAATGCCACTTTGAAGCATGGTATGCAACATGTCATGTATAGCGCCCTGAAAATCCACAGATATCCACACTCTGTCCACTGCTCATTTTTGCAGATACAGATGTGAATACAAAATTTGTATCCACACTGGGCTGTACTGATGTACAATTTGCCATTATTTGTATAGCTTATCGTGCATGCTGATAGTTATGTTGTGATTAGATTTAAACAGAAGGAGAATGATGTGAAGAGAGGAGGACTGTAGTTAGGAAATTATGGTCACACAAATAATTAAAAATCTTTCTTTAAGGTAGAATGGATATAAAACAATATGGTGAAGATTGTATAATGACATATTTGGCCCATATAATTTAATGATGTTAATTGTGAAGTATGCATCTACGTTTTGTTAATTGCCTTTGCTGTTTTCTCTGAAGTATTTTATTGAAGTAATCTTTTTTTTTTTTTTTTTTTTTTTTTTTTTTTTTTGTGGTGGGAAGGGCGGAAATACTCGAATATCTGTGTAGTTTCTAGAAGCCCTTCCAATTCTATATTAAACATTCATTGGGTGACACCTTTAATGTCTTAAATATTTGTTTTTTGCATGCAAGAATCAAGTCATTGTTTGCCTCGCTTAGACTTAGTATATATTTAAGTCAGATCCACCAACTTGAACTTAAGTAGCTGGGATTGTAAATGTGTTTTGACTTATATATTTAATATATTAGTCATCCTAAACATCTTCCATATCTAGTAGTATTAAACATTGAAATAACTTGATGAACCATAAGCCTAGATAAATGAGAAAAATAATTTTCTCTTTATCTTTCAGAGAATGCAGAGTCCATTGATCTTAAACAGTTTTTTGACCTACACTTTTCACACATATATTATGTGTTCTTTGAAAACTTTGTGACTATTGAAGTAGGTCTCAAACAAAAAGGTAAGATTTTCAAATGTGTCTCAAATTTAAAATGTCTTTCTCTGCAGACATATTTATTAACACTGGGAAGCAGGTTTGGTCTTGATTGCATCCTTTATGCTCAATTGTTTGAGATCAGAGATCTGATGCACATTCACCAGTTGGATCACCCTTAGCAAGATAGAAAGGTAGAAGCAAATGGCACTCAAATGATGGCACGGAGAGAAAAGCTATCCTGATAGCCCTTCTAATCATCTTGCAAATTTGAGGATCTTCAAATTTTAAGGCTGCCTGTGTTCATATAGATTTATAAACAAATGGGCTTTATTTCCTACTTGTTTCACAAAATGTGTGGTATGTTTGGAGGGTAGAACAGGTCAAAGAACATCATCTTCGTTAATGTTCTTTAATTCTCTCTTGCTTTTAATATTTGTGAGGAAAAATATTTGAGAGGAAAAATATAAACCAGAATGCATAATCTTTATATCTAATAGTGTAGTTTCACATTAAAATGTGAATAAAAATTAAGGTTTGATCTGAAACCTAAATAAATTCCACTTAAATCTATATTTTTGTTTTGTGACTACACTAGTCTCTAGCTCCATGATTGAGTTTATGGATGAACACTAATTATGATTTCAAAATATGGGATACTATTTTAAACCAGTCGAACTTCTTTCATTGGAAGGAATGTGAGAAATCAGCTTTCTGTGTCTGTAGATGTATATACATTTTGTGTATTTATATTTTTAGTCAATGGACTCTTAAATGACTTTTCATGATGAAAACTATATAAAGTTTCTTTTTAAACTAAATTTAGGTCACAAGTCTCAGAGAGAAGAATTAGATGCTATTCTTTTTATTTTTGAGGTAAGTTGTTTTGATACTTCTCGTATTGTTTTTTGACTCCGATTATTTGCCAGAAAAGTTACAGTCCTGTTGTGCTAAAACTTTAACATTATGCCGTTAGAAATGGAGCAAACCTGAAATGAGTAAATCATATAATCTGAATATGGTTTGCCTGCTTCCTTGGGTGTAGCTACAGAGGTTAAATATTAACTGCTCCAAACTCTCTCCCTTTCACCCCCCCCACGCGCACGCGCGCGCGCGCGCACACACACACAGTAAAACCTGTGTTATCTGGCATGCTCGGGGATTACGGCATTCCAGTTATCTAAGAATTCCGGTTATCTGAGTATCCCATCAACCTAGGAAAAAAACAGTGGATAATAATAGTAAAACTCAAGTTTTCAATATTGGTAGTCTTGTAGTGTGAGGCAGTTGGTCTCTTATTTCTATCTTGAGTTAAAGATGATAATTTTTTATTGAAGAAGTACTAAAGCCAATCATGGTAAACCAAGCCAGGCCTGTGTGCCTGAAGATGAGACAGTATTGTGGCTGGGGGCAATGCCGGTTAACGAAGTTTTCTGGTTAACAGAGTGCCGGATAACAAAGGTTTCACTGTATGTGTATGTAGGTGTGTATATATAAATAAAAATACGCAATGTAGTTGTAACTGTGTCAGTTCCAGGTTACTAGAGAGACATGGGTGGATGAGAATCTTTTATAGAACCTAGGGATGTAAAATGTTGATTAATTGGCTAATCGACTAGGCGATGCAATTTGCATCAACTGTTCGATTAGTCAATAAGGGCACCTCTGCCTTTGAAGTGTAGCAACAGCTCCAGGGCTGTTGCTGCACTTCAAAAGTAAAAGTGCTGCAGGTAGTATGGGGCCGGTGGGGGACTCAAGCAGTCCCCCCCGCTGGCCCTGTGCTCCCCACGGCGTTTCAAAGCGGCAGCGCCGCATGTAGTCCAGGGTCAGCGGGTGAGTCTCCAGTGGCGCTGCTGCTTTGAAGCACTCCCTTCATTTCCCTCCCCCCGCCCCTTGCTGCCTCTTTCTGATAGAGGCAGCAAGGCGGGGGGATGTGACTAGTCAACCAACAAGCTTGTCAACTGTCCAATAAGCATTTGCTTATTGGATAGTCGATTAGTCGTTCATATCCGTAATAGAACCAACTTCTTTTGGTGAGAGAAAGAGAAGCTTTCCAGCTTTACACAACTCTTCTTCAGTTCTGGCAAAGGTACTCCCAGCGACACAGCGAAACGGAACTGATTGTTTAGCCTAAGTAGTAGAGATGTAAATTCCCATTTTAAAAAGCTAACTGGTTAAATGATATGTTTAACCTGTTAACTCTGAAGGGCTGGGATCCTGTGGGCATGGGGCTGCTTAGACCAGGCTGGGCAGGGTCTGCTGCGCCATGGGCGGGGTCTGCTCCAGCCCAGTGGGCCACCAGTTAATCGGTAACTGAGTAAGCATACTGGTAAGGCTAATGCTTACTGGGTAGCTGGTTAATGCTTATGTCCTTACTAAGTAGTTAGCATGTATTGTAAGGGACCATTCAAAGCAGAATAGTTTATTAATATCTCTATAGTCATCTATAGATCCTATACATGCCTATCACAACATGTGGTATACCTCAAGAGTTAGTCTACTTTGGCAAGTTACATTGCTGAAAAGCACTGGTGTAAACAGGCTTCTAGTACTGGGAGCCATGCTCCCAAAGCTATTAGCTATTCCCCATGTGGTAGTGGTTTACGTAGAGCTCTCTCCTAGCTGGTGCTGTGACCACACTACTGTGTTAAAAACTTGGAAGTATAGACAAAGCCTTAATGCCTCAATAACAACTATGTGAGTGAAACTAGACAATTAATATGCTCATGAACTCTCATAGGAAAATGATTAAAGTTACTTTTGTCCATCACCTGTGGGTGAACACTTTTTACAAAGGGATCACTCTATATCTGTCCTATCAGTCCTCACTCTCAAACCTGCACAACACTTTCAAAGGATAAGCGTGAGAGCTTAAATTGGTAACTGCTAGACATGGAAAAATCACAGGCTGAACAGAGACACTAGGTATGTGGCTTGTTATAATGGTCTGTAAATACTAACCCCTCTCTTTTTGTTCTATGACTGCAGAAGTGTTATTGGACCACTCTACTTGGATTGGTCCCTTTAGACTGTGCTATCTACTTATTCTAAACTATTTGTTCCACCTTGTATTAAGCTATGCTGCACCTTTGCCAGATCGGAAGAAGAGCTTTTTTTATGGCTCATAAGCGCGTGTCTCTCACCAACAGAAGTAGGTCCAATATAAGATATTACCTCACCTACCTTACATCCCCCACAATAAATGTAATTCAGTGGTATATCAAGCCATTTATAGCTTGTTATTTACTTGGAGGTAGGGATGTAAAATAGAGTTTAAAATGTTAACTGGTTAAATTACATGTTTGACCAGTTAACCGCCTGCCATGTCGTGCAGTAAACAAGGGGCCACTGGAGCAGCCCGTGGGCCTGGCTGGGTTAGAGCACCTCCTGCTCATGGCATGCGCAGTGGGCTGGGCTGGGCTGGAGCAGTCCCTCAGCCAGGCCCACCACACTGCAGGCTGCTCCAGCTGGGCCAGCCACCGGTTAATTCATTATCGGTAGGCATCACCCTGTAAGGTTACCCATTTACTTTCCTAATGAGGTGGTCAGGCACATGGAATGACACTACAGAAATAGCTGTTCATTTTATGTAATTGAGAGATGCTGAATATGTATATTTAAGTTGTAACTTGGATTCAGATAAAGTTAATTTTTTAAAAAATTGCTTCCTGGTGGTGGGTGGGTGGGTGGATACCACAAAAGATAACTAAGATAATTAAGAAAACTTACATTTTCTTCCTGGATAACTACTATTAATCTTTGGTACTTCTAGCATGTGTTTTTTAGGTAATAACTGTGTAGTGTGGATTGTTGGCTTTTGTAGAAAATTTTACAACTTCTTCCAGAAAGGATTCACCAGAGGTGGCAGTTTCATAGTATTGGTGAGTTTGTATTTAAAAAAGAAGTCTTGTTTATGATAAATGGGTTTAAAAAAAAAAACCTAAGATACTGTGTGAAGTGTAATTGAGTTCTTTAGTGTCTTCAGTTTGATAGTTTTATTTGAGTGATGCCATAAAGGAAGGTACAGAAATTACTTAAAAGTGGCATAATAAGGAGCAAGGAACTTGACAGAAACTTCTGTTACTTTTCATTAAAAACTTAGGCTGGATGTTCTCAAGGTTCTTAACAGTAAGGTAACTGACATGGAACTTTTTTTTCTGGAGAGATAGTTAAGGCACTGACACACATGGAGATCACTCAGACCAGCAGCGGTTCTGTCGCTGTCTCCCTTGAAACTTTAGGTACCTTACTGCTGTGGCTCAGATTCCTGCTCCCTGTAGCAATCCCACAAGTATAAAATCTCACGCTGGCTTCCACCAGAATAGTTACTCCTTTCAGTGTGACCCCTAACAACACTTCTAGACTCAAGTCTCCTCAAATCCATCTCCTCTGAGTTCTTAATTGCCAAACAAATTACACTTTTCCCATCTGGTTCATCAGCCTAATGACTATTAAGCTCAAAACATAACAAGTTTTCATAAAATACCTACTTTACTTAATGTACTTTAACACAGGTTTTTTTTTATTCTTTGGGATCCATGCACCTGGAGTGTTTTGATTCTGGTTGTCATGGATACCATTACTGGAGTTCTGTAAAAAAGAATAGTATTAGAGGAAACAACAAGGTAGTGTAGATTGAAATTCCTGGCACAGAGCATAATTAAAGTAGATGACCCAGGAAGTCCTTTGCCATCTTGGTACTAATTTAATATAAAAAAGAAAAACACTGGGAACAGAAGCCATCCAGTATAACTCTAAACTAGACATTTGAATAGCAACAGCATTGTTGAATTGGGAGGCTGTGCCTACTTGCACTGTGATTTGCACCTTCCTAATTTATACACTTTTTTGAAAAGGAACAGATCTTGTAGAAGGTGATCCTTTTTCCCCCCCTCTGACATTGAGGTGATTGTCAGAGGATATCAAGTTCACCAAGATAAACTGGAGATTGCCGAGGGCTTGTTTAAAAGATTACCAAGTCTGACCGAGAACTCTAACATCTGAAATAAAATGAAAAGTGAAGAACATCTTAATGTATTTTCTTTTCAGGCTTGATTTTAAAGAAACTCCTTCACACTGGAAATTCCTTAAAGGTAAGGAAAATAAATACATACATCTTCGCTTTTGCATTTTTGTTGTGTATATTAACTTGTATGCACTTGCTTTAGTACTTTGATAAGTTCCATCAAGGTGCATAGGTGTTTGCAGAATTGAGGTTTTACTTTTTCAAGAGGAAAGAAGCCCTAATTTTTATATTATAGGGGGAAGGAAATAGGTGTGTGGGGTATTTTTGGGGGGTGTGTGAGAGAGACTTTTTCTATCATAGTTATAAGCAGAAAGATGAAAAAATTTAAGAAATGTATTTTGTAACACTTATTAGTTTTGAAGAAAAAAGAATGGTATTGTTGACATTCTGTGTGGTGCAGTTCTTACTCAAAGGGGAGAATGTGTGCTTTTGTTCTCTACAGACTGGGTCCTTTGCTTATTCATATGCAAATGTAAGGGAACTATTTGAAAGTCTACACAATAGAATGTAATACAGTTATAAAAGAGACGAGTCTGACAAACATAAAGCTCCCTTTTTCCCTTTTTAAGATCCGGCGAGAAGGTGTGCGCCTCTTCCTCTTGTGGTTGCAAGCACTTCAGAATAACTGTAGTAAAGAACAGCTATGTATGTTTTCTTGCTTAATTCCTGGATTTTCATCACCACAGTCAGAGTATGGACCTCGAACACTAGATAATCTAATTAACCCTCCACTTAATGTGCAAGAAAGTAAGTAATTTAGTAACATTACCAAGTTCTTTACATGGTCCCATTTCACTAATATTTCCATTGCTCAGTTACTGTATAAATAACTAACGTAAGTAGTCTGACCTGCTTTCTGTTACTCATATGGATTGTGGAACCACTAATGAGTGCAGCTGAGCCCAGAACTTCTAGGATCCTGGTGTCTTTCTTCACCCTGATCTCTCTTTCTCTTTCCAGATCTCTTACAAACATACATGTTGCTCTACCACTACAGAACAGTGGTTTAACTAGTCCAGTATCTTGACGGTGACCAGTACCTGATGTTTGAGTAAAAGGTGCATGAAACACCATAGTGAACAATTATAAAATAACCTTCCCATAGGAGAAACTGTAATTTCTAAGGGTATGTCTAGACTACATTTTTTTTTGTTTTTGTTTTTGTTTTTTAAAAAGGCCCCTTTTCAAAAAAAAAAAAAGTCACTTGTGTCCACACTGCAATCACTTTCTTTCAAAATGAAATCGAAAACGCAGAGGTCTTTTTTCAACATTGGTAAACCTCAAATTATGAGGAAGAATGCATTTTTCGAAAGAAGAGGCAATCAAAAAAAGCACAGGTGCCCTGGTGGCCATTCTGTGAATAGCAATCAGGGCTTTCTTTTGAGAGAGTGTGCATGCAGTCTGGATGCTTTTTTGAAAAAGCGATCGCTTTTTCAATCCAGTTTTGAGGTGTGAATGCTCTCTTTCGAAAAAGCTTCTTTCAAAAGAAGCTTGCAGTCTAGACTAAGGGTGCAACTACATTTATGCTTATTTCAAAATAGCAGCAGTGGAGTGTCCATGCTACAGCTATTTCGAAATAGCTGTTTCAGAATAAGCTTGTGGAATGAGGTTTACAGAAGTCAGAATAAGCCGTCATTATTTTGAACTGATTTCAAAATAACAGAGTTGTTTAGATGCTCATGTTGTTACTTCAGAATAACAGCCGTTATTCCAAAATAACACTACTGTGTAAACTCACCCTGATTGGTGCCTTCTGCCCTGAGACATGAGGGTTTATATCCATTCATGACTTGCCTTCACTTTTATACTAGCTAATGCAACTGGATACTTTCGTTATTCATATGGATGAGCCTTTGATTCCTACTAGATTCTTAGTCTCAATAATTTCTTGGGACAATGAGTTTCTCATGTCACTTGGAACAATATTTTATACCTGCAGCTGTATCCCTATTTCCACAAGACTCCCTGTGTGATTTTTATTTCAACTTCACCTTTTCAGAAAAATGGATTCATACTATCCGCTTCTCTTACTGGTTATCATAACTAAAGCTGGTCAGGAATTAAGACTTATTAGAAATCGTTGGATTGTCAAAACCTAAATTATTTTGCGGAAACATATGCATTTCAATGAACTTCCGTTGAAATGCCAGAGGCCAAACTTGGTTTCTCAACAACTATCCTGGTGGGCTGCTGGGGACACCAGGGCTCCCAGGGTCTGCAGCTTTTGAGTAGCTCCATTGTGTGGATCATGCCAGCCTCCAGAGGTTCTTGTTGTCTTGTACTGCAGTGTCCAGAACAATGGGAAAGGAAGGACAAACAGGGTGGGGGCTTACATGCTGTTAGGCAGCAAAGAATTATGGAGGAAGAGGAAATGGAAAAAATGCTAAGCTCTAATTACATGAGTACAAAATAGAGAAGGTCTGAAATAGTGTAATTGGAAAGTTTAAACATGTAACTAAAACCTAAAAGCAGCAACAGTATTCATAAAACAGGTTTAAGGTTACTGACTAATGAAAGAAGAACTGAAAGACTCCTAGTTCTGTTAATTCCTTAAACCAAAAGCCTGAAAGCCATAAAATCAAGATAAACAAGAAAAAATCCAAAATGGCACTAACAGATTTGTAAAATAGGGACTCAGCAGACAGATTTAGTAAAAGAAGTGTTCAAAGGGAATCTTAAGCAGGGATAGCCTCTATGATGAGTGCTTACCGCATAAAAGGGAAAAAATACTAAGCCAACTGGTAGGAGGCTTCTGGCAAAGTCTTTACATTTGAATCACTCTAGGGATGGGGTTTTGGTTGTAATTTGTATGTATTTTTGTTTTGAGCAGCCAACTTTCCAACACCCATTTGTCATAATTTTGAAGACAAACACAAATTAAGGGAAACAGTATATTTATTTATCAATTAATTAAATAAACTTTAGAAATATAATGCTGGAAGGGACCTTGAGCAGTCATTTGATCCATCTCCCTGTGCTGAGGCAGGACCAAATATATCTAATCTATGCCTGATAGGTGCTTCATCTAACCCAGGGTTCTCAAACTTCATTGCCCCGCAATCCCCTTCTGAAAACAACAAACCCGGGAGTAAGGACCAAAGCCTGAGTCTTGCTGCCCCGGATGGGCAGTCCAGCCTTAGCCCTGGATGAGCTTCAGTTTTGGCCCAGATCCCAACAAGTCTAAGCCACCACTAGTGACCCCATTAAAATGGGTTTGTGACCTAACTATGGGTCGAGATCCCAAGTGGATCTAACCTGTTCTTAAAAACCTCCAGTGATATTGATTCCTTAGTCTCCCTTGTAGCATGTATCCTAGAGCTTAACTTTCCTAATAGTTAGACATTTTCCCCCAGTATTATCTTGCTGTGTGTTAAGCCCATCACTACTTGTATTACTTCATTGGACATGGAGAACAATTGATCACCATCCTCTTTATAGTAGCCCTTAATATATTTGAAGACTGATAATGAAAGAAGAACTGAAAATAAATAAATAAATATATATGAATGAAAGAAGAACTGAGTTTCTTTTCCTTAAAACTAAATATGCCCTGTTTCTTTCATTCTTCTTCATAGGTGAGGTTTTTCTAAATATATTGTCATTTTTGTAGCTCTCTTCTGGACTCTTTCTATTCTGTCCTCATCTTTCCTAAAGTGTGTATCCAAAACTGGTCACCAGTACTCCAGCTGAGACCTCACCAGTGCCAAGTAGAATAGAGAGATTATTTCCTGTTGATTACATACAACACTTCGGTTAATACACCCCAGAATTAGATTAGCTTTATCTGCAATTATATCACTTGTTAACTCATTCAACATATAACTCCTTGATCCTTTTCTGCAATACTATTGCCAATCCAGTTATTCTCCATTATGTATTTGATTTTTTTTTCCTTTCTAAGTTTAGTACTTTGAACTTGCCTTTGTTGATTTCAAACCAGTTTCCCAATTTGCAAAGGGTGAGTTGAATTCTAATCCTGTCCTAAGGTTTGCAATTCCTTTAAGTTTAGGTCATTCGCAAATTTAAAAGCATACTCTCTACCCCATTATCCAAATAATTTAATGAAAATATTAAGCAGTACCAGACTCAGGATAGACTCCCTTGGGACCCCACTAGATAAAATCTCCCATTTTAACTGCATGCCATTGATGATAATTTTTTGGATATGTGTTTTTCAGTTATTTACACCCAGCCTTATAATAATTTCAGGTAGATCACATTTTGCTAGTAGGCTTATGAGAATGTTATGAGGGCTACTGTTTCTAAGAATTTACTGAAATTAAGATAAATTACATATGTTGCTTTCCTCCTATCCATGCGCTGATGAGGAAATCAGATTAGTTTGTCATGGTCTGTTTTTGACCAGTCCATGTTGGCTATTATATATCATCCTTTTGCCTTCTAGGTGTTTACAAATTGATTAATTGTTAATTTGTTCCATAATCTTAATTAACTATTTTTTTTAATTTCTGGACAGTGCAAGTGACAGTAGAGGAAATTACTCCACTTGTCCCTCCACAGTCAGGAGATAAAGGTCAAGAAGATCTTACAAGCTACTTTCTAGAAGCACTCTTGAAATACATAGTTATTCAGGTATGTTCTCCAGGTTGTGAACAGAAACTATTTTTTGGTTATCTACTGTAATGGACCAACAACACTGTAAAGATGCACAGGAATGAGTGATTATTGTTGTTTTGCCTTCCAGGAGCATGCCTTACAGAAAACATACTCTCTTAGAGTGCATTTTTTGTTTGTGCTAAGCTCCACAGTTCAATTGTAGCATGTACTTCAGCCTGATTTACCTTGGGAGCAGAAACAGACCTATTAGTCACTGATAGGATGGTAATGCTGGGCCTCTGGAAGTTCCCTCCAGTTTTTTTCCTGCCCTCGTGTGGCTGCTGGGCTCACTCCAACTTTATCTGCTGTAAAGTTTTCTGAGAGTCTAAACATTTGAAATAAAGTTTGATTTTTTTCCCCAACAGTTTAGTTCAGTAATATGTCTAATTCCCAGCTGTGTCCCTAGGGTTTCATTGGATTTTTGGGTCTACTTCTGCCATTGAGGTGTATTCAGCAACTGATGCCCTTACAGGATTCAAGGAGTGTGCTAGGTTGAGGAAACCCCAGAGGCAAAAAGATGAATCTGGATTGTATACATCCTCTTTTCAAGTGTGTTGTGGGGAGCTCTGCTAGCATACAGTTTCAACCTTACATCATAAGCACAGTAGTGTCATCTTGGCTCCCTTCCTTTCCTGGGGCAGGAAATGAGCCAATCAAGCAGTCAGCCTCTCTTCTCTTCAAAGTACATGAGGGAAGTGAAGCCAGAAGGGCAGAATGCCAGGTGAAAGATTGCGCCTGAGTCCTATAGCCTGTCAACTATACCTCGGACTGGGGAGCTCAGGTGCTTCCTGTCTCCTGAACCAAGGATGAAGGTGACTGCACACTGCTGATGCTTATGAATGCAGTAAGGGGTGTTTGGGCCCACTTCTGAATTTTGCTTCCCTGATAATCCCTACTTATGTCCCACACTCAGACCTACTGGGAAAACAGTTGTATCTGATCCATGTAAATTCCATTCAACAAAGCGGGATCTAGATCTGGAAAGTCAGTATTTTTCTTGAGGAACTCAGGAGGAGCCTGTATGTTGGAGGGGAAACAACTAAACCAAGCCTCTTGGAGGACAGACAGGGAGATAATCTCTTGAAATATTTTTGGAGTCTTCTGAGTCTGATTTCCTACTGCCTTTGAAACAGACTTATGGAACAGACTCTGAAAGGGGAAATATATCAGTTCTTTTTCCTTGCTCACTGCACTGTGTGCAGCAGAACAGATAATCCGCAGTCCCTGGTTCCTGTGCTCAGCTCCATAGTGTGCAGCATGACAGATCAGAGTAAAAAAGACCAGGCCCATAAATAATGCTGATTCCTGTAAGTGTCCAACCCTCCCGGAGCCTCCCAAGGGAATTCTTTCTATTAAGGGGAAGAAGACCAACACTCCAAAACAGCTGGGAATCAAATAATATATCTTAACACCGGAGGATAGATCGGAAGGCAAGAGTTCACTATGAAACTAACCTCTGTCCAAGGCAAGTTACAGCTATATATTCCTTCCTATGTAACTTGGGGGCATGTAATAGTAGGACAGGGATTTCCTGCCAAGCCTTAAAGAATAGGCAAGTATTGGCCTATCATTCCCAGCTGCCATTGTGGGTCACCATAGCCTGATGTCCAGGTTATTATTCCCAGCTTCGCTGTCTCACCACTGCCTCTACTTCATCTCATGAGCAGATGATTATGGAGTGATGAGAGGGGCAGCATCCCAGATCTGGAAGAGTTAGCAGGCAGTAAATGGTTTCTTGGCTTGCCACTTTTTTCATTCTTTCCCCACCTCCAGTTTATAAAGCCAGCAGGTTCCAAATGGTGTACTAGTCTCTAATTATATGCAGTAGTGATACCACCCCTGCTGATCAGTGACTCGGGATTTCTCACTGGAGAGATGTTTACCTGAAGGAGTGGTCTCCTCATTATACAGGCCTTTCAAAGGCTGCCATGTCTGGCATCATTTCAATCCGCTCCCAGGGGCATTGAAATTTCTAGGTCTCGTTAGTCCAACAGAAGTAAACAAGAACTATCTTCTGACACTCTAAGTGCCCTTGCGTGCTTTTATAAGCAGTGCTAATATGAGTGCATCATATTGCAAGTAATGCATTCTTTTTAAGACTCATTGTGGGCCATGAATTTCTCCCTGGATTAAAAGTGGGTGAGGAGGAAATGGGGATTCAAATCTTTTTCATGTGAATTATATATGGGTCTCTGGTTCTTGAGGTAAGACAGACAAATCAGTTTCCAGCTGCCTTAGTGATACAGTGAGAAACTTTTAAGGAAAGCTAAGACTATTCAGCCATCAGTAATGTCAGCTTTCAATCCTGCCTCCTGCCAGATACTGTGGAAGGGAATACTGGTGATGTGGGAAATTGAAGAAGTCTGAAGTACAACAGGAGAAATAAATCTTTTGAAGAGGTAACTCGAACAAGTGCAGGGCCAGTAACTGATCTCCATTGCTTATCTCTAGGGCTCTGCCAAATCCACAGTCATGGTATGGTGTTTTCACCTTTACTTCTCCACTGCTGTCTGCAGAACTGGATGGCCAGAGAGTGGTAACTGCTAACTGAGGGCTGGGTCTGCAGACAGCAGTGCAGAAGTAAAGATGACAGTACCATACTATGCTGACTTCTGTGCTGCTACTGCTGATGTCTGTGTCTTCTGAACTGGGCTCCCAGCCAGTAGCCACCTCTCTCTAGCTACCTAGCTCTGAAGGCAGTGCTGCCACCATGTACAGCACAGAAGGAAGGGTAGCAGTATTGCAACCTTCTCTACAATAACCTTACATACACATGTCTCCAAACTCCCTTTTTGGGTCAGGACCCCTACAGTTACAATACCGTGAAATTTCAGATTTAAATTGCTGAAATCATAAAATTTGGGGGTTTTTTGTGTGTTCTTTTTGTTTTTTTGTTTTTTAAATCCTGTGACTGTGAAACTGATCAAAATGGACTGTGAATTTGGTAGGGTCCAATTCATCTCTATATTCCAAGACGTCTGCAGACTTCCCAACTATGTGGAATAAGACCCTATGTATGCGAGGCTTTCTCAGTTTGGGAACACTAGAGCTACTTGTGTACTTTGATCAGATGGGAGTCATTCAATATTGTCCAGAGGGGAGATGCTCTAGGGCTGTGCAAAAGTTTTAGAAACTGCTGTGTCCCACTTCCAATCACAACAACCCATGGAAAGTTCATGAATGAAAATCATCCATAATCTTTCTTCAGATAGGAGCATTAAAACCCTCTCCCCATCTTATCTCTAGCCTCTTTAAACTAGGCTTTGACAGGGGCAGGTGACGAACACCCACAGGTAAGTGAAAAACATGGAGACCTGGGAGATGGGTCAGAAATGGTAGGGAGTATGGTCTATAATAGTAGAGATTAAGGAGGGACAAGGCAGAGGTGGGGGGCAAAATCAAATCAGTATCTTAGATACTTCTTGCATTTGTATGCAGGTATGGGAAATAAGCAGGAAGAACTTGAAGTGCTAACAAACAGAACTATGACATAGTTGGTATCACAAAGACTTGGTGGGATAATACATATGATTGTAATATTGGTATTGAAGGGTACAGCTTACTCAGGAAGGAACAAGGGAGGAGGTGCTGCCTTCTATATTAAAAGTGTATACACTTGGACTGAGGTTGAGATGGACATAGTAGACAGACTTGTTGAGAATCTCTGGGTTAGGCTAAAAGGGGTAAAAAACAAGGGTGATGTCATGGGGTGGGGGGTCTACTATCGACCACCTACCCAGGCAGAAGAGGTAGATGAGCCCCTTTTTGTAAAAAAAAACACACCACACATCCAAAGCACAGGATTTGGTGGTGATGAGGGACTTCAACTATTCAGACATATGTTGGGAAATTAACACAGCAGGACACAGATTATCCAGTAAATTCTTGAACTGCATTGGAGACAATTTTTTTATTTTAGAAGGTTGAGAAGGCTACTAGAGGAGAAGCTGTTCTCAATATGATTTTAATAATAGGGAGTAACTGGTTGAAAATTTGAAAGTCAAAGGCAGCTTGGGTGAAAGTGATCGTGAAATTATAGGGTGTGTCTAGACTACATGGCTCCGTTAACGGAGCCATGTAGATTAGGCAGGACGGCAAAGGGAAATGAAGCTGCGATTTAAATAATCGCTGCTTCGTTTAAATAAAAAGGGCTGCTGCGCTGTGCCGATCAGCTGATTGTCGGCACAGCGCGGCAGTCTAGACGGGGATCTGCTGACCCCAGAACCCTTTGTCGGCAGATCCCCATCTAGACTGCCGCGCTGTGCCGACAATCAGCTGATCGGCACAGCGCGACGGCCATTTTTATTTAAACGAAGCGGCGATTATTTAAATTGCAGCTTCATTTCCCTTTTTCGTGTAAACTAATCTACATGGCTCCATCGACGGAGCCATGTAGTTTAGACGTACCCATAGAGTTCATGATTCTAAGGAGTGGTAGAAGGAAGAACAGAAAAATAGAGACAATGGATTTCAGGAAGGCACATGTTTTCCAATATATGTCTGGATAGGTGAAGTCCCTCATCACCAGAGAGCTGGTAGGTAAGGTCCCTGGGAAGAAAGACTAAAGGTCCATCTACACTGCTGGGCTTAACTTAAAATGAACTATGCAAATTGAGCTACGTCAATTGCATATTTTATTTCAAAATAACTTATTTCGAAATAGGGATCGTCTACACAGCACTTATTTCAAAATAGAACATTCTTCCTTGTACAATGAGGGTTACAGGAGTCAGAGTAAGAAGTCCTCCAGTTTGACAGTATTCTGACACTATTTTGAAATAACTGCCTGCTGTGTAGATGCAGACTAAGTTACTTTGGAATAGAGCTAGTTATTTCGAAATAGTGTTGCAGTGTAGACATAACCCGAAGAGGAAAAACAACTGAAGAGAGTTGACAGTTTTTTCAGAGGGACATTATTAAAGGCCCAAAACCAAACTGTTTAGGAAAGATAGAAAGTATGACAAGGAGATCTTACATGATCTAAAAATCAAAAAGGAGTCGTATAAAAAGTATAAAGTAGGTCAAATTACAAAGGATGAATATAAGCAAATAACACAAGTATGCTGGGGCAAGATTAGAAAGGCAGAGGCACAAAATTAGCTCAATCTAGCTAGAGACATAAAGTAACTAACAAGAAAACATTCTACAGATATATTAGAAGCAGGAGGAAGACCAAGGACAGGGTAAGCCCATTGCTCAGTGAAGAGAGAGAAACATTAACCGGAAATTTGGAAATGCAGAGGTGCTTAATGACTTCATTTTAGTTTTCACCAAGAATATTGATGGTGACGGGATGCCTAAAATAGTGAATGCCAGTAGAAATGGGGTAGGTTTAGAAGTTAAACTAAAAGAAGAACAAGTTACAAATTACTTAGAAAAGTTAGATGTCTTCAAGTCACTAGAGCCTGATGAAATGCACCCTAGAATACTCAAGGAGCTGATAGAGGAGGTATCTGAGCCTTTAGCTATCATCTTTGAAAAGTCATGGAAGTCGAGAGAGATTCCAGAAGACTGGAAAAAGGCAAATATAGTGCCCATAAAAAGGGAAATAAGAACAATTCAGGAAACTACAGACCAGTCAGTTTAACTTCTGTGCCAGGAAAGATAATGGAGCAAGTAATTAAGGAATTCATCTGGAAGATAATAAGGTGACAAGTAACAGGCAGCATGGATTTGTAAAGAACAAATCATGTCAAACTAATCTGATAGCTTTCGTTGATAGGATAACAATTCTTGTGGATAAGCAAGAAGTGGTGGATGTGGTATGCATTTGATATGGTCTTGCATGATCTTCTTATCAATAAACTAGGGAAATACCACCTACATGGGGTTACTATAAGGTGGGTGCCTAACTGGCTGGATAGCTGTTCTCAGAGAGTAGTTATTAATGGTTCAGTCATGCTGGAATGGCATAACAAGTGGGGTTCTGCAGGGGTCTGTTTTGGGACTGGTTCTGTCAGATATTTTCATCAATGATTTAGGTATTGGAATAGAGAGTACGCTTATTAAGTCTGCAGATGATACCAAGCTGGGAGGGGTTGCAAGTGCTTTGGAGGATAGGGTCATAATTCAAAATAATCTGGACAAACTGCAGAAATGGTCTGAGGTAAATAGGATGAAGTTTAATAAGGACAAATGCAAAGTATTCCACTTAGGAAGGAACAATCAGTTTCACACATACAGAATGGGAATCAACTGCCTAGGATCTAGAGGTCATAGTGGACCACAAGTTAAACCTGAATCAACAGTGTGACACTGTTGTAAAAAAAGCAAACATGATTCTGGGATGCATTAACAGGAGTGTTATGAGCAACACATGGGAAGTAATTCTTCTTCTTCGAGCAGTGTCCCTTGGGTGCTCCACTATAGGTGTCTGGCTTGTCCCGGTGCCGCAGATCGGAGATCTTTTCCAGCCGTAGTCCGCCGGACCACGCGTGCACGATGCACGTCTCGTGCTTTTTGCGCCATTTGTGTGCACACAGTCCGGTCCCTGCCAGTTCCTCCTGACTGTCTTTGGCCGTGGACGGAGTGAATGCTCTTTCCTCAGAATCCTGACAGGATTGAGAGAGTAGTTAGTTAGTTAGTTAGTTTTAATTATACTTGTTACGTAGTCCTCGTGAGTTACTGTTCATATCATTTAAAAAAAAATTCTTTTCTTGTTAATTAGTTAGTATGTGGTGATGTGACGTGTAGTCGCCTGAAAGAAGAAGAAGAAGAATATTCTACAGACTCGCCATGCCCAGATCATCCAGTTTTAAAAAGTGCGGCGCATGTTGAGAATCGATCCCCGCCTCCAATGGACATTCTCTGTGTATAAGGTGCCTAGGCGAGGGACACATTCCTAAAAGTGTCCCCATTGTTCCAAGCTCACGGTGCAAGCTAGATGAGATAGGGAGATGCGGCCCCGATAGAGCCGCCGAACCCAACGTCATTGGGGTATACGGCCCCGAACACAGCGACGGTACCATGTCCGGCACCAAGCCTGGCACCGGCACTGATAGTGGCACTGAAAGAGACCCAGGCACTGAGGAGCATCTTGGCGCTGACTGCGCCAGCGGCACCGTTAACCTCGGCACCGGCACACCATCTAGCAGCGGCACCACCTACACAGATGGCACTGCCATGCGAGGCACCGCAACACAGCGCAATAACGGCACCTCCTCTCTATGCTGTGGCACAGCCCGTACCCAGGAAAATTTCGACCCCAGGGTCATCTTCGCCTGAGCAATTCCTGGCGCAGATTACGATTCAGCAGAAGCCTTGTAAATTACTAACACCCTCTCCCAGCCCGGAGCACATGCATTTCTCACTGGAACCGCCTTCACCTTCTCTGGTGCATTCAAGACCTTCACCGAGACATTATACACAGTGAACTCATCATTCCCCTCACGTCTCACCACATTATCGCTATCGGTACTGATGCTCACCGGCTCCATTCATGCACTCCAGGTGTAGATCACGATTGCCTAGATCCCTCACGCTCTCCAGTCATTCAGGACACCATGGGGGACACAGGTGTAGATACTACTCCAGGTCCTCACATAGTTTGTGAAATTACGCTCGCTCCCCCAGTCGCTACTGTTACTATAGGCATCACTCCCACTCACCTCATCGGAACACGTTGTCATCTCCGTCCCCTCACCGGTCACAAACATCACCTACCAGGGTGCATTCATCTGCACCACCCTCAACAAGGCCACCTACCCCTACTGGAATTCCATCTTTCATGCCACCTCCCTCAGAGCCACAACAACACTGCTCTTCTGAACAAGAACTACTGCAAGGATGGTCACCCATTGACCAGTCCTCATCGTCACCAGATGATACAGTTTTTCAGGGAGATACATCTCCAGTGGATGATCTTCGTCAGTTCCAGGAGTTGTTTAAGAGGGTAGCGGACAGTTAATGAGTCCAACTTGCTGAAATACAACAAAAACAGCACCATCTGCTCAGGAATTTGCAACTATCACAACAGTCCAAAGTGGCATTACCAATTGATGATGCCATTTTAGAAATAGCAGATGACATATAGCGCAGGCCAGCATCGACTCCCGCTACGAACAAGAAAGCGGACAAATATTTCATCCCCGCTAAAGGCATGGAATTCCTTTTCACACATCCACAACCAAATTCTCTCGTTATGGATGCAGCACAACAGAGGGCAAAAGCTCCCCAGCAAAAATCGAGTGGCGCAGACAAAAACACTAATCACCTCGATCTTTTTGGCCGAAAGGTCTACTCTTCAGCAATATTGACTCTTCAGATGGCCAACTATGCTACATTATTGGCTAGTCATAACTTAGATTATGACATTACTCGAAACTGGTCCCACTTATAGAACACTTGCCGGACAACAAACGTGACATCCTCAAGGCAGTGGTTCAAGAAGGCTATGCAGCTTCTAGGACAGAACATAAGAACATAAGAACGGCCGTACCGGGTCAGACCAAAGGTCCATCTAGCCCAGTATCCTGTCTGCCGACAGTGGCCAGCACCAGGTGCCCCAGAGGGGGTGGACCGAAGACAATGATCAAGCGCTTTGTCTCCTGCCATCCCTCTCCAGCCTCTGTCAAACAGAGGCCAAGGACACCATTTTATCCCCTGGCTAATAGCCTTTTATGGACCTAACCTCCATGAAATTATCTAGCTTCTCTTTAAACTCTGTTATAGTCCTAGCCTTCACAGCCTCCTCTGGCAAGGAGTTCCACATGCTGACTACACGCTGTGTGAAGAAGAACTTTCTTTTATTAGTTTTAAACCTGCTACCCATTAATTTCATTTGGTGTCCTCTAGTTCTTCTATTTAGGGAACTAATAAATAACTTTTCTTTATCGGCCCTCTCCATACCACTCATGATTTTATACACCTCTATCATATCCCCCCTCAGTCTCCTCTTTTCTAAACTGAAAAGTCCCAGTCGCTTTAACCTCTCCTCATATGGGACCCGTTCCAAACCCCTAATCAATTTAGTTGCCCTTTTCTGAACCCTTTCCAAGGCCAAAATATCTTTTTTGAGGTGAGGAGACCACATCTGTACACAGTATTCAAGATGTGGGCGTACCATAGTTTTATACAGGGGCAGTAAGATATTCCGGGTCTTATTTTCTATCCCTTTCTTAATAATACCTAGCATCCTATTTGCCTTTTTGACCGCCGCTGCACACTGTGTGGAAGTTTTCAGAGAACTGTCCACGATAACTCCAAGATCTCTTTCCTGATTTGTCGTAGCCAAATTAGCCCCCATCATACTGTACGTATAGTTGGGGTTATTTTTCCTAATGTGCATTACTTTACACTTATCCACATTAAATTTCATTTGCCATTTTGTTGCCCAATCACTCAGTTTGGTGAGATCTTCTTGGAGTCCCTCACAGTCTGCTTCTGTCTTGACTATCCTAAACAGTTTGGTATCATCCGCAAACTTTACCACCTCACTGCTTACCCCTTTCTCCAGATCATTTATGAATAAGTTGAACAGGATTGGTCCTAGGACTGACCCTTGGGGGACACCACTAGTTACCCCTCTCCACTCTGAAAATTTACCATTTATTCCTACCCTTTGTTTCCTGTCTTTTAACCAGTTCTCAATCCAAGAAAGGACCTTCCCTCTTATCCCATGGCCATGTAATTTACACAAGAGCCTTTGGTGAGGGACCTTGTCAAAGGCTTTCTGGAAATCTAAGTATACTATATCTACTGGATCCCCCTTGTCCGCATGTTTGTTAACCCCTTCAAAGAACTCTAATAGATTAGTAAGACAGCTCTGCACATAGCCCTGGACACAGCAGACACTGCAGCACAGACCACGGCCACCCCGGTGGTCACGCGGAGAACATCATGGCTGCAACAAGCAGCACTACTAAAAGACCTCCTGTCCAAAGTTGAAGATCTTGCCTTTGACAGAGTCTTTTCTCAGAGAAGACGGACCAAGTCCTCCACTCAGGCAAGGACTGCAGAACCATGCCCAGTACTTTAGGGATGTATACCCCGCCTTACTGCTGCAAAAGGTATACACCCTACAGGCGACACAGACCGTTGTCCCATCCAATGACCCAATACAGACAACAAGACCATCAACGCAACAAACAGCGTCAACAGAGAAGGCGACCTCAACCCAAAGCGTCCAGTCAACAGAACACCAGACAGCAAGTTTGACGCCTTGGTCAAGGGCCTGCGAACCATACCACTAAACAACCATCCTCGTGCCGCAGATACGCTGTTCCACCATCGTCTAAGGCCATTCCACCATCGATGGGCCCATATTACCACCGACAGATGGGTTTTGCAACTCATTGCACTAGATTACGTTATCTCCTCCCACCCCGTCCCTCTTTAGGGACCCATCTCATGAGCCTCTGTTAAAACAAGACGCACTTTGTCTACTGACCATTGGAGCGATAGAGAGGGTTCCCGACGAGTTCAGAGGCAGAGGTTTTTATTCCCACTACTACTTAACCCAGAAAAAGTTGGGAGGTTGGAGGCCCATCCTGGACCTTCGGAGTTTAAATCAGTACCTTCGAAAACAACGTTTCTGGATGGCTACCTTGGAGACAATCATTCCAGCACTATACAGCAGAGATTGGTTCATGTCCCTCGACCTACAAGATGCCTGTCTTCATGTGGCCATTCATCCGGCCCACAGAAGATTTCTACATTTCCAAATAGGCACAGACCATTCCCAATACAAGGTCCTGTCTTTCGGTCTCTCTTTGGCTCCCAGGATCTTCTCGAAGACGTTAGCAGTAGTCACGGCGTACCTACGACGACTTGGCATCATGATATTCCCTTACCTCGACAACTGCCTAATCAGAGCACCTTTGTTTACCAAAGCGCTTCATGCCACCAACATCATGAGATCTATATTCAAGATGCTGGGACTTATTCTCAATGTCCCAAAGTCATCCATGATACCTCAACAATCAATAGACTTCATTGGCATGCACCTCAACTCGACCAAGGCATGCACCTTCTTACCCATGAACAGATTCCAAACGATCCAAGACTTGATAAAAGTACTCTCTATCAGTCCCAAGACACCTCTACTCTACTGTCTACAGCTCATGGGCCATATGGCGTCTACGACATATGTCGTAGCACACGCAAGACTACACTTCTGGTGTCTTCAACATTGGACAGCTACAATATATATCCCAAACATCCACGACGTCCACAGGAGAGTTACAATACCTGCTCACGTAAAAAAATCTCTGATTTGATGGACCATCCCCGACAATAATGGGCAGGATGCCCTTTCATCACCCCCAACCAACAATGCAACTGACCACCAATGCATCACTCCTAGGTTGGGGTGCCCACCAACAGGGCAAACGAGCCCAGGGCCTATGGTCTCCCCAAGAATCACTGCTGCACATCAATCTACTGGAATTGCGGGCGGTCTGCAGCTTCCTCCCAGCACTTCCTCCCAGTTATCCGTGGTCGAGTCATTTGAGCCCTTACCAACAATATGACCACAGTATACTACATAAACAACCAGGGAGGAGCCTGTTCTCGATCGCTTTGCGCCAAAGCGATACATTTATGGAACTGGTGCAACCAACACACAATTACGCTCACTGCAGAGTACCTCCCTGGGCAGCAGACCTTTCTCCATGAACCACGAATGGGAGTTGCATCCAGGAGTACTCTACACCATATTCCATCGTTGGGGGTTCCCATCAGTAGATCTCCTTGCCACATGTCGCAATGCAAAGTGCCCTCAATACTGCTTGAGGGCCAGGATCGGACGGATCTCCATGGGGATGCCGCCTTATGCGACTGGAGTCACCATCTTCTATACGCCTTCCCTCCCATTCCTCTAATTCGCAGAGTTTGGGAGAAAATAGTGATTGAAGGAACTACAGTGATTCTGATAGCCCCCTCTTGGCCACGGCAGACGTGGTTCCCTTACCTGGCTCGCATGTCGATCTGCTCTCCATATCCTCTTCCCAGACGCCACGATTTGCTCACACAGAACCATGGATAATTGATACATCCTCAGCTCGATCACCTCGCTCTGACAGCCTGGTACCTGGTTGGTTCCAAAGAACAGAAATGATCTGTTGTCAAGCCATCAAACATGTTCTATTACATAGTAGAAAATCTACTACCCGGAGTATTTACGTTCATAAGTGGAGATGCTTCTCTTCGTGGTGCTCTGATGCACACTTAGAGCCATACTTGACACCTATTCACTGCATTTTGGACTATCTTTTATATCTTAAGAATTCCGGTCTCACCTGCTCCTCCATTAAGGTTCATATAGCGGCTATCACCGCTTTTCATCATTCAGTGGATGGCTACTCCGTCTTTTCTCATCCAATGACAAAGAGATTTATGAAGGGGTTGGTTAATCTTTTTCCACACCATAGACAACCTGTGGAACCTAGAGCTAGTCTTGAACGCCCTAACGCAAACCCCTTTTGAACCCTTAACAACGTGTGACCTACACACCCTAACAATAAAGGTCATCTGTCTGCTGGCGATAACCTCTGCATGAAGGGTCGGTGAATTGTCTGCCCTCTCAGCATCACCACCTTACACAATATTCACCCATCAGGGAGTGATATTATGTCCTCAGCCTACTTTTCTAGCGAAAGTAAATTCAGAATTTCACATAAACAAGCCAATTGTTCTTCCCACATTCTATCCCAAACCTCATTCTTCGGTGTAGCAGGCACACCTCCATACCTTGGATGTCGGGCAGGCACTGGCGTTCTACACTGATGGGACAAGATGCTTTCGCAAGTCTCACAGGCTCCTAGTATCCACGGCGGAGCGCTCTATGGGCCATTCCTTATTGGCGCAACACATTTCTTCAATCATCGTCTCCTGTATAAAAAGACGTTACACCTTGCAAAATAAAACTCTACCACACATGCCGAGGGCTCACTCAACGCGAGCAATGGCAACAGCAACCGCTTTCCTGAAAGGGGTTCCATTACGGGACATTTGCAGGGCTACTACATGGTCCTCCGGCTTCTCATTCGCTAAGCATTATGCCATCCCCAATCTTCTTCTACCCTATACAGCAGTTGCATCAGCAGTCCTTTCCATTGCTACAGCATGATAGCTTTGAATCCTGTTTGCGTTACAGGGGCTACTGCTGTAAATTCACCTATAGTGGAGCACCCACGGGACAGTGCTCGAAGTTACTCACCTTGTGCAGTAGTGATGGTTCTTCGAGATGCGTGTCCCATGGGTGCTCCACGACCCGCCCTCCTCCCCTTTTTGGAGTATCTTGTGTCTTATGTTTTTCAGACCAAAGAGGATCAAGAAGAACTGGTGGGGGCCGGACCGTGCGCACACGCATCTCGTGCTTTTCACGCCATTTGTATCGCGCATGTGCGGTCCAGCGGACTACAGCTGGAAAAGATCTCTGATGTGCAACTCCAGGACAAGCCTGACACCTACAGTGGAGTACCCACGCGACACGCATCTTGAAGAACCATTGTTACTGCACAAGGTGAGTTACTACTACTTCCGCTCTACTCTGTGCTCATTAGGCCTCAGTTGGCATATTGTGTCCAGTTCTGGGCACTACATTTCAATAAAGATGTGGAGAAATTGGAGAAGGTCTGGAGAAGAGCAACAAAAGTATTTTAAGGTCTAGAGAACATGAGCTTTGAGGGAAGACCGAAAGAACTAGGCTTGTTTAGTTTAGAAAAGAGAAGAGCGAGAGGGGACATGATAGCTGTTTTCAAGTATCTAAAAGGGTGTTGCAAGGAGGAGGAAGGAAAATTGTTCTCCTTGGTCTCTGATGATAAGACAAGAAGCAGTGGGCTTAAATTGCAGTAAGGGAGATTTAGGTTGGACATTAGGAAAAAGTTCCTAACTGTCAGGGTGGTTAAACATTGGAATAAGCTGCCTAAGGAGGTTGTGGAATCTCTATCACTGGAGATATTTAAGAGCAGGTTAGATAGATGTCAGGGATGGTCTAGATGGTTCTTGGTCCTGCCGTGAAGGCAGGGGACTGGACTCCATGACCTCTCGAGGTCCCTTCCAGTTATAGTGTTCTATGATTCTCTGAGAATTGAGAACAATCAGAACAGAGCCTTAGATGAATCATCTAAGTTTCTAAATGAAATTTCTCTTTAAGCATTCTCATTTTACCATCCTGAGACAATTCTTATGTTTTGCAGACAGATAACAGGCTTTTTCTTTTCCCAGCTTTGATCATTATCATTTGAACTTGCATGTGATTCTAGAGTTTGTCTTTAGAGAAGAAGGAACTTCACTTTATCTCTTACTGGAATTTTTTTTTGGTAAGGGTTCTGTAGAGAAGACTGAGGAATACATACTGCTTTGTTTCGTGAACTATCTGATTCAAGCCAGACAGACACATGGTGGCAGAAAAGTCCGCCATATGCCTGGGGAGAATGAATACTGTTGAGCACAAGGTCTTATTTGAAAAGGATGTTAACAAGATGAAGGTGACCCTAATGGAGTGGTATCAAAGATACAGTCTCAGCATTAGTTGTCTCATCACTTTGTTGACTGTCTTCCTGTAATTTTCTACAACTGTGAACATTTAAAATCTGTAATAAAAAAAGCTTAAAAATAAAGGTTTTTGCTGTCGAAATCCTCAATCAATTTCTGCTAAGTTTAGATATAACGTTTTCAACATTTTTTAAAGAAAAAGAAGTTTTTGTACAATGCTTCATTTGGTATTCTAATGAAACCTCATTCTGCTTCTTCCAGCACTACCCAGATTGAATCTCTGAAAAAGTGTCATTCTACTTCCTACCCATTAGAGTAGGCTTCCCACTGGCTACTAATTTCTAATTAGATGAGGTTTTTCATTTTAAATTGGGAGCTCTCTCTAACAAAGTCTCATTATTATGGTTTTAATTCAGATAGGCACCAAAGTCCAGCCCCTAGGATCATTCACAATTGCAAAGCAGAGTAGTCTTATACTAAGATTTGCAGATGACTAATAGTTGACAAATTTTAATAGCTTCAGGGGGTAGCCGAGTTAGTCTGTACAGGACAAACTTAAACAACAACATGGTCTGTTAACACTTTATAGACTAACAAAACATGTGGATGGTATCATGAGCTTTTGTGGGCACAGCCCACTTCTTCTTCAGAAAAAAAATTCCAGTCATCTGAAGAAGTGCGCTGTACCAGCGAAAGCTCATGATACCATCCACATGTTTTGTTAGTCTATAAAGTGCTACCAGACCATTTGTTATTTTTTAAGTTTGTCCAGATTTTAATGTTGGTCATCCAGTCACAGCCAATGCTGCTCCTTTTCTTTTGCAGAAGAGTTCTCTATATCTTAATACCCTTGACTAGATGGAGGAGATGCTTGTATGTAATCTACCTTGTTTTGGGTGTCCATATTTGAAAGATAATCCCTGCATGGTCACTGCTCTGAAAATCCCATTTGTAATGGATCTGTGGAGCCCTTAGCATGAAGAATAGGAACACTTCTGAGTGCTTACCTGAACATTTCTGTTTTTGAATGATAAGTTCCACAGATTTAGACCATTCTGGAAACAAGTGGATTATCCAGAACAGAGCTATTGACATTGAAGGATTAGGGTATGTTGTCAATTGATTTTAATTATCCTCTCTGTAGAAGTTGCCTGCATAGGAACTTCAGAAAGCAGAGCATAACCTAGCTGTGCTGTCAGTTATTGATGGGTCTGGTTCTTCTCTCAAGCTGCAGGCAGGCTGCAGTACATGTTATAACAGATATATGGACAGTATTGCACACACAAAAAGAATGTCAGTTAAGCATAGATATTTTATAAGGTAACTTTGAAACAAAGCAGGTTGATTTACTACATATTAAACTCAGTTCTAGAGGGGCAACCTCAGATTTGATGCTCTTTAAAAGTATGTGTAGTCTCTGATTTCAGTGCGACTCTGCATGTGTTTTAAAATTACTTACATTGTTAAGTATTCTGTTGAATCTACACCTTGGAAAAAGATCTTAGGAAAAAAAAAGACAGGCTTACTAAACTTTCAACTAGCCAGTCCCACCCACAATTTTGAAAATGTAACTTAATTAAAATGAGTATAATCCTATTGCTTAATCATACAAGACAGAGTATTGCATTAGGATTGGATCTGTCCTCTTATTGTATATTTGCTCCATTTAGCAAATCTGGAAAACACAGTTGACTTTTAATTAAATTAAAACTTAATTTTTTTGACAGTCAAAAAAACTGCAGCAAACTTCTGCAACATATGCTATATACTTGGGAAATATCAAAACAAATATTTCATTTTTCAGCCTCAAAGTTGGTTTGTTTTTTTTTCTTTAAGGTCAAGAGTTTGGAATGGAAAAACAAAGAAAACCAAGAAAAGGGATTTTCATTCTTGTTTTCATATTTTAAGAAATATTACTTGCCTTATATTTTTCCAAACATCTGTAAGGAAACCAGCTTGTATAACCCTATACTTGGTAAGTGTTTAATGATTTTACAGCTACTTAAACATATTGTAATTTACAGGATAGATATACAGCTTTTTTAAGTTATGCTGCCTGCAGAGAACTTGGATCAGGGGTGGGGAATGGAGTGGGAGGGGGGCACTCCAAGATTTTTGGCAAGTGGTCAAGGGTCGCATTTCTATGGAAGGAGTCTAGGGTCTGGGATGGAGGTTGGGTGCAGAAGGGAGCTTGGGGCAGGGTACTGGGGTGCAGGAGGGTGTGTGTGGTCTGAGATGGAGTTTGTGTGAAGGGAGGGGGCTGTGATCTGAGGCAGGAGCTTGGGGTGCAATGTCAAGGAGAGGATAAGAGTGCAGGAGAAGATTTTGGCTGGGGGTGTGTGCTCTGGAAGGGGGTGCAGGGTCTGGGGGAGAGTTGTGACCTGGGAGAAGATGGTGCAAAGTGTTTGACTGGTGATCTGGGGCAGGGGAATAGGGTGTAGGGTCTGGGAGGGTATATGGATGCAGGAGAGGATTCTGGCCTTGGGAGAGGGGCTCTAGAAAGGGGTGCAGGGTTTGTGAGGGAATTGTCCTGGGAAAGGGGGTGCAGAGTGTTTGGGTGGTGGCTGGTGCTGGGGCAGGTAGTTGAGGGGAAAGAAGGAATGGTGTGCCAGAATCAGGCTGTGGCTGGGAAGTGCTTATCTAAGAGGCTCCCAGCCAGCAGCTCTGCAGGAACCTGAGGCAGACTCTCTGCTGAAGTCTGTCAGCTGGCTGCTCCACATGGTTCTGCTCCGGGGAAGGGGAAGGTAGAGAGGCTTCACACATCTGCTCCGTGTCCCCCAGAAAAATTTCTCAATTCCTATTGGCTGGAAACTGGCCACTGGGAGCTGAGAGATTTTGCTGGGGGTGGGCGGGTGGGTGCAGTGTGCTGCAAAGCCTCCCTCCCCAGCTGTCCAGAGCAGCCCACTGTTTAAACTGTGAGCTGCTCTCTGCCTAAGGGTCCCATTGAGGCAGCTGTGGGCTGGATTCGGTGGCGTGGCGGGCTGAATCCAGCCTGCTGGCAGCTTCTTGTCCACCCCAACTTGCATCAAAAACATTTCCCTTATCTCCTAATGTAAACAATGCCTATAAGAAAAGTGGTGTTGGGGAGGTGAATTTTATGCCATATGCTTTCTCCCCAGTTGCTTCTCTCCACAAAGGCCAGCAAGGGCTATTGCATATTCCTCAGAACTGCTGTTAAAACCTATGGATTAATATAGAGTCTCTGACCCCTAGATCCACATTGGCATAGGTTTTATGATGCTTGTTTTAGTATGCTCACAATCTGTTCCTTTCATGACCTTCCATGCTAGACCCTCATGGACCAACAAGGATACCTTTTTGGTCCAACTTAAGGAGTATGTTGACATCACTTTGTTTCTGATTTATTTGCATTCTCCCCCATACAACCCTTAGAAGCTCAATCATGGGGCGTAAATGATATGAAACAACCCTCTGCAAAATAGGTGAATTACTTCATCTATGAATTATTGCTCAATATCCTACTTGATCAATCATTAACAACTTTTCTAAATAAAACTACAGCTATTTCTTCATTCCCTAAATGAAAATGATGTTCTTGTTTGGGCCAAAATCCAGTTTGGGTAATTACATTCTGCCACTTAAAATTCCTTGTGTAGTTTTAACTGAAAGGTGGCTATCCTTTACTTTTGTTCTGAATAGTGATACAGTGTTGCTGTTAAAAATTTTAGTGAGTCTCACTCCATATCAGTGGCAGACTACATAATTCCTCAATACAGTACATATTTTGAAACAGCTTGGGGAATCATCTGGATAAGAAGGCACTGTATAAGTTAAGCTTTATGTATTAAAAATTGTTTGTCACACCACAGATTAGAACATAAATAAGTGGTAAATGGAGCTGTTCATCCAGCGGAAAAAATTAACAGCCTTCTAGGCCACATACAGTTTCCGCTCCTGGGGAAAAGGCTACTTTTTGAAGTTTGATATTCTAGACTTTTACTGATACTGATATTTCGGTTTCATCTCCTTGTGGAATCTATGGTGGTGCTGCACTGAAAATTAAAAAAAACCCAGAAACATTGGGATTTCAGTTGGGTTGGATAGAGCTTTGAGCTGGTAGGCCTTTCTTCTGACACACTCATTTTAAAATGCTTGCTTTTCATCACAGAGATACCACAGATGAGACCAAAGCCACATTATGTAATGATAAAGAAAGATGCTGAAACCAGTGAAGCACTATATTGCACAAAGGAACCTTTCCTTAAGGCTCGTGTTATTGTCATTCGATGGCTAGTGTCTTTCTGGCTTGAGCCAAAACCTCATACAGGACCTCATATTCCTGGGATGGAAGGTGGTGAAATTGTGCCAAAGAATATTCAGGTATCACCAAACACACATTTCAAATAGTTTTTCCTCTATTTTGAAAGATTCTTTGTAGTCTTCTGTTGTGATAACACTGAAATTCTGCCACTGTGTGTTTCTTTCTTAGTTTTAGCTAATAGAATCAAGACAATTTGTCTTTAAAGAATTTCCAGACTTGGATCCAATTTGGAAAAAATTGTCAAATATTTTAAATCTTATTTTTTCTACCAAAATAGAAATGTACTGTAAATAATAGAAATATACCTCATTTACCTACAGATCAAAACATTTCTTTAAGTTTATTTTTTGTTTTTTTGGTGAATTGTTGAACTAAATCTCCAGTAGTTTCTCTGCATAGGGTGATACGCTCAGTTTTTCTTAAAGCCCAATCCAGCAATCCAAATTTTGTGTCACTTCAGTGGCTCTGAGGTCTGTGATCTGACTGCACTTCCTTGTGCTTGTGATCTGTACTGTACAGGGCTGGGTCTAGGCACCAGCAAATCAGGCAGGTGCTTGGGGCGGCACTTTGCCAGGGGCGTCATTTCAGGTAAGCAGCTAGCCCCACCCCCAGCAACGCCTAGCCCCGCCCTGCCGATTTTTAAAGGGCCACGGCCCGGGAAACGTTGCGGCTGCACAGCCAGCTGGCACCAATGCGCACCCGGAGCCTACTGTCCGCCCCGTCTCCTCTCCTGCTCCTCCCCTCCCCGGCGGTCACTAAGCAGCCGGCGCCACCCATAGCAATGCCCAGCCCCACCCCGCCAATTTTAAATGGCTGTGGGAGATGACGCGGCTGCGCAGCCAGCATTGGCACCATGTGTGCCCGGCCCCGGATCCTGCTCACCGGCCCTGTCTCCTGAGTCCTGCTCCTCCCCGGCGGCCGCTCCCTTCTCCAAGAGCCTCTCCACTCCAAGCAGAGGCTCCACTCCGCCAGACCCGCAGCCTAGACCCAGCCATCAGCCACCCCTCCGCCTACATCGTGTGGAAATCCCAGGTAGGATGCCCCCTTCCCGCCTAGGGTTGCCAGGTGTCTGGTATTCACCTGGACAGTCTGGTATTTTAGCCTCCTGTCCGGTAAAAAAATTCAGAGAATACCAGACACCTGAGATGTCAGGTATTTTCTGATTCTCTCTCTCTTCCCCCCCCCCCCCCCCGGCCTGGCCAGGAGGTGAAAATGCCAGGCACCTGGCAACCCTACAAACACTCAGCGCCCGGCCTTCTCTTCTCCCCCCCCCTCCCCCCCCCAACCTCCTGCGGCCCCCAGCCCCCATGCTTATCTGGTTCCACAAGGCTGCCGGCACAAAATAGCTGCTGGCCAGAAGACCAAGGGGAAGCAATGCTTCCCTTGGGTCTTAGTACTCAACTACTCCCCTGTTCCTATCCCTGCACTCACCCTTAAAGGGGACATGCTGTTTTATTTTAATTTTTTGGCTTAAGTCTTGGAGTCTTGCTCAGCGACTTTGGTGTCTCTCCTGACCCCCTTTTTTTTTTCCTTCAACAGAATTTTTTTCTGGTGTTTTTTTTTGGGGGGGGGGGGGGGGGCAAAAAACCTAGTGTCGGCCCTGGTACTGTACAACCACTAACTTTTTCTACATAATCTAATGGTTCTGTAGTGCTTTCATACTGCGTGTCTCATGATGACTCCAGAATTCTCTGTACTGTTTTAAGAATTGTGTTCAAATTATATTACTAGAACTATTTTCATGCTCATTTCCTTGCGTTTTCGTTTCAGAGAGCAGCTGCTAGCATGGCTTCTAGAGAAGACAGTAAAAATGACAGTGCTGATAGACCAGATAGAAATGCAGAGCCAGAACAATCTCATTCTAATACAAGCACCCTAACAGAGAGAGAACCAAGTTCCTCAAGCCTCTGTAGTATTGATGAAGAACATCTAACTGATATTGAAATAGTCCGCAAAGTCTTTTCTTCTAAAAGAAGTAATGTTAACTTTCTTACAGAGATATTTCGACAGGTAAAGAAATCCTCAAGTTTAGAAGAATTCTTTTGTTTCAGTTTAAACCGTGATCATATTTATAGCTTTTGTTTGTGTTAAGTAGAGTATACATAAGAGTAAGAACTTTGGGGTTTTTTTATTTACCCTGTTCGTTTTAAATTTAGGCTGATTTATTGAACAAAAATCAATGTGTTTACTAAGTTCGCCATCTGCTTACCACTTTGTTCTCTCCTTTATGTCTAGAAAGCAAAAGCTAATATAATAGCATGAATATGTAAAATCTGCACCCATTACTGTTCAGTGTTTTTGTTTGTTTTGTGTCTAGTACTTGAGTGACATATAACTTTGACTTAATGTAATGTGGACAATTTTAGCTAAATTATCTGGATTAACTGTAGTAACTATATTGGGAGCCAAAAATTGTCCATCTGCATTGCGTACCTGTTCTATGTGTAATTATGAATTTGGAAAAAATGGCAAGGATCAAACAAAGATAAATGAGATTGGGAAAGGAATGAAAGGAAAGAAAATGAGACTGTATGTTTATCTTTTCTTACAAGATAAATGGTAAATGTAAAGTTTCTTCATACTCCAAATTCTTGGCTGTTGCTCAATCCTTATTGTATACAGGCTGCATGTTTTGACCAGTGTTATAGATATGTGAGCTGAGTATCCATGAAGTAATGTGAAAGAATGGTAGGAGTCTGAAATTTCACATATTTAAGCATGACTTTATGCCATTTCACTTTAACCTGTTTTTATTGTCCAAGATATTCTTTAAAGAGTTCAGAAGCCCTTCTACCAGTTTCTTGTGACTAAGAACCTTTGTAAATTATCCAATATTAACAGCATAAAAGTTTAAAAACACAGTAAGATACAATGTGAAACTTATAAGAAAACTTATGTTGTGGCTGGTGGCATGAGGGAAGGTTATTAGTTGTCAAAACAAACTGACTTTCTAATTATATTACTTATTTTCTGTTTCATTGCAACAAAGGGAATTTGAAAACTCTGAAAAATGTTTGAACTTCAAATGAAGATGAATTAAAAATATGTATTCTAATATTAGTATTTGTTATATTTTAGTCCATTAATGTGAATTAGTACTAAGGCATCATTCTGCAATGTTTTAGATGAATAAAAAATACATTTTAATATTTTTTGGTTCTCTTAATTTAGTGTATGAGAGCATTTAAGATCAAATAGTGTGGTGTTCATCTTAATTCAATGCAGTAAAAAGAGAATTTGAAGTTTAGTCTGAAATTAAATTGTATCTAAAACCTTGTTTACACTGAGAGAGAAGGTTGAATTTATTAAGGTACCTGATTTTGTAAACGCAAAGGTGCGTGTTCCCACTATACAAGAATTCAGTGCAGTTTGCACATCGCCAGTATTGTGGCTGTCAACTTTGAGAGTAATGCAGTATGGGTAGCTATCTGACAATTCCTGTGTCCCTTTGCATGCTAGGTAATGCTCCCAGTGCATAAAACTGGGACTAAAACTGCTCCAGTTCTGGGTACATTGTATCAGTGTCCCATAATGCACCTGACTCCTCTTTTCTCCCCCCCCCCCCCCCCAGCTTGAAAGAAAAGACAGTCTTTTGGGGCTCTTTTTTCCCCCTGATTATAACCATGCAGATGCTATAGCAGCATAAACATGGAATCCATCATGAATCCATTGGGCATCAAAGTTTTATGGCAATTATATTAACCACGGTGAGCCTTATGCTGGAATATATCTCTCTTTATTGTACGTTCAATTCAAATGTATTGCATTTGAGTGCTGTATTTTTAGTATTAATTTCTTATTGCAGTAGCATCTGGACACCTCAATCAAGGTCCAGTTCTTCTAGGCGCTATGCAGATATACGACAATGATCCTGTTTTAGGGAGCATTGTGCCTTAGAATGCACTCCAGAATATAGAAAATTAGAGCTTCAGAAGACTTGTTGAGCCTATTCTATGTAAGCCTGTTGAGATCGTTGTAGAGGACTGCCTCAGTGAGCTCTTGGTGCACTGCTGTGTCAGACAAGGCTAATGTGATCCATGGGCATATAAAAGGGGAATATTAAATGGGTGTGGAGAAATGCTCTTGCCTCTGCACACAGCACTGGTAAAACATGTACAAGAAGGCTGTGTCTACAATTGAAGAATGATGTTGAAATACTAGAGAGTTTAAAGAAAGGTCACGTGTTTAAGGGCTGGAAGAAAACAATATGTTGTAAAGCAGGGCTGCTCAACATGTGGGCCGTATGCAGCCCGCGGCCTGTTTGTTTGCGGCCCACAGTGCTGTTTGGGTTTACGCGGGGCTCAACATGCAGCCCGCAGGTGGGATCCTTTGAACATGGCCTCCACTAGGAGCATGCTCGACAATGGCGAGGCATCTCCCAGGCGGCGTGAACATTGAAAGATGCAAGTTGATGGGCTGGCTGGAACAGATGGGTATAGGGTGTGGGCATTTCTAGCCCCCAGAGAGGAGGTGCCAGGAGCACCAGGGCATTGTGGGAAGTGCTTTGTATTCATGCCCATCAGTGAAAAGTTATTTGCATACATTTGCATCTATATTTGCATGTATATGCAACCATGCTTAAGTTGCGGCCCTCAGCATGTGCTGTGAGTACCACTGTGGCCCCCGGGGCTTCCAAAGTTGAGTAGCCCTGATATAAAGCTTAAGGAACTCCATCTGTTAGCTTATCAAAAAGAAAATGATGAGAGATGACTTGATCACTGTACATAAATATTTACGTATGGAAAGTATCTGATCTTACAAAGGTGTAAGATCCAGTGGTTGGAAGTTGAAAGTACACTAAATCAACCTTAAAAAAGACAGACTATCCTTGCTTCAAAGGTAATTTAAACATTAGAGGCGCTTAGCAGGGAGATGATGGATTCACCATCCCTTGACATCATTAGAATGGGAGTAGATCCCTTTCTAAAAGATGTGCCTTAATCCATTGTCTAGAGAAAAATTTACAGCCTGTGCACACAGGTCAGACTAAATTATCATAGTGATCCCTTCTAGTTTTGGAGTCTGAATCTGTTAATAACAGCAGTCCAGCAGGTGTGATAGCATTCCCTCAGCTACGTTGTATTTTCTGCCACTTTGAAAGCTATAGGGCATTCTGTGTTACAAAGCAAAAGCATAAGAAACTTTAAAAAAAAAATAGCAGTTGTCTATCCTACTCTTCAGCTGACTTTTTGTAAGCCGCAGAATATCTGGGTGCCATTTTGATACTCCTTTTAAGTGTTCAGTCCTGAAATTGAGAATGAGTTCATATCAAGAATCGTGCATTACTTTGGGATATTGGTATTGCATATATTAGATCCATACCAATGGCTCCTGGAAAATGTACACCAGTTGAGTTTATTTTATCATTTAATACAATTAGTATAGTAAAAAAGAGCTGGTGAAGTTGTAAATTTAAGAGTGAATTTCCCAACAATTATATTAAATTAACGTAGACTGTCTTTGAACTTAGTTAAGCAGAAGTCCAAGACTAACTTTAGAGACTGCTGATTGAGAGCACTTTTGTATTAGCCCCACAGTTACATAGTATTTCCTGAAGAGGGCAGCATGTTGAAAGCAAACTGGCTTTCTGACCTGCATTTATAACTGTAATTATGGAAAATGTCTTTTCTCTGTCTTCAGATTTGTGCCTCACATTCATAGCAAAAGTAAAACAAGGATCTTTATCGATACAAATTCAAATGGCTTATATAATTAAGTAACCTATTGTCCCTTACTCTTTCTCCCTCCATGTATGGAATTGGATGCAGCAGTAGCTTCCACTGAGTTTTCATTGTTTTAATGAGAGTTTGGTGCTCAATCAGCAGGGCCCCTAAGGTGTGTGCAGAAACAGGTCTGCATGGAGTCCTGCTGGCTGTTGCTCCCCTTCCTGCTAACTACATCCAGCTCTCTAGCAGCACAACTTTTTTGCCATGTGGTGTTCCTCCCTCCTCCCCCCAACCGTCTTCCTGCCTTTTCCCCCTCCATCCTCCAACTTTCAGTGTGTTCTAGATTGCAGTTGGTGATAGCTAATAAACTAATATTGATGTAAATCTGCATTAGTTTAAATTCCTGCAGAATGGTTGCAGCTGTTTCTCCATCTATAAAGTCTGATGCTTGGGGTGGGGGTTTCCCTGGAGTTGAACCAAGTGAGTTGGAGATTTCTCATTTTTTCTTGCCCCAGTAAAAATCCATAATTTTGCCCCAAAGAGACAGAATGGGCAGTGTAGGGAGACCTAAAATCTTAATTATATTATCAAGTCATTTTGTCAACTTTCTAACTTTGTATCACATCCATAAATTGAAATGCATGCTCCTGAAATTGTTTACTACCACCAGTATTGTGAGATAATGTAATTCAGTTCTAACATGTTTCTAAATGTTATAACTTTATTTTTTTTCCTCCCCAACAAGGCATTTTTGTTGCCAATTTGTGAAGCAGCGGCTATGAGAAAAGTTGTGAAGGTTTATCAGGAATGGATCCAACAAGAAGATAAGCCTTTATTTATGAAAGAACCTGAAGAAATATTGACATCTGTAAATATAGATTGTGATGAAAATATTGCAGAACATAATTCAGTAGAGAAGGGAAAAGAGAGAGATGAGGTAAAAAAATTGTAATCTTCAAATTTAAAAAGACAGTTGTTAAATGTATCATTTCCTGAACTAATTAACATATGTACTTCGTTTTCACCCAGCAGTGTGGTTGTTGCAAGTATTGAGTTAAGTTAAAATGAAAGGAAATATTGAGGTGAAAATTCTGAAGGGCACAAATCTGTCCCCTCAGGTATGAGTAAATAGAGTAGCAGTACAGTGAAGGTGCCTCCCACCTTTGAAAGCTATCCTGCCAAACTAACTTTACAATTCATGCCTCTAGTTTACCTTCATATCAGTTCTCTGGTCAGATTGCTTAGGCAAAGGCCCAGAAAAAAATATAACCTAGTAGTAACTGACTTCTAGGTGCCAGCGTTAAATAAAATAAACCATTTACAGAATCCCATATTACATTTCAAAGACACAGTTTCATTAATTTTCAATGGAAAGCCATTCAACTAACTGCTCATACACCTTTTGAAAACCTAATCCTGATCTAAATTCCAGTAGTGGAATTTAATGTTAGTGCTATGTATGTATTTAGAACTCGATACTGTGTGTGTTCCCATCTAGAGCTTCCGAAGAGAAAAATGCTCAGTTTTCAGGTTGGGGACCAATACCAAAATTTTAAGTTCCTCTAAAAGTCAAACCTTTACCATATTTAAATGATGTGGTTATTTTTTTTCAATTCAAAATAGCTGTAAATATTTTTAATAGTAATATACATAGGTGTATGCCTTAGATGCACAGCGTGGAAGCCAAAATGCCCTTGAGGCCTGATGTTGCACATTTTAATTCTACTGCAAAACTCCCCAATAATTTCAGTATAAGGAGTAGGGCAACACTGGTGACTTAAGACTGCATTAGTAGCTAGTGCATGCTCTAGTATGGCTTACTAGTAGGTGTGATTTGATCATGGATTCCTTTTTTGGCTCTGGCTTGGGCATATCTTGATTTTGTACGTTTTTATCATGACTGCTTTGAAATTTTGCCTAATTTTACCATGGTAAAATTATATACGTACTTGTTAGCATATAAGAACATAAGAATGGCCATACTGAGTCAGACCAAAGTTACATCTAGCCCAGTATCCTGTCTTCCGACAGTGGCCAATACTAGGTGCCCCAGAAGGAATGACCAGAATAGGTAATCAAGTGATGGTTCAATGCTAACTATAAACTAACTTAGGGTGGTGGTTTTATGCACACTGTAGCCTTATGCTATATGGAAAATAATTCCAAGCAGAATAAGACCAAGTAGCTATTTTTTTTTTTTTTTTGCCTATTATTTTGAGGTATTTGTTCTATGGCCCTTTTAAAATTGTAATCTTTAAGGTGCCTGTATATACATCTTCCATTTCCCATTCTCTGGGGGATAGGCTACTCGTTTTGTAGTTTTTAGCTCTTATTCTCTCCTTTATTTAATATAAAACAAAACCTTAATTCCCACTTTGGTTTTTTTTCCCCTCTGGGAGTTTAAGAAACAAAATATTTTTGCACTTCAGGAAAAAATGACAAACCCTGGCCATGTTCGAAATTCAAGTTGGTCAAGAAATGGCTGCTATCAAGATACTTCCCATCAAATGTCTGAAATAGATATTGCTGAGCAAAATATACGAGCTGGAATGCAATCAGTATTACAGGTACAGAATGCATTTTTCCTCCCTCAGTTTTATTGTCTCATTATTCTCCTGCTGTTCTGTAACAGGTCAGCATTGCTAAATTATTGTGGATTTAATTAAGGGGATGTATGGATGGATAATAAAGCTGGAATGATAGTTTACGGTGCTCTTCTAGATTTCTGCATTCTTTCTCCATTTTTATGTAACTAATATAGTATATAAGAGTGTCTTCACTACCATTGGCTCACGCAATAAAAAAAAACTTTATTCTCTACCTACAACATCAGAAGGTATACTCTGTTATATGGGGTGTTACAGAAAAAAATGATTTAAACTAATCAAGGTGAAAAGATTGCATGAATTGATAAGTGCTGTCCTTACTTTATGAAATTTTATCTATATTAGAACTCTGGTGACAGTTGAATATTATAGCTTGAGATAAATACCGGTTAGATCTTTGTCCTTATTTTAATAATATTAGTATTAACAGTTTATTTACACTTTAAAACCTAATTCGGTGTTTATCATATATAAGGATTTGTGGAACTTTGGCTGGGTGCATTTTAAATAGAAATAACTAGTTCAATGCTATTGTTGTAAATTGCAAATGCTGTAGTAAAAGTTAGCAAGAATTGTTTTTATAGCCTTTTTTTCATTTTCTTCCTAAAAATTCTGCTTCTGGAGCTGAAACTTTCTATAACTGGCCTCAGGCAGAGGTTAGTTATTTTGGGCAGTTTGAGTAAAATGCCCTGTTCTTATATTACAAGATGCCGAAAGTTGGGGGGGAACCCCCCAAACTTGGAATTTTTATCCTCCTACTCCTCCACTAACTAAGAAAAGCTTTTGAGTATATTAAGTGTACATTTTGAGTCTCACCATGGGATTATTCATGTGCATGAAGTTATTTTTGAGCAAAGTCTTAGCAATATTGGGCGCTTAGATGGTCACTGAGCATGCTTGCAGGCATTTTTAATTGAGCAAAAATACTGTACTTTAAGTAGATAGAAAAAATACAAGGGATTTCTCCTTCAGCTTTCCTGAGCTCAGCAGGCAACTTGAGTCCAAGTTGTTTAAGGTGTAGGCCAGGGCTACTCAACTTTGGAAGCCCTGGGGGGCCACAATAGTACCCACAGCACATGCCGAGGGCTGTGATTTAAGCATGGCTGCATACATATGCAAGTATTTATGCAAATAGCATCTTTCATACTGGCGGGCATGAATACAAAGATTAAGGCAAGACTATATAACACGCAGGTCCTATTTAAGTCAGTTCTGCTGATATTAATAAAATTCAATATTTACCCAATTTCCACCCATATGATAGCACTTGTGGGGAGGCTCTGCCGCCTCCCGCTGGCTGGCAGCTCCTCCTTACGCACAGGCGCGGTTTTTATCAGAGCTGTGTGGCTCTGCTTCTGATTGCTACCAGCTGGCAAAGGGGGCGGGGGTGGTAAGAGGCCCCCTTTGCCAGCTGGTAGCAATCAGGCAGGCAGGTGGCCTGGGAAGCAACTCAAGACACCACAGGTTGCACAGAAAGGGGCCACATGTTGAGGAGCCCTGGTGTAGGCCATATGATGTTAGCAGAGTTTAATAAGTCTCTGTTTATGTGGTGACATACAAGGGCACTACTTCTCCTTCTCTCTAATAGATGATACACAGGTTGCTGATCTTAACTGTTACTTGGAAACTTTGCAAGGAGGAGACTACAAGTCCCTAGGGCCTATCTACACAAACTGTCTTTTTTGACTTTCCTGCCACTCATTAACAGTTCATAAGAACTACCCCTCTTTTTGAAATGGGAGAAGAGTGCAGCAACAAGGTTCAATCAGACTAAGGATGGGCAAAAACCTCTCCGCAGGCTAGATCTGGTCTGCCTTGGGCTTTGATCTGGCCCACGAGGCAATTCTAGGCCCTGTCCCCTAATGGCCATGTACCACAAGAGAAGGAGCTCAGCCCCACCTCTCCTCCCCCCCTGCACAGCTGCTGGAGAGGAGGCAGCACTGGGGCTGAGAGTCCTCAACGGGGCTGCTGTTGTGGCCACACGGTCTGGGGCCAGCCTTAGAGGCTAGAAGCGCCACTGCCAGGGCGCCTCCAGGGCCAGCCCCAGGCCAGGTGGCTGTAGTACCGGTGCCTCCAGGCTGGCCCCAAGCCATGGCGCTTCCGGGACAGCCTGGGAACACATGGCTGAGGTGCCTTTGAGACTGGTTCCAAGCCGTGCAGCAGTGGCACCTCCGAGATGGCCTGTGGCCGCAGTGCCTCGGGGTCAGCCCCAGGCCGTGTGGCCGCAGCAGCGGCACTTCCACCCTGGAGGCTGGCCTGTGGCCGCAGTGCCTTGGGGCCAGCCCCGGACCACGTGTCCGTAACAGCAATGTTTCTGGCCTCCGGGACCGCGTGGCCATGGCAGCAGTGTCTTCCTCCAGGGCAGCCAGGACAGCATGGCTGCAGCCGTTGCTGCAATGGGGCACGAAGCCAGGTAAGGTTCCTCCTCATTCGCACACCCTCCCCATTCCATCCCCTCCCTTTCCTCCTCACCAAGACCTAGCACCCCCAGCTTGCTCTGATACCCTCCCTTGTTCTTGCGCCCTCTCTCCTGGACACACACTGCACCCTCCCTTGTTCCTGCTCCCTCCACCTGGCCAGACACCTTACTGCCAGCCTGCTTCTGCACCCCAACTTCCTCCCAGATCCTGCACCCCATCTATATCCTACTTGCTGGCAGCCCTGTCTCGCACACTGTACCCCTCATTTTTGTCCCTACCCCAGAGCCTAAGGAGGTCCATAAAATCCACTAACTCCAGAAAATTAAATCCCGTCTGTGGTGTAGCCTGAGAAGGAGTTTTAGTAAAATTTGAGTGGGTTAGGCTTGCCAATCTGACCAGAAAGAAAATCTAAGTTCGTCCTCTATCCCAGGTTACAGTTCAGTGGAACCACAAGGTTCCCTCTCTTGAGGGCCGGCAGGTGAACAGCAGCAACCACACTTTAACTCAGGAAATGAAATAGAAAACAACTTTATTGCTAAAGGAATCACTATAATGCTTATCACAACAAAAACAGCAGCAAGAACACAAATCACTTGAATTCCTTCTCAAGATGTCATTAATACAATCAAATTAAAATTTATCTAAGTATACAAAGAGTAATAATAATACTTCCTACACACAAGGACCCCAAGGCTGGATGGAGAAGAGGGGCTTCCCTTCCCCTGGAAGACGTGGGAGCAAATGGTAGTAAGATTCCTAAAAGCAAACTTAAGTAAAATTAAGGAAATAAAAAAGCCGTTATAGATATAAATATTCTGTTTCTGACCTGACAAGATAACACGCTCCGGCGTAGACTGCTTCAGCAAAGCTGGGAGAGCAGTGGTGATCTCCCAAGTCCCTAGGCCTAAATACCCCTTTTGGCGCCAAAATGTTCCAGATATACAACCCCTTTTCCATATTTGGGTCTAGCACCCTAACATTTCTGAGGGTACCATCTTTGATTGGAAGAAATCTTTGGGACCCTTATGAATATTTATTAAGAATGACTGATGTTTTCTTGGATAATTTCCCAAAACCACTTAGTGGGAAGCTGTGGTCTAAAATCCTCCATCTGGACTGATTGCGCAGGAAATTCAAAGTGGCCGTTGTTATTATGTTAGCAGATTTTCTCTGCAAATTCTGGGCAGAATTCAAAAAATAAACTCTTGCGCCAACCACAAACTCTTGCTTCACCCCTTCATAGAAAATTACAAAGAAAAACAAATATTTCACTACCTACCTACTGCTATAAGCCATCTTACAGAAAATGAATTCTGCAGGCCCCTAGCATTACCAGCATATTTAAATCTATATAAAGGAAAAACAAAAATTAAATAATAAAGCTATTAATTAACTAAAACAAAGCAAATATCATTTTAGTAGGCCGAAATAAAACTGATAACGGTTAGTAGGCTACAGTGGGAAGCCCTGAACCTCAGTTTTCCCCCCCTTTCATTCCCCTCACTCCGTGAGGCTGGGGCACTAGAGGAATGAGGTGTCTCAGTTGGGAGCCATATCAGTTAGGGTTGGGGGGTTTGGGAGGAGTGGTTTTTTTTTTTTTTTTTTTTTTTTTTTGTGGGTCATCGACCTCCCCCCCGACCCAAAAAGGGTTCCTCACCCCTGCCATAAATAAAGAAAATATTGAAACCTTTTGTATTGGACGTAATATTTTACTTTATTTAAAACAAAGTTTGATAAACCAACATGAGAGAGTTAAAACACTTAATCTGTTTCATAATTTAAATTAAACTGTTCTTACTAGCTGCAGCTGGTTCAGAAAATAAGATCGCTGTACCCAGCAGGGTAGTTCCCAACCCTGCCCCTTCTGGGTTGGCCTGCGGCCACTTCTGAAATTTGTGAAGTGGCCCCCCTTCCAAAATTATTGCCCTCCCCTGACACACATCCTTGGGCCTGATCAGTATTTAAAAATTAAAACTGTCACTCAGGGAACTTTTGAATCTTGATTCCCATAGGCAGGTTGATCTAACTCTTCCAGTGTCAACATGGCAAGGTCAACAGAAGCCACCGCCTTTCCACCCAGGTACTGCTGTTGGAGGGGTGAGTCAATAACATTGACCAGAACACCCCCTCCATTGCTGTAGGAAGTGTTCACACTATGGTGTTACTGTGCCACAGCATAAAAACCACCAGTATGGCTGAGTGGTTAAGGTGTTGGGCTTAAGATCCAATGGATGTTTGTCTGTGTGGGTTCAAACCCCACTCCTGGTAGCTCCCTGTTTTAGGGGACTGGACTCGACGACCTCTCGAGGTCCCTTCCAGTCCTTGTATTCTAGTATTCTATGGTCTTAGTGTGTAGCAGGTTAGCCTTTTCTGGCAGTAGCCTTTATTGTCTTAAATTATGCACTTCTTTGGCAGAATCGAATCTGACAGTAGCAACAGCAGAGATGTGCATTAGCTCCTCCCTCACCTGATCAACCTTTAATGTGGGTCACTACTTTGTACAATGCCTGGTGCAGTGGGGTCCTGGTCTCTGACTAGAGCTTCTAAGCACTATGATAGTATAAATGAAGACACCCAAGAGGATTTTAAGGAAGAATATTCCTATAATACAGGATGTGTATAGACAGATGTGTGACCTGCTTGGAGTACCCACAATTGTGAGCCCCTGTGTTCCCTCCTCTCAGCCTCAGCAAATGAGTGGTTTTGCTGCTCCCAAACCATCTGTGAACTTCCCGAGACACTAGCTTTCCAACAAACTCTTTGGGATTCTGTTAGTCCAAGTCTTGCCTTGCATGTAACAGTCAGTAAATCCTAACTCCTGAGTTACCCAGATATGTTCCTCTGCAGTGTCCAGTCCCTCCTCACTGTACATTCACAGAAATTAAGTTCAGTGCCTCGAGAGAGTCTGTATGGCTAGGTGAGGAGTCACCCTACATTTTAATACACTACACAGAGATAGTTTTGTAATAAAACAAGAATGAGCATATTAAAAAAAAATAGAGATTGAAGTGATACAGAATATGAATAGAAGACAAATGTGGTTACAAAGCAAACAAAACACTTTCTAGTGTCTATAATCTTAATTTCTGCACAAATTGGGTAATAACTAGCTAGAAAGTAGTGGTGCTGAAAAGACTCCAGAGGTTAAATTGAATGAATCAACAATGTGATTGAGTTGCAAATCTGACCTATGAGGAAAGGTTAAAATATGTGGTGCATTTAATCATGAGAAAAGTAGATTGAAGGGGGACCTGATAAGTCTTCAGATATGTTAAGGGCTGTTACAAAGGGGGATTGATCAGTTCTTCTCTGTGTCTGCCAAAAATAGGACAAGAAGTAACTGGCTTAATCTGCAGCAAGGGAAGTTTGTTAGATATTAGGAAAACATTTCCAATTGTAAGGGTAATTAAGTTGGAATAGGCTTCCAAGGGAAATTTATGTAATTGATCATTGTACAACCTATTCTTAAAAAATTTCAAACACCTCTTAATGGTGGTCTAGTTTATTTGGTCTTGCTTCAGTGCACTGTGATTGACTAGGTGACCTCTCAAGGTCCCTTACAGCCCTACATTTTCCTGATTGTACAATCAGGATCTGAAGTGATAACCATCCAAATTGAGTTCTCTTTGAGAACAATAAGGAAATTTCCAACAAGGCACCAGAGATTAGCTATACAATGGATGGGAAGAAATGCCAAGCATTGTTGAAAAAACATTAAAGCATTTGATATAAGAAGTCCTGAAACAAAAACAGTAGCATTGGTTCAACATAAATAACTTTAATGTGATGTCCACTATTCTTGGGCCAGGCCAGGCCACTGATCAAGCCTTCTCAGTTTATCATAGCTGCCCAAACAAGTGAGTAAAGTGAATGCTTTGAGTCCAGAACAGCATGTCCCACCACATGAGGAACTCATGGCAGAGGAGACAACCAAAGCAATCAAGAGAAGGTGTTCATGCAAGGTATTGTGCTCACTTTATATTTACTGAACAGTATTTCTGGTGTGTGCTTGAATATAGAATGGGATTTACTGAGTCAGCTTTGCAAGATGCTTATATGATAAAGATAATGATCTTTACCAGTAAAAAAAGTACGCTTACAATTTTTCAGAAATGAACAAAGGTGCACGTGAAATCTAGAATACCTCTTCTGCTGCTTTGTTCTCTTCCCTAAAACCCTCACATTGTTAACACTCTCTCTTACTTAAATCTACTACAGCTGAATAGAACACCAGTTTGGTTCCCAGTAAACATATTGCCTTAAATCAAAGTCCAAGCAGTAATAAATTAATCGGTACATGAAACACAGAATTCTTTACTGGTAGACAGGACAAGGACAAGTATTCAGTACAGATGTTCACCTCTGTTCTCTCTCCGTATAATAAAGACAACATGAAGGGCAAAACAGTGTATAAAAAAGTATTTGAAATTTTGGAAAATATGTCTGGTTATTCTCTGTTCAGTTCCTTACTATTGGCTTCTAAAAGCACCAAGCAAGAATAAACACTTCTGAAACCAATGGCACATTCTAAAGAATACACAGTATTTTACAGTGACTTCTTGAAGCTGGCCTTAATAGTGGGGACTCTAAATTCTTTCAACTCCAGCACACAGCAGCATTCCTGTCCTGTTTGCTGCCAAATATAACTAATCTTTGCTCTCCTTCTTCCACAGGCCAGGAAGGCACAGCTGCTGAGTCTAGAAGGTGCTGAGAGCCCCCTTCCGTTGCAGCTGCTTGCATTTCAGTGGAAAAGAAAAGGAAAATTACCAGATCTCTCTTCGCCTCCTCCCCCCCCCCCCCAAAAAACGTGAAGAGGGAAAAGCTGGCAAAGAACTAAATATTGAGCTGTAGATACCCAAAGCAGAGAAGAGAGTAAAACTGCAGATGTACAACCAATGGCTGCATAAATATGTAGGCCAGGTGATTCAGATCAGAAGCCTCAGGAAGCTCCTGAGGCAAATATTTAAGGCCTCTACTCCCATCATGAAAAATTAAGAGTGAGAACTTATTCCGGAGTATTAATGTAGTGTCACGTGCCACAACCTCACTCTGGAATCTTTAATTCTAGTAGAGGTTCCTTTAACTGCCATACTGCTGTTGTCCTACCTGCTAATGTACTCGTACTCCTTCTTACTAACGCTTTTCCGAATGAACTGGTTCAGTGCCTGTTGAAATAAATGAAAAAAACTCCCATTGACTTAAATAAGCACTCAAGCAGGCACTTCACCTATTGTCTTCTGCAGAGCAGTAACTCGGACACTATCCAGATGTACACTCAATCTTACAAACTATATTATTTTCTGATCCCAAGATGAGGTGTGGTTGTTTATTAATACCTGTATTTTTGATGTACCGTGTTTCATAAAGAAAGAGAAATAAAAACGTTGACACTTGAAATGTGTTGTGTTTTTCAAATTGGAAGCAGATGAATTAGTTGGAAATTAGAGGGCTTTAAAAAATAAACAAGTGCTCCCATACTTAATCAATGTGATTGTTATCCATATCCAAGAGGTAGTTATTCAGAGTCAGTTGGTACACAGATCAGTTTATATCTTATGGCTGTTGAAACTTGAATAATTATTTTCTCCTCTTTCCCATTTGCTGCTGTATTTACAGAGAACGTTTTGCATCAATTAGCTTTCCTGATCCAGTCTCCTGCGTGTCAGGAATTGGAGGCTATTGACATGTATTAACTTTGTCTCCAAATTATTTTTTGCTTGTCTGGGAGAAAACTTCCCCATTTTGTCATAGTGTTTTATAAACCATGGCATTGGGATATACTCTAACAATGTCATTACATTTCAAAAGACATCTTGTCTCCCCTTCAGCCTAATAGAGGCATATTCAACCCCTATTCAACTCTTTAGGAGGTAGTATTTAAGGCATTGTCTGCACTTGGGATAATCCAGATATAATTTCATTACCCAGGAAGCAAAGAATGGATAGGATTCCAAGAAGCCCTGTGGTTGCAGTCTATTAGTTTTTTTGGTATGCATAGTAAAAATAGTGGTTCATCTGGTACAAGATGGAGTTCCTGAAACTCCATACATCATGCACTTTGGCAGGCCAGTTAAAATGTCTTGGATGTTGCGCTTCTGATTAGCAAAACCTTACAGCCCAGTAGCTATAGTACCTTTTGTAATTGATTTCATATATCATGGAATCATAGGGTTGGAAGAGACCTTAGGAGGTCATTGAGTCCAACTCCCTGCTAAAAGTAGGACCAATCTAAACTAAATCATCCCAGCCAGGGCTTTGTAAAGCTGGGACTTAAAAACCTTTTAAGGGTGGAGTTTCCATTACCTCTCTAAGTAACCAATTCTGCTTCACTATCCTCCTAATGAAATAATTTTTCCTAATAGCCAATCTAGACCTCCCCCACTGCAACTTGATGCTTTTTCTAATAGATGGAGAATGTGCAGCTGAGGGCTTGTCTTCACTTACTGGGAGATCAACGCTGCAGAGTTCAATCTCCCTGGGTTTTGATTTAGCGGGTCTAGTAAGGACCAGCTAAATAGACTTCTCATGGCACTCCCTTCAACCCCAGTACTCCATTGGGTTGAAGGGAGTAAGGGACTCTTCCGTCAACCTCCCACAGCAGAAACACCACAAAAATTCAAACTAAGGTACGTTGATTCCAGCTACGTTATTCTCATAGCTGGAGTTGTCTCTTTGTTCAGCTTTCTCCCGTATCATAAACCTGGACTGAATTCTATCTGTAGATCCATAGTCTTATTTACAGACACTTCTTACCATAGAGGAATGCTTACCAACAATAAGAGGCCTGTCTAGAATTGTGTGTGTCATTGCTTAGCCCAGATGGAATAGCCTTTCCAAGAAATTTGCACATGTACGTGTTCCAGTGGGCTTGAATTTTTATTTGTGGCCAGTCTTCACAATGTATATAGCTATTTTCATGTTCACTGAGACATTCTAGCTGACATGTTGGGCTAAGTTGCATCAGAAATAATGAAAGGTGTGTGTTTATCTGAAAGATTTTCAGCCACTCACTTGAAATTCTCAACACTGTCCTACTACCACTCAAGAGACTGGACCAAGTCTCAAAAATGGCACTCAGCTCAGGCAAGTATGGTGACCAGGACCTAAGAGATTGATATTGGGCTACTTATCTTGGAGCATGGTCTCATAAATAATGATTCAAAGACTGTGATCACCTTTCTTCTTCTAAATTGTCCCCATTGCTTTTTTGTGTGGTATTTTCATGTTATTGAATGCTAAGCAAGACTTGTTTGATATCCATTCCCTTACAGAATCAAAGGTAACTTGTATATTATTAACTCTGATACTTGGAGTTAATTGCAGCAGTATGAACTGGGTAGTTGGAATCTCGGGATAGCTGTATAGTACTTCCAAAATGTTGTTAAGTGTGAGGGCAGCCACTTCAGTAAATATCCCAAAAACCCTATTTTTAGCGAGGAGTGCTACGCGCTGTGGGATAAAACTTTCAAGTCCCAAAATATAGTAATTTCACAATCATTGTCAAGTACAGTGTGTGTGTATACAGATACAGTATCATGTTTTTATCAAATGTTACTTTGAAGTTGCTTTCCTCTGTAATTCTGCAGTGGGTTTATGCTGTTAAATGTTCTCTAGATTTAACATAACCTTGAGTAATTTTCCATATAATATATCTGAGTAGACATTTGTTGCCAGTATTTTATAGAAAATGTAAACAGTTCTTTTTTTTTTTTGCCTGCTAAACTGAAAGTTAAACCAGCTTTATTCTTCTCAAAGGGGTAGCTGTGTTAATCTAACTTCCAAAAAAAAGTACAGGCCATCCTTGCTATAAGTCCAAGATATGTTCCAAAAACTTGTACTTAAAGCGAAACAAATTAAAGCGGGGAGTTTTTTCCCCGTGGTTGATTTCCATTTGCACAAATTGCGTTTTGGAGGGGGAGGGGGGAGTTTGCACAACTTAAAAGCAGGGAATGGGATGACTTAAAACACATCAGTTCCTACAAATGTCAATACTTCAGTGCAGAACAGATGTATACTGGGAAAACAGATAGCGAGGCCACCCTGTAGTCCTGTCACATCTTAGAGACTAACAAAGACTATATATAGTATCATGAGCTTTCATGGGCAAAACCTACTTCTTCAGCTCATCTGAAGAAGTGGGTTTTGTCCACAAAAACTCATGATACTATATATAGTCTTTGTTAGTTTCTAAGGGTGTGTCTAGACTACACCCCTCTGTCGGCAGAGGGATGTAAATTAGACACACCAAAAGTGCAGATGAAGCCTGGATTTAAATATCCCGTGCTTTATTTGCATAATGGCGGCTGCTGCTTTTTTCGAAACGGGGCTTTTAGGGAAAAAATGGCAGTTTAGACGGGGCATTTTTGGCAAATGCCCCGTTTTGGAAGATCCTGTACTCCTTGAGTACTCCTTGATCTTTTGAAATGGGGCATTTCTGCTGAAAATGCCCCGTCTAAACTGCTGGTTTTGTGGTTTTGGAAAAAAAAAAAAAAAAAAAAAAGCCCCATTTTGGGGAAAAAGCGGCAGCTGCCATTATGCAAATGAAGCATGGGACATTTAAATCCCGGCTTCATTTGCACTTTCGATGTATCTAATTTACATACCTCTGCCAACAGAGGGGTATAGTTTAGATGTAGCCTACGGTGCCACAGGACTACTTGTTTTCAATTTTATTCTTGAATTTGTTACTCATTAAAGCAGGCTAAACAAGTGATGTTCCTGTGAAAATTTGTGTATCATCTTTCTACAGCTATCTGTTGGATTGTTTAATCATAGCAAAAACATTGGCCAGCTTCTCAGGCTAATAGTTTTAATTGCCACTTCTTTTGTTTATAGGTTTTTATAATAAACTCTTCAAATATATTTCTTCTTGAGCCTGCAAATGACATTAAAACTCTCTTGGATGAGCACACTGATATGTGTAAACGCATTCTTAATATCTACCGTTACATGGTGGTGCAAGTAACAATGGACAAGAAGACTTGGTAAAAAGCTTCTGCTTTTATCTTAACATTTTTAATGAACTGGACCAAATATTTAAAACTTAAATACGCAGGAAGTTCAATAGGATGGTGCCTATGAAGTGAGTCAGTTTTTCTCAATGAGAAAATGTTTTAAGAGCAATGGGTCTCTAGGCTTCCTTAAAGTATTATCTTGCTGTAGTTGGGGTATAAAGTATACATGGACCATCCCATACTATCCTTCTGCAAAAAATGACAATCTATATAACTCTTACAACAGGCAAGTGTGGACACCTTCCTAGCTGGGAGGGAATGTTTAATGGAAGGGATAGAGATAGACATCCTCAGCATTAAAAAACAGCAGGGATGGTGAGTTGAGCTTTGAGGCAAAGATAAGCCACTGCAATCCTCTTTTGTCCAGAGCTATTGAAAAGGTCATAGGCAAGCACCTTTTCTGAGTGGCCAATGTGGGAAAAGGAAAGAGACACATCCCATGGCTTCTGTTCCCAGGGCAGCGCTAGTCTTATCAGTTTTTGGGAAGATGGGGGTTGTGTAAATTGCCATCCTGTTTTCTGACCTCAACCCTACTAAAAGCTGGATTCGGTACTATTCATTTCACCACTGGGAGAAATAGTGCTTAAGAGTCAAGATCTGGGGAAGTCAGGCTCTACCACTTTTGGAGGAGGTATGGTGGAGTTGAATGTCCACTCTACCACTTCCTGATTCTGGGTATTCTCCCCTTCCCCTTCATCTGCCATAGTGACAGGATGTTTGTGTAACCTGTGATCATTTCAGTTTGTTTTTGTGGGGGAGAGGTGCATATGCCTGTTGTGGGGTTTTTTTTTCTCTTTTGTCCCACTCTGCAACCTGAGGGTATTTGTTCACTTACCTAAGAAAACTACAGCAAGATTCTTTTCAGATGGCTGTGTTGGAATGGGGCAAGCGTGAAGGCAGTGGGTATATACAAGTATCGTAATTTGATGCTTAAAGATCTGTGATGGTCCTTGTCTGCATCTTAGTCTTTTTTTTATGCAGAAATAAACCCACACTTTAATCAGTTTAATCAGTTGCTCTCAGCAAAAACAAATCTTTACATTTCTAACTTCTTTTCATTATAATTTAATTTTCATTAAATACCTTGCTGGTGTCTCCTGAGTTCTTGGTAAGTAGGGCTGCCATCATTATGTATACATATATGGAAAAACAAAAGCAGTCGGACTTGGTTCTCAGTTATCCAGTGGAGACTTGGGAATAAAATGGGAATCTTTAGCAAATTCCAGTAGATAATTTTAAGTAGCACTTCTTCCCAGGCTTTATTTATATAACTTGAAATAAACCTTCAAGCATCATAATTCAGTTATGACTGTGAAGATACTTCTTCCCTGCCACTCCCTTTATACCTGATAGAGCATGTTTATAAAAGTTATCTTCTGTTATTACCCCAATCACTTGCCAAATAATCTCAGTTGATGCTAAAAAAATTAGTGTACTTTTGGATCAGAAATACAACTTTGCTGCTATTTGGGACCCATGAGAGTCATGCTTCCTTGAGAGAGAAGATAGAAAGGTTTATGCAGCATATGAAGGGGAATCCTGCAAGGGTTCTTCATTGTGGCAACAGAGAACAGCAATAAGGGGCAAGAATGATAGACTTAAAAATAGACCCATGTTGGGCTGTTTCTGACTCTTAAACTTTTTATATTTAAAAAAATAAGCTTGTGCAAGGGGAGAAACATAGTTCTTAATTGTCTCAGCCTAAATATATACTGAAAAAGTAATTCAATTCAATCTTGCTTTGCAGGGAGCAGATGTTACTTGTTCTCCTTAGGGTCACAGAATCTGTGCTGAAGATGCCACTCCAGGCTTTCCTGCAGTATCAAGGAAGAAAGAACTCCACTTTAGCAGGAAGACTTGCAGGAGCTCTTTTTCAGGCAATTAAATATAGATTGAATATGAGAATATTAGAGAGAGAAGGTGGGCCAATTTAAGTTAGTGAGAAACAAGCTTTTGAGCTTACATGTAGCTGCAGGACAGAAGAAGAGCTCTGTGTAAGCTCAAATGTTGGTGAGAGGGACAAATTTAAACTGGCCCAATAAAATATATTACATCACCACCTTGCCTCCCTCTGTTTATCATCTGAGAGACTAGAAATTGTTAATATTAAGCATATTGCCTAAATATTGAGACCATTGCATGTTAAGGAGCTAGTTGTATGTATAAAGACATTATTATATATAACATGCTGATAACTGTTGGGGTGATGAACTTTCTTTTAAAGGTCCAAATTTCTTAGTCAAGGTCCAGCTTCCCTCCCCCTGATTGCCTGCCAGTTCTCTGCCCACCATGCCTAGAAAGTAAGATGACCATATTTTTCTAAAATGAAAACTGGATGTATGGAGCTGGCCTGAGGCACCTGGCATTGCTGCTCTCTCCACTCTTCCCACTTCACAAACTTTCCTTCTTATCTGTCTCTCTCACAGGAGATGAATGTTTGTTTGTGGGCTGGGATCTGGGCAGGAAAGCAAGGTGTGAATGAGCTTTGAGCCAGGAGTTGAAGCTGTTGGACTATGATCAACTAGCAGTGCAATGTCCCTTTGAGGGCTGAAGTGGCAGAGAGGCAGATGGGAGGGACCAATGAGACCTGAGGTAGCAGTCTTAGGGAGATGATAGGAGGCTGTACTGTAGCAGAAGCAGGTGACTGGAGGCCAACTGGGGAGGAAGAGAGGTCGGTTGGGGATCCAGGGACTGGTCTCGAAGGACAGAGAGTGAGGAAGGAATGAGGTTACAGAGGGGTCACAAGGCTGGTGGGGAAGGTGACATGGCTACTGGAGGAGGCTAGCCGTCCGACTCCTCTTCCACCCAAAGGCCCCATCCTTCCTCACAGGAGCACAGAGCACCCCTACTGTGACCCTGAATCCGGTGCTCTGGGAAGCTGGGAGGCACGGCTGCAGCACCAGCAGCCCCAATGCTCTAGGAAGTATGGCTGCAGTGCCCACATCCCCAATATGCTGGGCAGCACAGTCCAAGCACTGGTGAAGCAGAGCATCCCTGATGTCAGCCACCCCAAGTACCTGCAGAAGTCAGTGTGGCCAGCAGCAGCCAGCCTGGCCCAGGGGCAGAATAGAACACTGGGCTGGGAACTGCAGGGGAGGACCCGGCCTGGGGGCAGAGCATGGATAGGCCATGCTAAGCTGTTTGGGGAATTACAGCCTCCCTTGCCCACAACACCTGCTGCCCATGGCTCTGGAGGCTGCTCAAGTTGGGAGTCCTGATGCCAGGGTTGGGACATGGGACTGTTCAGCTAGGCTCTACCCTGAAATCAAATGCCCCAGACCTCCTGGGCTTCCTAACTTATGTATGCTTTCCCAGAGTCCCATTGATACTGTGGGCACTTGGATTAAGCTAGAAGCCCATTTTGGGGAAATAACATGGCAAGAAAGCAAGCAACACAGGCTCAAGATAGGAGTATCGGAGCTGCTTTCATGTTACTGTTAAAGCATCAGTGTGTCACAGTTCATTGGAAAAATAACGCATCCTGAGTTGTTACCCTCCTCTAGTCTGATCTTATCCCAAGCCTTGTCACTATGTCAGTGCTTCTTGTCCTGCATGTCCTGTTTTCATGTTGCAATAGTCAGGCCTCTCCTCTTTCAGAGTAACACCTTTTCTTACATCATCTGTCTCCTTTTACCATGTACTTAGCTGAAGGGTGGATGATACGTGGCCCACGAGTCAATTGTGGTTCTCCAGGGTTTGCTGCTGGTGGGCCTCCAGACACTTGGTACAGCTGCTTGCAGCTCCCATTGACTGCACCCGCAGGTACAGCCAGTTGCAGCTCCACTGACCGCAGTTCACTGTTCTTGGCCAGTAGGAGCTGTGGGTTGCAATGGCTTGGCCTGCACCATTTCCCACAGCTTCCATTGGCTGGGATCAGAGGACACCAATAATAAAGCATCTGGCAGCCCACAAGCAGCTAACACATGCGAATTGCCTCCAGCCTGCAGGCTGCTTATGGTTCACTCCTGGGTTAGCCTCATCCCTTTCTCATTGTAGTGTTTGCCACCTGTCCAGAAAACCATACTCCAAGGGGGTGGGCCCATAGTAGAGTCATTCAAAACAGATAGCCCCAATTTGCTCTTTTGGTCACTTCACTGTGAATGGGGCCTGGAGAATCTCCAGGTGCTTTTAAAAAAAAGAAGAGAAACAAAATGCATGGAATGTAATCCAAACTAAACTATGTTAAAAGCTGAAGAGATCTTTTATGAATCAAATCAGTTTGTTCTGATAGCTAAATGATGTAACATGACACACAGCTGTGAATGGAAACAAAAACATTCCATGAAAATTCATGAAAGATTTGTGTGAGGTAGAAATAGATGGGGGCGAGGGGAGGAAAAGTTCACTTCGTAGACACTGTATATGGAAATTTTTGTGTTTTGTTTTAAACAGCAAAATCTAATGCTTGAATACCCTTCTGTTGTCTTATATTAACAAGTCAACTATTGTCATTTACATTACTTGTTCTTTAGACTCTTATAGTGGCCTGGATCAAGGCAAATCTAAACGTATACATCTCTCGAGACCTTTGGGATGATTTGCTGTCTGTAATGTCATCACTCACGTATTGGGAAGAGCTAGCCACTGAGTGGTCACTGACTATGGAGACACTAACAAAAGTGTTAGCTAGAAACCTATACAGCCTGGACCTCAGTGACTTACCGTTGGATAAATTAAGTGAGCAGAAACAGAAAAAGCACAAAGGCAAAGGTAAGAGATACTACATCGGGGTGGCCAACCTGTTAAAGGCAAAGAGCCACAATAGTTGGGGATATAGCGCAAAGAGGCAGGGGGGAGGAAATGTTGAGCAAAAAAAAGCCCCAGCCACATTTGGTTGAGCCCCCAAAAAAAAAAAAGATGCTGCCCCTTTAAACACAATGGTTCTGCCGGCGCCATTTTGCTTTGCTGCACTGGACAGTGAGCACAGGGAAACTGGGGCCGGGGGCCGTTTTTAGGGGCGCAGGGGTGGCTTTGCGAGCTGCACTTGAAGGGAGGAAGAGCCACATGTGGCTCGCAAGCCATGGGTTGGCCAGCCCTGTACTACATTATGCACGTTAATTATATCGGTCAAGCTAGGAAGGTGAGTTCTTGGAGGAAGGCGGACTACTATATTGCTAATTGGCTGTGTCTGTCAACCGAAATGGGACACCACCTGTTTTGTAGATCATATTTTGTAAATAAAAAACACCACTTACTAGCAAACAACCATGCACATCTGTAATTTAATTTACATCCCGGCTATAACCAAACTAGTCATTGTAAGTAAAGTTACTGACAAGTTTAAATGTTTCCTGGATTAAGCCCATGATTACCTATTGTGGAGGGCTAATCCTTTCTCTTTCTGTCAGTGTAAGTAATTAAGTTAACTGTAAGCATCAATCATAACTATTCATTTCTAATTGGTAATAAGAGGATTTATGTCCATTTTCTAGGGAAACTTGATTGATTTCTAGTAAACCTTAACTTGGTTATAAATCTACTGCTAACATTATTCACTTTCTAAAATTTGAAAAGTAAATACGTAATTGAAATATTGATTAAAATTGTAGTCTGGGCTGGTAGTTTGCATTACAGCATCCTGCTGACTATGAGAATTCAGGTTTTGGGCCCACCTTGTTTGGTTTCAGTTGATGTGTAAGTCATGGGGAAGGCCAGTTTTGTTAAAATTACTTTGACTGTAAAGATTATTTAAGAAAAAAAAGCCTCTTAAAAATGCATTTGAATGTTGCAAGTTTTTGAATAAGATTAGAGTTCATTGTTATAGATGTTCTATAAGATGTAGAAAATGGACTGTTTTACAGACCAAAATACATAAAGGGAGGCAGAGTAGCTTAATAGCCAGACTCAGAAAACATGGGGTTCTATTCCCAGGTCTTCAATTAGCCTGTTGTGTGATTCTTGGGCAAGTCACTTCACCATTGCACAGTTTCTCCAAGTGGTCTGAAGTAAATAGGTTGGCATTCAATAAGGACAAATGCAAAGTACTCCACTTAAGAAGGAACAATCAATTGCATACTTACAAAATGGGAAATGACTAGCTAGGAAGGAGCATTGTGGAGAGGGATCTGGATGTCTTAGTGGATCACAAGATATATGAGTGAACAATGTAATGTTGGAAAAAACAAACAAAACCCACATATTATTTCTGAGATGGATTAGCCGGATTTGTAAACAAGACATGAGAAATAATTCTTCAACATGTTCCCTCCTTATTGGCTGGGAAAGACTTGCTGCTCTGTCCTCAGCAGGGAGCTACTGCTGTATCAGAAAGAGAAGTGCCCCTCCCTTAGCCAAGTAGTTCTGTGCAAGGAGCCCTGAGCCCCTAACTGGGCAGGGCTCATTTAGCAGCTGCAGGGCTGTGCTACTGCGCAGTTTAGAGGGAAGCTTGGAGCCAGGATTGGTAGCTGTAAACAAACATTATGGGACCATGGGAAACTTGGCCACACTCACGATAAGCAGACATTCAGTAACTTAAAATCATGCTGGACCACAGATGTTGCCAGACCAGAGAGTTCTGGACTAGAGAATTCAACCTGCATGTGATTTTTAAAATTTCTCACTTTGTATGTATCACATTAACTAAAGATGAAAGACAGTGCAGTCCCATTTATTCAAATTGCTTGGGGGACATCCAAATGCTTTGGCTAACTGGTTGTTCCTATAAAACAAAGCATTGTTTAGCTGCAGTAGGGCCTCATGGGGAGATGATGTGGATTCGGTAACTAAGGTTTTTGGATAAAGGGAATTTGGATAGCTGGAGTTATACTTTATATCAAATACTTTGGAAATAAAGGGAAAAAACTATCCACAATTATTTATTTTATCTTGTGTGCCCTTGGTAAGCTCACTTCTCTTGGATGCATGTATTGGAAAGGTCAGAAAGGAACTACAACAGTAATTGCAGTAGAAGCATTGACCTAGTGTGAACATTGTTCAATTGATGTCATTTGGATAGGTTTAAAAAATGTTAGTTTATTTTGTTCAGCTTCTGAAGTCACATGCTTGTATGATGAGACTTTGTACATTTGAAGCTGAGCGGAAAATATTTGAAAAGTTGATTACTGCAAAGGTCTAGTATGTAAATCCATGTCAGGTGACTAAGTGAATAGATTCAAAATTATATTTTTGCAGGAGTTGGGCATGAGTTCCAAAAATCATCTGTTGATAAGTCCTTTTCTAGAGGTTGGAGCCGTGATCAACCTGGACAGGCGCCGATGAGACAGCGCAGTGCTACAACGACTGGATCTCCAGGGACAGAAAAGGCAAGAAGCATAGTACGGCAGAAAACAGTTGGTATGTATCTGTATATACTATGAGAGATGTGACATGAGGAAAGGAGTTTGTCACTTTATAGATACAATAATGTTCAGTTAACTTTTCCACAGAAGTTTCACGTATGATAATTAGTAACGAATGTAAATATATATTATGCAGTCTTATATGCTGTTTTTTGGGGGGACAAGTTAATAGCATTTGGTAACTTGTATATAGTGGCTGGCCACCGCAAACAGGGGCTGCTGGACTCAGCACAAGCCAGAACCGAGCAGTCCCAGCTTGTGCTGGGCCAGGTCACTATGTCTCTGCATTTTAAATGTAGTAAGAGCTTGGCAGCTGTTAATACTTGTAAAATGCAGAGTCACAGCATGGGTGGCTCCCGGAGCTGGCACTAGCCGGGACTGCTCAGTCCCAGCTCGAGCTGGCTCCTGGAGCTACCCCTGCTGTGGCTCTGCACAGCGGTCCTTAGTGACTAATTGTGTAGTCGATACAAATTGTATCAACTACTTGATTAGCCAGATAACCGCAATTTAACATCCTTACTATATCCTAAAACCTTTGCTGACTATAAATAGGCAAACTGCAAACTTGTGAAGAGCTAACTTCCTGCAGTAATCAATTCCACTACGTATCCTTGCAGACTTTTTTTCCCTCTGTTGTTAAAAATATCTAGCACTACTAGGTGTTTTAGGTGATTACTTAAGGGGGGCTTCATTCATGCTTGTATGACTTACTTAGAAATGCAGTGTGGCTTGAACTAAAAACTTATTTGTGAGTTATCTCCTAAGATGATCTCGGTTGAAGAAAAATTGCAGTAGTTTAAATTCAAAAGAAAAAAAATTAGAAATGTCTGTTGCTGTTTCAATGTCTCCATAATGCTAAATAATGATAGTCTCGTTCAGTGAAAGATATAATCTTACGAATACAGCTGGTACATTTCAACACAGTTTGAGAAACAGGGAATGCATGTCAGCAATTGAATGAATAATTTTGGTAGATTTTCAGAAATGCAAGTATTTTTCCTCTTTCCCCTTGAACTTCTGGGCATAATATAAATTTTTAAGTCAGTATTTAAGTTAACCAAGTTACATTTCTTAAGTATTTTATTCTACAACGCTGCTAGTTTCTACTGTTGTTAGTTGGATCCAACAGGATCTGTTCTGGGTCCAGGGCTGTTCAGTGTTTTCATTAGTGAAGACTTAGGTAATTGAGTGAAAAATATGTTTATAATATATGTGGATAACATCTAGCTGACAGGATCTGCTAGCACTTTGGAGGACAGGTTTAGAGTTGAAAACAACTTTGACAAATTGAAGCATTAGTCTGAAATCAATAAGGTGAAATTCAGTAAAGGCAAGTGCAAAGTACTACACTTGTGCATTTTAAATTTTTTCTTTTTAACTACAAAATGGGGAATGAATGGCTAGACAGTAGTACTGATGAAAAGCATCTGGGAGTTATAGTGGATTACAAATTGCATAGGAATCAACAATGTGATTCAGTAACAAAAAAGGCTAAGATTATGAGGTATCTCATTTAATAGGCATGAGGTTATTGTCCCTTTCTGCTTGGTTTTGGTGAGTCTTCAGCTGGAATACTATGTCTAGTTTTTGGGTACCACACTTTAAAAAAAAATGTGGATAAATTAGAGAGAGTCAACAAATAGGATACAAAGTTTAGAAAATGTGACCTATGAAGAAAACTTAAAAAAACAAAAAAAACTGAACTAAACAAAATTTGGAGGGGAACTGATAAGTCTTCAAATATATTAATGACTGTTTAAGAAGAGAACAGTGATCAGTTTTTCCTCAAGTCCAGTGAAGATGGGACGAGAAGTAATGGTCTTATTTGTAGCAAAGGAGATATTAGGAAAAACTTTTTAACTAAAAGTGTAGTTAAGCACTGGAATAGGAATCTTTTATTTTACGTGTTAAGAACAGGTTACGCGCACGCGCACGCGCACGCGCACGCGCCATGAATGGTCAGTCTATACTTAGCACAAGGACTGGACTAGATGACCTCTCAACATTTCTCTGTTTCAGGGATTGTTTAATGGTAGCACCTAAAGCCTCCATCAGGGTTGGGGACCCATTGTCCAAATGTGTAGGAAGACACAATTTCTGCCCCCAAAACAACTTCAAATCTCTGCCTTTCTCCTGCATTCAAAAGCTAATTTGCATTTCCTAAGTATTATTGTGATAAGTTGACAGCTCCTAGTTTGACTAAGTATTCTTCATTATACTTGGGATATTTAAAATAAAATTGGCTCTCTAGTTCATTTATGGTTACTCTTTTGTGTGAGTTTTCTGTTAACTTTCAGTGCATTATCAAGGTGATACTAAATTAAAGTTACTTTTATATTTTCTCTGTCTCAAATTATTAATATTTCAAAAGATAAATGTTGTGTGGTTTCAATCCTAAATCACTGAAATTTGTCCACGTCAAACTATATATTGACCTAATCAGTAACAAACTAATCCGAATTTAGTTTCATTGTAACATATCATTGTTTGTTTTTTCTCTTCCAAACAATTCTATTGCATGAAAGAACATTAACAGGACCCTTTTATATTAATGTAAGCTTTATTTTAAAAAATAATAAATCTCTTCATGCTTAGGTGAATATATTTTTTATGGACAAGTATCCCAGTACTAATATTGAAATTATAAAGTGCAAAGCCCAAAAGTAGATGCCAGAGCTAGCCTCCTAGATCCCTATATGTTTAAAAAAATTATGAAGTGATTCACAATCCTCCTGTGAAGCACAGTAAAGTATTCCAATATCATTTTGGCTACTAATTTTATCTTATATTTACGACTTTGCTTGGAATAAGTAATTGGATAAATTTAAAAATCAAACTCTGATATTACTTGCAAACTTTTCACATTTATCAAACTGTTAATATATTTATGTCTAGTACAGTAAGTAAAATGCTTAATGAATTTCCTTCTTCAGTTTTTAAACATAGAGATTTCTAGTAGCCAGAGGTAACTTAAAAGACTTCTGCATCTGTTGGTCATGCCTAGTATTATCAGCTAATTTGTTTGAGAAGATCAGTGTTCCCCCTCTCACCGTAAATATGTAAGGCTGGCTCTGGTGAGTTAATTGATCCCTGCCATGTTTAAATCCTATGCTTTATTTTCTTTATCATAAGCATAATTCTCATCAAGAGAGAAGAGGGAGACCAAGATCTTAACCCTATGCTAATATGTTAAGTCATTGCACTGGTTCCTTATTCAAAATAAATGGAATGTAAATTGATTGTGATCATGGTTGTAATTGTAAGACGTTCTATACTTTGGCGCCAAGGTATCTGTCCTACACGGTATTTAGCTATAAAATTCTCCTCTTAAATTCTATGTTGACTCTGCAAATAGACCTGAATTTAGGCCTGGAAAGGAGTTGGTCCTCACATGTGTTATATGGTCTTTGATACACAGTGTATTTCCTTTGATTGTTGGCAATATACTCCTTATATGTTTGAGTGGGGGGCAGAGAGTCTGTCAAACATTTTTATGGTAAGAAAGATGGGGTTTTATTTCAATCTCTATGTTTTGTGTAAGTCTGTGTCACCTCTGTTTTATGCCATCCTCATGCCAGCACCCATTAGTTGCACAGAAAGTTCTGTGTGTCTGTTTAACTGGCGTAAAATTCACAGCTTCTCTGATATGCAGTGTGTACATTTTATTAGCCTGATCTTATGTAAAGTATGTTTTTAAAGGGTCTTTTTAACTTTGCATATGGGTTGAAAAATCTTTGTTGGACTATAGTCCAGGATCCGTACCCTAAGCAGCAGATTCTGATCCTGGAGGTAAATCATGACGTCAGAAATCCACTAATCACTATACTTGTCTGCAAAAACAATAGTGAATGATGTGGGATACTTACTGATGCATATTTTAGGTGAGAATGTGACCCCAAATAGTCAATAGGTCGGGGTAAAAATGGGCATACAGTGAAAGCTGCAAGTGTGGCATATCCTTCTGCGTCCTCTACTCCCTCTTCCCATCCCAAAAATCATATATGGAAGAAGAATAAATGTTTGTAATTTTGGTGGCATTGTGTATATAAGGAGGAAAGACTAGTAAGACTCCTTGTGAACTTTCAAAATTGTCTGGTAAAATTTATTGTAAATTTTTTTTCACTCATTAGAAAACCTCAAATCCTAGTAATAAGACTCCCCTTATTTAATTATAAATACTAATATAGTACTTGTTCAGACTAAAATAATTTTAAAATTTGAGCTGGATTGGTTAACGTTTTTCACAATACCTAATAATCTTAATACTGATTTGCATTTTTAGCGTAGGCAGTTTAAATGTCCATCATCTTAATTGCAAATGGGGTGGGCAGTGCAAAAGGCTGTAAAATACTATTCATGGCATGGAAGTGAGGAGACAAGTCCTGATTATAAAGAATACATTATTTTAAGATTTGTATTGGGGCTAGCATCTAATAATAAATATGACTGTCTTTGTGGACCCCGATGTGCATTAACTGATCTCGAGTGCTTTTTGATGTATCAAGGACTTTGAAACAGGACTAGATCAAAATATACAAATGATCTGATGCTCATAGACACTTGATGTATAGTGGGTGAATGAACACCTCAGCTTGCCTCCAGTTAAATGTTTGTGTACAGAAGCCCTGTATTTAATAGGAAACTATTTTGATTTAAAGTATCTTATCAGACTCTTTTTTTCAAAGTGCCGTTAGAACTGTATAATCTCTACACTCCACTTGTCCCATTTGTTTCCTGCTCTGTATACATTAAATCACCATTTTTTTTCTGACTGTTGCTATGTTAAAGGCATCCCTTTAATTGGAGTGATAAATGTGATGTGACTAATTCCAACTTGTATCATCTCCATGTGCTTCTGATTCTTATGCATAATGGGGGGAGCCTGGACTTTATTATATATATTCAAAATGTTTGATAATAAGCAACTGAGTATCAAGTCTACAGATACTGTATTCACTAATGAAGCTTTATTTTTTTTAAAAGCGCTGAAATTCCCATGAAAAAATGTCAGTGTATAATGCGTTTTGAAGTCATTTAATTAAGATTTCTATCATGAAAATGTCAAGTAGAAAACTACTTCAAGATCATCAATTTTATCTTTAGTTACCCTGACATAAACTGTAGTATCTAGTCTTGCTGACATACTGCAAAATGGGAACAAATCAGTATTATCCAAGGAACTGTTAGAAGATTATTGTAAATGTGGCAAATATAATTCTTATCCTGCAATCCTTGCATACGTAGTCCCACCAAACAGGATGGATTGATTTAAATCCAGGTGATTAAATTCACTCATTCAAAATGGGCTAGCAGGAATCCTTAATATAAATAATCTGTTTTAATCATGTTTTTCATTTGTAATTTTTAATTATTTTCCTAATGAGAGGTTGATTCTTGTTGCTTTGCATACTTGATAACTAGGAGGAAACACGTATCTATAATGTATGTATTTAAGCTTAGCACACATTTATTGAGGTTCTTAATTTTTGCATTTTAAAATGTTTAAAAAATCTTGAAAAGCACATTTCTGAATTATTAGATTTTCACTTACGATTTGTATCAAGCTGCAATTCAAAGTTTAGTTAACTAAAATGAAGTTAAAGCTGAAAATTCAAGGGGATAAAGTAATCTTATTAAACATTTCATTTAAAACTCATTTATTAGACAAGGGAAGTATCTTAGCTGTAGTTAGCAAATTGAACTTTTTTTTTTTCTGGACACCATGTTCACTGTGTCCTTCCAAAAATTTAGAACTAGTAGATTTCATCCTTTCACACACCTTATTGTTTTCCACTTCAGATTTATTTAAAAAAAAACAAGCTAAACAATCTTTTCACCTTTTCATCCGTCAGTTGGTTTCTCATCTTTGAACCTCTCACTGAAGTGAGCTAGTTGAATAAACTGAAGTGAAGACAGTATTACTATCTAGGAAGATTCAACAAATATAATTTGTTCAGAACTTGCTGTTGAAATTTTCTCAACAAGTAAGAAATGGTTAATCGACTTCAACTAGATTTTCATGAAATATTTATTATAGTTGTGTGCAAACTGACTCTGACACAAATTTAGTTTTCTTTTAGTCTTTTAAGCCCATTGGAAACTCTTGAATTTAATTGAAAATTGTTTTATTTCAAAATTAGGATACTCTTCTTCAACAATAAAAGAAGCTAGTCTAAAAAGTGTAACTATAGTGTAAATTAATGTTTAAATTAAACTTTTACAGGTTCTGATTTGCTTTTGGAATGGTATTGAACTTGCTGATTTTTCAACCCCTGATGCAGTGGAAAATAATGCAATTTAATTAGTTTCTCAATTTTGGATGGAAAATCATTGTAATTGTCAGACTAAAGGCATTATTGATGCTTTACATAAAAAGTTTAAAACTCAAAATGTCTTGTGTGTCCACTGATTTTTTTTCTTTCTTACAGCTCTGCCAATATCTGCCGTGCTGAAATGTTTTAATTTTAAAATTTTTCTTCCTTTATCTTTGTTTTCTTCGTTGCTGCTTTTTCTGTGACACAAGCCTTTCATTATAGTCACTCTTCTTTTTTTCCTTCCCCACTTCTTTCTTTTCCTTTTTTGAAGCCATGAGAAGCCGATCCATTGGTGAATGTGCTCTGCCATCGGCCTATATACGCAGTGCTAAAAGTGCTCCTGTTCTGATCCATACTTCCAAACCCTTCTTGCCTGATATTGTTCTCACTCCCCTTTCTGATGAGCTTTCAGGTAGTGCCACCTCTGCTAATTTCTGCACTCCCTTTATCACTTTTTAAATCCTTCTGCATTCAAATTCTGCTAACATTCTTCAAAGTAAAATATTATGGGGGAGGGGGAGGAGAAGGGAAGAGATTTGAGTTACGTGAAGTATCATGCTATATTTGCAACCCATTCTGGAGCTGTTAGAAGTTAGTGCTGTGCCAATTTTTATTATTAATTTGAAAATAATAGAACTTTTCTGCTTTTTCAGTAATCATAATTTTAACACCCATATGCGTGAGGGAGGTAGAATTGAGTTAAAGCTTTATTTGTGGTGGGGGGAAGAAGACAGAAAAGAAGATCAGATTGTTAGCTTAACTGATTTGCCATAGATAGTCATTCAATATGAGTTTTTATCCATAGATGTGTTTCCAACTTTGTCAACTGTAATAGAAGAGTAATTTGTGAATGAATATCTGTAAAGAGATATTTACAAAAGCCATGTAGCATGGCAAAAAATACATTACAATCTGCATGCTTCCTTTAAAATGTATGAAAAGAGGAAAATACACACTTTAAAAAAATTCCACTGTTTTGAGGTTTCAAAGAGGATAATGGCTTCAGTACAAAGTGGAAGATTTCTGAAAACTTATTGGTTGACTGGAAGTCTGACAATAGTTTCTTGTGGCAAATTTTGTTTTTCTGTAAATGAGTAGCATTTAGAATTAGCACAAATTTTAAAAGTAACTAACTGGTTGTGCTGGGTGTGGGTTTTTTCCTTCTGTTTTGTGACACCTTCATTAAGCTGTTAGTTTTGTTTTGACTAACATTTCCCCCTTATTATTTATTCCCTGCTTAATAAGGTATTTGTGAAGCAACCTGACAACTTGTTACTTTTCTTATAATTTTTGCATTCCTAGCTAACCCCATCAGAATTCCATGGTATTCTGCTCTGGGAAGCAGGTTGAACAATGGTTTTCAACTTTTTTTTTTTTTAATTCACCACCCACTATATCCGCTATCTTACATGGATAAAGAATGTTTGGAGTTAGATCTCAGGATAATTTTGGGTGTTGTTTATTAGTGAGAAAATATGGCATAGTTGATAGAGCATTGGATTGGGATTGAAACTTCCTGTCTCTGCTATTGGTCTACTGGGTAATCTTGGGCAGGTCAGTTCTCTGCCTTGTGCCACAGTTTCCCTATTTGTAAAATTGTCTGTAAAGCACTTTGAGAGGTGTGGGTGAAAACAGATTAAAAACTAGATGGTATCAGTGCACTCCATTTATAAGAATCACTGATATAAGAATCACCCGCATCTAGTGATTAAAAACCACTAGTACAAAATCATTCCTATATTAACCTATACTCCCCTTGAGTAAATCAACCACTTATTAGAATCAAATAATCTGGGACAGATATGAGTCTTATAAAAGGAATGCACTGTACTATTATTATGTCTGTTGTGGATCTTAAAAACATGGGTTAGAGAATTTAAGATTGCTATGACAGGAAGAATGTTAATCGTGGGGTCTTGGTACACACCAGTGTCTTCCCTGGTGTTCCCTTATAACTCAACTGTGTTATTTTGCCCTAACGTTTATGAATTTTGAATGCAAATAATGAATTGAGGGGTTTTTTGTACAGAATTGAAATGCAATATTTTTATTTGTAGATTCAGTGTTGCTTGCTAATATTATGCAGGTTGAACCTCTCTAGTCCAGCACACTCTCTGGTCCAGCAACATCCATGGTCTGGTATGATTTTTGTTAGTTGGATGTCCGCTTATCATGGGTATAGCAAGTTTCCTGCTGTCCGATAAAGTTTGTTTACAACCACTAGTCCTGACTCTGTGTTCTGTGCTTTCAAACCAGAGAATTTGCCAAACCAGAGAATTTGCTGAACCAGAGAAGGTCAATATTGTCTAGCAACATTGCTAACAGTTCCACTGCTTACTGGGCTCTTCGAAGACATTTAGCTCTAATTTACCCTTAAATGTCTTCAAAGAGCCCAGTAAGCAGTGGAACTGTTAGTAATGCTGCTAGACAATATTGACCTTCTGTGGTTCGGCAAATTCTCTGGTTTGGCACCGATCAGGTCCCCCCATGGTGCCAGATGAGAGGGGTTCAACCTGTACTATTCTAAAATCTGTTTCATGAAAGATTCGGTTAATCTAAAAGAGCTTCTAAATACACTAGTGGGTTGGAATTAGAGTTAGGAAGATTAATTAGTGCAATAAAATATCTAGTAGACCTGTTCTGGTACATTTTAATCTGTAAATTTTGATTGAATATTCTCCTTGGTAAGAAATAAAATGCATTTAGTACAGCATCAATATACATATGAAGCACCAAACACTGTATGTATACATGTATAATGCAAAGAGTACTGCAAGTGACCATACATTATGGTATAATGACAAAAATCCTTGAAAGTTCCTATGCATCCTAATATTGATCAATAGAAAAAATATTCTTCTGACTTCAAAACTATTGATAGTTTTTTTTCTATAGTATCCTCCTCTCTCACAAAAACAACTGAGATGCTAATCTGACTAACATGGACCTGAAACACTTGAGGTTTGTTATTGTTTTTGTTAATTAAATGAATACAAATTGCTTAGATCAGTCTTAGTATTTAAAAAGGGAGAAAAAAGGCTTTTTTTCTTCCCTCTCTCTGGTAGCTTATCTTCAATTGCACTGGGGAAAAATTACACCTTCCAAATTCTGTTCTGTAGTGTATAGCATTTGAGAGGTCATTGGAAAAAAAAAAAGGGAAAGGAAAAATATGCTGAATACTGCTCCCCATAATGGAAGGACCCACTCAAGAGTTAGAAGCTGCTATCAGAGAATGAAGGCTGCTAATTTGCCTCCTACACATTTTTAGGCGTTATGAATTTGAAAACTGATTATCTACTGAATTCCTTTAATGGATGCTCAGAACTAAACACTGGATTTCTAAAAATATTACTTTGAAAAATCTTTTTTCTGCATTGAGCATTAAAGGGACATTTCCTTTGGTATGAAAGTAATAAGTGCAATTATAATTATCTTGAAATAGTCTAATGTTTAAGATAAGCAAGAATTTTTTACTTTTTTTTTCAAAATACACCCAGTGAGTAAGTAGTTAGTATGCATTGTACTCCATAAAATTAGTTCATTTGAAGTTGAGAGCTCAGTTGTACCTCTGCCTATAAACCTAGGGCCATCATTGCCCATAGCATCCTGAGAGGAATGATATGACACAGTGAGTCAAGACTCCACACTTTGAGCCCTTTTCTTCCTACTTGTTGGAGGTGGTTGGAACAGTTTTATGGAGGCTACACAGGTTGCAGTGCTGCTACCTGTAATGCAGATAGTAGGTACAGGAACCCCTCTTCTCATACAGCCTTCATGTAGTGCAGGTCACCATTTGACCTGAATCCGTTCATTCAGTGGGGGGAGCCAGAGAAATTGTCTATCAGAAAAATACCAAAAAGTAGCTCTTAGTGAAATACTCATAATAAAAAGATGGATTCCTCTTCATAGTAGCTATGAGCTACACCTTTATTAAATCACATTTCTGCTTGCTTGATATCATATGATGAATGGTGCAGAATTCTTGATGCTCTGCTTTTCTTTGATGTCAAGCTCTAGCCTTGCATTCAGGAACAGCAAGTAGTGGGATGATGGCATGTTTTGGTCGAAAATGAAAGGTTATATCTAAACACCTGGCAAGTCAATTTTCTCAAAGAACCAAATAAAACAAGATTTTGATAGTATCTGAATATTTGTGACAATTTATAACTCCAGCACAGTGTTTCAAGTGATCAAGGGCACAGAACTGGTAACTTGAGTGGGCTCCACATTTAACTTCTGACAGGAAAGCTCTAAATCTCTTTAACTGATCAGATAAGGCAGCAGCAACAGAATTAATACCAGGAACATGGTCTGCTCTTGAGAAGATGTTGATTTTGAGATGCCCAGACCAGTGCTATTAATTTTCTGCATTCTGTCAATTTAGGCTGTTGACTGCAGTCGGTCCATATAGAACATCTTAGCCTCCCTGAACTGTTCTCCCACTAGGGCTGCTAATTCTTTAATACTCTTAAAAAGAATCCTATAGAGATGGTATTTGTAGTGACTGTCTGTTCATAAAACCTTAACTTTTTTTCTAAGATGTTACAGGAAATGAAATTACATTATCAGGTCCAAGCTATGGTAAGTAATAGCAATGAACAGAAGCAAAAATTTAAAGATAAATTGATTGCACAGGGATTTCACACCCCATTACATTTTTCTTTTAGTAATCTTTTCACATATGCTCATTCCAAATCTTTATCATGTCTGTATGGCTGAGTATATTTCAGAATGCACGGCTAGATAAGCTAGAAAAATACTCCCCCTGTGTTCAGGGTAGGTGGTAAATAAACTTTCCTAAAGATAAGATCCTCTAGTTTAGTATTGGAAGGCATTGGCAGGAACTCAAAACCTTTCCTAAGAAGCTCACTGATTGTAATTTCTACCATGTGTGCAAGGTCCAATGCTGGCTTCAGATTTCCTAATATATAAAATGTTTTCATAGACCTAGGTATAGGTTTCTAACGCTGTGGGAGAAAACTGCCCAATTGTGTAACCAGAGCCAATTGAAATGAATTGGAAACTACAGTTATACATAAAGGTATGTTGAAAGCCCATTGTCTGCACTCACTCCTGGCCACTGCTGCTCTCTCACTTAGATCCATGCCATGTGAAAGCAAGAGATACTGTTTGTGCAGTTGAGTGGGCACGGGAACCAATACCTTACGAAACAGTTGATCAGTCCATTCATCTCGCTGCCCTGGCTGTGATTCTGAATCCAGTATGGGGGGAAACAGGAAGGCTAGTTTAGATTATCAGCACTGAGCTAGATAACTCATTTCTACAAAGGAACAGTCTCTTCCTATTCTGTTACTTCGGCTCCCAACCAGAAAAGGCCTCCCTCTGTTACGGTTTGTGTGCTCATATTCACAGGCCTCAGGCAACTGATTTCGCTCCATCATATGAGTGGTGATGTCTCTGCTTCTTCCTTGTTCTTTCACCTTATCCTCGTATGTCTTCCAAATTGGGAACAGTGTGTTCTTCATGCAATGAGCCCTATTTGTACTATGGGGTACTCATGCTTTCAATGCATCTGTAATCAGAAGATTTTTGACAACAGTGTCTGCTGTTCTGCATCTACATGGTCGTCATTCTTGTGCTTCAGACCAAGAATATAAATGATAGTATGGATCCAGCTGCCTATCCAGTTCCTTTCTGGGGCCCATGATGTAAAACAGAATGGTCTCCAGGGTACAACATTTGCTTCCTTCACTGATTTATCTGTTAATGTTTATTAGTTTACTTCGGTTAATAGTTTATATAGATAGTTCAGTGTTACTAAATTTTGCAGTGTTCTCCTCCAGAATCCTATTTAAGAACTACATCTTATGTCCCTGAACTTTCCCAATTCAGTGACAACCACATCCAGTCTACTACATTGGAGAAGCTCACATTCCATCCAAGTGCTCGATTTTGCCAGGTCTTTCCTCCAAGAACCTGCCAGGTATGAGAGTAATGACTACGTAGGTTCCTCATGGACCAGATCCAGGAGAATCCCTTGTACAATTGGCTGAGAAGTCACAGAATACTCCGCCAGGCTCTGTTGCCTACAGTACTGCTACCAAAAAGGTGTGAATAAGCCGTTTGCTGCCTCTAAGCAGAAGCATGAGGGAAGATCCCTGTGCTTACCAGAAGATTTGGGAACTCTCCATTTGCTTGGGGTTTATACATCAGCAAGAAAAAGTTCTGTAGGCTGCAGCCATACAGGCAAAGACTTGCTTCCCAACCATTTTTCCACCATACGACTTATGAGCCTTCAAGGCAGTGTCAGAGGCTGCAAAGAACTACACAGACTGTGCTGCTTGCTTTCACTGTCTGAACTCACCCATCTACGAAGAAACAATTACGATAAGATCATCTAGAGTTGTGAATTCTTTCCCTGTTCACAATCCCCATCTCTGGTTTTTGTGTGGGTTTTTTTTTTGTTTGTTTGTTTCCCCAGGGACCACTGTCATGAGGAGCTGCCTATTCAGGAAAAAGGTTCTTTCCACATGTCGCAGCCATAGACTCATCTATAACAAAGGAAAAGATTCTATTCAAGATATTTCCTGATTCCCCTCTAAAAAAGGGAGATTGGAAGCTTATCCCAGATCTATAATGGCTTACTATATACATTCAAGCAGTACATTTCAGAATGGGAATTTTGGCAGCAATATTTCCCTCCTTAAACAGAGGACATTGGTTCACAATTGCCTATTTTTATAGAGAGATCACCTAGCACACAAGAAATTTCTCAGGGTCGCTGTAGGTCCAAAACATCCGTACAACGTGCTTCTTTTGGATTTCTTATGACCCGAAGGGTGTTTACAAAGATGATGTCAGTCATGGCAGTTCGCCTTGAACAAAACCAAATTTCTATTTTTCTGTGCTTTGATTTTCTCTTGACAAGTTGATTTCTTCAGCATAAGAACATAAGTATACAGCATCAGACCAAAGGTCCATCTAGCCCAGTATCCTGTCCTCCGACAGTGACCAATGCCAAGTGCTCCAGAAGGCATAAAAAGAACAGGTAATCATCATGTGATCCCTCCTCTGTCACCCATTCTCAGCTTCTGATAAACAAGAGGCAAGGGACACTATTCCTGCCCATGCTGGCTAATAGCCATTGATGGACCTATCCTCCATGAATTTATCTAGCTCTTTTTTGAATCTCATTAAAGTCCTGGCCTTCCCAACATTCTCTGGAAAGGATTTTCACAGGCTGATTGTGCATTGCATGAAGAAATGCTTCCTTTTGTTTGTTTTAAATCTTCTATCTTTTCATTTTATTTGGTGACTGCCTAGTTCTTATGTTATATGAACAAGTAAATAACTTTCCTTAGTCACTTCTTGACTACCTGCCTATTCCATCATGCTCCCCACCAGCTGCTATGAAGTCATCTGATTGTCCTGTTTCTTAGTATGAAGCAGTGAGTGGGTCCAGAAGAGGGGGATAGAAAGATTCGAGGAAGGAGAAAGATGACACTCCTTTTCATGTGTTTTACTCACCACTTGATTCAAAGCCTTACTGGGTGTTTCTGCAGTCCAATTAATAAGAATCTTCCCTCCTCCAAATAAATAGCGTCTAAAATTGAATTTATGCCAGTGTGCAACAAGGATAAATTCTAGTTGCTGAGGAAACCAGAACTTTGTATTTCTGAACATGTCTGTAAATTCTAAACAGTAGCATTACAGTAAGTTTATTTATTTTTGCATTTTACTTCCTTAATTTTTCTTTCAAGAATTATTCCTAACAAATTTGTTTGGAATGGTCTGCATTCTCATATGTATATGTATGAAGAGTGGATCATCAGCAGTACTAAAGAATATAGAAACAACATTGTATTTATTTCAAAACTGTTTTTTTTTTTTTTCCAGCATGCTGAGTTACTTGTGTGCATGTATTTGGAGTTCTGCGTCCGGTACACTTTTATGTAATGGAAAATCATACCACTGCACATATGCACAGTCTGCCATTTTCAGGCTTATATTTTGTTTATTTATAAGCCAAAGTTTGTCCAAAAAATAAAAGGGATTTATCTCCAGGGCTCAGATATGGGGAAAAGGCATGCAGTGGATCACGACCTGTGTTAGGCTGCCATCTTATGCTCTAGTTCTTCTGGCTGCAAAGAAAATCTTTAAAGAGTGAAAAAACATAACAGATGTAGCAATATTTGTCTGAGTCTACAGAGAGACTGAAACAATATCTAAGTGCTGTAAGTGCTGTGAAGTGTCATCATTCATCTGTGTGTTGTTTTAACTCAGCTACTTAAAAATAGCATTAACAGCGGAGGTAGGTGGAGACTCCCTTTGGGGAGGTTAACCTCTGGATCAGCCCTTCCTGCAGCACATCCCCTCCCCCCAGCCAGAGCCACAAGCTTCTCCCCCCACAAGCACAGCTGGAGAAAACCTGCAATGCACTTGGGGCATCTGAAGCACCTGCCTGGAGGAGCCATAGGCCAGCCACAACCAGGAGGTTATCAAGTCCAACCCCCTGCCCAAAGCAGGACCAATCCCAATTAAATCATCCCAGCCAGGGCTTTGTCAAATTGAGACTTAAAAACCTCAAGGGGTAGAGATTACACCACCTTCCTAGGTAACCCATTTCAGTGCTTTACCACCTTCCTAGTAAAATAGTTTTTCCTAATATCCAATCTAGACTTTCTCCACTGTAACCTGAGACCATTGCTCTTCGTTCTCTCATTTGTCACTACTGAAAACAGCCTCTCTCCACCCTCTTTAGGACACCCCCCCCCCTTTCAGGTAGTTAAAGGCTGCTATCAAATCCCCCCTCACTCTTCTCTTTTGTAGATTAAGCCAGAATCCCTCAGCCCCTCCTTGTAAGTCATGTGCTCTGGCCCTTTACTCATTTTCATTGCCCTCACTGGACTTTCTCCAATACGTCCACATCCTTTCTGTAATTGGTGCCCAGAATTGGACACAGTACTCCAGATGTGGTCTCACCAATGCCAAATAAAGGGAATAATCACTTCTCTAGATCTGCTGGTAATGTTCCTCCTAATACACCCTAATATGCTGTTAGCCTTCTTGGCTACAAGGGCACATGTTGACGTATATCCAGCTTCTCATCCACTGTAATCCCCAGGTCATCTTCTGCTGAACTGCTGCCTAGCCAGTCGGTCCCCAGCCTGTAACAGAGCTTGAGATTCTTCCGTCCCAAGTGCAGGACTCTTCACTTCTCCTTGTTGAACCTCATCAGATTTCTTTTGGCCTAATCCTCCAATTTGTGTAGGTCATTCTGGACCCTATACTTACCCTCCAGTGTATCTACCTCTCCCCCAGCTTAGTGTCATCTGTTCACTTGATGATCAGGCCTAAAGGATTATGCCCATGATCAATTTTTGTTTTTATTTTTAATCTATTGCAACCAATTTCCCCTTCCTAAATAATTTAGCTTGAAAATACTTTTTACTACTTCCACACAAAGGGGCACATATCACTGAGAAATGGCTACACAGAAGTGTATCTAACTTCTCCAAAATATTCCCCCTTTGGTTGAATAATAAGAAATTTCACGTCAAAGGTTATCTTTCTCTTTATATACGCCCCTAAAATTGGAGATTCATAAGGTAACTTCAGCCTCAGTTTTAACTAAAAGTTATTGTCCTTGTTTTAGGTGACTGAACTAGTAATTTGGAAATTTTAAAAGTGAAGCCAGCTCACTTTCTTTAACATAGGATGGTTAATCTGTAACATGTCAGATTCTCTTGTATACCATTGCAGTTGTAAAGAGAAGACTGTTTTAATTAATTTACCTAAAGAGTTACTCTATTTTTATGATGAAGTAATCTTGATGGTTTTTAATAGTGTTTCTGGTTGTCAACAAGAATTTACAATTATAAAGCATAACCAGGAAATGAGTCACTCTAACAAAAATGAGGCAGATATTTTTATAATAAAACTCTTACACATTCTATTAAAAATGCTGCCTCAAATAGCTATAATTCCTATCAGGAAATTCATACTCGTTTAGCATCCATAACAGACATTTACTGTTATCCCTTTTTTGCATCCCACATTGCTGCTGATTTGGTGGTATGTTTGTTTCCTTTAGTATATTAGGAAATTAGAGGGATGAAGTTATAATCCATTGGAATTAGAAATTATGTGAAAGGGGTTGGTGTGATTGCTGCCCATTTGCTAGGTGATAGATATTGCTTCTGCAGCAGCCCTGCACTGCAGTTGGTATAGTTTGGACCTCCCCTGTCTGGCACCCTCAGGACCTCACCAGTCCTGAATTAGGTCAGAGCTCCACAGCCAAGGATAGAGCTCCCTGGCTGCCACCAGGGCTGGAGCTCCACAGCAGGGGATTTAACTCCAGGGTCAGAGCTCCACAGCTGCCACTACCATCCCTGAGTGCTACCGCTACTGCTGCAGTCCCCAAGCTCAGCGGCTGGGACCAGAGTTCCGTGGCTGCTGCTGCTGGGCCCCCACTACCGCCTGGCCGCAGGGGCCAGAGCTCCCTGCTGCACTACCCACCCCTGCATGCCCTGCTCCCAGCTGAGTCTCTGAGGCCCTCCTGCCCTGCCCCCCAACTTCCCTATACTTGGGCCCTGCCAGACCAGGGATGTTGTCCGACCAGAGAGTCCCGCTTAAGGGAAGTACAACCTGTACTAACTTTCACGTGTATTAACAACCTCAGTGGAGGGGTCAGGAACTAATAATTCAATGGGCATAGAGTGCTTTCTCCTATACCCCTAAAGATGATTTCTCTCTTATTCTGTTTAACTGCATTAAGTGTTCTGTGGATGTATGATTTTAGTTTTTAGGTCAAGGATTAGTAACTTTCATAAATGCTAAATTTACTTGAATAAAACTGTTTGTGGAGGCGTTGATGTGTTGTGCTTTTTTGGGCAGGTTTTATGGGTATTTTTGAGGAAGGTTTTTTGTTTTGCTTTCTTTTAATCTGATCCCAGTCCTGGTCTGTTTTTTGGGGTGGAAGGAGGGCCTTGGCTTCCCAAAATGGGGTCTTTTCACAGTTAGTGTGGTAATATCTGTTGTATCAGTTACTCCTCTTAGCTTTGCGTTCTTGAAGACTAGAAGTATGTAGGAAAATATCCTTTTACTAATAAAGAATTCAGTTGTTTCATCTGTACATGTGTGTCCCAGAGGCCCTAACTGCTCCCCATCTTCTCTTCTTAAAACTTAAGTCTACATGTCTACATTATATATTAGATAGTTAAAAAATTATGGAGTGAAAAATATAGAAGTCACCCATGTGTACTGAACATTCTTATTTTTCCAGATAACTTCCGTGTTCTCCTCTTGAATTTATTTCTCAAGAGTTTAAATCTGTGGAGAGTTCTGCTGTTGAGATAATTAATATTACAAGTAACTTTTTTTTTCTTTTGAGTGTTAAAATAATTTTGCTTGAATTATTTAACTTATTGGCACAGCTCTAGCTTTAACTGTACTTCCAAATGTTTCATGATCTCACTGTCCATTTCCATGCATGTTAACGTTTAAACTGTGTTCTGATGGTCTAACTCACTTATATCATATTCTGTAATGGCTATTGCATATGATATTAACAACATTTGGTATTGGATAAAATATCTTTGTACTGAAGAAATAAGACTCTGCACTTTTTTCTGGATTTTTAAAAAAGCATATAATTAGGATATAGCAGAGAATAATAATAATCTTTGTAGACTTACTTTGTGTACATTACCTATAACTTTTTTCTACAGACATTGATGATACTCAAATTCTTCCACGTCCATCTCGAGTCAGACATTTTTCACAGAGTGAGGACACCCCAAGTGAAGTTTTTGGTGCACTGAATGAGGAACAGCCACTACCAAGAAGTAGCAGCACGTCTGACATCCTGGAACCATTCACAGTTGAACGAGCCAAAGGTGCAGTTCCTGTCACTGACAGTTCATCCCATCATGCGCCAAGCATACAAAGTTCCACTGAGACCTCTTCAGTATATAGATCCACTGAAAGTCATTTTACTGATACAAATAGCAGAGATTCCTCCTTGGAAGTTGGGGATAGTATTTATGACCATCTCTGTCACTTGATAGGGCCGGTAGATCTTGCAAATACAGCCCTTGAACAAAGCCAGTATGTTGACCTTGAAGGTGAAGATGATTTCCTTTCCTCTCTGAGAGAATATCTTAAGGAAAAAGAAGAACTTTGCAGTCACTTTGAGATAGATAAATTTGAGGCTTCTCCTCCTGAAATCAATACAACGGTAAATAGAAACGATAGCTTACCACTGGATGGATTAGAGTATAGCGATCAGACTGTTAAAGGTGCAAGTAGCAACACTGTTTCCGAAAGAGCTGAAAATGTAGAGCTACAACTAGAACAGAACCAAAGTGGCTTTATAAGTAATATTGCACCTACTCAGGTAGACAATTTTACAAGAAATCAAGCGATGTATAAAGCCAAACAATTAAATATTGATAAACAAAATGAAAACTTACTTGAGCATGGGTCAAATAGCCCTGATAACAAAGAAAGGAAGAAATACCTGTACAGACAAACAGCTACTGAAGTTGATGTAGACGTAGCTGTGGAAGTAGCTTTAGCTGAAAAGCCTAGAAGTGCCCAGTTTAACGAAAAAATAACCAGCACACGTGTTATGCATGCAAAGAAAGTTCTACCTAAAGCATCAGTTAATCCTGAAATGCCTCATGTTACAGGCACAAACTTACTTCTGCCAACTAAAAGAAGTATATCTGAAACAGTAACCCATAGGGCCAAAATCATGAAAATAACTGCTAAGAAACGAAATAGTGTTCACGTTACTTTTAGACCATCTACTGAATCAGTTCAATTTTATAACCCTTTAGAAAACAAAGAGGCCCCCTGGAGGGCAAGACTTCGTAAACTTGGTGGCTTCAGTAGTGGTACCAGTAGCAGCTGCAGTAGCAGCAGCACAAATACCAGCTCATCTGCTGTTACGGAGCTGGTCAGACCAGGAGTATATAGACCTCTAGATGTAGTCAATGCAGTTTCAGTTAGTAGTAAGCAGACTAAGGAATCCACAGAAGCTCAAACACTCATGCTGCCAAAGGAAGGTATTGGACTTAATCAGGTGCATAATCGTAGTGCACCTGCGTCATCAGGTCAGGAGTCAGGACAACAGCAGGGCTCCCTGGGCGGTGTTTATAAAACTGTTGTACATGCTCTTTCGAAGCCGAAGGCAAATGTTTCCCCACAGAGGCAGAACAGAATACCAGCAGAGGCTCCACTGAGGGATCTGTACAGTCATGTAATGGGCTATTTTGGAAGGAAAGCTGCAGGTGAGCACTAACAGTGTGCACAGTGCAAAAGGAGAAAGGCAGCACCAGTTTGGCTTAATGCAACTGAAGCAAGCTCTTTTAAGCAATCAAAAGGCTTTGGGATGATCACTGCTTTCCCTGTTTGGTTATGCATGCGCCATTTAGCCAGCTGAACTTTTCCCCAGCATAAGTTATGTTTAATACTTTAAATGACTAATTTCCTTTTTAAAGATACTTAGTTGAACCTCTTTGCTGCTGAAGACCATCAAGTTAGGGAAGAGGAAGAGACAGTAAATGACCTACCAAGGGATCAAATGCAAGTCTTCCTGAATCATAGCTTATACTAGAAGGTTTTGAAATTTAGCCTACAGTCCGGCTTTCCAGATATTTTTTTTATTTCTAGTGGAATATTAGGTCCTGGTACCTATGGTTTATCTGTGTAGTAAAAAGACTTGGCTATCTGCCAGTTAGACTGAGCTATTAAAATTGCTAGTTCATTTAGTATGTTTTCTTCCTCCTCCTCCTTCTCTCCTCCAAAACAAAAAATTCTCTCAAAATTAGGCTTTGAAGTTGAGACTTGGCTTTTAATTGGTTATATAACAAATACAGAATATTTTTAACATTAAATATAACACAGAAATTTCCTCTTATTTGAATGGCTTTGTTATAAACATCCAATGTGGCTTTAGTAATTTTTTGTTTGAACCATTTCAAAATATGCTTTAAGCCTTTCTGTATGCATTCACTGAAGTGGATGCTGTTACATCTTGGCAACGTCTGTCATTGCTTTCTTTTTCTTGGGATCATGGATGTGCATAAAGGTCTCAGGATAGTCCTTCAGCTTAATATGGGACCTCTATGGACTGATCAGACAGAAGAAGGCTGTCATTCTAATATTCATCATCTTAAGTTCTCATCTTAAATAACCTTAAATGAACAATAAATTAACATTCAGCAGTAAGGTAGGTTTTCCTTTTATACGACTCTGCCTGCATGATTAACAGAATGTTCTGTCATGCATCCTGCGTTGAGATGTTAATGCCACCTGAGGGCAGTCTTTGTACGCCTAGCACAATAGCAATTTGGGCAGTAATACTATTATCGTAATGTCTCAGAAAAAAAGATTATTTCTGAACTTTTTGTTTTAGCATATTTTATGTAGTTTTTTGAAGAGAAACAGTCTACATTTGCAAAAATATATTGCGACACAAATGATTTGAAAGTATTTTATTTGATATTTTGATATTAAGGTTTTATTGTTCAATTAATATAATCAGTTTCACTGTAGTCAGCTGAGGGATAATTTTTATGTAGGAATTTGAATTTGAACAAATTTCAACCTTAAAGGCTATAATGCTATAGTTAGGTGTGACATTTATAATATAATTAAGGCAAAGAAATTCTATATAATGTGAAAACAAAAAAAAAATAGAAATTAATTAATTGTTCATAAATCACTGACCATTTTAAAGAGTTTTTTTGAGTTTGTATTCCATGTTTTGCCATGCTTTATTTTAATATTTTATTTGCAAGTATACTAACTGTATACACTACTACACTGACATTTATCATATTTTTCTATAGTGTACTTTCTTGACCAACATTGTTCCTCATTAGGAATAGAACAAAATCTTAAACTTTGTATTTTTGTGTGTCTGTGATATGGAGGAAGGGAGGAGGGATGTATGCTATATCCTTAAAGCAAGCTTTAATAACTTTGAGTAGTGCTTATCTGTAAGCTTCCTTGCTCTTTAAGGTTATACTGGAAATTGACTAACACCTGCTTAGTGGCGGGGGAGGAGGGAAGGGAAGGAGATTTACTAATTCTTAAAATTGAATCTATTCAAGAGGAGAAAATTCTTCAATGCATGTTTGGGAAGTAATCTATTTTTACTGAGTAGGTTCCTTGATTTGACTTCAGTTATTTTTAAATGTATTTTTGAAAGTGTCCCTTACTATATGTAGTCATTCATTTGCTTTTAGCCAATAGAGAGGACATGAGTCAAAAGCTGCACCCTCTACCTAATGATATTGGCAGTAGCAATACAAATGTTCCTGACCTCATGGATGAGTTTATAGCTGAGAGACTCCGCACTGGTAGTGCCTTGGTAAGCTTCATTACTTTTTTTACACATAAAAACAATATAAAATACATTTATAAAATTATTGCTTAAATTACAGAAATACTTTATTTTGGATTTTAAGAACAGAAACAAATATTTGAAAATCACTGCCCACTATATCATAAATCCTATTAAGTGATGTGTGTGACATCATATGCATTCGCTTTATTTATACTAAAATTCTTCATTATTTATCCTACAAACAATATATATAATTTCATGCAAACCAGTATTCTATTCCATTGTCTTTTTTTTAATTGAATGGCACTAGTCCTGCGTGTAGTTACTTGTATGTGTAAGAGTTGCACAGTCAAAGCTTGAATGTGTACATCAAAATACAGCGTGGTATTGTATAATATTCTTTGTCCTTCAAAGGGACATCCCATGTTCATCAGATTTTAACTGTTGGTGCACAGTATTTTGTATAGTTCCAACAGCATGTATAGAACAAATTGTCCCATCTTTCTTCTTATTCCTGTGTTCCATTCCAAAACCATTGAATTTTTGACAAGTCTCTGTGTGTATTTAAAGGTGTCTTTTTTTTTTTTAATTACACTATTCAAAGTCAATTAATTCAGATATTACTTACACATGACTCTCCTCATTCTTGGAAAGCGTCTGGTTCTTTTTCTGTATGATTCAAAATTAACCATCATGTGTTGTTTCTAAGGAGTGAATAACCTTCTACTCATAAAATTAAATTAACCCTTATTATAAAAAGGAAAATGTTAACTCAATTATATACAAATCATAAACTCAGTCTGTGGTTTTGGCAGATCAGTTTACTCAAACAAAACAGAAATAGACACAAAAGGTAGATGAATGAGGAAAAGGAAAGAACTTTCTTTTATAAGTAGGTGATCAAACAGGTTCACTGCTTGTTATCAGGTCAGGCAGGAAACTAGGGTCTTACCTCCGTGTAGTAGAAAGTTGTGGTCCCTAGTTAGGTTAGCTGGAATGAGGAACTGAGACCCAGTTGCTAGATGGAATTCCCCCTTGACCTTATGGCAGACTTGTAAAGACAGTGTCAGGAAAGATCCAACCTTTTAGCTAAATATGTGTTAAGTTGCTAGGTCCAAGAAAACCAAGATTCATGTCATGAGAACTATACAGGCTTCACCAGGTTAGAAATTAGAATTTGATCATTATAGGGAAAGGATGTAGGAAAGAAGAGATCAGGTCCAATGTTTACAAAGGAAAAAAAATCCCCTCTCTCACCTTTACTCTCAAGTTTTTAGTTCATAGAAAAAATCAGTTTTTTTCATTTAAAAAAAAATCCAGATCGTTTCAGTTCTCCATTTTTACCCACATAGCCCTAACTTGTAAAAAGGACAGTGGTGAGAGTCTAGGAACACACAAACAAGACTTCAAACACTCAAGTCTCCTCTAGGGAAAGAAGGATCTGTAAGTTCCATTGTCACAAGACATTGAAAAGACATTCAAGTGAATATTGAGTATTGTGTTTACTCTCTAGCGAATTAGCACATAACATAGCATTTGACTCTTAGTGCATATTGAGATTTTGCTTTCGGTTTTGTAGGCTGCAAGACAAAATTTCTCAAGATTGTTTTTAGGGTTGTTTTTTTTCCTCATAAATATTTAATGAAAGGTTAGGTTGAAAATTTTGTTTACTATTTTGGAGATAATTTTCAAAATATTCTCTCTGCATATTATCTGCATCTCTTTAGTTTTAGCAAATACATTTCAGACATTGGCCTCAATCTCAGTCTTTTGAAGTATGCATGCACATTTGTTCCCCAATTTTTGTGCACAAAAAGCCCAAGGCACAGGCATGTGTAAGAGATTTGTGTACTTTGTTATATGCATGTGCTTAAACCCACATTTATTACTGGCTCATTGGGGTTTTTAGCATACACAATGTTGGCAAGTGCAGAGTTCACAAATTGTAAGCCCTACAATTCTCTGCATTATGTACTTTTCATGATACCACTACAAATATTGGAAGAATTAGTTCAGTTACTTTTAAATATTACTTTTAAATTATTTTTTAATTATTTTCATAAAGGAGGTAACTTCAAAATATTGTAACTTGTATACTTTCAATAAACAAAAGTGCATCTTACAAAAGTATCTTACAAAAAGATACTTTAAAAAATCTATAATCATCTCTAGACATTTTGATTTTGATTATTTGTAAGCTGTTTCCCTAAATATTGACATTTGTAAATGTGTGATAACTGCTTATTGTGAATAAGGAAACTTTATTAGATTGTAAAATTCTTTACAATTCTTCAATTATTAGAATGTGACAAGAAGAGGGAGCAGTCCTGGCAGCCTGGAAGTTCCAAAAGACCTTCCTGATGTGTTGAACAAGCAGAATCAAATGCGCCCTGTAGATGATCCAGGTGTGCCTTCTGAATGGACATCTCCTGCCAGTGCAGGAAGCAGTGACCTGATCAGTTCAGATAGTCATTCTGACTCATTCAGTGCTTTCCAGTATGATGGCCGCAAATTTGAAAGCAAGTATATTTTTCCAATAGTAGTAGTGTTTTTTATCTATGCATATTTTCATTTTTAAATAGGTTGTAGTTATTGGTCTCTTGAAGAGGCAATCATGTGAACATCCTATTGATGTTATAAGTAGTTTAGTTAGTGAAGTAATATAGTAAAAGAAAGATGCAATAATTCTTATTAAAAATGACTTTATTCACTATTTGTACTATAGTAGAGCCCAAAGGAGAAATGAGACCTTACTGTGTAAAGTGTTGAATGTCCCCCTTCTGCCAAACACTACACAACATATCTGGGAAGATACAGTCCCTACACTGAGGAATGTTTTTATGCACTCATTTTGGAATTCTTTTTTATTTCCTCAAAACATCAGTTTAAAAAAGTAGAAACCTTTCACAGTATAGCAGTCGTTGACTATGTAGTTAGGAATAGCGAAGCAAAATACTAAGGAAGACCTAGCTAATGCATTAAACCATTTTTCTTTTAATTCTTCTTATTCATGCCACTCTTATTCTTGTTAATGGGAAGAGGCTATAAGTGTCACTGAAGATTATGACTTTTTACAGCATGTACAAGCAAGGAGTGATGGGGTTTTTTTTGAATAACTATGTAAAGTGGGGAAATTAATCAATTTCGAAGTTAAGTAACTATTAGATAGTTAGCTGTTTTATTGGTATAATTTGTATATGTAAAAAAGTGTAAGTGTAAAAAAGCCACAGATTGCTTTTTTTGCAGTGACAGATTGTGAATCTCAGTAATGATTGAACCTGGTGATGCTCTAAAAACTACTATAAAGCAGCATGATGAAAGTTATGTTGGCCCAACTGATTCTATCTTCAGGGTTATAATCTCAAAGGTGTTAAATCTGAAACATGGGGTACAAAACAACCAATTTAGTGCTATTTGTGGAATACTGCCATTTGCCATAATATTCTCAATTGGAGTTAGTACATAACTGTCTGTCTCTTATGCACTCTACAGATTTGTTTACATGGAGACATAGTGCTCAGCAACCCAGGGTATAAATTTACATTGCACTAGCTTGCAGAGCACACTATGGAACTTTCAGTGCATGGCAGCAGAATCCACATGGCTAGTTATCACTTAGCAAGGAGGTATGGTGTAGATCAGTGTTTCTTAAATGGTGTTCTGTGGCACACTGGTGTGCCATGGAGAGCAGAATTTAAAATGGCCGCCCTTAAAGGGGCAGGTGACCCTTTTTTCTCAACAAGAAAAACACTGGTGTAGATTCAAACCCAGGCTTCCTGCATATTGTCTCCATGTAGACAAGTCCTCAGTATGGTTTAGAAGAGATTCCATAATTTGTGCATTATATTATATCTAGATGATGAGAATGAAGTAAAAACATTGACCTTGCCAATTAAATAGAATTCAGAATATGCAATAACAATGTGTTTTGCATAACTCATTTTTTGTGACTGAAATGATCAATTGTTCTCTACTTAAATGTTGGTTTTGCAGTAATTGATTGAGCTGTTAACATAAAAAAAGTATGCATTTTCACATGGACCATTTTTGGTTATTTTCTTTAGTAATTTTCCTGTTTAGCAATGTTCATTAAAGTTTGTGTTCATCAGCAATGGTTTATTAACAACATAGCACTTTCCTTATTGTAGATTTCAGTTTTGGAACTGATGCTGGGACACCAGCTTCCACGGAGATTGATGTAATTTCAGGACATCAGCAGAGTGCAGAGGAACAGGAGGTGGCTAGTCTAACTACACTCCACATTGATTCTGAAACAAGCAGTCTTAATCAGCAACCATTGTCTGCTGAAGCCGCAACTATTACTGGTAAAGTAGTTGTAAAATAAATTTTATTTAAAATATTTTACCATCCATGTTGAAGAATACAGGTAGCAACTTTTCAATGTAATATATTTTCTGTGCATAGTGATATTTGGCTTTCAGGTATTACATTAATTGAAATCCTTATGAAAAATGTTGAGTCAAATATCCTGACTAGGAAAAACTTCTTGTTTACTTAAGATCAGCAAATACAGACAGAGTGTGTTAGGTTTATGTTTAGTCTTCTCTGGGAAAACTCACAGTTGTATCACGTGGAAAATTATGAGCACATAATAGACTGTATTTCTCTGATAAAGTGTTAGGAACTAATTTTTTCATTCCTAGAAACCACTCATTATTTTAATCTAAATAACTCCTTAAAGTATTCTGGTAAATAACACTTTTTCAAATCAATTTACTGCTATACCATGGAGTGCCTGAGACACTCCTGTCTTACAGACCATACTGAGAAAATGTTATGGAGCTTGATGCCTTTTGATATGTAAAATATCACCATATGTGCTGCATACAATCCATGTTCACCCGTTTTAGTATAGTAAGGATCAACCTCTTAAGAATTAGGTTATGAGCCTAAAGTGGGATTACCTTGTATAGGAAAGAATTTTCTCCAAGGGCCAGGCTTTATGAATTCCGTAGGCAGTTTCATATCCCTTGTTCTCTAGCTGTTTTGTGTAATACCATGCCAGTTGTAAGCCAGGAATCAAACATGCTTGCCACTTTGAAGTTTCATTTTTTTTGCAACAGCGTATCTATATCTTGGGTGATCGGGACTCTATAACAAATCACTCCTGCATTTTTAGACAGATTGAAGATATCCCTACTTGTGGCAGATGAGCTGAAATACTCTGTTTTCCCTTTCCTGAAGCTGTCTCTATACTCAGAGCAGCTTGGTACTAGTGGCTTTATTAAGCTTTATTCAGTTGTACTCTTGCTGTCTTAACATTTTGCCAAAGAAACAATTAAGAGGATTAAATTTATTTCCTGAGTTTTTCCTTCAAATTGTTGACGTTTTCTTTGCCATTTTGAAAACGTTGGTTGCTTTCAGTTGCTGGTAAAATTTGCAACAAATAATAGAATTACCATTCTGAGGATTTTGTGGCAGCCACTGACTTGGATTTTGTTTGAGCCTAGATTTCAGGAATAAGCCATTTTTGTTAGGGGAAGATATTTACTTTTATTAGTTTCTTAGTTCTGCTTTCAGTTTCTTGGAGGGAAAAGAAAATTTCCTTACTGGGGTATTAGCAGGAAATGAATGAGTTTGTCAATCATTCTTGGTTCAGTAGCAATATAGCAAAGTTATTACACCATACTCTTCGTAATAATTAGAGGTAACTGTGGTGGAATATTCTTCAGTATTTTCAGAAGACTCTAATGGTCGATCACATTGGCATAATTAGTCTGCTCTTTCCGTTCCATCTCCCATTCAGAATTGTTTTCGTCACTATATCTTTTTCTATGTGGGGAGAGCAGAAAACAGGAGAAATTTTTTAAAAGTTTATTTTAAGAGGTTTTTAATACAGTACTTAATGTACTCTCTTCCCCATGACTCCCTCACCTTAAAATAAATATTTTGCTGCTTTTGAGTGGAAAGTAGTAAATAAGGTCTTTTTGGTGAAGTCATGTGGCTTATTAACCTGACTTATGCATTTTATATAAGGTCTGAGAAAAGATGGAGAACAAGTGACCATCAGCTAATAAAAAAAATCTTTTATCTTTTAACTACCAGACAGAAACAGTCTTTTGCAGAGCAGTGCTGAAAGGGGGGGCGGGGAATATTTCCCCATAATATATCTCTGTTGTTTTTCAGATTTTTTTGTTCAATGTCCACTTCAGTGAGCTGCTACTATCTTTTCTTATAAGAGCATTAATTAAAACCACGTATTTAAGGTCATGTTGAATTTTTCACTTGAAGTAGGCTAGAAATCCCTGTATTCCATAGTTAAGCAATTCAGTTTCCTTATTTATTTATTTAGTTATTGTTCAGACAACAGTTGAATTTTCTTTAATGCTTTCTGGATATGATAGGTCTAACTTTTTGAGAGAATATTTACCATATATATTTGCTCATTAGGCCATTTGTTTACAAGCCAATCTACCCAAGATGGATAGATTAAAAATGGCAAAAACTGTCTGACCCTTTTATAAGCCCATAGCAGCCAGCATGTCCCTTGGCCCATGCCACTTCCTGCAGCTCCCATTGGCTGAAAATGACAAACCACAGCCAGTGAAAGCTGAGGGCCTCCGTGCCTACAGATGCTCCAATAAACACAATGTCCCAGCACATCAGTGGCTTACCCGGACAGACTGGGAACCAGAGTTTGCTGACCCCGATCTACAATGATAACATATTAAATAATCAATTCTGTAATTCAAAAGAGCTTAACATTGTAGACCAGTTGATAAGCCGACCACTGCTGTTTGGTGCTTCACTTTTTTTTACTAGAAACATTCCGCTTATGAATGAACGAGGATATACTGTAATTAAAAATAATTGTTTTGAAAGTTAGCCTTCGTAGCCTTACCTTTCATTTTGTTTTATAGCTAAATTACAGTTCCCTTTGGAGCTAGGTTTGTCTACATTTTAAAATTCAGAAGTTTCAGTCTTTTCATTGTAACAATTTTATTTATGCTTAGGCAAACCAATGATTAAATTGCATATCTCCCATGTTCTCTGCTACCTTACTTATAATGCTACCCGAGTTCCCCTGCTTATAGGGATCAACAGCCAGCCCCTGACTCAGAGGCAAGGGGAGCTGCGAGGCAAGAGAAGCAGAGCTGAACAACAGAAATATGACAGACACCTGCTTTCCTTTCCCAGGCCTGTCAGTACAGGTTGGACTTCCCTGGTCTGACATGTCAGAACCTGACTGGTCCCAAAACAGAGATTTTGCTGGATCAGGGGAAGTGCCTCCTGTCCTGAGCCATCTGGCCTCCTACCTCTGGCACCATATTCCCTCCCCAGCCAGGCTATCTGTCATGCTGCTGCTGGCCCCAGGGTGCCGTGGGCTGCTAAGGTTCTCCATCCCCAGCTCCGTGCTGCTGCGGGTGGTCAGGCTTCTTTGCCTTTGGCCCTGCAATGTGTAGGTAGCCAAGGTTCCTCAGCCCCATGCTGCCATGTACTGCTGAGCTGCTCCAGCCCCCGCCCCGCACTGCTATGGGCTGCCTGGTGGATGTTGCCAGACTAGAGAGTGCCAGTTTTTAGAGGTGCAATCTATAGTGGATACCAGACAAAAATCTGACCAGGATACCAAGAAATAATGAACCACAAGGAGGTGTCTGCAGCATTGCTCCCCAGCACAGCATTTTACTGTTGATGGAATAAGAATTTTCATTTAACTACAGCTTGCTTGTTCTTTGTATTTTCTTGGGTCCTATTTGGGCACCTGTTAGGCCATATGACTTAAGCATGTCTCTTCAGTGGGATTTAAACACATGCTTAAATGCTTTTACTGATTTGAGATTTTGTTTTGGCAACAAATTTTGTTGGTTGAGAACACCAAAAGTATTTTATTATGGCATAAGCTTTCATGAGTTGCAGCTCACTTCAAGTTTATGCCATAATAAATGTGTTAGTCTTTAAGGTGCCACCAGACTCCTTGTTGTTTTTGCCAGAACGTACTAACACAGCTACCTCTGAAAACTGAAAGTATTGTGAGAGGAAATGAATACTCTAAAATTATTTACACTTAAAGTAGGCAGCATTTACCAATTCTATTTACATATTTTGGTATCACTTGACTAATGACTTCTTTTACAGCATTATTCATATGGACATCTGCTTGTAGTGTACATCTTTTCTTGGCCAAATATTATTATAAAAATAGCTCAGATTTTCTTTTTAATGTTATGTTTAGTTAACCTTTCAGAAGTCTGAAGAAATAGAAAATACTTTTTACAGTAATTTTTAAAAATTCCATTTACAGGCTCTGAAAGTGCTTCTCCAATCCAATCTGCTCTTGGATCTCGATCACAGACACCCTCTCCTGCTACTCTGAATGCAGATCATATTGAGCAGAAGGATCTGCAACTGGATGAGAAGCTCCACCATTCTGTTTTACAGACACCAGATGACCTAGGCAATATATGGAATAGAAAACTTAAAATTGTTGTTGCTTATTCAATGGAATATAATTAAATAGAGTGTGTCTTTTCAGTGTAGAACAGTCTTATGAAAGGCTTTTATATTAATTTAAACTGACAAATGTTGAAACTTATTGCGGAAAGCTTTGTGGTTTTTGTGCATGACTGCAGGTAAAGCTTCTCAGTGGATTATTGGAATTATCAGTTTAAAAAAAAAAAACCTTTTAATTGTTCTATTTATGGTTGAAATTACATTAAACTGTTGTGATGTGCAGAATTGTCCAGGACTGCATCATCACCAATACATAAGTAATAAAGCATCATTATATTTATATGATGCTGAAATGTAATTTTAGAATGTTGTTTTTCTTTTCTCAGTTACACAAACTCTTAGTTGAGGCTAAATGGTGTCCATTTAATAGTTTTGAAAGTAAAGAAATTGATAGTTGGTTATGGAAAGGTAACTTTTTTCTGAACCTATATGAATTAGTTATACCAAACCTCTAAAATTCCTGCACAACAGACTCCTAACTACTATGGTGTACATGCAGTAAAAGAATATAGAGAATATCTGCCATAATGTACATAAGCTGCATTTTCCTCCCACATATATGATCTGTTAACCCAAATTCCAGACCCTGCTCCACAATTCTCTGGGCTGACAGAAATATCAAGAAAAGGCAAAATGAATAGTGTTTTCTCATAGCCACTACAGACCAAATTTTTTAAACAGTGTAACCAGTTGGGTCCATTTTTTTTCATGAGAGCTCAGATTCCGTTTAGGCATTTAATTAAGTGGCCAGATTTTCAGAAGAGTTCAATATGGTCTGGTGCTGCTGAGATGTTTTGAAAATCTGACCATAATGTTACAATGGGAGCTGCTGCATGCCAACACTTTTGAAGTTTTTGGCATGATACAGATATCTAAATGTGAACAGAGTAGAAAAGCGTTGGAAATTTTCTGTTGGAACAAATGCAAATTTGTCGAAATTAGAACCTTCTATGGGAGCATGTTGATTTTGGCAGAATCCCAATGGAAATCAAATATTTCCTTTGAAACCCTGCTTTCCAGAGAGGTATATTTCTTTTTATTTTCTTCCAGCTTACCTCCCCAGTGTTTGCTTGGAGTTCCTGGCTTAGTCCTGGAAGCACTGACTCTCCTGACATGCCAAGCTGCCAAGGCTCCAGCCAGCTTGGAGAGCCACAGAAATGTTTCAAAAAGATAAACATTTCTTTTAACCTCTCAAAACACAATTTTGGAATTTCCATTCTGCAGGAAATTTCAAAAATTCATTTGTTCCATTTCAAAGCATGGTTAGTTTATTTATGAAATCTTGGCATTCTTGGTGGAAATTCTAGTTGCCAGGCAGCTCCAGTGTGTGGGGATTTACTTTATTTTTTAAAATCTGGTTCCAGTTGCTTGCGCTGAGCTCTTTAAAATCTAGGTATTTTGAAAAACAAATCCAATATCAGAAATTCAAATTTAACTTCATTTGCTCTTCAAAAAATGTGCCCTGTGTTTGTAATGTTCAAAGATTTTTGATACTGCACCATAAAATACTATAGATGGATGGCAGCTGAGATATGGGATTATAGTTAAGGTTTTTTTCTGTTTTTGTTTGAGAAACCACAGTATTGAATATCCTAACTTTCAAGAGCTTGTGCGTGATCTTTATAATTGACAGTTTTTAATGTTCATTTTCAGTTGATAGATATTTATCAATCTTAACTTATTTTAGGGTTTTGGTTTGGCTTCTTTGGCTATGAAAAGCAGATATATTCTCTACCATCTGGTAGTGTTGGTTGCTTTAGTGTTACTTTGAGGTGGAGAGAACTGCATCTTATGTGATGCTTTCAAGCTCTGGTCAGAATTACTGAATATTGCCCCCTTGCTAGTTGACTAAGAAGGGACTAGTGGCAAGATATAGCAGTTCACAGTTCCTTCACTATTCTCTTCCCTAAATTGCAAGTAAAAGTCAATGATGGTAAATGCTAAAGAAAAAGGTTTATCTGCTTTAGTGAGTAAGAGTTAAAGCCAAAAATTAATTTTCTGATGATCCTTTGAATGGGGAATGTCGGAGATTTTCAGTTTCATTGAATCAAGCATGTAAGTGACGTGTCTTTAGTGAAGGAAAGTAGACTGATGTAGTTAATTTAATACTGAGCCAGTGAATCTTGTTGTTAAAGTGACTAGCTCTATGAGAAATATCTTTTTTACTTGGTCTACATACATATCTTATCCATTTATTACTACTTTTAAGAAAACTATTCTGATTTAGATATAAGACCTTATTATACTTCACTAAAGGACAGTCTTATTGTATGCTTTTTCTCTCATTACAGAAACTAGTGAATTCCCATCAGAATGTTGTAGTGTGATGGCAGGAGGAACTCTTACAGGATGGCATGCAGATGTTGCTACTGTAATGTGGAGACGAATGCTAGGGATTTTGGGAGATGTCAACACCATTATGGATCCTGAAATTCATGCCCAAGTTTTTGATTACTTATGTGAACTTTGGCAGAACCTGGCTAAGGTACAAGAAGTGCATCTACAAACTGGTTTGACAGAGCAAGAGCTTGAGAATGGATCAAAAATTATAAATAAAGTTCTGACTTACTGTCTCTGTGTTCTTAAATAATTACAGATAAGAGATAATCTTGGTATTTCAGCTGATAACTTGACTTCACCTTCTCCACCAGTTTTAATCCCACCATTGAGAATTCTAACTCCATGGCTTTTCAAGGTAAATGCAATAAACAATTCAGTAGATAAGAGATGTTCATAGAAAATAGAACAATGCTAACATTAAACTGTTCATTTGTGTAATAAGTACTTTTTTTAAAAAACCATAGGCAACCATGTTGACTGATAAATACAAGCAAGGCAAGCTGCATGCTTATAAGCTTATTTGTAATACAATGAAGCGAAGACAAGATGTTTCTCCAAACAGGGATTTTTTAACTCATTTCTACAATATAATGCACTGTGGACTTCTTCATGTAGATCAGGTAAGTGGCTTTTTTAGATATATTTCTTTAAATTCTGATGATGTGCAATATAACTGAAATGGAGTCACTTCTCTCTGAGAATCCTGGGTAGATTTTCAACTAAATAGTGTAACTTGGTAATTGAGAATCAGCACTTAAGCTTATCCGTTTTTCTGAGCAAATCATACTTCTAGTAAAGAACACAATCATCAGCTGCTATGCATATCTGCACAGTGGCGTAAGAAGGCAGAAGATGCTCCCTTTCTCACTTGCATAAGGTTTGCTATCGATAATGCAGGTTGCAGCATGAAGGAAGGAAAAATAAACAATTTCTGGGTAGGGATATCAACATGTAATCGAATGCACGATTAACCATTAAGACCAGGCCTGGGTTTATCGGTTAGTCTTCTAGACTACATGCATTTCCTCCTTCCTTCTTCCTCTGCATCAAACAAGGGGGCGGGAGAGGAGCAGGTGTCAGAGCTGGGTTGAGACCTCTGGTACTGCTAGCTCCCCATCCTATATAGACACCAGATCTCTAATGTGGTCATCCATCCATATGTTAACTCATTACCACATCTTCCAGAACAGACACTGGCCTTGGAAGGATGGTCCTAAGAACACCATTACAGTACACTCCAAGCACTGTCCCTAAATGGGATACTACTGGTGAGGCACTTGAGTGGATTATATGTCTGCATCTGTTACTTATTATAACTGCTGAACTTCTAGCTGTGATGCAGGCATGTATTCAGCAGTCCAGCTGCTGTCCCCTCTGCATCAGTGTCTACTCTCAGGGTCTTTTGGTGTGAAGGAACTAGAGGAGATCCGGGCAGCACTACCTCATATAGCCAGAGGAGGTGCTGCAGGCACAAGCACCACCCCACACAGATGTTCTAGTCAAAGATCTCTGGCTCTGGTGTACTGGGTGCGCATATGCCTGAGTGGAATACACATTAGCATCACATTTTAAATAATTCCGTTTTAGTAAGTCACCATTTCATTTTAGCCAACTTTCCCTAATGGGTATGTAGAAGCGCAGAGGGTTAGATCCACAGAGTTACTTGCATGTGGCAATGGTGAGTACTGCAATTCCTAACGTTTAGGTACTCTGATTCCTGGTTGAATCCTTTGTCTGAGTTAGATGTCACGGTCCCTACACAATATGCACAGAGTTAACCATCTAAGAATTGGATTCACAGAAGCTCGAAAATTGAGTGGGAAGCCACCCGAGCTACTCAGTAGGAAATATCAAGAAGGGTGTGATCTAATCCCTGCCTCTGAAAGGGAGTTAAGCACTGCCTTGTGACTTAGAGTTACTGTATTCTCTCTGCTTGAGATTCAAAGCTATGAACTCTCTCCTGGGTTAGGCATCTCAGCCACATCAGACCTTTTTCATGAAAATTGAGTGAGATTGAGAATATCTAGAAGTCTGGTGATCCGGGCACTTCCCAGGGAGATGGAGACCTGTTTTCAAATCCCTCCTCTGCCTGATTTGGAGCAGGGACTTGAACTTGCGTCTCCCATATCCCAGGAAGTGCTTTAAGTACCAGGATACAGTCAATCTCTCTCTGTCTCTCTCCCTCCCCTTCCCGTGCCCCTCCCCCCAATATTTAATCATTAAGGGTACATCTACACAGCAACATTATTTCAAAATAACGCAAGCATTATTTTTAAATACCTTAGTCTGCGTCTATACTGCAGGCAGTTATTTCGAAGTAATGTCGAAATACTGTCAAGCTGGGAGGACTAAGAGAAATCAGAGGAAGAGTGTTCTATTTTGAAATAAGTGCTGTGTAGACAGTCCCAATTTCAAAATAATTTATTTTGAAATAAGCTATGCAATTGACATAACTTTAAATAAGCTATGCAAATTGAGCTAAGCCCTGCTGCGTAGATGCACCCCAAGAGTGTTAAAATGTTGTGGGTTTTGGGGGTGGGAAAGAGAAGGGGTTGGCTTCAAAAACTGCAGCCACAATTTAAGTTTCAGTTTTGTGTGGTCAATTCAAGAATCCTACAAGAACCATATTAAAAACAATAGAATAAACCCAATTTGAATGACCTTTGAATTTGGCTCACCTGGGAAGGATGGCCATACCAAAGTTGAGTGAATGACAGTGTGTCCTGGCCACCTACATTTGTAGTAACTATAAAAGTTGCTGTATGTGTTAAAGATTGTCATTTCCACAGCAGAATTGTGGCCCATAAGTTTTTTAGATTCTTATTGATCATTTATGTAGTGTAGAACAACTTCAAGAGGAGAGGTTGAGAGCCCCATTCTAGAATACCCAATAGACTTCTTGTAGGGCACTCACTTGGGAGCTGGGAGTCCCTGCTCCAGATTAGGCAGAGGGTGGGATTTGAAAACAGATTTCCTGCCTTCCAAGTGAGTTTGTAACTACTGGATTGTTGGTTATTCTACAACACACACAAACCAATTCCCAAACTGATTGCTCTTGGCTGCCTTTCATGCAAGGCCCAAGGCTTGCTTTGAGAGCACCTACCATTTGGGCCCTCTACACAAGATAAGCAGGGGAATGCTCATTTTGAATACTCTTACACAATTTAAGTATGAGCCAGGATGCCAAGTGGTGTCAAAATGTATGCAGTTTTTCACATGCCCACCAGTAGCACGTTAGGCACCTAGAGAAAGTAGGCACCTTCAGGTATAGGCAGCACCTGAGTGGGGGTTTTGAGATCTCTGTAGAGCTTAAATGTTGGACTTAGTCAACAAAGTGGCAGTTAGGTTTCTTAGCCTCTTTGTGGATCTAGCCCAAAGAGGTTAAAGGCCTGAACAGCTCTGTTTCCATGCAAGTAAATGGTAGAATTTTGATGGATTTGAATGGGAAGATAGACTTGCTCAAGATTACAAAGTCATCATGTAGCTAGGAGTTGAATCAGAGACCTAACTTCTAGTTTTTTCCCTCTTCTAATCTCGAAACTACATTTTTCTCTCCTACTCAATTGCAAATTTGCATATTAACATTGACCATGAAGGTACGTTACAAAGTTTATCTGTTAGATTAAATTCTTTATTTGCATGTTAATTGGGTAGTTTTTTATACAGGTTGAACCTCTCTAGTCCCACATCCTTGGGACTTGACAGGTGCCGAATCAGGGAATTTGCCACACCATGGAAGGACAATATTGTAGCAAGTGGCTCTCTTTTAATTTTTATTTCACTGAGGTGAATAAACAGAACAATGCTTTCAGTGTAGCTTAATAATGTATGACTATCTTTAGAGACTCTAGATAAGCTTATGCCTAGTCAAGGCTCATCAGCTCTCTTCATAACAGAGTATTATACAATTTTACTGTATTGGTCCAAGGAGATAAGTAGATAAAGCATAAACACCTTGCTTATGCTTAGCAGCATTACCAACACTTTTACTGCTTGCTGGGCTCTTAGAAGATAGTTTGGGGTAAATTAGTGCTAAATAACAGCACAGAACACTGAGAGCCAGGACCTGGGGCTGTAAACAAACTTTACAGGATCACAGGAAACTTGGCCACATCCACGATAAGCGAATATCCCGCTAACTAAAATCATGCCGGACCATGGATGTTGCTGGATCAGAGAGTGCCGAACAAGAGAGGTTCAAACTATACTGACTGTATCTTGTTCACATACGGATTTATAGATTTTAAACAATTCATGGATTCTTAGAGAAATTGCAACATGTACCTTAGAAAATTAAACTCTTTATTAATGATATATTTTGTGGGATCACTAAATCTACATTCACTTAACATATCAGGTAAAGTATAGCTGCAAACAAAAGAATTTTAATGCACTTCTTAAAATGTCATTCTTTATATTAAGATACCATTTACAAATAAAAAACAACAAATAGTTTAGTAACACCTTAAAGACTGACAAAACATGTAGATGGTATCATGAGCTTTCGTGGGCACAACCCATTTCTTGCCATGAAAGCTCATAATACCATCTACATGTTTTGTCAGTCTCTAAAGTGCTACTAGACTATTTGTTGTTTAAGTTTTTCTTGTTACAGACTATCCCTCTGAATCATTTACAAATAATGCATGAAAGGTTAATAAATGTTTAATAGGTGTTTATAAGCATGTTTCAGTCATAAGCAGTATTTACTATAGTTGGTTATAATAAATATCTAAGTAGAAAGTGTAATAATAATTATAAGCAACCTGTTGGATGCTAACAGTTGACTAATACTAAGCAAAATCTGCATAATTTAAACATGTAATGACAGTGTAACAAACATGATTACCATTGTGAGTGCTTTTTTTGTTTATCTAATGAATGGTCATACATTTCTTTCCCTTCCCCCTCCCAGGATATTGTTAATACAATCATCAAGCACTGCTCTCCTCAGTTCTTTTCACTTGGTTTGCCTGGTGCGACTATGCTTATTATGGATTTCATTATAGCAGCTGGTAGAGTGGCTTCTTCCTCTTTTCTTAATGTAAGTGTTCATCAGTTCATTGTTGTTTGTGACTGTATGTAATCATGAGATGTTCTAATAGAAAGGATATTATGCAACATTGTTCCCTAGCTAATTGTAACCTGTCCCAAAAAGAGAACTTAGTGATTTCAATAATTAAGCATTAAATAATTTGTTAAAACAAGAGATTATAAAATTCCTCTATAGAAGCTATACGATAAAGAATGCAAAAGTTTGTTTATGCCTCATGTTTGGCCTCATTATTGCAGAAACAATTTTGAGATCTCTCTTAACTAAGAGACAGAACACATAAAGGTGTTTATTTTATCTTTCACCACCCATATGCATATCCAGAGGTTGGTTGGTTGGCTTAAACTTATAGAAGTGCAATATTAACCAACTTTTAAAGAGAGGAAACACTTGTTATGGGTGTATTAGGTCATGGCTCTTTGTCCTATACATGGCAATTTAAATGTAGTAAGTTTTGTACTGATATTGTGTTGTACCTTTTGGGACTACTTACAAGAAAAAAAAAGTTGCAATTTTCCATTTAGTGTTGATGATCCTCCATTTTAAGAGAAATGCTTTGTGTACATAGATACAATATTGTTGCTATATAAAACACTCCATGATCCACAAAAGCAATCAAATACCTTTTGGCAAGGGATATTGATATAATACTGCAACCTTCAAATAATGCCCACGGAAAGATGGAAGGAAATAGTGAGGGAGGCATTGAGCCCATGGTGGTTGATGATGATGATGATGAGCTGATGTTATCTTACTCCGTATACACCTTGAGATAATTTTGCCTGTGCAATGTTGGGTTTCACTTCAAATCTTGAAATATGCAATTTGACTATATAATCTCCCAAACACAAAATATGGTGTATGTTGGAGACCTGTTGTATGAAGAACAAGATTCTTGCAAAATACTGTCTTAGCAAACAACCACTGCAGGTAAATAATTTCCCTTGTATAATGTTGAAATGATGTTAGCTGAGTGTTTGGACCATTTAGTATAATCTCTTTGGGGTTTGAGTAAGTGAATATTACGAGTAAATAGTTTTGTTTCTTTCCCCTTCCATAGGCACCAAGAGTAGAAGCACAAGTTCTGCTGGGATCTCTGGTCTGTTTTCCCAACTTATATTGTGAATTACCAGCTCTGCACCCAAGCACTCCTGACATTGTTGTGTCTCATTTCACAGATGTTAAGGTGGGAATAATGAGAACGTGTATATGGTATTGTAACTACCAAGCTGTCTTTTTTTTTTTTTTTTGTAGTAGTAGTAGTAGTAGTAGTAGTAGTAGTAGTATAATGTTCCAGATATTTTCCCCTAGAGTTTAGACACTTAATGTTCTTTTTAGCTCTTCATATGTAGAGAACAAGATTAAGTCCATAAAAATTGTCAAAATAGGCTTTAAAACATCTAAATGTAGTTATTTTGAAATGACTGTTGAGCCACAAAAAAACATAAAGTATCTGCATATATTCCTAAAAGTAAATTTGCATCATTTTGACCATTTAGTATGCCTGATTATTGTGATGACTGGAAATGTTTCTCCGTTTTAAAGAGCTGAGAAAGTGGAGACTTTGATGTTTCTGGGTGCACTATTTAATCCACTTGCCAATTTGTTTTTTTAGGGGCTATCAAGAGCCCCTGTGTGCACCTTCATGTTGACCACAATACATAAAACCAGGGAGACGACAGCACATGATGAAGTTGGAGCTCTTGAGACAGTTGAGCAAAGCTGAAGGGTCTGCCTGTTGCTTAAGGTTCTTGAACTGCGGGGTTGGCTCCTTCTGGCAGGTCATGGAATGTTTTTGGGAGGGGGCAAGAAGCTTTTTTTGGGGGGAAAAAAAACTTGCTGTGCGCTTTTTACCCACAGTTGTTGCCATCTGTACATTAACAACGTTTATTACTGTGCAGTATGCACATTTACTTGTACACATCAAGCACAATTGCAGTTTTGGTTTTTGCTCTTACTACAATGGATTTTCCCTCCCTCTGCAACAATGAAAAGCTGACAGAGTAAACTGGGACAGAGCGAGAAGGGCAATTAGGTGATCAAGTAGCCAAGCCTGTCTAGAAAGTCTGATCTACACTGGTCTTACTGCAGAGATTTACAGAGACAAGCCCAGCATTGTTTATCTATCTCTATAGATTTTAGAAATGTGTGTCTGTTTGTCCGTCCGTCTGTGAGACCATTTGTTCAAGAGCTCCTCCTCCTAAACGGTAAGAGCTAAGATCACCAAATTTGGTATGCAGCTTCCTCTTATTGTAGCTTAAAGCAAAGTCAGGGTTTGGTTGTCTCACGTTAATGGGATATGTGTGGAATGTGATCATTACATATCAAACGGAAAGGGAAGAGCAAGAGAGCAGGACAGTTATACTCACCCATGGTCACGGGGGCAACAAGCACAGGAAAAATGATCGCAGGAGGGCAGCAAGCATGCCAGTGAGCAGCTGCTAGCCCACAGCACCCTCCACCCCAGCCTGCCCTGAGGAGCAGCTGCCAGCCACCATATGGCCCCCCTGCCGCCCATTAAACATGTTCATTTAACTGATTAACCGGGATTTTACGTCCCTATTTCAGATGGACAAATTTTGGGATCTGGCACCAGGAGCTATCCAGGAACTCAAATGGATACAGCTAACACTGTAGAACCTTTGGCATATGATGGCTGTCACAGTAGCACATATATTGGTGGTTCTTTAAACATTGAAGAGCTATGGGAGAAATCTTAATGATTTTGTGCAATTTCAGGAGTGAGAGGACCTGTCACCAATAATACATTACAGAGGAATGTATTATATGTATTAGTATAGTCATTAGCAACCCAGCAGTGTGCCTCTTCAGCCATCTCCACTTGCCTGTTTGCCTTATATTTGTCAGTAGGCTGAGTGGTTATCCACATCCTTGTAGAGGGTTTTTAGTTTGGAGGTTTCTAGTGGAGTGGTTGTAAAGCACTTAGGAAAAATGCATGTTGTCCCGTCATTGTTAATATCCTTAGGGATCTGGTTCAGATTCTAGAATGCATGTATAGTGGTGGGCAAGAGATGGCCTTGTTTGGGGCAGCATTTTTTGAAGCTTTTATGATAAGCTAACTAGTACGTGGATCTTGTTGAGACTCTTCTGGCAGAGCTTTGGAATTGAGGGTTATACATTGAGAGGGGTGATGAGTGATATTAATCTCAAGGAAGTAAAAAATGTGTCAGGGAGGGGTGAATTCATTCTGAAGGAGAGTGGCAGGCCCTGTGTCTACCCTATGGAAGCTGCAAGAGCATACATGGTCTCTATTGAGTCACAGTGATGGGATTGTCCCGTCACAGCATATCAGTTGGTTAAAGTTTTAACCTAGACACTGACAAGGTTGAGGCTTCCAGCACATGAATTTGATTGCCATTCATTCAGGATTGGGGCAGAGGCCTAGCACTTCAGGCAATTGAGTGATGGCATTCTGAACTGTACAGAATATACTTGAGACCTCAGGAAAGGAATCCGTGTCAATTTTCATGTGTGCTTGCATTCCATATGCTGGCAAACAGGCCAGACAGATAGTGATATGGATCTTGAAGGCACAGTATTGTTTACTAAGTGTATAGGTGCAACTAGGTTACCTGGAGGTTCACAGCTGGGCCTCAGTGATGAGGCAGTTCTGAGCTGGCATGGAAAGAGGGGCATGCTATGGGATCAGCTGTTGTCCTTTCTGCTTACTGTGTTAGTCCAAAAGCAGGCACTGGATAGTGGTTCACTTTAGGGAGAATGATTTGGAAACACGTGAAAGCCCCACTTGAAGGTTGACTTCGTCATCAGAGCTAAGAAGGACTTGAGGCAGATCTTGGAACTTTTCCCAGGAATAAAAAAATTATGTGGCTGAACATGTCGCTACGCTGCAAAGCCCATCTGGTAACTAGGCTAGGAGGTATATGAATAAGAAGGCCAAATATACAGGTGGCCAAATTGACAGGAGTTGATGATTTTTCATCCAAGCATAGCATAAGAGGCAACAGAATTATTCAGGGAAGATGGGGGCCCCTGTCAGAACAGGAAGTAGACGTGTTTTTTACTAATATTAAAGAGGGTGCTAGTAGATGTCTTGGAAACTGGCTAGGTAACAAGGAGGGAGTGGGAGACAGCCGAACTAATTGCTGGTGCCTCTTGTGGTGGATGTGCAAGGCAGGTCTTCCCTAGAGAAAGGATATGGTGATCAGGTAAAATGGATTGATAAAGGATTTAAAGAAGATATTCTTTTAAAGAGTAGAAATGGTGGAGAGAGAGTTTCAGGGGTTTTACGACTAGCATAGCAGTAAGCCAAGCTCTCTCCCTGTACCCCCCCCCCCCCCCCCCCCAGCCTTCATTTGAGGGGAAGGATGAGGTCCCAACAGTAGGCTGGCTATTAGGATGGGTGAAGGGGGAGGGTTGTCAGCAGCCCCCTCCCCCCAGCAGTGTTCCCTTTAAGCTAAGTGCTTGGCAGCCACCCTGGACATATTCAGATGCCTCCTAGCTGATCAGCAGAGCCTCCTACAGCCCAGCAGCATGTATTTCTATTGGTGCTGTACATCCATACGTGCTTTGATGCATGTAACAAAATTCATTCTGCACATGGATGGAAAAAAATAGAGGAAACTTTGCCCCCCCCCAGATGTGTAAACCATTATGGAATTACCTGCACTATACGCTTTTATTTGCTGAATATTCCAACATTTAGAAATAAAATTGCAGCCTAATTGAGCCACATCCAGTGTCTCCTGTGCTCTTTCCACCATAGCTGAGCAATTCCTCTCACTTCAGACAAAGTTTTGTGAAGTTTCTTTTGAAGACTTTTGTTTACCTTTGTATCTTTGAAGGAGCAACAGAAAAGTTTGAAACATTTAATTATATTCAATGGAGTCGTTAATGTTGTACTCTGTGTAAGATGTTCTAAAGACTGCTGTATAAGATTAGATTTGGAACATAAGATGAATGTTCTGTTTTTTCTTATTTACCCAGTGTTGCTCAGGTCCTTAACTCAATTTTTGTTTTTTGGAAAATAAAATAAAATGCACATGTTTCATTGAAATCATTGTTCTGGGGTGGGTCTGGGGATGAGTTCAGTATGCAGCCTGCCGCAGGGAGAGAAGACTACTGTAGCCTTTTCTCACTGCAGCAGCTTGGGGCCAGGTGAGAATCACCTGTCCATGGCTGCTACAGCTCCAACAAGCACAGCTGAGGAAGGGATGCATGTCCCCCGGCTGAGGCAGGTCAAGGTTCATCTGTCCCCTGCGCTCCCCAGCCACAGTGATGAATACAGCAAACTGTGTACTTCCCTCACTCCCTGATGAAGCGGAACAGCCAATAATGTTCGTGTATGAATCAGGGTGCGGGGAGAGGACTGGAACTTCAACCTCCCCTTCCTACTCCCTAAAGGGCACTAGAGGGAAGGGAGGCTCACGGTTGTGGCAGTCCTGGACAGACTCATTCAGCCCCTTTCACTTGCCTGGTGATTGTCTCCTTTCTATATGATTTTCTGAAAAGCAATCCCATTATGGACACGTCCCATTTTCCTGGCAGAACCAAAACCTTACCTTGCTTTAAATTATGATGAGAGGAAGCTGTGTACCAAATCTGGTGGTCCTAGTCTTACCATTTAGGGGGAGTTCTTGAACAGGCGGACAGCCAGATGGACTATCTCAAATTTATAGTAGGTTGTCTTTTCAGAATGATACCTGGAACATAGTTTGTATTTTAAAAGAAAATTGTTGACTTAGTTATAATGTTCTGTAGTAATATGTAAAATCCTGGTTGTCACTCTCGCAGTCTGAGGCAGCAGGTTTTAAAAGTTTTGCAAAAAAAGACTATCTGCTACCCAGATGTTTGGGAAGAGCATTCTATCCATCAGTTAGTAGCAATTCCTACAATCTGTAACAGGGCTTGATCCTGACAGAATACTATCTTGCATCATGATGACTGTTTTGTGAGGGTTCAAAGAAAGTAAGGTTCATAAACAGGAAATTATAATTGTGTATTTGTTAGATATTAATATAATTTATGAAAATATGTTTAAAATGTAGGTCAGTAAAACTTAGCTGGATGTGACCAGTTATTTGTTTGTGCATTTCTTTGTTTTGAGAGAGTGAATTATTCAGACAGGACTTATATCTTCTTGGAAAGGACCTGGTGCATTGGAGGTGCTACTAAGAACAAAACAATTTAAAATTTAGGGACAGGGATGCTAGATGAGTAGAAAGTCTATTTACTTAGAGCCATTCACTAGGGATTTTAAATTTAGTTTAATAAACTAATTGACTACTCAATTAGTCGATAAGCGGGGGGGGAGCTGCAGCAGGGTTAGCTCCCGGCCCCAGGAGCTAACCCTGCTACGGCTTTGCCTTTTAAATGTATTCAGAGCCAGTAGGCTCTCATACATTTAAAAAGCAGAAGCGCAGCAGGAGGACCCGGTGCAAGCCGGGACAGCTGATTCCTGGCTCGCACCAGGTCCCCACTATGGTGCACCAGCCTTTTAAATGTATTAAGAGGGTGGCAGCTCTTAATATATTTCAAAGGCAGAGGCGCAGTATCTTGCGCCCAGTCCCTCCTTCGGAGACGGTGCTCAGGGGTTCCGGCTTTTAAGCCAGCTCCCACCCCCACCCACCTCCGGCTTATCAGATATTCGACTAGTCACTAACATCCCTACCGTTCACCTGAGACACAACAAAATAATATACCTGTTTATACTATATTATGCTATACTACAAAACCCTTATATTTTTCTAAAGATTTTTTGTGGAGAAGTTTCTGGCAACTGAATTTGAACACTTTCATTTTAGGAAATCACAATCAAAACTGTATTAAGTTCTGCAAGAGAGGAGCCATCTGGTCCTGCACGGTAGGTCATACCTTAACAAGTGATGAAAGGCTGCTGTGTTATTAGAGACTTTTTTTTTTTAAAAGACAGTTCTCCTTTCAGTGCTTGTCCATGTAGTCCACTGATGATACTCATATATTTTTGTCAGAAGTATCTTTTGAGGGCTGTTTCTGCATCTTGAACCCTTATGCCTCTGCTTCTTAGTTCTTTCTCACACCCTGTAGTTTTGAGTTAGAACTTTGCAATATCCAAGCTCTCACTGACCTTTGCAGCATTTGAGCTCTTGCTCACTAGATATCCGCCTAATTGTTTATAAATACCTGTGGGTAGTGGTTGTTAGGTAGTTTGCTGGTTTAGTGCAGCGTTGCTTTTTTTAATTCATTCCTTAGTCCAGGAGAGGATGGAAGGGTAAAAGGGTTTACATGTCCCCCTACAGGCCTGTGGCAGGAGAGGCAAGGGTCTGCCGAGCAGCTAGAGGAAGAGGAGCTGGCAGCAGTAACAGGGGGCTGGCCCTCTCCCCCTCATGCTCACCAGCAGCAGTGGGGAAAGTGGAGCAAGGTGGCCCCAGATCACTCTGCTTTCCCAGCATACCGCTTTGGGGGAGAGGTGGGACCATCCCCAGCACACACTGGTGGAAAATGAAGCGACGTGGCCAGGGGAACAAGGCAAGCTGGGGCCGTGTGCCCACTCCCCCCACCACTGCTAGTGAGTGCGGAGGGGATGCTGCTGCTGGAACCCTGATCCAACTAGTTTCCCAGGCAGCCTCAGTTGGGGGATGAGGAAGGGCAAGCAAGGTTAGGGAAGAGGTGGAGAGAGGGTGGAGCAAGGGGAAGCAGGGACAGGACCTGAGGCACAGGAGGGTTGTCCCAGCTCTTTCCCAGGCTGGGGGTGGATCACGTAGCCTTTGGTCCCCCTGGTCTTCTCTCACCAGTCACCCCTGCCTCAGTTTATCCTGCCTCTGATTTAGCAGAGCAGAAGTCTCTGGGGTTTAAGAATTGCCCTCTATGTGAATAATGCCCTCAGTGATAAGCAGATTAGATGCCTAATGCGTTTGGGAGAAGATCATATTCTTGATAGGGACTCAATTTATAAGTCCTCAAAAAACACAAAAAGCTAGGGAGGCACACTTGACAATGTTCTTTATTGAAAGATCAATGCATTGCTCCTCAGACCCTGGAGCAACAGAGCCTGAAAACCTGTAGCAATTATGTAAATATACTCCCATATCTCCTTTGATAGTCAAGTAACTAAAGGCATGCCTACATGTACAGTGCTACAGCAGCACAGCGCCTCAGGTGAAGGAGCTCTTTGCCAACAGGAGAGAGCTCTCCTGTCCATTGGTATAATAAAACCACCTCTGTGAAGAGCAGAAGCTATGTCAGTGGGAGAGGCTATCCCACCAACATAGTGCTGTGCACACAGCACTTATTTCAGTGTAACTTACCTCACTGGGAGGGTGAAGGGGGCATTTGCGATCCAATCCCCTTCCTGCCTTTGAACTTCTATTTTTCATACTGTACTCTTCCGCTTTCCTGCATGTAGCTGTGAGTCACCACCCCTTCTCTCCTCATCTTAGTCCCTTCTCACTTTACTGATTTTGGCTCTCTGTACCATCTCTTCATTCTTTCAGTTTCCCACATCAGCTTTGCAATACCAAGTTTTCATGTTAACTTCCCATTCAATCATTTCTTCTCCCAACTCCTCTCCTTCATCTGCAAGTTTAATCTTTTTGTCTGCATCTTGTCTTGCACATGTAAAAATGGCCACTCCTTGGATTTTATTTTCACTCAGCAGTATTCCCTCTTTGACCTATCTGTTGTTGAATTCTTTCTCTATGACCACCATCTTCCCCTCTTCACTGCCTTTGGTCCTCTTCTTCCTCAGCACCGACTGTAATCAGTTCCTTAACTTTCTCTCACCGTAAAGTCCACCCTTCTAAATCCTTTCCTACTTGTACATCACATCAGCTTGCTCTGCTCGTCCTTATGTGCTAAAGAAAATCAGTGTAGACATCTTCCAGTAAGATTCACCATCTCCTCTTCATTGCAAGTCTAAAGTGTTAAAACGTCCATGAGCAAGACTCAAAAAAGGAAATGAAACATACAAGGTTGCCATTTGATTCTGTAAAAAGGGGTCCTGGTCCATGACAGAAACTCCTAGGTGCTACAATAATACAAAAAATAAATAGTGATAAATAAGTTGTCTTAAAAATCATGACATTTTATTGATCTGTTTGCTTTTTGGTCTGTTGCTTGATTTTTTTTTTTTTTTTTTAACTTTTAGGAGGTAGCCCTGACTCCTTATTTATGTGTGCTAATTGAAGATTAAAAGTTCATTCTGCGAAGTACCTGCACAATAGCAGGGCTTCTTCCTTTTTCTCCTGCTCTTACTTGCTTAGTGGGAAACTCTCATCTTTTACCCTCTTCTGGTTTCTGGGATGAGGAATTGGGGATTCTTATAAATGTTAAAAATGCTGTATAGCACATCATAAATTAATGTTTTTATGTTTAGCTTGTTTAGGAAATGGTAGCTATGTACGTATTGTATCTTAAGAAGACAGTCCAGAAATCACAACTATCATAAGTTTTTATTGCTGGTCGTTGAACACTCTTGGAATTTTGAGTTCTTCTTTTAACGTGTCAGTCTAGATGCTGCACACCTACAGCAGTATCTAAAAAAAGTACAGTTAATGCAGGGTAAGTAACCATTCCTTATATCTGTTTTTTAAATCTAATGTTGTTTTGCAGATGTGTTGCTCTTTGTAGCCTTGGCATTTGGATCTGTGAGGAACTGGTTCATGAATCACATCATCCTCAGATCAAGGAAGCACTGAATGTGATTTGTGTGTCTTTGAAGGTAAGACTAAGCATGCTGCAATGTGCTACAACTTAACTTAAAAATGAACTTACATCTTCAAAGTCCAATGTACAAATGAACTAGGTAATCTTCACAATAACTCTGAATTTCGCAAGTGTCATTTTACAGATGAGACTGAGATACAAGTCAAGTGACTTGCCATATGCAGCTAAGTGATTTGGTATCAAATGCAGGATTACACACACAAGTCCTTGGCCTCCAGTCCTGTGTTCATTCTGCAGCACAAGAATTAATTAATTTAAAAGGTAAAAGTAACATTTTTATTACCTGCCAAAGCAAGTCATTGTTTAAGATGTAAAGGCCAGGTTGTGTGCTGAAGGGGAGAACACAAGGTATTATCCCTTCCTTACACACCTGCACAAGTGCCAGTCACATTTATAGTCTGTGCAGCCTGAATCTCAGGCACTTCTTCCTCACAGTGCAAGCCACCCTAATAGAGCAGAGGAGGCAGAACAATAGCTTAGTCCCTACTGTTCACTAGTCAGCAGCTATGGCCAGATGTGCAAGAGGAATATGTTGCATCATCCTAAAGGATGTGCCACCTATGTATTTGAGCGCTCCGAAAGGTCTGAGGCCTTTCTGGGGCAAAGAGCCTCTTAGCGCTCACATTGGGACAGTGCAGCTCAGTCTGTAATCTGAATCTAACACAGGCCACAACTATGCATTGTTATGGTTGTTTATGATGAAATTGCCCACAGGAAAGGAATAATATAACTCTGGCATAAAAAGTAAAGGAAAAAATTAATTTACTACTGTCTTTCTTACTTACAAATATATTTTAAAGATTTTATTAATGATGAGGAATGTTAAAGTTCTTCACAAAGCTTTTCACTTCCCCTTTAATATGTTCTGAGTAGTTTTATAAACTTTAGACTTTTTATACAATTTTAGGTTGTGTGACTGTTACTTTATTATAAACATTCTAGATTTTCATGTGTTCTAGATAGCCCGGTGGGGTTAAGGATTATTGTCAATATGATTGCTATTTTGGAATTTGTTCACTCATGTGTACCTTACTTAGACATAGATGTTATACACAAATGTTTTGAAAAGCGATATATTCAGATATGGTTAGTAGCAATTGTGGACCAGTATCAACACCTTACTGCTTGATGGAGGAGATTCCTAGTGGAGTCATCTTATTCTTTCCTTTCATTATTCTGAAACTACTGTAAGTTTCCATAGTAATGGTATTCTACAGCTTCCTTGACAATCTGATCCATTGCCAAGTTCATTCTTCAGCCAGTCTTCTCCTCCCCCCCCCCAGTCAAATATGTAATCTATATTTCCCAATTAAAAACATTTCTTACTATTCTATAATTTTTTGAATAATCAAAGTACCTGGTTCCTTCCCGATTCATAGCCTCTTACTACCTAAATATTTTGCAGACTGTCATGTCTCAACAGCATACTCTGTTTTCTTAACCTTTCCTAGTAGGTCTTATTTTTAAAAGCTTTCTTAATTTTCCTTATTTTCACTTAAACTGTCCACAGCTAGTCTTTTGGCTGTGATAAACAGAATGTGGTGCACTTTTGGAGGTTAAGCCTTGACAAGTGGAGTTGAATAATTACCTTGCTGTTTCCAACAGGTTCTTTTAGTAATAAGCAGCCTATTGCTGTTGCCTGTTTTGCCACATCATGGTTTAGGTGTGGCACCTTCTCAGTGATCTGATTGCCTCTCCAGTTTACCATAACTTGTACATTTGGCAAGTTTGGCCCAATTTCTGTATAAATTTGATATTAAAGAAATGTGTCTGATTTTAACATCTACCTGATTTATCAAAGTTGTGCAAAATATACTAATCTTGTCTTCCAAAATAATTTATTTTCCCCTTTGTTCTCCCATTCTTTCTTTTTAGTAACAATTATTGTAAACCAGTATCTTGTCGTAACTGCACATAGTTTGGACAAGTTAGTGCTTGAATTAAAACATAAGTGGCTATACCACATTTCTGTTCTTCACTGGTTCAAGTTGGTAAAAACTTTGGAACATGCTATGTTTTCTCTCACCTTGAACACTAGGGTAAAATACCTACAAATGTACTGTCTAAATGAAAAGTCCATAAATACGGTTTTGAGTCATGGAGAGACAAGCCAGATGTAGACTGATATGTAAATAAATGTCTTCGCTTCCACATAATCAAGAATTGGGACTCCCAGAGAGGATTATTTTCTTATTGGGAGAGGAATAAATGGCTAAAGATACAGGAAGCTATATTCCTAGTCTAATGTATTGATAAGTACAGTGTGTACACCATTGAACAGGAATGGTACCTGACAAAAGCAAATTACATGCTTATAACTCAGATGTAGCAACACATTCAGAACTCCAGCCAAGAAGCTATGTCCAAGTACATTCAGTAGTTTGACTGCGAAGACACTGCTGTGTCTCTCTTTTAACCACGCTGAAAGTCTCAGCATGAAGGATGCTAATTGGCCATCTGTACCACTGCAGCTAGATGTTGTGTACCACTCAAAAATATCTTGGGCTTGGAGTGATTTTAAAGTCTTCCAAAAATACCTGTTGCTGACACCACTTTATCAGAAATGGATTCAGCTGAACCATTGTTGAGTGTGACATGTAGGTAAGGACTAAATACTTAAGTTTATTTAGTGCTGTTTTGGAAACCGCAGCTGAAACCTTCTGTGAGTACAAGACACACGAGAGAGAATACAGCCCAGAAAGTAACTTTAGGAAAATGCATATTGAAGGCGTGGCTGAACTTTGATGGACCTATCTGGAGACTGACTCAATCCGATCAAAGAAAATCTGGCAATAGAGTATCAGCCACACATGAAAGACCTAAGCTTATTTGAAGAGAAAATGAGAACAAGTATTACATAGTTTGAGCAACATCTCATTGATTTATCACCTCTTACAGCAATTTAGGCTGTCACAGATGCTATGGTGTATATTAATCCTACCCTCTGAGACAAAAGTTTATTAATATGTACATCAGTCAAAGTGACACGGTGATGTAAAATCTTTGATGGGGCAGTAAATAATATAATTTGTTATAAAGTAGTCTATATTGCACGGTTAGATGGAAACAAACCAAGAAAATACATATTAACGCAATCAAACTAATACGTCTGGGAATAAAAAACGTAGGTCATACCTAAAGGATGGAAGACCGTTTTGGAAAGCAGTGACTTAGAACTTAGCCATCATCATAGATAATCAGTGTGAGTGCTCAGTGCAGTGCTGTAGCAAAAAGAGCTAATGTTACTGGCATGTTTAAAAAAGGGAACACCACACAAAATAATGCATTGTGTCCTGTTCTGATGTCCACTCTTCAAGAGGATAGGGAAATACATATGAAAGGTCAAAGGAGGGCCACAAACATGATCCAGGTATTTGAAAATAAGTCATGCAGTGTGAGGCTTAAGGGACTCTGTCTATTTAGTTTATCAAGGAGAAGATTAAGAGATGACATAGTCATTGTGTATAAGTGCTTACACATGGAAAAAGATACTTGAGAGTGAGAGGCCTTTTCAGTCTGTCTGACAAAGGTACAAGAAGGTCCAGTGGTTGGAAATTGAAGCTAGACAAATTTGGCTCTGAAATAAGATTCTATTTCTGGCTGTGAAGGAACTTGAACATTGGAACAGCTTACTTGGCTGGTAGTGGACTCTCCATGGCTCGGAGTCTTGAAGAGGAGATTAGATTTTTAAAGAAAATAAGATGTGCTTTAATTCTTGGATACATTATATGGCCTATAATGTGAGGGAGGGGGTTGAGCTTGGATGTTCATGATGCTTCCTTTTGGCCTTAAAATCTGTGATTGAACATCCCTGTTTATCCCCTTTTTTCATGGGCAGTGGGGAAAATAGGATTACTTGCATGCTCTTAGCACCTGCAACTCTGCATTAAGGTAGTGAATGTAATAAAATCTCATGCCTCATAGCTTGTCTGTTGCCTGCAGAGGTCAGGAAGGATTCTTAAATTCAATAATTTGGACATTCAGGATGTCCCAACAGTTTCCCATTTCATCCACCCATTGTCTATCTCACATAGTGTTAATAGGTTTCTTGATGGGTAGTCATGCATCCATTTGTCCAGCTTTTAAGATTTTTATGTTTGTCAAGGTAGTGTGGAGGTCACCCAAACACATAAGTAGAGAATCTGTCCTCTGTTTATTGTACTCTCTTTAACCACTTTCCACATTATTCTTTAGCAGATCAGAAGAGGTCATTTCCTCAGGGATAAAAAATAGTTCTGTTTTAGTCTTAACCCCTGAAGATGCTCCTGCAGATTTAAATCGCTTTTACAAATGTCTGCTTTCTTTCAGTCAAATGCAAAAAAGGTGGCAGAATCTATAGCCACTAACAAACAAAAGTGCAAAATTAAATATTTTGAGAGACAGAAGAGGAGGCAGTGAAGAACTGCTTATATCTGCTCATTTGTATCCCTCTGGCTCATAAGAGTCCTCCACAAGATCTCCTGTTTCTGATTCAATTAATTTTCTTTTTTATTTGCAAGTTTGCAGTCAGTACCTTTCCTTGTGCTCATTGAAGTGTGTAATTTCAGCCATTTTTCCCAGTCACATTGAAATGATTCTTCTGTTCAACTGAAGTTTAATCAGCACAGAGTAGGATTATTGTGTCTGGTTCTGGGCACCACATTTCAAGATAGATGTGGAGAAATTGGAGTAGGTCCAGAGAGAGCAACAAAAATGATTAAAAGTCTAGAAAACATGACCTGTGAGGGAAGACTGAAAGAACTGCGTTTTGTTTAGTTTAGAAAAGAGAAGAGTTAGAGGGGACACGATGGCTGCTTTCAAATATCTAAAAGAGTGTTACAAGGAGAAGGGAAAAAAATTGTTCTCCTTGACCTCTGATGAAAGGACAAGAAATAATGGGCTTCAACTGTAGCAGGGGAGGTTTAGGTTGGACGTTAGGAAAAACTTCCTAACTGTCAGGGTGATTAAAGATTGGAATAAATTACCTAGGAAAGTTGTGGAATCTCCATCACTAGAGATAGATGTGCAACCTGCTCTTAACTATCAGGGATGATTTAGATCAGTGGTGCTCAACCTTTTTAAATTTGTAACCCTCAGAGCCTGGAACATTTTTTTGTTGAGCCCAAAAAAAAAAAAAATCCCCTTTAATTTAAAACACCAAAGCGCCACTCTGCTCCCCTGCCACTCCCCCTGCTGCGAGTAAGTCAGGCAACAAGCCGGCACTGCGACCCCCTCCTCCCCTGCCAGGAAGACCCACGAGTTGTGCACCATTGATCTAGATGGTGCTTGGTCCTTCCATGAGGGCAGGAGACTGGACTTGATGATCTCTCAAGGTCCCTTCCAGTCCTAGTATTCTATGATTCTAAGACCATGAAAAATTCAAAATGCAGCATCTGCGGGGGGAAGGAAGCTGGCCTACGATGCAGCTTTCTTCTCCAATCATATGCTGTTTTAGTTATGCACATGAAATGTTGAACTCCTTTTTTTTTATTGTCCCATAATTTCCTTTTCCTGTTGTCTCCAGAAAGCAACTGTGACAACCACAGTTACTTTTCACTACTTTTTTCTTTTGCAATGCAGTTCATTTCTTATGTTTTGAATATTTTGCTCTTCAGAAATTTACAGCTACCCTGAATTCCCCATCTTAATACTCTATCTGTGTTTCCTTACCACTAACTCTTAATTTTCATTTTTAAGTCTGTCTTTTTTAAGTTCATGAGGTATAACATTCCAGCAAGGGGTCATGGAACAGGACTAATGACCTACAAATAGGGTAGCTGCCCCGAGTTCAGTTGAGAATTGGCCTCATAACTACATGGAACTGCATTCCCTATTATTTGAGAGAAGATGTGCTCTGGTAAACCTTGCTTCGGGGCCCAGCACGGCTCTCCACTCCCCTGCCCTAACCAAAGCAGTTCCCTGAACTAAGCTCCATAGGCTTATGCCCAAGAAGAAACCAGTTGTTAGAACTGCTGTCTCATTGTCTCAAGGAGGTAGTGAGAGAGAGCCACAGCAGATAAATGAACAGCTTACATTGGGATGAAAGAAAATGGTAAGTGCTAATTTTTTTTTTTTAGTCACAGTTCCAACGAGTGACATTTACATCCAACACTTCTATTCTTATTCCAGACAATTTTAGTTGTGCAATGAACCATTCTTGTCTCTGATGTTGAACTTGCTTCATTGCTAACAAACTCTCTGTAATATCAAAATAGAAATTCCAGTGCTTGGATGCGGCACATGAGAGATTAAGTAAGAAAACTTAAGAGTGGAAAAGATGAAAGGATTTCATATGCCATGCAAGAATTATTAACAGACTTGGAAAGACTCAAGTGCTCGTTAGAAGAAAATGCAGCCTCAGCAATCCAAGAAACTCTAATCTAAAAAATAATTTGAGGTGATGATAATAAAGGAGAAATTGAAGAAGGCAACCTAGGTAAACAAGATTATTTAGAAGAAGCTAACCAAAGTAAGATCTTTTGAATCCCGAGCGGGGCTATGAGCACTGGTTATATTACTGTAGTCTATAAATATTTGAAGTTTATTAAAAATGTGTCAGAATCCTCAGAAATAAATTTATTCTAAAGGAAACTTCACACAGGTGTCTTAAATGTACAGCAAAGGGAAGGTGTGTGGCGGGGAGGGGGGAGAATGGAACAAAACTCTACTCACCACCCTTCTGTTTTGCAAAGTGTGGCAAGGTGGGGAGTGGAGGATGAAGCAGAAGTAAAAATTGAAGTAAATTAGAATGGTAAGTGCATGCATACAATGCCTTGTCGCTTCAAGTTATGTTAGAGAAAATATCAGCGTTACGGAATCATTCCGGTACACACACAGGAATGGTATTTAAAAAGCAAAGAAACCCAGTCATGAATAATATTAAGACAATTGACTGTTCCTAAAGTACTCTAGTGTAGGTTTCCCTTCCAGGCTACAGCATTACAATGTCTCCCCCTTAATCTATAGGTGGAAGGGATAGGTAAGGAAGATAGGCCATATCTGCACTTAGGTGTGTGGGTGACTTTGATTAAATATATAACAAGATTACCATTGCTAAGAGATACTTAAAAGCAGTTTTTTGTATACAGGCAAAAGGTTATTACAATAAAAGCTCTATAGTTGTCCCACTCACTACCCATTTCTTAAATCATTTTCTCAGTGTCAGAATTAACTCGCTGTCATGAGAGTACTTGGAAAAAGGTGACTGCATATCGTTGAAAAAGTTGTTAATTATATTTAAACAATGAAGACATTTGAATCTGGAGCCTAAATGGAAGCTTGCCTAACAGTTCCATATCACATGACAACTTCATGTGTGTGGATCTCAAGAGACATCTATTTACAGTTAAAAATGATTTGGGTTACAATCCATACATCCTCACCTGAAAACCTCTGATGTAATTCCAAGACACAGGTCTGAAGTCATTAGTCCCTGATGATCTGTAGCATTCTGGATATGCTAATTGAACAAAATTATCAATTAGGAAGAGTAAAGGAATCATTGATTCCTATAAAAGATTCTTACCATTCTGAGAAAAGGGGTGGAATGTTCTCTCACACCAACAAGATATCTGAGCTGTGTCCTGTTCCCTGGAATGGCAATCTGGAGAAGGAGAAATAAAAAGCACTGAAGCAACTAAGCTAAAGCTGAGGTATAACCAAGAGCGGTAAAGATCAGAGCTCCACTGTGTGCAAAAGCACATATAATGTGTTATCAACAAAGATACCAGTAAATATCAACTAGAACCATCCACACGAATTAGACTATAAAGAGAAAAAGATGTGAAAATCTTTCTGTGGAACAGTTAATGGGTACTCAGATCATTCCACTGCCCACTAGCGTGTATGTGTTAAGTGTTTCCCAAGGTAGAACTAAACCCTTAAGTCTGTTTTTGGAAGAGTGAGGTATCCCTGAGTAAAACCAGTGTCATTCTAAAGCTGCTGTTAGTCTGAAGTTTTAGGAAATATTTGGTGTTTGTGCCAGACTGTCCGAGAATAGACATTGTCTTTGTAGGGAGAGAAATATATGAGACAAATGAAGATTCGTATAATCCTTGTAAACAGCGAAGTTTAATGGGAGACAAGTAGCCAGAATATCAGCTGCTACTTTCAGCAGATTGAGCTGTTTAATCAAGTTAAAGGGATTCTCCCATCAACTTTCTGTAAAACTTTGAGGTTGTGGGGGGGGTTTTTTGTTGTTGTTTTTTTTTTAATTTGGTATGATGTCTTAAAGGTTGAAACTTTCTAGTCCAGCACCACTGATCAGTGCCGAACCAGAGAAGTTGCCAGACAACGGGAGGTCAATATTGTCTATCAACGTTACTAACACTTGCACTGCTTACAGGGATGTTAGAAGTCATTTAGGGGTAAACTAGAGCTGAATAACAGCACAGAACACTGAGAGCCAGGACTGGTGGATGTAAAGAAACCTTATGGGACCATGGGAAACTTGGCCACACACATTATTAATGGACATCCATATAATTAAAATCATGCTGGATCACGGATGTTGCTAGACCAGAGCCTGCTGGATTAGAGAGGTTCAAGCTGTACTTGGCAAGCCAGATAGGTCAAACTATTGGACTTGTAGAGTGTATTCCAGCGGTCTCATCAGTTTAACTATTGTAATGTGTTTCTTGTAAATTGTCAGGAGAACCAACTTCACCTAACTAGTGGCACATTTCACTGAGGGTGTGTCTAGACTACTGAGGTTTTTTTTTTTTTTTTTTTTTTAAAGTGGCCTTTTTTCAAAAAAACTTCACCAGCATCTAGACTGTCACATTCTTTCAAAATTTAAATTGAAAGAACGTGGTGGGTTTTTTTGAATTTGGTAAACCTACTTTTACCAGGAAGAATGCCTGGGTGTCCTCTTTTGAAAAAGCGGATCGCTTTTTCGAAACCCTTGTGGCTGTCTAGACTATCACTTTTGAAAGAGGCTTTTTTGAAAGAGCTCTTTCGAAAGAGGCTTGTAGTCTAGACATACCCTGAAAGTAATACTTTTTTTATATTTTTCTCCTTAATCTTTTAATAAGTGTATAAAAGATACTCTCGTCAGATTTATTTCCTAAATCTTCAATATTAAACAACTAAGAAGGAGAAAAAAGTAAAATGCTTAACAGTCATGTCTGGGCTCATTCTATATTTCAGTAACTTTAGCCTGCAGCCCTATGATTTCTATATAGTTCATCTATGAAGCACTTAAAATGATTTTTTTAGTAGTCTGAGATTCAGCAGTAATATGGTTTACAGTATTTGGTTAATTAAGTATGCAGAAAGTTTATATTAAGAATGTTTTTTCCTGTATATTATGTATAAATGTTTTTTTGTGTACACTTTATACTCTCTAAATGGTTGTCTATAGTTACACTTGTGTTTATCACAATTGTGCTTTTTGTGTATCTCTACCTTAAGGTGTGGTGTGGTGGTGGTGGGTTGTGTGGCTTTTTTGGGGTTTGTTTTTTTTTTTTGTTTTTATTTTTTTTTTTTTTGAGGAGGGGAGAAGATGATGCTAGAATTAAGAATGAAACTGACTTTGAAATATCCCAAGCCTATGTCTGTAGTTAGTAGTTTAAGGCACAGTAAAACGTATAGGAAGGGTAACAGTTTGATAGGATTCTCAGTCCTTCCTTACTTGTACCCTGTCATCCTAGGGCACAAGTAAGGATTTAGTCTCCTGGTGTATCGGGGTAACTATTTGCATCTTATCTATGTTGTGAAGTCCCTGAAGTTTTCTTCTCATTGAGTATTTTGCAATGTAGAGGTTCTAATATGCTCTGCCTCAACATATGTCACTTTTAACTGTTTTAAAAATTGGGAAAACAACCTTTATACCTGAGTCTCCTAAACAAAAGAAGTAATAGCTATTTGGTGCTAATATAATTATTATTTACATAATCTAACCGCAATCTACCAGATTATCCTTTGTCACATGTACTTTCTGTGATCTGCAGGAGGCAGCTATAGCAGTGTTTTATACATAAGGTACATTTTTATGGTCAACTTAACCTAAGCTGTCTAACATCCAGATTTTCAACAAAAATGCTTAATTTTCTCTCATAAGCAGGCCCCAGTATAGCACACTTTTTAGTATGTACATAAATATACTCACTATATTAAACTGTATTCACATACTATACTATATTCACACGCACGTTTGCAGGATCTGGGCTATAGTTGCTTCCTCTGTCTACTGAAACACAATGCTATCTATAGAGTTCATTATGAGACATCTGAATGGGTAGCACCATTATCGCTACCATATCCTACTACGTGGATGTTTTGGAATTTATTTCTTGTCTACTCCCCATTTTGTTTTCATTGTCTGCAGCAGTGGTGGGCAGTAATTTTTGTGGGTGGAGGGAGGCACACCAAGAATTTAAGTAGTCATGGACTGTACTTTTCCACTATATTAATGGAGGGGATGTGGGGTCTGGGTTGGAGTTTGGGTGCAGGAGGGAGCTCCAAGCAGGGGTTTGGGGTACAGGGTCTAGGAGAAGATATGGTGTAGAAGGGAGTCTGTGACCTGGAGCAGCAGGTTGCAGTGGAGGAGGGAGTGCCAGGAGCTGCTTACAATATGCAGCTTCTGGCCAGAGGCCCAGAGGGGTACTCAGGCAAGCTACCTGCTGGCTGCAACCCTAAACATCACTCAAAGTGGCTAGCTGCTGGGGCAAGTGTATCTGTGCATGCCCCTTGGTCAGAAGGAGGGAAGTGGATCACCATGTAATGCATGCACCTGCGAGCACTACTCCTGCAGCTCCCATTGGTCAGTTTCTGGCCAATGAATTCTATGAGACTGGTGCTAAAGACCCAGGCAACATGCAGAGACCCACTGACCACCTTTCCTCAAGGGACATGTACACAGAGACATGCTTACAAGCAGCCTCTGGTCACTTTGGCAGCCTGTGGGGCCACATCAGGCAGCCTGCCTGTGTGCCCCGCTTTGCTGCAGGACATTAGTGGTCCAGAGGGTCATAGTGGGCTGGATCCAAATGTTTGCTGGGCTGAATCTCCCTACCCTGGTTTACAGAATGTTACTTCAAGGAATTTGAGTGGTTTTATTTAATCTTAAAAAAAAAATTGTTAAATGTCTGTGATGGGGCATCTGCCCCGCACTGGCCCCTTAAGATTTAAAACCCAGCCCTGGAGAGGGCTGGAGCTGGGTAGCCAGCAGCTGAGGTAGAGACAGACAGTTAGGACTCAGCTGGGGCTGTATAAATAGGGCTGCTGGAGGGGCAGAGATGGACACACTCTTGCTCTAGAGAGCTGGGAAGTAGGAGGAACCTGGCTGCAAGGGAAGGTGGAGACTTCCTGAAACAGCCTTGCCAATGATGAGTGGCCATTTCAGACTGCAGTTTGCCCCTCAGGTATGGGGGTTGGTGGTGACTGGCAGTGGGTCACTGAAGCAAGGAGGGAATAGGGGGATTGAGGTTCCCTGGGAGGGGAAGACCCTGGAATGCAGGGGTACTGATCTAGGACAGCACTAGCAGGCTTGACACCAGCTGAAAGGGGGTGCTCCAAGGCTGAAGAGCTAATTCGCAGAGTGGCCAGCAGGAGGAACCTTGGGGATGAGTTTCTGCCCTATGACAGTCTACAGTAACTATCTCCAACTTTTACCTGTTTCACAGAATATGCATAAACTTTGATATGCAATATCACTGGTATGTTCTTATTTATTCATTATATTGTACATTTTCTTATAGTCACTGTAGGTTTTTATAAAAATGTATTTTTTCTCTGCCTCTCAATACCCCCATATTACATTTTTACTTCCTTCTCTCTCATCTCTCAGTGTCCTAAAGTTCCTTTTGAAACTTTGCCTGCTCAGCACCATTTGGCTTCCTCCACTCTGTCCATTTGCTACTTTAGGTCCTGTCTCCTTCACCTCACCCCCCCCCCCCCACTTCCTGAACCTTTTATCTTTTCTTACCCGTTTAAAGCTTTCCTTGTAAGCTCTGCTGTTGTGATACTCTAAAGACTGGCTTCCCACCTGTTGAGAGAGTCTGCTAAATCCATGCCACTACGTCTCCAACAGAAGGAAAATTAAGGTTCTGTAAATCTGAATCTTTTTACTTTTCAATTACCAGTTTACTTCCATAATTTTCTTGCTCACTGCTTCATTTGGTTTTGGTATTGACAGAATCTGTGTTTTAGTCCTCATCTAGGGACTTCGATTCTTTGTCAACTGTTAATTGTATTATTACTGATAAGGATAACAGAAAGTGTGTCCTTTCCTTCTGGTTTCATGGTACATACGCTATTAGCCAATCTGAACATAAAGCTTAGGGGTTTTCCCCTTGATGTGCAGCCCATCTTTTCTCCTTTGCCTATGAAATTAAGTGACTCCATTTATGTCTCTGATAAAGTAATTCATGTTAAATTGCAGAGCAGTAAATTATAAAGCAATGGACTCATTCCACAGCTCTTCCTAATCTCTTTTTAAATCTGTAATACTATTAATGATTCTTGTCCATCATATTCAGCATGTGATAGCTTGAAATCGTGCACAATTACTACTACTTATTTCTGTTTTTTTACAGTTTCCAAATAAAGCAGTTGCACATGTTGCCTGCAATATGCTTAACATGCTGATGCATTATGTATATAGGCTTCAAACATACCAACCTGATTCACCTTTAAAAATTATTCAAGTAAGTAATTACAAAATATTTTAAACAATTTGCAGATGTCTGGGGATTTTATGGCGCTTTTAGGAAATCATATAATTGAAATTGAAGTAACAAACTACAGATTGTGATTGTTTTTAGAGATATTAAAAGTACAATGAGCTTTTAGTCAAATTAAGGTTGCAGCCAGCATGGATGCACTAGATAGGTGGAGGAAGGCCTTTGTGGCTTCCTCTGTGCCCTGCCTAAGGCAGATGTAACTTAGCTTGAAGAATTAATTGGGTAGTGTCTTTTTTTGAAGTTCAATAAAACTTCAGAAATTCAAACAATCATCCAACTGAATTCTACAGTTGGACATAATTGTAGAATAATTTAACCATAGGCATGGTATTGTATCACATTTGCCTGATATATTTAAGTTTAAAGGAATTGTAACTTTTAAAGAAAACTGCTTATTTATTGTCCGCAGATCCTGATAGCAACTATTACTCATCTTTTACCCAATACAGAAGCTTCTTCATATGAACAGGACAAAAGGGTAATTAAGCATTAATCATGATTTTCAATATGCTACTGTTAACATAAATATAGAATTGCCAGTCATGGCTCCATGATTACAGTTAAATTTTGCCTTACAGCTGACATTCAAACTCTTTGTATATAAAACAGGGGTAGGAAACCTTTTTTGTGTCAGGGGCCACTGACCCACAGAAAAATCAGTTGAGGGCTGCGCACAAGTGAGAAGCGCAAAAAAAAAAAAATAATAATAATCAGCACATTCTCACTGATGTGGCCCCCAACTGAGAAGGAGAAAGACACTCTCCATATTTCCCTTGCACACCAGAGCCTGGGGGGCCCAGGCTACTAGATTTTGTATGCTCCAGCCCTGCAGGATGGAGCGGAAGGCTGGAGCACCATTGCGGGGGTGGGAGCCCGAAGCCTCAGGGGCCACATCCAGTCCCCAGGCCTTAGGTTCCCCATCCCGACAGTGTTCACCTCTAAAATGCAGGAGGCAGCACAGCTTCATAGGTGATTAATCAGCCCTGCCCAGTCAGAGGCTCAGGGCTCCCTGCCCAGAGCTGACTGACTGGGTGGGGCTCATTAATCACTTGTGATGCTGTGCTGCCATGCAGCGTAGAGGGAACACTGCACCCTGATGTAAAATATAGTATATTCTCTCCAAAATTACAGCATTTATTCTTTGATAATAGAGTTTTCTGAGAATTTACAAGTAAAATTATTAAAGTTAAAATTTAATTTTAAAAATGGCTCCATTAATAAATTGAGCATTCTGTTAGACCTTTTCTCCTTGACCCTAAAGATCCTAATCCCAGATTATTGCAGACTTTTCAAACTTTCTGTATGGTTAATGTATTGAAATCTTGTTCATAGATTACATTTGAAGACCATTTTGGGATTAATTATCATTTTATAATTGTTATGTTATCAGGTATAATTTCAAGTGCGTTCTGTAGAAGGGGTGGCACACAGTTCTTCATGAACTTGCTTTCTTTCAAAATAATTACCATTTTCTGTTGTTCTCATTGGGCATGAGGTCAGAGTGCCCTAAACAAAGATGGCCCTTGCTTTCATTCAACAGCTCCTCAGTGCTCCTTTCTGCCTCCTGACAAAATAGTGGATTACCACCCTGTAAGGGCAGTTTGGCTCTATTTCCGCTGGGAACAAAGAAAAGCAAAGGTTATTTTTGAAGAGGGCATCTCAACTGACGGCAGTGTGAGACTGATTGATTGTGGTTCTCTTGTCCTTGATTGCCCATCCCTGGTGGAAAGCAGAGCAGTTGGGGACCTACTTTGGCTTCTGCCATCAGGCCTCACAGCAGTAGAAGATCATAGAGCTGCTCTGCTGCATCACACATACTCCTTCCTCTTCTGGTACCTCACACCCAAAATACACATGAAATGCCATTTCCCTCCCCTTATGTTAATAATAGAATACTTCTGCTGGGACTGGGCAGCAGCTGGCATATTGTACAGCAGAGCTCCACCCCCACCAAATTTGCACTGGTGGGTGGTTCCTCTATTTAAGGAGGTTTTTTTTTTTTTCCTCAAGCCATGTCCTGTCATCTAAATCAGGGACTAAAAATTCTATAATCCCTTAATCATCATGTGTTTATTACTTGATGTTACTACAGGGCAAAATTAAGATTATTACCATGAAATGGGTATTATGCTTATGTCATATAAAATATAGTTTCAGAAATCACATGAGGTTTTCTTTGTGGTCACATTAATATGGACTTTTTCACATATTTAAAGTATTTTGAAGAATTTTGTTGCTGTTTTATTTTAACTCAGTTTAATTTATTTCACCATAGCCCCTTAGGGTTTTTTAAATTATAAATGAGTTTAATTCTGTTTTGAGACAACAGCCATGACCCTCCAGGCTGTTAATGTCCGATCCATGTTTGAAAACCTTGGGAAATATTTGTTATGTAATGGACTGTGTAAAAGTAGCCACTAGAGGAAGGTGGGTGTGTCATAGAATCAAGTAGTTGTTGATGTGGAAAAGCATTTGGATATTCTTTAGTGAATATAAGATGCTGTATAGTTATAGTAGCAGATTATGAAAGAAGAATAACGATATTTATAAAATAGTAAAGGCAATTCTTTACAAGGAGACTCAAGGACAGACCACTCCACCAGCCCCACTTTTACATGTTGATCTGTCATTTTAAAAGAATTTGTTTTAAATTAACTTTGCAAAATCATGAAAATTTTACATCTTTTCACCCACCTATCACAATGATGGTTTTGATGAAAAGCTGTTCATTTTGATAGTCCTTGGGCAAAATACAAATTGGGGTCTCATCTGCTAGAGCTTTCACTTATAATATGAAGCTTAGTTTAGACATACAGTAGCTTCTAAAGCTTCAGAGGAGTATCTGTGTTAGTCTGTAACTGGAAAAACTTAAACAACTAATAGTCTTGAAGCACCTTAGAGACTTAAAAAAAAAACACGTAGATGGTATCATGAGCTTTCGTGGGCACAACCCACTTCTAAGTAGCGTCTAAGTAATTTTAATGTGGTGGTATTGCATAAGGTTGTTTAGCTTTATAGCGAAATTAGGAAGAGAGACTAAAGCAGGAAAACAATATAGTAGGAAATGTAAATTAGCACACTGCTCTTTTAAGTGAATTGTAACTAAAAATTCTGTTACAGTTGGTGGTTTCTTTGCTTCTCTGTTTATTGGACTGGATAATGGCCTTGCCTTTAAAGACTTTACTGCAACCTCTTCACACTGCAGGAGCTGAAAATAAGACTGAACAATCTGTTCTTAATTGTGTATATAAGGTATTTGTGTTTTTTTTTACATTCTTTTGTAAGGTACAATGTCTAAAACTCTCCCAACACTTTTTTTTATCCTATATAGTGGGTTTCATTGTTTGGCAGTGGGTTTGTTTTTTAACAAACTAATCAGAAAATGCCATAAAGTTAATAATCTGTCTTGAAATCTTGGTCTTATTCTAGGTTCTGCATGGATGTGTCTATGGAGCTCAGTGTTTCAGCAACCCAAAATATTTTCCTTTAAGCCTTTCTGATTTGGCATCTGTGGACTATGATCCTTTTATGCATTTAGAAAGCCTGAAAGAGCCAGAACCACTACATTCTCCTGACTCAGAGCGATCTTCTAAGCTCCAACCAGTCACAGAAGGTATGTCAAATTATGTGGATGAACTTTTATTTAAAAGAGAATAGACTGTTTGCTTCTAATGCTGAAGTGAGTGCCTAAATCATGAATTTTAAATTATATTTAATGTCATGTGAGACAAAATGTGTAGTGGTCATCAATAGTGTATGAAACAACGTAATTTTGAATAATTACAACTCAGTTAACTAAAATATAGATCATCTGCAGAATAGAAATCAATGTTATGGATCCTTCTGCTCATGTGTACTAAAAGTGCAAAATATTGCAATGTGATTTGTAAATGGTTTTCTTTTCATTTTGTTTTAGGTGAATGAGCACTCTTAAGTCTTAATTTTTTTTATATTATTTTTTATGATCTTCTTAATGTAATTATCACTAAACAGACATGACAGAATTTGAAAGTTTTCTATATTTAAAAACTGATTATTGAAACCTATCATAATTCATTCAATTCCTATTTTACACATTTGTAAAAAAACATGGAGTTAATTACTAAAATGCAATCTTATATTGTCTACTTCAAATCTTATCAGTCAGGAATTAAGAATATTCTGAAAGGAAAACAGCAGATGTGAAAATAAGATTTAAAGTAGTGACACATTTCTTATAGTATTTATCTATCAAATGGCCTCAATGGAAAGAAAATTGAAAAAGATGAGTTTAATATTGATACCAAATACTCTGTGTAGTGCTATTCTCCCTCCATATTAAGTTGTTCCCTTTAGGCTTCCTTAAAGGTATTAAGAGCCAGATAAATGCAGAACCTTTTTGTAGCAGCTGTGTGCTAACAGCAGGTGATTTTGTGGTCTGTAGTGACTACGTGCTGTTTTTTTATGTGGGGAAAATGGCTAATCATTGTGCCCTTGTCTAAAGCATGCTTCTTCATCCTCAAGTACTTTTTTGGCCAAAGAATTCTAAACATAGATCTGTCCCCTAATAAGCTCAGTATTGGATTGAACAAGTCTGATTTGAGAACTGTTGGCAGGAGGAGCTGTAATTATTAAATTTACTGAAGAATGAAGCAAGGTACTGTATTTGGCTTTTTGTCAAATGGCAGTGGTCTTATTAGCAAAAAGTAATCATCTGCAGGGTCAGAATGAAAGCAGCTTTGAAGGATTCATTCTGTCCTAATTACAGTTTCACCTATATGTATTATGTAAAGCTAATATTTAAAGCATTTGCCAGAATTAACTTCCACTGCATGTTCTATTACGGTGTAGTGAATTGCAGCAGCTTTTTATGCCTTGCATCTTTTGTATGCTATAATAATCTGTAATTATGGGTTTGCAGCAAACTCTGTGTGGCTTGTTTAATCTGACAATCTGAAAAGACAACCTGAATAGATTTTTTTAAATGAATGCCAGTTGCACAAAGCCTTAGCATAGATTTCTTCATTTTGCATTTCCTTATGTGATTGGTTATTTTATGGTTTCTTGTTCTATTTCGAAATAAAGGTAATTTCACGTGTTCCTTATGTCTCCTTAGATGAGATATGGTAACCTTACATGTTTAAAGTTTCAAGGCTTTGTAAATCTGAGTAGGTTAGATTACCAAATTTAATTGACAAACTATTACACAGATTTAATTGCCGCCCTGGCACTTCTTGCCTGTGACACCAAGCCAGAGAACATTACCAAGTTGTTTCACCCATCCCATAGCATATTCTCTTGCTTGCGTTGTAGTGGATGTGATAGAAGCTAAGTTGATGGGTTAGAGTAGTCAGAAGCCAGGTCAAATAGGGGACTAGGTAGTGCATCTCAGTAGCAAAGAAGTATTCTGATTTGGCTGCATTTAGAGCAGAAGCACCTTATTGGAACTTCCATAAAGCCAAGCCACCCAGCACTCCTCTCACTAGACCTAGGCGTAGCAGTGTACAGGTGCATTCATACAAATCCATTGGGGGCACAGATGGGTGGGGAAAGCGTGCGAGAACATGAAGAATGTGCCAACCTCTACTTAGGACGAAAGCTCGTTCATGGATCTGTTGTATCAGATAAGCAGTTGTCATGTGTTGAGCATTTTGAAGGCAGAGTAGTCCGTGCTGGTTTAACAGTTGTGACTGGGATACTCAACATCGGGGTGGAGAACCCTTTTTGGGTCAGGGGCCACTGACCCACAGAAAAATCAGTAGGGGAGCTGTACACAAGTGAGAAGCCAAAAAACAAAAAAACCCAACCTTCACTGATATGATCCCTGACTGAGAAGGAGAAAGACACAGCCCACATTTCCCTTGCACACCCGCTTAGGGAGGGGCCCAGCCTAGTAGATTTTGTGGGACAGCAGAGGGCTGGAGGGTCAGGAAGGGCTTCCCAATGCTGGAGGGGGGCCCTGAGCCTCGGGGGCTGGATGCAGGCAAGCCAGGGGCCGCATCCCGCCCCCAGACCTGATGTTACCCACCTCTGCTCAACATACTCATACTTGCAACATACTTTGTACAGGGACAAGTCTACCATTAAGGCACTTGTGGAGGTTTACCCAAGAGAGCGACCCTTTACATGTTGGTATGCATTAGGGTCAGCATCTGCTCAGAGACTGATACAGGCATCCCAATGAGGGAGTAGGCAAAGTCTTACTGAATTCCCTAGAAGCAGGCAAGAGTAGGAATTAGGGAGATACATAGAATTTGTTAAATTGTGTGTCTTATCCCTTCCACATGTCCATAGCAAAGTGAAAACCTTTATAAGGAACAGTTCTGAAATTAAATGAAAATCTATATTAGAGTTGTGTTTAAATATCACTGAAATTACAAGAATCTTATCTATAAAAAACATAGTAGGAAGGCTTCTTCTGTATTAGCTAAGCTTGCAAAGTTAAATGGGCAAGGGGGGAAATCTTTGTTTGCCTAGTTGGTGCTGGATTGTTTCCTGTAACAAGTGTGTGAAAACAATATGTATTTAGGCTGAGACCAAAAAACTCATACTAAATTTTACATAACTCCTGCAGTGTCGCTTGCCTGCAAAAATCAAACAATTGTATAAAATCTTTCAAGAAGATTTCTTGCATATACAGATCCCCATTTTTAAGATCTGTGTCCCTTGCTCCTCAAACCTATTATGGCTGGTGCTTGGGACAGGAGGCTGAGAGCCACTAAACTCACGGAACTATACTTCAGGGTCAAAACTATTAAAAGGTGCTCAGCTGTTACACTGTTCTGAATTTTTTTTCTGTTCTTCATATTCCTCTCAACAAGTAGTTAACATGATAGACACCTTTCCTTGTAGATTTTTTTAATTCTAAAATTAACTAAGGGTTTCCTCAGCTTTTTCTTCCCAGTTCTTTTATTTAGAATTTAATAAAATCATAGAAGTTCTTTTTCACTTGAGGTTTTGTCACTACCTGCAATGTAGTTGAAGGTGACCAATGTATCTTTTCTGGGGGTGGGAGGAGAGGAAGCCCTTAATTCACTTGTGACAGGCTGCAGGTAGACCAGCACGACTTGTGCTTAGCATACCTAGGGAAACGATATTTCTTTAGGCTGTGTATAGCTAGCTAGTGTTATCTGCCCCAGTGGTTCAAAGAGAGTGGGTGAGACACTCTGTCTTTTTCCCAATCAGCTATACCACTGCAATAAGCAGCCCACACAACCATCTGCTGATCCAAGATTTTTCAAAGCATCATAAAGAGATCAACGAATCTTCCATTTCATGCATTGTCTCAGATTCTGCATCCTCTGTTAGATCATTCGTGAAAGACCCTCAGCCTTCCCATAAAAGAAGGAATCTCAGAGACTTGGAAAAAATAGCCAGGGTAATCTTCTGCCAGCAGACTACCAAGTGATCATGAGCAAGTAAAATTATAATTACTGAATAAAATACTGCCTGTTATTGAGCCATAAGTACCTAGAACAAAAAGGTGTTCCCTTGGCATGATATGCTGTTAAATATAGCATTTTAGGTTGACACTATTACATAGCCAGTAGCAGATGTGGTAATGTTCTGGGGGTTCTCATGGCCACATACTTTGGCCCATTCATAAAACAGAGGTTAAGACACTAGATTTGTGCTTTAAAGGTCCTAATTTGTTTAATAGAGGACTGGTGATAAACAAGTAAGCTTAGCATGAAACTGCTATTGTTCTTGGGCTCATTCACAATATTCAGGATAGCATTAGCTGTCATCCATTCAACATCAGTAGAAATCAGTAGAAAACGACATAGTAATACCATTCAAGTGATCTCAAAATTGTTTAGTCTCTGCTACTTCTGCTAAGAACAGATCCTAGGAAGAACCAGTCAGAGCTGCTGTGTAGGTTTCCTTTACATAGAATGGTGGAGACGATTGAATTTTCCCCAGCATAACATACTATTCCTTCATACATCTGTTTCCTTGTAGAAAAGGGTTCTAACCAGACATTGTTTTTCTGTGGTACTTGTCCCAATATCTCACCAACATGAATGAATTTATCTTTACAACACCTTGTGAGGTTGGGAAATACTATTCCTACTTTACAGATGAAACAAAAGATTTAGGGCTCAGACCAGCCTCCTTTTGAAATTAAGGGCATGGCTTAGATGGGAAGTCTGTGATAGTGCTGGGAATAGCACGTCTAAATCCCAGTCCAGTGCTTTACCCATTACACTACTACTGTGCAGACCATTGTTCTGCATCCTCCTTCCTATTGCTTTAAGTGACCTCTTCTTGTGAGTTTGAGGTAGGAAATTACCTCCCTGGGAGCAGTAGAACACCCACAGTTCCTTCATATTAGCAAGAGATGTTTACTTACAGTATATCCTCATTCTAAAGAAGTCTGGAGTCCTTTCTCCACCGTTAAACTATGTGAAAAGGTTCGACAGTTTCTCAGTAGGATCAGCTCTTGAATGATGACTATAGAAATGAAAGCTGTGTCCCATCTACTTTGCAGTTAGTTCCTCCTGTACTACCTCACTTTCTGGGCACCATGAAATTGGCTTGCCAGATCTGATATTTCTAGTTCTTGATTTGGCACTTCTGTTCCTGCAAATCATGTCCAGTCTTTTCCCCCAAAAAGAATGGTGAGTATTAAGTTTGGATTTTGTGTTCAGTTTTTGTCCAATCTCCCACAGTTGTTGTAGAACTGATGCAATTCCACTGGTATTAACAATAGTAAGAGTGGTAATATAAACCAGAAAAGCAAAGCAGGAGTCTTATCAGTTGAAAACAAGGGAGGCAAAAGATTTGAAGGTATTAGATCAGTCTGAATAAGAACCAACAATCTTGTGGCCATAAAAAATTCCAGTCATTCATGCTCAAGAAAGTGAATTCAAACTGGAACAGTGCAGAGAAGGACTACTAGCATGATATGGTGAATAAAGGAAGCTCATCTTATAAGTGGATACTAAAAGAACTTAGCATGTTTAGCCTAGCAAAACAAAAACTGAAAGGGGATATGACATCTTCAAACTGAGCAATTGGGATGTAAACACCAGCTATTTAAGCTAAAGGAAAATGTTGACACAAGAACAAATGGGTATAAACTGACTGTGGACACGTTTATACTGGAAATTAGAAGAAGGTGTCTTAACTGTCAGAAGAGTTTTCAGATGGAGCTTTAGAAGTTTGTCAGACTCATACAATACTAGAACTGAAAGCGACCTCGAGAGATCATTAAGTCCAGTCCCCTGCCCTCACAGCAGGACCAATCGCCATCAAGATCATCCCTGATAGATGGCTATCCAACCCTTAAATATCTCTAGTGATGGAGATTCCACAACCTCCCTAGCAATTTATTCCAGTGTTTAGCCACTCTGACAAGAAGTTTTTCCTCATGTCCAACCTAAATCTCCCTGCTGCAATTTAAGCCCATCGCTTCTTCTCCTATCATCAAAGGCCGAGGAGAACAATCTTTCACCCTCCTCCTTTTCACACTGTTTTAGATACTTGAAAACTGCCGTTCACAATTCTGCTGGAAAGGTATAACAAGTGGGATTCCGCAGGGGTCTGTGTTGTGACCGGTTCTGTTCAATATCTTCATCAATGATTTAGATATCGGCATAGAGAGTACACTTATTAAATTTGCAGATGATACCAACCTGGGAGGGGTTGCAAGTGCTTTGGAGGATAGGGTCATAATTCAAAATGATCTGGACAAATTGGAGAAATGGTCTGAGGTAAACAGGATGAAGTTTAATAAAGACAAATGCAAAGTGCTCCACTTAGGAAGGAACAATCAGTTTCACACATACAGAATGGGAAGCGACTGTCTAGGAAGGAGTACGGCAGAAAGGGATCTAGCGGTTATAGTGGACCACGAGCTAAATATGAGTCAACAGTGTGATGCTGTTGCAAAAAAAGCAAACATGATTCTAGGATGCATTAAACAGGTATGTTGTAAGCAAGACAAGAGAAGTCATTCTTCCGCTTTACTCTGTGCTGATTAGGCCTCAGTTGGAGTATTGTGTCCAGTTCTGGGCACCGCATTTCAAGAAGGATGTGGAGAAATTGGAGAGGGTCCAGAGAAGAGCAACAAGAATGATTAAAGGTCTAGAGAACATGACCTATGAAGGAAGACTGAAAGAATTGGGCTTGTTTAGTTTGGAAAAGAGAAGATTGAGAGGGGACACGATAGCGGTTTTCAGGTATCTAAAAGGGTGTCACAAGAAGGAGGGAGAAAACTTGTTCTTCCTGGCCTCTGAGGATAGAACAAGAAGCAATGGGCTTAAACTGCAGCAAGGGAGGTTTAGGTTGGACATTAGGAAAAAGTTCCTTACTGTCAGGGTGGTTAAACACTGGAATAAATTGCCTAGGGTGGTTGTGGAATCTCCATCTCTGGAGATATTTAAGACTAGGTTAGATAAATGTCTATCCGGGATGGTTTAGACAGTACTGGGTCCTGCCATGAGGGCAGGAGACTGGACTTGATGACCTCTAGAGGTCCCTTCCCGTCCTAGTATTCTATGATTCTTTGTCCCCTCTGTCTTCTTTTTTCTAAACTAAACAAGCCCAAGCCCAAGCCCAATTTTGATTGGAATTACATGATGAAGTTACCTGTGATCGCAAAGGACTCATCTTGATGACTCAGAAGGTCCTGCCTGGTCATGTCAAATGTTCCCATGTAGATCAATGAACTGGGCAGAGTGAAGGAAAGAAAAACCGAGTAGAATGGTCTAAGTCAAGAAAAAGAGAAACTGGAAGAGAGGGAACAGGAATGTATTCATTAAAGTGGTTTCTCATCTCTCAGTTAATGAGGGTTAATCTCTTATCAGAGTAGATCAGTTATTACACACTTAACTGTAAAGATTGTTTGAAGGGAGCTATGTACACATTGTAGGTGTGACAGAGCAATATATGCCAAGCACATTTTTTGTAAGGATGTATACTAACCAGCCATTTAAAGTGTTCTGCATGCTCTTCTGAGACTTAAAGCTTTTTGGCTTTTTTCCCCCTGGTAGAACAGTTCTTAAGATACACTTTGACTACATTTAAACCTCAGCCCCTCCTTCCCTCTTTAGGACATTCTTTCTTTTCTATAGAGAGTGGGAACTCTGAGAGAAATTCCAAGTTTGTCAAGGGAGGAAGTCAATGGGTTTCCAAAAGGGGGAATTTTTGGGAGGCTGAAGTGTTCAAGAAAAAAGAACACTGCTCTGGAAGTCAGTAGATCTGGATTCTATTCTTGGTTCTGCCAATTTGCAGGGTTCTAGATAAAAAAATTGTATCCATATTCACAAAAATGATCTGTGGATATAAGGCGGATATCCATGGATTTGCAGAACTCTGAGTAACCTTCTTCACAGTATTTGCGTTCATAAGTGTTTACAATATCTAGCACAATACAACCATGACCTCATTTGGGGCCAGTAGGCAATAACATATAGAAATTAACAAACAATTCATTCACTCATCCCATTATCAAGCTTTCATTTCTTTTGAAATCTTTCAGTAGAACTCTCTTTATTCTGTGGTGTCATGTCTACAGGGCAGGATGAATTGATCCTTCAGAGATGCATCAGCTAAAACATTTAAGGGTGACTCAAATTAGAAATACCAACTGACTGGGAGTCCAACGTTGCTATGTTCCTGGGAACTCAAAAGTGGTAGAATATTATTTGTTTGTACTACACCAGTTGTGTGCTAGTCGTTTAGAATATATATTTGTTGCAAAGATAATCCAATAGCAGAGAAGTTGCACTTTTAGAATGTTTTTCCTTTCATTTTCTCTAGTCATGTACAAACTTGCTTGCAAGTCCTTGCTACTTTTCAGCAGAGGGCACTATAACTTAATTTCCTTGCACACTTTTGATATCTGGGTATTGAATTCAACTTAACTGATTGAAAACTGAGACTCTGTAAAAACAACCATGAGAATTGTTTTCTTGTTCTCTTGTCTACATTGTCAAATCCAGTTAGTATGTACTAAAACTACATTTTCAGTTACTTTCATATCATTTTGTAAACATTAAATAGAAGCTTGAATTTTGCCTATTTTTGGTATGCAGTAGAATTTGTTAAATTCTTTGAATAGTGAACACCTGAGTGATGCTGTTCAGTTATTCCAATTTCAGACTTTGCATTTGTGAAGACTTGTATAAATAAAACTTCTCAAATGCTATTTAGATGTTTTAAACATTGCAGTACTTATGCTTTCTCTTGCACTTCTAAGATAAAGATAAGTATCAGTAATTACTGTCAACAGAGCAAAATGCACTCAACATTTTGTGAAATATGGGCATTACATAATTTTCACAGAAATTCATAATAGGCTATGCATATTACCTTTGTTTTGCCAAAGCATTCCAGAAATGTTGTGCCATAAACTGTTTTGTATACATTGTTAAGCAATATTTGTTGCATTGTATAAAAATTACTGTTTCTTTTATAGTATAAAAGGAAATGCTTCTGTGTACTCCAGTTTATACAGTCAGATGAACATAGGGTTGCCAGGTGTCTGGTATTCAACTGGACAGTCTGGTTTTTGGGCCCTCTGTCCAGTAAAAAATTCAGAAAATATCGGACATGTGCAATGTCTGGTATTTTCTGGTTTTCCGACTGGGCGCCCGATGGAAGCCTGGCCGGGGGAGTGGCTGGGAGGCGGTGTGCGATCAGCGCTGGGAGCCTCTGGTTACATCTGATGTAGGAGTGACGCCTTGGGGAGGAGGAGAAGCCCTGTCCGTGCTCCTGAGCACTGTTCAAGCGCATTGTGGAGTGGCAGCTGGACTCCTCATGCTTTGCCGGGACCGTGCGCGGGACAGGCAGCGCCTTGGGATCTGCATGTGCCCGGGTCAGTCCCTCTCCCTGCCGGCCGATTTCTCCCCCCCCCCCCCCCCCCCCCACTTCGCCCTTGGCCAGCCCCGCTTCCCCCGATCCCCTCCCAGCCAGCCCTGCTTCCTGCCGGCCGGTTCTCCTCCTCCTCCTGATCTCTCCCCGTCAGCCCCCCGACCCAACATTTCCCCCCGTCCAGCCCCGCTCCCCTCTCGGCCGGTCCCTTCCCCCTGTCACCCTCAACAAGTGTGTCTGGTATTTTTTCTGAAGCTACCTGGTAACCCTAGATGAACATTGGGTTATATTTTTTTAAAGTTTGAATGTAAAAAGGCAAGAAAGGAAATAGGCAGTCCAGTAGACTTCTAAAAATCCAAAGAAACCCATGCTTTCTAGTAATAGGTAGTCTACATGATTATAAACTAATTCTGAGAATAGGGGCCTACAGAGAACTCAGTTGTGACTTGCATATTCAGGACTACTCAGCCCCTGTGGTGCAATCTAAGACTGAAGTAAGACTGCTCTGGCACACTCCCCATGCTCTGTCCTCCCCATGCTCTTTTCCCCTTATACCACTAGGAAGGGGCTAGTGCAGGGGAGGGCAAAAGCCTCTCAGCAGGCCAGATCCAGTCCGCCTAAGGCTTTGATCTGGCCCACAAGGCAGTTCCAGGCCCCGCCCCCTAGCACATTGCTTGGGAGCCAGAGACACAGGAGCCCTTTTAACTGCTTCTATTTAAAGGGCTTGCATCTTCCCCATGCCTTGCCTAGCAGCCCTGGGGAAGGCACGAGCTCTTTTAGTAGAAGCAGTTCAAAAGGGTTCGCATGTCTCTGACTCCCTAGCAACATGCTAGCAGTGCCGGAGCTACGAGCCCTTTTAACTGCTTCTATTTAAAGGGCTCCTGCCTTACCTGCACCTGTTAGGCAAAGTGTTGCCTGGCAGCTGCTGGGAACACGAGAGCCCTTTAAATAGAAACAGTTAAAAGGGCTCGTAGCTCCGGTGCCGCTAGCACATTGCTGGAGAAGCCCTTTCAACTGCTAGGGTTGCCAGGTGTCTGGTATTCTACCGGACAGTCTGGTATTTGCGCTCTGTGTCTGATTAAAAAAAAAAAAAAATCAGAACACCGGACATGTGCAATGTCCGGTATTCTCTAATTTTTCCGGCTGAGCACCAGACGGAAGCCTGGCGGGGGGAGCGGCTGGAAGGTGGGGCCACGATCGGTGCTAGGCACCTGTGATTGCACAGAAGTCTGGCGGGAGCGGGGGGGGGGGGGTGGCTGGGACTCCCAGCCACTCCCCCCGCCAGACTTCTGCACAATCACAGGCTCCCAGTGCCGATGGCGGCCCCGCCTCCCAGCCTGGAAGTCCCAGCTGGGAGGCGGGGTTGCAATTGCTGCTCTGAGCTTATTATCCTGTGTTCCTTCCTCCCCCCGGATAGCCACCCAGCAGATGCAAGCCCTTTAAACAGAAGCAATTGAAATGGCTTGCAGCTCTGGGTTCCACTGGCCCATTGCATGGGAGCTGCCTGGGGGGGCGCGAGCCCTTTCAGCTGCTTCCGTTCAAAGGGCTTGTGCCTGCCAGGCACCTGCCAGGCAACAGGTTAGCAGCGGGGGTCAGGAGCTGCAAGCTGTGTTAAGTGAATTCTAAGACTCCACCACAGACAACTCTGGGAGGAGGCTTGTCCCCAGCACCTTCCCATCTGCTCCAAGTCCCTTCCACTGGCCAGAAGTGAGGGGGGAGGGACCCCAGGCCAAGCAAAGCTCCTGATAGGGTAGTTCTCAACCCTGCCCCTTCTGCCTGAGGCCCAACCCCCTCCAGGCTGGCCCGTGGCCACTTCTGAAATTTGTGAAGTGGGCCCCCCTTTCCAAAATTATTGCCCACCCGTAGGCTAGTGGTACCATGAAGAGCTCCCCTATGCAGGAAGAATTCTCTACCAGCTATCTTCAGCAGGTTTAATGCTACTTAATACTTTGAGTATCACAAAGTGAACTTAATGGACCAGTGAATCTAGCCCGGAGTGTGGCTTCAAAAAAATCTTAGGCCAACTTGGCTAGTTATGAAATCTTTGCTATAAATTAATATATTTTTTGTTAAGAGTGGAAAATCTTTGGTAAAAAGGAATAGAAATTCTATTTTTCTCCAGTACTTTTAGCGAGATGAACCTTAGAATTGATAAGATTAACTTGCCTGTTTCCCCTGCTGAGTTTCCCTGAAACTTTTCATATGCACATATTTTTTTTCATATTCAATCTGAGATTTTTATTTTCTGTTTTGCTCCTCTTAAAGATTGCTGTATAGAAATAGCCTGGACTTTGATCAATGTTTTCAAATGATCCAGTGCCATTCTTAGTTTTAACCTGCAGCTGTATACTCTGTTGGGCAATTAGGGTGATTAGATTTTTTTTTTTTTTTGCACACATTTATTGCTGTGTTTTACTTCATCAGAGTACTATTCTGCCAAAATATTAAAAAACTGTTGCAATTTTGATAGTTGGACTGCTTGTCATACAAAAGTTTCTACTTCATCAGCAGCTAGAGATCTATTTTCAATAGTTTTAAGAATCACCAGTAATCATCTAAATCAGTGGACCCATGGTCTATATAAAAGCTGTGGTGAGAAAATGGGTTAAGTTTTAAAATTATAGAATGTTGATTCTTTTTGTAACTGTGAGATTATTTTACTTTCTTCACATTTAGAACTAACGTGCCTGGAACTCCATATTTTCCCAGGTTTTTTAGGTGTGTCCTAGTCTGATAAAGCTCATTCTTTGTTTAAAGAGCTAGGTAATAAAAGTACAAAGTAAGTATTTAAATCTCCATGTTGCTTTCCCAAACTTTAATTTTAAATCCAGTGTTCTTTGTCTTACAGTGAAAACTCACATGCAACAAGGCTTAATCTCTGTTGCTGCTCGCACTGTGATAACACATCTGGTGAACCACTTAGGCCACTATCCAATGAGTGGAGGTCCTGCTATGCTAACCAGTCAAGTTTGCGAGAACAATGACAATCCTTACAGTGAAAGTCCTGAACTCTCTCCTGAACTTTTTGAGAGCCCAAATCTCCAGTTCTTTGTGTTAAACAACACTACTTTAGTCTCTTGTATCCAAATCAAAGCAGAAGAGAATATGCCTGGAGGAGGGTTGTCTGCTGGACTTGCATCTGCTAATTCAAATGTCAGAATTATAGTGCGTGATCTGTCTGGTAAATACTCGTGGGATTCCGCCATTTTGTATGGACCATCATCTTTATGTGGACTATCAGAACATACTCCTTTGGCACTTTTTGTATCTCAGCAAGAGAAACTGGAAGATGCCCCATCATCTGAGCTTGTAGAGGATGTATCTGTAAGGGATGGAATTGCACTTCAGGTAAAAAGGAAATTTAGAGAAACTGTGCCAACTTGGGATACAATTAGGGATGAAGAAGACGCTCTTGATGAGCTGTTACAGTATTTAGGTGTCACTAGTCCTGAATGCTTACAGAGAACAGGAGTCTCACTTAACATACCTGCTCCTCAGCCTATCTGCATCTCAGAGAAACAGGAAAACGATGTCATCAATGCAATACTTAAACAACACACAGAAGAGAGAGAATTTGTTGAAAAATACTTTAGTGACTTAAATATGAAGGCTGTGGAACAGGATGAGCCAACTCCACAAAAGCCCCAATCAGCATTTTACTATTGCAGATTACTTCTCAGTATATTGGGGATGAATTCATGGGATAAAAGGTAAAAACAACAAAAAATAGTATTTGGTAACAATTATGTAACACTCCCTTCATCATCTTATTTATTCTCCTAACTTTTGGCAGTAAAACTGGTTAGGCGAAGTGTGCTTTTGCCAACTTACACCAGAATTTTTGAAATGGGTAAGTGGGCTTCTAATAAGGGGAAGGAGGTTGTTTTATTACTTTTTTTTTAATCCACTGTATGGCGAGACTGGAGAAAGGAGGGAAGAACCTGCTGATCTTATTGCTCCCTAAGACCCATGCAACCAGGGTTATTGAAGGTACATGATGTCCTTTCCGGCTCAGTGCAGGGATACCAGTGGTGGGAGGTTACCTTCTCTACCCACTCTGCTCTTCTCATCAGCTCCATTCAGAAGCCATAGATGGGTGGAAAAAGACACTCTTGCTGCCTCCTTCTCTGCTTTCTTTCCATGCTTCTACAGAAGTATGGGAAAGAGCAGGCATCGTTCTCTCCCAGACCCAACTATGGAATAGCAGCAAGTTTGTTGTTGCTGTGTTACTGGTAAATACCCTCTTGCCTTACCTGAGAATGGGGTTATGCACATTTTCTCTCCCTAGAAAAGTGCACAACTATAAATCTGAAAAGTGGAGGTTTTTTTCCTTCAATTGCTTTTAATTTGGGTAAATCTTCAATGCTGAAAATAATAACAGGAGGTAAAAAATTTTCAGTGAGAAATAAATGTACTTTTTGTGTTGACTGTATCTTTCTTAAAAAATGTAGAGTTAGTATTTCAGAATTCAAGGCTTTACTAAAATCATGAATCTGTTGAATGAAATGCTGAACTGATAATTAGAATATGAGGATAATTAGAATACTTCCATACAGTGTAGGAAAAATGGATAGTCTATAGGACAAGAATAAGTCTGAATCAGTAAAATAGCATTACAGTCATATGAGTGAAATATTGTGGTCACAAAACTCATGGTAGCAAATGTGTTGTATCCATTTTTAGCACTTAAATGGGTCTTTAGTTTGCCAAAGCAGCCTGTTTTCCAATAGGTATTGCTCTTAACCGCATTTCAGTATATTTTATGGGAGTATTTTAAATAGGTTTAAAAATTGGATAGTGATTATTTTGCTGTAACATGACTGTTCTTTTTTTTGTTTTTTTGTTTTTGTTTTTTTTTTTGAAGTGTCACATAAGAGTAGATGGGCTGATGTATTCCACTTTGCTGTTCAAGTCAGGAATATAGAATTCAGTTTTTAATATGCTCTCTAAGCTGATACATTTTAGGGAAACCTGCTGTGTTAGCCTCAAGGAGCTCCATGTATTTATTATTACAAAGAGAAGGTTATGGGTTGACTTGGATATGGTCTAAAGTATCTACATGGAGAACAAATATTTTGTTATGGGCTCTTCACTTCAGCAGAGAAAAATGTAACGTGACCGAGTTGCTCTGGGAATTATTTTGGAAATGCTTTGGTCCCTTCTGGTCTTGGGATCTATGAATTGTCATGTACCACTAAACAGCTATTCTCTGGCTTACTATGGAATAAATTGTATGGGCTCCAGAGTGAGTCCTGTCCAGTTTTCTGCAGATAACTAATTATTCTAGCTTGAGCAAAGAAAGTGGGCAAAAGTAGGGTTATGCTGAGGACTATCAGAAGGATGAAGAAAACTTTCTTGCATAAATTAACAATGTGTATAACTTTCTTTTAAAAAATTGGAGAAGGCAAGAAAATTGTTGGTGATTGCATGAATGTAACTGAAATATGTTCTTGTATTATCTATACCTATTACTGGACTGGCTATAAAATGTTATTAATTTTCTCTGTTTAGAAGGAGCTTTCATCTCCTGAAAAAAAATGAAAAGTTACTCCGAGAACTTAGAAATTTGGACTCAAGACAATGGTAAGTTATCTATTAGGTAATTAGGCAGTTTTTAACTAATGCATGCATAGTGAAATCCCTCTTACCTGGAATGCTAGGAGTATGGGGGGGTGCTGGTAAATCAAAACTGCTGGTTAACTAACAGGGAGGGGTTTGGATTGCGGGGAAGGTTGTGAGGGAGAAGTGTGAGAGGGGCACAGGACCTGGGAGACAGCTTGAATCCAGCAGTGCCAGATGGAGGGGTAAACACTCACCTCCAGCACCTCCCACAAGCAGTTCTGCATTTTCATTGCTCCTGGCGGGGGCGTGGAACAGGCAACTGTCGCAAGCAGACATTCTGCCTCAGTCAGCAGGCGCTTCCTTCCCCCCCCCCCCCGGTGGCTCTCATTGTTCTGGTCACCCCTCTGCCAGCAGCTGCAAGGGACGGGGAGCTTCTTGCAGGGGCCACTAGAGGTGAGAACTCCCCCATCCAGCACCCTGACTTCCTTCTGCATCCCAAATGCCTGTCGGATCCACACTCCCTCTGAGTGCTCTCCTCAGCCCCTCCCTTTCCGCAGCTCCCAGCTGGCCCTGCACCAACTGCACTGTAAACCAGACTTTCTGTGCAGATCAGAAATGCCAGTTTATTGAGCTTGCCAGTTGCTGAAATACCAGAGAAAATTAGTTTACTGTAGTAATTTTATTTTTCAAAGTGAGTTTGTACAACTATTGTTTATATGGAATTGGTGATTAGTTTATGTTCCAATAAGTGATTAATGTTCACTAAATTTTGGAAACACTACATGCTAAGAGTTAAGTGAAACTAAAATTAAATTAATAGATTATCATGAAAGAGAATAAACCCATCCCCCAAAACAAGTAATTCGTCTATTAAATACTATATTTGCTATGTTCCATGAAAATCATAATACAAAACATGTGCTATAATGCCCATATGCTGTATATCTAATAAAAGGAATATATTCTAAAATTCATTTACAATAGCTTTGAAATTAATCTTATTGTTGGGGATCAAACCCATCAGTATTTGAGAAGGAATTAAAATAATTAGAGCTGAGACTCTACTGGAAAGCTAAGCTTTTTTTTTTTTTTTTTTTTTTAAGTCTGAAATAGTGACTTACAAAGGTTTTAATCAGTGTCCATGTTTCCAAACCAAGTTGTTAAATCTTTTACAAATGGACACCAACATAGCATCTGGAGACATTTAAGTACATTGCATGAAGTTTCTCGATAGTGGATGTCCTATAATTAGAAAGGCCAAAAAAGAATTTGAAGAGCATTGAGCCAAACGCTCAAAGTAATAACAAAACAAAATGTAATTACCTGGGAAGCAGGAAGTATGCTAAACAGCCAGTAGAGCCACTGGATGATTAAGATGCCAAAGGAGCACTCAAGGATAAGGTCATTGTAGAAAAGCTAAATAAATTCTTTGCACCACTCTTTGACAGAAGTTGTGAGGGAAGTTTCCAAATCTGAGACATTCTTTTTCAGGTGACAAATCAAAGGAACTGTCCCAGATTGAGGTGCCATTAGAGGAGTTTTGGATCAGATTTATTACCATTTAGTTTGTCACTCTCCAGGACCAGATAGATGGTGTTCATTCAAGGATTATGAAGATGCTCAAATATGAAATATCAGAACTACTAACTGTAGTTTGTAACCTCTCATTTAAATCTGCTTCTGTCCCAAATGCCTGGAAGATAGCTAATATGATGCCAATTTTTTTAAAAGGGCTTCAGAGGTGATCTTGGCAATTACAGGCTAGAAAGCCTGACTTCAGTACTGGGCAAACTTGTTGGAACTATAGTAAAAAACAAAATTAGCTGACACATAGAAGAATGTAAATTTGGAGGGGGGGGGGCGGAATCAACATGGTTTTTCTAAAAGGAAATCATGCCTCACCAATTTATTAGAATTCCTTGAGGGCGTAAACAAGAATGTGGGCAAGGGGCATTCAGTGGATACAGTGTTTTTTAGATTTTCAGAAAGCCTTTAACGAGTTCCTTCACCAAAGGCTCTTAAGCAAAGAGATCTTGGAGTCATTGTGGATAGTTCTCTGAAAACATCGTCTCAATGTGAAGTGGCTGTCAAAAAAGTAAATAGAACATTGAGAATCATTAAGAAAAGGATAGCTAAAAAGTCAGAAAATATCATATTTTCTCAATATAAATTCACGGTATGCCCACATCTTGAATACCACTTGCAGATGTGGTCGCCCCATCACAAAAAGATATATTGGAATTAGAAAATGTTGAGAAAAGGGCAACAGAAATTCTTCTTTGAGTTCTTGTTCATGTGCATTCCAGTCAAGTGTGTGCACAGTAGCTGGAAGATATTTCCCCAAGGAGCTAGCCATAGCATCAGCCTGGGCACCCCGTAGAGTCATGCCTTTATGGCGCCCAATATAGAGCCCTGCAGACCCACTACCTCCTCAGTGATGCTAGTTGGAACTTCCCCTTGCTCATCTCTTGCTTTGGCAAGCAGATTAGCAGTTCTTGAACAACACTTTGTATATAAGCTTCAGGGGGTAGCCGAGTTAGTCTGTTACAGAAAAAAACAAGTGGTCTGGTAGCACTTTATAGACTAACAAAACATGTAGATGGTATCATGAGCTTTCGTGGGCACAGCCCACTTCTTCAGATGACCGGAGTTAGGAGTTTGGGATGTGTACACTCGAAATAAATAGAGGGGGGAGGGAAGAAAAAGGGAGTGGGGTAGGAGACAGAGCATCAGTAAGTATCTGGAGAATGGGTACTTAAACCACAACAGATAAAAATCAACATCAATAGATAGATTCCCATCTATCTATTAGATATCTAGTAGATATCTAGTAGATACCTTTTAGCATTAGTGGTTCTATTAAGTTTCCGTTATGGGGCTCCTCCCCATTTTCCCTACAATTTTCTGGGGAATGCCTCATTCTCTTGCCTTCAAAACTTGCCAGTCATGCACTAAGTGCATGCCAAAAAGCGACCCTCACTCCTCTTGCTTGGGGTGTCTGGTTGAGGATCACCAGAAGGACTGCTGCAAAATTTATTGGGAATTCCGACCAAGGACAATTAAGGAGAGAAAGCATCAATTTAAAATTCTCCTTTATGGAGACAGCCCTTCGGGCACAATTGGACCCCAGAATTGGAGACCCAGCCCCTAGTACCTCCTCTTCCGTTAGTAGCACCCTGCCTACAATATCGAAGGACGCAGTGCCGAAGGAGGACACAGGCAGGGAGCGTCACCAGCACATAGTCTCTTGGAGGCATTCCGGTCTTTGGCATCGGTCCCAGTCACCAGTGCACAAGAAAAAAAGACAGAGGATGATCCCCCTCCCCCCTTGAAGAACTAGAGGCCAGATGCAAGCTTAGGGCCCTAATACTGGAACCCCTCTATATAGTATTCTGTAAGGACAAGACGCAGCTCTGACCACCTCTAGCCTTCTTCCTGATGGTGGTGTCATATTTCCACATGAGCCAGGACATCTTCCTCCCAGTTTTTTACTTCACTCTAGCACCCAGAAACAGAGACTTCACTCCCTTAATATTAGAGGGAAATGACTTTTTTACATTGACAGAACAAAGCAGTTCAGGAAGTCACTACAATTGTTTGTAGCGGTAGCTGATCAAATGAAAGGCCAGTCTGTATTATCTCGGTGCACCTCATTGTGGACAGTATCCTATATCTGAGAATGCTACAGCTTCTCAGGAGCTTTCCTGCTCAGGGTAGATAAGTCACTCACTGCACATTCCACCAGGTTACAGGCCTCACCCACTGTGTTCCTGGCTCAGGTCCCTACTCAGAAGAGCTGTAGAGTAGTGACTTTGTCCTCTATACACATCTTCACCACGTGCTATGCAATCACCTGCCAACCTAGGGATGATGCAACATTTGAATGGGCACATTTTACATAAAGCATATTCAAGTTAGGCATATTCATATTCAAAAACGTATGTCCATAAAAATATGGGAGTACAATGTCACAGGAGTCATCTTCAAAATATAAAATAATGCTCAAAACATAGATTTTACCTTACTTCATGTCTTCAGATGTAGACTCTCTTACTCAGCTTTCTGAATATATTTATTGCTGCTAATTTCAGTCAACGTGCCACTATGCTGAATTGGTCTTCACACGTGAAAGTTCCTGTTAATGAACTGTGAGAGAAGGCAAAGGAATAGAAAAGAGGATAAGAACATGAAAAGACAGAACATGGTCAAGGACCCAAAAGAGAGAATTTTAATTGTACTGCACTTTCATAGCTTTCAGAATCAAAAAGGCAATGATCTTTCTGTCTCTGTGTTAAGAGATGAAAGTGAACTCTTACTCGGTGATCATCCAATTACAATCCTGTGGGGTTTTTTTTCAGCCGAGAGACACACAAGATTGCAGTATTTTATGTTGCTGAGGGACAAGAAGATAAATACTCCATCCTCACTAATACTGGAGGAAGCCAAGCTTATGAGGATTTTGTAGCAGGCCTTGGTTGGGAGGTATCAGTTTTTAGTTTTATTTATATCTTGAGAGTTTTGTGTTTAAATTGTAGAAAATATAATTATGTGGCTTATTTTTGTGTGTCTATCCTTCCATCTCTATTATTTCTTATTACTTCTTACAATTATTAAAATGTTATTCTGAAATTAGGATGCTACAAGGGAAATTCTGATTATATTTCAGTCAGTGGTGCTATGTAGATCAATTATTGAGACAGCAAACCTTTACTGGCTTAGAAAGGGGAACCTGTGGAAGCTTCTTCAGAATCGGAGGCTGTTCAACCGTGTGCAATAAAGCCATCCTGTTTCTGATATATGTACACTAACTAAACTATGGCTGTATTGCTGTGCAGGCCTGAAAAGTGTTAAATCCATTTAAGGTTCTTCACATTGGTCAGATTTGGGAGACAGAGAAATAAAGGCATGATGCTTCTCTCATCCTCTTCCCCCTGCTTACTAGAGAGAGAGAGACACACACACACACACCCACACACACCCCCCATCTCTTTCAATAATAGGAAGTGGGTGGTATGGCATACTCATGTAAGTACCACTGTCACCATTAGAGGACTAGTTAAATATAGTTCTCTTCTACTGACTCTTTCCCTAGTCCAAATTCCCTTTGCTACACTAATCACCATCCCTTTCTGGCTGATCTGGACTGGACACTCCCCTTCCCCTCCCCCCATAATCACTAATAGAAGGAAGCTTCAGCCATAGACCTGTCCCACAAATGTGCAGGGATCATCACTGCTTCTGGCTGTCTTAGAAGTGCCACTGTAGTTTTGCTATTCTCCAGGGAGCCAATACTAGTAATTGCTTTTTTTCTTCTCAGAAGAGATGGGGAGCTACCCTATAAAGAACCGATTATGATTGATCTTGCTTTCCAGTAGGAAAGATGAGCTACTGCTATAGTTCTGCTGGCTCCATCACAAACACAGATATTGCTGTCCCATATTTTTCCCCATTCCTGAACTCTGGGAGGTGGGAGGACTGGAGTAATTATTTGCAATGGATTATTTCTCTTAGCATTATAAATCTACATTAAGTTTCTTTTTAAGTTAGGATTACTTTCCCTGATATCATATTAAATGTTTATCTTCTTGGCAAAAAATTATGGATTTTTTTTTTTTGTTGATATAACAGCAAATACTTTATTACCTTTTGTGAGATTAAATAAGTTTGATTCTGCTTGATTTAACTTAGTAAAATGTTGCTGCAGAATTAAAACAATACATTATAATAATACTTAATCAGGTTTACAAAATGAATTGTAAAAAATAACCTTTTCCACGAAATGTAAGACATACCATCATATTTGCAATTTTTCAGCTATGGCTTTAAATGTCACCATTTTCCATTTTCGCAAAGTGGAAATTGATATTTGATTAAAAGAAAAATTCCTTGCACTTAATGTGTGTGGAAAGTCACTAGGCAAACCAAAATTTGCCAGCTTTCGTGAAAGCTTTTTCACAGGTCACATTATAAATTGGCATATTGCCTTGGAATTTAGATACAAATTCAAAAAGCAAGCTTTAGACATTCAAGCTATTACAGCTTATTGGCAATTAAAGCAAACTATTAAATATTAATGTTTATACACTAGGGATATTAAGTAGCGATTAAGTTACTAGTTGAGTAGTCAATGACATTTCCATTGACTACTCGGCTAGTTGATAAGCACTTCCGTGTTCTGCCTTTGAAATATACAAAAGGTCCAGTAGGGGCTCTTGTGAATTTCAAAATTGGAACACCACGTGGAGCTCAGGGCCAGCAGGAAGTCCCCTGCTGACTCAGGGCTCCACGCGGGCGCTTCTGCTTTGAAATGCACAAGAGCCCCTGCTAGGGACTCTTGTACATTCCAAAGCAACAGCGCTGCACTGAGCCCGGGGTCAGCTGGGGACTGCCCAGCTGACGCCAGGTTCCATGTGGCACTACTGCTTTTAAGTACCCCCTTATTCTCCCCTTCCCCCCTCCCCCGCTGCTTCTATCTGATAGAGGCAGCAAGGGTGGGGGAGGGGTGACTAGTCGACTATTCTGTCGACTATCTGATGAGCATTTGCTTATCGGATAGTCAACTAGTCCTTTACATACCTATTATACACCCTGTTTCCACTCTTGTTTTTTCCCCCTTTAACCTTGACCTCCCACCAGTTTCTGTGATTGTTACTATACCCTCTTCTGCCAATAAGTATAGATGTTATTTCACTGCATTTAGCTTCTTTTCTAATTAAATTTTTCTAAATAGCAAGCCTTTCCTTTAAATTAACATAATAGTTATGGTCCTATCAAATTCGCAGCCATGAAAAACGTATCATGGACCAAGAAATCTGGTCTCCCCTTGTCAAATCTGGGCTTTTGTGTGCTTTTATCCTATATTGTACAGCTTTCGCAGGAAAAATCCATGCGTCTCAAATTGGGGGTCTTGACCCAAAAAGTGAGTTTCAGGAGGCTCAAACTTATTTTAAGCTGGTTGCAGTATTGCCACCTTTACTTCTGTCCTGCTTTCAGAATTGGATGGTCTGAGATTGATGGCTATTGGCTGTGTGCCCAAGTTTGAAGGCAGCAGCGCAGAAGTAAGGGGACAATACCATACCATGCCATCCTTACTTCTGCACTGCTGCTTGGGCCGGCTCTGCTTTCAGAGCTGAGCTCCTGGTCAGCAGCTACTGCTCTTGAGCTTCCCAACTCTGACACAGTGCAGCCACCAGCAGCAATGCAGAAGCAAGGACAGCAGTACTGCAATCCCACTACAATAACTTTGCAAGTCTCCCACAACTCCTTTTTGGGACAGGACCTCTACAGTTACAATACTGTGAAAGTTCAGATTGAAATAGCTGAAATAATGAAATTTACTGTTTTAAAAATTCTGACCATGAAATTGACCAAAATGGACCATGAATCTCAAAGGGCTTTATTTATAGCACAAAAGGCTCTGCATTGACACAGAATTATGGGGAGTTTTTAATGTGTGTCATGATGCTTGAAAAAGCTTCTTTTTTTTTTCTTTTTTTTTTTTTTAAGTATCTTTACTGCCTGATGTTACTTTTTTCTCTTAATGTTACATGGATTTTGATCTAGGTAAATCTCACAAACCATTGTGGTTTTATGGGAGGATTGCAAAAAAACAGAAGCACTGGATTGACCACTCCATATTTTGCTACCTCTACAGTAGAAGTAATGTTTCATGTGTCAACAAGAATGCCTTCTGATTCAGATGACTCTTTAACAAAAAAGGTAGGTTGTTTCGAATACATCTTTTCCTTTAGGTAACAATAAATCAAGGGATTTTAGGAAATCATTCCTTAAAAATAATTGGTAGTTTTTCCAAAAATAATACAATACTTGTTCCTATAATGGTTTATAGAGAATTAAAGTTTGCCGGGTTGGGTGGATTGTAGTGTTGTTAAATTACTTTCTACCAAATAATTATTTTGTTACAGAAGATGATTTTTGTCCCATTTATACATGTTATTGCTGCTGAGGTCACAGGAATGACGATGTAAGGAGAGAGAAAGGAATAGATTTAGTAGTTTTATGTGGAAGAAAAAGCTCCAAGTCTGAACGGCAGGTCTAGTGCTTTGAGATTTCTTGATGCAAACTGTTAATGTCTCAAAATAGCTGATGAATACAGTTGCCAAAGATGAATGTTTTAGTTCTTCTTAAAGCCTTGTATTTAAGAATGTTCATAGAACATTTGCCTTTAAAAGATCAAAACTTCAAGTACTTGACAACATTTAGTGAATTTAGTTGTATTGCTTTGGTGATGACACACATGATCAGCAGGCACCTGCTTTCTTAAATCCGCCTTAAGGGGGAAATCTCTTTTTCTGTATTGGTATTTTTTCTTTAAAATTTAATAAATTTCACATTAGTGATAATAAGTTGAGGCCTCAAACATGTGTCCTATTACAAATGAACAATTGGCTATCATTAGACTGTCCCCCTCTCCTCTGTACATACATCTTCAGATGTGCTAATCCATTCAGTAGACACATTAATGAGCACTGGTTGAAGTGTAATATTGGAGAAAGAAAGGCTGGTTGACCTCAGCATAGAGTTTAATACTTGTAATAAAATTAGATAGCCGACAGTTAGTATAGAGAGAAATAGCCATGCCTCTGGCAAGCTTCAATTATTAATGACTTTTTTTGTTCTTTTTGTTCAACTTGAAGAAAATAATTTATAATCTTTTTATTATTATTATAAACTGACTTTTAATTCTAACTTTTCTCAGTGACATCAGACAATTTTTAAACTTAAAATATTTTCCCATATGTCTAAGATTGGGTATTTCCTACTCCACTCCTTTATTTCATAAAATGCAGCTAATATATTATTTAGGTTTCCAAACAAATTATTGAAGTATCTTAACAGCAAAAAAAAAAAAAACTTTTTAAAAAGCACATAACTAAAGTAACACTGTTATTCTTGGTTCATTTTTTTAAAGAAACCATCATACTTTGCATACAGAAATATGTATCAATAACCTTTTTGGATTAGAGTGATTAAAAAGTAATATGGGGCAAACATAATGAAAATTGTTTCCGCTATTTGTTAAGTAACAAAAAAACCTACAATATTTTAAATGTTACAGGGTTTCAGCAGAAAGTTCAGCCTGAATCCTATACCTGTTTTGAAATGAATTCCATCCTTTCCACATAGTTAACACCTGTAGCCACATTTCAGAGCTAGGCCAATCTTTTGGGGATGTAATTTCTGAAAATACAAATCAGTCACCGTTTTCAGAATTCCAGTTTGACATTCTTACTAAGCCCCATTTCTTTCTGCTTTTACCTATACTCACATTCTTCAGTAATATAGACTATTCTGAGAAGCAGTAAGGACTAAGTGAATAGGAGACCAGTATGGCCTAAGTGAGTCAGGACACTGGATTCCATTCCTTACTGAACCACTAACTTAATTTGTAACCTTGGTCTAGTCACTTTACCTCTCAGGTTTGTACAGTACCCAGCATAGTGGGACTCATACTCCAGCCGGGACCTCTAGCAACTTTGGCAATGTATACATTATAACCAGAAATATTATTCTCATTTATTAAGGCTTGCTTAATACAGGGGCAGCAGGTGACCTCTTATAACGGAAGACTTTTGCATGTTTGTATAGCTTGTTGCAGCTGAGATGATAGATAGAAATGGTGATAAAAGGAGAGGAAAATGAAGGGAAGATAAAGTGTGTCTGCACTGAAGTAAAAAACCCCTGCCACAACATATTTCAGAGCCTTGGTTAGTTGGCTCAGGCTTGCACGACAGAGCTAAAAATAGAACTGTAGCTGTTTCCACACAATATGAGACATTCCCTGTTGCCAGGTTTCAGAGCCCAAACTCCAACCTGACCAGGAATGTCTACACTGCTCTTGAGCACAAGTCATTTGAAATAGACTCTCAGACTTACTGCTGCATTTTTTTTATTTGTTTTTGATTTTCAGAGTAGGTATATTCTAACTATATGGAAGAAGACATTGGATCTTGAACTGTCACTGAGGGTTTTAAATGTGTTTAGCTATGTTTTTAGAGTGTGTTTTATTTGTAGAATCGGAACAATTTATTGTAATTTGGTTGGCTGAAAAATTGTTGCTGGTTTCTATATTGTAATGTGCCTAGAGGTAGATGATGGGTTCATTCTATAAATGGAAATTAAATTTAATTAAAATAAAACTTCTTCCTGCCAGCCCAAGCACTGCAGTATCAAGATTCTAGTGCTTGAGATGCCAGACCAATTTAAAACTTATTTTCTATCAATCTTTCTGAATGGAAAATAAAATTGCCAGTATCTTGGGTGCCTTTGAAACACTCGAGTCAAAATATAACAGAGCAGAAAAGATGATGAATTCAGAAGGAAGAGAAGGGAATGTTTTAGAGATCTGAGACAGGAAGTTTTTAATAGAAACGTTTCCTTTTTCTCGGTGAAGAGATATGTCAAAATAGAAAATATTTTAAATGCTGTTACAAAGGTAATATTATGATGAAAGGGTCAAAATTAAGATAGAACTATAAAATGTGACAATTCACAATGGGAGTGATATCACAGATTCACCCATACAGCTTATTTTCCCCCTCCCCTCATCTAGCTACTTCTAGCACTTGGCAATTTGAAGGTGGAGAGTGAGAGTGTCTTAATTAAATGAGTATATGTGGTGTTAAAACAAAAGAGGTCATTTTCTAATTAGTATCTTATTAATCTACCTGAAGCTTTTGGTAATTATATAAATGACTCAAGCTTAGTTTGACATTAAAGCCCATTATCAAAGAATTCTAGATCCATCTTTCAGAGCTAATTGTTTAGTTTGATTTTAATACACATTGCATGTTTAAAGGCATAAGGCCATAAAGCATGTCCATTAATGCAATGTTAGTATTTTTATAAAATTTCATAGAATCATAGACTACTAGGACTGGAAGGGACCTTGAGAGGTCATCGAGTCCAGTCCCCTGCCCTCATGGCAGGACCAAATACTGTCTAGACCATCCCCGATAGACATTTATCTAACCTAGTCTTAAATATCTCCAGAGATGGAGATTCCACAACCTCCCTGGGCAATTTATTCCAGTGCTTGACTACCCTGACAGTTAGGAACTTTTTCCTAATGTCCAACCTAAACCTTCCTTGTTACAATTTAAGCCCATTGCTTCTTGTTTTATCCTCAGAGGTCAAGATGAACAAGTTTTCTCCCTCCTCCTTATGACACCCTTTTAGATACCTGAAAACTGCTATCATGTCCCCCCTCAATCTTCTCTTTTCTAAACTAAACAAACCCAATTCTTTCAGCCTTCCTTCATAGGTCATGTTCTCTAGACCTTTAATCATTCTTGTTGCTCTTCTCTGGACCCTCTCCAATTTCTCCACATCCCTCTTGAAATGCGGTGCCCAGAACTGGACACAGTATTCCAACTGAGGCCTAACCAGCGCAGAGTAGAGCAGAAGAATGACTTCTCGTGTGTTGCTGATAACACACCTGTTAATGCATCCCAGAATCATGTTTGTTTTTTTTGCAACAGCATCACACTGCTGACTCATATTCAGCTTGTGGTCCACTATAACCCCTAGATCCCTTTCTGCCGTACTCCTTCCTAGACAGTCACTTCCCATTCTGTATGTGTGAAACTGATTGTTCCTTCCTAAGTGGAGCACTTTGCATTTGTCTTTATTAAACTTCATCCTGTTTACCTCAGACCATTTCTCCAATTTGTCCAGATCATTTTGAATTATGACCGTATCCTCCAGATTAGTCGCAACCCCTCCCAGTTTGGTATCATCTGCAAACTTAATAAGCGTATTTTCTATGCCAATATCTAAATCGTTGATGAAGATATTGAAGAGAGCCAGTCCCAAAACAGACCCCTGCGGAACCCCACTTGTTATACCTTTCCAGCAGGATTGTGAACCATTAATAACTACTCTCTGAGCACGGTTATCCAGCCAGTTATGCACCCACCTTATAGTAGCCCCATCTAAGTTGTATTTGCTTAGTTTATTGATAAGAATATCGTGCAAGACCGTATCAAACGCCTTACTAAAGTCTAGGTATACCACATCCACCACTTCTCCTTTATCCACAAGACTCGTTATCCTATCAAAGAAAGCTATCAGATTGGTTTGACATGATTTGTTCTTTACAAATCCATGCTGGCTGTTCCCTATCACCTTGCCACCTTCCAGGTGTTTACAGATGATTTCCTTAATTACCTGCTCCATTATCTTCCCTGGCACAGAATTTCAATTAATCACATCTGTTATTTTATGAGAGTAAGAAAATGTAATGTTAAAACAGCGTTTTATGAAGAACTTAACCAGTGCTTGAAGGTACTTTAGATAGATGAGGTGAGTACATGTAACTTTACCAAATTAACTGCAGTAAGAAGCTGCTTCCTAAATTTTTCTCCTATTTTGTATTCCTTCTGTACCTCTCTAGTGAATTTTATTTTTGACATAAACAAAATAAAAATTTGAAGGCTAGCTTTCATTTAAAAGAAAATAGTTTTTTTTCCCCTCTCTCCTCCTTCAGATAGGTGGGTACTAGAAATTACACATAATATTGGCAAGAGTTCAAGGGTTAATGCAAGAGATAAATAAAAGGAATTTTCTGTAAATTGAGCCCTGCATTATTTCAGTTGTCTTGCCTTTCCAAACGTAACTCATTTAATTTTAAAAAGTAAATACTTAAATTCTTCCTGACAGTGTGCTTTGCTTTTACTATCGTTTATTACTTCAATTATACTTGGTATCACTTAGAACAATCTGCCATTTGGAAATCTCAGTGTAGCCTGCAGCTTAGTATTAAGTCTGGCTGGTATTGTTACATGTACAGCATATGACACTAATGTATCAAAATTAGATTTGATCATCCCTTCTGGTTATATTTATTTCACATTTCTTTTGTATTCAGTTAACATAAACATATTAGGTAAGTTGACACATGGTGATGACTGTATAGTAAGAATATTTTCAAGTATTTTGATTTTAAAATTGCAGGTAACTTGGCTTTTCCAAATTGTTGGGCACTTTTACTTATTTTTAACAATGGAGAAGAGATTCAAAGCATATACTGTAGCTGAAATGGAAAATATCTTTGTATTGTATATCCTCTGTATATGGTTATGCCTTCAATCCCCAACTCAGATTGGGGATCCATTATGCTAGTGACTGTTCATGCTCATAAGAGACCATCTCAGTCCTGAAGAGCTTATGATCTACACAAACAAGACGAAGTGTGGGGGGAAAAGTAAGGATTATTACCACAATTTTCATGTGGGGAAATGAGGCATAAAGAGCCACCTCCTCATCTGGTATAAATTGTCCTAGCTCCGTTGTCTTCAGTTATGCTATGACAAGTTATACACTCTTTGTATAATCTTTGAGTGATTGTTCATCCGGAGTCCATTCTTGCTTCATGTGCATCCTGGATGCACAAAATTGGATTTTTAAAAAATAATTGTATATATTGGGGAGGGCAACACATGCACCTTGTGTGCACTCTCACTCACAGTAGCATAGAGTGGCGGTTACCAATCACTGATCCATGGACTGGTGGCAAGCCACAAACCCCTACCTGCTGGGCAGCAGCACTCTGTCAGGCCATTCCCCCAGCTGTTAATGAGCCTTACCCGCTGGGGAGCTCCATTCTCTCTATGGTATGCACCTGCGCACACTCTAAAAAATTCTCCTCCCGCCCTCCCACGGTGAGTGGCATTGTAGGCTGGGCCACGGTGAGGCTGTCCCTGCTGGGGCAGCCTCACCATGGCCCTGGTTCCAGTTATGATGGCAACCATGCGACCCAGCCAGCAGGGCTGTGTGGCAGGCAGCTGCCCCATGTCCTTTCCATTGTGGGTGGTGTTTCGGGACCAGGGAGCGGAGCCTTCACAGCCATGAGTATCCGAGCCTTTATCGATATTGCGGAGGAGGATCAGGTTAGAGTTCCTGGGGAGCCAACCTGGGTGTCCACAAATTCCGCCCCTCCTCCAGCAGGACTCAGCTGCCCCTGCGGGGTCTTCCCTGCCAGCTCTGGCCTGCACCGTGTGTTTGGCTGCTTCCAAACATCCCAGGGGCACCGCAGCTGGCAGCACCAGTCAGAGTTGGGTGTGGGGAGCCAGTTTCCCTGACTCAAACCAGTGTGTGCCACAACCCCGAGACATGCACAGTCTGAGTGACTCTGCACCTATAGGCTCCAACCATTAACTGCATGGGGAGGAACTCTTGAGCCACCGGAGATATGCACCTGTCCCTGTTGCTTGTGCCATAGACACTGCTGATCCCGTGCATGTGTCAGGGACTGGGCTGTCACCAGACCTGTCCTGAGAGGAAGGATGGGATTGAAAAACATTAACTAATCTTCATGCCGGTGTGTGTCCCTATGATCAGTTTCAGAGAGAGGACAGAAGGTTAAGGAGATAATCTCTTAGGGTATGAAATAACAAAATGCATGTCTACCCAGCACGCCACTATTTCAAAATAATATCAAGATGGAGGACTTCTTACTCCGATTCCTGTAACCCTCATTTCATGAGGAGTAAGAGTGTTCTTCCTTCGACTTCCTGCTGTGTAGACATCACCAAAAGTCGAATTAAGCTATTTCAATTTCAGTTACGCAATTGACATAGCTGAAGTTGCATATCTTAATTGAACTTTTGCCCTGCAGTGACAGTTATTTCAAAATAACTTCCCTTATTTTGAAATAACAAGGCAAGCATCCACACTACCAAGCCTTATATTTCGAAATAATAACTCCTGCTTGTGAAGAGGAACAAGCTTATTTTGAAATTGTTATTTTGGGAGTTATTTTGAAATAACTTATTTCAAAATAACCTGGTAGTGTAGACCTAGCCTTATTGTGCTAGTTTCTATTGATAATAGACAAGAACTGAAGAACATGTCTTTCTCACCAACTGCAGTTGGTCCAATAACATATATTATCTCATATCCTGGACCAACAGGGCTACAACGATACAGCAAATTTAGTCAGTTTCAGTCCAGCTCAGAATGGCCCTAATCCTAATAACTAAAAGCTGTAATTTGACCTCCATGTACTCACTGTGAGGTGTAGTGGATACCTCCTATAAAGTCTTTCGAAGTCAGAATTAATAATATACCAGATTTATATAACTATTGCAGATAATCCCAGAGCACTTTATTGTACTTATCATTTCACCTGTTACCAAAATTTCTTTGAACTTAAAGGAAAGCAGTTGATTAACAGTGTTCAGCAATATGAAACTCTTGAGGGCATGAATGTGGAAAGTTCGATTTGATATCATTTCACTGACATTTAATCATTCTAAGACTAAATAATATTTGCAAGACAAACATAAAACATTTCCTGAGACTAGAAAACAAATAACTGAAGCACTGGTGAACTAAAATGATTAGGAGGCTGGAGCACATGACCTATGAGGAGAGGCTGAGGGATTTGGGCATATTCAGTCTTCAGAAGAGAAGAGTGAGGGTGGATTTGATAACAGCCTTTAACTACCTGAAAGGAGATTCCAAAGAGGATGGGAGGAGGCTGTTCTCAGTAGTGTCAGATGGCAGAACGAAGAGCAGTGGTGTCAAGTTGCAGTGGGGGAGGTCTGGATTGGATATTAGGAAAAACTATTTCACTAGGAAGGTGGTGAAGTACTGGAATGGGTTATGTAAGGAGATGGTAGAGGATTTTAAGTCCCAGCTTGACAAAGCCCTGGCTGGGTTGCTTTGGGCAGGGGGTTGGATTTGATGACCTCCTGAGGTTTCTTTCAGCCCTTTGATTCTGCAAGGCTGTCCCTACTGCGGCAGCCTCACCACTGCCCCAGTTCCTGCTCCGCAGCAGCCACGTGGCCCGGCAGATGGGATGCATGGTGAGTGTCTGCTCCAGGGGTGGCCACCCCACATAGCGGAGTCATGTGGCAGAGCAGGTGTTCCTGGCTGTACTGAGCCCTGAGAGCTGGCTTGGGGACCCCCTGGCAGGGTGGGCGGGGCTGAGCAGAGGTGGGGTGAAGGGAGAAGCCCTCCTAGCCAGAGTCAGTGCCTCACTGCTTTCAGCCCAACCTCTCCCCGGCTTGGTCCCCTTTTTCTTTCCTTTCTCTCCCTTCTTCCTCTTGGCCACAGCCCCCCTTTTCCTGCCCTGCCTGCTGGACCCCTTTGCCTCTCTCCAAAAATTAGTGAAAACCAGAACTATTCTGCAAAGCATGCTATCTGTTTCACAATGTATGATTTTGATCTTCCCATCCACACAATAACCTGTATTGTGTGCATACATTTGTAATGTAAAATAACATGTGACCCACATAAAATTAATCACCACAATGATTATGCAAATAAATTACCATACTAAATATGTAAATGTTTGTGCCGGTCCGCCAAAAGTTTTTGATTGTTTGCTGGTCCTTGGTATATAAAAAGGCTGGAAACCACTGGCATAGAGTATGATGGATGGGGCAGACACAGCTCACGCTAATTTCTTTCCCTCCGTGGCTGCAAGACAAAACCTTGTAGTATCCACATCTTGTGCTCTGAGCTGATTCATTTTGTAGTTAGTTTAGATATGTTTTCTTTGGACAGTGTCTTAAAAAAAAAAAACAACAACAAAAAAACCCAACACACCACACCAAACTTTAGTGTTATTCAGAGTAGTGATAGGCTTCCGAGGCAGCAGGGCTGGGGTGGAGGGGGAGAATGGACAAACAGGAGCTGGTGTGCGCAGGGAGATGGTTTAAAAGCCAACCAGCTTCCAGGGAGCTGATTGCCTCCCATGTGTAACCGTGTAACTGCTGGAATTTTTAGCGGTTACACATTTACTTAAACGCATTTTAACATCTCTAGTAAGGAGTATCACTCTTGGGATCAGGAGCGGTAACAAACCCTCTTTCTAAATGGGGGATGGAAAGCCTCCCCTAAAGCTTACTCTTCTAAATGCCTAAAGAAATGGTGTCCCATCTCTGTGTACCTGCACCAAAACCCAAACCAGCACCAGTGGGCTCTTTCCCACACCAAGAACTGAGTTGCCTCAAGTACCAAAAAGGCTGTAGAGCAGTTTTTAAACTAAGAGATGGGGGAAAGCCGATTGGTACGGAGATGCACATAAATCGGAGGAAGACTTCTCTTAGAGGAGAATCCATTGATAGAGATTCTCTAAGCTGTAGTCAGAAAGAGAGGAGGGGAGAGGGCAAACCATGGGCCAGAGCAGACAAACAACCGCATACAAAGGAATCCAATGCACCAGGGAAGGGCAGACAAATAAGCAGTGGCAAATTTTTAAAGTGCTTCTACACAAATGCTAGGAGTCTGACTAATAAGATGGGTGAACTAGAGTACCTAGTATTAAATGAGGAGATTGACATAATAGGAATCACTGAAACCTGGTGGAATGAGGAAAATCTGTGGGACACAATCATACCTGGATATAAAATATATCGAAAGGATAGAGCAGGCGGTGGAGTGGCACTGGTCAGTGGGTGGTGGAGTGGCACTGTATGTGAAAGACAATGTAGAATCAAATGAAATAAAAATAAGTGAATCAACATGTTCAATAGAATCGCTATGGATAGTAATTACATGCTCCAATAATAAGAAATTAGCAGTAGGGATATATTACCAACCACCTGACCAGGACAGTGATACTGACATTGAAATGCTGAGGGAGATTAGAGAGGCTACCAAAATAAAGAACTCTATAATAATGGGGGATTTTAATTATCCCCATATTGACTGGGTACATGTCACCTCAGGAAGAGAAGCAGAGATAAAATTTCTCAATGGCCTAAATGACTGCTTCTTGGAGCAGCTGGTGCAGGAACCCACAAGGGGAGAGGCAATTCTCGATTTAGTGCTGAGTGGAGTGCAGGATCAGGTCCAGGAAATAACCGTTACAGGACCGCTTGGGAATAGTGACCATAATATAATAACATTCCTGTGGTGGGTAGAACACCTCAGCAGTCCAGCACCCTGGCATTTAATTTCAAAAAGGGGAATTACACAAAAATGAGGAGGCTAGTTAAACAGAAATTAACTAGACTAGACTAGTGACTAGACTAGACTAGTGACTAGAGCCAAATCCCTGCAAGCTGCATGGAAACTTTTTAAAGACACCATAATAGAGGCCCAAATTAAAAAACATAGCAAGAGACCTAAAAAAGTGTCACCGTGGCTTAACCACCATGTAAAAGAAGCAGTGAGGGACAAAAAGGCATCTTTCAAGAAGTGGAAGTCCAGTCCTAGTGAGATAAATAGAAAGGAACATAAACACTGTCAAATCAAGTGTAAAAATGTAATAAGAAAAGCAAAAAAAGATTTTGAGGAACAGCTAGCCAAAAACTCAAAGAAATAACAAAATATTTTTTAAATATATTAGAAGCAGGAAGCCTGCTAAAAAACCCGTGGGTCCCCTAGACGATCGAACTATAAAAGGCGCAATCAAGGATGATAAAGCCATTGCGGAGAAACTAAATGATTTCTTTGCTTCAGTCTTCACGGCTGAGGACGTTGGGGAGATTCCCAAATCTGCACCGTCTTTTGTGGGTGATGAATCTGAGGAACTGTCCCAGATTGAAGTGTCATTAGAGGAGCAAATGGAAAAACAAATAGAAAAACTTAATGTTAACAAATCTCCGGGACCGGATGGCATTCATCCAAGGGTTCTAAAAGAACTCAATAGTTCAGCAATTACCCATTTATCTGTGGTTTGTAACCTATCCCTTAAATCGGCTTCTGTACCTAATGACTGGAAGGTAGCCAACGTGACACCAATATTAAAAAGGGCTCTAGAGGTGATCCGGGCAATTACAGACCGGTAAGTCTAACTTCAGTACCGGGCAAATTAGTCGAAACAATAGTAAAGAATAAAATTGTGAAGCATGTAGAAGAACATAATTTGTTGGACAAAAGTCAACATGGTTTCTGTAAAGGGAAATCCTGTCTTACTAATCTATTAGAGTTCTTTGAAGGGGTTAACAAACATGCGGACAAGGGGGATCCAGTAGATATAGTATACTTAGATTTTCAGAAAGCCTTTGACAAGGTCCCTCACCAAAGGCTCTTGTGTAAATTACATGGCCATGGGATAAGAGGGAAGGTCCTTTCTTGGATTGAGAACTGGTTAAAAGACAGGAAACAAAGGGTAGGAATAAATGGTAAATTTTCAGAATGGAGAGGGGTAACTAGTGGTGTCCCCAAAGGGTCAGTCCTAGGACCAATCCTGTTCAACTTGTTCATAAATGATCTGGAGAAAGGGGTAAGCAGTGAGGTGGTAAAGTTTGCGGATGATACCAAACTGTTTAGGATAGTCAAGACAGAAGCAGACTGTGAGGGACTCCAAGACGATCTCACCAAACTGAGTGATTGGGCAACAAAATGGCAAATGAAATTTAATGTGGATAAGTGTAAAGTAATGCACATCGGGAAAAATAACCCAAACTATACGTACAGTATAATGGGGGCTAATTTGGCTACGACAAATCAGGAAAGAGATCTTGGAGTTATCATGGACAGTTCTCTGAAAACTTCCACACAGTGTGCAGCAGCAGTCAAAAAGGCAAATAGGATGCTCGGAATTATTAAGAAAGGGATAGAAAATAAGACCCAGAATATCTTACTGCCCCTGTATAAAACTATGGTACGCCCACATCTTGAATACTGTGTACAGATGTGGTCTCCTCACCTCAAAAAAGATATTTTGGCCTTGGAAAGGGTTCAGAAAAGGGCAACTAAAATGATTAGGGGTTTGGAATGGGTCCCATATGAGGAGAGGTTAAAGCGACTGGGACTTTTCAGTTTAGAAAAGAGGAGACTGAGGGGGGATATGATAGAGGTATATAAAATCATGAGTGGTGTGGAGAGGGCCGATAAAGAGAAGTTATTTATTAGTTCCCTAAATAGAAGAACTAGAGGACACCAAATGAAATTAATGGGCAGCAGGTTTAAAACTAATAAAAGAAAGTTCTTCTTCACACAGCGTGTAGTCAGCCTGTGGAACTCCTTGCCAGAGGAGGCTGTGAAGGCTAGGACTATAATAGAGTTTAAAGGGAAGCTAGATAATTTCATGGAGGTTAGGTCCATAAAAGGCTATTAGCCAGGGGATGAAATGGTGTCCTTGGCCTCTGTTTGTCAGAGGCTGGAGAGGGATGGCAGGAGACAAATCGCTTGATCATTGTCTTCGGTCCATCCTCTCTGGGGCACCTGGTGCTGGCCACTGTCGGCAGACAGGATACTGGGCTAGATGGACCTTTGGTCTGACCCAGTACAGCCATTCTTATGTTCTTATGTTATGTACCATCAGCAAGTCACTGACCGTGACACCAAATCTCCTGGCACGAAGTATTTTAGTACTATCTGCTCTGCAGTGAGAGCCATGGCACTGAGTACCTCCACACCGAGACAATACGGTCCACAGCCTTGGCACCAAGTAAGACCTTGACTGTGGTCTCTTGAGGGCTCTATATCTGCACCAGATGAATGTTTTTGTCAAAATCTTCCCCCTCCCCCAATAGTCTTATGGTTCAAGCAAGTGAAGAAGAGTCATATCAACTCGAGCAACCCAAATCTACTTCTTGGATGAACAACTCAAAGCAGAAAGGAAGCAGCCCAGAGGAACAAGACTATCGTCTGGCTATGGTGCCACCAGAAACACAATCAGCATGTTTCAGGTGAATTCCTCACTGACCCAGTGGCAGACCACTCTGCCACTGTTTGGGCCCTGGGCTTGGGACAAGGTGGATTTCTGTGCACCCACATCCCCCTGCCATCCCACCCTTGGGGTGTCAACACTCCCCTTCTTTAGGCCAGAAGACCTGCACTCCTCTGTCACCCTTGCTGAAGCCCCATAGACGGTGGTTGGGGCTCACCCTTGCCAGAGTCCCATAGACAGTAATTGGAGCTACATCTCTGCCTGACTGCAGGCTAGAGCTCTGATTGTTTACTGCCCAACCCTGCTTGAAGGCTAGGCTTATAACTTAGTACCACTGTCCTGACCACTGACCAGAGCCCAAACTGTTTGCAGCCACCGCTGCTTGAAGTCCAGGGCCCACTGTGTACCACTATATCCCTTTTTCTTTGTTTTGAATGTACTCTAGCAGACCAAACTGCAAGGAGGTGTGGCCTCCCTCAGAAGTAAACACAGAGGGATGGTGATGCCCACTTACAACCATCAAAACCCTCAGGCACGGCCACTGACCAGGGAGGCAAAGAGACCAGTTGCCTCATGGCCCAGTGATTTAAAAGTGCCCAGGGCTCTCAGTCAATGCTAACGTGGCAACAGTAGCTGGCACCCCAGACCCTTTAAATCGCTACCAGAGCCGCACACCTGGCTTGGGGAGACCTGACATGGTCTCCAAGCAGCACTGGGGGCTGGCTGCCCCACCCCTTCCACCGAAGGCCCTGCTCCTTCTGGGGACCCAAAAGGGCCCCCCCCATTGCTCAAGGCCCAGCGATGTCTTTCACCAGCCCTTACCATAGGGGAAGCAGATTGCATGAGACCAAACATACATCAGCAGGGCAAGAAACCAGTATGGAATTTCCTTCAGAAGAAAACTCCCATATCGCCGTCCTCAGAGCTTGAATGACTTTATTTTGGGAAGCATCCATTTGAAAGCTTCATTGGAATCTAAAGAAAGGGACAAAGAACCCCTACTTATGTTTCATCTAGAAGACAAAGCAACTGAACACTTTAGATGTTGTGGGTGATCCTGATCAAACTGATGGTCAGCCGTATTGCTGGAAGGTAGACCAGTGAGAAAATTCTTTGTACAGTTCTGTTGCTTACATTCATTGTTCCTTGGTACGAGCATCTAGGTAAGATGCTGCAGCTTTGGTAGGACATTCTTTCAATTTTTATTCTAATAGAAATTCTCTTATCCACTTCCAGGCAAATAGGTAATTGCTTGTAGGTTACCAAAAGTTGAATCTGTATGGACATTTACTAAAGAACAGAGAACCAGAGCTTACCCTACTGTAACTATGTTTCTTCACACAGATACCACAGCCTGCCTTCCTTCTATGGGATTCTGACTGAAGGAACAGAGCGCAGGTTGCAGCTACCTCACACTTTATACCGGAGGCAAGCAAAAATGGCCCATGTCCTAGCAAGAGCCTTGGACAGGTTCCTTGCCTTCCATGTACCCCATACCACTGAGAGAGGCCAGCTGTGAGGGCCATGTGTTCTCTGCATGCTAGGGGGAGGGGAAGGACTCTACATGCTTCCTCCTTCCCAAGCACTGAGAGCGGCCAGCTGTGAGGGCCATGTGTTCTCTACACACTGTGGGGGGGGGGAGGGAAGGACTCTACATGCTTCCTCCCTCCCAAGCACAATCTCACAGCTCCCATTGGCCAATAACTGGCCAATGGAAGCTGCCTGGGCCATGCTTACAGCGCAGGCAGCACACAAAGTACCCACACTGCAGGGCGCAGAGAACACATGGCCCCGCAACTGACCACTCTGAGTGGCATGGGGGGGCATGGAAGGCATGGAGCTCGTGTGAAGGTCCTGCAGGGCTCTGGCCAGAAGCCCCTAGGTAAGCATCTCCTGGTCAGAACCAGCCTCTGGCACTTTAGTCCCTTCTTCCTCCCCCCCCCCAGTCCTTTGCTCCCCCTCCTGAATCCCTGCCCTACATCACCACCCAAACCTTCTGCACCCCTGCTCCTGCACCCATATCTCCTTCCAGACCCTACACCCCAAACCTCTGTCCCAGATCACAACAGTGTTCCCTCTAATTTTTTCAGTCCGTGTGTGGAATAAAATTTGTGGGTACCAAAGTATGTGCAGATGTGCACCTCCATTAGAAACACATGCTGCCAGCCGTGGGCACTCTGCTAATCAGCTGGACAGCATTTGACTCTCTCCTAGGTGGCTGCCCAAGTGCTCAGTTTCCAGGGAACACTGATCACAACTCCTTCCTGCCCTCGGTCACAACCCAAACCCCTACACTCCATTCTACACTCATTCCCCAGGTCAGAATCCTCTCATGCACCCATACCCCCTTGTATACCCCAAGCCACAAACCCCTCCTTCACCCAAACTCCGTCCCAGATCCCATGCCTCCTCTGCACCCCAGTCCTCTACCCTGAGCTCCCTTTCGCACTCAGCCCCCATCTACGACCCTGCATCCCCTCCATTAATATCATGAAAGATACCATTAACCACTTAACCAAATTCTTGGAGTGGAACTCTACCAAAAATTATTGCCCACCCCTGCTTTATCCTCTGTTACAAGGAATGCTAGGGTGCAGGTATGGCACCAACGGACACGCTATTTACAAAAAATGCAGTTTTGCATGCATGGGACACATGCACATCCAGAGTGCAACTCTGTATGGACAAGATCCTGAAGAATTAGTTTCTGTAGAGTAAGTACAGGTTGAATCTCCGTAGTCCAGGATTCTCTGTTCCATCAACATCCGTGTCCAGAAGGACCACCGATGTTGCTGTACCAGCAAGCTCCAGTGGCAGAGGTTACTGACTTTTGGGAGTGGAGCTCATTGGCCAGCAGGGCTGCTGGAGCTTGTGGAGCAGCAGAGCCTGCAGCTGGCCAGGCAGTGAATCCAGCAGGGATGCTGGAGCCCACAGATTAGCAGAGCCTGCAGCAGGCGAGACCACAGGGCAGCAAAGCCAGCAAGATCACCAGAACTGGAGAGGCTGGTGCTCCCCTACCCCCCCCCACCCCCCTTGTCCAGGATCGGTCAAGTCCCAAGGGTGCCAGACCAGGGAGGTCCAACCTGTAACTGTTTTCATCGCCCTGAGAGAGAATTGACTTGTTCCGGATCATACAAGAAGTCTCTGTCAGAGACAGGAATTGACACTCAGCATATCTAACTTCGGTACAATACTGGGCCACAAGAATATTCTCCTTGTCTGCTAGAACAGCGATTCCCAGCTGCCGGTCTGCAGACTGGTGCCGGGCCGCAAACCACTGGCTGCCAGGTCATGGTGGCTGCCGAAGGTAAAGCCAGCTGATGGCGGCACTGGGGCTGAGGCGGCAGCAGGAGGAGTCAGAGCAGGAGGTGCCTTCCTCCTTCTCCCCTGCTCCACCCAGATAAGATGGCAGCCCAGCCGGGGTACTGCACTTCCCCTCCACCCCCCGCCTCTACCCATGGGAACATGAAACACACTTGGGCAGAAAGGGGGGGGGCAAAGGAGGAGGGAGTATGTGCGCCAACAACAGCCCCTCCCGCTGCCCATGCGGCAGTAATGGCCACGCTCCCCATAGGGGGCAGCCTTGTTTTGGGAAGTGTAGGGATGGGGGCAAAGAGGTGTTGGGTGAGGGTGTGCGGGGGACATGGGGCAAGAGGGAGTTGGCATAGGCTGTAGAGGTCAGAGATTAAAGGGTCAAAGGCACGGGCATAGAGGTGGGGGTCAAAGGGTGTTAGGCACTGGAGCGCAAGAGGCTGGGTTGGGGTTAGAAGTTAAGGGGGAGGGCTGGGGCTGAGGGAGGGCAGGGGTTAGAGGTCAAAGGGCAAGAGAGGTGGATTGTACCTCAGTGGTTATGGAACAAGGTGTGGCTCAGATCATGTGGTCTCAAGAGGTAGCAGATCTGAGGGTGTCTGGGGAGGTTCAGGGAGCCTTCAAGCTTGTGGAACAGGCAGTTGAAGGGACAGTGGGGCAGAATCAGGGTTTGGCACAACAGGCAGTCATGGAGTTTGATGAGCAAGGGGCATCACGGGTAGTGGGGCAAAATCAGGTAGCAGGAGTGGTTTGGCAGCATCTGGGGAAATGAAAGGTTGTCAATTTAAGTCAGGGGTCACTGGGACATGGCATGCCAAGGTTGGTAGTGACAGCGGATGCAGAACAGGTGCCAGAAAATACAGAGGTGGTTGAAAAAAGGAAGTTTGCAGTAGGAGGTGTTGGAAAGCATGAGACGGTGGACACTAGGGTGACAGACTTGGCAAGACAGACTTGTGAGGTAATAGGGTTAGTGGGATGTAGGGGATATCATATGATGTATTTGGCAGGTTTAATAATACAAAGACACAGAGTACCAGGGTTGGAGGGTTCTTGGGTTGCAGGTAGAGGGATGTTCGGTGACAAGACTGGGTCAGCGGGTGAGTGGGTTGGTAGACAACTAACATTTTGTTTGCATATTCATTTATTGCATAATGAATGCACTAATATGCAAATAAAATGTAACTGGTCCACCAAAAGTTTGTGAATGGGATTGCTGATCCGCAGTATAAAAAAGGTTGGGAACCACTGTGCTAGAAACATAAGTGCCACCCTTCACTGAGTCTTTATTTTAAAAACTCTTGTATCCAGTTACAAACTAACGAAGAACAGCACAATCTTGTAATGCGAAGATGACAACTAACAACCTATTTAGGCTCTAAAATTTGCCCCATTTTAAGCAAATCCTAAATAGTATCTTAGGAAATTTGTAGATTATATTAGTAAATCAAAATCATCCTCTCTTGAGAAGTATCTGTTTATTATCCAGAGATGCTGCATAGGTTTTACTTTTATTTAAGGTGCAGATATGTTCTTAAAATAACTGTGTTAAAGTGGCCCTTTCTTATTTAACAGATGTTTGTGAGGGGGGGCAGAGGATGGGGGGTGTTTTCAGGGAAGCATCTGCTCTCTTTTCTCGTTCCCCAATGCAGAGCTAGCATAGTTCAGTGAGTTGGTTTCTGTTCCTTGAGTATCATCAACATAGTAGTTGACTAAATTCCAATCAGATAAAACTGTGCAAGCTAACTGAAGGCAATGGGCCAACAGAGATGTCATCTGTGGTATAATTTGGGATTGCACAGGTGTAACTGAAGACCTAATTTGTCACATATACAACCTTTGTTATTGGTGGTGATGGGTGAGGGGGAAAGCTGTTCTCAGATGCCTGGTTGATTTTTCAGGGCTGCCACTAAGTGGGACGAAACATCTTTTTATCTGTACACTGAACCCATTGGATCAGAAAATACATTGAGAAATAATAACGTGAAGCTACTTCATGCCATTTTTACAATGATTTTTCTGAAAAGAACACATTTTAATAGGTGAATTCTGGAGTATAATGTTGAGATTTTCAAAAGTGTTCATCATTGGCCTAATTCTGTGTGCTTGGAAGATTGGAGTTTTGCCACTCTCTTAATGGAGCATAGTTAAGCAAATGGTGAGCAGTTTTGAAAGTCAAACCCTAAATGGGTTAAAATATTTCTTTTAACTTAGTATATTATTTGCAAGAGTAGTTTCGGTGGTGCACATTTTGAATTATTTCTCACAAAACTTCTGGTCACTTAAAATTGCAAGGGTGTTCAAGTTCAAGAAAAAATATATATGTTGTTTCAGTGGTTTTGGGAACATGGAAAATCCAGGTTATGATCTTCTCTGTGATTATTATTTATTTGATGCCCATTTCCAATCGGGCAAGAAAAGCATGGTTTTACATTTATGAACGTAGTCCCTATTAATATTGTTGTGAGGATTGAATGTATTTTCATAAGTCAGATACAAGCCACTGAGCATCTTCTACCAGTTTTATTAAGGAAAAATATAGATTTAACTTGGAAATATTCTATATTGTCACAGCTGTGCATTTAAAGTCATATATGATATGAACATACGTAATACAGACCTCATTGTGAATGTTTGCTTTACCTTACATCTGAATCATGGCATTGCAGTAAGTTTGGATGTGTCCTCTCTCTGTACCCCACAAATTCTCACTGGCATTTGGCATACCAGGCTGGACTATATCAGAACAGCTGAAGTATTGTGTATTCATCTGTTAGAAATTATTTCGTTTTTCCCTTCTTTATCCAGCTAAGACATTTAGGAAATGATGAAGTGCATATTGTCTGGTCAGAGCATACTCGAGACTACAGGAGAGGAATAATTCCTACAGAATTTGGTGATGTCCTTATTGTTATCTATCCAATGAAAAACCACATGTTCAGTATCCAGATCATGAAAAAACCTGAGGTAGGAGCTTCTTTTGTGCTTTTCCTCATGTGTCGACTAACTTGTGAGTTGTCTAGATATATGCTGCTGTTTTTTATGGTGTGATATATTGATCCAACAAGGTAATCCTCCTTTAATTATGACAGTAGTAATAGCCACAAGATAGAAGTCATGTATACAGAGTGCAGTGTATAGAGAAAAATAAACAACTGCAAACAAAAGGTTTGTAATCCCATCAAGCAATTCTGATAATTAATATAAATTGCAGGGACAAAGGGTAGAGTATTTTATGTAGTCACTTCAACTCTGAGATTAGATTAGATTAAATTAGTCTGGTTTGTTAGATTTTTATTTTATTGTATTAGTACATAAATCCAAATCCTAAATCTATGTCCTGAGCAGGCTATCTCTTCTTTCTTGCTCCATTCAGTGTTTCTGCTTTCCTTTCCTTCCTCTCACAGCCGTTTCTGCCCTTTCTTTAGACAACCACACAAGCATTCAGACCCAGTTTCAGAATTTATTTAAGTATGTTGACTTCAGTGGGATTACTTGTCTTGCTTAAAGTAAAGAATATGCTTAAATATTTTTTGAACTGGGGACTTAAGTGTGGTTGCCTTCCTTATCTGTTTCTCATAGCCACACTCATTAACTGCTCCAGATCTACTGTTCAGTGCGGCTTGAGCAGCTGTTGGAGAGGAAGCAGCAATGAATGGTTGAATCGTATAATTTGTAGGTGTGATATCAGTGGCATGGTTTTACATATTTATATTTTTACAAGATTGCATTTTGTTTACTATAAATATTAATACTAAAATGCTATGTGAGAGAAATGAGCAGTAGATCGTATGGCATTCAGTGTGGTATGGTAGTAGCATTGAGTATGACACTAATGCCATACATGGTATGGTACTACCAAGGATGCACATATTTTAATTAAAACTACATTTTTTTTTACTACATAAGTATGAGGGGTTGCATTCTTGCCATATTTTATTTTTAATTGCTTTAAGGGAACATCTTTGCTCTAAAAGCATCTTCTTAAATGGAACATGAATGACTTCACCAATGAAACTAGGTAACTTCAGTATTCTCAAAGTTGAGCCATGGCATGAGTAATGAAAAAAATACTGCACTAAACCCTTTTATAATGTGAATCACATCTTATTAGACTTCTTATTGGGTAGCTCTCGTATCATAATCATATTGGACAAATGTCTTCCTTTCTGCAGTTGTTATATAAAATCCTTGTGGTGGCAACTCCAGTAACTGTTGTTACTTAGTAGCTAAAAACAAGGTAGAGACCTAGCACTGCAGGAGGTGCTCCACAGATCGCCGGTTATCTACATGCAGTTGCTCCAGAGTGACAAAGGAGTCCAAGGTGCTAACTATTCAGTTAAAAATAAAATGTGAAAATATTAGATCCGGATAATTCTATGGACTTTTGGGGATGTACCTATACTAAAGATCAAACTTTCTGTTAGTCTTAACCTTTGCACACACATCTGGAAGTTAGCCATGTATCAGTCCATTATGTCCATGCATATGCAAGCTTTGGTATCTATGAGGGAAGTTGTTATAATGAATACCACAATGAAAGAAACATTTGAGAGCAAATAGGGAGTCAGGCCTTCCACCTCTAAACATACTTGAATTTTTTAACACATAAGCCAAAAGCATTCAGACTGATTTTATTAATCATATACTTAGCTCCCAGTGTATGCTAAGTACAAAGTATAGACATGGGGTAAAATCCTTACCCTTTTCAGATGAACAGCATAATTCCTGTTGACTGCAGTAGAGCCAAGATTTCACATGTGATTGATTTCTGCTTCAAAAAATACATACTGATTGTAAATATGATATAAAAAGTGAGAACAAAAAAGTGGATGAGGGGGGGAGAGAGTGTAGTGGATGAAGATCCAGTAACAGTCAAATGACAGTTATGTGCACATTTAGATGGTTCCACACTATAGTTGCATGCTGTATCTAAAAATGTAGTTGTTTTTAAAGTGAGTAATCATTTCTTCTCACCTAGCTTTTCAACTTCTTAATTGTCACTTATATGATTTACTATTAGGCTTTTGGCAGAAAGTGTTGAAAATAAGCCTGGATAAGTCATAATACTCAAATGGTTACTTAAAGCAGAATGTGCAGAAAAATTATCTGTTACCAAGGATATCATGTAGTTATATGGCTATGCATTTTCATGAAAGAATAGGTCTATCATGAATAATTGTGATTAACCAGAGATGAGGAGGAAAAAGAGTAGATGAGTACTCCATTGTTAATGTTGATTGCTAATTGTTATAGCAGCGATTTTATATTAGGGTTGAATTTATTAATTTCTGATTCAGGTTCCATTCTTTGGTCCTCTCTTCGATGGATCTATTGTTAATGGAAAAATTCTTCCTATTATGGTTCGTGCGACTGCTATAAATGCAAGCCGAGCACTGAAATCACTGATTCCATTGTACCAAAACTTGTATCCTTTTCACCTGTACAGTTTCCACATAACACTGTCTTTGCAGGTCTAAAATGTATCATGTTTTTGTTTAGATCTTAGATTTCTATCAACTTAATTCAGGAAATATATTTCAAACTGATTTTTTAAGAAGCTTCAGATTAATGCTTTAAAATTGCCCAAATGAGAAGACCCATTTGTGCTATTAAATAAGGAATGATAGTTTAACATACAAGTTCATTTTGTATACTGATTTTTCCAGAAATAGCGTATTTTTTTTTGTATTGTTAGCAACTTGTTCCTTTAGAGAAAGTGGATATTTGTTCATTGTTAATATTATACTTTTCCAATTCCACTGGTATTGTTTTTGTTTCAAAAAGAAAAAATTGCCTTTTTATTATTGCTGCGTATGTGCTTGATTATTGTGGAACCTGATACATGGTTGCAAAATGCAGTTAAGAACACAATGCTATCATCAGAGGGACATAGGCATGTATTGTAGAGAAGTCTGAAAAGTTTATTACCTTTCCTGGTGGAATTTTATATTTCTGTAAACTTTAGAACAAGGAACTCCTAAGAAAATAAGTTTCCAGAATGAAATGAAGTGAAAATAAAAGAATGAGGTAAGCTAATCCACTTAAAAATTAATACCATATAATATGATATAACTTCATACTTTATCCATTTATCATCACATAATAAATGGTCTGTTGATTTTTACATTTCTCCACTTTCCAAGATTGACTTCTTCTGTTATTGTTTTGACAGAGTAAATGTATGTTCTTGTTGAATTCATTTTAAATAATGAATAGGAGAGTTTAAATTTGAATTAAGATTTTTTTTTTCAAGTCTGTATGTTAGCTTCTACCAGAAGTGTAGATCTATTGCCTTGCATTTATCAGTTGATAAACTATTACTCAAATGTTCTGTATTCTTTCAGAAATTGACTTTGTAGTAGTTATGTAATTTTGCTTTTATTGTCCCATTTGATTTGATGATATAGTTTCATAGATGGATGATGGTGTAACACATTGATCACATTTAGTGATATATGTAGGGTCTCTTTTTGTTGAGAGAGATGCATGCCCACTATTTCACTTTTGAAGAGGTCTCACTTTTTTATTTTTAGTCTCAAAGTGGCTTGGACTAGGAATTCTAATTGTGTTGCCATCATTAGACTTTCAAAAGAGCTGGGGCCTAAGAGTGTGCTGAACAAAACAGGAGAACTGTTGAATATTATTTGCCTTGAAAAAAACAACCTTTTTTATGCTACGCAAAGTAGCAATATATGTGAGCTTTTGAGGCTATTATTGTTCACATAAAAAAAATCCCACAGACATAATCTGCAGGTTTATTAATTCTATCCCCTGAAATTTGTCCAAGACCTGAACATTATGTGTACCACAAGAAGTCCTATAGAGATTGCAGATTCTGTGCTCCTAATTATAGCTACTAATCTACATCATTATTCTACACAGTGGTCACTCGTAAAATATGGATGTTTATAATTTTAAATAATTAGCATTGCTTTGATATGAAAGGTATTCCCTGTATACTGTTGGAATTTGTACCCCCATCCAGCATGTGTCAGTGTACTGGGAACCAGTTTTAACTGATTACGTTATTTAGTTGGTAACATAGTGTGAATTGTCATCTGCCTAAACTTGAATAACGTCTTCACTACGCTTCATAATACTTTGAAGATTAAAAAGCTTTATCTACTGTAAATGCAAACTCTTCTGTGACAGTTGTGAGCAGCGCTTCAAAAACCTACTTTCCTAGAATAAATAAAATGTTTTCCCTGGTGAGTTGGGCTGTGAATCCCATCTGCCTCTACAGAGAAGACAAGGGCGGGATAACCCTGTTGCTGCTCCTTTAGCAGGAGGGAAAGGGAGAAAAAGGGAGCAGAGTGGTCCAGACAATACTAATCTATTTTGTATAAAGGGGAGGACAAAAGAGACCAGACTAGTTGGGTCCTTCATTTTTCAGATGGTAATCCAGAGAAAGGAGCAGAGGGTCAAGGTGGAGAGGTTTATGAAGTGGGGCTATTGCAGCTTGAGAGCCCTGTAAAAAAAACAAAAACAAAAAAACAGCAGGAACCAAGTTGATTTTATTTATTTATTTTTATTTGGACATCAGGGTCAGATTTAATTGGGAAGTAGCATACTGATGTATTGATGACATTGAAGATGTGGCAATAGTAATTAAGTTAGACTGGGATTTCAAGAAGCAGATCATGACAGACTGTTCTAGCAAATGCATGTCAGACATTCTTCAAGTCTTGTAGGTGAGTCTCTCCTTTCTGAAGATGGAGAAATTGAGAGAGATGTTAAGAGAAGTTTTTTCAAAGCCATGATTAAAATGCAAAACTCCGACTCCTAATCTGATATTCAACTCGCCATGCCATGACACTCTTCAATATGTTGTATATACTACCTGGAAGGCATTTTTGGAGTACTCTTGGTCAGCTGGTACCAAGCTGTGTGAGACTTTGCGCACTTCCCCCACTCCCAGGCCAATCAGGGCCTGGAGGTGAGGGGAGCATGTGAAGTGTCCTCCCACCCTGCCCCTATCCTGCAAGGAACGTGCAGGTTGACTCTAAGTGCCGCGTGCTCCCTCGTCCCCAGGCCCTGACTGGCCTGGGAGCAGGGGAGCAGCAGTACTTCCAAGGGCCGATCAACCCACATGGCTAGATCCAGCCCACAGAGGCCCTTTTGCCCACGCCTGGTCTCGGTGCATATAGTTTGATTTCAGTAATTTTAGCGTTTTTCTGTTACAAAATGTTAGTTTGTTTGTGTATAGATTTTTGTAACTGCTTTGCAAGTGGGCTTTTATTATAGGTATCACCCTTGAAAAATCTTTTGCTATTTTAATGGGAATCAATTGTATATGAATTCCCAGTGCATTGCTGTAACTAAGAGTGTGAACATGATCCTTGGATATGTAATCGGGGAATATCAGATGGGGGTCGGTAATACCTTAATGTATGGCATTAATGAGACTATTACTGGAATACTGTCTCTAGTTCTAATGTCCACACTTCAAAAAAGATACTGCAAAATGGTTCAGAAGAGAATTAGAAGAATGATTCAGGGTCTGTAAAATGTTTTCCAATCTAAGAAAAACTAAAAAAGCTCAGTCTCTTCAGTTAAGAAAAGATTCAGAGGTGATTTGAGCTGGCTATAAATAACTACCATTGTGTTTACAGTATTGTTATAACTGTGTTGGTCCCAGGATTAGAGCAACAATGTGGGTCAAGTAATATCTTTTATTGGATCAACTTCTACTGGTGAAGGAGACAAGCATCCCAGTGACACAGAAAAAGAGCTTTGTGTCTCTCCAACAGAAGTTGGTCTAATAAAGATATTACCTCATCCACCTTCTTCTTATACATATCTACACAAGGAAGAAATTTCTGATAGAAGAGGGCTCCTTAACAGAATAAGACACAAAAGAAAGAGCCACTGGTTGGAAACTGAAACTAGACAAATTAAAACTAGAAGTAGGTGCACATTTTTATCAGTAAGATCCATTAAAATAATTTACTTTACCTGAAATCCTTTCAGTCAAGACCAGTTAGCTGTCTTTCTGATTCATGTTATAACACAAACAGATGTTATGAGCTTGATGCAGAAATTACTTGGTTAGAGTCTATAGCCTGTGTTATGCAGGAGATTAGACTAGATGATCATAATGGACCCTTTTAGTCTTAAAAACTATTTATCTTTGTCTCCTCTCCCAAGATCAACGTGCTTTTAAATAATTTCAGTTAGGCCATTTCTCTTGAAGTATAGTTAAATTACTCATTATGAACCCACTGTTGTTAATTTACTTCCGTTCTAGGTTTTCTAACTTGCTTAGGAAGCTTAAGTTCAATATTTGCGTCATAAAAGTATAGATCGTTTTTTCTTCTGGTGTTCAGCTTATGTCTCAAGAACAATGTAATGTTCAAACTCTCTGTGATTTCTGATTTACCTATCAATAAGTAGGTGCAATACGTAGAATGTGATGATATTGAGTGGTCTTGCTCATTTGTGGCTCTATAAGTGAGAATATGGGATCAAGGATTTCCATATAGTTCAGTGAGCAAACCTGAATTTGGTAAAGTCAGAGAATGTTGGACTTCTGTTTTAATTCATAGTGCCAGTGTAGAAGCCTTTAAAAATTTCATTTTGGGTCAGTCAGGAATTCCGAGTCTCTTATTTTACAATTTTTTCCTCAGACCCATTCAATTTCTTAGCTATCCAAAAATATTTGGTTCCCTGAAGTTCCAGACTTTATTGCCACTCCCCAAATGTTTGTCTCAGAGTCAGTGTTATGGACAAATAAAGCTCAGTATTGCTTCTTCCAGTGCCACTAATTTAATTCTTGGTTCCACCCAAAAAGTTCCTGGAAAACTAATGAAAGGCACTCTCTCCCCAACAGCTTAGCATACTATTAGTATGCTGCGGCCACCATCAGAGCAAATGATCAATCTAGGATCTTTATATCCATGGGGTAGTACATGTAATGCTGTTGGATTTCTGAGTTAGCCCATTACTCACCTGCTTGCTTAGCCCCCACCTTTCCTCTTCTTCCATTATATCAGAATAAGCTTTCATGGAGAGAATGTTTCAGAAAACATGCATGTAGGCTTACAGTTATTGGGATCGTTCTGTTCTTGACTCAAAAACTGTGCTAGCCAATATAGATAATTTGCTACTTTGATAAACTTCACTCATAAGAGTCTTATGCTGCTAGCCAATGCTAGGTGTTGGAAATAGGCATTATGTGAATCTTTCCACATCATTTTGCCGTACATATAGATCTTAAATGATAACATGATCTTGCTCTTGAAGTTCTGTGCTAGGGGATGAGTGGCAAGCATGAAAAATGTTTTTTGGGGAGATTTTTATAATGTGGGCTGATGTCCATTAAGGATTCTGCCTAAACTTTTTAAAATGAAGGGAAAAGGAGACAATATCAGTAAACTTTACAGGAAGGGATGGAGGGAGAGAAGAAGTTAAATAATGGGGGAAATAGTTTTGTCTAGCCTTTCTAAGTTTAAACACCTGTTTTCTTCCTGAATGCTAACATTGTACCAAACTTTTAGCCTTTCAACATAATGGTTTTAATGAAAATGAAAAAATTGTATTGGCATACAAGGAGCATCACTCTTCTCCCTACATCTTTTTTTTTCACATTCATTTTGAGTATTTATTGTTTCCATTATTTGTTTTATTCATGAGATAATGCTTTGAGGTTTTACTTCAAGATTGAAAATACTTTAAAGTTACTTGTAAAATTCAAACTTCTAATGAAGAGAGTCTTATTTGATGCTTTTTACTGATTTGCCGAGAAGAGCACTTTGTAGGAAAACATCTCATATTTGTTGCATCTCTTAGACTAACAGTCTGCTTTCAGATAATCTTTCCATGCTTGATGTTCCATCTTTATCTTATATTACTTCACTTTGCTTTTTATATTTTATCATAAACTGAGAAATTTTGTACAATTCAAACTCTGGGTCACATTTTTCTCAATTAAGAAAGATTCATATTGATCTGTTAAGTTTTCAGGCTGGCATTTGTGAATAGAATCATAGAACACTAGAACTGGAATGGACCTCAGGAGGTCATCAAGTCCAGTCCCCTGCCTTCACAGTAGGATCAAGCACCATCTATTCTAGATCATCCCTGAGAGATGTCTATTGAGCCTGCTCTTAAATATCTCCAATGATGAAGATTCCACAGCTTCCCAAGGCAGTTTATTCCAGTGTTTAACCAGGACAGGAAGTTTTTCCTAATGTCCAGCCTAAACCTCCATTGCTGCAATTTAAGCCCATTGCTTCTTGTCCTACCATCAGAGGTAACAAAGAACAATAGTCAGGAGGGAAATTTTTAAATCATAACCTTAAGATGGTTATATGTGCAGTGAACTGGAGGATATTAACCAAATGAACTTTAATAACTCATAGAAGTATTCTTCCACCCATCATCATCTTCCATAAGTGGAGCTGAAACCAACAGACCAAAGCTTAGAATGAGTTAGTGCAAGCTCCACAAGATGCTCTCTCCTTTCTCTAGATCCTGCAGAATCTCTGCAGCAATCTAAATCCACAGATTGGGAGCTGGTGAACAGAGTAGTCAGCCACACAATGTGGCATACTTCTTCCCAAACCCACTGGGCAGAATGGTTCAGGTTATTGCAGACTTGAGTTTGAGGTTCCTCCTTTGCACTGAGAATCCTGCTCCATCAGAAGCCATTTTGGCAGGAGACTACAGAGTGCTGAGACTGAACTAGATTGGATTACATTGACTGTTGGATAATGAGAAATCTGTGGCTTTAGGGCATGGGTGGGCAAACTATGGCCCATAGGCCACATCCAGCCTGTCAGCCATTTTAATCTGGCCCTCAAGCCCCCACTGGGGTTTACCCTGCTCTGCATGGCTCCTGGAAGCAGCCACACATCCCCCCTGCACCTCCTTTGTGTAGGGACAGCCCAGAGGTCTTTGTGTACTGCCCCTAACACCGTGGCTGGGAACCATGGCTAGTGGGAGATGCAGGGGCAGTGTCTGTGGGCAGGAGAAGCACACAGAGCCACCTGGCTGTACCTCTATGTAGGAGCCAGCTAGACGGAGCACATGCTGCTGCTTCTGGGAAAGATGCTTGGGAGGTAAGTATAGCCTTGAGCCCCCTCCAACCCTCTAAATCCCTCAGTCCCAGCCGCATACCAGAGCTCACACTTCTAGCCAGAGCCCTCCCACACACACCTTTACTCCAACCCCCTGCCCGAGCCCAGGGCCCCCTCCTATCCTTCTCTTTGCTCCCAGCCCTCTCAAACCCAGCTCCACCCCAGAGCCTGCACCTCCAAATGGAGTCCTCTCGCCCTCCCAGATCCCAACTCCAATTTCATGAGCATTCATGGCCCTCCCTACAATTTCCATACTCTGGTGTGGCCCTAGGTTTGCCCACCCCTGTTTTAGGACCTGTCATAACAGATACGTACTCACCAATAGAGGAAACTCCTCTATGCCAGAGAAATCAATGTAGGAGGAATAATGGTTCTTTAGTACAGACTGTCTCTCTCTTGTCTGGCACAGAGTGTACTGAGCCCCAACGCTGCCGGGCTGCGTCCCCAGCAACAATGCTGCACTCCTGGCCCCTTGCTGCACGGTTGCACTCCTGGCCCCTTGCTGCAGGGCTCCACAGCCAGATTGCCTCTTCCCCCAAGTGTCTTCCCAGTCCCCGCTCTTCCCCCTCCTTCCCTGAACTTGAGCACTGCAAATGAGCTATTTGTGGCACTCTGGAATTCTAAGACGGCGGGGGGAGGAATTGCTGAGCGCAGAGCCTAGCTTTTCCCCATGAGTGCTCCAGCCACAGAACACCCATGAGGATGCTACACCATATGTGTTGCTGGATGACAGAAGTCTGGACTATAAAAATCCAACCTGTATCTTCAATGACCTTTTAACCATATAACAAAAATATAACATGGACAAAATATTTTACCAATTGAACAACTTTAACTACAATTTGAAATACTCTGAGGTTTTTTGTCTTGAATGATCTGGAATTGCTTATTGCTCATTAACCTCGTCATAGGCTTCTTCTGAAACATTGGTACTACAAACATAAAAATATAAAAGTAGAAGGCAAGAAGGACACTATTTTGGTAGTGCTAGTTTCTTTTTTTCCAACTACCATGTTTGTCCAGTCTAAGGGGAAAAATCAGCATTTGGTATTCAAATTATATCATATTTTGCATAAATAGTTGAATACCCAATATAAATGTAATAAGGGGCACTTGTTCTCTCTCCCATCCCCAAATAGTGAGAGAAGAATTCTCACTGATCACTGTGGCCTCCCCAGAAAATAGGGAAAGATGCATCCTCTTGTAGCTGCCTTTGTACTGAGTGCTGCTGCTGTTTTGTCAAACTGCTGGACTTGTACCATATTTCTAAAAACACAGGATCATCCAAGATTTGGCTGTGGGGTTTCAACAGTTCAGTGTTTGGCGCGTAAATACGTGGAGTAAAATGTACATCACTGACTCTCCCTCACCACCAATGGAGAAGAATTGACAACTGAGATCATTTTAGAGGTTCAGGGATTATGATTTTTTTCCACTTATGTCCACTTATAGAGAGATCTGAAAAATTCCAGTTACATTATTTTAGGTGAAAATTCATAAGAACCCTAATCATAAGCGATTTTTTTTTATGCTACATAATCCAAATAGAGGATCCTTTCTAAGTGAGCCATGGAAGGCAGGATGTCTTGGGCACCACATTTCAAGAAGGATGTGGAGAAACTGGAGATGGTCCCGAGAAGAGCAATAAGAATGATTAAAGGTCTAAAGAACATGACTTATGAAGGAAGACTGAAAGGATTTGGCTTGTTTAATTTGGAAAGGAGAAGACAGAGGGGACATGATAGTGGTTTTCAGGCATCTAAATGGTTGTCACAAGGAGGAGAGAGAAAAATTTGTTCTCGTTGGCCTCTGAGGAAGAAGCAATGGGCTTAAACTGCAGCAAGAGAGGTTTAGGTTGGACATTAGGAAAAAGTTCCTAACTGTCAGGGTGGTTAAACACTGGAATAAGCTGCCTAAGGAGGTTATGGAATCTCCATCACTGGAGATATTTGAGAGCAGGTTAGATAGACATCTATCCGGGATGGTCTAGACAGTTTTGGTCCTGCCATGAGGACAGGGAACTGGACTCAATGACCTCTTGAGGTCCATTCCAGTGTTCTGTATTTCTGTGTTCAAAGTTCATCCCACTTTGCCATGAAGGAAATTGCTTCCCAGGTCCAGGCAAAAAATCACAACAGTTAAGCATTTTCTATGCAGACTCGCTAGCACATTGCCATGGGTAATTTTGACAATTAACTCTCCATCCTCTAACTGTTCAAAATTTAAAAAGCTAAATTATTATATTTTGCAAGTCATACTATTTACTCTTAAAAAATTGCGGGCTAATTTTATATCAGATTATTTTTAATATCCAATTCAGATATTCCAGTTTCAAAGTACCAAGCAGAGTGTACAACTTGCTGCATTAAAAAAAGATTACCTAAATATTAGAGAGCAATAGTGGAGTTAAAACTGTTTTATGTTTAACTCTAATAAAAGTTCAAACCATTTTGTATAGTTTTCTATTATGAGTAAAATGGTGTAATATGTGCACTTGTCACTGATTTCAAAAGGACAATTTAAACAATAATGAGTAGTTGTAAAAAGGAATACTGAAGGACACACAGGAAGGATTTGGTTTCTGTAAATCAAAGTCAGCTCAAGTACTCAGAGTAGCAAACCTTTTGAAAACTCAAGAAAAGGAAAGTATCTTTTAATTCATGAGAAATTATATATTTAAAAATTCTAAAATCAAATAAATCATTTTAGGATCTTATGTTAGAAAGTGAGCTATTTTAAGAATATATTCAAATGATACAGTAGTCCTATAAATAGTGAAAATTCAAAAGGATAAAACTATGTAAGCTAAATTTTGTATGGATAATTGTATTGCTGTGAGATGTTTTATTCCCAATTTAAAAATAAAAATGACCAAGATTCCAAAGCATAAATTGTGCTATTTATGTTCGTTAAATGTAGTTTGTCTTATCTCAGGGACATCTTACCTAACTATATATCTAATGTTGTTCAGTAAATGAGGAGGGTATTGATTGGCATATGCTGCTTAAATCGATCATCCTGACAGCCAGAATTACAGCAATCTGTCAGTATTGATGACTGTCTTTCAAGCTTTGATACCTCTCTGTCGCTTGTCATGTCTTGCCTTACTTGTGTTTGCAGTGCATTTTCTTGCAACCTCTGGTTTTGTCAGGGTAGGTACTTGATAGTGGTTTTTTGTCCCTTGAGTCCAATTTATTGGCTTGATCATGCAATTAGAGCTAAAATGCAACACTAGGGAGCAAGATTAGGCAGTGCTTTGAGTAACAATTGGACCTTAAGGGTGGTGCAAGCTTGTTCTCAGACCTCATTTATTAATAACCTGTTGAAAGAGTAGAATTTTTTCCAATGAATAATTCCAAAGCATCACTTTAAATGCCTTAATTTTAGCCACTAAAGACCAGAGATTGAACCAACATTTGTGATTGGTTTTTAAAATCTTATCTTGGTGTTTGTCACACACACACTTCAGATAGCTGCAAAAGCAGTGTTGGGAGGGGTGTGTGTGTGTGTAAAGCATATGTGTATTTCTGTAAGAATACATAAATATTTCACTTCACTTTCTTCTTTGCTTATTTCTTCAGAACAAAGGATGTTAGAATGGTAACAGTAACTGAAATTATCAAAAGTTGAAAACTTTGCTACTCCCCAAACTCAAAATACTGACTTTTTTTATCAAGATTTTTTCTTTTTATTAGCTAGATCAGCATTAATTTAATGTAACAATTTTAATATAAAAACACACGTTTTTAATAATTGTTTCTGAATTTAAAACACAGCTTTGTTATCAGTTGTTCTGTTATCCATATCCAAGAGACATGTTGGAAAGAGATGAAAGAGCCAAATATAAATGAGGCAAAATTGATTGTCTCTGCTAGCATAATTGGCTATTTCACAAAGCTCAAGGTGGGCTACTGGCACCACTAGTCAGTTTCTATTACAGAAATAAAATATTTAGGAGCCACATACTTTCATATAGTTGATGGAATTTTGTATTGTAGATCCTTCTTGTCTCAATTTTTTAGTGGATTGACTTAGCCCACGTATGTTAGAAAAATGAATATTTCATTTCAAAGTCGGAAATGTAAATATACTGTTCTTGAAATCAGTGTATTATTTAATTACAACATTGTAAAATATACTTTCAATGGTTTTCTAAAAACAAATACAGGATTTTCTCTTGCTGTAAGAAGAGAGATGGCTAATTCACTCTTAGGAAGTATGATCTCATTGTAATAAACAGGAATTGACAGGTTTTGCTAATACCTGTTTAACATTATTAATTTATTATTTTGGATAACAAAAGCCTTCTGTTACAGTTTTAATATTCTTTCCTCTTTTAAATGTTATAGCTTGTGCAAACATCCTTGATGTCTCCCAGAAGTCCTCCAACAAAACCTGAGGAAGTCAAAACTTGATATTTCTAAGGTTTAAAAGAAACCCAACCAGAATTTTAAAACATAAAAACACAAGCCTTCTTTTATACATCATAGGAAAGCAAAAAAGGGCATAAATATTCTTGTAACCCTTTGCAGGTCATCATCAGCAATAATAGACTTGGACCTTGCATACAATTCAAATGAGGAATAATATAGTAAAAACTAGAAAAGTTGTGGGTATGCAAAAGATGTGTATCCCGCTTTTTATGATTCTGAGAGTCAAATGGCTTTTTTGCTTGTTATTAACAAAATTAACAGGCAGCAGTCTTATAGATAATGATATAATGTTTCAGAAGAATTGGTTGAGAATACTGTCAAATCTATTTATGCGTGGATCTGCGTATGGTCATCAAAATAGTTAGATCATACCATCCTGCATCAGCTAAGAGATTTAAAAACATGTATTACTAAAAAGCTGAAATGGGTAGGATCTAAATGTCCACTTATCTTCTGTTTCCTCCAACTTCCTGATTTTGCAATTAAGAAAAAAAACTATATATTGAAACCTGTGTGTTTATGTAACTATCTGTTTAGAACCAGATATTTGTATATAACTCTACTCCTTAAGTAATCCAAAAATGGTACCAGTAAATTATACACACACCATTATGTATTATGCCACATATCTTCCAGAAGAACTAAAGAAGTCCTTATAAAATAAGTATTAAACATCAGTTCTACAGTAACTGGAATTACCCTGTGAGAGTCAGGAGAGCATGAATCCTAATCTTGCCCTGCTAATAAAATTAATTCCATTATATTTTAGACACTTTTTAGGAATACTTTAAAAATATTTTAATTGCTGATTAATTGCATCTGAATAATATGGGTCATAAATTTATTTCTTTTCTTCTTCTGAATGGTTCTCTTCTCAAACATATAAGAATGCCTGCTATTAAAAATCTTTTAATTTCCACTTGCAAAGCCACAGTTACCATCCATCTGTTCTTGCCAATTGTGAAAAAGGTTCAGTTTTCAGCAAAGCCATGCATTTCACAGAAGGTATGTGAAGTGAAATTTCACAGGGGACATGATGAATCCTGATTCTTAGTGATAAACCTTTGGGGCCAGCAGGGTTGGCATATGGTTCAGCATGATATGAAGGCTTGGGTTCCCTGGCTTCACTTCTTTGGCGTGGAGCAGATAAAACCTGGCTCTTGAGTATTGTTTCACTGGACACCAATCATGGGCAGCAGAAACTGCCCATTTAACTCTCTGTGGGAAGGAAGCCCAGACACTGTTCACAATAGTACCATTGTAAGGTTGCAAACTGCTCTGAACAGCTTGACAGCACAGAGGAGGAGGGGTGAAGGGCTTGCTTTGCTAATTGCTGCTCAAAATAAGGAAGGGGAAAATAGCTGAAAACTCATACTTATTTCATGTGTTTTTGCATAAAAGAACTTGTTATAAAAATCAAATAGAAATGGCATAATTTATACAGTTGCCTATACATAATTTCATGCTTCATATCTGATTATCTAATATTTGTGTATCCGTTTACTATTTCTTCTCCTGTGTTATGAAAAGCAAAATCATGAAAAAAAATCAATTAAAGATTGGACTCAGTAACACAATATCTCTTACTGAATTGCAATTCATTTAGGTGTGTATACAGGTCATATTATTTCTACTAGGCACTTTCGCATTTCTTCAGTACTTCTAATTTAGTTCTGTGAAGTCCTATCACTTCAGTGGTGTCTTCAGAGGAAGCATTCGTTCATTCATATATGTGAATGAATTTAAAAATGTTGTTTCTGCAAAGAGTACAAGGTGTAAATCAGTGATCCAATCCAACTGTTATCAAGAAAAAGTCTTTAAGGATTTTTAAAAAAGAAAAAAAGGTAGGTTGAAAATCATTTCACAAATATAAGCTTTATGCAGATAAAGTGCAAAGAGCTGGGGAGACGAAATCCCTCTCTAGAATCAGGTTATCAGGCTACAGCACGCTCCCCCATGATATCTATACCTGCCTCTGGAATAGAGTAGCAATTGCAATTCCTCTGCACTGCTTGTGCAGTGTGGTGGTTAAAGCTACTGTGTACAGATGCTGTACTTACTTTTGCCAGTGTATGTACAAAGAGGAGCTTATGTGGTGTTAATTCTAATGGGGTTTAAAATAATTAACACATTGCCCTAAAGTCACCTGATCACTATCTTGAAGTCGTTAATAAGACAAATTCTATTGAAGTCAAAATAGGAGTGTTGCCAAGGACTTCAGAACTGGTCCATTATTTTTATCCAAGTCTATCTCACTGTTTTGTTTTCACCTCTATAGCTTGTTACTGAAACACAAGCTATGAAGTGTCTGTAAACACAACCATTCGTCTCTCAACCTCTCCATTTATGAATTTAATCAGTTGTCCGTAATAGACCTGAGGAATTGATCTTTGTGGTATGGAGATCCAATGGCTAGTATACCATTTTTTTTTTTTATTTAGGCTAAAATGAGAATCCTCAGCTATGCAAGGTTTATAGAATGAGAAACATAGAACCAGTAAATGGTAGTAAAATTTAGTTTCTACTAACATGATTTAGTAAATGTGCCCCTGCTATATTTCAAAAAGATAATTCATTGAATGCCCATTCTTCCTCTTACTGTAGAGTAGATTATATTTAAGTCAAGATTAATGGATAGATTTTGATGTTAAAATCCAGCCTCTGAGCCTGTCATTCCCTAGAGGCATATAGTGCATTAGTTTAAGCCAGTTTGCTGCTTATCGTAGATACTATGACACTGTTTTAAATGACAGTTTACTGTACTCTGTTACTGCTTACTCTGGTAATAAAATCACTATTTTGTGTTCTTGATAATTACAATATTAAGTAGAAACTTAATTTGATTACTGCACATTTAGATACAGATAGCTCTTAAGTAATTGTCCACTGTAAATTTCTGATACTCATTTTTTTTCTTGAGGTAGTCTGTCAGTGTCTAAGTTTTTAATACTAACTCCAGATGCTTGCTTTATGTAAGTTAGCAGAACTAAGACATTTTTGCAATGAAAAGAAATCTACAATATATTTTTTCGGTGCAATTGAGGTCTCTTATCCAATAGCTTTTCGCTTGAAAGCCCATGTTTGTTTTAAATATCCTTAAAACAGAATTGATTGATGTTTGCATTTTGTATGTGAGCTTAATAAAATTACTTCAGATTTCTAAAGAGTAGAAGTATTGTTTTACATTGTTGCTGATTCAATGGCTATTTTTTTACTTTGAAATTGACATAACTAAAATGCAAATATTTTAAGTATCAGTTAAGGAACTGATCAGGGCTACAGTTAAGTATATTGAATATATAAAATTGTGTACAAATATTAAAATAAGACTAACTTTGGTGTTTTATTATTTAATACTTTAATTACCTCTGAAATATTAATTATAAATTGATTACTTTGGGTCAGTCCTGTAGACTTATACTTGTAATTTTCTACAAATATAATTAATATGTTAAAATGTTTTTATCTTAACTTTAGAAGAGAAGGAGTTGTAGCGTGCTGCAGTTTTCTGACATTTTCTGTTTTGTAATTGAGTGTTGTAAGTGGTTAAGTATGGTCTAAATTTTATCCGACCTAGCTTGTATTAATGTGCCTGCGCTCACACTGCCTTAGCACCTGTTATGGATTTCGAGTCATCTGGCAGCCCGTGAGACTTAGATAAAGAAGTACCAGGTGTCCTGCCTGTCTCTTAATTGAGATGCAATGTAAACAATATAGACTTGGCAATATGGTTATAGGAATGGATTAAATCTCAGCTTTGTCTGCTCTGACGAATCACTGCTTTTCCTAAATGGAAGCTATCATAAACCATTGAAGAATTGATTGATAAGATCTGATGGAACAACAAAAATAAACACTGTGCACCAAGTTGTAGTATGTGTAGAATATTTCTAGAAGGATTGTACCACAGTATGTTGAATATACTGTACTGCTGATGATGAGAGTGCTCCATTTACAGTTTCTGACCATAATGTAGCACTTTGTGGCAAGTACTTACTTTGTATAAGTGCACATTCCCCCAGTAAGCCTAAGTTCATCTAACATGAACGTATATGTTAAAGAAATGTCTATCACTATATTATTTGTCAATAAGATAAGTTGTAATATAATTTCCTTGGAAAAGCCCAGTGGATATAACTTTATTTACACTGTGCTTGTTCTGTAGTATTTTAAGCTTCACATCTTTATCCTTGTGACCTCATGGCCTTCTACAGCTAAATAAAAAATAACTAGGTGTCCTCTTCTTTCTTGACAATTCCTTATTTAGAAGTGATTGAGTTTCATAGCCTTCTTCCAAAACTCATGACTGTATGCCAGGCTTTCATGCAGATTGAACTTTCTGAAGTTTGGTGATGTCCTGTCTATGTATAGAGTCTTTGATCTTCCCCTTAATCATCTTCCATCCATTATCATTGGAAGAGCCATCCTATCAATATAGCCCTTGTGTTTTCACTAGATATGCCCTTACCAACTTAATCTAACCTCCCTCAACTTCTCTTCAACTAAACCCCTACCAGACTCATTTTGGTGATGTCCTGTCTATGTATAGAGTCTTTGATCTTCCCCTTAATCATCTTCCATCCATTATCATTGGAAGAGCCATCCTATCAATATAGCCCTTGTGTTTTCACTAGATATGCCCTTACCAACTTAATCTAACCTCCCTCAACTTCTCTTCAACTAAACCCCTACCAGACTCATTTTATTTCCTCTGACATAGCATACAACCATTTGACCATCTCAGTATCTTCATTTCTGTAACAGAGCATGTGCTGATTTCTCTTCCTTTCTGGTTGCTGGGCAAGTTTTTGTTTCATTTTAGGATAGTTTAAACACACTGTCTTTTAAGTTTGACATCTTTTTGTCACCACAAACTGGGGTCAGCTCCTGCTATATCTACCAAGCAGCTTTAATATTTCAGGCATCATTCAGGAAGGCACCATTGATCCTAGATAGTTAAGCTTTTTTATTTTTCTAAGTAGGGATGTTAGATATCTGGTAATTGAATAATCGAGTAACTGCATGAATTCTTATCAGTTACCTGACTGTTCTATAGTCCCCGGAGGCAGGGCCAGCAGCCACTGCGCTCCAGCCCCACTCCCAGCTGGAATGCCACGTGGGAGCCAGTCCACGAGGGGAGCTCCTGCTGCCCCACACTGTTGCCCCTGTCTGCAGGCAGTCTGAGTTCCCCAGGCAGAGGCTGCTCCACCTCGCATGGAGCAACCTCTGTCCACAGTGAGCCTGGGCCCGCTGCAGACAGAGGCTGTTTTGGCAGCAGACCCTGTCTGCGGGGTGTCCAACTGAGAGGTGGAGCAGCCTCTGCGCATGGGGAGTTCTGGCCTGCCACAGACAGAGGCTGCTTTGTGGCATCCTCCCCTGCTCTCCCTTCTCCCCCCACTGCTGCAGCTTTTAAGCCAGTTCCCCCCCAGCACCAGCTCCTGCTTCCTGATAGAGGCAGCAAGGGGAGGAGAAATGTGTGTAGTCGATCAGATTGACCAATACATCTAGGCTTATCAGTTAATCATATAGTTGACTACACATTACAGCAGGCCCCCAACATGCGACCACCCAAATTCAGACCCCCCCCGCACTTACAACAATTTTGTAAGTGTGGAAGGGGCCGGAAACCCCCAACTTACGTCCTCGGCCCGCATTTACGATGGTGCATGGCGCCTACCATAAATGCGGGTTCAAGTTACAACGCCCCCAACTTGCAGTGCTTCCTCCAGAACCAATTGTGTCGCAAGTCGGGGGCCTCCTGTACATCCCTCCTTCTAAGCTATCTCCACTTGCAAGATCCTTTATAATGAGGAGTCCTCTCTGTTATGACAGCCTTGATCTTTACTCCTCTCTGGGCCTAAATCCAGCCTTAACCCAGACCAGCCACAGAAGGGGAAGGGGTGCCTATCCCACATATCCAGCCCCAGAACTGTCACAATGGGGAGAGAGCTGAAGGGAATCTTCTCTTCCCCACTGAAGCCCCGGAGCAGCCTGCACATCCAGCTGAGTTACATGACACGAGGAAAGAAATTATTGCATTTTATGGCAAAACTCTTATCCCTAATTTTGAAAGCTCGGTTCATGGGGAGAGAAACATAGCATTAGAAAGTTATTAAATTATTAAGCCTTTAACCATCATTGTCCAGTATGGTCAAGACAAATAAGACTTTTTTTTGTTTGAAAATGAGCTTCTACTCTGAAAATTGAAAGTAGAGTGGTCTTACCCCATAGTTTGGCTCCTTATGTGCATCCAAGATACCATATCTGCTTGCTTTAGTGACAAAATTGTCTTTTTACTATTTTTTTTACTTGTTAGCACTGCAGAGCTGGCACACAGCAATGGGAGAATGAATTGGATTCTATTTTATGTATCAGCAGACTTGTTAATAAGTTCCACTTGCAGATACAGATTCTGCACTCAGTTACAGTACATCTGTGCAGCCCCACAGAAAACACAGGTGCACAGTGCAGAATTTGTCATACACATTTTCATTACTGGTAAAGATAAGCAGAAAAGAACCCCACTTGACTTTCAGATGCCAGATTGATTTGAGTTAGCAGGAGCAGCTTTTAGGGAAAAATACTTCTTTATTTGCAAACTGTGCAATTAGATCTGGAAATCCTTGCAAACAAATAAGAAACACCATGATGCATCTTCAACAGAATCACTTCTCGGAATAGAGAAGGTCTTTTCTTATGCATCTCAGTGTGTTTGGTTGCTACTGTTCATCCAATCACATATGAAATGGTGTTGTAGAGCTTCCAACACTGGATCACTAGCTGTCCATCCTATATCTTTAATTCTCAGAGCCAGTAAAGAGTACAAATTCCAATGATTAGATGCGACTTCAGCTCTTTTGGCAACCTCTGGCCAATCATCTCTTTCTCAGATTTCTCACTTCAAGAAAAACTCCTCTGATGAAATTATAAGGTTGTTGTCTTGGTTTCCTTCAAGAACCAAATTCTATTATGACAGTGTTTTTCTGCCATCTTCTGTACCCACTACAAAACCCTTCTTGTCCTGTTTCCATAGGGATTCATCCTTAATCCCCTTGACCTTAAAATCACAACTTACTTGGAAGAATCTCTCCAGAAATGTCAGTGACCAGGTTCCAAACTGTAGCATACCTTCTGTTGAATAACTGCCTCTGTGCTTCTTGCAGCTCTGCCAGATCAGGAAGCAAAATGACAAAATTCTGATCCCCAAATATGTTGATCAACAAGGTGCCATTTTGCATATTTGACCTTCTAATTATAATCAGGTTTTATAGAGCGTGACTTCATGCAGCTAAAAAACCCTCTAAATGTTTGTCACACTGTCTGGAAGGTTAACTTCAGGGCAAACTCAAACGGGGCCAACTCTCCAAACTAGTGGTAAGTTCTGCAATTAAATTTTGCCAAGCCAGTAACAAATGTAAATTCCTAGGTTACTTTTAACAGTCTTACCACGGAGTCACAGACTGTGCTCTTAAACATCAAATCTGTCTTGCCACCCAGACAAACTGGACTTAGTGCCACAACACTCCTAGTCACTTATCACTAACAGATTTATTATGGCTCAGGCTTTCGTGGGCAAAACCCACTTCATTTGCAGATGCAGATTAACCCAAGTATCCCTCTGAGACTTGAGTGAAAATGGTCAGTCACACCAAAGATCATACCACATTCAAATTGCTTCCGGTACCAAGAGCCCATAGGGGTTTATCATTTGAGCAAATACTTTTACAGTTAAAGAGCAAACAAATATTACTTTATAACCTGGGCTATAGATATAAATTAAATCAACACATGCAGCACCATACAAGCATTTCATGGGCTCTAAACACTAAATACATTTTAATAAGAATATTGATTTTGAGCAAAACTGACATACAGGTGACCTTGTCTGGTCTCCAGCTGGGAGGTTGTCATTCTTTTAGCTAATGCCTGCAACGTAGGCAAGAGGTGATAGCTGGCCTGCCTGCATCATAGCTCATTCATCCTACAAATAATGTGTCTGTCATAGCCATGCCATCTACAAGCAAATCACTGCATCCAGTGATGCTACTTAAAAATGTCCTTTTAGCTAGATTTTGGTCAGTGAGAGTAATTTTAGGCTACCCTCAAATGAGCCTCTTCTATTGAAGCAGTGTGCTCACGGATGCTCAAAGATACTACTATGGTGCAATATGGTGAAGATGCACTATGACTGTCTAGATAGATAATTTTACCAAGATGTTTCCATTCAGAAACTCATCTTTCAGTCCAGTAAAATTTTTCCTTTGTCTTTGTTATGCTCATGGATTTGTGTATATACCTGGTTTAAACCACTGGTTCTCAACCTTTTTGAGCTCAAGACCCATTTATAAATATTTATGGCCTATCATGGCCCAGTAAATCGTTGGTGGGGGAAGACCCCTGGGCTGGTTTGTCAGATGCTACTCTCCATGGGGGTTGGGTCCTGCCCAGCATTGGCCCCACAGCGGAAGCTTCTCTGCTATGGGGCTGGCTGGGCTTCGCTCTCTGCTACGGATGTTGCAACCTCTGGGGTTGCAGCGCTGCTCAGGTTTGGTCCTGTCCCTCTGACTCAAATGTATGTGAGTGGAGTTGTGACCTGGTACGTTGGGGGTTGAAGTGACACTCATTCAAATTTGGCCCACCTGGACTCTCATTGTCATAACAGCTGAGCTAACCCAGAGTGTTGCTGGGAACCCCAGAGGTTGTCATGCTTGCAGCAGGGCAGCATGCCCAGACAATTGCATGGGACAGGAGCTGTCATCTAAAACTTTGAAATATTCTGGTGACCCAGTTTTCTGTCCCAAAGCATGGGTTGAGAAACCCTGGTTTAAACCATTAATATGATTTAAAAATCAGTGCAGATTGGAGCTCCTATTCTGAGTTGATTCGCCAAATCTTTTTGTTGTATAAAGAACTGTAGAAAGTAATATTATATTGCAAGAGCTTTTCCTTTTAACTGGAGATCATCTCAGTGATGGAAAAACCAAGAGTGGAGAAACCATTATCTCTCTTTCTCCATTTGGGACTCTTCAGAGGATACCACCCCTACTGCATCATACTATTATAATATAATATAGGGAGATATACCTATCTCATAGAACTGGAAGGGACCTTGAGAGGTCATCGAGTCAAGTCCCTGCCCTCACAGCAGGACCAAGTACCCTCCCTGACAGATTTTGCCCCAGATCCCTAAGTGGCCCTCCTCAAGGATTGAGCTCACAACCCTGGGTTTAGTAGGCCAATGCTCAAACCACTGAGCTATCCCAAACTGTTGCAAGTGTTATGAAAGGTGTGTAAAAACTTCTACTGCCAATTTCTGATCAGGTTGTCAGTATCATCTCAGTAATACCTTTCTGTCAGCACGGATCTCCTCACTTGTAGGCAAATTTTGCTCCTCCAATATTTACAACACTGCTAAGCCAAAAGTCTTTGCATAGGGCTAGGATATTTCAGTAGTTCAAATTGGTCTTGGACACATTTGCAAATTGTTTTAGAGGGGTAACCGTGTTAGTCTAACTTTAAAAATGAATAGTCCTGTGGCACCTTAGAGACAAACAAAAATATATATTATCATTTATATAGCATATTTAAATATAAATTAATATGTGGTATTGTGTTTTTTGCTCATGAAAGCTCATACTGATATATATTTTTGTTTATCTCTAAAGTGCCACAGGACCAGTGTTCCCTCTAAGTTGCAATCAGCCCCGTGCAGTCAATCAGTTCCCTGCAAGGAGCCCTGAGCCTCTGACTGGGCAGGGCTGATTAATCACCTGTGAAGCTGTGCTGCCAAGCAGCTTAGAGGGAACACTGGTCAGGACTACTCATTATATTTGCAAATGTTCTCAAAGACTAACAAATCATCAGATAATGCATAGGCTTAAGCATAAACATCTTATTTGTCAAGTCTGTGAAATGTGTCACTCTTTCTATCCCTTAGAAAATACAATAGATCTATCATTTGTGATTCAAGTGGACTACTTACATTTGTTCACTCTAAGTTCTTTTGAATCCATATATTAATGTAGTTTCATGTGCTCTCTTCAAGGAGCTGTTTCTTCATACATTCTCAATTTGAGCTAGCAGTTCAGTTTCAATTAGTGAACCATGTCTCTCAGATGACTCCTTCAGTATGAACTTTCTACAGGATAGCTTGTTAAGGAATTTCATCTCAACCAAACTTTTTCCTTTTTTCCTACAGCATCTTGCAACTATTTAGAGACTATGGCAATGGTGTATAGATTATAAAGCTGTCATACATGATATTGTTAGATATAATCTTGATATTTGTATCTAGATGTTGACATTGGGTTTTTTTTCTTTTTTCTCATTTGAAATTAATGCTATTTTACCTGTAAAAAAAGATGCATGTTATTACCTCAGTCAAACTAGTATTTACCACAGGTCTTCCCAGCTTATTGCAAGTATATGAAATCCAAGTTCAACCTTATTTGTAAAATAAGGTTATGTGGTTAAATAGTGAATTGTATTCATATGCTTCAGCCATGCAGTCTGGACTGTTTACGGACGTTTGGCAAGCTGTGACTGAGGAGAAAGCGCATAGCTGAGCTCATGAATTTGGAGAGATGAATTTAGGGTGGAAGAGGGAGGAAGCCAGTGAAGTAGTTTATGAACAAAAGTAGTCCTGTGACACCTTAGAAACCAACAAAAATATGTAGTGTCACAAGCTTTTGTGGGCAAAACCCACCTCATCAGATCATAGGATACTAAAACTGAAGGGACCTTGAGAGATCATCAAGTCCAGTCATCTGTCCTCACAGATGATGAGATTGTTCATGATGTAGGTGTTAGTGATCAAAAGTGCGGGACATAAAGATGTTTTAGCAGCAGCATTTTAAGAGTGAAAGACAGAGGTGAGAAGTGGGGAGGCCAGAGAAGATAGGTTGTACTAATCAAGTTGAAACATAACACCATGGTTAGAAGTTTATGTAAAGAGAGGGTAGAAAAGATGAATTGTAGTAAAGATGATGTAGAGGAATTTGTTACAGTGCAAAGAAAGAAAACAATTTGCAGAACATCACTGATGCAACTTATTTGTATTACGATAGCACTTAGGATACCAGCCCATGGACCAGGTCACCATTGTGCTAGGTACCATACCAAAATAGATGCAGAATAGCTATTTCGGGATACTTCCAACGTACCCTTAGAGATACGGTACAGAAAGAATATGCAAGATTTAGATGAAGCCTGAATGTGAGGACGTAATGAGTAGTCCAAGTTGAAGATAGAGAAACTAACATTGTCAGCAGTGGTAGAGAAATGAGAAGATGGAAAGTGATTAGGAGGAGGAAACATGAGAAGTTGCTTTTCTGACAGATCTCCTACTCATACTTAATGTGACAACCAAGATTTCAGTGGTAGCGCCCCTGTGTAAATCAGTAGTTCTAATAATGCTGCTTACAGTATTAATAGGTGTGATTGAAAGATAATGAATACATATATAAAATGATTTAGCTAATGAATACCAGTGTTAATAGTTACAATGATTGAAGTATGAGTGGCATTTAAAATGTGCAAGCCTACTGGTACTGTTTTCTATCTTCTATTGATTTTTTTATTTATTTTTATTTTTTAAAGAATAACATATCCTGAAATAAATACAGTTTGGTAGTTTCTGCAAAATCCTTAAATTTTGCTTTAGACCTGCCAATCTTCAGTTGCTTCACTTGAAAGAGTGCCTGTCTGATAAGTAATCATTCCTCCTTCGTGTGCATGTTCATGTGCATTCCAACAGGTGTGTATGCTTGCCACATGCACAATTGTGAGAGAGATTTTCCCCTATTGGTATCCATTGGGTCGGCTGTGGAGATCCCTGGTGGTGGCACCTTCATGGTGATATATCTCAGACCCTGTTGACCCACTTATCTGCTCAGTTCCTTCATACCACCAGTGATGGTCTTCAAAGCAGTTCAGTGTCTTGAATTTGCAAGTTCCCCTTTGTATACTCCTTTGTATAAATAGTAGTAAGTATATAGTAGTGTAGTTAGAGCTAATGTCAGTAAATTTACTTTGTGGGGTACCCCTCCCCCCTGTAATCCCCTCCAGAAATGTTTTCACGGGACTGGGGCTTGGTTTCAGGGCTTTAAATTGAGCAGCAATTGCTCCAAGCCTATGCCCAGAGGTGATCCACCTGATTCCTGCCTCAAGTGCATTGGAAAAGGGTCATCAGGTGGACAGGTAAAAATCTGAAGAGGCTTTAAGCCTAGGACCAAGATGGAGCAGGACTTCTGCCTGAAACTCTTTATGGAATTGATGATCTGCCATCAGCCAGTGCCAGATGTGGCACCAGCAGCCTTGGCTCATAGTGCACCAGCCTTGGCCTTGGCTAAGGACATCTCAGCACCCCCCGCCTCTATGCCACCAGTGGCCAAGGAGGTAGGACATCTCAGCACTAAGGAAGGACTTTTCTAGAGAGCACAAGTGCCAATCCCCAGCTGACAAGGCCAGCTCCAGCCTTCTAGACCACTGGCAGGGTGCATCCTACGCCCAATACCTGCACATTTGAGCCAGATTCTGGTGGAATCCACAGCACAGGAGAACTAGGGGGAAGACCTCGCTCTCCCCTCCAGGCCAGACACATTTGAGACAATGCAGGACTTGATTGCCATGATGGCACAATCTCTGACTCCAAAGATACAAGCACCAGTTCCAGCTCAGACACAAGCCCAGCACTAATGGCGGCACTGATCATACACATGGGCCAGCCCACAATGATGTCATGTCATTGCCCATTGCCGTGGCATTGCATTCCAGCCCTATTGGGATCTGCTTCACCCTGGTCAGTCAGACTACTTCTCTCAATCAGAGGCTGAGTCCTATGTGTCCTGACAGAGCTGGTACCATTCCTAATCCCAGTATCCCCACAGGATATGGTGTATCACTGGTTTCGTGGCCTCCCCTTTGGCAGGGCACAGTGCAGTGGCCCTTCTGGACACTCTGGGCCTATCACTAGGCCCAAGGGCTGGGCTCCAGAGCCACTTCAGTGGCCCATGGGCCCCCTTCAGCAGCCTCAGTCTCCCTTGAAATACAGGGTGCACTCTCATGAGATAAAGATCAGGAGTCTTCTAGATCAGACATGGGCCGTTGAAATACCCTCCTTTGGACCGGACATCTACACAGGCAGCCATCAGAGAGCCAGAGGGTCAGGAAGACCTGGTCTCACCTCGAGCAGCAGTGTCCTCACTCAGTGGGGCTGTAATAGGTCCTACTAGAACTGTCTATGCCATGGAGATGAGTGCCCAGCAGGATCTGCTAAAGCAGGTGGCCCAGAACCTCAATGTGCCAGTGGAGCAGGTTACGGAGGACTCAGATCCAATGGTGGATGTCCTAGCTCCCGAAGGTCGCTCAAGGATAGCTCTGCCCCTTATGAGAATTCACAGTAGGTTTTTAGAAGAGGCTCTGGCAAACCCCGGCTGCTATACCACCAATGGCAAAGGAAGTGGAGCACAGGTATTTTGTTGTACAGAAAGGGTTTACGCATCTTTTTACCTGCCCTCCAGCCCAGGACCCTGGTGGTAGATGCTATGACCCCCACCCGCTAAGTAAACTGCTTGGGAATTACCTATTGGAATGCACATGAACAAGCACATGAAATTAAAAAAAAACGGTTACTTATCTTCTCATAACTGTTGTTCTTTGAGATGTGTTGCTCATGTCCATTCCAAATCCCACCTGCCTCCCTTCTGTTGGAGTGTTCTGGCAAGAAAGAACCGAACAGACACATAGCCACAAAGGCACTCCTCCACAGGGCTCCACAGCTGATCTGCTAGCAGAAAACTCTTCTGATGAACATGCACACGGCATGCACACACATGTTGGAATGGATGTGAGCAAACACGTCAGAGAACAACAGTTACAAGAAAGTAAGTAACAGTTTTTAATCCATTCTCTTCCACTGCATTTAGCATGTTGCTCTTAATAAAAATTAGTTACCAGTAGTTCCAGATTTAAATTTGTGTGCTTTGGTATGGAGACACTTCTTGTCCCAGATTGTTCCTCTTTTGGTCCATTCTTGCATCCTTTCCATTTTATCTATATCGCTAATGTTAGCGGCAACATCCATTCACAGTGAGAATACAGATTGAGTTGACAGGTTATTACTAGCCATTGAGTTTATATGGATAACTCAGTTTATAGGTGCTAATAACTCTTCCCTAGAGAGTAGCCTTTTTAAGGATAAATATTAAACCTATTATGAGATGTAGAAATTAACTTCTGTATCTTAAAGTTGCTACTGCAGATATTCAGATCCATACACAATTTATAATTAGATCATTTCAACCATGAAAATCAACCTGTTTGTAGGTTTAAAAAAGCAAAATAACTCTTTGTTTCTGAATTAGTAAATCTCAAAATTGTGCCAAGTATGTTAGGCTACATAGAACCCAAACATGCAAAGTTACTTGGTTCTTTAAATGAAAGCTGTTTGTTTTAAAGAATTGAGTATTTTCTCCATACAATATGGAATACTGGTAATTCTGGTCTTGGTTTTCATGTTTTAAAAAAAGTTTGAAACAGGATGCTGTTTTCAGCCAGCTATTAGAACTTCTATTAAATATTGATTAAAATGGGAAACTTTGGTAACCTGGTGATTTTTGCTGGATATGCTAAGTGAACGTTTGTATTAATCTTGCAGCATTGAAATCTTATAAATATTTTTGAAAGTTTGTTTGTCTGTCTGTCTGTCTGTCTGTCCTGAAAGATCTCCAAAACGGTAAGAGCTAGAAACACAACATTTTGAATGGATACTACTGATTTCCTAACTTAAATAACTGGATTGGTTATATCTCAAAATTGGTTCCCCCAGAGCCACAATTGGGCCCACTGATAATTAGCTTTTAGTAGCGCTTGATCATAGGCACTTGCTGGACTCTTCTGTTAAGCGTGTCACAAACTGCAACTATGAGATCCTTTCCCTCTGGCTACGAACTAAGTAGTTCATCTGTTGTCCACTAGGGAATGCGTTTTGTAAGCACAGCACTAGGTATGTTAATTTCTTAAAGTAATATATAAGAGAAAAGTATTTCCAATAAAATATGCTATGTTAATATAATTGACGTAGTTCATTCATCACACCTTTTACTATATTTCCCCGAGCAAGGCCGGGTATTTCTGCTAGTATTATAAGAAAAACAAGTATTGTCCTACTAAATCAGCAACTGTACTAGGGCTGGGTTTTTTTAGACTGGCCAGTATGCATCCATATTGGGAATGTCCTAGTCACTTTCAAAGTATTAATTTTGCCTCATTTTTGCCTTATTTATGTATAAGCTTCAGATGTAACAAGATAAACTAAAAGGTTTCATTTAGAGACCTCTGAAAGTAGAGCATTTTTAAAGCAGGTAGGTGTCTCCACCCTACTTTTCCATGAAACATTTTATCCATTCAAGCAGACTTTTTAAAACAGCTTGTTTTGATAGCAGCCTGTTCTCCTGTGGGCCTTCAGCCTTTACTTCCTGGCAGCACCTTTGGTGCGAAAAGAGAGTGATCAATTGGGAGACTATCAGTGCCAGCATGCATAGAGTGATAAGTTAACACACCACTGGGAATTTCTAGGGCCCACCAAGATACTTCACTTCTAATGTGCTAACAAGCTCATTTTTCTACCTCTTGCCTCTTCAGTTATTTTTTTTTCCAGAAGAGCTTAGAAGTTGAGTGCATCAGGCATAATGAAAAGCTCTGTAGGAGGGAGAGGCAATAACCCCATTTTTCTCTTTTCAGCCAAATAGAAAATTAGCTTCTGGTAATACACAAAGGCCAGTATTTTTTGTGCAAGGGGCACTGCTGTGAATCAAAGGACTCTATTAACTGCAGAAAATTCAGCAGCTGTGAATCTCCCCCAATGAAAAAAGTGCTTTTCAACAAGTTGTGAGATATGTAGTATTATTTAGACTTCAACCATCAGTTTCATCCTCTACCACTTATATATATCCTCTTTAAAACCGTGCTATCTTACTCCCTGTTAAGGCTCAATACTGTGTATGTCTCCCAACCTAAGAACTTTATAGTGGAGGGTTGGGTTTTTTTATTTAATCTTGTCCTAGTGTTTCCATTATAATATTTTTGGAGTAGAATTCCTCTGAGGGTCAACTCTCTCTGTAATCAGAAAGAATTTCAAAAATTCCAGAGAGACAGCTGATTTCAATATTTCTATTAACGTCAGTTGTGGTATAAAAAATAAGCTCAATAGTATTCTTTGATTTGATGAAAAATTGTTTTAGACAAAAATATAGTATTTATTTTTTTGGCCACATTTTTTCTTAGAGTAATTTACTGAAATATATTTAAATTTTATTGTAGTTTGTTTCTTGTCTGATATTTGTACATAAGGATTATCACTACATATCCCTTTTAATTGCAGAAATATAATCTGTGAAAACAAGAAGACTACCTAAAATGTGTTTAATATAATTACTAAAAAATTTACCCAGCATTGCTTGGGTTCTAAACTCAGTTCATTTTTGGTTTTTGGAAAAATCAAATGAAATTGTTCATATGTCATTTAAGTCATTGCTCTGGCATGGGGCTGGTAATGAGGGGTTCAGTATTCAGGCTGCCCCAGGGAGAGGGGGCTACCCTAACCCTCTCTCATCACCGCAGTGTGAGGCCAGGTGAGAAGTGACTCTGTATGACCACTGCAGATGCAGTGGGTACAGCTGGGGGGGAGAGGTACATGTCCTCAGGTTAGGCTGGGGAGGGGGTCAGGGAAAAACCACCTGTCCCCCAGCAGTGGCAGCTCTGTGGCAGCTTTGGATTGGGTGTCCTGGTTCTGGAGGGGGAGGCACTCCCTCCTCTGGCCCCATCATGGAGCAGACATGGCTGGGGATGGAGGGAAGGGCACCCCCAGCCAGACCACAGAGCTGTCACAGCTGGGAGGAGGCACAGCCCCTCTACCTTCCCAGAACAGAGTTGTTGCAGCAGCTTTGTGGTGGAGCCAGCGGGCAGAGGTAGCACACTGTGCACCCTCCCTGAGCCCCTGCCTGCTCTGAGAACCTCTTTCTATATTCATTCATTTATGTCAATTTTGAGGACTGTACTTGATTTGGTGATTGCATGTCATAAAACCAAACAGAAAAAGAGACAAAGACAATCTCATTCCAGGTACATCCTTTTTTCCTGTCACAACCATACACTTACCTTTAAGTTATGATAAGAAGAAGCTATATACCAAATTTGGTGGTCATAGCTCTTATGAGTTTAGGAAGAGGTCTTGGAAAAAATACAGACAAACTCTCTCAAATAAGTAGTAGATAGGATTGGATTGGAAGGCCTTGAGATGTCATCTACTCTTGTTCCCTGCACTCGTGGCAGGACTAAGTATTATCTAGACCATTCCTTCAGTTCTAGTTAAGGTCTGAAATTTTATTGCTCATCATAACTGAAAATGGGAGGTCCTTCTGTTTAATGGTATTTAATGCTTATACATAGCACTTTACATCTTCATACTGCTTCTCACAACACACCAATAAAAACATAGGTAGATATTATCCCCATTTTACAGAAAAGGAAATTGAGACGAAAAAAGTGAAATAACTGCCCTAAAACTGTATGGTGAGTAACCATCAGTACCAGACTTAGAATTCAGGACTTCCAAACTTCCCACCCTCAGATTGTTCTTCCAGTCTGAGCTGCCTCTGTGCAAACAAAAATATTTTAAAAAATAAAAATGTTAATATTGTCAAAGGGTAAACTGTTTATTAAAACATGTATGTTGAGGAGAATATACTACTGATGGAGTATTTTCTGTTCCTTTTGTGATTATGAAAAATATGGCCTGCCTAACTCAATACACTGAGTCCAGCTGGACAACTTTAAAAGTTGTGGAAGAAAAGGTTAACTGATTTCTCAGTTCGGGAACTATACAACACAAAGTCAGCATGCTAGTTTTTCTTGATAATTGTATGTTGCTGCCTGCTGCTCTACATTTTGACAGCCATTTCCATAGTTGCTTTCATGAACAGCAGAAATATTCTCTCTTTTTCTCACTCTCTCTGTGCTAACAGCACAATCAGGCCTGCTGGAACAAGAAGCCTGGAGAGGGTTCTTCAAAAGCAACAACACTTCAAGATACTGGTCTCCCGTCAATAATATCAGAGAGGGAGAATGTGGTGAAAAGGAAGTACTGTATTTTGCTGTCAGTGCCCTCCAACACTCTGTTAGCCAGTATTTAGGTGTCCTGCAGCTTCTTAGCAAATATGTCTGCTTTTTTAATGGTATAATTGATTGAAGTTTTTATTTGATACACATTTTAAGCTATGTATTTATCTTAACTGCGTGAATTTGTTTAAGGATTATGGAAACAGTTATTTTTCATTGAAATATTTTGACTTTTTTGAGGGGAAGAATCTGTTATGTTAATGATAGTTATTTTTCACAATATACCTCTACAAATTATAATTATAGAATTTTTAAAACCTAATCTAAAACAGTATTGTAACCAAGTCAGTTTGCTGCTTTAGAAAATAATCTGTAATCTTGGGTTGATTGAAACACTTTTGAGGGTGTAAGAAAAGAAAGTAAGATTGACCTGAAGGCAATATGTAGCCTTATTCAAAGATATTTTGCTATAGCTGCATCCAGCTATTGAACAGTATTATAACTGAAATAATGATGAGAATCACATCTTAATATAACCTAGCCCAATATTCAGAGGGGGTGCAGATCCAGATTTAGGTTCAGCTCCATCTCTAATTAAAATGTTTGTTATGTATGCCTCGCACTTAAAGGATTGTTTTATTGGCTAACTAAAGTAATATTGTGTAAAGATTTGAGAATAATTTAATTTATTCAAAAAATGACATACTTTCAGTATTAATAAATGATGAATGGTCACTGAAATTTATAATATCACATATATTAATAGGTATGTTAACGGGAATAACATAGTTGAATTACTATTCACTAGGCATTAGTGTTTAGCAATTGTGTAATATACCTTTAAATTGATCCTTAACTCTTTGGTAAACAAGCTATGAGGAGAGAGCTCGATATCTGCAAACAATTGTTCAACACCATCTGGAACCCACAACTTTTGAGGACTTTGCTGCTCAGGTTTTCTGTCCAGCACCTTATCATCATTTACCTTCTGAGACAGGTAAGAAATAGTCTTTCCATAGTGATTAATGATACTTAAAATGCAGTATCCTTACTTATAAAATCTATACATTTCAAACTTTATGTATTATGAAGACTGAGCATTAATTTTAAAATGTGTGATTTTATATTTACATATTTGAGCAACCGTGTCGTTTATAACCACGAGGGAGTTACCTTCAGTTCCTTAGTTTGTTGCCTAGCACTGTGATTTGATGCCTGGCATTAAAATTTAGCAAAACGTTTTAGTATAGTAAATAGTTCTATATGTTTACAGTGAATGTTTATCACATGCTCATATTAAAACTCATAAAACTCTAGGTACATGTGACATTTCATCGAGGCTGTGGACTGATTAATCCTTAAATATTATTCCTAGACCATCTCGGAACCAAAAACTTTCTAATCTATCTTGCTGTAGTGTAAAAGGTCAAGTTGGAAGACACAGAAAATTTTGCATTCACCAACTTTTGTATTATCGATATATTAAGAAGCAACAAAATTGTTTCAGATCTTTTTTCCCTTCCCAGTAACTTATCTGTTTTATAACAAGGTACTGCATTTTCAGTTACTAATAAAAATAATAACCAGTAAGAAAATAAGTAAATCAAGGCCTTCCTGTTCTGATGATGATTTCGTGACTCCTTATGATTATTTCATTTATTTTATTTCCCCTCTTTTTAGATCATTAAATATCTGTTCTGTTTATCTGAAGGTAAGACAAAATGTCCAGAAAAACCCTCTGTTCTTATTACTTTTACTAAAGCACTAAGCTTGTAACCAAGTTGTATGCAATTTTTCCTTGTTACCCTTTTTTCACTCTAAAAACAATTTCACATTGAGAATTACCACTACATTTTCTTGAAGTTTTAGTCTTTCACTAATCTCAGGACTGCATGAAACACTAACAGTGGTTATGGGATTAAAGTAACTAATGGTAGACACAGTTGTTGATGTAGTAACACTTTATTGTGCTGATCTTTTGTTTCTCAGCATGAACAAGTAGTACTGGATGGCAGTGGTGTGTTTTTGAACCCTGTACTGTCTTGAATTGATGTTGGTAGCCATTGCATAATGTTGCTGTAGGAGAAAAAGAGAAGAATGTGTAATGCTTCAAATTTTGTTGTTGATAAACTAGTGTAATTTTAATGCAAACCAAATCAAAATGCCACCATTTCGAATAGTCATGTGTGTCATGATTCACACATTTGCAGTGGAGTAAAATCAGTAGTTTTCTTCTCAAAACAATAGATGGAAGTCAAATGAAATTAGAATTAGTAAATTGATACTTTTTATATTTGGTTTAAAAAGTGTCTAAGATCTACAGAAATGAATTCTAAAACACATGTTATGTTGGTCCAGAAAAGATAAAGGAAAGCTTAAAGACACTGGAAAAGCATACGAGCACTAGATTACTTTGTTTGAAAATATGACCGTAAGTAGTAATATGATAGTGATATATAGAATAGTAAACCATACAGTGAAAGCTAGCACATGTGCTCAAGAACAACAGGAGGCTAGATTTAAAGGCAGTAAATGTTAAACTGAACAGGTAAGCTAAATACAAGAAATATGTTAAGTGACATTTTTGACACATCTTTTAATCAACCAGAAGACTTGCTGGCTGCAGAATATTGATCTATTTGATATTTAAAACAGGTTTTATAAGACACTTAGAAATAACATTTATATTTACATTAGTGTTTTGTTTAAAAAATATTCTGTGCTTCCTCCTCCATAATTATATTCAGTAGTTACTCCTCATGGTTGGAGTTGCTTTTTGGAGTGGAGTGGCAGGGGTACCTCCTGCTATAGATAGGTCATACCCAAGCATTTGTTTTTATATCTTTGTTTTCAGTTAAATCCCTGCACTAACAGGTGTGGTATGCACAATTTGACTGGTGCATCTTTGAAGGGGAAGGGAGTGAAGCCACTTTCCTCTGAAGTATTGATTATTAAACACTTAGACCAGTGGTCTGTTCTGTAATGGCAATTCCCGTGTTTCTTTTAAAATAAACTTCCTTGATTTTTCTTAATCTGAAAAATACTTCTAAAACTTTATTTTAGGTTAAACAGTTCTACCAAATGAATTAGTTTTTAATGGCCATCTCATCAACAGGAATATTATAATTTTTATATGAGTGTATATGACATATGTGCGCTATATCTAATATAGACTTCATTTTATGATTGTTAAAGCAATAGTTTAATCTCAGCAAATTGTGGTAAACACGAGTGTCATTTTATAAATATTACATATTTCTATGTATAAAAGCTATGTTAATACAAATATTATAAAGCAATATTGCCATCCCTGATCAAAGAACCCTGAGTAGGGAGTTCTTTTATTATTAAAAAATAGATTAAATTATGTAATCACGGTCTACAGATTAGTGATCATTGAATGAAAATGAGTGCATCCTACACAGCAGTTAATTATTTCTTCTAGCTTCACATGAACAGAATAATGTGTAAAGCATAAGAGAAACCATGAAGAAATCAATTTTTTTTTCAAATCTTTTGGCTTTGAAATCTGGTTACCAACCAGGTAGAAATTTGAGGGAAGATGGTTAAAACTATTTCCTTTTTATTCCAAGTAAATTAACAAGCTAACTGAACCCTCCTCATGTCTGTCAGAAGTACATTTCACTATTCCAGGTAAAAAGTGAAATCCTAAACCTGAATTTCAAAATGCTTTCCCAAAAAGATTCTGTTATCTGATACAAATATAGTGCCTACTCTATGTTGCGGCATCATTTACATGCCATTAAAGCCAATTGAGTTATATCAGAGTTAAAAACATCATAACAGAGTAAACTATTGGTCTTATAGGTTGAATCATTTTTACATCTAATTTCTCAACAGTCTTAAGGATGCTTCCTGATTCATTAATGCTTGGCTTTTTAGAAATTGGTTTAAAATATTATTGTACCAGATTTCTTTTGGAGTGTTTACGTTCATTTAAAAATATATTGAGATGTCTTATTCTACATAATCATTTTGGATATTCGTTAAATTTGATGTGCTTGATAGTTCCAGTTATTATAATGAACATAACAGATTTTTAAATACTCACTTAAGTCCACAGTTTATGGCCATTCTTGGCTAGACAGTAGATGGAGAAGGGTACAAAATATTTAAGATTGTCAATGTTGTAGGCCCCCAATTCCATTATTTTAATAATCTTTTGGCAAATGTCTTCTTAAATCTAACCAAGATCTCCAAGGTCAGTTGCACATTATTAAAACTGATGAAAATGAACTTGATAAGGAATCAGTGCATACAATTTCATGTTTTAGGGAAAGAAAATTTAAATGCATAGGAAGTGTGAAACTAGGACAGAATTTTGTCGGACATTCTGTTGGTCAGTTTTGATATGCCAAAGCTTTGACCACCTTTGAAAATCAGGGCAAATTTAAAAAGGGAAGTAATCTCTATCAGATATAGGAGAAATAGCTTGATTAGTTTTACAGAAGCTGGGTTTGCAGAATGAGGACACACCAAAATGATTTTGTCTTGAGAGTAAAGGTTGGATCTCACTTGTCCAGCACCCTTGGGACCTGATCTGTCCCAGAAAAGGAAGTTTGCCAGATGGAGAGAGGTCTGGGGGGAGGGGGTATGCCAGCCTCCACACCAGGCTCCTCTCCCCAGGCTCCTGGCCCTGCCATCCTCCCAGCAGCCCCACCACTCGGATGGGGTTCCTGGCAACCCTACCACCCTCACAGCTGTCCCACCACCCCATTTGAACTCCCAGTGGCCCCGCTGGCTGTGGGCTCTGCTGCCGCCCTCATCCTCAACCCCGGTTGGCTTCCCTGTCCCACCAGCTGTGGGCTCTTGTAGCCCACAGGCTCCACTGGCCCCACCAGTAGGCCCCGCGAACAGCCCCACTGCAGGCTACTTAAGTCACTGGGGCTCTTTCAGGCCATCCCTTCAGGCCATGGATGTTTCCAGACCAGAGAGTCCTGGACCACAGAGGTTCAACCTGTACTGTATTTGAAAACAGAATGACTATTTTGCCTTCATATTTGTCCTGCCTGTATATGAGTCTTGTTTACAATAGCCTGGGAGGTTGTCAGTGTTAAAATCATGGATGTTAAAGGGCTTATTGACAGTGTGGGCCTCAGATCCTTAGCTTATTGCAGAAGGGTTTGTTCACCATCCTGTATTTTACGTGAGTCCATGGGCCATAATAGATTATTATGCTGATACCTATAAACCCAGGGTCTCATTTGGTCACAATGTTGAGTCATAAAATCAGTCTGGATTCTGTGATCATTTACTCCATCCCTGAATAGAGCAGGAGCCTTTGGATCCCATAGAGAATACTTCAGTGACTGTTTCAAAAACGTTCACACAGTTCTTCCAGCTTCCATCTACTAGGCATGTATCCCAGTTTTCAGGTAGAATAAATGGGGAGCATAGTGGTTGTGACATGTCCATCTTGGATAGAAGGCTGGTTCTTTCATTAATTCAGTATAACATAATATCTCTCTCTCTCTCCTTTTATTTTCTACTTATAAATGAGAGTAAAGATGCTCATCTCTCTATGGAAAGGGATTGAGAGTTGCAATGGATTGTGATGTTTGAAAATTCAGGAGCAAAGGTACAGTAGAACTGCAAAGGTTCATTATGAAGGCTGCAGGGCTGGGTAAAGAACTAAGGAATTCTTCTGCCTATCCCTGCTTTAGGTCAAGGTACTTACAAGGATCACAATTTCAGCTGTATGTAACTGGAAAATTTTTAACTGTGACTTTTTTCACTTCAAATTTGAGCAAAAGGTCAGAAATGCAAAATCTTCCATGGAAATGAGAATTTTGATGAAAAAATCAGTTTAAGGAGAACTGAAACAGAATTTTGAAAAAAATCTCCAGGCTGACTGCTCTGCTGTGCAATTTGTGGAGCCAGCCAACTAAAGTAGCCGTGGAAGGTGCAGAGTCCACTAGGTGGCTGACAAGGGATCCTAAGCAACCTGCTAGGCAGAGATCCTATATACTGAATGAGACAGAAATCCTTTGGAAAAAATAGTATGTGATCATGTAATTCAAAGATATATCTTAATACATATGCATAAGAGGGCAGAATTAAGGTTACACATGCACTAACTTTTGACTGCTTGACTTAATGATGTTCTTTTAACACAGATGTGATGTGTGTAATTTCCAAGATTAAAAAAAAAAACTGAAAAAACAAATTATATTACATGGCATTATATGGATCCTTACACGGTTCATCAATAGTATTGAAATCTCTAGATCCATCATACAGACATCTGCCACTTGAGCTAATAGAGTATCTGATAGTATGTCATTATCCTCTATATGGAATAGTATTCATGAGGAAGAGGAATACTTTCTGGTGGGTTCCACAAATATTTGCTGACAGCAGAGGAGTAGTGAGACTCAGGAATCTCAGGTTCCCTCGGGTTCCATTCCAGGCTCTGGACTGGTTTGTTGCCTAGTGGGAATGGACTCTTCTGCCCATCCACCTAAGCTTGACTCTTTCTATGCCATTCCCTTTAAACCTGTCCCTGTCCTACCTCTTTCCAACTCCTGGTTTTTCCTCAGTTCTATTCTCTTTGCCTTTCCAGTAGACCCTCCTCAGCCTTCTCATCCTAGATTCTTTGTCCAACCAGTCCTGTTATCCCACAAAAACTTTTCATCTGATCTGTCTCTCTCCTTCCACCCTGGCCTGTGGTTGTCCCTGCCTCATCCACATTCCCCTTCAGCTCCCAGTCCAAATCTCCCTCCCGAGACTCCTCATATAATCTCAGTGTTTTAACTTGCTCCAGTCTCTGCCCTATCAGTCCTATTTCTTTCCATGCATCTTGGCTCCTCATCAGATCCAGATCCCACTGGATTTCTTGTGCAGCTAATACCAGTTACCCTACCACAACTTCCCATTTAATCTGTCTTTTCACTCTGCCCACTGGCTGTCAGTCCCAATCTCCTTACCCAGTAAGTCCTGGTTTCCCTTTCTGCATCCCACCAGCTTCCAGTTCCCCATACCCAGCCATCTTACACCAGTCAGTTCCCTCCCACACACATGCATATGCACGCCCATTTAAGCCTCTGCACCAGAAGGACCTTCTCATGCCACATTGTGTGGAGTCAGCAGGGGAGGCTTTAATAGCAAAGGAGAGACAGGCTATCCGTTTTCAGTTCTCCTGCTTGTCTGCAGCCCTGCCCACAGCAGTCCAGCACTGCAACTGTTGGGAAAGTCCAGCTTCACCCTTACAACACTGGTCTGAACATGTTCAAAGCGCAGACAAAATTTTCAGGGAATTGAGCTCCAAAGCTCTAGCAAGTCTCTCCTGAGCATGTACAAATTGATTTTTTCAAAGATTTTAAAACTTGGGCAGATTTTCATGAGCACAGTAAAAAGTACATTCCTGCACCAACAACACCCCTTACTAAATTTCAAGTCCAAAAGCATAGAAATACTGGAGCTTCTCAAAAAATCACCAGAGTTTAACATGGGAAAATATATTTTTCCTAGTCATCTTCTTGGGAATGACTGAACTGTTTTGGCTCAGATTTCAAGAAAAAATCAACCAAAGCCAGACCCACAATGTGGAAAAATTACGGGCCAAATGGGTGAAATTTGGCGAAGTGGTAAACAGCTGAACACAGGTTCTTATTATGGGAAGTGTCTGATAATAAGCATTGTGACATTCCTTTCCTATAGTTTTGTGGGAAAACAGATTTTTAAAAGGGATTATTTTTAATAGTTTAATGTTTTGGAGAGCAGAATTGACAAGCAAAATGAGTTATATGTCCGTAGATTCTACAGAAATTCATGATATCCAATATGGTATATCAGTAACTCTTAGGTCCAAATTGTTTTCAACTCATGCAAAGGTGACAATGTAGCTACATTTCCCCCTTTCTTGATCTAAATATTAATAAGCATCTTTTCTTAAGTACATAACAAAAATAGCTTTTAAATTTGAGTCTTAAAAATGTAAATATAACAATGAAAATTCTGTTCACAGCTAAAATGAGCACAACCAACCGTGAATGCATTTTGAAGCTTTGTTATAGTCACTGAATATTCTAACCACCTAGCCCACCAAACTTCTTTAATCTTAAAAGGTCAAATATCAGTCCTCTGATACAAAAAATGAGGATGATCCTTTGGTAATTGTCTTTCCTACTATTTGACATAATTGTTACCAAATCTTTTTGTCTACTAGAATTTTCCACTTCTAATTCATTTGTCCAGTAGGTTTTTTCTTTTTCCTTTGGCTTGAACGTATAAAGATGGCCAAAATAATGTTTACACTGAAGTATTAAAAACTCTGAAGGGGAAGCTAAACTTACTAATTGGTAGCATGACATATGGAGCACATCGACAGTAAATTTAGTATTTCACTCCACCCACTGTTATCAGAATTAAATCCTTTAAACTGCCATTATTCTTCACTCTTCTGGTCTTATATGTGCATGTGTAGAATGCCTTACATGACATCTTTTCTTCAGTAAACCCAAATCTGTTACTTGTATTTTAAATTTTTTAGATTATACATAAACCTACATTTTCTAATATGTGTGTTCATTAATTGTAAACAAAATATTATGGACACTGGAGTGATTCTTTAACAAAATTGTTATTTTTAAAATATTTCTTGATCCAGTATACTTGGTGGATTTTCTTTTGAAAGTTGGTGAATGTTAGAATTCTCTCAGTACTATAGATAAAACACCATAATCTGATTTACCCTTTGATGTACACAATACAGCTCAAATGTTACACTGATATTTTTCCCTATTTCATCTTTTCAGCTTATTCCTTTTTATGCTAGGTATAATTCTGAGCATATTAAAAATGTGAAACAGTAATGGTGAACAGAAGACAAGTATTTAACCATTTTCATAAACTTTTAAAAAGAGTTTAAGATGGAATAGTTGGCATGTATTGCATTTGTAGTAAATAAAGCTGCTGGATCTAGGTGATTTCATACAACTTTTTTCTTTTTTCTTTCTTTTTTACTTGTAACCTTTAGTTGGTAAGTATAAGTCTTGATTTCAGAGCTATTGCTTCATTATGCATACTAACCCATCATTATCTTTAACTTGTAGCATGAACTGGAGATATATATAATGAAATGCTATCTGTTCTGTCTTCTGTGCTCATCTGTTCATGCCCTTCAATCTTTGCGGTTCGTGTCTCGTGTCTCACATCTGTTGCTTTTATCTTTTCTTCTTCTTCCCTCCCCCTTCTTCGCTTGTGTCCACTCCTTCCTCATCACTTCTTCATTCTCAACAAAGAAAGAAATGCTGTGATATTTCTTCTCCTTCTAAAACCTCCACTAGAAAACACTGGCCACATCAAGGTAAAGGGCAAAGGCTTGAAACAGAAGATCTTTCATGCTAGCTGTGAATGTCATGCTATGCAAAACATCCATGGTTTAGTATAGTATACTTAGATTTTCAGAAAGCCTTTGACAAGGTCCCTCACCAAAGGCTCTTGTGTAAATTACATGGCCATGGGATAAGAGGGAAGGTCCTTTCTTGGATTGAGAACTGGTTAAAAGACAGGAAACAAAGGGTAGGAATAAATGGTAAATTTTCAGAATGGAGAGGGGTAACTAGTGGTGTCCCCCAAAGGTCAGTCCTAGGACCAATCCTGTTCAACTTATTCATAAATGATCTGGAGAAAGGGGTAAGCAGTGAGGTGGTAAAGTTTGCGGATGATACCAAACTGTTTAGCATAGTCAAGACAGAAGCAGACTGTGAGGGACTCCAAGAAGATCTCACCAAACTGAGTGATTGGGCAACAAAATGGCAAATGAAATTTAATGTGGATAAGTGTAAAGTAATGTACATCGGGAAAAATAACCCCAACTATACGTACGGTATGATGGGGGCTAATTTGGCTTTGACAAATCAGGAAAGAGATCTTGGAGTTATCGTGGACAGTTCTCTGAAAACTTCCACACAGTGTGCAGCAGCGGTCAAAAAGGCAAATAGGATGCTCGGAATTATTAAGAAAGGGATAGAAAATAAGACCCAGAATATCTTACTGCCCCTGTATAAAACTATGGTACGCCCACATCTTGAATACTGTGTACAGATGTGGTCTCCTCACCTCAAAAAAGATATTTTGGCCTTGGAAAGGGTTCAGAAAAGGGCAACTAAAATGATTAGGGATTTGGAACGGGTCCCATATGAGGAGAGGTTAAAGCGACTGGGACTTTTCAGTTTAGAAAAGAGGAGACTGAGGGGGGATATGATAGAGGTATATAAAATCATGAGTGGTGTGGAGAGGGCCGATAAAGAGAAGTTATTTATTAGTTCCCTAAATAGAAGAACTAGAGGACACCAAATGAAATTAATGGGTAGCAGGTTTAAAACTAATAAAAGAAAGTTCTTCTTCACACAGCGTGTAGTCAGCCTGTGGAACTCCTTGCCAGAGGAGGCTGTGAAGGCTAGGACTATAATAGAGTTTAAAGGGAAGCTAGATAATTTCATGGAGGTCAGGTCCATAAAAGGCTATTAGCCAGGGGATGAAATGGTGTCCTTGGCCTCTGTTTGTCAGAGGCTGGAGAGGGATGGCAGGAGACAAATCGCTTGATCATTGTCTTCTGTCCACCCTCTCTGGGGCACCTGGTGCTGGCCACTGTCGGCAGACAGGATACTGGGCTAGATGGACCTTTGGTCTGACCCAGTACGGCCATTCTTATGTTCTTATGTTCATGGTTATTTTCTAGTTTCTAATGCCCTTAGTTTGAAATGTTTTAATTCCTTGTAAAAATGGAACAAGATAGAATTTCAGAAAATGAACAGTGTGTGTGTGTTGCCCCATTTGCATTTTTATAAAGCATAGTGCGTTAGGCACTATCGTACCATTCCAGATCATTTGGCAACACAGTACCTAGTTCATGAACAGAATTACTCTCACCAGCTAGGGTGCAAATAACACAGTGCCATTTCCTACCTGTCACTTGAGTGGGTGATGTCAGTTTGAAAAACATAGGAAGTATTGTGCAGTCTCTTGAGTGGACAGATGATGTTCTACATCTCTAATCCATCTGAGTTTTTAACTCAATTCAGTTTGTTTTAGGTGCATACTTCTGACCCAAGTATGTGATTTCACTGACCACTTTAGGGCATCAACAATATAAACTATATTCAGAGATTTGTGTGTGTAGTGAAGTGATACCATCTGTGCCAATAGTGGGCAACCTGCAGCCCTCAGGATTATCTGATTATGGGCCACGAGACATTTTGCTGACATTGAATGTCTGCAGGCACCACCCCCCACAGCTCCCTGTAGTCATAGTTTGCCATTCCTGGGAATTGAGGCAGTGGCTTCCCAGAGTTCTCATTGGCTGGGAACTCCAGCCACTGGGAGCTGTGTGTGGGGGGGTGCCTTGCTGACGGTCAAGGTCAGCAAAATCTCTCGTGGCCTGCAATCAGACTAACTTAATGGGCTGCAGGTTGCCCACCACTACTCTATGTATTGAGCTTATGCTGAGGAGTGGTAGCCTCAGTTGTGATGTTACTTGTTTATTGGAAAGAAGAGACCCTCTTATGGGGAAAATATAGGTTGAAATTCTGGTCGCATCAAAACTTATTGGGAGTGTAACCTTTTATTTCAGTGGAATCAGGATTTCACCCATAATTTCTACAGGCTACAGTGATCAGTAAGGATTCAGGTGATGGGCTAAATCAATCTGCCAGGCTGTGCTATAAGTTAAGTTTATTGGAGTTGCGTGAATAATGGGGTGTCTGGTTTGCAGGAAATTCTGAAAATTCAGGAAAAAATGTTTTGAGTTGAAGTGAAAATAGAATTCCTTAGGTGGTTGGGGGGCATTGTTTTTGTTTTATAATCAGAAACAATGGAGGAAAACAAATTGGGTCAAAAAGTAGATGTTTAATTTCAGGCATTTTCACAGAAGCAAAGATGTAGATTCACAAAAAGCAGACGGTGAACAGGGGAAGGCAGGCCATCTTTTATAACTTAGTTCAGTGATTAGGGTAGTCATGTGAAATGTGGGGGAAACAGGTTCATTTCTCCCCTCTGCCTGTGGTAGAAAAGCATTTGAACTTCAGTGTCTCCACGGTTCACAAGAGTGGCCTAACCTCTGGGCCATGGGATATTCTGGTGTGGATCTTTCTCAAGCTTTTCTGCTGAAGCTGTTCCATTCATTATAATCACTGGAATGGAGGCATAAACTTCAGTCAAGTCCCATATCATACGTGAGTCCCATAACTACTAGGCGATAGAGCAGAGGTGTGCCCCCCTAGGGGAGTGCAGAGGAATGTTTGGGGGAGGAGCATGCCCCCACAGGGGCAAGGAAAAGTACCACTCTGGCTTCACTCCTAGCCCCAGCTGCCAGCCCCACACCTAGCGTTCTGTGTCAAATGCTCCAGCTGATGGTTGAACACCCGGGCCCCAGCTGCCAGCCACGATCCCCAGCCAAGACTCTGCCCCTGCCTCCAGCATTGGCCCTCGAAGCCTTGGCCCTGTTATCCCTATCTACATCCCCCGCTATCCTTCTGGAACTGTGGACTTGCTCCCAACCCCAGTTGAGAGAGGTGGGTGGACATGGGTATGGGGAGCATGACGTAAAAAGTTTGGGAACTGCTGCTATAGAGTCCACTTGACTTTTTCGTTGTCATTCATAGGAGCAATCCATAGTCAAGCACCAGGGAAAGTGTGAGAGTGACTTGATAAGCCAATTGGTTAGTCCTAGACTATAGGAGACACAAGTTCAAGTTCTTGCTACAATGACTACTGAAGTATTTCTTTGAAAAAAAATAGAACAGCTTTAACAGGACAGATTGTGAAAGAGCCACACCACAATAGCCCACAGCCCGGTGGCTAGGGCAGTCTCCTGTAGTGTGGGACATGCAAGCTCAGATACCTTTGCTGCCTCAGGGAAATGGAACCTGAGTTTCCCACATGCCAGGAGAGCATGTTAAGTGCTGGCTAAAATTATAAGGGACTTCCTTTTTTCCCATCCTTCTACATGTTTTATTAATCAATTATTTTGTTGACATGAAAATGCCTGAAATCAAAGGAAAACATGTCAAAACTAAGCATTTCATTTTGAATTTACCTAAACATTTCGAATTCTTCCATTCAGCAAAATCTTTTGGCAAATTCAGCCCATTGATTAATTGTTTCAGGTCAGCTGAAACTGCATTTTTTGACTAATAAACTATTCAAAGAAAAAAAATACCCAACTCTGTTGTAGATGCTCAAGAGGGACTGATGAACACTGTTATAAATCTCTGCACACGGAAATAATTAGAGAGAATGCAACTTTGATCTCACATTTGTTACTTTTCCCTTGGCACCTTTTTGTGGGAAAGGATGTGGAGGACAGAAGAGTCAGATGGTACAGTTTTCATGAGTTCTTGAAAAAAGTCTCAGGGTTCACTGAGGGTGCTCAGGTAATGAGTTGCCTTCTCTAATCTTAAATTCATCTTGTTCCCTTTACAAAGAAAATTAAAAAATATAGCACATCCAATTAGTATGATATGTTCAAGCGTCTGCCTTGTGCGTCTGGAACAATTTGTCTTCTGGTGCCTTTTACTAAAAATTTGGTCCTGCCAGTGGGGCTCCTCAATGAACTTCCCCCAGTTCTGCCTCTTCAGTTGCTTTCCTAGTATTCACTGCATGCTCATCCAGCTATTAGTCCTTCACATTCTCACTGCCAAGTGAACTCTGGTTGTAGTTTGAATAATAACTCTCTATCCTTGAACAACGCTGTGGTATTTATCCTCCTGGCTAGGGATATAAGGTAACCCATTTCAGTTCTCTCTCATAACAAATATTGAGGTTTACAGTACCTTTGTAGTCTAGTCAGAGATTTTTGGCATAGTTTTTTCTCTAAAGGTTAATTTGTTCTGTTGCTACTTTCATGTACAGTGAAGTTTCCCATAGTTGGTAAAGGGTTAGTGTATGTTATGCGTTGATGGCGGAGATCCAGTTCCATCTGTTCCCTGTCTGTAGATTTCTTGCTGTGAGTGAGGAAGACTGTACTAACGAGCTTGATGTCCTTTACAGGCTTCTGCCCAGAGACCCAGCCAGGTGAAACACCAGCAGCAATAGTGCAAGTGGATGGGACTGATTTAGCTTCTCCAATGTCTCCTCGGACTAGCAAGAGCCGAATGTCCATGAAACTTCGCCGCTCGTCTGGCTCAGCCAACAAGACCTAAACATTGAGAAACCTGCAGCTTCCTAATAAACAATGATCAGCAATCTCTAACACACTGACTCTCTGCTTTCAGTTAAAGGAGAATGTCCCTGATATGTGTGTCTCCCATAGCCAGCATAGCTTTTTCCTGTACATTTATTTTAGACAGTGACACTGGAATTTTATTTGTAACTTAATATTTTAGCTTTTATTATTTTTTATAAAACTCCAGGCTGCCATATTATTTTCAGTGTAGTTTCTTCTCTGCACTTTTTACCTTCCAGGATGATGTCTAAAGTAGCCATTTTTAGCTCTGTTATTAACCTCGAGCTACACACAGAATTGGAGACTGCAGTCTTATTACATTATATTTATTGTGCCCCCATTGCAATTTTCTTGTAATAGAAAGAAAGAAAAAAATATGTACAATTTGAAAATGAATGTACAGTTTTAAATTGAAGATACATTTGTAACGTCCTTGTCAAATGTCAGTTATTGTTAATGCACAGGATGTGTACAGATTATTTATGTTAGAAGAATAAAATACTTAAATGGTCTTTTAGCATTTCAGAGTTAAAATGAGAGAATTTGCTAGCAGCACCAACTCCTTCACAATGCAATGTATCATTTCATAACTGTGCAGGTAATGCCATAACCTATGCCCAAATACCAGAAAAATCACTGTGCTGAAATTCTATTTATGCTTGGCTTCCAAATATTTTTATAATATTTGCTTTCTAAGTGGTATCAATGCTAAATTGTGTTCTATTCTAAAGCATAGCCTTTATCATCAGGCTGCTAGGTCTAGATCCTCTTTCTTATATAGCACTCTTCTGATATAAATTCATTGCTACAGTGATGTGTACTTTTGAAGAAAAGGGAACATACTCCAGGAGTCTGACCTGAAATGCTGTTTTTTTTTCTAACCATATAGATACAAATTAGTATGCACATTCCACCCACCCAGAGGTATTTTCCTACAGGCAAAGAAATGCTCACGTTTCGTTTTGAGTTGGGCGTATTCTATTATTATGAAATGCAGCATGGCATTGGTACTAACTGCGTGTGTAAATATATCATAAGACAATAGAAATATAAATTATGTATTGTCATTCATGTAGTATCTACAAATTTGTATTGGTTAAAGAGAAGACCTGCTATTTAATAATACAATAAAATTATTCTTACCACCTTCTTTCCTTTTCATTCCTCTGCGAAGATTGGACTCCTGAATCAGTTGACTGAATCAGTTGAATTAGAGGGCTTGGTGTGATGTGATTTTGTTTTCATCTTTACTAAAATTGGTGTAAAATCTTAGACCTCTAGCCTGAGCCCCTCTAAGTGCTTCCAACATGGATCATCTGACAGCTCTTCCCCGGAGCCTCTAAACCCATGGTGTCCAACATGCTAGCCACTAGCCACATGTGGCTATTCGGTTGAGTGTGGCTAATTGGCTTGAACAATGTGGCTGTTTGGCCAGTTGAATGTGGCTAGTTCTTATACAGTAGCCACTGTAATGGCTACTGCTTCAGAACTGGTTGGACACTATTGCTCTAGACCTGTGGTTCTCAACTGGTGGTCCATGGTGATTTTTTCGGTGGTCCACAGGAACATTGTACAAAGTCACACGGCGTGAGCAGGCCCCGCTGTTAGGCTGTTTTACACCATATTCACAAGCACGCGGTGCATCATCCATAGCGTCACCTAGGATGCAACCGCGTTGTGTTGCCAGTAACTTCCATCTGAGGCTCTGAGTGTCAGTGTAGCTGCCACCGTCGTGCTGAGCTGTTGCTTTTTTATCATGTCTCAAAAAGGAGGTGGTCCATGAAAATTTTTTGATTGGCCTGGTGGTCCATGGACTGAAACGAGTTGAGAACCACTGCTCTAGACTAACATGAAGTACTTAAAACCACTCAAATAATGTCAAGCTGTGAGAATATTTTGTGTTAGCTATGAACTCACCATAATTTGGTATTTCCAGGAACATCATTGGGCGATCATGTAGAGTTTGTCTATTTTTAGTTCATTATATTTGACTGTAGGAGCAAAGATTAAAGCTGGTGATGCAATAGTCTCATTTATTGAGTTTCTCCAAGAGAAAATTTACTTTAAGGAAATTAATGAGATTTGCATAAAACATCCCTTAAACTTTTGATATTTTTTTAAAGCCTTCCTGGAATACCAAATTATGAACCCCTTCCATTTCTCAACAAATCACTGCAAAGATGCACTTCACAGAAAATAGCACTCTTCAGATAAGTTCTGATAAAGTGTTGAGCTGAACTTTTGCTTCAGCGGGAGTTTTGTGTGAAGATTTTCCCTATTGCTTATAGATAAGACTCCTCTGAGTTCTTGGGTGAAACAAGAGGAACACCCCCCCCCCAGCATATTTGTATTCAGGAAACTAGCGCTGTATCCTTAATCTTTTGTTACGCATGTTGCAGTACTGCATATATAAAGAGATACTAAACTGTGAAGAAATTACTGTAGACAGTGTAGAGAAAGCCAATCCAGCCATTTTAAATTGATTCTTTTGCTCAATTAAAAGCGTTAATTATTTTAATCCATTTCCACCAGCTAGCATCGGAAAAAGGATTAGTTTTGTTTTAAATACTTGATTCAACTATCACTTTTGCCTAAGTTATCCTATTTTGAAGTATTTGTATGCAGCGATTGGGGGAGAGCTATCACTATCCTTGCACTCTGAATATGATATTCTAAAGTAGTCAGGCATATCCTTATAAAGTGTACTTACTAATGTACAGAGATAATATCTTTTATTTTTCAATAAGCCACTTCACCTTGAATGGTACCTTAGAATGCATGTTAACTACTGCTAAGTGATCTGTTCCAACTTGTATTTTACTGGGTTTCTCGGAGTTGAGGAGGAGCGGTCTGTGGCTCAGAAGCTAGTCTTGCTAATATAAGCTGGTTCAGTAAAAGATACCTTGCCTCTCTAATGTCCTGGGACTCAGACGGCTACAGCAACGCTGTCAGTAGAGGAGGGGTGCTGATCTTTAGCAACATCTTAAGCCCGTTTCTTACTCTAAATGTAGCTAATGTTCACAACAGCATTGGTGGGGCTGGAGTGTGAGTTAACTAAGAGGATTGGAGTTCGGTACCACTTGAAATCCTGGGCGCTGAAACAGCTAGTTGACAGATGTAAGTGACGTTTTCGTACTCTTCCTGCCTTTCGCCCTTCTGGATAAATCACAATGTAAGGAATGTACCCATCTCTGTGTAGTGTTATGGCCAAACTAGCAACCCACTAACATCGCAATAGTTTTCCAGCCTCCACTTGTTAAAGAGGAGCGTTTCATCTACATTTGCTAGCATATACAACATGCAGTGACCAGAAAATGCGCAAATAGTTAAGACTGTGAACAGTTCATCTTTTAATAGCCACTAATAAGCAACAGCAGACAGTACGGTTCATTCTCCATAAGTAGTGCTAGATAGAGGACTTGACACTGACTTAATATGAACACTTAACTTTGTGTACTTTAATACAGAATAAAGCGAAGACAACACTGCATAATAAATTATTAAAGTTGAGGGGCTGGGGCTTCTATTGAAACAGTTCAGCTACGCCAGTCTCCTTTTTCGCGAAAAATAATACTCCTTTTAAATATATGCGGCTGTATTTCTATCCTGGGGAGTGAGACTACACTGCGTCAGTATCCGTTTTAAATATGTATACTAACTTTCAGTGGTAAGGGACCCCTGCCTAGAACCTACTCCCCAACTTTACTGAAAACATGACGCTTAGCACTAATTCTCTCTTCTTGGATTCACAGAATATACATTGCAGTCTAAGTCCATTAAGGCAGCAAGGATAACTCGTAGTCAACTTGTGGTTGACAAACTTTTGGCATGCTGGCAACGGGACTTTTCCCTGCCACTTGGTAACCTCCGCCCTGCCCCTTCTTGCCTGATTATTTTTCCTTGGTAGACATGTATGTACACACTGCGACTTTCCATAGGAATTACAGCTTGGATAGGATTCGTTTCGTTGACTGGCGGTTTTGCAGAATCCTATCAAATCAACTATTTACAACACGGCCGGAGAGTCTTTTAACACAGCAGATTACCACGAAATACACCCCTTCCCCCAGGAGCACTAGGCATTTCAACACCAGTTGAAAGGGACAGTGGAGACCGGGAAAGGTGACCGCTCAGTCCCTAGGCAGGAGGGTCCCATCAGCGCCCCTGCCCGCTTACTCATTAGCAGCCCGGTCTGACCGCCATCTGGAGCAGAAGGACCTGCCTGTTCTCCGTGGGGTGGCACTTGTTGATGTGCCTGGTGAGCCCCGGCGAGCTGAAGAAGGTAGCCGGGCAGTGCTTGCAGGAGAAGATCTGCTGCTCCCCTTCCGGGACGCTGCTCTCGGGCTGTACCAAGGGCAGCAGCAGCTCCTCCCGCACGGCGTGCCACAGCCGGTGCTTGTCCCTGATGTCCGCCGACGGGAAGTGGGCCCCGCACAGGTGGCACGGGAAGGCGATCTGCCCCCGCTCCAGGGCACTGTAGGCCGCCGGCCGGGCAGCCTGGTGGGTGCCGAGGTGCTTGCGCAGGTAAGCCTGGCGGCGGAACTTCTTGTGGCAATAGGGGCAGACGAAGACCTCGTCGGCGCCCGGGATCGGGCCCGCCCCGCCCAGCGCGCTCGGATCCCGGCAGCAGGAGCTGTCCGCGGCGCTGGGGTGCTGATCAGGCTCGGGCGGCGGCGCCTCGGGAGCGGCGGGGCGCGTCTCGCTGCTGTTCTCCTTCCCCTCCGAGGGGCACGGGGCGGCCGGCAGCTGCCTGGCGGCCGGGCCGTCGGCGGGGCGGGGCTTGTGCCAGCGGCGGTGCGAGGCCAGGTTGGCGGGGCAGCTGAAGAGCTTGTGGCACTCGGGGCAGCGGTACTCCACGCGCACGATGCGGGAGCAGCGATGCTGCGCCAGCGCCAGCGGGTCGGCGTAGTGCTCCTTGCACAGCTGGCAGATGAACTCGCCCAGCGGCGTGCGCCCGCCCGCGGGGGGCCCGGCCCGGCCCTCCGGCCCCTCCGCCTTGATCCGCAGCCCCAGCACGGGCGACGTGGTCACCTCGTCGGCGAAGCTGAGCTTCCGCAGGGCCTTGGGCTTCTTGCCCGGCGCCTTGGCCCGGGCCGGCCGCTTGAGCGCGGGGCAGGGCGGCTGGAGGGCGGGGAGGGGCGTGCGGGGCGGCGGCGGGAGCCCCGGGGCAGGCGGGAAGGCGGCGGCGGCGGCAGAGACGGGCGAGCTGAGGCAGCGCGGGGGGAAAGCTCCCCGCAGCCCCCCGGCGCCCCAGCCCTCGGGCGCAGCCGGCCGGCCAGGGACTGGCCCAGGAGCGGGTTCCGGGCTCAGCGGCGCCCCCGCCTCCTGGGCGGCTTTGGGCAATGGGGCGAAGGCCGGACCGGCCAGCGGGGGCTCCTGGCTGGGGGGCCCCTGCGGAGGCGGCGGCGGGTCCCGCTCCTGGCGGCGCACCCGGTAGGAGCCGCCCGGCCTCCTGCTCCGCTTCACCAGGAACCCGCGGGGCATCTTGCCGCGTGCGGGGCGGCGGCGCGGGGCAGGCACCGGGCGGCAGCCCCCCAGCAGCGCTGAGCGTCGCGGCGCCGCCTGCCCGAGGTGCCTTTATACCTAAAGCGCCTATTGTTTGCCCCGGCGTCATCCTGCCTGCAGCCGGGGCGGCCAATGAGGAGTTGGAGCCGCCGCTGGCTGGGGGGCGGGGGAGGCGGGGGAGGATGGGCTGGGAAGAGAAGGAGCCTCGATGTGTGGGCGGGGGCGGGGGCGGGGGCCGCGGAGCCCTGGCTGGAGCCCCCACGGGCTGCTGCGAACCCCCGCCCGCTAGGGACAGAGGCTCTGAGCTGGCACCAGGCGCCCAACTCCAGCCGTGCCCGCACTGCTCTTGGGGCTCCCTGCCAAGAGGCTGGAATGACACCAGCCAATACACCGGCCTACGCCAGGGAAGCCCCTTCTCTGTGGCTAAACCAGCTTAGCTCCCCGCCCACCAGGCTTCCAAACGTTACCTTGACCAGAGACTCTGGGAAATCCAGCCAGGCTATCGGTGATGTTTAGGCTACTGTGTCCAAGACCCCCCTTAGCAGTCACCTCAGAGATGCCTCTCGAGGGGTGACCGTTCCTTAGAGCTAGGTGGGTTGGTTAAGTGGAGGAAGCAATATCTCTTCCCTCTCCAAGTCCTGGAGATTGATCTGAAATCGCACGTGCATATGTACTGACTGTAGCTGGTTCTCCAGTGTATCTATCTCGCTATTTCCTCCCGGCCCGAAATCCCACTATCACTTACTACCTCTTCTTCAAGAACTTTTCCTCGTGGACTAAGACAAATTAGATCTTTTCACAGCAGTGGGTCAAATTCACATCCCCCGTGTAAAGTCATCAAGTGAGGTGAATTTATTCCAACCCAATACATCAGGAAAAGGGGTGCACTCAATAGGAAATCCTCTGCTCCCAGCCTTGCAAAGTAGCCTCCTCCTGAGAAGGTAGGTGAAATATATCGGTGTGAGGGATTGGGGTCGTTTTCTCTTTAATTACCAGATTACCCCATCGCATTGTCATGTCTCTACTCTAGATATAGTTTGCTAAGATTCAGAGGTGTCAGGGTGGATGTGGATAAGAAAGTGAGAAAGTATTCTTGGTATCCACCTCCACCCTGGTTGAACTAGCTCTTATATAACACTCCCATCTCTGTATCCCAACTAGGTATCCGTTTCCTTTTCTTTCACTTCCTGCATCTGACAAGTGAGTTGCAACTCAGGAGAGCTTATGCCACAATAAAATTGTTAGTCTTTAAGGTGCCATGGAACTCCTTGCTGTAGTTTTCTAAGGTAGGTTTTTATTCCTACCTGCATATGGCAACAGGAGGCATATGCAGTTACCCTTCCCCCCCATCCAATGTTCCTTGAGAAAAGCAGCACTCCAGGACTTTGTAAAGGTGAAGGACTGACCTTGATGTTTGAAAGAGATCATACTGGCTCAGCTACACTTGACTTGGTCAGTAAGTTAATCATAGGTTTTTCCTTCTCTAGTTCCTGTCAGGTCCACCCCACTAGTCAGTGCAGGATTGGTGCTTGCTGTTGTGCATTTATTTGTTAGTGCTTTGTCCAGTCAAGTTTGAAATTACCTAAGTTGTCCCCAGTTGCACTTTAGGATGGAACTGGGGCTATGTGTTTGTCTGTCACTGTGTTTCTCTGCAGGGATGTTTCCTTTCCAGGCAGGCACCCGCATTCTCATTATCATACAGCTGCTGGCCTGCTTGCTGCAGCCTCACACTGTTGGAGAGGGATGGAGACATGGGACAATTTAACGCACTGAACTGCTGCTGGCTTGTGTTTTCATTTCAAATCATACCTCCTAAAAGCTCCAGGGGAAATGATTTTTGTCTGACAGCTACCACACCTTCGTTAAAGGTCAAATTAGTTAGTGATTTCTCCAGAAAAATTACATTTTCTTAGCAGAAATTCTAAAGTGTCAATTCCTTTTACAATCCTAATCCAGCTAAAGTAAAATATTTCTAACTGAACTTCTGCTATGCACAAAGGACAAAAGAGATTAAAATTAAAAGTACTTCTAGCCTCAGAAAGTTTCTCTGTGACAGAAGCTATGTTAACTTGAGAGGAAGGAGCAGGTTATGCAGGTGGGAGGGTCCGTTATTAGGAACAATTTGGCATGCCTAGATGAAGGTAAAAGGTGTTCCTTTAAAATTTATTAGCTAGCATGTTTTAAATAATATATTTTAAAATCCTAGTGTAGACAGGGCATTTATTTTTTGATAGAAGTGTCAAGCTGTGATGGAGATTCCATATATCTGCCCTAATATGAGAATTCATCTGTGATTAAAGAGAGAGGCTGTGTGCATAGCTGCCAGAGTCTAACACTCCTCGGCTACGTGTACACTACAAGGTTTTTGTGCAAAAACAGATGTTTTTGCGCAAAAACCTGCGGCGCATCCATATCTCAAATGAGTTCTTGTGCAATTAAATGGGCAGTTATACAGCAGAACAGAGGGCTTTTTCTGCCGTAGGTAAACCTCCTTTTCTGAAGCATAACTGCTTTTAGCGCTACAGCTATTGCGCAAGGAGGCAAGTGTGGATGCTCCAGAGGGGTTTCTTGAACAAGAAACACCTATGGGAAAAAGCACAGGTGCTCTGATGGCCATTCTATGAATGGCCATCAGAGCTTTCTTGTGCAAGAGCGTCCATGCAGTGTGGTCGCTGTCTTGCGTAAAAGCACATAGCTTTTGCGAAGTGCTTTGAGGTGTGGACATGCTCTTGTGCAATAAGTTTTCGTGCAAAAACTCTTGCGCTAAAGGCTTCTTGCACAAGAAGCATGTAGTGTAGATGTAGCCCTCAAATTCTAGGGAGTTCCCCTGCTCTAGACTATCTGTGTTGGAGAAGACAAGAGGAGTAATATGACAGATTGAGTTGCTTTCTTTCATCCACATCAGGTTGGTTCTTTTGCAATACATTCTCCATACTTATTCACACTCTGTATTCATGGCTCCATGTGTATGGTGAGCAGTTGGTGAATAGAGCAAATAGAATGTTAGTGCTGTTTGAGAATTTGGTAATAATTTCCCCCTAGGAATGCTGTTGTTTGAAAATAGAAACATTTAAAAGTGCAATGATGGAGTGATATGGGGAACAGTTGTCTTCATTCTTCCCTGGCTTCAGCACATGCTATCAATTTCTCACAGTCTTGAATACTAGAATTGACTCATTTATGCAAAACTCTTAAAAAAAAAAGACCCATGCTGTTGGTAGGCTGGGATATTCTGGAGGTCAGACTAGATCAGGGGTGGGGAACCTAAGGCCTGGGGGCTAGATGCAGCTCCCGGCTTGCCTGGATCCAGCCTCTAAGGCTCAGGGCTTCCCCCCAACATTGAGGAGTCTGTGCTGATGTCCATCCCTCTGCCACTTCCCTGCTGGGCTGGAGCACACAAAATCTACTAGCCTGGGCTCTGTAGGCTCTGGTGTGCAAGGGGAATATGGGAAGTGTCTTTCTCCTTCTCAGTCAAGGGCCACGTCTCACTTATGTGTGGCCACTGACTGATTTTTCTGTGGATCAGTGTCCCCTGACCTAAAAAAGGTTCCACATCCCTGGACCAGATGATTTGGTGCTCCCTTCTGGCCTTAAACTCCACAGGTATGTCTACACAGCACCTGAGCACAGGACTTGGGCTGCAGGGCTGTTTCATTGCTGTGTAGACTTCTGAGCTCTGGCTTGGGCTGCAGCCAAGTGTCGAGGCCTCTATGAGGTGAGAATGTACCAGAGCTTGGGATCTAGCCCAAACCCAGAAGTCTAGACAGCAATGAAACAGTCCTGCAGCCTGACCCTCACAAGCCTGAGTTAGCTGTCACAGGCCAGCTGTGGGTTTTCCTTTGCTGTATAGCATACCCTAAGAGTCTGTGACATCCATAAGGAGAGGTGACTTGTATGTAGAGCTAGTGTGTGTGTGCATACACTGTGTAATATATGTGCAGCAAACAGGACAAAGTGTGACAAAATGAAGAGTTGTATATGTATTTCTGATTAATGTATGGAACAATGTAGCTTCTCATTATAGTAAAGTACAAATGATCCCTTGGTAAACATTCCTTAGCCTGGAAAAAATTGTATCGGGCATGGGAGAAGAAGGAGCCCAATGAAAGCAGTGCCTTTAAATCAAGGACTTATAACAAGTACCAAAAAAGATGGGGTCTTTTGGTCAGAGCTCTGGTGCAAGTTCAAGGTTTCCTGTATGGAGTCATAATACTAAACCCATATTTTTCATGAATACATGTGGTAATGGTACTGTGATGAATACTTCTTATTGTTAGATTCTTTCTCCTTCCCTCTTTCCCCTCCACTGTTTATTACTGTCACTTGTGGCATCTTGTCTTAAATAGGATTGAAAACTGTGGGACACTGTCCTAATTGGGACCTGTCATCTCTACTATAATACAAATAGATAATCCCATTAGTTGATCTGATAGGAAATGTTTCCTGATATGTAGTGTGACTTTTTCTTTTCTTAGCTGTACTTGCTTCCTTAGGTCACTTTAATTAGCACTTTCCCATTGTATTTGTTACTGGATAAATATGCCTCTTTGATATTGTGTCCCCATGTTATACTTTTCTTCTTAATGGTATGTGTATAATTCTTTTAATTTCTCCATATAAAAGCCTCTCTAATCATTCATCACTCTTTAAAACCAGTGTTGTGCTATCCATATTTGAACAAAAGAGTGTCATAAATGTGTCCAACTTAGATATAGATGCTATAGACAGCAGGGGTCAGGGCTGAGGAATCTTATAAAGTATTTTCCTATTTAAACAACAAAATCTTCCCCATCAATAAGCAAAAATGGAGTGAACACCAGTTGGCAAATAAATATATTAAGTGCATTTGTTCAGAATCTATCCTTTTTTCCTGAAATGTATACTGATTCTGTTGATAACATAATTCAATGTTCAACTGGTATTACTTGCTTCCACACTGCAAGCAATAGCATTCTTTTGAAAGAAAATCAAAAGAACGCAGGGGTTTTTCCAACACTGGTAAACCTCATTCTACAAGGAAGAACACCTTTTCCGAAAGAGCTCTTTCGGAAAAAGGCATGTGTGGACGGGGAAGAGGGAGTTTTTTCGAAAGAAGAGGGAAGAAGAAAAAGCACAGGTGCCCTGGTGGCCATTCTGTCCATAGCAATCACTGATTATATGCGAGATAGAGTTCAGGCAGTCTGGACGCTATCTTTTGAAAAAGCGCATCGCTTTTTCGATGTGCTTTTGCAGTGTGGATGCTCTCTTTTGAAAGAAGTTTTTTCAGAAGATCTCTTCCAAAAAAGCTTCTTTCGAAAGAAGCCTGAAGTTAGACGTACCCTTGCTATGGAAGTGGGAATGAAAAATCTTGTAAAGGGGTAAGTCTGGAGTTATCCTTCCAGCAAAAATGTTTAGAGTATGCTCAGTGTAATATAGCCCATTTCAAAGACAAAAAATTACTCTTCAGTGGTACTTTTATGAGCCCTAGGAAGAAATCACCTTGAGCAGGAGTGATTTTTTAAGATTTTGAGAGGAAATGATTCCGCTAGAGATAGGGAATTCATCTCAAATGTTGCTGTTAATCTGGGGGCAGAATTTTAGGAAGAGATTCCCAAGGAGTTTATAAGTATGTATTGTGTTGTGGGACCCAAAATTGAATAACACATTTGTTCTACCTTTGTTCTTATTGTAACAGTGTAGAGGAGGAATTGTCACCTCTTGTAGTCTTATAAGAAAATTCTTCAAATTCTAAACTGGTGAAATTTGTGTCTGGGTATTGGGGGACTATGTTATGCTTCATGCCCATGATTAATTCAGTATCTACTGTTATCTCTCACCCTTTTTGCATTACTGGTTTCTAGCCAGCTCTTTCCAATTTTATATTTTTGCTGTGCATTATTTCGCCTTCCATCTTTAAATAAATTACTTTGAATTTATCTACATTGATTCTTACTACATTGAATTCTGTTGAATTTCTAAGCTCATTATATTGTTCAACAGTTTTATTTTATTGTCTTCTGTTTATAACTCTTTCTAATTTTGTACCATCAGCAAATCCCAGATAATTTATTAAAATATTTAATAATATTAGCTACAAACATAACCTTACAGAAACGTGTTTGATACTTCATCCACATTTAATGTTCCATTTATAACTAATGACTATGTTTCATCTGTTATTTGGCCCAGGATATGGTATATGCATTATGTTCCCATTATCTACTTATAATTGATTTTAAATTTTTTTAAAATAGATTTGCCTGGTATGACTTGTTTTTATAAACCTATCATGGTGCTATTAACACATGCCATTGCCCATCAAGTTATGGTTGTCTAAAGATCTGTTCACTTACTACCAACCTGGATAATAATTCTTATCAATAATTTCTCCTGTAGTTTCAAATGGATAAATTATTATTAATTTCTCTCAAATTCTGTGGTACTACTGGCTTAGAATGGTTTGTATATATCACCTTGCAAGAATTGCATTTTAGTGATAGGCAAGTGATGATCCCTTTCTGTTGTCTGTAGAATCTGTGGGGATTTTTTAAGATATTTGCTTTAGTACTGGAAGACAGTTTGAACAGCACTCAATGATCCAGAATCAGGAATGAGTATTACGGGGGAGAGTACAGGTAGGAAGGGGAGAGACTACAGGTAGGAAGGGCATACATGGTGATCTCCCTCCAAATGTAGGCAAAAATAACCATCAGAATCTTCACAGAAGTCTTTTGTTTCAATTTTGATGCTAGCATGAAAAAAGGGAAAATGAAAGAACATGATAAATATATGTAAATCCAAGATATGTATTGAACATAGCAGAAGATTTCAATTAGGTGCTGTTGGACCTATAAAATGGTCTTCCTTGTCATTTCTGATACAAGATGTCTTTTCCCTGGGGACTAACCAACCCCAGATTCAGTGCAAAGCTACAAAGAAGTACATCTCGTGTGTATATCTTCACTGTAAGGGTTTTAGCAGGAATTAAAATAAGGGGGAGCATAGCTCCCACACACATGCTAAAAGTTGGACATCATAACTCCCTGTGCTCTTTCCCCTCTTCCTGATGAAATGATGACATCCGTACAGATTTGCTTATTATGACAATGACTAAACATTGGAGAGACAAGGTGGGTGAGGTAATCTCATAACAAAATGGAAGCTGGAACACAGTCTTTAACATAAGTAGCATATACTTCAAGGGTCCATTCAAAGAAGAGTGGCCCACAGGTTTAACAGGCCACTCTACCTTTACTGGTCCCTTATAAATAATGTGCTAACTGCTTGTGCTAAATATTCTGTTACACCCTGCATTTAGCTGTGATGCTCAGAATACCTGTAGAAGAAGAATTCTGTATGGCTGAAAAACATCTCTCTCACACCAACAAAAGTTGGTCCAATAAGAGATATTTCCTCACCCACCCTGTCTCTCTAACAGCCTGGGACTGACACCGCGACACTGACACTACATACAGTCTAAACATTTGATATTTATAGTACTGTGGATTGGAAACATGAACCGGGGCCATAACCCAACTCTGCATACATGCTGTCATGCTCACATATGGCTCTGTGCCTGTTTCAGAACAGTAGCTCCTTTCAGATATATACTTATGTTCTGTTTGCTTTACCCTGCAACCGCAAATTAAGGCAAAACCTCATCACCAGCTGATGTGGAAACACATAACAACAGGCACCAATATTGGCGAGCTTTCTCTCCTCGATAGATGTACTTTAACCAGGGGAACTGACAGCTTCAGCAGGCCCCTGGGCAAGGTGCGGGGGGGAGGGGGGAGAGGGGGCAGTTCCATGGTGCCGGAAGGGATGGGGCCTCAGGTGGAAGGAGGAGGGGCCTTGGGCAGCCAGCCCTTTGTGCTGCCCGGAGTGCAGTGCAACTTCCCCCAACACTCAGAACCAAACTGAGCAGGCGGCCCATTGCTCTGGGTGTGACTTAAAGGGCCAAGGGCTCTGGCCACTGCTGCTGCTGCTGTACCCCTTTGAATCACTGGGCCCTACGCCAGTTCCTCCCTTTGCCCCCTCAACACCACCCATCAGCAAGCCGGACTTTAACCTTGGCACATGTGCGGGATCCAAAACAAGTTGACTCAATGATAATTAAGTCAGTTGTCTTCATGACCCAAAGAAAATAAGAATTTTAGATTCCTCTAGCTCAGTGGTTCCTAAACTTTTCAGCATCACGCCCCCTTTTTGATTTTTGAGAAACCCTCATGCCCCGCCCCCAAAAAATAGCAGCAAAACTTGTGGTGGGATTGATGAGTCTGTGTGTGGCTGGGTCGCCTCGCGCCCCCCCTGGAATTTCTTCATGCTCCCCCCCAGGGGAGCACACCCCCCAGTTTGGGAACCCATGCTCTAGCTAGTTTCCAAAGGCAGATAGCCCATGTAAATAGACATGCCTTGCAGTTTTCTCCAGCTACATCTAGACTGCCGCTTTTTTTTTCGTAATTTGCGTACCTTTTTCCAATTGTTTTTTCGGAAGAGGCTTTTCCAAAATTTGCCCCGCCTACACTGGGCCAAATTTTGGAAATACCTCTTTCAGAAGAGCCTTTATTCCTCATAAAATGAGGAATACAGGGCTTCCGAAAGAGTGCGTCTGCTCTTTCACAAAAAATGTCGGAAGAGCAGACGTGTTCCCTGGACGTAGTGGAGTTTTTCTGGGATACCTCTGGTATCCCAGAAAAACTCCGTAGTCTAGACATAGCCTCTGAAAGTCAACAAAATAAATTAGACCACTGAAGGGAGTGAGTTTCAGAGTTAAATGTTGAACCACTGGTAGCATTTGATGCAAAATCCTTGGGATAGGAATGTGTTGTTGGTCTTCAAGTCGATTCCAAGTAGGTGTGTGTGTGCCGCATGCACAGCCATTGGAAGGTTTGTCCATTCACAGTATCCTGGAGACCACTGCTGACCCTCCCCCAACTTAGTTCCTTCTTACTGCCAGGAATTGTCACTTTCCTTCACTTGGGTTGAGCAAGCATTTTCCCTAGCCTTTAGTTTATTGTAGTGTAAATAGTTGATAGTTAATTAGTTAAGTGTTATAACTAATTAGATAGTGTAAATCGTTCTCTCTTAGTAGGGAGTAGTCCTGTCCTCCTCTTCCCTGGGGACAGGGGTGTGTCTCAGTCCCACGGCTTTAAACTGTGTAATTCTACAATTCTATGATTCTAAGACAATTCGTGCCAGAAGCCGATGCCCATGGGAGAGCGCCATGACTCTTGGCTTGAGTGCTTAGAGAAAGCACATTACAGGTTAAATGCAAAATTGGCAAGAGTTTCTGCCCATGGAATAAGAAAGAGAGGGACTTTAGGCTTAACTCCTTCTGATGGACTAAGCCCTTCACCCTCAGCCAGTACAGCCAGGTCCAGCACCGAACCCAGCGCTCCATCCTTTGTGCGGGACAGCATGGCACCACAGAAGGACTTGGCTTCAAAGATGCCCCGGCACTGACATTCTCTGGCACCCGAGGCCACAGAAACAACCTCTCCACACCACTCACACCTCCAGTGCTTCATAAAAGACAGAAGCAGCCAGAAAGGGGTTGCTTGCCTACAACCAAGACCAGCAGAGCCAAGGGTGTGCATCCACTGGTAGGACATTTCATGGTACCGAGAGAGCAACTGGCACTGTTGACTCCACACTGCAGGAAGAGCCATTGAATCCAGTTCCCGTAGACACCCTGACATGGGTAGTTTGGACATGCCATCCATCCCCAACACTTATGAAGTGGCCAGGGACCTTATTGAGATGACGGCGCAGCACTCTCCATCCCCAGAGGTGCCCCCTTTGTGGAAGTCCAGAACGACTTCTGGAAGCAACTTGGCACTGTCTAGAGGCAAGCCTCCCATAATGAGGTAGCATTCCCCTTCACCTTAGTACTAATCCTCCTCGGACCGCTCCCCCTGGCACTGCCCCCATATGCTACCTGGAACAGACCCCCAGTGGTCCTCAAGGTCAGGCTCAGTCTTGGATTCTGAACCAGAATCCTACATATTCAGGAGGAGTGACATCACTGAGGCCTCCACACAGGGACAAACAGTGCCAACCCTGTGTCCTGCCTTGGGCACCACAATGGCAGGCACCCACGCAGTGGCCCTTCTGGACGTCCTGGGCATACCATCAAGCCTGGGCCCCAATTCCAGATCAGTATTGGTGTCAGACAGAAGAATTTCACCGTCAGCTTCTCTAGCTAGGAAACCTCCGAGGGGCTCCAAACATTATGTTTGCACACAGCCCAGCACCATGCTCAGCACACAACCTGGCATCACAGAGGCCTCCCCCAGCTGAGGTCTCTCGTGAACTTGAGGGCCAAGAGGATTTAGGACCAGAATGAGCTTCATCTTCCTGCTCCCCTGATAAGGCAATGGCAGGCTCGTCCGCATCTTTACTGGCCATGGACAACAGGGCCCACCAGGAGCTACTGAGGACGGTAACACTGAACTTGGGTCTTCAGGTTGAGGAGTTCATTAATAATCTCAACCCTATGGTCGATATTTTTGTCCCGGAAGGACCTGCTAGGGTGGCATTGCCTTTTATTAAAATGATCTCCAACACCACAAAGTCCTTGTGGCAAACTCCAGCCTGCATTCTTTCCATAGCAAAAGACGTGGAGAGGAAATATTTTGTTCCCTCTAAGGGTTATGAATTTTTATACATGCATCCACATCCAGGAATGTTGATGGTGGATGCAGTGAATTCAAAGTAGATGCCGGGGCAGCAAGGACCTAACGCTAAGTCAAAGGAAGCAAAAAAACTGGACTTCCTAGACATGAAGGTCTATTCAACAAGGGGACTTCAGTTGAAAATATCAAATTGGCAAGCAGACCTTAGTCTCTATAATTTCAATTCATGGATATCCTTGGGAAAGTTCAAGGAACTTCTTCTGGAGGGAACCCACTTGGAATTTACAGATTTTTTTGGAGGAGAGTAAGGTCATATCCCAGACCACCCTCCAGCCAATGCTAGATGCAGTAGACTCAGCGGTGTGTACAATGGCCATGGGCATTGTTATGCACAGAAGTTCCTGTCTACAAGTCTCAGGAATTCCTCCAGAGCTCCAGCAGACAATTCAGGGCCTGCCTTTTGATGGCTCCAGGCTCTTTGCAGAGCAGACTGATTTTAAGCTCCATAGCCTGAAGGACACTACAGCAAGCCTAAAGTTGCTGGACCTCCCTACAGCAGCCCCTCAAAGGAAGCTTTTCAAGTCACAGCCCTGCTCTGTTATTACCCTCCCATCAGAAACTGGGGCAACCATAGAAACTGGAGGAGGCCACCTAACTCCTCTAATAGCCATGGACTCATCCAGGCTGTCCCCAGCCCCTAAAAAGAACTTTTGAAGGTGCACTCAGGGACAGAATTCCAGTCTCTATCCTGGATCCTTCCCCTATGTTTAGGGATTGGTTATCCCACTTCTGCCGTGCTTGGACCCAGATTACTTCCGATTGCTGGGTCTTAAGCAGGGCTTCATGATGCTCATATTCCTCATGGCTTGGATGCTCCATGATTGAACTCGCTGGAGTTAGCATGCTCATCAGTGGTCAAAGAAATCCTTCTAGGCAACAGAAACTTTCCACTCAAGTGATGTATCTCGCTGAATGAAAGGGATTTTCTATCTTGTCTCTTCAAAAGGGTATTTAACCAGTGGAAGCCTCCATTCCAGTGATTTTGAACAACCTTTTTCATTTGAAGCAACAGGGTCTGGCTGAGGCTATGGTGAAAGTGCACTTGGCGGCCATTTCAGCCTTTCACCCAGGCTCAGCAGGCCAATCTTTGTTCATTGATCTGGTGGTGGGCCATTTCCTAAAAGGCCTTGACAGACTGTACCCCTGCATGAAATGGCCAATCCCACAATGGGACCTCAACCTTGTGCTGTCTTAATTAATGGGACTGCTCTTCAAACCCCTAGTGACCTGCTATCTTCTCTATAGGTCTTGGAAGATGGTGTTTCTGGAGCAGGGGTGGCCAACCAGTTAGAAACTAAGAGCCAAAATAGCTGGGGATAGAGTACAAAGTGCCACATATTATATATTTATTTTTAGAGAGAGAGAGAGAGAGAGAGAGAGAGAGAGAGAGAGAGATTACACAAAAAGTAGTTATAAAAATAACATTACAAGACATTTAGGACAAAAACCACTGAAAAAGTCTTTAGTCACTTAAAAAATTCACATCCAATCCATAGATCTTCAGAGAACTTCACAAGGAACAAACATCATATAAAAAAAAAACACCTTTGAAAATACAGTAATATTCTCACACTAAAAATAAGCATCCCCACCGTGTACTTTAAATTTAGCACTACTGCCCTATTATGTCCTGTGAGTTTTTTAAAATTAAACTGAACTGAAAAGTAAATTAGCACAATTTGAAGTGCCTGTTTCACTCCAGCTTGTTGATCTCAGGTATGGTTTCCTCATTTTTTTTAAACTTATGAAGATTATGGCTTTTTATAGTTCTAAAAATTCAGGTCTGTCCCAGACTGCAAATATGAGAGGTTCAAAAACAATAAGGGAGAGACTCATATCTCAGAATAACTGCTTCAGCCTGGAAAACATTAACCTTTGAATTTTCTTTAAAGAAACACAGTGTAAACCAGGTACATGCTAAAGCGGCGAGGAGTCCTGTGGCACCTCATAGACTAACCGAAGTGTTGGAGCATAAGCTTTCGTGGGCAAAGACCCTCTTCGTCAGATGCATGTAGTGGAAATTTCCAGGGGCAGGTATAAATATGCAGGCCAGAATCAGGCTAGAGATGACGAGGTGGATCCAGGCACGCCCAGCCTCCCTGCTCTAACCCAATGCACCTACCCCTCCCCTAGAGCCAGGCACTCCCAGCACCCCACCCCATTCTAACCCAATGCCTGGGTCTCCCTGGAGCTGCTGCTGCCACCCTCACTACAGCCACGTGCTTCTCCCTCCAGGTGCTGAGGTGCGTGCACAGAGTCCGGGTACGTGGCTCCAAATTAGCAAGAGCTGCATTTCTTTGAGCAAAGAGCCACATGCAACTCAAAAGCCATGGGTTGGCCACCCACATCCTAGAGGATGTCACATTGGCCAGAAGGATTTCCAGACTTAAGACACTAATGTCACTACCTTATACAGTATTTTATAAGGACAAGGTGCAGCTGCAACTGCACCCAACATTTCTGCCGAAGGTGGTTTTATATTTTCACACCAGCCAAGACATCTTTCTTCCTGTTTTTTCTCTGAAGCCACATGGGGTTGGACAAGGGACAAGTGTTCACCTCACACTCTGGATGTCAGGTATGCACTAACCCTTTCATTCATCTACCCAAGTATTCATTTCCGTCGCTGACAGAATGAAGGGCCTTCCAATAACCTCCCAGAGGATTTCCTCTTGGATTTCAGCATGTATTAGGGCATTGTGACACAGGTGGGGATGACCCCATCCTGTGCCAGGTGAGTGCGCCCATCTCCCTTCTGGCACTCCTGTGTAATTATCTGCTTTTTCTCCCCAGTCCATTCCTATAGCTCCACCCACAGTTCTACAACTGAGTGGCTTACCCATCAAAGCCAGTAAACCCTCCCAGACCTTTGGGCAGGGTGGCCCAGTGGCCAGAATCTGTAAATGTGCCCCTATTTGTGGGGTAGTGCTGCCCAATGGCTATAGTCAATAACTCACCCCTATTCACAGGGTTGTGTGGCTTAGTAACAAGAGTCAGTAATTTGCCCTTATATGCAGGGTAGGGCATCTCAGTAGCAAGAGTCCTCCTCTGCAGGGCAGTGTGGCCCAATCAGGGCTGGATTACCCAATAGGCAGACTAAGCACGTGCTTAGGGCACCAGCAAAGCAGGGGTACCAAAAAAAATGAGATTTTACAGTATAGTATTGTTTTTATTTTGAATTACATATGGGGGGCACCATAATCTTTTCGGTGCTTAGGGCCTCTAAAGGTCTTAATCCAGCCCTGGGGCCAATGGCTATAGACCATAATTTGCCCCTATTCACAGGGTAGTGCAGTTCAATTGTAAGAGTCAGTAACTCACTGCTATTCATGAGGTAGTGCAGCCCAATGGCCAAAGTTGATAAGTTCCACCTAATTCATAGGGTTGTGTAGCCCCTCTCTAGGGGCAAGAGATAGGGGAGAAGGTTATATCCAGGCCCTCCCATTCCACTGGACTTCAGCCCAGGGTCCTGTTAGTGGCTGTAGCTCTAACCACTGAATCAGAGGGAAAAGCTCTGATTGAAACATGCTGAACTTCCCGGCATTGGCTCACTCACCAAGTAGCTGTCACCTTCCTCTGGGCTGCTTCCTGCAGTGGTCGCCTCAGCTCCAGCACAGATCTCCATCTCACCTCTCTTGTCTGGGATTTGTCTGCTCTTGCTTGCCTCTGGCTCCTGTGAGGCCTCTGGGAGCATCTGGCCTCCAGTCAGTGTGATAGTACCTTGGTGCCTGGGTGGTTGCTGCAGCTTGCCTGGAGCAGGCAATGCACATCCTCTCCCTCCAGCCACCAGCCCTACTTGAGCTGAGTTGCTCCCTTTTATAGCTGTACAGCTCGAGTATGCCCAGTAAGGCCAAGTAGGTGTGCTTTCTCAGCCTCCTGCCCAGTGCGAGGTGAGGCGCCCCGTCACAGGCATGTTACAATCTCACCAAAAGCCCAGCTCTGCTACTGACTGTGCACTTGAGCACAGGTTTCACCTATTGCATTCCTGGCCCACGTCCCTATCCAGGATATTTGCTGGGTGATGGCGACGTGGTCTTCAGTCCATACATTTACATCTCATTACACCATTCATTTGCATGCAGAGATGATGCTGCATTTGGGAAAGCAGTGCAATTTGCAAATCAGTGATAACTGATCCACTAGTTGGGAGTCGCCCACTTGGAATTGACATGGGCAAACACTCGAAGAAGAAAAAACTGTTGTTCTTCGAGATATGTTGCTCGTATCCATTCCAAGATCCACCTGCCTCCCTTCACTTGCAACACATCTCAAAGAACAACAGTTACCAAAGGTAGGAAAACATTTTTTCCAGCCCCTGTGCTTCAGATTTGTTAACTCAAAGAGCTCAGCTGTCAAGACAGAGCACCAAGAGAGAAGCAGTTCCTAAGGATCAGGAATTAACCCATATAGGGCTTTAATAACTCAACACCAGTATCTTGAATCACACCTGGAAAGGAATTGGAAGCCAGTGAAGGCTTTAGAGACAGGTGTAATATGCTCTCTGAATAAAAACAGCACTAACCAAGTGAGCAGCTGCATTTGATGTTTCTGAATGGCTCTCAGGGATAAAAATGAATGAGAATGTATTACAGCAATCCAGGCTGGAGATGACAAAGCTTTGGATAACTGTGGTGAGATCTGGATCTAAGAGGAAAGATTGAAAACTCCTTGCTCAGATGGGGGAGAAGAGAGTTCCTATGGCTACTTCATCGACAAGAAAGTAGCTATAGTCTAAAAAAAAGCAATCACTAAAAATAAAGTAAGAAGAAAAATATCAAGCAAAGAACAATTTCTCTCCTTCACCTCATTTCCTTCCCCATCATAATGTGATGTTATTGGGAATTGTTATCCCACCAAGTTTTTGTATATGTTAGAATTCAGAATAAACTTGACTTTTCAATCTTCTCTCATCATCTGTTTTATAATTAAAGGAACAGTAAATGGAGGCAAGAGGGAAGCAACATTGTATGATACATGCCTCTATAACAACATAGCTAGATACAGCCCTTAGGCCTGAGCACTGCATGCAAATAAAATACAGATTGTTTTGGTGGCAGCATAAAACATTTAAACTTCCCTCTTGAAGTACATTGCCAATTACCTTGTTAACGGATGGGGATAGGGGTTGGTGACAGAGGTTTAAGGAAATATCTGCAGTATGAGGCTATGTATTGTCTAGTATAACTGACCTTTCTGGTAAGTTAATTGTGTTTTGTTTTAAATGAGGACACTATTTCATGGAGGAAATTATGCGAACAGCTGCTTTGCTTTCCTTGTTGCTCAAATAGAAATGTTAAAAAAAAAAAAAGGCTTGCTTCATAAGAATGAAAAATGCTTTGTTCTGTGAAGTTATTCAGACTATAGTACAAAGGGATTTTAAAATACTTTAAAAACATTTTGCATGGTTTACCAGTATTTTGGGGTTTGCCTCCAAATAAAGCTAATGAGCATGAAAGGGCATTATGCCCATCTGTGTGCCAGCACTGAGCAGGTGTAGCAAGGGCAATGGCAGTGCAATCTGCCTGTCACTGTTTCACCTGCATAGAGGTGGTAGCCATCCCTGGAGAGAAAGGCTACAGTAGTGCATGTGTGCACTGCAGCCAAAACCCCAGTTGTCTGGAGGTAGAATCAAACCTGGGACCTGAGTGCATGAGCTTCTACTGCATGAGCTAAAAGCCAGCTGCCTACTGGCTAAGGCTATAGAACAGACTCATTATTCTTTCTGGAAGTGGCCTCAGTGCCACTAAATGAGTCAGTACACCACACCCAGAAGGTGAGTGGGTCACATACGCTTATGAATTCTTTGGCACCTCTGCTGAAATTGGTAACAAAGAGTGCTACAATGGCTAGTGCTTTCTGGGACATGGATATCTGTCCACCAGGAAATGGTGGACTGGATTATTATTACTTTTTGTTATTTTATTACTGTTCTGGGTTGGATTCAACCAATGATCTGGAGGTCAAAACCATTTGCCATTATGATTTTACTTATGATGAAGTCATTTTTTAATTCTCAGTAAGTTATAACAAGGAAGATTAGGTTTTCTTCTGACAGGAGATATTTAGCAGCCTGGTTTGTGTGGCCACCACAATATGTCATAAGTCCCTGGATAAGACTTTCACAGAAAGATTATTTTTCATAATTATATGTATTACAGTAGCACACAGGGGGCTCAGTCGAGATCAGGGCCCAGTCATGCTAGGTGCCCATAAGATAAATCTCTGCCCTGAAGGGTTTCCAGTCTTAATACATAACAGAAAAGACAAAAAGGCAAACCAGATCAAAGGTGGAAGAAAATATTTTTCCATTGTACAGAAGGGGAACAGAGGCACAGAGAGGATAAATGATTTGCTGATGATCAGAGCTGAGAACTGAACCAGATCTCCTGAGTCCCAGTCCAGTGCATGACCACAGTTCATCTTTCCTTGCAGTAGATAGTTTTATTTAAAAAATTGAATCAATCAATAGTTCTGAAAGACAGATGTCTAAACAAAATCATTATAAAGCATACCTAATTATAAAACATACTTAATAAGAAATATATGAAACAACTTCCACACTATGTGCTCCACACAGCAGTATGTGCCTTTCAGGCCTTACTGTTTTCTGTCCTCAACCTCAGTTCTCTTCCCACCTTCATATACTGTCACTTTGTTGTGGTTTTGGAGTAAAATTTTCAAAACCATGTAAGTGATTTAGGAGTCTAAGGCCTGGTCTATGCTAGACCTGGAAAGTCAGCTTAAGGTATGCAACTCCAGCTACATAAATAACATAGCTGGAGCTGACATACCTTAAGCCAAGCTTAGTGCTGTCTCCACAGCAGGAGGTAGACAGGATCAAATGCTCCCGTTTGTTTCCCTTATTCCTTGTGAGGCGTAGGAGTACCGGCAATAATTGCTGGTACCCTCAGCATTCAATTTAGTCGGTCCTTACTAGACCCACTAAATCAAATGCCAGACGATCGATCGCTGGTGTGGCAAGTGGAGACATGGCCTAAGTCTCATTGTTAAAGGTGACTTAGGACTAGCTCCACAAAAGGATTTAGGCACTTAAGGGCCCAACTCCACAAAAGTATTTAGGTGTCTAATTTTCATTGATTTCAGAGGAAGTTAAGAACAAAAATACCTGTTTTTGGTATTTAAAAAACTGTTGCTTGCCATTTTAACCAGACTGACCATTCTTTCAATGACCTTAAAACATGCATATTGCTTCAAAGAGATTTTAAGTCCGGACTTCAAAGAGAAGACTCAGAACTGTCATTCATGCTTAAATTTGACACTTTGCATATGGGTCTTAACAAAGATGCTAATTATCTCACCCATTACAAAGATAGCTTCCCCAATTATCACCCCTAATGTCATTACCTCACAGACACTAACCTTCCTCCCCTCACCCCCCCGTTCTAAAATCTGATTTGTCATTTTTAAGTGTGTTCACTTTTTTTTTTATTGTATCACTTTAGTATATATGGTTGTGCCAATTTTCTTCAACATATTGATCTGAGGAAGCGGGTCTGGCCCACGAAAGCGCATCACCTAATAAACCATCTTGTTAGTCTTTAAAGTGCCGCATAGTCCTGTCTTTTGTTTGTGATTCTGGGCATAGGTGCCTGAGTACAATATTTAGGCACTACTGATATCCACAGAATCTCAAATCAGCTGCTGCCTAGCCCTGGAGACACCTGTTTCTGCCAGTAATGTCCCCACAGGCACTTACATTTCCACCAGTGGGCATGCTCAAAGCTGGCTAAACTCTGATGTCACTGAGCTGCTCTGCATCTAGTGCAGTCACCTCTAAGTCGCAAACTAAGTATTCCCTCAACTATCTCACCTTAGGGGCCCAATCCAGTAGGGATTTGCAGAGCATGCTTTAACTGGGAGGAGATAGTGCCCTTATGCCCAAGCCATTCCCTGGGATGTAGGAGATGCAGGTTCCCAGTATGCCTGATGTGAATTACAGAATTGAACACAGGTCCTCTGTATCCCAAGTGAGGCCCTCACCACTGTATTTGTGTATGTCTAGCTTTTCTAAATAGTTTTTAACCTGTTCTCTCTCCACCTAGAGCTACCCACCTCCTTCCCATACTGCCTTGCCTAGTGCAGTAATTTGGGAGCAGACCTTGTCTGTGAAGACAGAGGCAAAAAAACCATTGAGTACTTCAGCTTTTCCCACATCATCTGTCACTAGGTTACCTCCCTCATCCAGTAAGGGCCCCACACCCTCTCTGATCACCCTCTTATTGCTACCATGCCTGTAGAAATCTTCCTTGTTACCCTTCACATCCCTTGCTAGCTGCAATTCCAATTTCACTTTCGCCTTCCTGACTACTCCCCTGCATGTTCAAACAATACTCCCCTTCATTCTTTCCCCACTTTCCTGAATTAGCACATAGTCTCTTCCTGTTGCTTTTCACATGATACACACCAGCCTGCTCCCCACTCCCTCATGTTAGCATAAGTAATTAAACAATTCAAAATTAATTAATTAAGGCTCACGGCAGGATTTTAACCTATAGGAACCTTGGACTCCGCTCTAGCAGCTAATGCTTTATCCCACAATGTAATCCCGATGCTCAAGAATATAATCTCTTCACAGGAACATGGGTCACACACCTGAGATGGCCATGAAATATGCCACTGTGTTGCTCATACAGCCAGCCACAGAACACATTCAGGATATTGCAAGAGTAGCAGATAGAGCTGTCAGCACTCAGTGGTTCCATAATAATAGTTACTTCCTCATTTAAAATATGTATGCTCCCATCCCAAGTAATAGTGCAAGGAAGAGATTACTTGACTGTCTGTGGGATTATCACCAGGATAATGCATATTTCCTACTGTCCTTTGTGGCAGCTAGTGATACTCAAAAAAGGAGAAGATGCCATCTGGAAAAGCTTCCTTTGTGTGTAGGTGTCTGTCTCTTTTAGAACCTGACCTTCCTGTGTCCCTGTGAGTCTTTTCTTCTATGAACATTATATCTGAATAGATTATGTTGCTATTGTTACCTAACTCTGGAGCTGCAGGGTATCTGTTTCCTTGCTGACAAATCTAGACCCTGGCAACAGCTATAAACTCCTTACCCCAAGAGATTTTATACAGTGATTGCTATCTCTGGTGCTTATAGGCATGAAACAAACAAAGGTGCTTCTGTGTGCTGCACCTTCAAATGGAGAGCTGCAGAGGTGACTTTGAGGCAGCTGCCATTTTGTGTTTACTTTTAAGATACAGAAGAGTATTCCATCACTGTGCTCTCTCTCACATGGAGACTTTATATTTGTTCTTTCTTCCTCTGATGTTTTGCTATATCTGAAATAAGTCCTCAAACTTTGTTCTTTGTGGATGTCCCAGCTGTCTCCTTGTGGTTCCCAGCCTCGCAATGCTAGTAGAGGTTTTGGGAGGGGGGTTTGAGACGGGGAGAGGAGTTTCTGTGCTGTGCTGCCATTAGCTCATTCTTTTGCCTGTTCTGTGCTCCTCTCATGGAGGGAGAGTTAATATTGAAACTGTCAGGATTAACTAGCACTGATTTTCCCAACATAAGCTCCTCTGATTTGGAGGGGGAGCACACAAAAGAAGGGCAGGTATCTATGTTTTCCCATCCACCTAATTTCGAACCACATCCCCCCGCCCCAGTTTCTCCTCATTTCATCCACCTCACAGATCTCTCTCCTGTCAGAGATGTATATAATTCCTGCTGAGAGAATATTATATAAGCTTTTGTTTCCCACGTAGGAGGTTCTCATCCACATTTTGTAATCAGTGGCAAAAAAGTGAGCCTCAGAACAGATGAGAAACAATAGAAACTGAAGTGTAATAGTGGAGACAGAGGCAATAAATCAAGAGACAGTTGGATGGGGGAAAAGTGGAAGGGAGGAGGAGGAAACGAGTGTAGGAAGCAGACTGGCATGCATCTTATACAACTATCCAGAAAAGTGTAAATTACAAAGAAATAAAACACATCCAGAAGACTGGGTGACTGCATGAATCACAAGACTGGCAGAGAGGGAAAAGTGCAGCTCCTTGGTTCAGAAAGAAACTGGCAGATGTAACTCATTTTGCTGCATAAACCATTGTACAAAGAATCTGGTGCAAGGTGACTTAAAGAGAGCTCTGGTGGAGTTTGCAGCCTCTTTTTAAAAAATTCATACTTCCAAAGTCTTGCTAAGCCAACCTGGTAGTCCTGAGGGAGTGTCAGTCCCTACAAACTCCCATTGTGCGCTAATGGTTGGGAATATCAGACAGCTGAGGCTGGAGATTTCTCCTGCTGCACCATTGGATGCTTGTTGCATTAAGACAGAAGCTCTGCCTATGTTCTTGGTGTATGGCACAGGAAATACAGAGGACTTGTGGCCAGGATTGTACGGTGATGCTCTGATAATACTCCATCCAAAGAGTTAAAACACCTTCCTAATATATGGAAAAATGTGATGGTATTTCAGGAAGGGCAAAAGTTTAAGCCTAAGGTTCAGGTCTTCGAAGGTATTAGGTGCCTAATGATCATGATTTCAATGTGAGTTAGGTACCTAAATACGTTTGAGGATTTGGTCCCAATTCCCCTCATCAGTGCAGTCCCAAAATCAATTTTCTTCCTGGGGACTGGCCTCCACTTTAAATGAACAAATCTCTGGGACAGTTCACAGCGAGATGAAGGAATCTCTCCCAGCTGCATGAAGAAGAGGGTCACCCCAAATCAGAAATCAGCTGTCTCAAACCAAGAAATCCAGTAATAATCTCATCTTTCTGAAAAACACCTTTTCAACCAAACATACCTTTTCACTGCAAAGTAAAACAAAATGGAGTTGCAACAAGAAATCAAGTCAATAGACTTGCAGGCAAAAATGCTCACTAGCAATTGCCGTGCACGCATCTCCAAATGCATCTATTTTGCTTCTTTCTTGACATCTGATTAAAGTGTTGCTATCCTGTCTCTTAATTAAAGTGTTTGGAGCCGAGGCCCAAATATCACTTATCCCTACCAACTTCAGTAGCGCCGTACTTCTCCTCGTGCAAATATGTTTTGCTATAAATTACTGGCGCTGTTTCTGTTGATAGTCAGTATAATCAAACATTTGTAAGCATGCTGTCTCTTCAATCTGTTCAGTTGATGCACTTTACCTGATCTTTCATTAAAGTAATCAAAACACTTGCTGTGCCGCATCTAATGAATGTTGCATGTATGATTAAGTACTTTCATTCATATTGCAAGTTTGATTTAATGTAATCTGCCTTTCAGACAGCCATTAGCCTAGCTCCTGCGTGAATTCGATTAATTGGCTGAATTCTTCCAGATGTCCATTAAGTATTACAGGAATTTCTATGTAAAAACAGCAGGGACTGTCTAGCAGAGAACCAAACAATGATATGTTATATTGCTGCCATGACTTACAAAAAGCTGGATTCATTTTCATTAATAAAACATCTGTACTCCTGCACAGCTATGCATCAAGATGCATTTATTTTATATGTTTATTTCTTTTATGACTATAAATAGATAGTTAAACAGAAGCACAATGTATTCAGCTAGAAGATACAAACAGAAATATATTTGAAATGGAAATAGAAATTAAAAAAATAGAAGAATTGCTACTTAACATAAGTATGTGTAGTAGCAGGCAAGGCAGTGATGGGTACAGCTGAAGGAAGCATGGCATTTTCTAGTCTCAGGGTCTTTTTCAGACAGTTAAGAATCTGTAAAATAGTCACCTCTTGGGCTGAAATTTCCCAGGCCTAGTATCTGCATAAAACTATGATTTTCATCTATAGTGTGAGCAAAAATGGTCCTACCATTTTTCAGTGACAGGAGCAATGGAAAATACACATGTTGCCATTATAAAAAAGTATTGTTATAGACAGTATCACAGTCAAAATAGCTGCTGAAGTTTGGTTTGTTTATTTGTTAATTTATGTAGGTTTTTTTGGTTTGGTTTGGTTCTATTTTTGGTTTTGGGGTTAGGTTGAGGGATTTTTTTCTTGCTATTTAGTTTTGTTTATATATTTGTTTAAGTTACAGTTTGGAAGGGAAAGACTTTACTGCAGAACAGTGCATGACTTAGGCCCAGAGGAAATTGGTTTTGAATTAATTGTTTGGAATTTATATACAGAGTGTGTGCCATGGCTATTTGAGTTTGCACAGTGCATACCTGGGAATGCTGTGCTATACATACATGTGTGGCTAGTTTAATTTTGCAGTAAATTGCTGAGATCCCCCACTTGTTCTAAAATGGCCTGGGGGAAAGCAGAGATCCTACATTGTCCTGCTGCTTTCCTGCCAAAATGCCCCCTTCGCCTTGGGAAATGTGCATAGGGCTGGAAGCCAGAATGGCCTGTAGCTCCTCTGCCAGCTCTGATCTTGAAGAGTGTAGAAACCCTGCAGAAGTTTAACATTGACCTTGGGCACCTTAGAAACATCACAGAATTGAGACCCCTGGTTTAGCACCACTCTTAAACATACTCTTCATTTTGAGAATGTATTTGTCCCATTGAAATCAACTTAAACATACACTCAGAGTTACACAAATACGAATGTGCTGTGCTGAGTCAGAGCCTTACTCCTGCAGTTAAGCTCCTGCCAAGATCCTAATGCCTCAGGACCACTCCATGCTGTGGAATCTCTCTCCTGTGAAGCTCAGGGGAACTGCTCAGGGGAACCGTGAGCGCCATAGGAACACTTGTGTGTTCTCCACCAGAAGGGACAAGCTGAATCAGTCCATCCCTATGCTACACTTGCTGTGCCCTTTCCCACACTGCAGCTGGGCAGGCTCTTTGGGGTTCTGCAACCTCCAGCTGCGGGATGCTTGCATCTGCTTTTCAGTATTGCAGACTTCCAACTGAAAGACTTTTCAATAGCAGGGTGGGACCCTTTAGTCTGGTTCAGGTAGCAAAAGCTGCTGCAAACCATGAACAGTGAATCTCTGCTCTATTAAGTGTAAAATATGTTTTTCTTTCTGCAGACATTCAAAAGCATATTGTTAAATACCTTTTGGGAAAGAAGTAGGGATAGTCGTCACCTTAACCAAAATGTAACCAGATGGCTGGCACAGAAAACTAAAAATGATTTAGAGGGTTTTTCAAACTAAGGAAAGCTAACGGATGAGGAACAGCACACAATTTGGTGGAGATATTTCTTCATGAGGAATGTATTAAAGGAGGAATTCTGTATCCTGGTATAGAAGATAGGAAAGAGATTGGTAAAGTAAAGGTAGGAGCTAGTGACCAGGCTGGTGACGGCGACTGTGAACTATTAAGGGAGGTTAGAAACGCTACAAAATCAGAAAACACAATGATGATGGATGATTTCAATTATCCCCATATTGCCTGGGTAAACATCATCTTGGCGATGACAATTCTAGACATGCAGAGATAAAATTACTGCTTCTCAGAGCAGCTAGTCTTGGAACCCGTAAGAGGAAAGGCTGCTATTCATTTAATCCAAAGTGGAGCACAGGAGCTAGTCAAGGGGTAACATCTTCATATGGGGAAATCCCCCAAAGCTACAGAAATATTTCATTTTAAAAAGAGGAACAAGAATGAGGTTGCTAGTTAGATGGAAATTAAAAAGACTAGTGACAAGGGTAAAAGGCCCAAAAGTGGGTTGGAGACTACTTTAAAACACCCTAACAGCAGCTCAAAGTAAATGTAGACCTCAAATCGAAAAAGACAGTAGTATGACTCAAAAAATGTCATCAGGATTAATAGCAGAGTAATGGAGGCCATTAGAGGAAAAAAGGCATTCTTTAAAATTAGGAAGTTAAATCCTAATGAGGTCAATAGGGAGCACAAACTGGCAAGGAAAATTTGAAAGTAGGGAAAGGTAGGCCCTAGAAAAAAATTGAGAAGCAACTTGCTACAGATGCACAAACTAACAACAAAATTTCTTTAAGAACATTAGAAGCATGTAACCTGTCAAACAGGCAGAAGGATGATAAGATGCTAAAGGAGCACCCAAGACAGACAAGACTATTGTAGAGAAAGTAGTACGAATTCTTTGCTTTGGTCTTCCTGGAGAGGATGTGGGGAAAATATCCACATAAGAGTTATTTGGGGGCTGTGACAAATAATCACATCTCAAATTGCAGAACTAATAACTGTGGTATGTAACCTATCACTGAAATCAGCATCCGCATCAGATAACTGAAAGGCAGTTAACGTAATACCAATTTTTAAAAGGATTCCAGAAGAGACCCTGGCAATTACAGGCCAGTAAGCCTCAATTCAGTATTGGGCAAATGGGTTGAAACTGTCATAAAGACCAAAATTGTCAGACACATAGATAAACATGGTTTGTTGGTAAGAATAAACACAGCTTTTATGGAGGGAAGTAATGCCTCACCAATCTATTAGAATTTTTAAAGGGGGTCAATAAGTAGGTAGATATGGGTGTGACAATTAGACTCATAGACTCATAGACTTTAAGGTCAGAAGGGACCATTATGATCATCTAGTCTGACCCCCCGCACAATGCAGGCCGCATAATCTCACCCACCCACTCCTAGAATAATCCTCACCCCTATATCTCAGATATTGAAGCCCTCAAATAGTTTGAAGACCCCAAGATGCTGAGAATCCTCCAGCTGTGATCTGTACCCCATGCTACAGAGGAAGGCGAAAAACCTCCAGGGCCTCTGCCAATCTACCCTGGAGGAAAATTCCTTCCCGACCCCAAATATGGCGATCAGCTAAACCCTGAGCATGTGGGCAAGACTCCCCAGCCAGACACCCAGAAAGTTCTTTATAGTAACCCCTATCATCCCTCCATTGACCTATTTACCACTGATAATGACTAGTCAATTAGTTACCAAGACCATGTTATCTTGTCAAACCATCCCCTTCATAAACCCATCTAGTTTAATTTTGAAGCCAGGTAGATCTTTTGCCCCCACTACTTCCCTTGGAAGGCCATTCCAGAACCTCACTCCTCTAATGGTTAGAAACCTTCGTTTAATCTCAAGTCTAAACTTCCTACTAGCCAGCTTATATCCATTTGTTCTTGTGTCCACATTAGTATTAAACTTAAATAATTCCTCTCCCTCCCTAGTATTTATCCCTCTAATATATTTAAAGAGTGCAATCATATCCCCCCTCAGCCTTCTTTTGGTTAAGGTAAACAAGCCAAGCTCCCTGAGTCTCCTTTCATAAGACAGGTTCTCCATTCCTCGAATCATCCTAGTGGCCCTTCTTTGTACCTGTTCTAATTTGAATTCATCCTTCTTAAACATGGGAGACCAGAACTGCACACAGTATTCCAAATGAGGTCTCACCAATGCCTTGTATAATGGCACTAACACCTCCTTATCCCTACTGGAAATACCTCGCCTAATACATCCCAAGACCATATTAGCCTTTTTCACAGCCATGTCACAGTGGCGGCTCATAGTCATCCTATAATCAACCAGGACTCCGAGGTCCTTCTCCTCCTCCGTTACTTCCAACTGATGTGTCCCCAGCTCATAACTAAAATTCTTGTTATTAATGCCTAAATGCATAACCTTACACTTCTCACTGTTAAATTTCATCCTATTGCTATCACTCCAATTTACAAGGTCATCCAAATCTTTCTGTATGATATCCCGATCCTTTTCTGAATTAGCAATACCTCCCAACTTTGTGTCATCTGCAAATTTTATCAGGACACTTCCACTTTTGGTGCCAAGGTCAGCAATAAAAAGATTAAATAAAATTGGCCCCAAAACTGATCCCTGAGGAACTCCGCTAGTAACCTTCCTCCAACCTGACAGTTCCCCTTTCAATATGACCCGCTGTAGTCTCCCCTTTAACCAGTTGCTTATCCACCTCTCAACTTTCATATTAATCCCTATTTTTTCCAATTTAACCAATAATTCCCCATGTGGTACTGTATCAAATGCCTTACTAAAATCGAGGTAGATTAAATCCACTGCATTTCCTTTATCTAAAAAATCTGTTACTTTCTCAAAAAAAGAGATCAGATTGGTTTGGCATGATCTACCTTTTGTAAAACCATGTTGCAACTTATCCAAATTGCCATTAACCTCAATGTCTCTAACTACTTTCTCCTTCAAAATTTTTTCCAAGATCTTGCATGCTACAGATGTCAAACTAACAGGCCTATAGTTACCTGGGTCACTTTTTTTTCCTCTCTTAAAAATAGGAACTATATTAGCAATTCTCCAATCAAATGGTACAACCCCTAAGTTTAGAGATTTATTAAAAATTTTTGCTAATGGACCTGCAATTTCATGTGCCAGTTCCTTTAATATTCTTGGATGAAGATTATCTGGGCCCCCCGATTTACTCCCATTAAGCTGTTCAAGTTTGGCTTTTACCTCAGATATGGTAATATCTACCTCTATATCCTTAGTCCCATTTGTTATATTACCATTATCCCTAAGCTCTTCACTAGCCTCATTAAAGACTGAAGCAAAGTATTTGTTTAGATATTGGGCCATTCCTAAATTATCCTTAACCTCCACTCCATCCTTAGTAATTAGCGGTCCTACTTCTTCTTTTTTTGTTTTTTTCCTATTTATATGGCTATAAAACCTTTTACTATTGGTTTTAATTCCCTTTGCAAGATCCAACTCTACCTGCCTTTTAGCCTCTCTCACTTTGTCCCTACATGCTCTAACCTCAATAAGGTAACTTTCTTTACTTATCCCTCCCATCTTCCACTCCTTATATGCTTTCTGCTTTTTCTTAATCACCTTTCTAAGATGCCTGCTCATCCAGCTTGGTCTAACACACCTGCCTATAATTTTTTTCCCTTTTCTTGGGATACAGGCTTCTGACAGTTTCTGCAACTTTAACTTAAAATAATCCCAGGCCTCCTCCACCTCAAGATCCATAATTTCTTTAGACCAATCAACTTCCCTAACTAATTTCCTTAATTTATTAAAGTTAGCCCTTTTGAAATCAAAAACCCTAGTCTCAGATTTATTTTTGTTTATCCTTCCATTCAATTTGAACTGTATTAGCTCATGATCACTCGAGCCAAGATTATCCCCTACAACCATTTCATCTATGAGGTCCTCGCTACTCACCAAAACCAAATCTAAAATAGCATCCCCCCTTGTAGGTTCAGCAACTACTTGATGAAGGAATTCATCAGCTATCACATCTAGGAAAATCTGAGCCCTATTATTATTACTAGCACTTGTTCTCCAATCTATATCTGGAAAGTTGAAATCTCCCATGATTACGCAGTTTCCACGAGTATTTACTTCATTAAAAACATTAAAGAGGTCTCTATCCATATCCAAAGTGGATCCTGGTGGTCTATAACACACCCCAAGCACTATCCCAGGGGAGGATCTGATAGTTTTCTTCCCCAATGTGATTTTTGCCCAAACAGACTCTGTCTTCTCCATTCCATCACTTTTTATTTCTTTACAATCTACCTCATCTTTGATATACAATGCGACTCCACCACCTTTACCCTTATTTCTGTCTTTCCTAAACAGCACATACCCTTCAATACCTGTACTCCAATCATGCCTAGTATTCCACCATGTTTCTGTTATTCCTATAATATCTGGTTTCTCTTCCTGGACCATTAACTCTAGTTCCTCCATTTTGTTACCCAAGCTCCTCGCATTGGTGTACAAACATCTTAATTTTTGCTGTTTGGCCTCACTCACATTCTTTACCCAATTTGGCACGGACGTTGTACCTCCAATATGACCTGTTAGACTAGTATCCACCCTACCCTTCCTCATGTACATTCTCCTACCCCCAGCTATATCCTTTACTTCATTTGCCTCCCCCTCAGTGTTAAAATCTGGCGTAGAGATTACCTGAACATCTCCCAACCATCTCCCCCAAATTCCTAGTTTAAAGCTCTCTTTATCAGTTGAGCCAACCTCCATCCTAGAAGTCTATTTCCCTCCCTACTTAGATGAAGTCCATCCCGAGAGAACAGTCCTCTGTCCATAAATGCCTCCCAGTGGCCATACATCCCAAAGCCCTCCTTATAGCACCACTGCCTAAGCCAATTATTGATCATCATAATCCTGTCACATCTTAGTTGCCCTTCTCTAGGAACAGGCAGGATGCCACTAAAGATCACCTGAGCCTCAATTTCCTTGAGCATCCTCCCTAACCTAGCATAGTCGCCCTTAATTCGTTCCAGCGAAAATCTAGCCGTATCATTTGTTCCTACATGAAAGATGATCAACGGATTCCTTCCTGCTCCCTTAATAATACTCTTCAACCTCAGTTCCACATCCCGTATCTTAGCACCTGGCAGACAACACACCCTTCTATTCTCTGGATCAGCTCTGGTTACAGGCCTATCTATTCTTCTCAATAAGGAATCCCCAATCACATAGACCTGCCTTTTCCTAGTGACAGTGTGATTGCCTGGTCTATCTCTAGCTTCCTCTAGCTGCAAGTCCTTGCCATTCCTGTCTTCCCTTGTAATCCTCTTTAACCCATCCTGTATCTTCCTAATACTCATTATTGGTGCTGTTTCCATTAACTCTTCCCCTTTATCTATAGGGCTAGCCACTCTTCTCTTCTTCCTTACCCTTCCATCTTCATTATCTGCCTGTTGTACCCCTCCTTCATTCTCCAACTCCACATACCTATTCTTAAGCTCTATTTTTCCTTCACTAACCCATCTTTTCCTCTGCCTGGTTCTCTTAGTCACATGCTTCCACTGTCCATTTTCTTCACCCAGCAGTCCCCCCTCTAAGGGGCTTGATCCTGCTTCTATCTGCATATCTAAACTTTCCCCTTTAGCCACGTCATGCCTTTGCTCCATCATCTGCTCAAACCCCCTTCTAAACTCAACCAAAGTTTCCACCTGCATCTCCAATCCTTGGATCTTTTCCTCCATCAACTCTATCAGGCGGCACTTCATGCAAACAAAACTCCTTTCAGGTAACCCCTCCAGAATCATGTACATACCGCAGCTACCACATCCAATCATCCTCCTTGTGTTCTCTACTACTTGGGTCATGGCACTACTGCCTCTGTTATATCTACTTTCTCTTCAAAATCCTATTAGTCCGGTGAACACAAAAACAAACCAAAACACCCCCTCCACAGCAAAAACAAACCCCAAACAAATCCCAATATCCAAACTCCCCTTACAAACTCCCACTCAAACTCCCCTGTTTACAGCTCTGTTTGCTGGCTCCTGTGCCGCTGCAGCTGTCTGTGAGTTTCAAACATCAGGTCGCAACCCAGCACTGGGTCACTGACTGTCAGGCACTGGATCACCTTGCTTAGCACCCAGGGATGCTGGCAGCTGGCTAAAGGTGGATCACAACCTGCATTTGGAAAACTACTTGTCCCTGCCTCTTGCGCCCCAGAAGCAGCCAGAAGGGCTGGCCCTACGCGGGGGTGGGGAGGCATGGGGGCTCCACACGGTGACCCACCCTAAGCAGCAGTTTTACAATCCACTTGGCCAGTTCCCAGCCAACCGGAGCCGGGGGGAGGGGGGTACCTGCAGGTGAGAGCCACACGAACCACTTGTGAACCTCTGCCTAGCAGCTAGACCTCCTGGCCTCTTCCAGGACACAGAGTGATCTGGTGGGAAGGCTGCCCCTGCACCCCTGCTGTGCCACTGATCAGGAGCCACTGCAGGTAAGCCTATGTCCCAATCCCATGCCCCAGCCCTGAGGCCCCCAAACCCAGAGCCCCCTTGTGCACCCCAAACCCCTCATTCCCAGCCTCACAGCTTATATGCCCAGCCCAGAGCCCTGACCCCCTCCTGCACCCCAAATCCCTCAATCCCTGCTCTGTTGGGTCACAGGCATCAACAGTTTTCTTCAACTGGGTCACCAAGAAAGAAGTTTGAATACACTGATATAGTGCACCTGCACTTTTAGGAAGCCTTTGACAAGGTCCTCGCCAAAGGTCAGAATAAATGGGATGTTTTCACAATGGGGAGATGTGAACAGCAAGATCCTTGAAGGAACTGTACTGGAACAAGAGCTGTTCAACATATTCATTAATGATCTGGAAAAGGGGCTGAACAGTGAAGTGGCAACATTGGTGGGCGACAGAAAACTATTTGAGCTCGTTCAAGGCAGACCATGAGGAGTTACAGGGGGATCTCACAAAACCAGGTGGCTGGGCAACATAATGGCAGATGACATTTATCGCTGATAAGTGCAAAGTAATACTCACTGGAAAAATAATCTCAACTATACGTAAGGCATGATGGATTATAAATTAATTGTAATCACTCAAGACAGAGATCTTGGAATCACTGTGGATGGTTTCCTGAAAACTTCTGCTCAGTGCCAAGCAGCTGTCAAAAAGACATGCATGAGACCATGCGCTCCATCATTGAGGTGAGGGAGGAGCACATGGCCTCGTGCTGGTGCACCAACTAGTCCCAGGAAGATTTCCGCTGCTCCTGGTCAACCTGGCGCTTGTCCTGGTCAGTGGCTCACTCCCAGCACTCCTCGTCAAGCCCCCAGATGAGGGACTGGAGGCAGGCCATCTGCTCATGCATCAAGTCTTCCTGGGTGCATTTCCTCTGGCAGATCCTGCGGAGTCGGAAAGATGGAGTGGGAGGTGGGGGAAGCACCACACTCGCAGCTGGCCTAGCCGTGAAGACAAGTGAGAAGGGCAGTCATCCCAATAGACGCTGTGTATGAAGCCTAGCCCTCATCTCTGAGCTGACACTGAAGTTCTCAGTTCAGACGATGGTGATGTGCTTTGAGCAAGGCCATTTGTTGCCTCGACAGCAGGCACTTTCCTGCAGGGGCATGGATGTCCCAGGGGAGCATCGCTACACCCACAACCCGGGGACAAGCCAGCATGGGAAGGTGCCGGCCAGGCCAGGAGCCTGTGGGCAGAAGTGGGGGACGGGGCAGCTTGGCTTCCTTCTGTGTCCTGCACATGCCAGGTTCGACACTGGCAGCGTCCCACAGAGAGAGAACTTCTGTCTCTGCCCACTGGAGGGGGATGTTGTGGAAGGTGTGTGGGAGCAGTAGACACCGCTTGACAGAGAGAGATTCCTACTGGGGTCCCCTACTCATCCTCCCCCTGGCAGGTTCCCATGCACAAAATCGGTCTCTGCTGCATCGCTGCAGTTGACCGGGAGTGGATGCTGCCTGAGTGAAGGCATGACCCTGTGCTGTGTGTGGCACTGCAGTGTGGTTCCATGACCCCAGCTTCCTTAGTGGTGGCTTGTCATGGGAAGGTGTCCCACCACGGAGGCCGGGGTAAGGCAGGCCTCTCCAGGAACCTTGTGAGAAGAACTGAGGGGTTCCTCTGTGAGAGCATCCTGGGGTTTAGTGCTCCAGATTGGCGCTCCATATGCACCCATGTGCACAGGCTGTTGAGTGACCCCCCCCAGGCTGAGTAGGCTGAGCAAGGAGCATGCAGCCCATCACAGCCCATCACCCTCCCCCATGTATGCATAGGAAAAGTTATAGAACTCACCTGAAGTGCCTTCCCTGGGTTCATCCAGCACCTGGAAGACATCCTGGGAGTGGGGGACTAGCTCCAGGGTGAGGAGCAGCTCCTGGCTTGTGGGCATGGTTGCCTATCTGGCCTCCTCCTCGTCCTTCTTCTCCTCCTCCTCTGCAACCCCCCCCCTCATGAGGCTGACGCTGGGCATGTCCTGGTTGGACTCTACGATGGCAGGATAGAAGGAAGGTGACTGACCCCCCCCTCCCAGAATGGCATCGAGCTGCTGATAGCAGCAGCACCTGTTAGGTGCTGCCCCAGAGCATCCACTCTGCTCCCTGGTCTTGTTTCATCTGGACCTGGTCGAGGGTCCGGGTGTGTCCCTTGTTGGCCAGGCTAGCGGCAATCCAGACGTACACATCGGAGTCTCCTGCGTCCCTGGCCAGTGGCAGCCGAGGGTGCTGCAGGAGTGCTGGCAGCCATAGGAGGCTCAGAGTGAGCCCTGGGGTCTTCCATGGCTTCATTGGCTGATGCTGTATTGCACTGGGCTTGCCAAGATGGCCACATGCCACACATCCTTCTCCTGCAACCTATAATTTTAAAAGGAGAAGGAGAGCACTGTGGAGATGGCAGGTGTGGCCAGAGCAGCCACAAGTGCAGCTGTGAAAGGCCTCTGGAGGCCAATTATTTCTAATTAGCAACACCAGATGTCCACACTAACGCTATTTCGAAATAACAATTTCAAAATACGCATTATTCCTCAAGGAAAGCAGGAGTACAGATTTTAAAATGACCAGCCCCTTATTTTGAAATAATGGTAGTGTGGATGCGCCGCTTATTTCAAAATAAGAGGGGTTATTTCAAAATAACTCCCTAGTGTTAACTCATTTCAAAATAACTCAATGGCTATTGGCCAACATAATCAGGGATGCAACCCCCTGTTTGGGGCAGCCCTAAATCTCGGAATACCAGAACCCACTTGCAGAAGACAGGGGTGGACTATTCCACAAGTGCCCTGTTCTGTACACTCCCCATGAAGCAATGCTATGAACTTCTATTGGAGACAGGATACTGGGCAAGATGGACCATGATTTGGCACCAACAATCCAGACTGTAATCCTGCATTTTGGCAGGGGAATAGACTAGACCAGTGATTTTCAGCCAGGGGTACACATTCCCCTCGAGATACACAGAGATCTTCCAGGGGTACATCTGCTCATCTAGATATGTGCCTAGTTTTACAACAGGCTACATTAAAAGCACTTGCAGAGTACAAATTAAAATATCATACAGGGAAGGGCTTGTTTATACTACTCTCTATACATACACAGAAATGTAAGTACAATATTTATATTCCAATTAATTTATTTTATAATTATATAGTAAAAATGAGACAGTAGCAATTTTTCAGTAACAAAGTACTGTGATGCTTGTGTATTTTTGTGTCTGAATTTGTAAGCAAGCCATTTTTAAATGAGGTGAAACTTGGGGGGTGCAAGACAAATCAGACTCATGCAAGGGATACAGTAGTCTGGAAAGGTTGAAAGCCACTTTCCCTTGTAAAGCCTGTAGTTCTATGATTCTATAACAAAAGATATTTGGACTTCGTATTCTGTAGTTCCTATTTTTTTTTTGTAACAAGTGCTAGTTTCTTCTCTCTTTACTTGTTTCCCTTTTTCTTCTCTCTCTTGCTTTTTTATTATATTCTCCATTATTTTCCTATAACTAACATTGGCATACAAATATTGTAAATCATGTGCAGTTTTCTGGAGTTTAATGCTATTTCCATTCTGTATAGATAATGCATAACAATAGTTATACTATGAGCCATTACACAATATTCCTATAACTTGTTAAAAGAATGAACCTGTAGAATGAATATATTTCAGCTCAGTATACCAAAGTCTGTACAATAATTAACTGAAATGGTCTTAAACAAATAACAATGAAAAGCAAAATCTGTTGCCCTATGGTATGTTCTTTGTTTCAAGCTTATGTATGTGAATGACTGCACTAATATTTGTTGTTAGTAGGTGTTTTATTGTCTGTCAAAGCTTCAGATTGAAACCAACCTATGGAATTAAGAATTACTCTGTATGTGAAGAGGTGAATGAGAAGCAGAAAGAAGCATGATACATGATTTGCCTGTTTTAAGCTATAGCTGTGCTAAACGGTTGAATTCAAAGAAACCTTTCCCTGCTTTGTAAAACATCAGCAATCTAATTTATACTAAAATGAATAATAATTGCTAGATTTTTTAGCATAAGAGATGTGTGTAAATACATGCATATATGACTATGTTAAAAATTAAATGCCACCAGGCAAATTAAAGCCATTGGTAATTTACAGTACAGTATTTTTTTAATCGTAAGGCAAATGTGGACAAGTCACAACTTCTTTTGAAGCCTGAGGGATTGAAAAATTAAATCAGCAGGTTTTATTATTGATGTTTTTCTAGCACAAATGTTTTGCAATCTCTGTCTTTCATGTGTCTCTTACAAATAAGTAGAATTGTGTGATGAATCATCTTAGCTATTAATTCATTTAATGGATTCTTATCTCACCCTCTGAAGTCAAAGCAATTTTTATTTCTGTAGCAATCCCAACCTCAGCGGTAAATATTGCACCCAAACACCAACTTTACTGGAGGTTCACTATATTCGCTTTGTGCCTGAGATGCTCCTTAGATTCAGTCAAAATAAAGGTAGGCTCACAAAAGGGACTGCTTTAGGCTGAGTGTTACTGCAGGTACCCTGCAACCTAGCGGAATCCACAGGCCTGAGCTAAATTCTCAGGCTTCTCACACAATGCATGTGAGGGAGTGGGGGCACCTAAAAATGGAATCAACAAAAAATAGCAACCTGATCAAAGAGCCGCCCCACACCAGACAATAGGAAATGCTGGAGAGAAGGGTGGGGCCCACAGGCAAGGTAGTTGGGGGGGTGCTTAGTTTGAGGCATCTGTTCAGGCATGAGATAGGTGTCTAGAATTACGTAGCTGTGTATATGTTCATGTGTAGATTTTTAGGCATCTTGGGGCTTTATGCACCTACAGGATTAGATGATAGCCAACTAAGGCATTTTGAGGATCTAAATTTTGGGTTTAGGTACCTAAATTGGAAGTTAGCCACCTAAATACTGTAGCAGACCTTGCTCTTTGAATTTATCATGATTTTATTTTCATATTTGGAAGCTATATTTCAATGTAAAGGCTTGAATTCTGTTGTGAAGCATTCAAAAGAAAAATTAACCTCTCTTTATAACCATTATACCAACTGAGGAAAGGCAGATATGGGAAAAACCAGGCTATAGTCTATCTTTACTCCAGGCATAAAAACCCATAGATGTTAATGGGAGCTTCTGGCAAAGAGAGAAAGCGGTATATGAAATATTTGACCTTTTTCAAACCTTTATAAAAAATTAACCAACAAGGGACCATTAGAAGGAGAAAAGCAAATGAGGCAGGCACTGTAAAGTACAAAAAAGTCATACTTTTGGAACAGTCAAACAGGAATAACTCCGGTGAATGAGTAGGACCCTACCAAATTCATAGTCCATTTTGGTAAATTTCATGGTTGCAAGATTTTAAAAATCTTAAATTTCAGTTTCAGACATTTAAATCTGAAAGTTTTCCATGTTGACCCCATGGGGGTCCCAACACAAAAGGAGACAATAGGGGATTGCAAGGCTATTGTAAGTGAGCTGCAGTATTTCAGACCTTATTTCTGTGACACCACGAGCACTAATGCAGAACTAAGGGGTGGCAATACCATACTATTCCACTCTCACTTCTGCACTGGTATTGGTGACTGCACTGCTTTCAGAGCTGGGTGCCTGGCCAACAGCCACTGCTCTCTAGTCTCCCAGCTCTGAAAGCAACGCAGAAGTAAGGATGAAAATACCTCAAATCCCCCCCACAATAGCCAGACTCCCACCGTCAATCCCCCCACAACCAGAGCGTGGAATCCAAATATTATATACCTTCCAAAGGATACGAGGTTTGTTTTCTCACCTTTGTTCACAAGTTGTGTCAGCTGTTAACAAAAAGAAACCTCAGGATCAGCAGGCAACCTGTCCCCAAGGCCAGAGAGGCCAAATGTATAGACCTCTTAAGTAGAAAGGTCTACACCACAGGGGGTCTACAGCTGAGGATAGTCAACCAACAGCCTATCCTCAACACACAACATTAACTCCTGGGATTCAATGTCCAAGTTTAAAGAACTCCTCCCCAGGAGTCTAGAATGGAGTTCACTGCTTTCCTAGAAGAGGGCAGACTTGTCACTAGAACCACTCTTCAGTGGTTCAATGGCCCTTTGGAGGGCTGCCCACACCATCTCTTCAGGGGTGGTTATGAGAAAATCAATGTGGGATCAAACCTTTGGGCACCCTCCAAAGGGCCACCATAGATTCCAGGACTTACCTTTTGAGGGCACGGATTTCTTCTCAGAACAAACAGAGTCAAAGATTCGTAGTCTCAAAGACTTCAGGGCAACAGTGAAATATATGGGAAGGCACACTCCAACAACCCAGAGAAAGTCCTTTGATCCTCAGCAATAGCAGCATCAGACGCAATACCAAACGTGCCCTAGACAAGACCCATTCCACCACTGGTGCAGGAACAGTAGACACAGACCACCTAACCACACTGTAAGGCAGAGCCAGGGCCCCGTGAAACCCCAACTTGGCCTTAAGTAGGGGACTTGATGGGGCCCCCGAGGATGGTGTAGCAAACATTCCAGATCCTTTTCCATGTTTCGTCAATTGCTTGTCCCACTTCTACCATACATAGTCCTTTATAACGTCAGAGTGGTTGACCCTTCTCATAGTGGAAATGAGATACCCTCTCCAATTCTGCTCCTTTTCTCCCTGCCACACCTTCCCTGACCCTCTTGAAGGACCCTTCTCATGAGCAATTTCTTGTGCAGGAAGTGCAATTACTCCTTGCTTTGGGAGCAGTGGAGGAGGTTCCTCAAGAGATAAAGGTCAAGGGGATTTATTCCCACTACTTCCTGTAATGGATCAGCTGGCCTGTCGAGCTCTTAGAGACAGACCACTGCCTTATTGGATGGCCAGGGTCATACCTCTCTAGGGGAGGTAGGATTAGAAGACGGAAGTGTAATGCCCAGTCAGAACAATAGCAGAAGGTCAGTAGCAAAGCCAGATCATGTGCTGGCAAAAGTCAGTAGCATCCCTCGAGCACACCAGCAAAAGTCAGTAGTGCACCCCTCATGCAGGGGAGCACCAGCAAACATTGGCCCTGAGACCTATGATGGAAAGGCTGCCACCCCAGAGGTGGGATAGCAGGGGTGGGGGAATGCAGACCCACCCAACTCAGGGCCTAACAGTGGAAGAATATCCTGTCACTAGGTCAGTGGGGATCCTCTCACAACACACTGACCATCTGTTAAGCCACAAAACCATCAAATTAAAAGCCCCAGGCTACTTCCTACCCAAGCTCCAGATCAGGCTCCTCAGGTTCATCTGGGTACTTGACCACCAGGAGACCCACCAGTATTCGACCACTGGCAGTCCCACCAGCTCCAGCTTCTTCTTGGCCTCAAGCCTCTACAGGTCCTGGGAGGTGCCAGGGTTGGCAGGCAGTAGTGAGCAGGGCACATCTGTCTCCTTCCCTGGCTTGGCAGCAGAGTCCATAGGGAGCTGCTAGCAGCCTACATCTGGCTCCTTCCCTGGTGCTGGCCTGACTGAGGTAGGGGCCCTGCCTTTTATACTTCCTGCTCCATATGGCGGGGGAAGAGTAAGCTTGGTCTGGCTCCGCCCACCCCGGCAGAGAGAGTGGCTCCTCATCCTCTGGCTTGGAGGGATGCCACACTCGCTCCCTAAACTTCCTAATCCCCAAGACAAAGGGAGGCCTCAGATCCATTTTAGACCTGTGTGTCCTCAATAGATTCATGGTAATGCTGAGGTTCTCCATGGGTCTCTCTAAGCACTATCATTTCTCCCTTGGATCCAAGGGGTTGGAACGCTGCTCTCAACATGAAGGACACCTATTTCCACATTGCTATCTATCCAGTGCACAGGTGATTCCTATTATTTGTAGTAAATCACAGACACTGCCAAGTCACTGTGCTCTCATTTGGTCTCTCCACAGCCCCCTGTGTGTTTACCAATTGCTTGGTGGTGGTATCAGTCTTTCCCTGCAAGAGACAGGTGCAAGCGTATCCATACGTTGACAATTGACTGCTGTGAGGGCATTCCTAGGCACAGGTGGAGTATCCTGTGAATCTAGTCAGAGAGACAGAAAACAGAGTGGGGCTCCTACACAAGTCTACTCCCATACTCATCCAGGGTATGTCTACGCAGCAAAGTTATTTCAGAATAACAGCCCTTATTTCAAAATAACTTTCCTAGCGTCTACACAGCCAAACCACTATTTTGAAATAAATTTGAAATAGCAGAGTGCTTATTTCGAATTTGGTAAACCTCATCAAACGTCAAATTCGAAATAGCTATTTCGAAATAAGTGCTGTGTACACAGCTAATTTTGAAATAGGGGGCTTCCAGCCTTCCTAGGGTGCCCTGGTGGCCACTCTGGCCTCAACCAAGAACACTTCTCTCCCTCCCCCCATCCCCAGGGCCCTTAAAGGGGTAGACTCTGGCCACAGTGCGTGTGCCAGCTCCAAGCCTGCCAGCCCAGAGCCAGCAGTGGCCACCGGGGCCCCTGACCCAGTGGCCCCAAAACATGAGCCAGCAAGCCACTGGCAGCCAGCCCTCCACCACTCCCCAGGAGCAGTCTGCCAGCTCCCAGGAGCCTGCCAGGGCCTGGAGAAGGCAGGCGCCTTCCTGGTCCAGGGCGGAGATCACAGACCTTATTCAGGTTTGGGGGGGGTTGCCCCCAACATCCATGATCTCCGCACTAGATGGAGGAACGCGGCCATCTATGGCAGGATAGCTGCCAGCCTGGCCACCAAAGGCCACATGCGAATCCAGGAGCAGGTTTGCATGACAATCAAGTTGGTCCGGCGAGACCCCCAACCCTGAGCCCTGAGCTTCCCCTCCCCCTTCTTCCCCTTGCTTCCCCCTTCCAGCTCCCTCCTCCCAGGTTTCCCCCTCCCCTCTCCCACCCTCTCTTCTCCCCTCTCCTGCCTCCTTTCCCCAGTCTCACCAGAGTTTCATTCCCTCCCCCCCAGTTTTGTTAAATAAAGAGAGTTTGTGTTCATGAAAATATGTGTATTTTATTTGATATCAGGAAAGGGGGTTAGGAAGGGGTAAGTGGAAGGACGTGAGGGAGGAATGAGGCACAAGCCCTCAGTGGGGCAGACCAGGCAGGCTCTTAGTGCTCCTCAGGGTGGAAGCTCTCCCGCAGGGCCTCCTGGATACTGACAGCCCCCCGATGGACCTCCCGGATGGCAGCCTGCAGAAAGTGCAGCCAGGCTTGCAGCAACGCGTCCAAGAGAAGCACCAGAGTGCCCAGGGGCAGCTCTGGCTCCATTTTGCAGAGTGCTGTGGTGTCCTGAGTGAGGGCAACCAGAGCATGCAGAGACAAAATACTTTGCTGTCCCTCATCGAGGTAGACAAGCAAGCAGGGAAACCTGAGAACTGGCTGTACGGGGGGGGGTCCCTTTAAGCACAGACCTCAGATAGCCTCAGTAAGTCCTGACCTGGTGCCCTGCCAGAACTGGTTCTGGCCAGCCTTAAATGTGATTCAGAGTCCACTCAGTGTGGAAATGCTATTTTGAAATAGCAAAATGCTATTTCAAAATGCATTGTGTGTGTAGATGCGTTATTTCGAAATAAGCTATTTTGAAATAACTATTTTGAAATAAGATATTACAAAATAACACTGAAGTGTAGACATACCCCCAGAGAATAGAATTAGTACTGGACTCGGTGCAGGTGATAGCAATCCTGCCGGCGTCCAGGTTTCTCACCACGTCTCAAGATTCAGGGACTACAGCACTACCCCACAATGACCACTAGGTGTTGTGTGAGTCTCTTGGGGCATGCAGCAGCATGTAATTCAGTGGTCAAACACACCAGACTGAGGCTTAGGCCACTGCAGATGTGGCTTGCTTTCATCTACTACCAGGGAGGAGGCACAGTCTGGACATGGTGGTGATGGTACCAGGGCGAGTCTGAGAATCCCTGCACCGGTGGCTAGGCCAGTACTTAGTATGCAAAGGAGTCCCCTTCAACTCACCCTGGCCGTAACTGACTCTAGTAACATACTCATCAGACTTGGGCTGGGGAGTGCACCTGAGGCATCTGCAGACATGGGTGATACAGGACAAAGTATCTTTCCAAATCAATGTTAAGGAGCTCAGAGTGGTTTGACAGACCTTTCACACCACTGTGCAGGGTCACAGCATAACAGTTCTGACAGACAATACCACTGCCATATTTCACATCAACAAGCAGAGAGAAACCCGATCTTCTCCCCTCTGCCAAGAGGCTCGGTCCATCCATCTGGATATGTCCTATCTCCTGGGAGCACGGAATGAGCTAGCAGATCATCTCAGCAAATCATTTCACCATCACAAATGGTCCATCCGCCAAGATGTCCTGCATTCCGTCTCCTGCAAGTGGGGGTTCCCCCAGGTCAACCTATTTGCCACCAGGAAGTGCCACACATTCTGCTCATTTCAATCACAGACCTAGCTCCTGTGGTGGGATTGATGTACACTTTCCCCACAATCCCACTTGTCTACCAGAGCTTCTTAAAATTTACAGAGACAGGGCATAAGTAATCTGGCATGGCCACGTCAGCATTGATACACCATGCTCCCAGAATTGTCAGTGGACACCCCAATAGAGCTTCCTCTCTCCCCAGATCTGATCACTCAAGACTCTGGTCGCCTCTTGCATCTGGACCTCTAGTCCCTCCATTGCATGTCTTAGAAGCTTCATGGTTGAACCCCTTGGAGCGCCAATGCTCACAACAGATGTGGGAGCTGCTTCTTGGCAGTAGAAAACTGTCCACCAGAGCTAATTACCTTTCTAAGTGGAAAAGGTTCTCATGCTGGTGTGAGCAGCATCAGTCCAAACACCCATTTTGCTTATCCTAGAATACTTGCACCACCTGAAAGAGCAAGGATTGGCATTGTCATCCATTAGGGTTCACGTAGCAGATGTCTTAGCATTCCACCCTAGGGAACTGGGTCAATCAGTATTCACTGTTTTGAAAGAAATGGAAAGGTTCTACATGTATGTACATCCACCCTTATCTACTTGGGATTTCAATCTGGTCCTCTCAAGACTTATGGGCCTGCCCTTTGAGCTCCTTTCTCATGGTCCCTCCTGTACTTCTTATGGAAGATGGCATTTCTAGTGGCCATAAGGTCAGCCATGAGGGTGTCAGAGTTGAAAGCTCTAACATCTATACCCCACAGACTCTGTGTTCCATAAAGACAAGGTGCAGTTCGGACTGCATCCAGCCTTCCTGCCCAAAGCAGTGTCCCAATTTCACATGGGACAAGACATTTTTCTACTGGTCTTCTACCTGAAACTGCATACAAATGTGTGCCAACAGAGGCTTCACTCTCTAGATATAGCTGGCTTAGCAAGATGGCTTTCTAGACTAAGCACACAAGGTGATTCAGGAAGTCAACCCAACTTTTTGTCACTATAGCTGATTGGATGAAGGGTCTCCTTGTCTCATCACAGCATATCTCATTCTGGCTCATGTACCTTTTACAACTGAGCCAAGATCCCTCCCCGACAATCATGGCCCACTCGACTAGGGCTCATGCTTCTTTGACTGCTTTCCTCACCCAAGTACCAGGGGGAGATCTGCAGAGCAGCAACCCGGTCCTTGGTTCACACATTTACTGCTCATTATGCTGTTGACCAGCAGGCCAGAAGTGATGCAGCTGTCAGCAGACAAATCCTCCAGTTAGTGATTCCCTAACTCCCACCCTATCTCTGGGGTAAGAGCTTGGGAGTCATCTGATTGGGAGTCATCTGATTGGAACAAGCACTCAGAGAAGAAAAGACAGTTATTCACATTCTTGTAACTGTTGTCCTTCAAGATGTGTTGTTCATGTCCATTCCAATACCCATCCTCCTTTCCCTCTGTCAGAGTAGCCAGCAAAAAGGAACCTAAGTGGGGAGAATGGGTCAGCACTCGGCAGGGTCATATATTGAGTGCCATAAAGGTGCCACTTCAGGGAGCTCCACAGCCAACCTGAGGAGAGCAGCTAAGCCAGGAGTGGGCAATAATTTTAGACAGGGGGCCACTTCACTAATTTTTGAAGTGGCACCGGGCTGCCCCAGAAGGGGTGGGGTTTCTGGCAGAAGGGGCAGGGCCAGAACACTTCCATGCTCCCCCCCCCCCACAGACCCTGATTAGCCTGGGAGTAGGAGAGCAAATGAAGTCTTTGCCCCCGCTCCCAACCCCGCCTAGAGAGAACTGCCAGCTATTCTGAACAGCTGGTGGTTCCCTCTAGGAACCCGCCCCCTTGCAAGACGGAAGGAGACTTCACGCACTCTCCCGCCCCCGCGGGAAGCACATCAAGTCTCTCACTCCCTGCCCCCACCCTGCAAGGGGTGCGCAGCACTTGCAGGACAGCGAGCAAGAGATTTCACATGCCCCTCCTGCCCCCAGACTCTGATTTGTTTGGGGGCGGGGGAGTGGCAGGGTGTCTGTGGCCTGTATCCACCCACTTGGCAGGCCCAAGGAGCCCCCTTTGCCCACCCCTGAGCTAAGGGGAAAAGTTTCTGACACCCATGCATGTGGCACTCACATACCTGATTGGAATGGACGTGAACAACACATCTCGAAGAACAACAGTTACAAGGTGAGTAACTGTCATTTTCATCGTCTGTGCTGCCTTTTTCATGGCTGGGGATGTGGTAGAGCCCTGTGTATAACAATAGACTGGAATGTTCCTGTCCTCATAAAGTTCTTCCCATTTATCACTGAAAGTCTTGCACTCCTCAGCATACTAACCTCTACAAAAAGGTTTTTCAGCTCTGCAACACGCCTTCTCCAGGATAATGTGCCTGCAGCTGGATTTGTGCTATTCATATCCAAACTCACATTCCACTCTCCTGAGCCCAAAACCAGTTTTACAAAGGCACCTTCGCTAGTCCCATCAAGCTACACCTCAACAGCAGAAACTGAATGGTTTCCAGAGCTGACTGAGTAGTCAAATTGAAGGTATATGGCTATAACTACTTAAATTGTACTCAGTGTGATTATAAAGCTTGAGGGTGGTGTGGCTTCAGTGTTCCATGAAATATTTTTAAGTCCTTGATACAACAGGCATTAAATCCAGAAAATTAGATAAAGGGCAAAGTTTTGGCTGTGTGGCCATTCTCAAAACTGACTAAAAAACAAGAACAAAGATATTCAGAGAAGAATGGTGAAAGAAAGATGTTTTACATGAAATCAAAGAATACCAGGTAGAAATATGATGAGGAGGCATACAAAAAGGAGGTCAAAAAGACAACTATAATTAGTGAAGAAAAGATAAAGAACAGAAACACTTTAAAAAGAGAGGACCTGGTAGATCAGTACTGGTTTTGTAACTGGGAAAAATTTGCTGGCGTAAATGGAAATGAATAAGAAGAACACAACGGAGAAAAATAGATAATAGAAAAAATAAAAGAACTGCAGAGTACTGTAGAAATTGGCCTTGAGCAGAAATCTGTTATTTAAGACAGAAGGTAAAATATATTTGCTTTAATGGATCAAATTTTCAGAGGGACTACTAAATGTGCAGTTCTGGTCTAATATTGTTTCACACCTTGCTTTTGTTTGTGTAAAATAGAGGTGAAAATGCACATACAGCATTGGTATTGGAAGTTTAAACGCTATTTTTAAAATTGCATCCCAATTTGTGTTTCTTCTGTTCAATTTTGAAAATTTTTAATAGAAGGGGAGTAGGCAAAATACATGAACTTTGGACACTCTCTACATAGCAAAATTGAACCATATTGGCTTGGGAGTTTTTTCTTAAAGTTTCCCACATTTCTAGCACTGGTGACCAGCATTATAAACACTATGGCTGTGTCTAGACTGGCCAGTTTTTCCGGAAAATCAGCCGCTTTTCCGGAAAAACTTGCCAGCTGTCTACACTGGTCGCTTGACTTTCCACAAGAACACTGATGATCTCGTGTATGATCGTCAGTGTTCTTGCGGAAATCCTATGCTGCTCCCGTTCGGGCAAAAGTCCTTTTTGCGCAAAGCTTTTGCGCAAAAGGGCCAGTGTAGACAACGTGGTATTGTTTTGCGCAAAAAAGCCCCGATGGCTAAAATGGCAATCGGGGCTTTCTTGTGCAAAAGCGTGTCTAGATTGGCCAGGGACGCTTTTCTGCAAAAAGTGCTTTTGCGGAAAAGCGTCCGTGCCAATCTAGACACTCTTTTCCGCAAATGCTTTTCACGGAAAACTTTTCCGTTAAAAGCATTTGCGGAAAATCATGCCAGTCTAGACGCAGCCCATGTCACCTAGAGGTACTCTGAGAAGGTGAAACAAAACAGTGGATAAAACACCAACGCCTAGCCTGTATTCACAGAGCCTCTATTATTGTCATGGGTGGCTGCAACAGGGAAGAATCTTAAGAAAAATATAAAAGGCCTAGTGAAGGCATGGCTTTCCTCATCCAGTCTCCAAAGTAAGAGCCTGCCATGCTACCTCCAGCAGGAGAATGGGTGAGAGATTTATCTGCTTCTTTTTCACTTCGATTTCTATTTCCCAGGTAACATGCATCTGCATTATTACAAGAACTGTATTAGGAGACTCATTTCTACATGGTTGTTGTCACCCAACCTAGTTAAAACATAATTCTGTCTTGTTAACTATATGGGATCTAATCCTATTTTAACCAATTCCCAAATGATTGTTTGGAAACAACTTTGTAACTGGGTCCCTAACACAATTTTTACTACAGTATAGGCGAGCCAAAAGCGGAAGAAAAGTTCATTAGCATCTGAGAATGTATCTGCTCTTTACAACAAGCTACAGCAGAAAGCAGTATAAGAGGTTTGACGTACTATTCAAGTCCTCACACCAAACAGCACCTGCGCCAGCCTTACCCAGAGGTTTTCCAGCACAGGATTGCAACCTAAGTCACTCTAATTTGCTGGGCTTGGTCTACTACGCTGAACTCTTACATATAGATGTATTCATAAGGTGCCACTGCGGGTTAGACTATTGTGAGATAATGCATTGACCTGCCTTTTTACAGCTCCAACTGGAAATTGAGTGGTTTTGTTTGAACCCACCGTTCTCTTCACTCTGTGAACAGATCGGGTATCATTAAGAAGAGGAATGGCAGGTCTTTCTTCTAAAATCTAAATACTACTCTTGAGCATCCCATTTATCAGTGGTCCAGTTCTAGTAAGAAAGAGAGGATCCAAACTTTTCTATATTTCAAGAATTAATGGAACCATATGCCATTAAGAGTATATTATATATGATCACTAAAATCCAAGAAAAGAAATCTTACTAGCACTAAGTGCTGAGTGAATTGCACTATTATCTGGCACAAAAACCTTAAACACCGTATATCACACCAGGGTGCATCCTTCTCTGGACTCTGATCTATAATCCCCGAAGGCCCAGAGCACTGCAAAGGTAATCTCTTTCAACAATGGGATGAGCTGGTGATCGTATCTTTTCAGGATTTATATGACACTCAAACACATATGCCTTTTGGGAGGATAAGAGCCACTTAGCATGCTCTGAATTCATAGTTTTACAGCAACCCTTCTTATATCTGTGGTATTTCTCCCCAATGAGAGAACATTTTTTTAAAATGCAAACTGGTATCCTCTATCTGCCATCACAACATATTATGAAATTCATGACTAGCTCATGCCGAGGGAAAGTTGGCTGGACCAAATGTACTGGCCACAATTCCCTGTCCTGGCACAAGTCCCATCATTTTATAGAACCTTCCTTCCTCCCTAGCCAGGTGTTTTCTAAATTGTCAGAAGTCAGGAATGAGAAATAGTCACATGAGCAGGCAGGTGGAGGCAGCAGACAGGGAAAGGAGACAAGCTAAGTGGAATCTTTGTGAGACAGGTGCCAAGGAATACTGAGTCATGCTGGGGGCATTAACCTGTTGTAATCTTGACTGATGGCAGGTGTCTGTTGTCAAGATCTCCGACTAGCCCATCATTGTGTTATACCTTTGTTACACCTCTTACCCAGCTTTTTAAAGGTGTATCTTCCTAACTGAGCTCAGTAACTGAGCTTTCTCCAAACTTCTGGAGCTGTGGGCATTTTATCCCTGTGATCGGATATATTCTAATTCTCAGTATAGTTCATATGCTATATTGGAATGAAAATTATTTTGAAATCAACCTGTTAGGTAGTTGTTTAAGGTCTTGGTTCTTTTGCAAAAGGAAGTGAAATGCACAAGTATTTCAGTCTTTCCCTCCTTAATTACAGTAAATGTCTTCTTCATCCCAACAATTTTCTAGAGATGTGACAAACAATTCTGGGGGCAAAGTCAAAAGAACACCGAACAAACTTAAACTAAAGAGAGCACCAAAGGGGAGAAACTAAATAAAACAAAAAAAATTAAAATGAATTTGGCCTTTGGCTGTTGAGCTTCTTTAATTCCTCCTTCTCCCATAAATTTTGTTTTCTTCTTCTTCTTCTTCTTCTTCTTCTTCTTTGAGCATCCAGTGAGATGGTAACTCTTCTAGAAACTGGCAGGGGTAGCCCCATCATGTTAGCTCTTCATATTTCCCAAGGTCCAGCTCCTTCCAGCCAGCAACACCAAATACTTGGAATCTGTTGTAAAGTCCTTTCTTTCCAGGAAAAATTCCAGTATTATTAACTATAGTTTTTCATTGTAAGATTTGCACTGGCAAAGTTTTGCCAAATACACAGCAACAGTACAAAAGAGTCTTACAATGCCCTGTAGGCTTTCAGTCTTACTTCCTGTCCCTTTCAAGAGAAGAGCAAAAGAGTGATCAAAAGAGTGAGGGAAGAAACTTGGAATTAAAGCAAAATAATCTAGAACTGAATTCTATCCCCAAATCCTAAATTATAGTCTTTACCCAATTCCACTTGTTTTTAAAATGCAAGGTACACCATAATTCTGTCTCCCTTGTCGCTGCATGTAACAGAACCATTTGAATCAGTATTTGCCCAGATTTTAAAATGGTTCATGCCCCTTTTATATTTATGCTTTGTAACCATTGAGGAAATCAGCTTTACTTGTGAAAAGGGTGAGTACTTGTGAATATTTGATAGGTTTGGGAAGCTATGAGACACAATAAAGGGCTGTGAACATAAAATCCCTCACCAGAGGCCTAGCACAAAGATAGTTAAACCAGCTGGACAGCCTCTGGGTGCACCCTTACAGCTAGGACTGAACACTCAATTACTTTATGGAAATCTGACAAGAGAATTTCATTTAAAGTCAGCACCCAGCTAATCTTACAATAGCCTAATTTTCAGGGCATTATGCCTTGGGAAACATATATGTAACCCAGCTAGGGGAAGGCTTAAAATGCCCTAATCCTGTTTATCTGCTGCTTCTGATAAAACCATTACCTTTCCCCTAGGGTGTGCCTATGCTAGAAAATGTGCTACCTGTTGTCCATTAATGGTGCT